>CM070075.1:46382654-47690918 GCA_036250285.1 Pyrocoelia pectoralis
TTAAATTCTGTGCATAGTGTGCATTTTGTGTAGATCCAGAATCTTGAAAATATTCTTCTTCTTCATCTGGCTTTTTAGGTTCACTAACATTCAATTCCAATGGGGTACCAGTTGCAATTGCGATGGACATTCAATGGATGTCCATAAGATGTACGCAAACCAGAATTAGTTTGTCCACTGGACGTCCAGTGCTGGACCAGTAACATCCTATGGACGGCCAGTGGATGCCCGTTTGTCACAAAATGGACATATGCTGGACATCCGGTATCACCATCCGATGGATGTCCAGTGGAAGAAGTTTTGCCGTCCATCGTACAGAATATGTACATCCGGATGTACATTTTCGTATTGAAATGTACCACTGCACGTCCATACCTTGGACGTCTTTTGGACATGTATTTTACCGTGGTAAAAATGTTTTGAAATTTGGATTACACGTAAAAGATTTGAGAGAAAATAACAGGCAAATCAATTATGTCGATAAATTAAATGTATCTTCAATTAATTGCAAGTTATCTATTGACATACCTATATAACATACAAATATAATGTGAAATACAACTAAATTTAAATATACAATAAAGAAAATATTAAATAAATGTTACTAAAGACTACTAAAAACTGTATCTTACACAATATAAAAAAAATATAACTAATTTTATAGGTAAAATGAAAATTAAGTAAATGAAACTAAAGCAAGACTACAAAGTGAAAACTTAAAAACCTATCTCACACAGCATTAAAAATGATGATGAATTCACCATATTTAGATAAATATGGTGAATTCATCAATCTCACAATATAAAATATCGATCCTTTTTTACCTTCATAATTAATTCTGTAAACTATTATTTCCTTCACCTTTCCTCTTTATATACGAATCGTTTCTTTCTTTAGCTCGTCTCAGCCACTTCTTTATACAGTCTTCCACGTCCTTGGTAGTAGTTTCTTTAAAATTTCCATGTTTAGCACACCCTAAAAAAAGAATATTGGAATATATGTATAATATACCCTTCGCCAATATTATGACTCGAATAGTAATGACGTCACTGCAGAAGTAAATTTCAAATAGGTGTCAAATATAGAAATCATTTTCTTTACACTGTGCTGATGTGAAATAGGGGCGATAATAGAAACATATTTTAAAAAATTTAAAAAAGACCGACATTTCGCAAATATTGTAATTTGCATTATCAAAAATGTGCAGTATATTAGGTAACCAAAATAATTGATTTAACTCATGTACTAATTACTGACAAGCTTAAACCAATACATACATTTGATATTTATGGTACAGAATCTGATTTTTGTTATGAAAGAAATAACAAATATGCATAGGTTTAACATTTTTTTACATCCTTAACTATATATTATTAGTACCACTAATATAAAAGTAATGTTATAATCTAACTTACTAATTATCAGTTCCGACACCTTTAATTGTGAAATTTTTTTTCCTTTGTCCGTAAACCATAAAAACTAAACTGGGCCGCTAATTTGTCAGTTATTAGTCCAGACAGCATTCGTTTTACAAAATCATAAAGAGTAGCCCCTCCAATTAGATGCAATTCAGACACCTGCAATAGATTGGGATCACTCTTGATACAGAGGTTCTGATTGAAAACTGTTTTTTTACCGCTCGCTCAAAGTTGTCCACGTTATTTAAATAATCCTCCAAATGGTTTAACGTTTCCTTAGTAGTAGCAGGTAAATTTTGTTTTATAAATAACGATTCATTTGGTTTTTGGTGATTTACTTCGGTAAACATATTTTGTTTTTTTAACTCCTGCATGTCTTTTGCAAGTTGGTTAATACTAGCTTGCACAAGGTTTATCTTTTTGATTGCTTGCTGGAGATATACTTTTATGCCTAAAACAAATCAGGTATGACATTCAACTTACACTTTCATCAAACATGATAAAAATACCTTCACTATGTACAGGACAGCATAAGCATTTGCTGCTATCATTACTACCAGGAACTACAGAAGAGAAAGATGGAATTGGTGGATTAATTTCAGGTATGTCAGACAAGCTGCGAGATGATGTCGGGGTACTTGTATGAGAACTTCTAGGTCCTTCTAAATCTGAAACAAATGTTTTAATAGGAAAAACTAAATATTGTAGGACTACAACAGGATTATTCGACTACTAGGTGAAGTTAAAATTGGATAACACAAAGCTGAGCGCGAATAATTATGTAGAAAGTCCAACTTGAAAATATAAATCAAAATAAGTTGAAAAAAAAGTCTCTAGCTACAAATACATCATTTTTAAATTAAAATAAGAATTTAAAAGCAACAAATAGCATTTACGTAAATTTTAAACGGTACTTGCCAGATATTTAGCAATAGACTAGGTACCAAATTTTTTCACTAACAATGTTTTAACTATTATTTTTCTTACCATCTTTTTGCTTCTTATTATAGATAATTGTTTGATCAAATTCACTGTCTGATAATAATTGACCATCCATCTCATTGTTAGAATCTAAAAATACATTATACATAATGTTATACATAATGTATTTTTAGTTTTCATCACCAAGAAAAAGTATAACTCACCTATTTCCATAATTGGTGGAGTATGCAACTTATGTACTACAGTTGGTACATCATCTTCATCAGACGAAATACATTTTCTCATTTTATATTTTCGTTTCTTCCTGGATGTTGCATCCGAATCCGATGCAAGATCGTCAATTTTGCTTTTCTTTGCCTTTAAAATTTTAAGTTTTGCAACAGCATAAGAATCTAAATCAAATAAAAAATATTGTCAAAACAAATACCAGAGAAACTGTTAACTGATACCTACCAAATGTATTGTTCTCATAATGAATAACATCATAATACTCCACTCATCATCAGGCTCTTCACAGTTTCTTAAAGCTGCAGTTAGCTGATTGCGAGAATAAGTTGGTGGAGGCCAAAAACATTCATTATTGTTAATCCACTCAAGTGGCACAGCTTCAATTGTATTATCGTGCGTGAACCGAACTACTTTCCAACTCATAATTAAGTCCGTATAAATTTGTAATCAACTAAAGTTAGTAGGATGGATATTTACAACTCAAATTATGACACACTTTAAAATTATTATTAAAATCAAAATAAATTAAAAATCACTGCTCTGTATGCAAAATTGGAAATACAGCAAATTTATCTTTTACGGGAATTTTAAAATATTTAAATAGAATTTCATTAGTGTTCCATATCTGAAGTTTACTACGATCACTCACTAAGTAAACACCAATATTTGAAGACCTGCAAGGGCTTTTATATAAATCCTCAACTGTTCTGTATTCGGAACCAATTATTACTATGCCATCACATGTAGAAGCAAAATTTTTTATTTCAATAATGTTACCTTTTTTTAATCGACAACAATTATTTGCTTCTGATAATTTTAGACTAAAATTATGAAATACCAAACACTCATATTGGGGATAAAAACAACTAGGTAGTAATGGTCCATTATTATGTTCTTTTTTGGGTGTATAACAAAAATCGAAGGTATTTTTTGAAGGCATGGGAATATCAAGTAAACTGTGCTCACTTATTCTATGGGCAATTTGTGATAGTGGATTATCATTTTTTCGAAGTAATTTTTTTAAACGTTGCAAATAATTTTCATAAGGAAATGCACTAAAGTTATCCAAAATTCCAAATCGCTTTGCATCATTAACAATGTGAATTAAATTATGGATATTATGGGACACATTTTGTTTACCATATAAAATCATAAATGTTTCCACAAAATACATAAATAGTGAATGCGAATAATCTACATGTAATTTTAAATATTTTGGACTTGATAAAATAGTAGTGGCCACATGCAGACTTAGAAAATTGGTGTACATGTCAACATTCAAAATATTCGCACAAACTACAGGACCTGTATAATATAAAAATTGGCGATATTCCGTTGCTTTCCATCGTTTCCTTTCACTTAAAGAACGTGGTTTTCGTGCAAATTCACACGGCACATAAGAAGACATGTGCTCTAGACTGACGGATAACTCCTTTGTTTGTTTAGAAGACAACTTTGATGGAGGTTTAGCTGCACCACACCACAAAGCAATTAATTTTCTAACAACACCTAAACAAATTAGGTGCATGTAGTCTAAAGGAATGTCTTGAACCATATCTAAATGTGGTATTAGTTCTAAAATTGAAGTGCCGTTGTGATGATTTGGATCACACTGTTTTCTAAAATCATTGTCTGTCCGTAGTTCAGAATAAGTAGTAACTGGAAAACAAACTCTATTCTCTAAGTAACTACCTTTAATAAGGCATTTAGAACAAGAACTATAACCGGAATGGCCTGTAGTATATGTACAAAAACTTTTGGCAGGAGCATCAAAGATTAATGATTTGATTCGAAAGGGTAAAACACGCCCGTTCTTTGTAAAACCATTATTTGTCAAATCGATTGCTTCTTCAACAAAGTCCTGTAGAAAGAGATTTGCATCATTAGGTTTTATATTTCCGTGATATATACCGATGACATTCACAACATTCCGATTTTCAAAAAGACTACATAAAATGGGGTATATCTGACTGCCAGAACTTTTTGAAATTGACAAACCATCAATATTGATGCAAGCCTCAATAGTTGTAATACAGTTGGAAGACTGAAGTTGTGAGAGAAGTTTTTCTATGCAATCCCGTAATCCAAAATGGACATATTCACCAGGTTCAATTTTTTTTTTCACAATATGTCTGGGAGTATTCAGTAATGATCTAGCATCAGTTGGCAAACTAGGAAAGTACGATTTTAAGATTTTTAATAAATCAGATATGGCATTTAGAGGAATATTATGTGTGAGGGCCCAATTCCTTATTTGAACATTAAATTATTATCAATATTAGAATTATTTCTCTGGCAAACGAAACTAAATCATCTGAATGCAACGAATGATTGCTAAGAGATACATTACTGCTGAGATCATTATCTGAAGTTAAATCGTTATCGAAAGTACTAGAATCAAATAAACTATTAGGCTGAACTCGGTTGTCACTGAAATCTAACTGTGATGACAAAACCGCATGCGAAGTTAATACAGGGTCTTGCTTGTGATTTAAAGATTCAGTTGAAACCAAATTTGCTGATTCTGCTATCGCTATATCTTTATCTGTTTGGTATTTCGCTGTTCTGTAGGTTTTTCGAGAAACTTTAGCATTTTAAGAACAGTTAGTCTGTCGAGACTGATACTGACAAATACAACCAGAATAGATAATCCAATAACAGGTCTATTAGTTTTAGTAAGTACTTAAGTGATTTATAAAAACGTGTTCAGGTAACCGAAAGGTTATTAATAAGATATTATATAAAGTTTTATCATACCGTCTGTATATGTTTAAACTAGGAAAAAACTACAAGAATATGTCTATTATACACACTAATCATCAAACGGTATCCGAAAACAAAGTAAAAGCACGTAAAAGTAACGGTCAAAAACACAACACAAAACACAAACATAACCCGATATAAATTATCCAGGTTGCCAACATAATGCTAAAATAAATAAAGTAATTATGATGGCTGCCAATCTTGAAAACTTAAAATTGTTATTTTTCAATTTGAAAGTTCCCGCTTTTTCCTTTATTACACCGAAACTATTAACGGTAATTAAAATAAGCTTTGACATATTGATAGAAGACATTGTAGTACATATGCTAACATTATATTTATAAATATTGCAAGGTAATATGTAAAAAACTTGAGTAAACCTATATTACGCACAATATATATTCTATCTCTTTTAAAAGCACAAAATGAACATTGCAGGTTAACCAATTGCTTCTTGTAGATGAGCAATGTTAAAATGCCTTCGATGAAGTATATAATAATTCGTGATGAATATATGTACGGTGCGTGTTATTGTGGACGTGAACAAGACGACCATAGGATGTACTCTAGTGGTAATCCATAAGTAGTACATTATTGTACGTCCACAGTATGTCCATAATATGTCCATGGACGAGTGGATGTGTACTGGACAAAAAACGGACATCCGCCGGACGTTAGTGGTTATATGGGCATAGCCAACATTCTCGCTCCCCGAGATGCCATTATGATCTAAAATACAATAAAAATAATAGCCTAGATATTTATAAAAAATCCTCGTATCTGGCGAATACAACCCAAAAGCGTAAAAGAATATAAAAACCAAAACCTCGTATCTCATAATTATTTATAAAAATTTCTATTACGGAGCGATTTTTGTATAAAAACGAGAAAATGCTAATAGAAATACCTACTCTCGAATTACATAGTTAAGTCAATGTACAAAGTACTTTTAATCAAGTTTTGTAGATTTAATTTTAATCTATAACCACACTTTTGGTTTTGTCTCGAATAATCGTGCAAATTTGTGTCACTACATACTTTAAATACAAGGTGATACACATAGTACTTGCGATTACTTACCACACAAGATCTTCAATCAGGGAATAGTAGAAGTAATACATTAAACAATAAATTGCATCAAACAGGTGCTAAATTTTGAATTACGAGTTTTCGGAACTTAAATAATATATAATGATACGTGGTTATAACATTATTGCGCTGCACGCCTTTGCGCATACGTATTGAAATACGAGATCTTTTAACTTATCAGGAATCGAATGTTATACTGCAAGAAACTTCTAAGTCAAAATCGTCAAAAATTGAGATACGAGGTTTTGACTCCGCACCGACGATATGTAACTTTCATTGGTTGCTTCCATATCGCCAATTAAAAATGTTTCCACCACCTTTCTTAAATGTTCGATCGCTTCCTTTTGAGTACGGGTTTAAAGACCAACTATGGCTTTGTCAAGAATTTCATAATAAACTTGCCAGTATCGATATTTTGCAGTTTGAAAATTATGGGCAGATTCTCCTTGGTCGATCCGCTTGGGAATTTTTCTTCTAGAAGGTAACTCAGGTCCCTCCAACTGCCGAGTAGTACATTTAATAATTATAATAATGTTTATTTATTTAGTTTGTTTAACTAATACATTTATCATACAGTTTATAGTTACTTAAATTAGAAGTTTTCCTTCACATACTTGCTTAACATCCTTTTAAACGCATAATAGTTCTTTTCCTGTTTTAACTCATTAGGGAGATTATTATATAATTTTAGCCCTTTATATATAAAAGAATTTTGGGTTTTTGTTTTTGAGAATTTAGGTAACCTATAGTCTCCACAGGTCCTTGTGTTATGTTCGTGAATTTGATAATTGCATGTAAGTGGCATAGACATGTACGAAGGCAGTAGTGTACATGCTTTAACCCTTAACCACTACCCACCCCAAAGTGCAACATAAGTACTATCAACGGGTCATTATGACCCATGTTTTTTTTAAAGACAAATATAATCAAAATTGAGGAAACAACTAACTTTTATTTGAAAATATGTTACATTTTGTCAATTTAAACAACATTTGACGCCCTAAACACATTTTGGAAACATTGCTGACAAACAGGAGAATTACAACTGTCACAATATGTGTTACATATTCTGTCGCATTTTGGGGGGCAAAAAGTGCATCTTTTTCTTTTTGATGTCGGTACGCGTTGTGGAGGTGGAAGTACTTCTGAAACCTCTAAAAATCTAAAAGAAAACATGATTCGATTTATTCAAGACTATTATCCCAAAATTACAGGTGACATCTACTTCCACAGCTTGTTTTATGCTGTGACCTTCCATAATCTAAAGTAAAGAAATTATTAAGTTTCTAAATATGAGTACAGCGTTTGGAGTACCTTTTAAACCGTGTTCACCGCTGTCCAGAGCTGTCGATGATTATCACTATTGTTTGCATGTTGAAATTGGTGAATGTTTACTATTTATGTTTCGATTTGTTTTTGAAATTAGTATTGGTTTAAGTCATGTACATAATACTTAATATATTCTATGGATACCATTGGCATTGTGGGGAAAGGATTGGTTTAAGTCATCTACATTCACACGGGTGAGGTTAATATATTCTATGGAAATTGAAGAGATGGTGCGAAAAAGTTAAGTTAAGGTAATGTATACAAAGGGATAAAGTTGTTATAAATTGCTAGGAATCAGGAAGTGAGAGAGAACATTACACCTGAAGGGCCACAATTTTTAAAGTATGACTGATTTTAGGAGTGACAAAGGGAGAACTAGGAAAATTAAAGGGAGGGATAGTTGCGTCTAAATAAATCATGTATGTTGTGGAAGGTGAAACGGTTTGGGATGTGTGAAGGTAAATACCGGGAAATTTGGAAAGTTTCATTAGCTGTTGCACCTCGGTCCAGTAATTCTCATCACCAAATACAGCCCTGGATACTTTTTTCGCCAACGTAATACCGCAACCCACTTTCCGAAAGTGCCTGGCTGGACGATTAGTTTTAAACTTGATGTTATAGGCTAATGCACATACAGCGTGTCTCACGGTGACCACCCATTAGAATATTTTAGAAACTACTATGATCTGAATTTTGAAAATTTGGGTAATGGGGTTTTCGGGCGTGGCTCCTCAAATAAAATAATGGCGTCTACGTAACACTTCCGGTTTTGACACCAACTTTGTTATTTTAATTATAACACCCTATATATTATTCGATTTTGGATTCTACGTAAAGTTTTAGGTGGACTTTCATCAAGTTTTCTTATACCTAAAATTCACCGTTTCCGAAATTAAAATAAACACTATCTAGCTTAAAACTATGTGAATTCTACAGCAAGAAAGATAAAGGAACCATATTCATACGAGAGATAGCTGGACCCCTAAGCTTCCCATCCATACTTCCAAAGTGGCTTAATTGTGTACAGGGTGGTGGAAATTTAATGCCGAGTTTAGTTAACTTCAAATCATCATAAGTTGGTTTTTTCAAATGGAACACCCTGTATGTTTCGTCGTAGTCTGATGCACAATTTCATTCTCTTTGGAACGGTACCATGGTTCCCTATACCTATCTCTTCTAGTTTTTGAGATATCTACTGTTTTTTTGTGCAGTCAACTAAGGTCATTCAATTTCTTGCGAAAATGGCTTAGCAGAACTTCAAAACAAACGACTGTTCTATCACCAGTTATTAGTTGTCAGTCTGACACCAATAGTGACAGTTGAATTGAATACTATTTATTAAAAAAGTGGAAAACAACAAACGTATTCAAATGCAGACAATCTAAATATTTTTCCCCAAACCTTCCTCTTTCCGAAAAGGTATCGACCATCCCCCTAGGTCCATGAATGCCGAAGCTAGGCCTTTTTAAGTGGGGGTACTCGCGAAATTTGGACTTTGGGAATTTTTTTGGGTGGGAAGCTGACCTCGGAGACCAAAACGGAGGCGAAATTTGAATTATTCGCACCCGATTTAGTCTAAGACCAAAGTTTCATGAAGATTATATACTGCAACTCAAAATCATAATTTATTATAATTTTATTATAATAAATTATAATAATATATAAGAAATAATAAATTATAATATATAATAAATTATAATTAAGAACTATTGAAAGAAAAATTTGACAAGCTGGTGTAGCCGATTTTATAAGTATTTACCTGTTCAATACCAAAGAATAGGTATGTACGGTAATTTGCTTGCAAAATAATATTGATGTTTGGAAGCACTTACAAGTGTGAGCAATTATTTTCCATAATGAATGGAAACAAATCTCCCTCGAGATCGCGACAGACTTGGATGCAGTTTTAAAATAAATTTCTGCAGATAAAATTACCCCTCAAATAGGTAATTTAGTTACACAAAAAGATGTCAAATTTCTGGGAAAAGATTGTAATAGGAAAATTTTCTAATATTTTAGTATTAATTATCAGATACGTACCTACCATGATTTTGGTTATAACCAAAACACTGTCACATTTTTTTGGTTATAACCAAAATCATGGTACGTATCCCGTGAGAAACAGTGTAAATATTGTGAAAAACCATGTATTTTTAAAACAGTGTTTGAATGATCAAGAAAAGTATAACGATTACCGTCCTGTACCACTCTATCTAATTTAGTAATAAGTTTTTTTCTTCGTGGTTAGGTTTTGCGGCCCACTGATTCTACGGTCTTTGGCCCACCCATCACTTTGAGTTTGACATGCCTGACTTAAATAATTAAAAAATGAATTGCCTTATTTGTGGAGAATTGTTAGACGTATCTTCAAAGCAAGATATTGTTATTAAACCTACAAAATCCGGACTAAATACTATAATTCGGGCTGCTGAACAAAGGAAAGATACGAAAATCTGGAGGAAAAAAGATGAAATATTATCGGGAACTACGTCGGCGCCGGTTCGATTTCACAGAGCGTGCCGTCAAACTTATACCAGTGTTCAAAATATTAAAAAAATGTCTTGTGAAAAAGACCTAGAATCATCAACGTCGTCTGTGAATACTCGAAGGGCAAAAGGGAACTTCAATATACGTACGATGTGTTTAATTTGTAATAGCAGTGGAACAAAAAGGAAAAGAAATTTAGTAAGCGTACAAACAGGTAAAAAGAATACTACATATTTTGTAATTTATTGTAATATGTACATTGTACATATAATATGATGTACAACATATACTTTTTTTATTTTAAACAAAAGTAGCCCAAACCTAATAATTAAATACTGTTTGTCATTCTTCAGAAAAAGTTTAATTGGTAAAAATATTCGAATTCAATTTATTAGTAATTTCAGATTGATATGGCTTTTGCCATAATATAATGACTCGATTTAATTACAATTCTTATGGCATGATTAGTTTATTATGAATAATGACACTGTTGTTTGTAATTACCGTTACTGTTAACAGGAACTGGTAGAGCTACTTTCGATAAGATTATAAATGCAGCTAGACTCAGGAATGATAGTGACATGGTTGCAAAATTAACGAGCTATCATGATTTATTCGCATACGATGCTCAATATCATAAAAGTTGCTACTGTTCGTACATTTCTTCTAAGAATATTCAGGCAGCCCTAAAGAAGGATTCTGTTAAACAACCCAAATCTGAACGAAATCCGTCGCCTTCACGTATTTCTGAGAGTTCTAATACTACTGACAGCGATTCTCCAAATGCCACAAAAAGTTCTATAGTTTCAGACTCCGAAATGGATATTTTGCACAAAGCAGCAGGCATAATCCGTAAAGAAATGTTGAAAATTGATAATAAGCCTGAGAAAGTTCCTCATCCTTCAGAGTTAAATTTTTCAACATTTGATTCAGAAGTACCTCAACTACTATCGCTTTTTATTTCGTGGCTATTAGATGGACAACGTTATGGTGAGGCCAGTGATGAAGATCTTCCTAAAGCAATCATTATTTCCAATCTTATAATGGGACTTTTCGATACAGTGTATAAACAGAATAGTTTTCATATTGGACTCGGTCTCCATATCTATCATATTACACACAGCAAACAGATTATGGAACTTCTAAGTTCTCTTGGTTTTATGTGCTCATATAATTATGCTCGAGCAATTACTACATCAATGGCTAAAGAAACAATAAACTGTGGAACCTATGTTTATGTACCCCCTGGATTTGAACGTGTAGATCCCATAAAAAATAACTATATTCATGCTAGCATGTAAGTATTTAATTTGATTAACTCTTTCTAGTTCTTGATTTTCTATCATTACCTTAGTCAGCTCGATATTTTTATTCGATAACACAATATATTTAGTCTTAAGCTGGTTTTACATGGTGATATGTCTACATGTATTTCTACATGTAATCTACAGCTATTTCTTCATGTAATTAAGACTTGTTTTACACAGAATAAATACATGTAGATGGTTGGAAAAAAATTGGGATTTTAGTCAATCATGTTTGCCGATATTCCGTTATATTGGTAACAATGCTAAGTACTACTTTTAAAATTTATGTTTAACAATTAACAATGAACACTAACACTGATCTAAACATAGCCCTCATTACCTTATTAAATGGTATAAGCATTTACAGTAGTAACAAAGAATAAAAAAAAGAGAAAAAATGGATTAAGAAGTGGATTGACCGAAGAGAGAGCAGAGGAATTATGAATTTAGTTAATAATGAATTGCAATTTGAAGATCCGGAAGCATTTCAAAATTATTTAAGGATGCCAAAAGAAGTTTTATGAAGCTTTAATCTAAAGTTGAGCCCCATATAAAAAAATTAGACACTAACATAACATGAGGCAAAGCATAAGCAGTCGGCATAAATTAATGATCACTTTACGCTTCTTGGCAACAGGAGAAACTTATCGAAATTTAATGTATTCAACAAGAGTACATGAATCCACAATTTCATTATTCATTCCCGATGTGTGTAAGGAAATTTATAATGTATTAAAAAATTATTACATGAAAGTAAGTATACCCTATAAGTACGTTGAATACTTAACCAAATTGTAACAAATCAATATAGATACCTCAAACAGAAGAAGAATGGGAATTGATTGCAAGTGACTTTTTAAATGATTGGCAAGTACCAAATGTAATTGGAGCATGGAAAACACATAGCATTCCGAGCTCCTAGAAGTGCAGGTTCCACACTGAGAAAAAGGTTTCTTTCGTTTTAAGGAAATTCCGTTAACTGAAATAAATTATTTATTTAAATAGTGGCAAATAAATATCTCTTCCGTAATAACAAATTGTTTCTTTAATATATTTCTTTCCTATAAAACAATACCAACCGTTTCAGTTAAAATATCACGTTTTCTAATCACAACACAGCTAATTTCTTTAAAAGAAAGAACAATTTCTTTGAACAAAATAGAGAACAGCATTATGTGTATGTGATGGTTATTTCAACCAAACATGTACTTAATAACATCTAAGAAAGTCTATTTTCCAGAAGAATAAATAACCTTTTAACCTTAATATTACATTTATTTAACACAAAGAAAAAGATTTGTTGTCCGAAAAATATCAGATTTGAAGTAGATATGTATCTTTTTTTACATCAAAAACTATTTCTTTAAGGCAAATAACGATTGTTACCGTTTAATAACTAAATCGCCTCTTTGAATGAAATCACTGCATTTTACAATAAATAAATTATTTCTGGTATTTAAAGATATTTATTTATTTGGAAACACTATCGTATACATACTTAAATATTTACCTAAATGCTATTAAACTACAAAATGCGATACAAACATTTCTCCATTTGACATATTTAAATTACAAGATGGAATGGTACAAAGTAAATCTTTTATTTCACAAACAATATATTTTCTTAAATCCTTAATTATTCTGTGTGCATGGAAATGGTAACAATACTCAGTCGATAAAGACTTACATATAAATAAGGTATTTTGATTTTCATATAACAAAATAAAAATTATTCTATGAAACGTAATATCATCATTTTCAGCGATACAGAGAATATGACTTGGTTTATAAGTTACACCTTGGTATTCGTACCAATTAATCACACAACAGTTTCCCTTAATATTTAAAGGCAATAAATTTTTAAACATTGTATAATCATTAAGGTCCGTTAAAGGAACATTGTCTTCCATTCCGTGGGAAATTTTGTCAATAAATCCAGTATTGCTCATAAAACGAGAACACATCCTCAATTGGTTTTTAAAGGCTAAAGTATAAGTAATATTTCGTTTGCTGGATACAATGTTAGCATGTTTTTTGAACTCCATGTGCTTCCCTTCGTAGCGCATGCACCAAATATTTTTTAACGGGCCAAACTCTAATAAGATTTTTGGATAATGAATTAAGAAGTGGTGCTTTGGTTTAAGCCTTTCATTAAAATTATTGATGTATAGATCATGATGTTCACTAACTAAAATTTTAAGAAGTTGGGCATCCTTTGGTCGCACAGACGTCGCTAAACATATTTCCACTATTTTTAGAAGAGTAAGATATAATTCCCAAACATCATTACCTTCGGGAATTAAGTCACCAATTATTAAACTAAAATTTCGCACAAAATTAAGCATTTCTGCGGATGACATAATAATACATCCTTTTTAAGGTGTTCTAACTTTATTTGGGGTGGTGTGTTACGTTGATTTACAATATTATATTGAAAGAAACGGATTCTATTATTCAAAATGTTTAAAGTAAAAAATTTATCTTCAATGAACTTTGAAATAATTTTTGCCATATCATATCGACACACACCTTCAAAAATGTCATGCATTATATCACATGCTATATTTTTTGTAACATGGAAGTTGGGTAATGTATGGAAAACGCACAACTCCTTTATGCCATTAGAATGAGATACATGATCTATCTCATAATTTTGCTTATTACGAATGGAGTTTATGCTCTCAACCAATTGACCAATTCTCGCTTATTTGCAATACAAAATTGGCAAGGGTTATTTGATGAAAAACTTTCATGGAATCCAAGTGCAGAGTGTACCCCTAGATTGTCTCCCACAAACAAAACAAGTGAAAAAAAATATTTATGTTGTTTCCGAAATGTGTAACATTGATTCCAATGTTTTCTAATTCTCTTAACTCATCGATAAGTTTACTAAACACTGCTGCATTGCCAAAAGACACACGGTCATTAGAATTAAATAATTGCGCTAAAAAATATTTTCCAATTGCGAAGAATATTCTGCCGGTATAACAGGAATGGTATAGTATACAGCACCAATTTTGTATACGCCGGCGTGTGATCCAAGGGGATTGGATGTTTCTAAATCATCATAGTAAATAATATCGGTAGAGTACTATTTTATCTTTAACATTGCTATAATGACTTCCAGTAGTTAGCTTGAATTAAATTTTGGATGGTATTTGATGAGTCATTTGTTAAAAAAGTCATATAGTCAAAATTTTGTCCAAGATGCCAGGCAACTCCAAAAATGCTTTTAGCGTTTCACGCATGCTTACAAATGTTCCTTCCACTGTCTTTTGTGCCGTAAAAGGACGCTATCATTTTTCTTGAGATTATCTGTTAACGTTCCAATTTTTGAAAGCAATAGGTCTAATGAGCGGTTACTATTTTCAAAATACTTAATTCTAAGGTATTCAGTATTAGAGCAAAAATGGGTTTTCCAACTGGTTAAAATAAAGCTTCTAGTTCCTCAGTAATATATCAGTAATGATTTGATTTATAACACTTCTATTCAAAGATGTATTACTATGTAACTTGCAAACAAAACTGATAACAGATGATCTAAAGTTTGAACTTATGTGCTGGCATGATTCATTCTCTTCTTGGTGCATTACAAAGCATTTCATTGTTCAAACTTCTCATCATAGTGAACTGAACTGGTAGATATAACTTCATTATTGTTCTCAGATTGAGCAGAGTTAAGTTTTGTGAGACCATTTGAACTTTTTATGTTTGCTTAAAATATGTTTTTGAACATGTTCAAGTTGTGGTACCGACGGAAGCAACCTGGTAACGTACACGAAAAGTGATTCATATTCTTATGTTTGAACCTAATATGTGTGATTAATTGATTTACAGATGTACACAAATTACTACAAAATAAACACATCATATTTAATGCTGTAAAGGTAAAATACTGTAATGTATGAATAACTATAAGCCCTACCGCATTTAACTAGCATCAAGAGTAGTTACCAGATCCATAATGTATGGGATAGTCTTATCCCATTTAGTTTTATTTTAAACAGGCATAATTGCAAAAGCATATAAATGTGTTCAGACTGGAATGGATAATAGAGGTTACATGTATGAAAAGCTTTGAAACAGATTTCTAATGCCCTTAAAGTATTATCAAATGAATATCTTACTTTATCCAAAATAACATATGCTTGTTCAATGTCAGACACTGAAGGTCCCAGAACAATTATGTAAGGTTGTATTGTCTGTTTTGCTTCTTTCGATTTATTGACTTTATCTTCAATGAGACTTTCTATGTCCGCTGGTATCTGTAAGTTGAAAGAGTTTCTATTATAATAAAATACACCTTGTAACTTGTATGGACAAGTTAACATTGGTGAAATTCCATTGAGCAAATAAGCCTGTGCCATTGTCATAAAGCAAATTGATATGGCATTAATTCAGAATTATAAAATAAAATCATCTTTTAAATACGAAATATCTGAATTGAATGAAACATATACGACATGGTTCGACAAACTATGAACTGAAAGACACACACCCACCTTAGCATGTACAATGAGCGACTGCTGACATTCGAGGATTGACGCTTTCCAATGCTCCTTTCCTTTCCTCGCTCGTCCTTTAGGTGGAATAAGGTACGGTAATAACAAGATTTGAATAGTAGTTTTGGAACCTGCAATTATTTCCTATAGAACAAGTTTTATACGAGTAAATTTTCTTACTTTGGTTTAAAGATTCATTTTCCAATAAATATATTATTTCCAAACCTACATCTTTAACGAAATCTTTCTTTATAGTATAGACTGAGTTAAAGAAACTGTCCCATTTTTCGTGTAGAAGTAGTCCTTTGTCTGGAAATAGTCTATCGAAGTCAACATCAATCTAAAAAAATGTACAATACAGTTACCATAATACTATCAGTGGAGAAATATACCAAACTATATCCAGTTGATAATTTCAGTGGTGGCCATTCAGTAAGGAAGTCATGAATATTTGAAACTTCACATTTTTGACGTAACTCGAACGTTAATTCCCAATGCCTAACAACATCATTCCAAGGATCTGTTCTGGTTTCTAACCACTGCTTGCTTTCTTTTACGTTTTCAGTAATTAATGAAGAGGTTGCGACAGAATTAGATTGATTAGCTATGCTAGTACTTGGAAGAATTCCGGCTACCGTAACTTCGTTCTATAGTTACGATAGCGATCTACCAATTTCCCACGAGCAACCAGAGACTTACTATATTTAGAATAACATTTCTTCACTGGTTTAACATAATATATCTCAGATTTTTCATTAGGAAAAGCAGCTTCAATTTTGTACGATATGTCTTCAAGTTGATCATTGGTCAAATAACTGAAATAATTTGTACCTATACATCTAAACTGAAGGAGTATGTAAATAAATTACCTGCCATGTGTTTTAAAAAAGTGCGATATAATAATATCAACCAACGAAGCCCTGGTTTTTCGGTCCAACGTTTTGTTTTCCGTGTATTGCTTAATAATTATTTTTCCAAAGTAAGATTCATTTAACAATGAGTTCAAATTAAAATGTTTGGTGGGATTTAAAATTTTTTGGAATTCCTCTTCTCCATAAAATGTTACGAGAGACGTGTTCGCAGTTGTTGTAGGCGTATAACGTTCAATTGGCATAACATCTCCATCAGAAAGGAGCCCTTCTGAGACAGTTGAACTAGTGGTAGGGGTAACGGGATTATTTTCCTTATCCTGTAATTTAAGTTTAAAATAACGAACGTTACACTAAAAGACAAACACTTACTGTGAGTTTGTAGGACTCGTCAACGTACAAAACATCTGATTGTAAAATTAACTTGTAATCTTCCAACCGTTTAATAAATTTTACCTGTTCCCCAATTTTAGGAATCAAATTTTTAATAACCTCCGGTGTTAACAATAATAATGCATCGTAGTCAATGGCATGCTCTACAATATTAAAAAAAAGTAGTACATGTCCAAACATATCTACTACAAGATTTAAAAACAATGTCAGGTATGTAATTGGATCTCTAGCATGCCAACGCGATATTATGATGAAAATGACTCTTAAAGGGATTAATTCTAATGATTTTACATGTTTGAATTTAAACTATACCTAATCACAAAGAATTAAAAAAAAAGAAATATAAATATGTAATTAATAAGAAAATTCACCTACCTTCAAAAATTGTAATCAGTGAATCAAATCCCCAATCATGTAGAAGTTTGGGCACATCCATACTGAAAATTGTATAATATGATGCACAATTTATTCGCACTGAACGGATGCAGTTCTTCTTTCGGATTGCATAAGGATACTATGTACTTATTGTAACCGTATAGGTAATTTTAAACAGAAAAGCACGTATTAATCACTTTGCAATGTCAAACAAAGCTTCTTTACTTTGAATAAATCTATAGTTACATGAAACAAAGTAAAGTAACCATAACAATGCTTGTTTAAATGAAATTATCCTGTTGCTTATAGCCAAACAAATCTTGGTGCTTTCTGTTAAAATATTTTTTTTAAATTAAATAAGCGAATACCACATTTGTTTAAAACAAATGTGAGTTAGTTTATATGAAATAAATTATTAAAGAAATTAATGTTTACACTTAAAAAATGCAATTATTTGTTACACTGTAGCATATGTTTAGGCAAAATAATGTTTTTTGCAAGCAAAGAATTATGCTTAAAAACATATATTTGTTAAATACAAAGAAACCTTTTTCTCAGTGATGTACTACAATTACAAATGTTTTAATAGTATCATTTTGATGGCACTAGTTGATGCCAAATATCGATTTGTTTATATCGATGTAGGTGTAAATGGTCGTGTCAGCAATGGGGGGGGGGGGGGGGGGTATTTGCAGAGAGTAATTTATATAAATCCCTTAAAACTAATGTGTTACACGTTCCAATGGATTTTTTTTTTTTTTTTTTTTTTTTTAATGTAATTATTCACTACAATCTGTCACTTGTGACAATCAGTAGTTGGTGCGACTTACATAATAAATAAATAAATAATTTACAGCGTGAAGGCTGGTTATCCAGCGATAATTCACCTATATTACTCTAATACTAGCTAGCGTATTCTGAAATGTCTACAGTTAATTAAATCTCTGTGGCAAATCGAGCGGTTTGAACCTTTTTAGTCTTGGTTGCACTTCTTTGTCTTTATCAATCATGCGCTCCACTAAAGTGTTAGGGTGAGCACTGAGTCTATCACTATAACGCGCACTGTATCTTTTTATTTCCTCATTGATGGTTGGTATTGCGAGGTCGTGTAATATTGTGTCATTTGGGACGTACCATGGTGCATTTGTTATGGCTCGGAGTGTTTTCGATTGGAAACGTCGGAGTATTTCAATGTTGGATGTACTGGCTGTGCCCCATAACTGTATGCCATAAGTCCATATGGGTTTTATCATGGTTTTATACAGAAGTTTTTTACTTTCCAAGGAGAGTTGTGATTTTCTTCCTATCAGCCAGTACATTTTTTGAAGTTTCAGTCCCATCTGTTTTCGTTTTGTCCATATGTGTGTCTTCCAGGTTAGTTTCTTGTCCAGGTGGATTCCAAGGTATTTTGCACTGTCGGCTTGAGGTATTTGTTTGTTGTTGATTGTGACCGGGGGGCAGGTGCCCCTTCGTAGGGTGTACGTTACTTGTACCGATTTATTTTCATTAATTTGGATATGCCACTTATTGCACCAGTGCTGTATCGAATCGAGATGTGTCTGCAGTTGCTGGGATGCTAGAATTGGGTCCGTGTTGGATGTGAGTAGCGCCATGTCATCAGCGAAGGTGGCGGTCATGATTTGTGGTGTTGTCGGGAGGTCTGCTGTGAAGAGGAGGTATAATATTGGGCCTAGCACGCTGCCCTGGGGAACTCCAGAGTTGACGGGGTAGGGCTTGGTTGTTGCGCTTCCATATCTGATTATAAACTGTCTATTGGTTAGATATGATTGTAGAATTTCGAAGAAATCAGGAGGTAGAGTTTGCTTGATTTTGCATAGGAGTCCCTCGTGCCAAACCTTGTCGAAGGCTTGTTTAACATCTAGGAATGTGGCTGCACAGTATTTCCGCTCTTCGAAGTCATTTATAATTTGGATACCACTCTGTGTACTTGCTCTATCGTTGCGTGCTGTTTGCGGAAACCAAATTGGTGGTCTGGTAGTAAGTTGGTGGTTAGGATAGTTGGGGATAGTTTCTCTAGAAGCAGTTTTTCAAACACCTCGACAAGACTGGTAATAGGCAGATTGGTCGGTATGATGTCGGTTGGTCTGCTGGTTTTCCTGGCTTGGGGATAAGTATTGTTAGTCCTACTTTCCATTGGTCTGGAAAGTGCCGGAGTCGTAGAATTCCGTTAAAGAGCGAGGTTATGAATTGGTATCCTTTGTGGGGTAATTCTTGAAGAACTTTTCCTTTGATTAGATCTTGTCCTGGTGCTTTGTTTGGGTTCAGTTTTTTGTGGATGGTGGTTTTTATTTGAGAGGGCTTGAATGGTTTGATTGGTGGGCTCATTTGGTAAGGCATTTCAAGTTGTTGTTGTATTTCTTTCTTTTCGTCTTCGTCCATCGCGAGTGGTGCAAACACATTAGCTAAGTGTTCTGCGAATGTCGTTGCCTTCTCGGTGTCGCTCCTAGCCCAGGTGTTGTTGGCAGTTCTGATTGGTGATTTGTGCTGCTGGGGTGTTTTAAGTACCTAGTTGCCTTCCATAGTGAGTACTCATTGGCTTCTAGCGGAGACAGTTGGCTCAAATATTTTTGTAAGTTCTGATTTCGAATTTCAGAAAGAAGATTTTTGAGTTCTGCGGAGGCTCGGTTTAGATTTCTTTTGTCGTTCGGATGCTTTGATATCTGCCATGTCCTCCTTAGTCTACGTTTTTCTGCAATTTTCTTTTTAACAATGATCGGGCAGTTTATTGACTTAATGTGTTTAGCCGGTACTGGTGTGGCCTGGCGAGCGGCTTTTTGGACAGCCCTATTAAACAGTAGCACTGCGTCTTCTAGGTCTGTGGTGGTTTTTAATGGGATATCAGTAGTCAGGGTTTCTTCGATGATTTCTCGAAAAAGCTTCCAGTTTGTGTGTTTGTTTATGAGTGTTGGTGGGTTCTTTGTGAGTATTATGTTAGAACCTAGTGTTACCAGTATCGGAGAGTGATCTGTTGAAAGGTCTAGGCAGGATTTGATACTGAGGAGGTTTAGGTTTATATTTTTAACAAAACACAGGTCGAGTAGGTCGGGTAGCTTGTTGGGGTCTGTGGGCCAATAGGTGGGTTCTCCAGTAGACAGAGGTAGTATGCCCAGATTAGTTATGGCTTTCAGCATCTCTCTACCTTTCGTAGTGCTTGTTCTTGAACCCCAATGGGTGTGCTTCGCGTTGTAATCACCTCCGGAGATGAATCTGTTGCTTAGGGAGTGAAAGTAGTGTTCATATTTTTCTTGTTTATTGTTATGGCGTGGTGGGCAGTAAACCGCTGATAGTGTGAGTGGACCTAGCCAGTCTTCAACGACAATGGTTGTGGACTGTAGGTGGGGTTCGCTGTATTTGAGGAGTTCGTGGTGCTTGATCGTGTTTTTAATAATTATGGCAGTGCCAGCATGGGCGGTTCCATCTGGATGCTGTGTTACGTAAATGTCGAATCCTCGTATTTTAAGGTAGCTGCGTTCTGTGAAATGTGCTTCCGAAATCAGTATTATGTCGAGACAGTGGAGGGTAATGAATGCGATGAGTTCGTCTCTGTGGTGTGTCAGCCCGTTGGCGTTCCATACTGCTATTTTAATGTGTTGGGCCATTATAGGTTTTTGTTGCAATTGTGGTTAGCAGGTTCAATATGGTGCTCATTTGCTCCATCAGTTGCTTCATCATCTGTTTTAGTTCTGTAATGTCGTTGGGCTGCTGTGGTGGGCCTGCCGTGAATAGGTGTGTTGTTTCATTGGCGTTGTATTGGGCATTTTTGGCTGCTGCTTGGGCAAAAGAGAAGCCCGGTTGGTATGTACCTGAGGTCGAGAATGTTTTTGGTCTGAGTGGGGGGAACGTCTTCAGGTGCAGCGCTTGGTAAGTCGGACACCCTTTGTAGCTAGCTGGGTGATTCCCTTTGCAATTTACGCAAATGACTTCACTGTATCTGGTTTTGTGCTCGCATTGCGCGGTGGAGTGTAGACCTGTGCATTTGACGCATCTAGGTGTGCGATTACAGAAATTTTTGTATGTCCGTGATTTTGGCACCTGGAGCATTGAGGGATGGTTTTTTTAGGGCGTGGTGGTTCGAATTTTACAATCGAATGCGTTAGTTTTTCTATTTTGTAAATATCTTTGTTGTTGGCTGAAGGTTGTAGTTCTACTACGAAGAGGGGCAGTTCAGTTTTTGTGCCAGCTTGCTTTACGTTCCATATGTTAGTTACGGAATGTCCCAGCGATTGCAGTTCCTTTTTATTTCGTTTGTGTTGGTGGAGGGGTGTAAGTTTCTGAGGAATACGCGGAACCCACGTTCCTGTTTGACCTTGTATGTGTGGTACTCCGTATCTTTCTCTTTTAGGCCTTTAGTTATATTCTTGTAAGTTTCTGGTGTTTTGGAAAGTATTTTGATTTCGTCGTTTGGGAGAGCCTTGATGTTATAGTTGTCTTTGGCGACCTCCTCGAGGAATTTCATTAGCGGTTCAATTAATTTGACACCCGAAACGTAAATTGGTGGGGGTTTTGGTTCAGCTTTCTTGGACGAGTCCGTCTCTTGTGGATCAGGGTTTTCATTTTGTAGTGGTGTAAAGCGATTGGTTGGGTTTAGCCAGTTATTTGTGGTTTTAGGTTGTTTGGTTTGGATCATCTGTTTATCTGAGTTATCCTGCCAACTTCGTTTTTTGTTGGACACTACTTTCCATACTGTGTCTTCGGAGTTTGATGTGTTGTTCTGGTACAATATTGGTTGGGAGTGGAAAGTTGAGGTGAACGGGGTTTGACGTACATCCTGGATGGGAAATTGCGAAGATGCAATGTTAACATTTGGTACAGTGTATTGATAATTTGGCTGAGGGCACTGCATTTGTTGGGTTTGTTCGATTTGCATGGGGGCAAATTGCTGCGTCCCCGGGACCGTCGGGGTCAGATTATTGTGGTGGTAGGCCATTAGGCCTTTGTTTTTCTTAGTGCCAATAAGTTAGTAGTTGTTTCAGTAGCACACGTAAATTGTATTATTATTGCGTTATTAATAAATGGAATTTGTAATATTTGATATTCTTACTATTTGCGACCGGAGGTCACGCGCTTATCTTGTGTCGCTTGATGCCAGCCGTGGTCGGACACAACCTTGCACTTCAACACTCAAACGCACACAATGGATAAACCCTTACTTGGATCTTTAAGAGCAACACCTTATGTAATATTAGCTGATGCAGCATTTCCACTCAAACGCTACATTACGAAACCATACCCATTTAGGGGGTTAACACACAACCAAGCAATTTTTAATTATAGACTTAGTAGAGGTAGACAGGTAGTTGAAAATGCCTTCGGAATACTTTCAAATAGATTCCGTATATTTCTGACGACAATTAATTTGACGCTAACCTGTTGCACCTTACATAATTTTTTACTCAATGAAAGAAGTATAATATGTAACTTGAATACGGATGAGCAAGTTACATTCCCAAAAAAGCAAACATTAGGGCAGCAGAGGAGTAATCATGCATCAACACAAGCTATTAATGTGCGAGAACAATTCTTGCAATATTTCATGGGACCTGGAGCAGTCGAGTGGCAAGAACAAATGTTGTAATTTTATTTTATTGTAAAAATGTTTTAAATTTAAATAAACAAGAACCAAATATTTACATATCTTCTTTCTGGGTTTGAAAAATGAGTTGTGCAATATCCTGTTTCAGATGACTCAGTAAACGCCTATTTTTTATTTGCCTTAATTCAGATTCCACCGTTTTAGCAAAATTACTAATATGATCATTTTGATTATAATAAAAACTGCTGTCGACTCTTTAAAAAATTCATCTTGAGAATCCATTGATCTCTTTTTCGGTCGTTTACTTACAGTACAGATTTTAGAAATGGATGGCGATGCAACATTGAACTCTATATCTGTGTTCTCACTTAACTCTTCAATTGAACCTTCAAAAACAACTTCTAGATTATCATCCTGCTGTACAGCATTAAAATTATCCTAAAAATTCAAACCAATATACACATAATAAATCGACGTATTATTAATTACAGTTTGTGTCTCTTGCCTCTCCGATTCATCACATAGATTAGAAACACCTTTAACAGTTGGTGCAGAATTTATTAACCCTTTAAGTGTTAGTGGGAGAATAATTTCCCACCTTATATAGAAAATTGTCCCTTATATGTCAGTGGGATCTATAGGTCCCACTAGTTTAAAAACAGTCCAGAACTGCTAGCGACATCTGTGGATTCAATATGGAAACGGCCAGGTGGTTATTATAATGTAAAATAGAGGTGGGTGGGTGATATTGTTCCCACTGCCGTTCCCAGAGCCGTACTTGTGTGCACGTTGTTCTGTGTTGTGTAAAGTGATAAATAACTTTTATTATTGTGCGCTCAAACACATTTAGAGGTAAGTATCTGTAGTTAGATATTTTGTAAGTAAGAATTTATCAAGTTTAGTCGGGAATTCTGTTTTTATGTAATAGAAAACAGTGTTGCAATGTGAATTACCTTTTTTGAGGTTAGATCAGTTTTTATTTTATATTTTTTTTTATTCTTTCATGTATCAATTTTGAGCACATTATTGTTGTATTATAAGCCTTCTAGGCATGTTCTAAGAGAAAATATGTTTTACTGGTAGAAAAATATTTCGGCTTAGGAAATTTTTTCATTCAAAGTTATACTTTGTTGGTGTAAGGCATATAGTTGAAAAAAAATTTTTTTTAAGTAAATTACAAACCACCAAAATTCAATTTTTGCGTCTTTATTAGTTTCATAACATAATGTGGAAGAAAGATTCTGAAAAGAGACCCCTGACAGCAGCAGAATTGGCGTTTGAAGCTGCAAATCTCAATCTGGATGAGGTAGTGTTGAAATGGCATTAGACTCCGAGTGTGAGGGAGATTCTGACGCGGACGATAATGTGCCACTGTCTTTGCCCCAAGCTGCTTCTACATCGAGGAAATCACCAACAAACACACGATTTCGATACCGTGTTTCGAATAAAAGGTTATTAGAAGCAGATTCTTCTCCTGTTGACAATACTGCTGAATATGCTGAGGACTCTGATGATAGCGTTGCTGACCCTAATTTTGATATGGGTTCTAAAAGGAGAAAACTGTTTCCTGTAGAATCTTCAGACAGTAGCCCAGATGAAAGTGAAATTGAACAATGTACCGGACTTACTAAAAATAAACAGAAAAAGTGAATAATGACATGGAAACACCTAAGTACGATTAGTCCCAGACGACCAGAATACCGCACAAAGGTCCTACGGTAAATGTAGATACAGGTAGTCCTTTATCTGTTTTACTACTTTTCTTGCCTGATACGTTTCTGCAGCATATAGTGGACCAAAGTCACTTATATGCTAGACAGCTAAAAATGATCCAGAACACGAGGTAGGTCTTTCATTACAAGAACTCAAAGCTTTCTTGGGAATCATTTTATTCATGGGATTTCATGAGCTTCCCTCAATGAAACTTTACTGGTCCGATGATGAGAACTTCCATACAGAACGAGTTGCAAGAATAATGTCTTTGGAAAGATTTTTAAAATTACTAAGAAATCTGCATATCAACGACAACAGCAACATGCCAGAACGGAAATCACCTAGCTTTGATAGATTATATAAGTTGCGACCCTCGATTGATCATTTGAAAAAAACCTTTATGGGATTATATTCTCCATCAAGAAATATTTCTATTGATGAATCTATGATAGGTTACAAAGGTCGGTCAACAATGAAACAATATCTACCGATGAAACCAATAAAACGCGGTTTCAAGGTTTGGGTATGCTGTTGTGCAGAAAGTGGGTATCTGTTAAATTTTGATATTTACACTGGCAAAAGTGAAGACAATTTATCAATGGGCCTAGGTGGAAAAGTTATTACAAGATTGGCACAACCGTATTCGGGGAGAAACTACTGTTTTTATTTTGACAACTTTTTCAGTATTGCAACAAGCTATCGATTAGATGTAATCGATAGCTTGTTGCAAGAAAATATTTTTGCTTGTGGGACAATAAGGCAGACGCGAAAAGAATATCCCACTAAATTTATCAAAAAGGACAGCGAAATTAAAAAAGGAGACTACGATTTTGACATATCAGTGGCAAAATGGAAGGATAGAGGAACAAAGTCGGTATCTGTTGTGTCATCAATGCATAATGCATCGGCCACGACAACTGTGCTCCGAAGAGATAAGGAAGGGAACCGTGAAGCAGTCAACTGTCCCGAAATGATCAGCACTTATAACAAGTATATGGGTGGAGTGGACGCTTTTGACCAAAACATGTCCTTCTATTGTGTGAACCAGAAGTCCCGAAGGTAGTGGATGAAAATATTTTACTACCTCTTTGAGGCTTGTGTGGTGAACAGCTATATTTTATATAAAATAACGATGCGCAAAAACAAAAACAAACCAGTGAGCCATTTACAGTTTAGATCTTCGCTTGTAAATGAACTTGTAGGCAACTTTACGAGCAGAAAACGTTCCGGATTTGCCCCTGGCACAGGAGTTGCCAGGAAAAGAAACGCTCCTGACGGGGCTCGTACGCTTGTCAATACCGTTCGGCTAAACAATGTAGGAGATCATATTCCAGACAAGTCAAAAACATATAGAAGATGTGCCCATTGTAGCACAAAAAGAAAGGAAAAACGCAGTAATATGATTTGTGTCAAATGTAATGTTGCGTTATGCAAAGAATGTTTTTTTCCCTTTCATAAACCCCAGTAAAATGTTTGATTTTTATAAATTTCAATTTTTTTTATCTAACTTTAAAATAATTTTCAATTTTTGTTTTTATTTTTGAAAAATAAAGGGTGAAAATATAAGAATTTTATTGTTTTATTTGAAAGTGGGATGTTATATTCCCAGTGAAATTCTACTGTTCATCGTTGCTCTTACGTTTCTTCTGGGATATTTCCCACCTCATAAAAAATTTTTAACATGGAATAATGACTTTTTTGTAAATTATTTTATATACTTACATGTCAGTGACTTTAAAAATAAAATATCTCTGAAAAATTTTAATCCCCTGTCTTTTGCCACTTAAAGGGAAAACCCAACAAATGGAAACATCACCAAGATGGTTTATATACGTTATCAATTCCAGACCCAGATGATTTAGTTTTTGGTTTTCTTTAATTCCACATTAAAAGTTGTCCTTAAGCCATTAATCTTTTTCAATACATTTTCATCTTCCAAGTGGCAGTTGAATTCGTCATTTAAAATGTTGGTTATTACATTTAGCGCCTTCCTCCTTTTTAATTTATTTTTGTAATTAATATCACATACCATGTATAAACACGTATGATGTTCATATAAAGTTATTAACTTTTCAATCATCATATTTGTCCACATGTTTACAACCATATACAGGGTGTCCCAATATTCCGTGGACATAGAGCTACAGTAGGTTTGTGGGAACAAAAAAAGTCGAATGGGCTAAACTTACCTATATACTAAAGTACATCGTTAAGCCGTGAGAGGGCGTCAAAGTTGGAAGAATATTTTTGTTTTATTTTAATAAATCGGAAATTCTTTGATCGATTTTTTTAAAATTTGGTTTGGGCACATATCAATGAAGGAACTATGTTTTTAAGTGGATATCAATTTAACTGAATTCCGGGAAGGGTGAAAACTACCCCTACCGTTCGATACATTTAATGGTAACTTTTTTGTGGGTCGTAGGAGTGCTTTAATTTTTTGTAAAAAGGAAGATACATTAATTTTCTGTATTTTTCGTCTCTTACAAAAATGGCGTATCTCTTTTAGTTTTTGAGTGAATCACACAATAGTCACAATAAATGTTCAATACGACCACAACCTCTTCGACCCTGCATAAGTTAATTGTACGCAGGAAACTGAAATTTTTTGTAAAAAGGAAGATACATTAATTTTCTGCATTTTTCGTCTCTTACAAAATGGTGTATCTCTTTTAGTTTTTGAGTGAATCACACAATAGTCACAATAAATGTTCAATACGACCACCACCTCTTCGACCCTGCATAAATTAATTGTACGCAGGAAACTGAAATTGACTCTTCTCAACAGGCGTTGGTCTTGCAAAGAGTTCACAGCATCTTGAGAAGAGTCAATTAAAAAATTAAAGCACTCCTGCGACCCACAAAAAAGTTACCATTAAATGTATCGAACGGTAGGGGTAGTTTTCACCCTTCCCGGAATTCAGTTAAATTGATATCCACTTAAAAACATAGTTCCTTCATTGATATGTGCCCAAACCAAATTTTAAAAAAATCGATCAAAGAATTTCCGATTTATTAAAATAAAACAAAAATATTCTTCCAACTTTGACGCCCTCTCACGGCTTAACGATGTACTTTAGTATATAGGTAAG
This sequence comes from Pyrocoelia pectoralis, assembly GCA_036250285.1. Lineage (NCBI taxonomy): Eukaryota > Metazoa > Arthropoda > Insecta > Coleoptera > Lampyridae > Pyrocoelia > Pyrocoelia pectoralis. The sequence goes on from CM070075.1 coordinate 46,410,716, forward strand.
TTTAGCCCATTCGACTTTTTTTGTTCCCACAAACCTACTGTAGCTCTATGTCCACGGAATATTGGGACACCCTGTATGTAATACACAAACGGTTTACAATAACGTCAAAAAATTCGATTGAAGGTTATAAATAAAAAAACTAAACATGACCAACTTTAAAATTCCATTCATCGTCTATAAAGTCCCTAGAACAGTGTGAAATACACGTGTATGACCTTGAAATTTACAACAAATTCTATTTAAATGATGTATTTCTACATGTAGAAATTGATGTAGGAATTGTTGTATTACACATGAAAAAGAGGTATTTATGCAGCTACATGTAGAAATATCACCATGTAAGACGGGCTTTAGATGTATTTAATTTCAATTTATTCGCTAGCAGCCATTTAGTAATAACTTCAAGGTCAGAATTTAATTTACTAATTGCTAAGTTTACGTTTTCATTTGCGCTTATCATCCGCAAATAGATTAATATTACTATGTTCCAGATTTAGTTCTAAGTCATTTATGTATATTAAGAACAATATAGGACTTAAAACAGATCCTTGGGGCACCCCTAAGTTATTTTGAATTTCTGAAGACTTGCCACCCTTATATGAAGTCATCTGACTGCGCGATTTAAGATAATTTTGAAACCATTTGTGTTCAATACCACGGACACCATATTTTTTAGTTTTTCTAACAGCGTTTTCCTGTCAAACGTCTCAAACGCTCTTTTATAGTCTAAAAACACTGCAACTGCACTTTTATTTAGGTCAAATTCACTTTTCCATTTTGTAAGCACAAAGTTTATTGCAGTTTCGCATGAATGTTTACTTCGAAAACCTGATTGATTTTTACTTAGTAGATTGTTTTTTTCCAAAAACTCTTGCAGCTGAATTTTAATTATAAGTTCTATTATTTGTTCATAAATTGGTAACACATTGATACGTCTAAATTCTTCACATTTTATTGTGTTTGGAATTTTCGGAACAGGTACAACTTTTGATTTTTTCCAGGATTCAGGAAAAATTCCATCTGCCAGGGATTTATTTATTAATTCTACAAATGGCTTGCTAATGATTGGTAACGCATCTGTAATTACCCGTGCTGTTATTCCTTCCGTTCCACCCTTTCTTTTAATGGAGGAAATAACCGCTTTTATGTCATCCAGATTTATTGCTTTAAATTTAAAAGTGCTCGTATGTTCCTTTAATATATATCTGTAGTGTGAATTTTCAGAGATGGAGTTGTTTATTTCCACAATGCTATTTACAAAGTACTCGTTGAATTTGTTTGCTATTTCTATTTCGTCTGTTACTTTCGCATTATTAAAGAGTATATTTTTTGGTGCATCTGTTTCCCCTTTTGTTATGCTTTTAATAATCCTCCACGAATTTTTTGAATTTGCAATATTTTTCTGATTTTTATTTTCGAAATATTTATTCTTGTAAGTTTTGATGGTGTTTACATACGCATTTCGACTATTTCTATAAAGTGCCTTTTGCACATTCCAGTTGTATAAATTTAACCTACTTAATAATTTATTTTGTGAATATTTTGCATAATTATTTATTGTTCTAATTTCATAAGTCATAACTATAATGTTGAGATTGTTTTCCTATCTTGATTTCAATTAGGTTGTGGTCTGTTATTTTAGGGGCATTTAATACCTTACATTTTAAGTTAGTATTATTCGTTATTACTAAATCGACAATTGTGCGACTATTTTTGTAGTACGAGTAAATTTATCAACAATTTGTTTTATTCCTATGCTTTGCACAACTTTCAATAGTTTTGAGCTGTAGAAGTTACTTTTTGATACGTCTATATTAAAGTCACCTACAATAATTGTATGTTGATTTATATCCGGTAATGTATCATTGCACCAATTTTCGAGTTGCTCTATGAATACTGCGTCGCTGGAGCTTGGAGAATGATAGGCTGGCCATACACGTATACAGCAGAGGTTTACCTATATTGTCCGCCTCAAGAGGTAAACCTCGGCGTGTGTGCCACTTCATGCGACGAAACTCCGGAGGCGAACAGACCTCTGGAGTCGAGCCAAACGGAATTGAAAAAGTATATTTTCTACCGCTAGAGGTGACCAGACCTCCGCGTGTGTGTGTGGGTAGTGAGGTTTACCTCCGATCAGTCCGGCACAGGAAGAGGGTGTATTTTGTGTTTGCTCTATTTTAATTTGCGTGAATATTTTTATTTGCAATTTATTTCCTTTTAACTGGTTTTGTTTCACTTCACTTCATTATCATTATGGTGTAGTGGTTTCGTTTTTATTGTATTCAAAATGTCAGTGCGAAAACACAATAAAGTTTTGGAAGAACTTATTGAGTTATATAAATCTGAACCATGTTTATGGCGTGTGAAGTGCAAGGAATACCACGATCATACCAGGAGAGATGCAGCATATACTAAGCTGCTAACAAAGCTAAGAGAGTGCGAGTCTGATGCTGTGAAGGATACGGTTGTGCAACTACAGGAAAGAAAAGAAGAAGGTAGACGTATCGAAGAAATCTGGAGCAGGAACCGATGAACTGTACAAGCCAACTCTGTGGTATTATGATCTATTTGATTTCCTCGGTGATCAAGGAGCTCCTGGAACATCGCAGTCAAACCTGGATGACGACGAAAGAAATAGGAGTGATGATGTAAGTAAACTATACAATGGTACATAATTCTAAAATAAATGAACATATACTTTTACATATTTGCAAATTTATTTACACAATACGTATGTACAATGTTGCAGTACTTTCATTCAAACACTAAAATCATAATAACTAATTCCATATTATAATGTCTTTGTAAGAATTTAGGTGACACTCGAACGTCGGTTTTTTAACACATGTTTATCTTGCCATGGTAATTTACCTTCATTCATGAAGTGCTTCATAAAATCGTCTCTGACTTTTTTAGCATCGTTAGTTATATTACCACGTTGTTGACGATCCAGATTAATCATGTTGGATTGCAAAGTATCGTAGCCAGCAGAAGCAATAGTCCCGTTGTCAGTATTTTCCTGATACAAATTGCTTGGAGGTGCATACCTACCGGGTGTGTGTTCTATCAAAAAATTATGTAGGACACATGTAGCCATTACTACTTTCACTATGTTCTGTGTTTCTAAATTAATGGGTGTATGGAATATACGAAAGCGGGCAGCAAGAAGTCCAAAACTAAAAATTTCTTTCTCGGGTGAATCAAGTAGTGCTTGACGGAATGGCTTCAGCATGTCTGTTCTAAGGGGAAATGCATCGTCAGCAACAATGACATATGGAAAATTTTTGAAATTTTCTGAAATATCTTTGGGCACTGGAAGTTTTAAGTCCCTATTCTGCAATTTAAAAAAAAAGTAGTATTCTGAAGAACACCTCCACCAGATATTCTACCATTCGTTCCAAAATCTGCTAACAAGAAACGATACCTTGCATCAACTATAGCTAGAAGTACCATGCTATGCCTGCCTTTATAATAAAACGACCCAGAATCTGCTGGTGGGACTATGTCTATGTGCTTCCCGTCAATTGCCCCAATGCAGTGTGGGAAATTCCATCGTTCATTAAACATGTGCGCAATTTCTTCCCATTTTGTCGTAGAATCAGGAAACTGTAACAATAATGTTGCTACAATAAGCTGCAGTTATTTATCTAGTTGTCATAACATTTTTGTTTTTTAAACTTTCAGGATACCAATCACGAGTCTCAAGAACCACTACCACATTCTGAAAACGTGCATGAAGTGGAAGAGGAAGCTTCAACTTCATTAATGCCAACAACTTCAGAAAACAAACGTGCCCACCCGCTTTCTAGGCCTAACATGAACAAGAAAATGAAACCTGACAGTTTGGCCAATGATGTGTTGCTTTCCGTTAGGGAGCATTTCAAAAAACCTCCACCAGTGGAAGATCGATATGATCTTTTTGGAAGAACGATAGCTATGAGACTGAGAGGCTTGGACCACCGTCAGGGTTTGATAGCGGAAAAACGCATTTCTGACTTATTATTCGAAGCAGAACTAGCCATGATGCCCACCCCTATGAGAAGAACAGACCGCGGAGGCAGACAGCTGCGTGTATGAGCTCCTCGCCTCAAGAGGTAAACCTCTGATGTTCATCTCTGGGGTGTACCTCTGCTGTATACCTCTACGTGTATGGCCAGTGAAATCCTCGCGTAATCTTAATACAAAGTAACCAAAAATTATTATTGCACGTACAATTGGAGATCACCGTAAACTCAATTTTATTGCTTATTACTATTACTACGCCACCTGTATAGCGTGTTTGTGAGTTACACCGAATGATTATGTATCCCGGAAAGTTGATTTCACCGTCATGTATATCAGCAGTTATACGGGTTTAGTAGTCATATAGGGCCGATCCTGGACCACTTCAAGGTCACCATGTTTATCAAATGGGGTTTTAAGGTCGATTATCGCTTACGTGCGCTAAGTCTCAAAATCTATTTGCGCATGCGCGACCTCTACGTGGCCTCTGACCTTGACCTCTACGCGACCTCTACGATTATCGCTTACATGCGCTAAGTCTCAAACGTTCATTTGCGCATGCGCGACCTCTACTATATAAGATTGCCTCTTATGATGACGATATCATTGTTAAAGTACGAACACAGTCATTTTCTAAAATGGGTAAACGAAAGTATGAAGCAGAACACCCAGAAGCCATCAATCTAGAATTGAAAAAAATGCAGAGGGAGTTGGCGTATCGTTTTAAGAAACAGAAAGAAATTGACGAATTCTTGCGTAAGATTCGGGAACTCATGAGGGAGTTGGAGATGTACGACGTGAATCAAAAGTTGAAAAAATTAAAAATGTAAAGTAGTGTTTAGTAAAAGTTTTAACTAATTTAAAGTGAATGGATTTTGATTTTTTTTAACAAGTCCTTTTATAAAATGGGTAAACGAAAGTATGAAGCAGACCATCTAGAAGCCATCAATCTAGAATTGAAAAAAATGCAGCGAGAGTTAGCGTATCGTTTCAAGAAGCAAAAAGATTTGGGAACTCATGAGGGAATTGGAAATGTATGAAATTAATATTAATATAATAAGGAGACAATCGAAGAGTTGACTAATTTAAAGTGGATGGTTTTGATTTTAACATAGTAAAATTGTAAAAGCATTTTCCAATCATGTAAAAATTTGGTTTTTGTTCTTGTAAAACAATAATAATGTCTTAAGGTATTTTGATTTTACATAGTTATTCTGCATATAATTTTTTCAATCATGTGAATATTTGGTTTTTGTTCTTGTACAATAAATAATAATAATGTCTTTTAAGGAATTTGATTTTAATTGCGTTGTTCGAAATCCCATCAACCATTAAATTACTTACTTACATAATATAATGCAATAAACGTGATACAAATTCAAGCGTTAGTTTGCAAGGGTGACGTACTTACATATAATAATAGCAATTTGTGACTTTTTTATCAGTCTAAACTTGCATAATAAAGTTTCTGGCAGATTTTGGAGGTTTTTCAGTGTATCGTGCTGAAAGCCTGTAAGTTTTTAGTGCAACATTTGATATAAAATAATGCGCACCTTATCGTTGGTAATCCTTAAAAATTTAAGGAAGTGCTTGAAATTTCATCAATCACCACTTATTTAACAAATATGAACTCATTTATACATTGTACATCATTAAATCTTATACTTATGGAAGTGCGCGACAGCTGACAGAGTCTAAAAATAAACAATGTGTCGAGATAGCTACTCTAAGTTTATTCACCATAAAAAGAAAAAACGAATGTTTTAAAACTGTTGTCCATATCCTGAAAATAATTTGTCTTTACTTTTGATGTATAATAATCTGTACACTTTATAGGTGAAGGAATAAAAGTAAAGTAGTAAAAAGAATTAAACATTTATTTTAAAAATTAATTATTAGCAGACAAACTTCGAATATTAAAAAAAGAATTAAATCTAACCATTTAAAACTAACGATAATTACAAAAAATTAAAAATTAATTATTAACACAAACTTAGAATATCAAAAACAGAATTACATCTAAAATTTTAATACTATACTAATAATTGTTCACTACCCTAATAAATTGTTCACACTACACTACCGTCTCCAATGCCCTGTAGGACTTGAAGAAGTTTTTCCGCGTCGCTATTGTTCTTGCGCGATACATTTAACTTTGTGGTAGCCTCAGCTAACTGCGCTGTTAGCTGAGCCACCCGATTTTCGTTCTCTAAAACGTCGCTCCGCGACCTTTCCACGACCCTCTGGACATGGGCCTCATGCAGCACCTTTATTTGATTCAGCATCTCCGATACCAGGGGTACCTGGGGTGTCTGTGGCCTCTGTTGCCCCTGAGATGGTACGTCTAGGAGGGCAAGGTCTTTACCACCATACTGCCAATTGGACGAGGTCTCAGGCACCGTGGTCGCTGGAGTGATGCTGTAAATAGAGATAATTACATTAGCAATGCAATCACACAAAAAATAATTAAGCAATGTACTTACTTTTCGAAGTATCTTGCGAAATCGTCCTCTATATCCGAGTTAATAGTTATAATTGGCTCCGGTGATGAGGGTGGTGGCGGTCGGGGCGCTGGAACATTCTGTAGCACTGGGGGTTGCACCACTAATAAATTTTGTAGTATATGAGGCTTCTGTTGCACTGCTGTTGAAGGTTTTTTCAGCGACAATCTTGATTTCTTTGATGTCGATGCCATGATCACGTATAAGAAATGAATAAGGAACGCAATTTTGAAATTATATATACGTTTAGATCTGTTAACGTTTGCAAAACAAGCGAAAATGACCCTTATCATTTCCGCTTGCTGAACAAGCATATGCGGTAATAGTTTGTTAACTTAAGCAAAGTTAAACGTTTGCAAAACAGGCGAAAATGACCCTTATCATTTCCGCTTGCTGAACAAGCATATGAGGCAATAGTTCGTTAACTTAATCAAGGTTGTGAATATGTGATCTATACAATTTTTCACAACAACACCCAGGAGGGACAATTGGCAATTTTTTGGGGGGAAATTACAACAATTTTGGGGCAATTTTGTCGGTGGGCAATATTCAGAGTATCAAATTACAATTTATATCAATTTTCGGGGGTGTCTTTAGGACAATTTTCGGGGGGGTCTTATTACAACAATTTTGAGACAATTTTCGGGTGTCAAATTACAATTTTGGGCAATTTTCGGGGGTCATATTACAACAATTTTGGGGCAATTTTCGGGTGTCAAATTACAATTTTAGGCAATTTTCGGGGGGGGTCAAATTACAATTTTCGGGTGTCAAATTACAATTTTGGACAATTTTCGGGTGTCAAATTACAATTTTGGGCTATTTTCGGGTGTCAAATTACAATTTTAGGCAATTTTCGGGTGTCAAATTACAATTTTCGGGTGTCAAATTACAATTTTGGACAATTTTCGGGTGTCAAATTACAATTTTGGGCTATTTTCGGGTGTCAAATTACAATTTTCGGGGGTCATTCACCCCACTGAAAAACCCCCAAAAATTCCGAAAAAGTCCTCGCTGCGCGAGGTGGCCGGTGCGATTATGTTGACAATCTCTCTTGCGTGAAATAACGACCTTTGCAGGTTGTACAATGTCAAAATAGTGACCTTGGAAATCAGTTAACTTCGATATATTTTTGGTTACATAACCTTTTATAACCTTGGTCTGTTTATGAACTAAAGTGGTGACCTAACAATTTAACCTTGAGCGATACTATATAAACGGATTCTGAACAGTTCGAAATCAGTTGCTTTCGTTTTGGCATTCAACCGCAATATATAGTAAACCTATAGTATTTCTATAATCATTTAAACCATTGCTCGTTACAGTTATTATATTTTGGGGATATAATTTATTGAGTTACATAATAAGTGTGTGTGTGTGTGTGTGTCGCATATATCCTCGAAATAGGTGTTACATTATATTTTTTGGAATACAGTGTAAAAGGTAACTATGAGTCAAGCTACCATTTCGACCATGCCCTCCAGTAGTGACTTAGTTAAAGTAACAAGGGATGTATTTAAATTGCTAAAAACTAGAGATGAATTTGTAAAGCATATTGGTATTATTAAGACTAATATAAGATTGATACGACGCATGATTGAACATAAAATTTATTTAGAAGTCAATGAAAGTTTGTTTAGATTAGAAAGCAATTTATCTTTGTTGAAATGCTATCTTGTAAAACTTACACAATTAAAGAATGCTTCAGAAAAGAAAGGTAGTGGAATTGGTGATGTCTCTAAGAAACCTACACGTAAATTGGGTTGGTACACCCTAGATTCATGTTTTAATGATAGATTACTTACGGGGATAATAGTCAATATAGCAAATATCAAGGACCCTTTGATTTTTTTACAAAATGCATACAACAGTTTTAGGCGACAGATTAAGTTAATGTTAAGACAGTCAATGTTAAAAGTAAATGTTGTTTTAGCTTGCAATTTCATTCAACCTCAAAATAATATAGTTGATTTCAAAACTTTTACCACGAGAAATTATGCCATTGATGATACCACAAATATACATGAGTGGTATAAAGAAAACGTTTATTTTAAATTGCAACACAGATTAGAAGAGTTTTGTGAAAAAGATTCCGGTTGGGCATTATACGAAGTTTTACATTTAAAAGTAAATATCAATAGCTACGCTCCTTTTGTTGGCGGTCTTTCAACTTTTGTTAAAGTTCCATATTTTATAGCATTAAAGCATGCTGTAGTAAATGTTAAAAATGATGATGAATATTGCTTTTTATGGTCTGTTGTTTCAGCTCTATATCCCATACAAGATCATACAGATAGGGTTTTGAATTATCCTCATTTCAGTGAAGTGTTGAAGTACGATTCAATTAATTTTCCGATTAAATTAGACGACATAAAGAAATTTGAAAAACTAAATAACCTCGCCATCAATTTGTTTTGTATTAAAGGTAAAGCTGTGCTACCATTTGCATTAAGTAAGAATCAAGGGAGCAATCGAGAGCCCATAAATCTTCTCATACTTCCAACTAATTTTCAGGGCGATGATCCTATTACCGATTCTGTTAAAAATAATACGGTTTACCATTTTGTATGGATTAAGAATATGTCGGCTCTTTTTTCTAAACAATTATCAAATAAGGGACATAGAAAATTTATTTGTAACAGGTGTTTGAACCACTTTTCAACGGATCTTATTCTTCAAAAGCATACTATTCATTGTCACCAATTAAATAAGTGCGCTATTAGGTTACCTAATGAAACCGAAATGCATTTACAGTTTAAAAATTTCCGTTTTCAGGAAATGGTACCGTTTGTAATTTACGCCGATTTGGAAAGTATTTTAGAGCAAAATTTAAATTGTCCCGAAAATAATAGCACTACATTTTATTCCAAACATATACCTTTCAGCATTGCATATTATTTGAAGTGTTCATACGACGACTCTTTATCACGATTTAGGTTATATAGAGGAAATGATTGCATTTCATGGTTCATTAAAGAACTTTACGGTATTGCACAGTGGGTTAATGTAATAATCAATAACATAATTCCAATGGAAACTTTAACTCCTAGTCAGGTTGAGCAATTTAAAAATGCGGTGGTTTGTCACATTTGCTTAAAGCCATTTATCAACAGCGATATTAAAGTTAGAGATCATAACCATTTTACTGGTAAATATCGAGGAGCTTCCCATCAGGATTGTAACTTAAACTATACGGACTCTCATATGCTTCCGGTGGTCTTTCACAATTTGTCCGGTTACGACTCGCATTTTCTTATTAGGAAATTGGCTACTAATTTTGCGGGCTCTGTATCACTGTTGCCTGTGAATAAAGAAAAATATATTTCTTTCACTAAAGTAGTGGAGGGTACTAAGATCAACTTCAGATTTATTGACTCTTTTAGATTTATGAGCACTAGTATTGAAAAATTATCTAATTACTTGGAGAATGATAAGAAAATTATTACCAGAGATAATTGTAGGGATGATGCTGAATTTTCTTTATTGATTCGCAAAGGCGTATTTCCTTATGAGTATATTGACAGTTGGGATAAACTAAATGAGACTTGTCTACCCCCAAAAGATTCATTTTATAGTCACCTTCATCACGATAACATTAGCGATGAGAGTTACGATCATGCTCTAAATGTTTGGAACAAATTTAATATTAAATCGATGGGGGAATACTCCGATTTGTATCTAAAAACTGATGTTCTACTTTTAACCGACATTTTTGAAAATTTTCGTCAAACATGTTTAAGTACATATAAGCTTGATCCCCTGCACTATTACACAGCTCCCGGTTTAGCTTTTGATACCATGCTTAAAATTACCGAGGTACAGTTAGAATTATTAACCGACATTGATATGATTATGTTTCTTGAAAGGGGTATTAGAGGCGGCGTGGCTCAATGTTCCAATCGGTATGCTAAAGCTAACAATAAATACATGGGTGACCAATTTGACCCCGCTTCTGAAACCGTGTACTTAATGTATTATGATGTAAACAACTTATATGGTGCTGCCATGTCTGAGTTTTTACCATTTGGGGAATTTTCTTTTGTAGATGAAACAAATTTTGCATCTTTGGATATCATTAACCATCCTAACAATTCAGAAATTGGTTATATATTAGATTGCGATTTAGATTATCCCCTAGAATTACATGAAAGTCACAGTGATCTCCCGCTAGCACCAGAGCATATGGTGCCACCTTCATCAAGATCCAAATTTAAGAAATTACTACTTACCCTGTTTCCAAAACGAAATTATGTCCTTCATTACAGAATTTTAAAAATCTATTTAAAAAATGGATTGAAATTGGTTAGAGTAAATAGAGTTTTACGTTTTAAGCAGTCACAATGGTTGAAAAAATATATTGATCTAAATACAGCGATGCGTCAGAAATCTCAAAACGAATTTGACAAAAATTTCTATAAATTGATGATTAATAGTGTTTACGGGAAGTTAATGGAGAATGTGCGTAAATATAAAGATGTCCGTTTGGTTACAAAATGGGATGGCCGATATGGTGCTCGTGCCTACATAGCAAAACCAAATTTTCATAGCTGCACCATATTTGATAATGATATGGTTATTATTGAATTGAATAGGTTAGAAGTGTTTTTAAACAAACCTATATATGCCGGTTTCACTGTTTTAGATATTTCAAAGACATTTTTATACGATTTTCATTACGGTTACATCTTATCCAAGTTTTATAATAACGTTAAGTTATTGTACACAGATACAGATAGTCTCATATACTCCTTTTCCGTACCGGACATTTATCAAATTATTAAAGAGGATATTGATAAATTCGATACTTCCGATTATAGGTCCAGGCCCGTGCGCAAGGGGGGGTTTTGGGGGTTCAAACCCCTCCCATAACCCCTTGAAATATAAGGAAATATAATAATATATTATGTGTAGTTATTAACGTACATACTTTAAAAAAAAAATAGATAAATATTGAATACCTACCCAAATTTCAATGCTTTAAAGAATATGTTAAGGAGGGGATCAATTGTCCTAAGTAACCAGAATTTTATAAGCCATGTTAAAATTGGACTTTGGCATGCATTTCTGGACAACTTGCTGTGGCCATAGTATTGCTCCGATCATGGAGTTTTATGTCTCAAAATGACCCTAAGAACATTCTACGGCTCATATGCCTAGTTTTAGCAAAAAGTATAATGTTTCAAGCTGTCTAGGATGTGTCAAAGTTACAGATATGTCAAAGTAACAGATACTGTTTTCTTGCGATATTTTGCGATTCTTTCAAAATTAAAATAGGAATAGCATACCCCAATGCGATATCGATAGGCATAACTGCCGTGGGGTCATTTTCAGGTATAAAAGTCAACAATCCCACCAATACAGTGGTCACAGCGAGTTGTCCAAAAAATGAAATCTGAGTCTTTTCCAATGGGGAGTGAACATTTGGCGTACTAGCAGGAAAAATTGTCGTTGCATGACAACTCTTTACTTAAATTTCCTCGTAAATTGCTCTCATTTTTCGAAAATTTCAGAATTCATCAAACAAATTCGTAGAGTCCTTGGGCAGACGTAAGAGAACTTTGGAGGCCTTCAAGGCGAACTATATGATAGAATCAGGGTCAAAATTGGATCGAAAAAAGTTCTTGAACCCCCCTTAACCTAATTTTATTATTGGGAGTATCGCAACCTAGTTTATGTTTATGAATGTTTGGGCCCGTTTGAGGCGTTGATTGAAATCATTCAATCAACGTTTGAAAGTCTTCCCTGTTCCCAACCCAACCCTCCATGGACAAATCCTGCGCACGGGCCTGTATAGGTCAGATAACATTTTCGGAATTCCACTAGTTAATAGAAAGTTCCGGGTTTAATGAAGATGAGAATCACGGTAACATTATGTTAGAGTTTGTAGGACTTCGTGCAAAAATGTAGCGTACACTGTTGATGGGAAAGTTGTTAAAAAATCAAAAGGGTCTACTGCCGCCAGTGTCAAACAAATCACCATAAGTGATTACAAAAATGCTTTGTTTGATAGCGAGGTAATGAAGCAATATCAACATTTGATAAGGTCAAAGAAACACGAGGTGTTTACAATAAAACAAAATAAAGTAATACTGAGTCCTTATGACGATAAACGAATAATACTTTTCAATTGTACAAACACTAGACCGTGGGGATATAATTTCAATTAAACATTTTTTCGCGTTCCAGAAGGAATTATGAGCAATACGGGAAGCATGTTACAGCAAGAAGAAGAACTGTGGCGAAGTAGTGCTCAAATGTATAAAAAAAATCTGAAGCGTTCTTTAACGGGGAAGTTATCCGCTGAAAGTTATCCACTCATACTTACTATATTACAGCATATTATTATTCCCGATGACTGTTTTGAGTGGTGTGCCGTAAATTTTAATTGTGCAAATGAAATCATTATAAAGACCTTATTTGATAGAAAAATTAAATTAGACAATATTTTTAAAAGTTTTGTTGAACGTTGTATTCATAAAGGTTATGATTCATTAAGTTTTAAACAGTAGATAACATTTTAGATGATATGAATTTGCTAGGTAATATACAGCTTAAAATGTATTTTTATGATTTATTGAGTCATGGTTCATATTATAATCCAAATATTGTTAAAAGTTTAGAACATTTTAAAAATGTATATAAGAATACTTCACTTATTGTAGCTGATTGTATTGAAAAATCGGCGTATTACGCAAATTACAAGTGCCTTGATATTTTTATTAAGGTGATGTTAGAACAAAATATCACTTACAAGTTTCAACCATGGGAAAACGATGAACACCACGGCATCTATTATTGGATATGCGAAAATATTTCAAAAGGAGAGCAAAATTCAAAATCTCTTTTGGGGTGGAGAAGCGGACCAGATTCGGGGGCATGGCCTTCGAGCAATGTAAATGATTATAGGAGTACTTTAGGTTTACTATATAGCATATCTAAATTTTAAGCAACTTTAGTTTTAGTATATTTTTAGGCAACTGTAGTTTTAGTGTATATTATGATAAAAAATAAATAAAAACAGTAATTTTTGTTTTCGTGTTTTATTTCATGTATATTAAACTATTAGTAACAATGCTATGTAAGAATCTTGTTGAATACAATAAATTGCTTATGCTTAATTACAATAATTCATATTAGTCGATACCTATACATGCCGGACACTTATATCCGTTATTGAACCAATAGTGATGCTTTCTACAGTAATTTAAATGTTCCAAAGCGCTTGTTGTTCTTACAGGCATTTTACAAAAAATGAGCTTATTAGACACTGCAGTATTACTTATAATACAATATTATCCTTATCAATCCACGATTTTTCATCTAACCCTAACCACTTAACGTAAACTTTGTTTTTCTTTCGTCGAATGACCTTCTCTACCAAGTATAAGTCAGGATGCTTAGCCTTCTGTAATTCGGGCTCATAAAATCCTCCCAGTACGGGATCGCCTTTCATATCTTCCAGTAGGTAGGTAACAGGGTTGGTGATGTGAATCTTTGCAATTTTAAACAACTCGCAAGACCAGTTGGGAGTGTACCCTTTTTCGAAGACGCTCTTAAACTTGCTGATGCGTACTACGTCACCAACTTTAAAGCGATGGGCCTTATTGAACAGCTTTACATGTGTGTACGCTTTAAGGGTTGTGCCGGCAGTAACCTCGCTAGGTCTCATGCCGATCGTTCTGTGTTTGCGATTATTGTAGTCGTTTGTCGCACTAGCCAATATATCAATCCATTTGTATTTTCCCCGCATACTAAACATTTTGTACAATGAATTCTTTATTGTTCTAATCACACGCTCGGCGATTGCAGCTTTTTTGGTAGTATATGTTGAGTAATGGTTGATGTTGTTTTCTTGCATTAACTTTTCAAAATGTTTATTATAAAATTCCTTTCCCGCATCCGTCTGCATGTTGTGAGGGGTGCGATAATCAGATTTAAAGATCATTCGCATAGCTTTAGTCACCTCTTCACCCGTTTTCCTTTTTAAACTTTTGGTCCACAGATATTTTGAGAAGCAGTCGATAACTACCAGTATGTATCTATAACCATTATTCTGCTTAGCATATTGTGTAAATTCGCCCAAATCCGCTTGCCAGAGATCATCGAAACCCTTAATTACGGTTCTTCTTCTTGCAAAATTCTTTCTTGCCGGTTTGTGTAACTCATTGACTAGTTGTTGCTTGGACATTACCAAGTAGGTATCGAGCTTTTTTTATTTTATTGTTATCTCTCTCCTTCTCTAACACTTCCATACGGTTGCTATGATTGTCTAAGACTAATTTAATCACTTCCGTATAATACTTTTGAAGGAACCCTTTGGTCACTACATCACCATTTTCTTCCGGATCCGCAACCCTTTTGAGTCGATTGCCATCCATGTCATGCCGTGTCTTGAGATAATATTGTAAAGTGATTGCGTTGTGACCATCAACTGGATCAGCGACATTTGTCAATCTCTTGTTTTCCACATCAAAGTGATTGTCGCTAGTTAATTGAAGTCCTCCTCCTACTCCTCCTCCTCCTCTCATCTTCATATTCTTTTCAAGGAATCCTTTGGTCACTACATCGTGATCTTCTTCTGGATCCGCAACCCTTTTGAGACGATTACCATCCAGATCATCGCGTGTCTTGAGATAATATTGTAAAGTGATTGCGTTATGGCCATCAACTGGATCAGCGACATTTGTTAATCTCTTATTTTCCACATTGAAGTGTTTGTCACTAGTTAATTGAAGTCCTCCTCCTCCTCCTGCTCCTCCGTTAACAGTGATACAATCAATTTTCATCTTTTGATGAGCACGTCCAAATTTGTCAACGTTCATTTTGGTAATGACAAAAACAAGTTCAAATCCTCATTATTTATATTGGATTTGAGTGGTAAATTCTTTAGAAGGTTTCTCTATGTAACCGTCTTCATAAAGCTCCTCTACAATTGATATTATCTCGTTTACCAGACCTGTGTTTCCCGCGCTCCTCTCGGCCCACAACACTTGTAAGTCTTGTATTAACTCGTGCACATTGTTCCAATACTTGTATTCGATAGCTTTGTTATTAAGTTCTTTGAATATGGTAGCTCCACTACCTGATATTGGACTGGATGCGAGCAATAAAGGTTTAATTATTTTCGTATATTTTTTGCTACGGCTTCCACGCAATTGTTCATTGGCATCATACAATCGTCTAGCGGCATTAGTAACCTTTAATATTTTCGTATAATTACTTTCATCCTGTTCAGTTACTAAACTTTCATCGGGCTCGTTCATAATTAGTAAATCGTAAAGACCTGGAGTCCCTTCGTATTTCTGACCATTGATTACCAATCCTTTCCTTCTATATTAACTTGTGTATTACCCATTGTCCATTTATCGGTATCGACGTTATAATGAACACCGTAAGTAAAATCAATCGCATTTTCAGTGTCTCTCATAATTCGTTCTACGTATATCCTTGGTAAATCATGGTACTGTTCGAGAAATGCTTGTGACCCTATGGTATCGAGTAAGGTTGAATTCAGGTGAGAAGAATCGGCCAAAGGCGGTTCCTCTTCTTCTTCAGGATTCACCTCTCCAATAAAGGTTGTTTGTAGAAACGATGGCGAATTAGAGAACGCTGCATGAGAGAGGGAGTAGCAGCAGCAGATGAAAGAGGAGGGTTTCTCCTAAATATGAAAGTTGAGCGAGAGGGCTTACAGGAGTTCTTCTTGGATTGATAAGCAGAGGTGTTCTTCTTCTGATAAACAATTTCGATTGGTTATTGTCATACTTTTCCTCTTGCGTCCTTGTCGGCTCTGGTTTTATTTCATGCTGCTGCTTTTTATCTACATCTATATTTTTCACCATCTTCGATAACGGTTCAATAAGAGGCTTATACGCGAGTGCAAAATCTTTTTCACTATTAAATTTGTTAGTTTTGAGTACATTATATTTCTGTCGAATGGCTTTGCGCGCTAGAATAATTTTCCTTTTCAGGTTCATCTCCTTATTATCCATAGTTGAACGTTAACACAGGCGATAATGACTACGAAGAAGAAGAAGAAGAACAGGTAAACAGGTAATCGGTTAAACAGCTAAACAGCTAAACAGCTAAACAGCTAAAACAGCTAAAACAGATCTGTTATTGTTGTTATTGTGACAGGACTGTAGCTGTTATTGTTGTTGTTGCTGATATTACTTCACTGTTGATAATAACTTAGGATAGCGCCGTTAGGGTATTATATACTGATCGAACCCCTTTCTAAAACGACCGTTGCTGAGATCGACATCCTTGTTTATAACTAGAAATCCAAACTGATGCTTCCAACATTCGGAACATATTTCGCGGAAAAGTTGAAGGCTTATTGTAGGACTCACGTGATCATCGTATATATGTTTTAGATTCATTTCGTCTTGTTCAAATATCACAATCAAGTTTGCATTGTCTCTCACCAATTGTTTAGGAATTTTACTATACGTTTGACCTAAATAAAAGCAATCAACGGCATTATGTCTACCCATCGAAAAATATGCTCTAATATTGTCTTGTTTTTCGCATGCGATATCATCAAATATAAATATTGAATCGGAGCGAGCATCATTAGGCTCCATAATGCTCTCATTGTCCTTGAAAGTAAAATATCCTATGTCCTTCATCGGTTGTAGAATTTCTTGCAACAGCTTGTACTTATTTTGATTCAGCGATTTCGAGTAGATGTAAACATGCTTGAATCTTAGGCCGTTATTTTCGGTTAATAAACTAATCATAACATTAGTTTTGCCGCAATTCGATGGGCCGCATATGATGCCTCGTACCGTATCGGGTAGTAGCTCTCCATGTTTACCTACGCCGCCTCCTTTTTTATGAAATTATCGTGATTTTGTATAGGAAGTTTACGATTTTGAGCAATTACCTTCATCGTTAACTGCTTAAACGTCTCTCACCTTAGACCCACGAAATAAAACTGAACTCTTTGCATATACAATACTTTATTTAAACAAACTACAGGTGTATATGACAATACATAATCTGTATAATGACAATATATAATTAATTCAATAACTTATAACTTCTTCACTTCTCCGGTAAGTGGACTGTATTGCACTAGTGCATCGTGAAGAATTAGGCAATACGTTACAATTCCTGCTTCGAACGAATTTCGTGATTCCATTTCCAATTTGATGTCCACTGTTGAATTTTTAAGTGTTTCGTTTTGCTTCGAACAGTCCACTATGAATATTGGGCAGCTTTTGAAATACTCATAATCGAACAAGGCGTCTTGATCGTCTTTACCGTAGTAATTTCTTCGGAAGCTTAGATACTGGTGATAGGCGGCAATGTACGTATTTTCATTAAAGTTCAAATGCATTGCTTCGTATGGATAACTCTCAGAATTCAAATGGAGCTTTATGTCTCTAATGTCTACGTTATCAAAATTGGCCGCTTTTTCCGACTTTGAGAATTTCTTATTTTTCTGGAATGCAACAATTACCCATCGAGGTTTCTCTAATTGCGTAGAAGTTTTTATAGGCCATATATCCATTGGCGCTTGCTTAAGGGCGGGAAGTTCGTATAGTTCCCATTGTCGAAACGGTATACTAATCGCCGAATTCTTGTTTATGCGTTCGAATAGATTAAGTTTTGCGTTGTCGCTAAGAGTCAGATGAGGAACTTTCCACTGAATTTTATTTAACTTTATCGTTGCATCTGCTTCCCCAGAATAACAATCCGTATCGCTTCTTGAACGTATTAATATCAATTCTTGCTTCATATTTACAATAACTTGACGATAATCTTCCATCATTCCAAATATGTGTTTTAGGGGTATACATACGGTAAAGGATCGTGCATTATCACCAGTTTTCGTATATTCCACCTGTAGAGGTTCTACATTTTTCGGTGACCATCCCAAATGACTCAACACCCTACTTTCCGATGAGGTATACGAAACGTATCCTTTCAATGCGGAGGTAATACCCGGGTTTCTGCAAACGTCTACTCTTTGACCGCCTAATTCGTAACGGATTTCTTCAAAAGGAAACTTGCGAAATTGTTCGTTAGATGACAGGTTTTGAGGCGATCGTCTGCTTTACGTTCTATTTTTCCTTCTATGTACAGAAAACTGTCATACGTGGCGGTTATTAAATCTTGACTTTGTATTAGTATACGTATTTCGTCGGATAGTCCATAATTAGATGATCCGTAAGGAAGATAGGTGTGAATATCCGATTTGTTTACCATTTCATCAAAATGTACGTTTTGGAAAACGTTTAAAGACTCGCCCATTTTTGTTTCCTTTATTTGCTCTTCTTTTTCTACTGCGGCGCACTTTTAATCCTATTGATTGTAAAAATCGTTTCTCGCCGGACGATAATTTCCCCCCTTGCTTCGTCTGCAACGATGGTCGATTTCGAATAAACGCACTACTAGCGGCGTTTACTCTTTTATATGAATTGAGATCAAAAGATAGTGGCAGTGGACCTTGATTAATTCTTAGACCCATACTCTTTGAGTTCTAATCGCACAGTGAAAGATTCCGTTCGACCGAAGTCTATTAGTTCGCCTTTCTGATTTGTTAATTTTATAGTTAAGTTGCTAATTGAGTTGGTATTTACTTCCAAATATTGAGTGTTACTTGGCGTTTTATCCAGTCGAAATCCAGGAGGAACTGACACGTCAATCTCGTACAACACTTTCGCGTGCTTTCCGTTCCGATAAGAACCCGTTACAATATTACACTCCACGTGTATATTAGTATGCTTGATTATTTGTATGTCTAACGTAGATACATGCAGTGTATTGGGTTGTAGCAGTACAGGTTGAAATCCTAGCATACGTCCGATGCTATCCTCTTTGGTGAAATCAATGGCAAGCGTGCAGCTGATTTCGCACTTTAACGTGTTATTATTTGCTTTTAAGGAGAAATCGCTTCCGGTAGGTATTCGAGATTTTAGATAAGCGCTAAGTTCATCCAATTCATACGCACCGCGCGGAATGACGATTACACTGTGATGAATACTATTTGGATTTGCTTTATAGTAAAATTTATCGTTCCCCTTATGAATGTTTCTAATGCTATTGCATCCATAAAATCCAACCAATCCGATGACGTATTTCTTATGTGCGTCAAGTTCTATTGGCGGGTAAAAATCGTAGCTTGCGATGTTACCGGTACCTTCTAAACTGAACGTCGTTGACATGGCTACTACTACTACTGATCTCAACCTATTTAGATTAGTTTTATTTATATAAAAATTTCAAGCATAAATGTCCGCAAATCGTCGTATTAAACTCTTGTTCTTGATTATAATTGTAGTAGATTTTAGATCCCCGAAAGTAGTCAATCAGTTCGATGGGTGGTCGAATACTACCGAAACTGTCATAGTACCGCACTTCTTTATCGCGCTTTTTATAACAAACCCAGTGCGTTCCAGGACCAGATTGAGTGTCTAAATTTACAACCGCACACTCGTTTTTCCATGGTGCTTTAGGCATGTTATCGCGCATAAACACATTCCGAAAGTGGGGTACGTCCTTGGCAAATTTTCTTATATCCACATCCGTTAACGGTCTATCGGGGAGTAACCTTATTAGTTTTTTGAATATGGCTTTAAGTATAGAGCACCTTTACCACTCGCTTTATAAGGCTTTACATACAGCCTCCCTCCATCTTTTCCTATAGCTACAGCTTCCATGGTACGATTATGACGAGACGCTTCCTCTTGCGATTTTTGTGCATTTTTTGCATCATTCATCGCTTTAGCTATTCCCGACGCTCCCCCCGCCAAAGCACCGACCGCCGATAATCCGGCAAAGAGAGGAATAAGGAATGGTAAAAACCCACCCTGTTTAGGTAGTGGAATTATTCTGGGAATGCGAATATTTTTCTTACCACCTAAAGTCTTTACCGCTCGTTTTGCAGTTAGAACAGCCGATTTTATCGTTTGAGCTACATTTCCATTTTTCGTCATTCCCCTAGCTATTAGCTTTCTTAAAGTCGACAAACTTCCACCTATTTTTCGTGCCGTCCTTTTCTTCTTCATATTTTTCCTCTTTGAAGTGCACGAGATTTTCGCTCCCATTCCTAATTTTCTTTTCGCTTTCATGATGCTTCCCACAGTTAATGCGGAAATTCGTTCTCCTAGAGTAGCGTCGGATGATTTCAGACGACTCCAAGCGCTTTGTTCTAAACGATGATCGGCCTTATGACGACTCTCCAAATCTATGCTATTTCTGTAGCTAATATCGTGTAATTTACACTGCACGTCTAAAGGATTTACACCGGGATCTCCACGAGCAAGGCGTTTATCTAATTTAGTTCCAGGACCACAATACTGATAACCGGGCAAGTGTAACTCGATGGGAAGCCTATTAATTATCGTATTCAGCAACCCGTCTGCACTCTTTCGCTTTCCCACTAACATTACTCATACACATACATTCGATGAGGTATTTATATAAAAAAAATATGCATATTATTAACCTTCTTTATTAACAAATTCAACAGATTTTGTTTACAATATAAGATGGATGATAACGTACAATTTCCATTATACACATAGTATTATGAGAGTTTACATTATATTTAGAATTTAATACATCTTCAATATCTTGGTATACATTTTCATCATCACCCTCTTCTTCTTCTTGAGCTCGTCTTCGAAAATTACGATATTCAATCACTTCTCCAATGAATTTTTGATAATGCGTTATCAAATTATATGATTGCAGTAATTCTAATCGATAATTTATGATATATTTAAAACTAAACAAGTCTTCGATATAATTCCTTCCCATATTGCATGATCGACCATATTGACGAATATCGACGCTTCTTAGAATCTTATCTGAACCCTCTATACGCTCCCAATTGTATATAAAGTTTAGGTTATTGGTAAGAAATTGATACTCATCTTCGTAATTTATGTCCTCTTCTTTAATATTCGACCAGTCAATACTCCTCTCAACTTCCTGAGATCGAAAGAATTCTATGTCTAAATATGTTTCCCATTTCAAAAGCTGATTCCAATCCTCAACGGTCAATACCACATTACAGCCACAATTTATAACGTTACAACCAATTCGTAAAATTGGTGTAAGACATAGATAAGTACTGTATCCAATTTCAATGTACTTAGGATGGACCGTACCATTATCATAGAGGTTGTATCGAACTGAATCTAAAAGAGATTCTCCAGATGCTTGTTTGTATACTTCTGCAACTTCATCTTCAATACATGTTGAAGATGATCCCACTGTATTGTTGGCTGATGATATACTATTATTATTATTTTCACTTTCACGCGATGAATCGATTTTGTCACATGTCCAACACGCACAAAAGAAATTGTCATTCTCCATAGTCGCGATCGTTGAATTGCTTATCACTACTTTACTCGTTCGATTCGAAACATAAACTAACACTATTGACAATAATTCATCAAAATATGAAACTCTCTCCCCACTCCATTAGTCTTCCATCCTCTCTTTACGGTTCGTGACCTTGGGATGAGATGTTTCTATAAATTTTTGCACGATGATTTTCTTGTAATATGGGAGATAGAATTCTACTAAATTCCTCTATTCTACGACAAAAACGGTACCTATCCCGCGCTACAGTTTCCCATGGTCCTTTCCTTGCTTCATTATAAGCAAAAGGCCACACTACCATTATGTACACTTTATTCTGCGATTGGTCGAATGTTACCTTCTTCATCGTTTTAATTGTCTTTTATCCCACTCGTACAAAATTAAGGCGTTTTCCTGAGCACACATCAACGTGTCACTACCGTGATGCAAACATTTGTACGCAAAAATTTCTTTTTTCAATTTCTTTAGCGATGGACAGTTAACTTCTTCCAAGTTAATTACTACGTTGTTAAGAAATTTTAACAGGTATTGTTGTTTCTCGGATCCTTTTACATAAATCCTCTTGAATGGATGTAGCAAAGCGCATACTTCTGCTTCAAAGTCTTCAAATGTAATGTAACCATCGCCCCACTTTAAACCATGATGGTAATTTTCCAAATAATTAATCTCCTTTTTCATAGCGGTTGTTATTGTATATTCGGCTGGCGGTTTTAGTAATAAAGTTGTGCAACTGGATGATGAAACAATAGATATCTCTTTAGGAATGAATTCCTTAAATCTACCTCTAAATCCTTGTAAGTCGACAAAAGCGTCCATAATGGATAAAATTATTTTATATATTTACCCTGGAAACTATTCACCAGATTATACGTCTTTACTTGTTCGATTAATAACGTAAACTAAACTGTACTATGACCTTCAAATGCTTTTAGAGGTCTGAGGATACAAACCCTCGCCCCCTTTCCCGTTGATAAAAAGATGCAGAAGATTTTTGATAATCATTTTATTTTATACAAACATGATACATAATATGATACATAATAACATATTAGGTAAAAGTTAAATTTGTAGTTTTGCCAACAGTGCCTAAACTACTCATAAACACATCCTTACTCTTCAAAGATTCGTTGAATTCTATAATTCGACGTTCCTCCTCCTTAAAGTAGTGATAAAATCGTTCAGGTAAGACACTTTTAAAGTTTTCTGTTTCAACCATCGCGCGATTTCCGAACTTTGTATTTATTATATCGATTTTCACAATCTTATATCGTTCACCAATAACTAACTCCTTTACATTCTCGAAAGGTTTGCAGTAAGTTGTACTATTTAACGACGCGAGATCCATATTGCTCGATGAATGCAAGTAACTTAAGTAACACACATACAGATATTCATTTTTATATCATTTTCCCCCTCCTAAAAATTCAACAATGACCGCTGAATGACCTTCAGATCAGGTCACGTAGAGGTCACGTGGAGGTCAAGGTCATTTAGAGGTCACGTAGAGGGCAAGGTCAGAGGTCACGCAGAGGTCGCGCATGCGCAAATGAACGTTTGAGACTTAGCGCACGTAAGCGATAATCGTAGAGGTCGCGTAGAGGTCAAGGTCAGAGGCCACGTAGAGGTCGCGCATGCGCAAATAGATTTTGAGACTTAGCGCACGTAAGCGATAATCGACCTTAAAACCCCATTTGATAAACATGGTGACCTTGAAGTGGTCCAGGATCGGCCCTATATGACTACTTGTATCAAAAAAACGAATTTGAGCAATTCGTAAAAGTTATCGCAAGTATGAACTAGTCACATATCAAAAATTTCGTTTTTAGCATCAAACATAAGTAAGACATGACTTAGCAAAATAGTACCTGTACATGACATTTTTTAGAGAAAATGATAAATATTTCAGAAACTATTACAGTTAGGTATAGACAATGATATATGAAAAGCATGTCGATTTTATAGCAGACTCTAAAAATTGAATAAAATATAGGGTGTTTCGTTTGAAAAAATAAAGTTAGGTTCAGTACTGCTTTTTCGAGACACTCTGTATAAAAGAAAATATCTGTAGGCTATGCCCCTTTAATAATGAAACAACTTGTATTCGAAAAATGTGGCCACGCATTTAATACCTATGTGGGCGTTATGTATGGCGTCGTTTGGATAGAATTTGTAAGGCTTTCGGCCCTACCGGTGGCAATTGCGAAGACTACTTTCATAAGGGCATTAATTTTTTGCAACTTATAATATTTATGCTACCGGCTACCAGAGGGCAACAATAGAGTTTCTAGGGTTCTGAAAATAAGGAATTTACAGTGTTCTACGGTTATTGCAGTTATTCTGACGACTTTTGTAAATGTCGACAACGTGCGCAGTCATGAATGGAGGTAGGTGTCCCATTTTTTATTTGTAATGTCACGAATATGTACTCTGTGCCGATTTTCCTGTGTGATATGTTTAGTTGGACCTATAGGGAATAAGTTCTTAGGGTTGTCAAAGCATATTGTCAATTCTAAAAATTTAGATAGGGGTTATAAAATGTTGTACGCAAATGCCACCAACAGGTGTGAATGTCACCTAATACCTAAAAATCTTTTTTCTGAATAATTTTTAATTGTTGCGAGTTCTGATGTTTTTATATTGCAGTAGGAGACAATGCGATCCCTACTTTTCGGTTTTACCGAAGTGCACAACCCCGTGTTCCTTTGGAAGCACTTTCAGAAGCCGCTATTGCCCTAAGTAGATAAATAGGGCCGATACTAACTCAAAGTCACTAGAAATGAATGTAGGTCGAACACAAAAAGTTACCGGCCGATCCTAACTCAAAAAGTCACCAGAAAAGTTACTAAACGAATACCGACAAAAGTCCCTAGAAAAGTCACTAGAAAATTCACTATAAAAGTCACTAGAAAAGTCACTAGAAAAGTTACTAAATGAATACAGGCCGATCCTAACTCAAAAAGTCACTAAAAAGTCACCAGAAAAGTTACCGGCCGATCCTAACTCAAAAAGTCACTAGAAAAGTAACCGGCCGATCCTAACTCAACAAGTTGGTGTCCTTGAAAACTGTATGTGTAAAGATTGTGAAACACTTTTCCAGGGATGATTGAAGGTGACATTCACAGCTATAAGGTCAGACTTTATTTTTAGGTGCTGAAGATGAGGTGGGAAGGGTGAGAATGTGGTTTATATAATAAGGGTTTAGCTCGTAGACTTAATTCATAAAAGGCCAAATAATGAAACCTGTTGCATCTTCCGGACCAATAAAAAAGTGTCGTGCCTCGCAAAAGAAGCGAATTGAGGAGCTACTAGCCAAAATTAAAAAATTAAAATGGGACATTCAAGTATTCGAATGTCAACGTCGTATTAAAAGAATGTCAATTTAAATTTTGTGTGTACATTTATATTAAACTTGTATAAGGAGACCTTCAGCATCAATAAAAAATAGTGGCGTGGCTCGCAAAAGAAGCGAATTGAGGAGCTACTAACCAAAATTAAAAAATGGCATCGAAATATTCGAATGCCGACACCACATTACACATTAAAAGAATGACAATTTAAATGCGTGGGCGATTAAGAGATTAATTTATATTAAACTTGTTCGATTATAACTTTCTGTGCGGGCAATAAGTGACCAAACATTTTGTATGCGTTCCGGATCCTTCCTTGCAAGCGAAAGTGATCTGGAATTTTAATTAAGAAAATTTGCATTGTATAAGTGTCATGAGATGAGCCCCAAAAAGAGAAAAATTGCTAAAATAATTTAAAAAAACAACTAAACTGTTCGAATGTTATCACCGTAGTAAAAGAACAGCAATTTAAATGTGCATATTTGTATAAATGATTAAGAGAGTTCGTATAGTTCGATAATAAAGATGATTTTATTTAAAATGTATGGAAACCTGTGTTTTATTTTTACGTGTTTGTAAGAATGTCAAATTTCCTGTAGGTAACAAATATTTAAATAAACTCAAGAAATGGTAATCGTTCTTATACTGAAAATGTTATAAAAATAGATGGATGCATATTTGGGGATTAAAATTAGTTTGATTTGTATGATCACAGACAATTAACTAAAATTATTATACAATAATTAGAAAACGCAAGTTTTGTATCCCCCCATGAAAGCGGATTTAATACATCCGTGTGCATATATAAATAGATATGTTATCTAGTTACTTTTGCTGAGCAACATTTTATGCACTCATTCGTATCTCAACTTTATATTACGACGAATACGTTCTTTACTTTAAAATGGAATTTGTAGATGACAATTTTAAGCATTTCACCTAAAAAAAATATTAATGCAGTGGCAATTTTGGATACAATAATTAGTAATTAGGTACGTACATTTTTATGCGCGAAAAAAAATCGCGGTATAATTGTACTACGCATGTTTTGTAACTCATCCTAATTTGCCAAAATATTCACTTGAATTCATCCAAAAAGCTTTATGTACGTACCCAGTTTAAAGTTATTATTATTTACATCCTAAAACCCCCCTAACAAAAATTTTTTTAAGAGAACATTTAAAAACACTACTTTCTCCTACACCCACAGCCCCACCTACACCCTGCAGTTTGCGACGTCGCATTACACATCGTCTTCCTTCTCTATAGACTTCTACTCCGATAGGTCTTTACTTACTTCAAACAACCTTCTAATATTGAACTTACTTCGCCACTACCTTATGCAACTTTCTACACTACTACGCAATTCGCTTTGCATAACTTCTCATTCACAATTATTCTTATGACTCCAACAAATTATCTATTATAATTGCTTTTAGTTACTTCACATTTCACAACTTCATTTTTGCGGGGGAGGTGTTTTTTCCTCCTCCCTTAATTACTATCCCACCTATTTATATATTCGGCTATCAGTGTCCACGCACCGACAGTTATTTTTCCCAAAAAAAATTAAAAAACCAAATTGTAAACGTCATGACAGTTTATTTTATTTAACATCGACTTAAAATAAGACGATTAAATCAACTACAATTAAATACGTTTCTTTATTACATTTTTTTTTACAATATAAATACATATGTACAATATAGGTATTACTTATTTAAAAATTTTATGTACAATTCAATAAAATGCAAGTCTTGTTTGCACTTCTCTTCGCGGGCACGTGCAACACCAGCGGCCCGCTCATAGCCCTCGGCCTCAGCTTTTGCCTCCTGCACCTTAACTTTGTAAGCCGGAAGCATCTTCTGCAGACACCCCTTGGACGCCTCCACCAACTGGCTTGGGGTCGTTGGCTCTACCCCAGTCCATGGGGTGTCTGCAGAGGGCGTCACTGGCTCGTACATTTCCCTAAGGACGTTCATATCTTTGGCGGCGGAGGGGGCTGCATGTTGACTGCAAAAGAAAAAGAATTTTAGATTTATTTTCTTCTTCTTCGTTAAGCGTAAAATAACTTACTGCGCCTGGTGCACTTGGCCCTGATGAGGCTGTGTCGAATAGTTACTGGAAAAATACAACAAAATTTATCAAAAATATAAACAGATAAATTGTATTACAATAATTTTAATTAAAGTTCGCAAAGATAACTCACTTCATGTGCAGCTGATGGTGGTGCTGCTGCCCCCGCGGTGGCAATTGTATTTCAAATAGCGGGTATTCCCTATAACCGATAAATAAATTGTAGATATTAGTACGCCTATAATTCGAAATTCAAATAACTTACGTTATTTGAGGGAGGAGTTCAGGCTGCCGCTGTTCCAGTGAGGGGTCGCTCAATTGCGGCGTTGGTATGACTCTGAAATAAATAATAAATTAATATACGATTAGCTATTTCTATTTGCATAAAAAATTAATTGTGTACTATTTACCTTTGGGGGGCGTAAACATGTGAGGGACCTGGATTTTCCCGTTCCAGGTGATCCAGGAGCTCGTGAATGTCCCCCAAGTGGGACATTGATGCTGTTCTGTAATTAATAAGAAACACATGATGTAATAAAAAAATTTAGCAGGATACCTTGCTGTAAATAAGTAGAAGACTGAAATTATTACAAAAAAAAAATGTATATTTACCTTTCCGTTTGAGCGCTCTCATCCTCGGTGAGGAGGTTTATAACATCATCGTCTCCTTTGCTTTTTTTTGGTGGTGGTGGTGTTGTTAGAAGTGTTGATAGTAAGGGTTTCGCTGCACCTGCACCACCACCACCACCAACTTTTTTTGATGGCGCTTTTACGCGTTTTACTGATAGAATTTTCGCGGACGACATGCTTGCTGCTGAAAATTCTTAGATGCAACTGCTTAATATAAGGATTGCCATTATTATATACGATGGAAATTTTGTTAGGGTTAGCATAAAACATTTCCCAGACTGTTCGCAATGACGCAATTGACGTTGATGACCTTACACCTGCAAGTTCACTATTGATAACACCTATAACTTTCTCTCTTCAAAAGATGTTCACTTATTTCCATGAATAGAGCGTATTACGAGATAGGAATGTAGGGTAAGGCAACGCGCTTTAACTTTGAATGACCCCAATAACCTTTCATGCATCTGAAACTTTATCCGTATCTTACACTGTCTGCTTTACAATGTCAACGAGATCAATGATCTTACACCTGTAGCTTGATGCTAAAGTTCCCAGAAGTAGAGATAAGCATTTCAGACAACTTCGGCAATTGCTAGCAATGCAGAAAAAATAGGACATCTCAATGACAATAACGAGATCAATGATCTTACACCTGTTAACCGTAAACAACACCCCTACCAACCATGACCTTCGCTTACAGGATATATAAATGTGTTCAATTATGTTCTTGTATTTACTTACGTTCGGCGTGCTCCTTGACATTGTTTTATTGTCATTGCACCTGCAATTCAGTATAATCGCCGAGCAAAAAAAAACAAACAAACGCACAAGTGTCAGTGTACTTGTCTGTGTACGTGCACGTCTGCATTCGTTATCTTGGATTACTAAGCATTTATATAAAGATAGTAAGTATGGAATCTGTTTCGAGTATAAGCAGAGAGATCGTTAACCTAACTCGAAGTTCCGTGAAATTGTTAAAAAAGAAAAGTGAAATTTTAAGACATGTTTCAATTATTAGGGTAAATATACGTTTACTGGAAAAGGCGATAGCCAACAAAATTCATTTTAATAACGCAATAGAAAGTCCTATAAGACTCGAAAATAATTTGGGCCTCTTAAAATTTTATTTAGCTAAGCTACAGCAGCAATTAAAAAACGTTTCCGTGAAAAAAGGTTGTGGAATAGATGATGATGATGGTGATGATGTCAATAAAAAGCAGCCCCCTACTGTACGATGGTACACATTAGATTCCTGCTTCAATGATCGATTGCTTACTGGCATGATCGTTAACTTTAACCATAAGGATCCAATGATTTTTCTAAAGCACGCTTATGATAGTTTTGCGCGCAAAATTAATGTTGCACTAAAACGTTCTATGCTGAAGGTTAACACCACCTTGATCTGCAATTTCATTCACCCCCAAACTCTCAATATTGATTTGAAAACATTTCAAACAAGAAATGCTGTGATTGATATTGGCACTAATCTTAAAGAGTACTACAAGGATAAGGTATTTGATAACCTTCAAGCGAAATTAGAAAATTTTTCTGAACAAAATTCGGGTTGGTCGTTGTTGGAGGTCTTACACCTTAAAGTCAATATTAATAGTTACGTCCCAATTAAAGGAGGTTTTTCAACATACATCAAAGTTCCCCCGTTCATATCCGTCAAAAGAGCGGTGATTAACGTGAGAAACAACGACAAATTTTGCTTATTATGGTCCATAGTGGCCGCTTTATATCCCGCACACAAAAACGCTGATAGAGTGAACAATTATCCGCATTTTGATGAAGTATTAAATCGTGGATCTATTCAATTCCCCATTAAATTAACAGATATTAAGAAAATTGAGCAATTGAATGATCTCGCTATTAATTTATACTGCGTGGTTAAGAGAAATGTATTACCGTTTATGGTAAGCGATAGGGTCAATAGCAGGAAAACTATAAATCTATTAGTATTGTCCTCTAAATATAATGATACTGACCGAGTCTCTAATTCCAGTAACGTCTTTTATCATTTTGCTTGGATTAAAAATATGTCGGCGCTGCTATCGTCACAATTATCGCATCGAGGTCATAAGAAATTCTTTTGCAACATTTGCTTAAATCATTTCTCATCGAATAGTGTATTAGAAAAGCATACAAGTAAATGTCATCAAGTCAATAAATGTTCAATTCGATTGCCTAATGATGATCAAAAATATTTACAATTTACTCATTATTCGTACATGGAGAAAGTACCATTTACTATTTACGCGGACCTTGAAAGTATCCTGGAAAAGTGCGATAACCTTAACCCTCAAGATAATAATACCGCATTGTATCAGAAGCATACGCCGTTCAGTGTTGCGTTTTACCTTAAGTGCTCGTACGATGAATCGTTATCAAAATTTTTATCATACAGGGGTGCGGATTGTATTCCATGGTTTATCAAACAGTTACGTGACATTGCCGATTGGACAAATGTCATTGTAAATACTATAGTTCCTATGGAAGTTCTAAGTCCCTCTCAGATTCAAAATTTTGATAACGCTGTAAGCTGTCATATTTGTAAAAAACCTTTTACCGAAAACCAAATTAAGGTGCGCGATCATTTTCACTTAAACGGTGCTTATAGAGGCCCCGCCCACCAGGCATGTAATTTGAACTATAACGATTCGCATGTTATACCTGTCGTTTTTCATAATTTAAGCGGATACGACTCTCATTTCTTTATTCGAGAGCTCGCTACAGCTATTCCGGGCGAAATTAAATTATTACCCTTAAACAAAGAGAAGTATATTTCTTTCTCGAAGTATGTAAAGGATACTAGTATAAATTTTAGGTTTATCGATTCATTTAGGTTCCTAAGCACGAGTATAGATAAGTTGTCTTCCTATTTAGAGAATGATAAGAAAACGCTTACAAGGCTACACACTAGCAACGCTAATGAATTTCGTTTGTTGATGCGGAAAGGCGTGCTTCCATATGACTACCTTGATTCGTGGGAACGATTGCATGAGACTGTCTTACCGCCTCGAGACGCATTTTTTAATCATTTAAAAAATGAAGCTGTTAGCGAAGCAGATTACCAGCATGCTGTTAACGTATGGAATACTTTTGAAATTAAAACCTTAGGCCAATATTCCGATCTCTATTTGAAAACTGATGTTCTCCTTTTGGCAGATATTTTTGAAAATTTTCGTGAAACGTGTTTACAAACTTATCAACTCGATCCTCTACATTACTATACCGCACCGGGTTTGGCATTTGACGCTATGCTCAAGGTTACGGACGTTAAATTAGAACTTTTAACGGACATTGATCAGGCCATGTTTATTGAAAAGGGAATCAGAGGCGGTGTTGCACAATGTTCCACACGATACGCAAAAGCTAACAATCCATACATGAAGGAGAAATATAACCCCAACCTTGAGACGAATTATTTAATGTACCTTGACCTAAATTCCCTTTATGGTGCCGCCATGTGTAATTTTCTCCCCTACGGCGAGTTTTCATTCGTAGACGATATTGAAAATATAGATATACTAAATCATCCTGATGATTCGGATGTCGGGTATATTTTAGAATGCGATTTTGACTATCCCAACGAATTGCACGACTCTCACAGCGATTTACCGTTAGCCCCAGAACACATGGTTCCACCCGGCTCAAAATTAACTAAATTGATGCTCGCCCTATACTCAAAGCGCAACTACGTAATTCATTATAGAAACTTAAAGATGTACATACAACATGGTCTAAAACTCGTGAAAATCCATCGGGTATTAAGATTTAAGCAGTCTCCGTGGTTAAGAAAGTACATTGAATTAAACACAAGCATGAGACAGCAGGCGAAAAATGAGTTCGATAAAAATTTTTATAAACTAATGATTAACAGCGTTTTTGGGAAACTCATGGAGAACGTGCGAAAATATAAAGACGTGCATCTGCTGACTGAATGGGGAGGCCGTTATGGGGCACGGAATTACATTTCAAAGCCGAATTTTCATAGCAGTATGATATTTGATAAGGATATGGTCATCGTAGAGATGAATAGGCTAGAGATATTTTTCAATAAACCGATATATGCAGGATTTGCAGTTTTAGATATATCGAAGACGTTTCTCTATGACTTTCATTATAGCTACATTCTACAAAAATTTCAAAATAAAGCTCGACTTTTGTATACGGACACTGACAGCTTAATATACTCTTTCACCGTTCCCAATATATACGAAACCATAAAAGAGGATGTTCATCGGTTTGATACCTCCGACTATGATGTAGATAACGAGTTTGGAATTCCCTTAGTTAATAAAAAAATTCCCGGGCTAATGAAAGATGAAAACCGTGGACGCATCATGACCGAATTTGTAGGGCTTCGAGCAAAAATGTATGCGTACGAGGTAGATGAAAAGTTGACAAAAAAATCAAAAGGTTCCACTCTATCTAGTATCAGAGAAATTACCATAAACGATTATAAGAATGCATTGTTTAATATTCTAAGTATAAAAAGAGAGCAGAATCTCATTCGGTCAAAAAAGCACACTGTATTCACTTTGAAGCAGAATAAAGTAGTATTAAATCCTCACGATGACAAGCGCATCATATGCCATAATCAGATAGACACTCGCCCTTGGGGATATAATTTCACCTATCAAACTTAATTGTGACATCATCATCATAGTGTTCCGCAACCTTTAGCTAAAAAAAATCTTCATATCGCTTTTGCATTTCAGAATCATCCCCATCATCATCATGAGTAGTGAAAATCTTAAAATTCAGTTGGAGCATGAAATATACGACGTGGCTCTTCCAATTTATAAAAAATATTTGAAACGAGTTCTTGTAGGATTTTCGTCTGTACATAATTACATACTAATTAACCAAATTTTAGAGAACCTTGTTATACCCGATGAATGTTTCAGTTGGTGTGCTAGGTATAGAAATGTAAGCGTGAGTAATATTAAACTACTTATAGGTAGGAAGCTTGAGCTAGATGAGTTGGTCAAATCTATTGTAAATTGCAGTGAAATTAGCGATTGTTCAAGTACAAGAAGTAGTAAAATTAATAATATTGTAAATAGTTTACCGTTACATCTCAAGATCTATATAACGAATTTGCTTAACTGTGCAACCGATATTGAGAGTGCCTATAAAGACATTCGATACGTAATAAGTGAAGGTATATGCGAATCTGCAGAGTACGCGAATGTCAATTCTCTACAAATTTTTATTAATCTGTGTATACAGAAAGGTATAGAATGCACATTTAAACCATATGAAGATGCTCGTCATAAGCAGATTTATAAGTGGATAATCGAAAATATACAAAAGGGTGAAGAGAATCCGAATGCGGTTCTGGGATTTAGCTGTGCACCAGACTCTGGACCGTGGCCATCTACCCAATTAGCAGACTATAAGCAAACTCTCGAATTATTATTAGTAATAATGGGTAATAATAGTACTAAGAAAAAACGAGATGCTAAGTATGTTGTATGGTGAACAAAATAAAAAATAAAATGTGTACACTTTAATGTTTTTTTTTTATTTACCAAACAATAATAATTACATTGTATCGTATACAACTAATAAGCTCATCAGATAATGTCATTCTTGTTAATCCAGGATTTTTCATCTAATCCCCACCACTTGACGTACACCTTGTCATTCTTTCGTTGGAGCACCTTTTCTACCAAATACACATCGGGATGCTTTGCTTTTTGTAGCTCTTGCTCATAAAACCCTCCGAGTATTGGTTTTCCCTTTATGTCTTCTAACAAATATGTTACCGGATTGGTTACTTGTAATTTTACAATTTTAAACAGTTCACTGGACCAGCTTGATGTATAACCCTTGGCAAATATGCTTTTAAATTTGCTAATTCGCACTACATCACCCACATTAAAGCGGTACTTTTTATTAAACAGCTTTATGTGCGTATAGGCACTGAGATGTGTGTTGGTATTTACTTCACAAGGTCTGATTCCAATCGTTCGATGCTTACGATGATTGTAGTCATCTGTTACGGTCTTTAGTATATCAACCCACACATATTTACCACGCATGCTGAAACTCTTGTATAGGGAATTTTTAACAGTTTTTATCACTCGCTCTGCTATAGCCGCCTTTTTCGTACTATATGTCGAATAGTGATTGATACGGTTCTGCTTCATCAACTTTTCGAAATGTTTATTGTAGAACTCTTTTCCCGCATCAGTTTGTAAATTTGTAGGTCTGCGCTCCCCTTCGCGAAAAATAGCTTGCATTGCTTTTGTCACTTCTTCGCCAGTCTTTGTTTTCAAACCCTTTGTCCATAGATATTTGGAGAAACAGTCAATAACTACCAGTATGTATTTGTAGCCTTTATTCTGTTTAGCGTAAGATGTAAATTCGGCTAAATCTGCTTGCCAAAGATCATCATATCCTCTAATAATGATACGTCTGCGGGGGAAATTTTTGCGTGCAGGTTTATGTAGCTCGTTTACTATCTGCTGCTTCGACATTGTTGTTTATTAAATCTTGTAATGACTCTTTCGTTGCTTTCAAGTCTTCTTCTAGCACTTGCACGTTGTTGCGAAGACCATTTAAGGGTCTCTGTGCCATCTCCAGACAAAACATGAGGAAGCCTTTATTTATGGCATCGCCGTCATCTTCTGGATCGGCCAATTGAGACAGGCGATTTCCGTTTAGATTTAACCTTGTCGCAAGGTAGTACTCTAAATTTAGAGCATCTTGAGGTTCAATGGGGTCGGCAACATTACTCAACCTCTTATTTTCAATACTTAAATTGTTATCGTCAATTGAGAATTGAGGTAAGTGTGTCCTAATGGCTTTATTCAATTGCACGTGCGTATGAGAACGTCCAAATTTATCCACAACCATTTTGCATATGAACCCCTCGCTAAAACGGAATGGCTATTTATAGTTTAGTTAAAAACTTTGGAGTAGGCCTCTCTATGTACCCCTCCTCGTGTAGTTCTTCCACGATTGATATTATATCGTTTGTTAGTCCGGTATTACCGGCCATTTTTTCTGCCCATAAGACTTCTAATTCGCGAATAAGTTCATGCACATTATTCCAATACTTGCATTGAACTGATGACGATGATCGATCGAGTTCTTTGAATACTGTAACGCCACTTCCAGTTGTTTTCTGAGGAATGGCTGTCGTCAATAGGGGCTTAATTATCTGTATATATTTTTTTCTTTTACTGCCCTTTAGCTGTTCGTCAGCGTCAAAGTAGCGTCGTGCAACATTTGTGCTAATTAAAATTTTTCTATAGTTCTCTTTGTCCTGTTTAGTTATTAGTGTTCGGTCGGGTTCGTTCATGATGATGAGCTCATAGAGACCTTCCGTACCTTTATACCTCACTCCATTAATTATCATATCTTCCCCCTGTACGTCTATCGGCATATTACCCATTGTCCATTTATCCATCTCAATGTTGTAATGAACACCATAAGTAGTATCAATTGTATTTTCGATATTTCTTATCATCCGTTCAACATATGTACGCGGTAGTGTTGCATACTGTTCTAAGAACGATTCCGAACATGAACGATCGAGTAAGTGAGATTGAGAATCTATGCGTGACAACTTTGAAGGACGCTCTTCCTCTTCTGGTTGAATTTCTCCGATAAGCGTCGTATCTAAGAAAGACGGAGTCGCCTGAATTAGAGAGGAGGAAGAAGGAGGAGGAGGAGGGGGATTTTTTTGAGAATGTGGAAGTTCAGCTAATGGATTAATACTACTAATGGGGTGTCTTCGTTTTAAGCGTGAGGCGATAGGTCGCGCGATCGTAGTACTACTTCTCGGAATGAAACGCTTCCTTGGGGAGGATTGTCGGTTTTCGAACACACCTCCTTCTTCCACCTCATCCTCTTCTTTCTCAGATTTAATTTCATATTTCTGTTTGGTTTCGAAATTTTTCCGAATATTACACAACGGTTCAATTAGAGGTTTAAAGGTTTGTACAAAATCCTGTTCTCTATTGAACCGGTCCACCTTAAGACTGTTGTACTTTTGCTGTATAGCTTTACGAGCTTGAACTATACGCCGTTTCAATTTCATTTCCTTACTATCCATCGTTCTGTAGAACTGCTACTAACAACACACAAACAGGTAACAGAAATAGGGCAGTGTAATTGTAACAGGTGGTGGTGATGATGATGATGATGAACAGCTATATCTGTTTTGAACAGAGCCGTTTAAAATTAAAGCTGTTCTAATGAGGTACTCCCTAGCAACTGCTTGAACAGCATAAACAGACAACAGAAATGCAACAGGGTAAATTTAACGGCGAGCTGATGACGAACGGCTATATCTGATTTGAATAAAACCGTTTGAAATTAAAGCTGTTTAAATGGATCTGTTCTGATGAAGGAGAACTGTTTCCTACTGCGTTACTGATGTGCTACTAAATTTTATGTATATGTTTACGGTATTATATAGTTGTCGAAACCTTTTCTAAAACGTCCATTATGTACATCGGCATCCTTATTTATCACCAAAAATCCATACCGATTCCTCCAACATTCAGAACACATGTCACGAAACGACTGAATGCTTATAATGGGGCTAACGTGATCTTCGTAAATGTGCTTCAAGTTCAGATCGTCCTGCTCGAATAGCACAAGTAAATTGGCATTATCTCTAATCAGCTGCTTAGGGATTTTAGTGTATGTCTGACCCAAGTAGAAACAGTCGATGTCGTTATGACGTCCCATGGAGAAGTACGATCGAATGTTATCTTGCTTTTCGCAAGCGATATCGTCAAAAATAAAAACCGAATTTGGTTTGGCGAGTCTCGGCTCCATAATATCCGCATTATCCGTGAACGTAAAATAACCTATATTCTTCATAGGTTGTAAAATTTCCGCTAACAGTTTGTACTTATCCTGAGTTAGAGATTTTGAGTAGACGTACACATGTTTAAATCTGAGACCGTTCGGTTCTGTTAGTAAACCGAGCATAGCGTTAGTTTTTCCACAGTTGGATGGCCCGCATAGTATAGCACGCACAGTATTGGGAAGCAACTTTCCATGTTTACCCTCGCTGTTAAAGCCCCCTCCATTCGTAAGATCATGATTGTGAATAGGCAATTTCTCTTGTTGAACAACTACCTTCATATTTACTTCTCCCCCTGTCATCGCCTTCGTCGTCGTCGTCGTCTGGATCAAGTAAAACTACGTACATTTTAAAAACATACCTTTTATTTATAGATAATTCTACAATATCATGGTAATACTACTACTAACAAATTATAGTTTCTTTACTTCTCCGGTAAGAGGATTATATTGCACCAAAGCATCGTGAAGAATGAGACAGTAAGCGACAATTCCAGCTTCGAACGCTTCTACCGACTCCATTTCCAGCTTGACATCCACCGTTGAACGCTTTAGCGTTTCGTTTTGCTTGGAACAGTCCATTACAAATATTGGACATGTTTTGAAATGTGAATAATCGAATAAGGCATCATGCTCCTCTTTGGCGTAATAGTCACGTCGAAAGTTTATATAATTTTGATATGCCGTTATATATTTGTTGGCATTAAAATCTAAATGCATGGCCTCGTACGGATAACTTTCCGAATTGAGGTGTAATTTTAAATTACGAATTTTAACGTTATCAAAGTCAGCCGCTTTTGCTGCCTTTGAAAATTTTTTTCCACGTTGAAACGCGACGACCGCCCATCGAGGTTTCTCCAGTTGACTAGAAGTTTTGATTGACCATATGTCGGACTGTGTCTGCTTCAAAGCGGGCAATTCGTACAGTTCCCATTGACGGAATGGTATTGTAATTGCCGCATTTTTGTTAATTCGTTCGAACAGCTTGAGTTTAGCGCCATCGCTAAGCGTCATGTGTGGTACTTTCCATTGAATTTTACTCAAGGCTATTGCCGCTTCGGCCTCCCCTTGATAACAATCTGCATCACTTCTAGACCGAATGAGAATCAATTCTTGCCTCATGTTTACGATAACTTGCCGGTAATCTTCCATACTACCAAATATATGCTTTAACGGTATACACACCGCAAAATGCTTTTCCAAATCGTTAGCGTTTCTAGTGTATTCCACTTGCAGCGGCTGTTCGTTTTTCGGCGACCATCCCAGATGATGTAACCCTTTGCTTTCGTTAGACGTATACGATATGTACCCTTTTAGTGCAGATGTAATTCCGGGATTTCTACAAACATCCACCTTCTGTCCGCCCAACTCGTAGCGGATTTCTTCAAAGAGAAAAGCGGGGAAATTGTTTGTTAGACTGCACGTTTTTTCCGCGTCTTCATTTTTGCGCACGATTTTTCCTTCGATGTACAGAAAACTGTCGTATGTGGCCGTTATCAAATCTTGACTCTGTATTAGTATACGAATTTCATCGGAGGGTCCGTAATTGGACGATCCGTACGGGAGGTAGGTGTGAATATCTGATTTAATGATGGCTTCATCAAAATGTGCGTTTTGAAAGACGTTCAGTGAGTCGACTGCCATCTCTTTGTTTTTTGTACGCTACTAAACCGATAGATTTCAAGAAATACTTTTCGCCAGATGTTAATTCTCCTGCTGCACCCGTCCTCGAGCGTGGTTGGCGATTGATAGCTTCCGATTTACTTGCGCACTTTTTATTTATAAGGAAATCTGGAGCAGGGCCCTGGTTAATTCTTAATCCCATGTTCTTTCAACTCTAGTCGTACCGTAAATGACTCGTTTTCACCGAAATCGATTAGTTCACCCTTTTGATTTGTCAACTTGATGGTTATGTTACCGATAGTATTTGTGTTTACTTCCAAATATTGGGGATTACTTGGAGTTTTGTCTAGGCGGTAACCTGGCGGAACGGAAACGTCTACTTCGTACAGAACTTTGGCAGGCTGTCCGTTTCGATATGATCCTTTCACGAGATTACACTCGATGTGTATATTCGTATGTTTAACTATTTGTATATCTAGAGCGGATCTGTGCAAAACGTTAGCTTCCAATATTCGCGATTCGAATCCGAGCATACGTCCAATGGAATCTCTTTTTGTGAAATCTATAACAAAGTCGCAGCTAAGCTCACACTTGAGCGTATTGTTGTTTGCTCTCAAAGTAAATTTACGTGTAGGGATGTGGGCTTTTATATAGGCGCTCAGTTCTTCCAACTCGTAGGCACCATGCGGAATTGTGATTGTATTTGTGTACGCGCTATTTGACTCCTTATAATGAAATTTATCATTCCCTCCGTGAATGTTTCTTATACTGTTACAGCCGTAAAATCCAACCACTCCGATTACGTGCTTCTTCTCTGAAGGAAGTTCAATAGGTGGATAGAAATCATGACTG
The DNA here is from genome assembly GCA_036250285.1 of Pyrocoelia pectoralis. Lineage (NCBI taxonomy): Eukaryota > Metazoa > Arthropoda > Insecta > Coleoptera > Lampyridae > Pyrocoelia > Pyrocoelia pectoralis. The sequence goes on from CM070075.1 coordinate 46,449,924, forward strand.
GCCGTATTACCAACACCCTCTATGCTGAATGTCATCGACATAATGACTAAGTACGATTACAACGATTACGCTTTATTTATGTAAAAATTTTAAGCACAAGTGTCCACAGATGATACTGCCAAATTGTTGTTCCTGCCTATAATTATAGAATATTTTACATCCGCGAAAGTAATCTACAACCTCCTTCGGTGGCGGAATATTACCGAAGCTATCGTAATACCACACTTTGGCATTACGTTTTTTGTAACAGACCCAATGGGTGCCTGGTCCCCTTTGACTATCTAAATTAATTATACCGGCCTCATTCTTCCACGGCAATTTGGGCATATTATCACGCATGAACACGTCTCTAAAATATGGCACCATCTTGGCATATCTTCGCAAATCTACATCCGTCAGCGGTCTATCAGGTAGTTTTCCTAATTTTTTTTTTTTTTTTGTTGCAAGTGCAATGCAATACCACCGCCAGTTTTGTAAGGTTTCAGGTATAGCACACCTCCACTCTTCTTTCCTATAGCTATCGATTCCATCATATGGTTGTGACGCGATGTTTCTCCTAACATCTTTTTCGCATCGCGCGAATCATTAACTGCCTTAGCAATTCCTGCGGCACCACCCGCCAAAGCACCGACCGCCGATAAACCGGCAAATAATGGTATTAGAAATGGTAAAAAGCCTCCTTCTTTCGGTAAGGGTATTACTCTCGGAACGCTGACATTTCTCTTTCCACCTAAACTTTTCACGGCTAATTTTGCGGCTGTAATAGCCGACTTTATCGATTCTTGTACATTCTTGGTTTTTTTCATTTTTTTAGCAATTACTCTTCGCAAATTTGATAAACTGCTGCGCGATATCTTATTTGCTCTCCTACTCCTTCTTTTAACCCCCATCCCCAATTTCCGTTTTATTTTCATTATACTGCCAACAGTTAAAGCTGCAGCTCTCTCCCCCAACGTTGCGTCAGATGCTTTTAAACGATTCCAAGCTTTCCTCTCCAAAATGCTATCTGCCTTGTGCCTACTTTTTAAATCCTCACTATGTGTATAGCTAATATCGTGTTCTTTGCACTGAGCGTCTAAGGGGTTTATACCGGGATCACTACGTTCGAGTCGTTTAGTTAATTTAGTACCAGGACCGCAATACTGATAACCAGGAAGATGTAGTTCAATTGGAAGCTTATTAATAAGCGTATTTACTAGACTACTACCTCCACGCACTTTACTCTTTCGCTTCTGAATTAACATTGCTGGGAATTAATGCAGAATTGAGATATTTATAGGGTTTTTTTTTGCGAGGGGGACAGGAGGGAAATAAAACACTAAAATGTGTTGTTTTAGTTTATTGTTTAACGTTTGTACAGATTATACATTATATAAGTAGGGCGATAATGCAAGAGTTCCATCATACACATTGTGTTATGTGAATTTTTCTCATATTTATAATTTAGCCAATTCTCAAAGTCGCGATAAATGTCCTCATCTTCATCGTTATCGTCAAGCTGAATGCTGCGAAAGCGTCGATAGTTAGCTACCTCCTCGATGAGATTCTGACAGAAACTGGAGAGACTGTACGATTCCAGTAATTCCAATCGATAATTAATTATATCTTTTAGATTAAATAATTCTTCAATCTCAATTGCATTCATCGTACAGGAACTATTATTATTGTCAGTTTGCATTGTTACACTTTTCAACATTCTCTCTCCTCCTTTAACGGATTCCCAGTTATAGTAAATTACCAATTTGCCACTAAGGGATTCCACAGTCTGGGAGTTTTCGATATCTTCCTCTTCGTTAACCGCTGACCAATCAGTCCAACGTTCCAGTTCATGAGATCGGAAAAATTTCATTTCTAGGTACGTTTGGCATTTGAGGAGCGTCTCCCAATCTTCTTTTCCAATCACTATGGTACCGCCGCATACAATTTGTACAACTGGTGCAAGATCATGATGTACATGTACATAGTATCCGATTTCAATGTATTTATTCTCACTCAGATAGTAAGCGGTGCAATCTATTAAACGTCCATTGAACATAGGTAGGGGAGCGCACACTGAACGATTTCTATTGGTGTCGTTGTCGTCATCGTCATCATCATCATCATTGCAACACCAGAACGAACATTTAAAGTAATTATTATTGCAACTCTTTTCGGTATTCATTTTTCTAAATATGTTCATGGCAGCAGCGATGACGATCACTGTACAACTGATTTGTTTGAAATTCTTGAGGTATATTTTATAATGAAAAAGAAAAAAAATATTATATATATTTATTTATTTATCAACATTGTTTATAACTTATTTACACAAATGATAAATTAGTCGTTTTTCCCGCAGCCCCACTGCTTGTAATGAATATGTCTTTATGCATCAAAGTGTCGTTAAAAATTTGGCGTCGAGCCTCTTCTTTGAAATATTCGTAGAAGCGCAGTGGTAGTACACATTTAAAATTTTCAGTCTCCACCACTATCCGGTCTCCATATTTTGTATTAATGGTATCGATACCAATAACTTTGTACTTCTCTCCCACTTCCAGATCCTTGACGTTTTTGAAGAGTTTGCAAAATGTGCTATCGTTTAACTCGTTAAGATCCATTTTAACTACTTCACAAACACTAACAGACTGATTTCGATCACTACTCCCATCCCCATTATATTGTCACTGAATGTCCTTGAAATCTGTTACGATAGACTTCAGCACGATGATTTTTCTCTAATATAGGAGACAAAATTCTATCGAATTGCTCGATTTTGCGATGGAAACGAAATCGATCTAGCGCTACAGTTTCCCAAGGTCCTTTTCGTGCTTTACGGTAAGCAAAAGGCCACACCGCCATTATGTACACTTTGTTTTGTGATTCGTTAGCAAATGTAACCTTCTTCATTTTTGAACAAGCGCGTTTAGTTGTCCAATGCAGGAGATGACGGCGATGAGGACGGTGAGGAAGATTCACTACTGCTAACCCATTCATTTAAGTCACTGTTGAATTGTTCTAACTTTGCATCACTTAACTTTCTCATGAGACACTTGATGCAGTACTTGTTACTAATAAAACGCTCGCATAGCTCAAGACCCCGCTCATATTTCGCGGCAAGGTCAAGGCACTCCCGTTCACTATAGTCACCCATTCCGTACACTGCTTCATGTTCGGCATCAAATTTTAATGCCGAAAACAGTTGCTTTAGACGTTCCACTGCCGTTAGAATATCTGTCGGTTTTGGCCACGATGCTTCTGCATATGCCATCCACATTTTGTAAATGACACATAATACATTACCTTATATATCTTACAATCCCACTTTCACACCCCCACCTGAGACGCTGAAATGTCACCTTGAAAAGTTGGCACCGCGCGTCTAAAAATAAAGTTTAACCTTTTGAAAGTCACATAACTGTTCTAGTAACTTTTTGAGTTAGGATCGGCCGGTTACTTTTTGAGTTAGGATTGGCAGGTAGCTTTTCTAGTGACTTTTTGAGTTAGGATCGGCCGGTATTTATTTAGTAACTTTTCTGATGACTTTTTGAGTTAGGATCGGCTGGTAACTTTTCTAGTGACTTTTCTAGTGACTTTTTGTGTTCGACCTACATTCATTTCTAGTGACTTTGAGTTAGTATCGGCCGGTAACTTTTCTGGTGACTTTTTTAGTGACTTTTTGAGTTAGGATCGGCCTGTATTCATTTAGTAACTTTTCTAGTGACTTTTCTAGTGACTTTTGTCGGTATTCGTTTGGTAACTTTTCTGGTGACTTTTTGAGTTAGGATCGGTCGGTAACTTTTTGTGTTCGACCTACATTCATTTCTAGTGACTTTGAGTTAGTATCGGCCCTATTTATCTACTGCCCTAAATGCTGACAACTCAGACATAGAAGACCATGTGGCAGAAACAACTTCCGCAGACATTGGTGACTGCCACCTTTGGGTTCCAGAGGATGAGGAAGAAGACGAAGAAAATGTAGAAAACCAAATTAGCGATAGCGAAATAGAAGCAAGTGGTAATTCAAGACGTACAGATAAAGCTATATCAAATCTAAAGGGCAAGAAGTATGTACTGTGAAGTTAGTTGTTTGGAATGTTTGAAATACAATTCAATATTTTTTATAGAAACACAGCAGATAAGAAGGGAAGGCTGACAAAAAGAAACAAATCAGTTTGGAAAAGTGGACATCTTGTGCCACAAAATACTGCATTTCAAAGACCATTGACGTCAGGTGATGACGAGGAAGGCTTAGACACCCCATTTCAATACTTCAGTCGATACTTTCCATTACACATATTTTCTGAGCTTGCTGAGAAAACGAACATTTATTCTGTTTTCAAGACTGGAAAATCTATAAATACTAATGAATCAGAAATTAGGCGTCTCGTGGCATTGCATCTGGTAATGGGCATAATAAATTATCCTAGACTACGGTTATATTGGGCACCTAAGACGCAGTTTCTCCTAATAAAGGACATCGGTATAAATAGAAATAGATTCGAAGCCCTTCGAAATAACTTGCATATTACTGACGTAAACAATGAGAAAGATGAGTCTGACAAGCTGTGGAAAGTGCGACCACTTATCAAGAGTTTGACAAAAGATGCGAGGAACTTCGAATCGAAGAAAACATTTGCATCGATGAAACAATCATACCTTTCAAGGGACAATTGTCAATCAAAGTTTTTATACGAGGGAAGCCGAATCCCTGGGGTTTAAAGATTTTTAATTTATGTGGTGAATCAGGAATAATATACAGATCCATTGTGTACCAAGGAGCATCTACTATTTCAGAACACTCTAAGGAAGAATTTGGTGCTACAACAAACCTGGTACTTTACCTAGCTGAAAGAATACCAGAACATCAAGGGTATAAATTATACTTTGACAATTACTTTACTTCGATTGATTTGCTAAAGGAATTATTAAACAAAGGAATACTAGCGGCGGGTACCAATAAGAACTAATCCCATGGAAAATTGCACATTCAAATCAGAAAAGGAATTTAAAAACCTGGGAAGGGGTTCATCAGATTCAAAAGTAACTCATGATGGTAAGGTAGCTGTTGTACGCTGGTTCGATAATAAGGTTGTCAATATGGCATCCAACTTTGTAGACGTTGACCCCAAAGATAAAGTTAAACGATGGGATAAAAAACAAAAAACTTATGTACATGTGGAACGCCCAGCAGTCATTCGATTCTATAATCAGAGCATGGGTGGTGTCGATAAGCATGATTTTCTTGTATCTTTATACAGGACATTTATCAGATCTAGAAAGTGGACTTTGAGAGTGATATTTCACTATTTCAATGCAGCTGTCTGCAACTCATGGCTTGAATATAGGAAACGTAATGAAAATGCTTCTAACAGTAAAAGTTTGGATTTGTTAGAATTTACATTCAACATTGCCGAAACTCTCGCTTTCTTCAAAGTTGCAAGATACACACCAAAAAGAGGAAGACCCAGTAATTCTCCCAGTAGTTCTCGAGATAGTTCACCAGGTTCACCTAGAGAATCCCCTGCTCCAGAAAACCTTCCGCCAGCCGCAAAAAGACCCAAACAACCCACTCCTATAGCTGACATACGATATGATGAAGTCGCACATTGGCCTCTCCCAACAGACGGACACGAACAACGGTGTAATTTGGACGGTTGCAAAGGAAGGTCTCGAACTATGTGTGAAAAATGTAATGTTTTTTTATGCCTAAACAAAAAAAATAATTGTTTTAGAAAATATCATGTGAAATCTACTACTTGTTGAATAAAAGGGTTGAAAAAAATAATATGTTTGTTTGCATCATTATACCCCTGGTGGTGGCAAACGCCACCACTTCCTAGTTTGCTTATGGAAGGTGATAAAAAAAAAATAAAAACATATACGTCATTCTAAGACTCTAGTAGATGAAAAAAATACCATATAAAAATTTTTAACGTTTCAAAAAAAAATCAGGGCTGAAAGGGATATATATCTATCATCATATATATCACATACTTATGACTTTATATTTTTTTCTTGTAGCTTGAATAAACTACACCAAATTTTATTTATTGTTGTTTATTAACAATACCCAAATTCTCATAGTGATTGTTAAACACATGTTAATAGTCATGCCGTTAGGCAGAACTGGTAAACTTGAATTGTGTAGGGAAGGAGAAGATGAAGAAACTGTTAGACGGTTGAACGTAATGGTTGCTCCGTGTAACCCACTAGAAGTAATCTAAGCAAGAAAGACAGTATAGTGTTAAATCAATTGTAAATCTGTGTGATTGAGAGTAATAAATTTTATTGATTGCATATACGAATTGTCGTAGTTACTACTGTCAAGCTAACGATTCAGCAGCAATATATCACGCCACCGTAAGAGTAGGATAGAATCGGTGAGAGGACAGAGCCCTGCGGAACTCTGCCATCCAAAGTTGAGGAGCTGTAGGTGCGTTTCTCCCTCAGAATCGTCCTCATCTTCCTGTATCGAAGGAAGGATGCCGTGGTCTTCGTGAAGTAGGGCGGGAAGCCAGCCTGTATCATCTTAAACAAGATGCCCTCATGCCATGGTTGATCAAATCCTCTGGCGATGTCCAGGAAGAGTGCTCCTGTAGAGGTACGCTCGTTGAAGGTCTCCGTGATTTGACCACCACTCTGCATAGTTGCACCCTCGTACAATCACCTCATCGTACTCCTAAAAGTTTCTCACTTCTTCATTCCTTGACGGGCTGGACTTCTAGGTCTCGGTGTATTTGCGGACAAACCATGGTGCGTCTACAATCATTAGCACCTTGTTTTGGACACTCAATACCGTCAATATCGCATTTAAGTATACAAAAATGTCCTTGAATTCGTTTAAAGTTTGATTATAGATAATTTTTTTATCAGTTCACATATACAAAAATGAATCCTTTAAAGTTAGTAGGTGTACAGCGTTACCAATCTCAAACGTTATTTTTTATGTTTAACAGTTCAAGGTTCATATTCAAATATGTCCTTGAATTCGTTTAAAGTTTGCATTTGTACACTGTCAGCTAATTATTTATAACAGAATGTACAAGTTCAAAGAATACATACAAAGTCCTTGAATGTACTTTTCTTACCTTGAATACAGAAAGTGACCGATGACCTTGGGTGATATGTTTTCAAGTCAAGTTCAGAGCCTGGTAACCAAGATGGCAGCCAGTAGCAGCAAAGGGTTGTGGGAGGCAACCACAAAGGATGGAGGGAAAGCCAATAGGAACAAAGCGTTGTGAGAGGCAGCCAATAAGAACAAAAAGAGTCGTGGCAGCCAACAGGAACAAAGCGTGGCGATTAGTTGTGGGGATCCAATTGTCGAGTAGCAGTGGTATACGTGGCAGCCAATAGGAACAAAGGTTGGGGGAGATCCAATAGGAACAAAGAGAGGTAGGAGCCGATTGGGAAAGGAGTAGTGGGAGACGTGGCAGCCAATAGGATCATTTCTGACTATATATTCCCCTTGCTGATGTGTCATCTGTTCTGCATGTACAAAATTTGTATTGCTCTTAGTAATTTGGATTGGATGCTTCTTTGCTTCATTGGGGGGCACTGTCGAAAGCCTTTTAAAGGTCTAAGAAAGCTGCATATCTTTTTCTGTTCTTCACTTTACTATTTTCAGTTAGTTGTTTCAGGGTAGAGACGTAAACGGAGAAGTACGCCAAAATGAAGGGCCTAAAGATAAACGTGGGGAAGATAAAAGTAGTGGTATTTAGGAAGAAGGGAAGAAAGGGGAAACAGAAGAATGGAAGTGGGGAAAGGAAGAGATAGTGGTGGCAAAAGAATACACATATTTAAGATATAAATTCACACAGGGAAGTAGGGAAGAAGCGCACATTAGGTATAGGGCAGAAAAAGCGAACAACATATTGGGACAGGTGTGGAGAATAGGGGAAAGGGTGGTCTTCCGAATGGAGCTGGACAAGAGAAAAATGATGTTCGCAAAATTGGTTGGGGGGGGGGGGGGGTTGGAAATAGCAGCTGCTAATGGAAAAGATACTGGAGGTGGGTGGTGCTCAGGTTGAGCAAGGAGACGGCAGGATATGTAGTAGCAGAGGAGACAAAGATACAAAAGATAAGAGTGGAAGCGAAGAAGACGGCAGTGGAGTACGAAGAAGGAATAGACAGAAGGATGAGTTGTACTACGTTGAAAGTACTGGAGGGAACTAAAAGAGGGAAAGAGAAGAATACTATAGAAGAAACGATACGCGACAGAAGTGACACGGACAAGAGAAAGGGGGAGAACCAAGAGACAGGAACATAGGTAAACAGCGGGGCAAAGATAAGGGAGTGCAAATATAATAGCGAATATATGGAAAAATAATAGCAGAGGCGTTACCGGAATACCTGAAAGGCAGGAAAAGTAAAGTGAAGAGGAGAATGATAGCGCAATTTAGGCGTGGTAATGAAGAGAGAGGAAACAGATATTGGAGGGAGGACGAGGATAGAAAATGCAGGCTGTGCGGAGAAGGAGAAATGAATCACTTAACTTTTATTATTTTTAATGTAGAAGGATATTTGTTTACTTTTATGAAGAAATCGTTTGATTAAGTGGTAAAAAGTAGAAATTAAATTTATTTGAAAATGAAATGTTAAATAGATTAAGTTATGATTAATCAATTTTTTGAAAGTGCAAAGGCAGGACAAAATAATAAAGAATAAGAGTAGTTAATCTTTTTGCTGTTCGTTCCAATTTTGTGTTTATTACTCATTAGGTAAGGTAAGTACATAATTGTATACTTAAGGTAAGTAAAATATTTTGGCTGTATTAATTGGATTTTTAATTTTTCAGGAAAATCCCATATGAAGGAAGGGTGAAGAACATATTTAAGTTGATTTGGATCAAACTATACAGGTAAAAAATAGTATAATATGTAATATTTATATTTATTTGTACACATATTACAGAGTTACATGTTTAGTTTATTAAATATTATAGTTACTTTAGTTATTATATTGTATTAGTAAGACATTTAAAACGTAACTTAAATAATTGAGCAACATTAACATATTTAGGATTGATTGAAATGATATAAAAGCCAATAAGTTTTTCCTTTCGAATTAATCAACTCAATTGTGATGACATGCGAATGGAAAAATGTATATTTTATAATGCACATTTATTATTTCATTTTAAAATTTATCGAATTACGTTTTGAATATAATCTATCTTGGAACAATAATAAAGATAACATTTCGATTATCAACATTATTGCACTCATTACCTAACGATTTGTAAACGACTTTACAATAAATTTTTATTTATTGGCAACTAGAGGGCTTTTAAATACTTATTTGCTATATAGAAAGTTAAGTTATAGAGAAAGATCGTTCCTATAAGTTACTCAATGTCTACGTTAATTTATGATACGATATGTGTCTATAAAAGCGAGTAACATTTGAAAATAATATTTTCTTTCGTTTAGTATAAAAGACATCTAACAATATTTACTAATAATACACAATAAAACGCAATTGTACTGACTGCGATAGTAAAAACTGAGCGAGGCGCTCATACGAGAATTGGGAATAGTGGCGCATCCGCTTATTTATACTCGCAGTTCAGTTCTTCGTTGTGTATAATAAAATATTTCACAAACTACAACTGTAATTAACAGAACGTAAATAATTTTGAATAATTTCTTTTGACTTACCATTGGTCCGTTACATAATTAGATAATCATTACCTCCCTCTGTACATACAGGGTGTCCCCGAAATGCGTGGACATCGCTTAACCACAGATTCCTGGTTCGAAAATAAGACGATATAACTAAACTTACCTATATACAATTACGTTTCGTTTAGCTAGTATTCAGCTTCAAAGTTCTTTAAAAAAAAAGTTATTTTATCCATAACGACAAAACGCTTGGATCGATTTGGATAATATTCGGTATTGTACTCCTTACAGATGTAGGTCATCTTTTAAGGTGATATTAGTTATTATCAGTGAACCATTAGTGTACGAAACACGGGTAACACGGCATAAACCAGTCAAAAACTTTTTAATGTTAAGGCCAATAACTTTCAAAAAAATAGTTTCAGAAAGAGACATTCCATAGTAATTTTTTTTGTTACTTGTTAATTGATGATATCTGTTAAGGTTTAGACACAAAAAAATAAAATCTGAGGGACGGCGCACTGCATACACTATACTTGCCATTAATAAAAATATCATCGTCATTTATTTCATAGAATACCAGACTATTAGGTTACATTTGTTAAGAAATGCAGTGCGCCGTCCCTCAGATTTTATTTTTTTGTGTCTAAACCTTAACAGATATCATCAATTAACAAGTAACAAAAAAAATTACTATGGAATGTCTCTTTCTGAAACTATTTTTTTGAAAGTTATTGGCCTTAACATTAAAAAGTTTTTGACTGGTTTATGCCGTGTTACCCGTGTTTCGTACACTAATGGTTCACTGATAATAACTAATATCACCTTAAAAGATGACCTACATCTGTAAGGAGTACAATACTGAATATTATCCAAATCGATCCAAGCGTTTTGTCGTTATGGAAAAAATAACTTTTTTTTTAAAGAACTTTGAAGCTGAATACTAGCTAAACGAAACGTAATTGTATATAGGTAAGTTTAGTTATATCGTCTTATTTTCGAACCAGGAATCTGTGGTTAAGCGATGTCCACGCATTTCAGGGACACCCTGTATAAAACAAGTGCAATTTTATATAGTATTGTAGAGAAAATGTGGTGTGCACATAATTTTTTTTCTTTCACATCTTCTCTGTATTATAATTTTTATTTCATATTTTACCTAGTTAAAATTTGTGCAGTATCTTATATAAATAATTTTTAATTTGTTTTTTATTTTAACTTTAAAGTAAATTTAGATTAACTGCGCCCGTGATGTAATCTTCTCTCAATAGTGGAACCAATGTAGTTGCACGACTGAAACAAGTAAAAAAGATACAAATGATTTTCAGTACAAGCAATTTATTTCCTTTAAATAAAATGTAAATAGTAGAAAAAAACTGGAAAAGTGTTCATTTAAGACAGTAAGACAGTTTTATAATTAACTTAGTTTAACAAAAGCTAGACGGTTAGTTTCATCCAATTACGCGTCGTTCTTATTTTAATTTAGTTTTTTTCTACAAAAAATTGTGCAGCAAAGAAAAATGTACTAACGAAGCGATTGCAAAAGCATTCCATAATTCGTATGTTTTTTAATCGGTTATTTTTATTATACATGATTTATTAACGTCATATTAAGATTATGAGAAGCAATAGAATGACATAGAAATAATACATTTACTGGTTAAGAATACCGTATTTTGCTGACTAACCTTAAAGATAAGGTTGGTCACGACAGAAATTCAAATCTTTCTAAAATAGAGCCACTACTTGATCTCGCAATAATTTTTCGTGGAGAACTCGATTTCTCAAAAGCGTTCCAACCGACTGGAAGTGCATCACTTATGCAAAACCTAAAAAATAGAGATAACCTTAACCAGACTTACTATCGATATTTAAATTTCAGTTTTAGTAAAAGTCGTTTATTTGTTTTATTATTTAATCAAGATGGTGTATCGAGTGTTTAATATTAAGCAGTTACAAACTCCCCTTGTGCACTTTTTCATTTAAAGTGTAAAAGTAAGGTTATTATAAAACTTTACGCGATTATTTAATATAGAAGATAATACAAAAAAGGAAATAGTTATGTAAGGTAAGACAATACGCTGTTTATATTTGTATAATAAAAGTTACTTCATGGTCGAGACCTGGTTACTAGACAGACGTGCCAATTATAACATGGTGCAGTCGAAAAATAAGTAAAAATCGACTAAATATTTAAAACCAAATAAAAGAACTAAATAAAAGTTGTGATCAGAAATAAATAAAAAGGAAAAAAAAATTCCAAAAAAAACTACCAATAACTAACAATAACAAACCACTTCAACCAATATACAGGGTGGGGCACGGAATTTGGTGCCTAAACTATAACAATTTTTAAAAATCTTTTTATATGCATATATGTAGGTCAATAAGAACTACGCTTTAAAAATATTTATAAATGTATAGGCTGGTTAAAAAAATGTGGGATATCGGTTATATTTTTTAAATGGAACACCCTATATATCATCACATTTTCGAATAATGTCTCTTTCTTAACAATTCCCTATGTATGAATTTGTGATTTTGTACTTTTTTTTTGTGTTTTGGTCGCTTGGTAATTTTTGTTTATTCAGTCAGTATTATAAAACTCATTAATACAAATCATATTTTCATTTTGTGTCCATTTTTCTTTATATAAATGAACCAGTAAACAATATTTTTATTGAAGATGAAGTGTTTTTAAATACACAATCAATCACTACACCCTATGCCTATCTTTTATGGTTTTCCAGGTTGGAAATCTGTAAATTTTCTACAGTTATCTATAACAATAAAGTTGCAAATATTTGTAAACGACATGCGTTATTTTTATAACTTTGAAGGAGCATTATAGGTATCCTTGTTTATATAACGGGAGTTCGTTCTCAAAGTCGAACATAGGAATCTAACATGGGATTGAACGTTTTTGCTCCTTTTAAGTTAGAGAAAAGGCAATAGTATCAACAGAAAGAGAAAATTATTGCGATTCAAATAATGCTACAAGAAAGACTAAAAGTGCGATTTATTCTTTATAATACTAACTTAAAGTATGACACTTTTTAAATAGCATTCACCTTGAATTTAAAATTGTACAGCAATTGTTTTTTGTACTGTTTGTTTGTCAATACGAATTTGACATTAAACCACATATTAAAGTTTTTTTATCTAATAATAAATACCTATACCAACGAAGAAAGGGTTTTTATCGTAAAAACCTTTTATGATGGCGCTAGTTTCAGAAGAGTTCGAGATTTGTTTGGCGTTAATTTTAATACTACAATACAAAAGTGTTTTAAAAGAATAAAGTCTTGCTAGTAGGATTATTTGAATCGCAACAATTTTCTCTTTCTGTTGATACTATTGCGTTTTCTCTAAGTTAAGTAGGCGAGCAAAAATAATTAGCAAAAACGTTCAATACCATGTTAGATTCCTATGTTCGACTTTGAGAACGAATTCCCGGTATACCGTATACATTACATGCAAAGAAACAAAGCACTATTGTTTAAAGGAATTCCGTATACGTAAACAACTGATCTTCCGAGAGAATTAAATCATTCTCCTACAAAACAATAAATTTAATTAAATGGACATTTCAAATTTCTACATATTTCTTTATAGTTCGACATGAAGGTTGATATATTTTGTAAACGATACCTATACATTTTGAAGGAAAATATATATCGTATACAAATGAACGTTTATATATACAGGGTGTTTAAAAAAAGACATGTAAATATTCAAAGGGGTGATTTCTAAGGTCATGTTAAGGAATAAATTTCCTATAGGGTGCGGAAACATTTCGTTTAGAAGATGTTGAAGTTTTATTAATTTTCTAGTTTTTCTTAACTCCTACAATACGAGCGACCTGGTATTTTTGAGAGTGCAACGGCTTCAGTAGTTTATTGAATTTATATGACTGTTCAGGAGGTCGAATACGGTTAACTCGGTCAGCGGGAGAGCTACGTGGGTAAGTTGATACCATAAACTCTTCAACATGAGATTAAAATAAACTGATCCGTAAAAATAAGTAATTGAGGGCGCCAGATCTTAAGTAGTAGATCGCCCTGACGATCACTCAGGACTCACAATTCCTGATTCAATACCTACACGATGGATTGGAAATATATAGGAAAATAATAAAGACTACTGATAATCGTTTGAGTTCGTTTATAAGAAGATACTATATGGATGAATGAACGTTGATTCGATGATGGAGATTGAATGAATATAAAATGGCGGATGATAGTCACAAAATGTACGTAGTGAACAAGGGTGATATTCGTATCCACCTTAACGTTAGCGGATGGATTACCTTAACTTTACCTGATAATTACGTTCTTAAACGGGTTCTGGTTTTGTTAATTGAATAGCTAGCTATTTAATTCTTGTATATTGGTAATATACAATTTTATTTTTTATGCCGCACCCGGTACACAATTTGTTACCTTAGAGATTTTGTACATAACCTCCCTAATAAAAGCGGTTTTCTCGCATAACATGCGGTTTTACAATAATTAACAAATCTGTAACGAATGTTACCCTTTACATCGATGGCAATTATAATATAATATATGAAGATGGGAATGCGGTGATTATGATATGGAAATACCGTTACAAACGTAAGTAAAGAGTATACTTATCAATGATATACTTTGATTCAAATAATGATAAAAATTGCTTAACCTTTAAGTAGTGGCTACGGTGTACGCAGTACACCACGCGTTTTAAATTCATTGCCGTTTGCGGATAAAATATTCCCCCACTATAATCACTGGATCTAACCTATCATTGTAGTGTTATATTTACCCTGCGTGAGTAAAAACTTCCGTATTATTCGAATTAGTTGACGTATAGGTTAAAATAATTACAATATCGTTGAACGGTGTCTCCAGTACACCAAGCCACTAGTTATGTAAGTAAATTTTTCAACTATCAAAATATGTTTTAGGACTCGTTAATTGATTTTGTATTATTATAACTGCACAATTAATTACTGAGAGTACGCATATTATGTAGAATACACTTTCCAGTGCCGTACGATTTTATTTTATTATTTTATATTTTATTTTGTGTGATGATATTTTATTTAGATATGTAATAATTAGCAAGTTTTCACACTGCATAAGAAATTGATGTGGTGCTTTGAGAAGTTTTTAGTCCCAGTTATTGATTTTATTTTTGAATAGTATTACAAAATATTTGGTAGTAATAATATCGAGTCATTTTATTTTATATATGATAGAAATGTGAAACGGGCAAAATAAGACATTTTCTTTACAGGGAACGTGTAAAAGTAAGAAATCCTAAAAAACTGACTCAAAATGAACTTGAAGCTATAGCTCAAGTTTTCTTCGATGAAGAATCAGAAGAGGAAGTTGGAGGAGACACTTCTGAAGAAGAAATTATAGATCAGAGCGACCATGATACTGACTCTGAAATGGAATATATTTCAGATGAAAATGTAAACAATTCAGATTACGATGAAGATAATGATAACAGCGATAGTTCAGGCCTCGATGAATGCGGTGAATACTTCTTGGGAAAAGACAAAAAATCTAAATGGCACAGAAAACCTGTTTTGAGTAAGTTCAGTAAAACTTCCAAGAAGAACCTAGTAAAAATATTTTCTGGGCCAAAAAGGTGTGCACGTGATGTAACAAATGAAAGAAGTGCATTTGAAAAATTTTTCAGTGATGACATCATTGAAAACATTGTTGATTGTACAAACTTAGAAATAAGAAAGTTGAGAATGAATTATGATCGACCAAGAAGAGCGAAAGATACTACAAAAACTGAAATTATGGCACTTATAGGATTGCTATTCCTTGCAGGCACAAAGAAGCAAAACCACACACACTTTCTTGAATTGTGGTCAAACGATGGAACTGGTTCAGAAATATTTAGGGCATGCATGAGTTATCAGCGCTTTTTATTTTTGCTTTCTGCTCTACGGTTTGATAACAAGGATACTAGAGCAGAGCGCAAAGAAATTGATAAGCTTGCTGCTATTCGATTTACAATTGACCGTTTTGTCGAAAACTGCAACAATAACTATTGTCTGGGAGAAGAAATGACAATAGATGAAATGTTGATTCCTTTCAGAGGGAGGTGCAGTTTTCTCCAATATATACCTAGCAAGCCTGCGAAGTATGGTTTGAAAGTATTTGTATTATGTGATGCCCAAACGTTTTATGTTACTAATTTTGAGTTATATTGTGGTAAGCAGCCGGAAGGGCCATACAACAAATCCAATAAACCTAGCGATATTACCATTCGTTTACTTGAAAACTGGAAAGGCAAGAACCGAAATGTTACTTGTGACAATTGGTATACCAGTATCCCTTTGGCCACTGATATTTTAAAAGATAAAATAACCATGGTTGGCACACTAAAGAAAAATAAACGCGAGCTTCCGTTGGAGTTTTTGCCAAATAAAAATAGAGTAGTAGGATCATCTCTTTTTGGATTTCAAAAAGACGTTACCATAGTATCATACGTGTCACATAAAAATAAAGCAGTTGCTTTATTATCAACCATGCATAGCAATTCTTCAGTAGATTCCGAAACCGGAAAACCCCATATAGTATTGGACTACAATTGTCATAAGGGAGGAGTCGACACCGTTGACAAGATGTGCGGCACATATTCGGTATCAAGAAGAACTAGGAGATGGCCGATGGTTTTATTTTTTCAGCTGCTAAACATAGCAGGAATTAACAGCCAAATTATATACAACGCGGTAAATGCAAACAATCCTCAAAAATACCGAAGAATTTATCTAAAAACATTATCGATATCTTTGATGGAACCGCATCTTTCAGAAAGGGCAGACTTGCAAAATTTATCTGCAGACACAAAATTATTCTTGAGGAATTATAAAAAAGTTGAAGAAAAACGTGAAGAAGAAGAAACACCCCAGGCAAAAAAACGAGGACGTTGCTATTGCTGTGGAAGAAGCAAAAATAGAGTGACCACAATTTCATGCCATACATGCAATAGAATGGTGTGTAAAGAGCATTCTACTATTATTTGTATGGAATGTAATATATTATTTAATGGCAATGACAACGAAAATCAAAGCGAATAGCTAAAAATTAATTTTTGGTTAATTTCTGTTTGTATTTAATAATTTTATGTATTTGTTTATTTTAATAATTATTTTTTTTATGCTTTGTTACGTAAATAACTATTTTTTATTACATACTCTTTTTGCAATACATTGTCGCATTTATCATATTGGTTTTTAATCAATAATGTTGGGTTTTAACCAAAAACATTCGTTTTTTGCGGATGGTGTACGGAGTACACCAAGCCACCACTTATGTTCTACAGAAGGTAGCCACTAGTTAAAGGTTAACATAAATTTGTGTTTTTAATTTTGAAGATGATCTTAAATTCTTGCAGTTGTATGTGGGTGACTGATAATATAGAAGGTATATATCTAACCTTAACCTGAAGGTGAATAGGTCTATGGATAAGATGTAGATATGCTGATATCCAGTTCATATGCCGATGAAAGAAATGTTATCTCGGTTGACCATTAATGTTATCACCACCTGATTGACACGGGATCAATTGTAAGAACAATCCCTTAATTAAAACAGCTAAAATAAAGGTAACTTAACAAAGATTTCATCTACCGACCTGCCTCTTACCTAGCTCTTATGGCTGTACAGATGTGACTTGGATGAAATTTAACGACACGGGTTGATGGATGTAATATTGTCCACTAATGAAAACGAGAATTAATTTTCATGAAAGGGAACTAAATAAACTCACCTACATATATTCAACGGTTGATTCTCATGAATCCTTTTCGCAAAGTAAAAAAAAATATATCTCTACTCCAAATAATCAAATATTACAATATTTATTTTTGTTAGGGAAAAGTATCCTATATCCCGGCTTCCGGTGATTAACTTAATCAAAATTATGGATACTTCCCCGCGAGAATCTCCCACGTTCACCTTCTCAACGTTAGAACAAGAATGATAACTTATCCCACTTCCTAGTAAATGGCCAAGATATCAAAGAGGATATCCTTGTAAATAATTCAATTTATTTAATAACAAAAATTATTTATATTAATGCCTAATGTTAGGCAACTAACATTGCATTTATAATATCCTTCCGTTACAAGAGTTCGGCAATCGATGAGACGAAGATTAGACTCCTGCATTCGAGATGAAGGTGGTCACTTTTAACATTTTTTGTAATGTTTGGAAACAAAACACTGGTCATTCTTGCAAATATTTACCTAAATATGTTTTTTTTGTGAAGGTACTTGCATAAAATTGGTTTTTATTTTTTATTTCGGAAAATAGATAAGCATCTTCTTCCGCCGAAAACTCAAGAACAAACAATTTATCTCTAAATCGAAGCATTTCTCGGAGAAATGCAAGAGACAACTAAGTTTCTACATCGAAGAAGGAACACACATCCTTGAAGATCAATGGCGTAACCAAGCAATACTTGGGGGGGCACATAGTGAACCTGACCTCCCAAAATGTATCACCCTGTAGATATTCAGTATCGGTAACGTAATCAAAATATTGATCTCCTAAAGAGTAATAACTAATAAACGTTCCAAATGTCAAATCGATATCTTAAAAATTGTAGGAGTTATTTAACAAAACATCGTCACGTTTAAAATACAAGAAAAAAATACTATTCAATACACATGATTTCAAGAACATTTTGGAAAGGCGCTTTTATGTATCTCCTCAATCAAGAACTCTTGTACGGATGCAATTGCTGCATACGAAAAAAGAGATTTTGCATTAGGACTGTACTTCAAGTCTCCCGCTACATACAAAATGCTTCGTGAACAATTAATATTACCATATGTTTCGGTCATAAAACAATGGATTAGTAAAAAGTCATTCTTTAGATCTGGCGTTAACGAGGTGCTTCTTACGGATTTAAAATTGAAAATTAATTATATGTCCCAAGAAGAAAGATACTGTACGTTGTACTTTGTTGAAATGTCGATCAAAAAGTGTTTGGGGTATTCAAATGGATGTAATGTAATGTAATGGATGTAATAGAAGGATTTCAGGATTTACGCATATTGGGTAGAACAAATAAACTTGCGAAAGAGACGTTAGTTTTTGTAGCTCTTGGATTATATGCACCTTGGCAAATTCCCTTGTGCTATTTCTTATCTACGAGCGCGACCAATCACAAATCACTTAAAGACTTAATAATATTTTCGTAATGGGAATAATGAAAGAAATATGACTTGTATTAAAAGCTTTAGTTTGTGACCAAGGAACTAATAAATGTAGTTCTATTACAAGTTTAGGTGTAGTAGATTCTAACGAACCATACTTTTTCTATCAAGAATGTAAATACTTTGTCATATATGTATATGTCCCACATCTTTTTAAAAGTTTAAGGAATAACTTATTAAGTAGAAATTTTTGTACTTCAAAGTGAGATAATTAGTTTTAAATCAATAGTGAAAACATGTAAACTCGCTGCCAGGTCATTACTGAAAATTACACCAGCACATCTAAACCCAAATCCATTTCAAAAACTATACAAATTTTTAGTAACAGAGTGTTGCAGTAGCAATCCGTACTGCAGTACAATCTGGTGATTTTAGATGACGATACAGCAACGGCTACAACAGAATTTTTGCAACAAGCAAATAATTTGTTTGATTGTCTTAACTCTATTAATTTATACAGTAAGTACAACAAACCCTTATAACCGCGCATTGTCTAAGAAAAATCTAGAAGCGGAGACTACGTTACATAACTCTCTAGAAATATTGTCAAATGTCAAATCACAGAAATTTTCGAGACCACCACCCTTTGATGGATTCTTAACATCGATAAATGCGATACTCATGCCATATAAAGAAGAAGAAGAACGAGGAAAAGAATACATTTTAACATCTTGACTGAATGAAGATGTAATTGAAAATTATTCTTCTCTATAGTTAGACAAAGAGAAGGTTACAACAAAAATCCAACTGCAATGTTCAGATTAACATATCGAAGCCTATCCCTATCAAATATTCTGCAACCGTTTAGTTCCTATAGTACTTAACTGCTAACTGTTGTCAAGATACGGATAAAACTTTATGCAATCCATATCCGTTGGAGAGAATCCTTAAAATGGGGTAGTCGAAAATAAGGGAAGAAAATTAAATTCTCAAAACCTTCCCCATATACGTTTATTTAAAAATCAATATAGATCTAGAAATCTATAACCGGTGGAAAATTAAAACGAAATTCGCCGAACATTTTCCATT
Source organism: Pyrocoelia pectoralis (assembly GCA_036250285.1). NCBI lineage: Eukaryota > Metazoa > Arthropoda > Insecta > Coleoptera > Lampyridae > Pyrocoelia > Pyrocoelia pectoralis. The sequence goes on from CM070075.1 coordinate 46,469,781, forward strand.
AAAAACAAAAATATTTTTACAATCTCACCTTTGTTAACCACATCCTGGATCGTCGTTACACCTTCGACCCGAGCACCAATTACAGCATTCTACATTGTTGCAATAAAAGCGTTAAGTGGGACCTCTTGGAGACTAAAGAAATCATCACTAATTTCAATAATACACCTCACCTTGTAACAAGAATCTTTTGATTCTTTAGTTTTCCATGCAGCCCTTGTATTTTTATTCCCTCGTATAATTTTAATTTTATTCCAGTTCCATTACAGTTTCGTTTTCTCCTCTCCTATTTGATTCGAAGACGGGTTATGTCTGCCGTTCTTCCCTTTTATTTCATTTGATCTTATCTAGCCAATCTTCACTTATAATGTGGCTTAATTTTATTTTTCGGTAGTTAATTATGTTTGATTAACTCGTCCCTTATTAGTTTCCCATAAGTATCTCCTTTAGATTATTTCTATTGCCTAACCTCATTTTTCCAACATGGTAAAGTTTCATCAAGGATTTTCAAATGTTACCTTTTAACTCTCTAAATTATACCTTGGGTTGTAAGTATTAACTTTTTATTCAGCTACTTTTGTAAGGTGTTTTCAGTGATAAGCAGCTTGGCTTTTATATTTTAAACATGTAATTTCAAACTTAATCGTTCACGCGCATTCCATTACCTCATCGATCAACTTTAAATTTCACCTTTACTAAAATTATCTTTAAACAGTAAATATGTTATTAACCTGGTATTATCGCTTAGTCTATGAATATTATTTTAGCCTGATGGTGACAACTTAGTTTGTCGAAACATGTAGTGTAAGAATTTTATTAACTTCAACTTAACGTCAACGTCATTAAATTTCACATTTTTATATAAACGTACGAGGTATGACAATTAAGTAATGAGACTGATTTTATTGCCGCGCTTGTGGTAAACCTGCGACCTTGAAACTCCCTTCCTCTTTTTCCGGCATCCTTCCCCTCTCCATTGATATATGTACCATCGCTCTAGCTTGTTTAGTTCGCTTGCTGTGTCGTATTGAGTAGACGTGTGTTGGTGGTGCTCGTCACGAAAATGGAAAAATGAAATCAAGAGCAACGCGTCGCTATAAAATTTTGCGCCAAATTGGGCGAAACAGCTTCGGAAACGTACGCTAAAATTGTAAAAGTTTATGGCGATAGTGCTCTTAGTCGTGCCCAGGTGTTTCGATGGCACAAAGAATTTAAGGAGGGGCGTGAAAGCGTGGAAGACGAGGCGCGGAGCGGGAGACCAGTCTAGGTGCGGACTGACGCGAATGCGCAGCGTGTTCGCGCCCTAATCCGTGAAGATCGGCGTTTAACAGTTCGAATGTTGGCCTCGGAACTGAGTATGAACCGTGAAACAGTCAGACAAATTTTAACCGACGATTTTGGGATGAGAAAGTTGTGCGCGAAGATGTGGAACCATCTTCGCGCACAACCTTTCTGAGGAGCAAAAGCAGCATCGAATGATCGTCGCAGAAGACTGTTTAGAACAAGTGGAAAACGATCCCACGCTGCTTGATCGAGTTATTACAGGCGATGAAAGCTGGTTTTTCCAATACGACCCTGAAACCAAACGGCAAAGCTCACAATGGTTGTCTCCGCACGCCCCCCGCCCGAAAAAAGCTCGCATGAGCAAGTCGAAGGTGAAAACGATGATTATTGCCTTTTTTGATAGCCGTGGAATCGTCCACAAAGAATTTGTTCCACCGGGGCAAACCGTAAATCAAGTCTACTATCGCCAAGTACTCGAAAGATTGCGAAAACGAGTCAACAGGGTGCGCCCAGACATCGCTCGTAACTGGATCCTTCATCACGACAACGCGCCGTGCCACACCGCCCTCAGCGTGTCCCAGTATTTGGCCTCTAAAGGGATCACCGTGTTGCAACAGCCGCCTTATTCGCCCGACATGTCACCCTGTGATTTGTTTTTGTTCCCTACAACAAAATCGGTGGTCAAAGGAACTCATTTTGAGTCGATTACGGACATCCAGGCGGCCGTGACGAGGGTACTCGCGGACATCCCAGTCGAAGCGTTCCAGAAATGTTATGAAGCATGGAAAACGCGCTGGAATCGCTGTATAGCTGCCCGAGGGGACTACTTTGAAGGGGATGGCAGAGTTGTAGAATAATTTTTAAATATACGGTTTTTATGGAACCAGTCTCATTACTTAATTGTCATACCTCGTACATGGGGAAGGTTTTGAAAATTTAATTTTCTTCCTTTAAGATACGGATACTTTCGTAAGTGATGAATTTGAGGTAAAATTATTGATAAGGAACAGCTAAATACTCCTTCAACGTCTATTATTGAAAAAGAAGCAGAAAATACGTAACTTCAAAAACACGTTGGGAGACCATCGAAGACTGAACAAAAATTGAAGAAAATGTTATATCGAAACTCGGTGATCTTTTTGACATTGCACTTGCTACCGCTTCGAACATGATTTCTATTGAAGAAGATAAACAGTTTTTGATTAATCAAAGGAAAAAAAGACGACCAGGATCCATCTATGGAATCAATCTCGAGGAATTTCAAGGAAGAACTAGAATTATGGAACGAAGAGAGGCAGACTTGATGAGAAAAGAGCAAAGCGATTGGGAAGTTGAACAAATGAGTAAGTATAAAAAAATTTAATTGTATTCAATACAGATAATTTTTGCTTAATCGTACATAAAAAACTGATAGATGATATTATATGCATTTTTTATAGATCTACAACTTTTATACAGTGTGACTCATTTAGATTGGAAACACACATGTAAAATCTGAAATTATTTACCGATTTTAACCAATTTTTTTTTTAAATGTCAAATAATGAAACATCTATTTTGGGACAAAATTTTAAATGTTTATTCCAATTTTCAGGGCATACTACGATAACTTTTTCGTACTCGGAATGGAGAATTGTTATTAGCGATTTGTTTATAAAAAAAATATCTACACCACTGGATTCAGAATGCTTCCAAATTGGTTAAAATCGGTAAATAATTTCAGATTTTACATGTGTGTTTCCAATCTAAATGAGTCACACTGTATAACACTTTTTTGTATATAATTAATATTTAACAAGATAAATAAATAAAATCGATTTTTTCTGTGATTTTATGATTTGTCGATTTTCAAGGCCCTTGGGCCACTCTTTCCTTTTGTCCGATTAACCTCGAATTTTAGACAGATTTTTTTTCATGCAATGGCACCAAACAAAATAGCGCAAAGAGAATTCAAACTTTAAGGCCAACCCTAATAGGTTTACGTAGGTTAAATTACTTTTCTTTTTTCTCTTATGTGCAAGCTGTTTTTTTTGCTTTTTTTTCGGCCCTCACCTCCACCAGCACCACTACATTCACTCTAAAATTTTATTATGTTTTTATAAAAATCAATTTGTCCCAGTCCCACATCGGAAAGGTTATGCAACAGGTTACAATTCGACAAATCCACCATAGAAATAAAAAAATTCCTCCTCTTCCACATTTCCTTTTTAGCTTATTATAGAGGTCATTGTTATCGTATCTTACAACTTGTAAAGAACAAAAATGTGTGACTCCATATCTTTCGAAAATAGCTGAAATTTAAAGGGAACGAGATGTGAAAATTATGAGGACAACTTTATCATTACTTGCAGGAAGAACGAGTGCCGTTTGGTTGGGAGTGGGCTATTAGCGGACGAAAGTACTGGTGTAGATGTAGATAGATAAGAGAATTATAGAGCACAAATGAGTACTCGCTACACTGAAAATTTCTCCTTAAAATTTATCATAAACAAGAAAAAGGAACTGGTGTATGCTATAAAACACACTGTAATTTAGAGAACTATTTTTCGAGATTACCAATCTGTTCAGAAAGAAATTGTCAGTTTTTTCTTTCATAACGTATACAAAGGGAGTTTCGTACTAACAGCCAAAAGCGTTTTTACTATTGCATAGCGTAACAAAAATTTTAAATCGTTTCTTACTCCGCAGTTCCCCTCTGAAACGTCGCGGGCATTTGTTTGGCTTGAGCTGCTCTCGCACGAGCTAATAGACTCATAACTGTTCTTTTTGTGGGAGTCATGGAGGTTCTTGGGCCACCTGTTAGTAGCGGTCGTTTACGGCCCGCAGGTACACCTACATTTGAAGCACCAGTGGCAATACCATTACCCGGACAAATTGGAATGCCATTCCCTGTTGCGATGGTAGCTGAAGCTTCAGATGAGGTGGGTGATGGCTCTGAAACAAATGATTTAATTAGAACATTTAATCATTTGCTCTCTCCGTATATTTACAGTATCTTCAAATATTTTATAAAACGAATATGACTTAATGTTTTGCAGACAGTTCACTTTATCTGGTATTATCAAAATAACAAAAAAAAGGAAGTTAGACATCGGTAAGTACAATTTTTATATTAAAACACTTGAAATTCCATAAATTTAAAACGCAAGTTATTTTGTAAATGAAATTATTTTATTTTGAGTAGGGGCGTGTTTTTCGCCTTATTTTAAGGACTAACAGTTAATAAGATGTGTGCGCAAAACTACGTTTTTGAAATACAGGGTGTTAAACTTTTTAATTTTTTTTTATAAATATCATAAAATTCCCGTTTATTATTTCGTTAAATTTTGGCAGTATTATTTGTAGTAATAAGAGGCTAATTTCAGCCTAAGTACAAAAATTATTAGGCCCAGTGGCGTCTCGGGCCACCTTAATGAATATTATTAACAAAAATAATACGCCATTGACTTGTCTGTAATTCTTATATTTCTAAGGAAAGAAATGCTACAAAAGTAAAAATTATTGATTTTCGAGAACCCAAGCTAGTTCATAGGAAGTTGTGGATATAGACACAAGTGGTCACAACTAGTCCAGTCTTATTAGCATCAAGGAGAGGATAGGTTTTCTCAGTACTCGACCGATAATTTTCAGAAATTCGCCTGGTTCTAGATAGGCGGTAATTAAAAATTCTTTTGGGGGAACCTTTCTCTTGAACGCCAGGATGTGGTTTCAGCAAATTTTGCAATAGCGGAAATTGTACAAGATTTTCCACATGTCACCTCTTATAATTATGATACGTTGTTTTATTTTACAAAATAGGGTTACCCCAAAAATGTATGCCATATATAAATATGAAAATACAAAATTCCATTTCGACAAAATAAACTTTAAACAGAACAAATTCTGAGACGCAGAACGACATGAAGAAGCCTATATGTTGGTTAGACAATTACAAAATAGGAAGCCAAGTGTTATTCGACAGCACTGCAGAGATTTCTCATAAAGATCAAACAAGCATTAAGATACGTACTGATTGAAAAGCAGGAAGTACAGGTAAAAGTTATGGCTGGAAGACATTATTAATACTTTATTTATTGTTTTACAAACTTCACGAAGTGTTTAATCCATTTGGAGAAGAGCTCCAGAAGAATGCTGACTCATTAAACAATTCGTGTGAACCTGGTGGAGCTCCGTCTCGGAAAAATCAGTGCTGGCGGAATAAAAGTTCCACCGTTGCTCATTACACGCTACACCTGTAGTAGACATACCCCTTTCCGCACTAGTTATTGCGCCAACATGTTTTTACCTCTCCTGGCGATTATCTTTTGAGGTTTTTGTACAGTTGTGAGTTTAGATAATCCATGTTGAAAATCATCGTTGTCTGTATGCTATTAGTTTGAAATGTTTCTTCCAACTTTTTGAAATAATTCTGAACCTGTGGTTTATATAAGGCTTGGGTTCTTGCAGCTGAAGGAGCTTCAGCTTCAACGATATGTTTGGATGTCGAGAAATAAAGCTGTGAACCCAATGCCTACTGGCTAGTTTTTTTTTAAATTGACGCTCACTCACATCAACTGCGTTCGGCTAGGTTGTATGCCAGCTCCCTCATGTTATAGGTAGTCAGGCCAAAAAGTCGTGATCTAAGTCTAATATATGTGTGATCATCCTTTTTTTTTAGGTCAACACTGAGCGACTTCTTGAAGCGACCGAGATATTTTGTTTGCATGTCATTTTGCCGTACGCATCTCAATCCTTACATTTACTAACAACTTTAACAAATTGCGAGCAAATCTAGTCTCTTTGTGTTTATTTGAATCATTTATTCATACTTACCAAGTGCTTCTAAGTTTCATTTTAAATTTTATTATTTAATAATTGCAATAATGCGTTGTGGTATCGGGTCCATAATTTATTAATTTATACAATTACGGAGCCCTTGTAAACTTAAGAAAACACAAAAGTAGCCTTAATAATTCATGCATTTAATTAGTCTCAAACCAAAGTGGGCAAAGTGATGAAAAATAAATTTCTTGTAGACATCAATTTGTTAATTAAACCTTACTAAATTCTCCACCAAAAACGTTTTTTTAAGAACTTTTAGTTGTACTACGGCTAGAGTTGAATTTAGGGTATTGACAAACATAGATCGACCAAACCTTTATCAGAGATTGCCGAATTTAATGTCTGTTCTACTGTCAACGCCACTCATTCATGTGCGTAATAGTGTTCGCTAATTTTACCCTATTAGCTACAGGAAGTCAATCCAATTTTATTTGCTTCATTTGCGGCGTGGGAAAAACACGTTAATAATGTGGTTGATATTTACTTAAAATCAACGGTTTCTAATTGCAATACAAGTTACTCGTGTTTAGTACTTAATACAATAACAGAAAATTTACCCCTTCGCACTTTTGATGACAATCCCCTTAGGGTTACCTAATAAATGTAAAGCTTGCCAATCCATTATTCAATAAAAGCGCTCCCGTCGACATACTAATTGGAGAACAACTCCTTTGAGAGGTCATGAGCACGAGACCCAAAAAACCAGATCACGATACAGCCTATAGTAGAGCAGATTCACTCTGAAAATTCGTTTCTTTAATTCGATGGGAACCACAAAACCTTCCCCATAAATTCTAATTTATTATGATGTAAAGGCAATAATTGATACAGTTGAATTAAAGGTTATCATACACGACATGTTTCGATAATGTGAATTAAATTATCATCTTCAGGTGCTAAAATTTTTTTTTTTTTTTGATACATGAGTAACGCTTAAACTCTAAGGAAAACTTACATTGATTGGTTAAAGTTGAAGAGTACAAATTAAACAATTATTTCATTAAGAAAACCATCGTCGAGCCCAAATCACAAATGTGGAAGGACAAGAATCCAAATTAAAGTTTAATTGAAATTGAACAAACCATGCTGTAAAAAGTTGGGTTAGGTAATATAAAAGGAGGAAAAGATTACTTACAGGAAAATTGGTGTTATAGATTTAATAGCTTCGATAGCCAATTACAGAAAAACAACCATTGGAAGACGGGATGTACTCATTAGTGAGAAACAACCGTGACAGCATAAGAAGCTAGAACAGCTGTGTAAAAGCATGAAGTTAGGAAAGAGGACAAGGGGGGTGGTGGTAGGAGAGGGGGGGGGGCTAAAATACAGGGAGGTGCAAAGAATAGAAGGAAACAATCAGAGGAGCAGATGATGGTTGGTGTTAATCATTTCGTTGAGGCAACCGGAGGGGTTTTGTGGTTCCCATCGAATCTCCTATAACCCCATTTCGAGCCTCCAATGGACCAAACGTATAATCGTTTCTTTAAGTTAGAAATTTTTTGAGTAGAAAGATATGAAATCTTAACCATCTTATTGAGGAATGTTGAGAGAACCTACCTTACTTACAATTAACTTGGAACATGTTCACTTATTTCTGATCAGAAAAAAGCAATGATATATTGAAAATCGGTTAATAACCTTTTTAATATAACAATCTTTATGTTTATTAACAAAGAATCTATGCACACTGAGCATACAGAGCTCAGTCAACCTCTCTTCAGACATAATGGATCGCAACCATGTTTTCACTCGTCTCAAACTACTAAAAGATCTTTCAATAGTTGATCGTATATTTTTGGAACATTAGAATTATATTTTTGTAATGTTTCATAATTTTCAATTAACAATTGTGGATGTAGAAGGTAAATTGCAAATGCGTCTTGCGAAAATCGAATCTCGATAGACTGAATAACCGAATCTAGATAGGGAACAAAAATGGATATTCGAAAATAATTGCCAGCACACGTTGTACACATGAGTTTGTTTAGCTGCTAACCTGGTAATTTGTCGACAAACGTCTTGGATTTTTGGAAAATATCTTTTTATCTGTTTAAAAAATTCATATCTCCGTCAATATTGATCGTACAAAAAAAATAAGAAAAGGAAATTTTTCGTAATTCAATTGTCTACAACTTTCTTTTGAATCATTTTCCGATGCTACGCAAAAAATGCATGACGCGCTCGAGACTTTCTCATTTAAAAAAAATCTAACTCGAGTACAAGTGCTCGTACAAAATTTTTGTAACGTCCTTTTTTGCGTAAAATTTATACATTTCCCGTCTTCACTTTTTCCCCTAAAAGTGATATTTTTTGAGTTATTGAAGAAAACCCTATTTTTGCACTGTAATTTTGGTAGCGAATCTCAAATTTTACTGTGTCAGGTCAACCCCCTAGCCCCAGCAACCCCTAACTCAAGAATTTAAATAGGGAAAGGTCTCTAGATTAACTAAGGTAGGGGTGTTGTTTACGAAAAATCCTGAAACACGCCACCTTTGACCTTTTGAACAGCACATTTCGGGATTTTTCCTTAACAACATCCCCACCTTAGTTAATCTAGAGGGTGCTTTTCATGGGGGCGAAAAAAAATTGAATAAAACTAATTTTCATTCATACCGTCGAATAAAGAATTGAAAGACGCTTCAAATGAGGGGTCGATCGACACCCTTTCCCTATTTAAATTCTTGAGTTAGGGGCTGCTGGGGATAGGGGGTTGACTTGACAAAGTCATATTTGACATCAAAATGTGCCGTTCAAAAGGTCAAAGGTGGCGTGTTTCAGGATTTTTCCTAAACAACCTTAGTTAATCTAGACTCTAGAGGGTGCTTCTCGTGGGGGCGAAAAAAAAATTGAATAAAACTAATTTTCTTCTTTCAATTTCTATTATTTTTCTGTTTGGCCACCAGATTTAAGGAATACTAGAAAGCTATCAAAACTAATAACCTTTCCCATAAGTCTACATTCGGTGACCATATCCTGTCCACCGAGCATAACTTTGATCCTCTCCTTGATTACAGAATCAACATCTAATTTGTTTAATTTTTGATCCCTCCTCGTATATTGTAATTTTCTTATTGCCGTTTGTATTGCTTTCGTCATTTGCGCCATCTCTAGTTCATACTCTAAGGTCTAAGCTGTCTTATCTTTTTAAGATGGCTACAGGCTGTTAAATTAAATTTTGCTCAAAATGTTACGATGTTAATTTGGCGTTGGGGCAATTAGGCCTTGTATTATTTTGTAATGTTTTTATTAAGTTTTTCACTGTTCATCATGTTTCATCTTTAATTAAGTAATAATTTAACTTTTTTAAATTAAGTCAAATTTAAAAGTTGCTCTTTGCACACCTAAGTTAAAGGTTAAATAACTAGGTGATATTGCCCCCTACTGATTAACTCAGGTTTCTCCTACGTTAATGTAAAACGAGGTTTGATTCCAGGTTAGTCATTTTACTCAAAAAACATAAAACACAACATCTCATCCCTCGCTTCATTAAATTTTGATTTCATTAAATATTCATTGTCTAAGGGGAGGTTTTAAGTTGTTTTATTAATTGCTATAATAGAGAAATATAAGAAGAAAATGAAGTTAGTATATGAACCAGCAGATTGGTATGATGCAGTAAGGAAGTGCAAAAGAACCAATCCTTTTGAAGTAATAATAATTAAACGAGAAGACTTCTTTTCATTTAAAGTTTTGGAAGAAACCATAATCAAAAACTTTACAGATGAAAAAGAAAATGTTTCCTTCTCCAAAATTTGTGTTTTTAGGTTAGACAATGAAAGTCCAAATATAATGAAAATAAACCATTTCCTAGGTGAGTTTTTTAAGAATGTAAATATTGGAAAAAGGGGTATCAGAAAAAAATGTTTGGCAGACTATCTTCAGCAAAAGTATGCGGAGCCAATAAAACTAAATCCGAAAAAACTTAAGAACTTATCGCGTCTGCTAACTTATACACCCGAAGGTAACCACCAATTTTGTTTGGAAATTGGTGCTAAAAATTGGGTTAATCAAGAAACTGAGGAACCAACAATGGAAGTAGAATATATGGATGAAGAGTACCCGTTAAGTAATAACTAAGTTCTTATTTTTAATCCTTGTGTTATTTCAGATTAATGATTATTTTTTCATGTAAAAGGATACAAGCCACATTTTTTAAACAAATAAATCGTAAAAAACAAAATCGGCGTTTTTTTTCCATTTCTTTTTATTGGTAAGATACTCAATAACCAATTTTATCTTTTGTACCTACAATCAAATACATTGCACATAAATTGGATTTTATGGATTTAAAATGATATTCAAAAATAAATTTCTCTAAAGTAATTGCATGTGACATACATCCTTTTCACCCCAAGGTCTTCAATTACTAAAAATGACAATTGAATTCGGCCACCCGAAAATGAATTTTGTAAATGTACAATCCCGTCCATAATAGATATCAATTTTCTTCAGATTTTTCAGCGTAATTTTTGCAGTCATCAAATAGGCAATCATTTTTATCTATCTTCCACTGATTTAATATCTAATTGAGGGCGGCACATTACAGTTTCGTCTGAAATGGCAATCGTTATTTATGCATATTTCACGTATTTTCGACGATTAACTGGAAATGCAAATAATTCGACAGATAAATTAGTTTATTTTGCATATATACACTTGATTAGGGCGAATTAATTGCGTACGGTATTTTATTGACTCAACACGCTTCACCATGAAAATGAATAAATGTTCAGTATGTAGTTGATTTGATTTTTTATTGCATATCGATTGAGCGAATTTCTAGTCGGCAACATTATAATGAACTGAAAAAAAAAGAAATTAAAATGATAAATATTACAAATTCTTTAATCCACTAAAGACGTAATTTCCTGTAAAACTGCGTAACTTACAATAATTTATGTTTATTTCTTTCTTTTGTTTCATATAAAGATTTCCATCCCTTCCGTTTGTATACCTATAGATAATATTAGGTATCACAAACAATATACACTCACCGGCAAAATAATCGATCCACTCCAAAAATTTACGAAGTTTGTTCATTAATAAATTTGTTATTTTAAGTTGGATTTGATTAATTTTTTGTTATATTGTAGGTAAATTTATATGAAATCTAGCACGTTTCGAATTTTAAGAAAATTGGGCGTATCTACGTCATGTTATACAGGATGACACAAATGTGTTTTTTACTCTAACTTTAAAACCGCGTGTGGAGTGTCAGAGTTGTTCCATCTTGTAATTTCTTATTTTGTTATCAAAACACATCGTTTATTTAAAATTTCTTTTTTTATTTATTACAATAGCTTAATTTTTGTAAAAGATACAAGGGTTTAAGAAAAACGTTACATTTTTACATTTTTCCTATGGTAATAACAATAAGTTTACAAATTTAACGTAACACCGAACATAATGAAAACGAAGTAAAAACATAAGACTTAATACGAAGTATGTTCCCCCACGTACCGCTGCAATTCGTCTTGGCATGCTCTCAAATAAGTTTTGAATGTAAGCGTGGTCGATTTGATTCCATTCTTCAATTAGAACGTCACTAAGCTGCTGTAAATTTGCAGGAGAACCAACTCCACAGTCTAGACAACTTCCTGGGTAGGACCATGTCATAGTTGAGAAAGTTAACGCTTCGCGCACTTCATCAGGACAAGAAAATAAACAACAAAAATAAAATTAAATATAGCAACTCTTACCAAATGCACAATATTCTGTTTGAAGAAGCCAAGTCTTTATCTCACTCCCCCTTCTTCTATCCAAGGAAAATCCGCGAGGGCATTGAGTCATAGTACGTTTACCCTTGGCAGCTACAATTTTATTTGGTTTCAGTGTAGTGGACACTCCTGTTTCACCCACATTCCATATTTGTGGCACACTGAATCGATATTTATCCATTACTTTGTGGTTGGTGAGTTCTGACTTTCTAATAGATAACTCAGGATTTCGTTTTAAAAACATCGTATGCCATTCTTTTCTGGCCATCTTATTTGTAATCCAGGAGTGTGGAATTTTAATGCCGAATTTAACAGGACACTTGTAGACAAGGCGACGAACATCTTCCGGGAAATACCCATAGAAGATTGATGGCATTTGTAACAAGTCTCCAGGTGCTGCATAACCCATTGATGAAACACCACCTTCAGAAGACTAATTTCTTCATAAATCTTGTCAAAGTCATCCGTTTCATACCGAATTCCTGGGCGGCGCCATTCACACTCTTTCCTTCTTTGACAGTCTTTGCAGCATCATTTAATTGTTGCTCTACTCAACAATTAAATAATGATGCTGCAAAGCCTGAAGCACCTGTTGAGGTTTTCCTTTTATGTGTCCGCATTCTATAATATAAAAGAATCATATAAATATACCAAATTTCTGAAAGTTTAACACTTACCTGATTTAAAATGGATAATATTTGACTCGTACAGAAGAAATATTCGCAGACACAAAATTTTTACTTTTTAGTCGCAACATAAACAAAACGTGCGCGCATAGGTCAGTCGGTCGACAGGTCGTCACCATTTAAAGTATTAGCGTGCGGTGTGTAGTTTCCAAGATATTTCGATTGCCCAACTTAGGTACCCCCCCCCCCCCCCCCCCCCTATGCTCAACTAGCCCTGCCCTACCCTACATGTAGATAAGGAAAACTTCGTTTTCAATATTCAACAAGTGGGCCGTGAATATTTCAAATGTAATCTTGCATATAGAGAGAAAAGAGACTGAACGCCACGTGCCACTATGCTAAAAAAATTGCTAAAGTTCTGTAAGACGCAATGACAAAAGTGTCCTTGCTTGACACGATTGCCTACCTGCTAGTTTTGACTTCACTTTTACTACATTTCGCTACCTCCATATTATTCCTTACGTCTATGAATGAAAAGGACAGTAAAGCCTTTGTAAGTGAATATCAAGTGTGGTATAACCACTGGGCATTGTTGGAAAAACCCATCTGCGTACTAGAAGCCATTGATAAATACAATGCTCCGATCTGATTATTACAGACACACTTCCTGGTGTCCGTTGCAACACCTGGAAGGAGTTTCTCATCCTTGAAGAGATTAAAATTTACCTACGAAATAGGATGGGTGACGGTATATTATAAATGCTAGAATAGTATTAGATTAAAACAAATCATTGCAAATCATATTAGGTACGAGGGCGGTTCAAATATGATGGAGACAAACGCTGTAGATGGCGTGCATGTATGTTTTCAATGTCGCGGCTGGAGTATTAATAGCTGGGTCCCTTACGAACAGTGTGGCATAGTTTTCATCGCGAACGCATGTTTCACGCGCGTGCTACGACCATGAGTGAACGTCAAGTGCCGACCGCGCAACGTATTGTCATTCGTTTTTTAGTGTGGGAAGGGGTTAAACAATCACTTCGGTAGTGAGTGCCTGAGTAGGGCTGCTGTGTTTAAATGGGCCAAAGCGTTCAAGGATGGCCGCAAAACCGTCGAGAATGAGCCGCATGATCGTCGACTGTGTTTTGGGACCGGTGGGGCGTGCTGTACGTCGACTTCCTGCATACACAACGTTCCATAAATGCTGCATACTACTCTTAACCTGAAAACACACGTGAAACCCGCTTATCGCTCGAAACGGAGGAGCATTTCAGCGCGATTCTTCTCCAGGATAACCCGCGCCCTCATACCGCGTGTCTCACGCTCGATACAATATCCCCCCCCCCTACAGTCCGAATTTATCACCCTGTGACTACCACCACATGTTTGGACCACTGAAAGAGCCCTCGGAAGTCAAAGATTCAACTTCGACGACGAGTTCGTGCGCACATGTCTGTCCGAGTTGCCCAAGGAATTCTTCGAATTTTTTTGGATAATTAATAAACGCGTCAGAGCATTTGTCTCGATTATATTTGAATCGCCCTCGTACTTCCATGTATAGATCAACAGATTCGACAAGCCAACCCACGCAATTTTATTAAAAGCGTGAACAGGTTTATAAACTGGTTAATTTTACATTTAAAATATAGCCTATAGCTAACACGAACGAGCGAAAAGTGTGTCAAATCAATTAATAACATTTCAGTTATCATTACTAGTGTATGAAGATATAGAACGCGCTTCTTGACAATCTTAACGACAATGAATAGTTACCTAAAAATAAAAATTGAGATGTATAAAAATATGGCAATGGTACTTATATGCGACAAAAAATTCTATTCAAATTTTCGAGAGAAGCGTTTTGGAGGTAATGGCACTCAACAGTTGGCAACACAAGGTAAATTTGTTATTAATCTTATCGACACAATCAATACAATCGTGTGATACTTTTCTATGCAACGGATGTGGTTAGCAAACATAAAATGTAAATATTGGTGGAACGTTTAATCAAAGGGTAAATCAGTCATAAACTGCGGGTAAAGTGTGCGTTTTGCATCCTTAATAAATGAAGGTGAAACGTGAGAGTTTCCGATCCTTCCAAGTAACCCACTTTCAAATCTATAAATACGAAAAGCAGTTCCGAAGTGGCGTATCAATGAACGATGGCACATTTCTAAACCGTTTAATGCTTGTAATAAAATGGAGATGAATTTGAAAAAGAAAATAAGAGAATTCGATATTCGTGATGAAATTGGAGGATACTGCATTCGTGAAAACCACCTCAAACGTTTCATTTTAGGTATTCTTGTTGCTATTTTATAGATTAAATGCAGAGATTACAGTTGGAGTTTACGATTCTTTGTGTTTCACTTCAGATAAGTATCATTCAGAACGTAAGTTGTTTTTATAACTTTTAATTTGTGACTTTTCCTGTACAACATTCAACTGAAAATCTTACACACGCGTGTGTAGTTTAACAATCAAGCATTTTTACAGATTATGAACAAAATTATGCTGACCTGTAAAAAAATGAAAACGGTTTGCCTTTCACAACCCATACCAAATTTTCTGCTGAGCGGAAACTATTAGCAAAGTTTTCAAAAATATACGTGCAAAGTTTAAAGGAAAAATGCCAATACACATGAGAAAAATGGAATATGAAAAAGATAACTAGGGAAATTTCTCTTTTAAATTTTCAACCTAAAACCCAAGGGTGTAATATTGATTTCATGTTACCATTTTACCTATCCTGTTAAATATTAAATTTATTTCGTTATGAAACACAGTATATCCTATAGATAGTTATGTAAGCTTTCCGCTTAAACGATTAAATTGAAAATTTCGTAGGCTGCTGGGGTATAATGACGTAGAAAATTACGGTATGATATTAACAATAAAAATTTACTGAAGCATCAAACAAAATGTAAGAATTCCGTACACACTGATGGAAGG
Source organism: Pyrocoelia pectoralis (assembly GCA_036250285.1). NCBI lineage: Eukaryota > Metazoa > Arthropoda > Insecta > Coleoptera > Lampyridae > Pyrocoelia > Pyrocoelia pectoralis. The sequence goes on from CM070075.1 coordinate 46,485,178, forward strand.
TGGGAGCACCAAAAGCAAATTAGTGCATATTTTTTCAAATGTTTAATTTCTACTTAATGTCATTTTGGTTGCTCTTGAGAGAGATTAATCTGTTATATTTCTGTATAACTGACATCGATCAATCTGCTGTGTTGGCGACTCAGACCGCCGACTAGGTGAGTCATTTAAGAGCGACCGATCCATTTTGGATCCACCCATATGAAAGCTATGCTACCCCCGGGAGTTATATTTTCTTAGTAGCGTAATCTTTTTAACGCCTTTTTCTAAAGAAATACTGTGAAACTACCCTTTAAAAACTTCAAAATCTTGCACGTAAATATCTTCGGAAAGTGCACCACGTGTTTTGGCTTATGGTGAATTTCCTATCATTGCGAATGATAACTACAACTGAAAAGGCTTAAAGGATTTAAAAGATACTGTCACTTTAATACTGTAAAAATGATGATTGGTGCCTTCGAGAATTTTACGAACGTTGAAGCTCAAGTGTAAGTGAATATATTGAGTGTAATGAGCCGCTGGCACATAATTACATCTACCGGAAACGAGAGCTAGTTATGGAATCAAGTGCTAACTTACTTTCAAGTATAGGTATGTGTCAAAGTGGCTGAAGAATATGTTTACTTTGGTCAAAGTAAAGGTGCGGCCGCCAGTATCGGTACCTTTATGTCAGAATATCGTAAGTGACCAAATTTGAGAGATTAAGCTAATCCAAACTATCACCTCGCACAGTTCTAACAAGAAAAATACTGTCGTTAATCGCATTTAAGTAGAAATTAAATGACCACAGTAAACTGGCACACAACTTTCCCGTGTTTACTACAATGACGTATTAAATGAAATAGTTTTTGCGTAATAACTCAAAAAAATAAAAAAATTAATATATGGTATGTAGTATAGTTGTAATCAGAAAACGATTTCTCATTTTCACCTGAAATAATACACAGGGTATGTCATAAATATTTTTAATATTTTGTTCATTTAAATTGGTATACTTATTATACTCGATTAATAGTGTCGTATGTCCTCTACTTCACAAAATTTTATCAAATTCCGTGGTGGTGATCCTGGACTTTTTACAATACTTCAGGACTGAGTCCTTTTATATTTTTATCTGTAGGCATTCTTGGCGTCTCCAGCGCGTTATTACACTAGAGACCGAGGTTTACGTTGTTTGTGAGTACGTACTTGGGCAGCTTGTGCCCTCGCACTAATACCTCGTCGTACTCCCAGAGGCTTCTCACCTCTACGTTTGGGTGGTCCGCCAAGGCGACGGCAAAGTTCACCGCGGACTGGTGTAGAAATTCTTGAACGCTTGGAACCTGCAGGTCCCTGTGGATTTGTCTATTGCGGACAAACCATGGCGCGTCCACTATCATCCTCAAAACCTTATTTTGGACGATTTGCAATCTGCCGATGTGGGTTTTCGCAGCGTGTGCCCATACTGGTGATGCGTAGGTTAAGCTTGACCTGATGACTGTCTTGTAAATGAGGAGCTTGTTGTCCGTGCTGAGTGCGCTGTTCCTGGCGAGTAGCGGGTACAATTTGGCAATGGCTCATGACGCCTGGGCGGTTCTGTGTCGAATGTGGGATTCCCAAGTAAGTTTCTGATCCATTGTTACACCAAGATACCTGGCCTCCCTCTCCCACGGTATTTGTCGGTTGAACATTGTGAGACTGACGGTCGGACGTTGTCTTCTTCGCGTGAAGAAGACGGCCACGCTTTTGGTGGGATTTACGGTAATCCTCCAATCCGCGCACCATTCTTGCAGCAGGTCTAGAGAGTGTTGTAGTTGGTTTGTTATCACCGCCACGCTACGGCCGCTGACTAGCACGGCAGTATCGTCGGCGTAAAGGACGTAAGTCGCTCGTTGATTTTTCGGAATGTCGGCCGTGTAGATGTTGTATAGGAGCGGCGATAACACTGAGCCCTGGGGGACGCCTGCTTCCACTCTCTTCGGAGCCGATCGGGAAGACCGGAGTTTCGTTGTAAACGTACGGTTGCGGAGGAAGGACCCGATGAGCTGAGTCAATGCTAGCGGGAGTCCGAAACGGATGAGCTTCAACAAAAGCCCTTGGTGCCACACCCTATCGAACGCCTTCTCCACGTCCAGAAACACCGCTCCTGTCGAGCGTCGGTGGGCGATGCTGTGAGCGATCCTCTCCACGACTCGCAGAGCTTGCTGGGTGGTTGAGTGTTGGGCACGGAAACCGAACTGTTCCGTTGGCAAGATGGCTTTGTCCCGAACCTGCTCCTCAAGACGGGCCAGCACCACTCGTTCCAGCAATTTGCCCATGGTCGGCAGTAAGCTGATCGGGCGGTAGTTCTGTGGCATGTTCGCCTCTTTGCCTGGTTTGAGCAGGACGGTTACTTCCGCCCTCTTCCATTCGCTAGGGAAGTGGCGTAGTCTTAGGGCAGCATTGCAGATGGCGGTAAGCGTGGCGATGCCTTTAGGTGGTAATAGTTGGATGGCGCTCGGTTGTTGATGCCATCTTTACCAGGTGCTTTCTTTTGGTTGAGGTTCTTTACGAGGACCCCGATCTCGGCTGGTGTGGTGTGCCTGATGTGTTCTCCGGGAACGGCGCGCAAGGTGCGGCGTACTTCCCTGTGAACTGCGCCTATCCTCTCTACGTCTATGTTGTCATAGGACGGTTTGAACTGCAGTTCCAGAGTTTCTGCGAAGACTTCTGCTTTATCTTGTTCCGTGTACACCACGCCGTTGGGGCCGTGGATCGGAGGCATCGTTGGCGCGCCTCTCCTTTTTAACGCTTTAACCATCCTCCACAGGCTCAGGTCTTGCGTTTCGAGGGATTGTAATTTGGCCGCCCATTGTCTGTTCCGGTGCTCGGATATGGCCGTCTTCACCTCTTGTTGAAGCTGGTTCAGTCGCCTGCGATCAACGGGGTGGCGGGATCGTTGCCACGTGCGTCGTTGCCTGTTTTTGTCTCGGATCAGATGGCGGATCTGTAGAGGGAGCTTTTGTGGGTCCAAGCTATCTCTTGTGATGGTTTTCGAGGATCGTTCGACTGCGCCCTGGATGGCTTTAGTGAGTGCCGCCACTGATGCGTCGAGTTCCTCCACGTTCCGTATGATCGGCACCGACGTCAGCAGGTCGGGAATTATCCTCTGGAAGCCCGGCCAAATCACCACCCTGTAGTCGTCCTCCGTCGGAGCTGCGGGTGCTCCCAGTTGAAGCAGGACCGGGTTGTGATCCGAGCTTAGATCTGTGACGGTATGGATCTCGTGGTTGAGCCTGACGTTCTGCATAACCACTATGTCCAAAACGTCAGGTCTTCCACCGTCTGATGGATAGAAGGTCGGCTCCAGAGGGCCGTCGGCCGTTACATTATGTCTCGCGTTGACGTATTGGAACAGAGCTCTTCCGTTTGGATTTGCTATTCTGCTGTTCCAAGCCTGGTGCTTGCAATTTAGGTCACCCCCCCCATAACCGTCGGTGTTGCGCTCGCAAAGATTTCGTCCAAATCACCCCCAAGCAGCGGTGCTTGCGGGCGTTTGTATGCTGCGCACAGGATGATTTCACCGGCCGACGACGTGTGTGCGCTGACCATTGTTGCCTCCAGGTGCAACATGACGGGCGTGGGTACAACGTTGTGGTCGAGGGAGCGCTTGATATAAATCGCAGTACCACCCCCACGGCCGTTTTGTCTGTCGTTGCGATACAGCACATAGTTGGGTATTGGCGGGTTATTGCTGGCACGGAGATGTGTTTCTGAGACCAAAATGGCGTCGAGATTGTTGCTGAAGGCGAAGTCTTGGAGTTCGTTTCGTTTTGCCAGCAGTCCATTGGCGTTCCATATGGCAATCGACAGAGAAGCGGGTTGGTAGGGGCGTCTATCCATGTGGGGAGTCGGTGGAGGCTCGTTCAGCTTTAATCGCCCTAAGAATTCGCATCACTAGTGCGAAGTCTGCGTCCTCTTGAGCAGGAGTGCTTCCCTTTGGGGTGGTTTCTTGAGTGGGGGACGGCGTTGCTCCGACGGAAACGACCGCTTGCGCGTAAGACACATTTTGGGTGACGAGGCGGGAGGGAGTTGTGCTACTGGGGGCATCCCTCGGGTTTGTCGCTTTTTGGTTTTTTGGGTGCTTGGCACAACCCTGATAGTTTGCGGGGTGAGGACCCCCACAATTGCAACAAGTGGCTGGGCCATCCTCGCGCCTTTTCTCACATTCGGCCGTGAAGTGCTGCTTAGAGCATTTGACGCAACGTGGCAGCGCTCTGCATCCACGTTGTGAGTGCCCGAAACGCTGGCAGCGGTGGCATTGCGTCGTTGCCGTCCTGGCATAAGGGCTTTCCACAGATACCCTCAACGGACCGATGTTCGTGATATCGAATATTGTTTTGGCGTTTTCCGACCGTCTCAGCTGAATCATGATGAGAGGCATGGGAGCCTTCGTGCGAGCAGATCTCATTCTGTCAACGGATTGTATTTCAAAACCGCGTGACAAAAGCTCTTCGTGCACCTCAGATTCAGCGCCTTCTGAAACTGGGACGCCACGCAGAACGGCTTTAAGGGGCTTGTCGGATTGCAGGGAGAATGTGTGGAATTCCCTGTTTTGTTGTTCTAGCGCGGCTGTTGCTTTACGATAGTCTTCCACGGAAGCCGTCTTGATGGCGATGCCGTTTCTTGTGGCCTTCGCGGACTCGATTTTAGAGTGAACCCCCTTTAAAATGTTGAGGGCCACTCTATAGTCGGTTTGATGGTGCAATATTATTGGTGGAATTTTATCCTTCTTTTATCAAATTCCGTCATTTTTGGAAACCTCATTAAAAGTGTGTGTGGCGTACACATTATAGCAGCGCCCGCCTACTGCGTTCCCATTGGATTGGAGCATCGGCCATACAACTAACTCGCCTCACGCTATATAAGAGCGCGGACCGTACACAGCTAGTTCGTTCACAGTTGCAGTTCCAGCCAGTCTCCGACCAGATGTCTTCAAAAAAATCCACGAGCTATCTCATCCGAGTGGTCGAAAAACTTCCCAGCTGATCGCTCAACGTTTCGTATGGCCCAGAATGAGAGCCGACATCAAGCTGTGGTGCAGGCAGTGCCTTGAGTGCCAACGCTCAAAGGTACATCGCCACACAATATCGCCACGCGGAAAATTTCAATTGGAATCTCAACGATTCGGCCACATACACTTGGACCTGATCGGACCGCTGCCTACCAACCTCGGATACACCTATGCTCTCACCCTCATTGACCGTTTCACCGCCTGGCTAGAGGTAATCCCCCTTGCAGACATCTCTGCAGAGTCCGTAGCCAGATCATTCGTAAGTGAGTGGATCGCTAGGTTCGGAGTCCCGGCCCGAATCACGACAGACCGTGGACGGCAATTCGAATCCACCCTCTTCACAGAACTCGGCAAATTGCTTGGTATTAGTCACCTGCGCACGACAGCGTACCACCCTCAGGCCAACGGGAAAATCGAACGCCTCCACCGGACACTTAAAGCAGCTATTAAGTGTTATAACACCGAGCGTTGGGTGGAGGTCCTTCCCATCATTTTACTCAGTCTTCGTTCAACCCCCACAGACGACACCAACTTCGCACCCGCAAGCTTGCTCTATGGTACTGCACTCCGACTGCCCACGTCACAGCAACTTACAAGACGCGGCCGACCCCTAAAATTGCCCGTCAGATTCACCGACTCCATTACCACTACGCTGGAGGGGGAGTAGTGTGGCGTATACATTATAGCAGCGCCCGCCTACTGCGTTCCCATTGGAGCATCGGCCATACAACTAACTCGCCTCACGCTATATAAGAGCGCGGACCGTACACAGCTAGTTAGTTCACAGTTGCAGTTCCAGCCAACAGTTACAACCGGTCCCTCATCAACGTTCATCACGTCCACACCTGAAAGCGACCGGCGTTCAGTCTACAGCGTTATAGCCGCATTCATACGATTACACACTTTGTAAATATTGTAAATAAATGTCGTTTTCACAACTACAAATCGCAATTCGTTTATTTGGTGCAAACTACCGCCAAAGTGTGCCTCATCCTTTACATAATTTTTGATCTTGAATGACCTTATCAGGAATTTCATAGAACTTTTCTCATTGTATCTTTATGTATTGTAAGAGAACTTCTTGACATTTTAGGGTTTTAGTGTTGTGCAAGGCCTTTTAAGCCTTTTCAAATACGGATCCACGTCGGCATAAACCCTGTAAAAAATCAGGGCAATAGTATTAAAATCGCAATGTCCCTATGTGATAACAATGTAATTTTAAACAGAAAGTGATTAGTTTCCATGTTTACAATAAAATAAACTAACAATCACACAAACAGATGACATAAATATTTACATAACAGTAGGCAGCAATGGGCTCTGCAAACGCGCATGTCGCCTGATCTTTAACGTGTAATCCAAATGACGAAATTTACCATTCGAAATATTTTACACACGGGCATAAGTGTGATTGCATAAATGCCCAACCAAAATTAAATTTTAACAGACATTACGAAAGTTATCGGGAAAAGAGGATACACTTTTGCTGGGAACATGTTGTGTTTTAAGTAGCTTATTGACTTTATCTGGTTATATCGAATTGGACATGATTGTATTTGAATGATTATTCTTGTGCCACTGGTGTACATTGACATGTCCAAGTTTGAATGAATACATGAACTTCGTAATGCTTTTTGCTTGACCAATGTATGTACATCAAATAAGTATAAGTAGAAATAGAACACGAATCCGTTGTCGGTTCAATTTTTTTTTGACCGTTTTTGAATAAATGCTCCTCAATTGGTTTATCTTATTATCTATTTTAAGCCCTTATAATTTTAGTTTATACTCCTTTACATGAAATGCTAACTCAACTTCCTTAATTTTTTTTAAGTTCAACATTTTCTTTTTTATTTTGGCTAATTCCATGTATTCCACAGAAATGTCGTTGGTTGTAAGTGCTTTTACAATGGGACGATGTATTGCAGTTCAATTAATAGCATTTTTTTCTTCATGAACTTTTTTAAGCTTGCTATTAACTGAAGTGATTAAATGTAAAGACTTGTAGTCGCCCCAATTAAGCCATTGAGCCTAAAACATTTATGCAATATTAATGAAATAGGTTTTCTAAACTCACATTTGTTTTTTGACTAATTATTTTAATTAATAATAATTCTTTGTGCGGATCTTCTTTTGTTACTTCAACTGAACTTACACCAGTTTGCAGCAACTGCATCCGCTGATTGGAAATATTCTGTCTTATTTGCTTCTTTTTGTTCATGTAACATTTACGCAGAGATTCCATCGCTCTATACTTTATTCCATACTTCAGAGTCAGTACAGCAATGATAGGATCTACGCAATCCTTATGAGAGACTTCTTGTCGACGTTGCAAGTTCTCGGCAACAAGCGATGTTCTAAGTTTACGTATTGTAGTCAAAAATGTGGTTAGTAAAGGAAAAGGCATTAGTAAGTGATTAGTACTTGTTAAGCGCTCAGGAATACAAAGGCAGGATTTATTTATTGTCAATCATAAATAAATCCTTCTTTTGTATCATCCACAAACAGTTTTGTGCTGAAATATGGCTACATCGCTTTGCATTAAAGCCCATACTGACTCTGAAGTATGGAATACTCAATACAGTATAGGGTACTAACCAACGAATTATAATCAGTTTTAATTTTTGTCCATGCATTTTCTTTTCCCGTCTAGTTACAGAATCTGCCTTTTTATTTTCAACAACGTCCTATATTAAATTATATTAAATAATATATCGTTTTCATTAGCTCTAAAATTTTGCATTTGTTTTTTTCATTTGTAAAATGATTAATAATTAATGTACTTACTAAATATTTCTCAATATTTATCACATCTCCTTTGTGAGTACCGAACCTCTCTACAATGTTTTACAAAATCTAAAAACCGGCATCACACGAATACGAACGAAAGCAACAAAATGCATTGTTGCCACTCGTAATACTTTGTTAAGAAACTATACAACAGAACAAATAATAAATAACAAAATAAAGTTCTTTAAATTAAGTCTCACTTACGTAAGTTTACATTCATACCGAACCGGTGCAACTGGGTCTAAGGGTCCGGAGCGCTATCTGTGACAATTGTTACAGTCATACCAATAGATCCCCTAAAGGCGATCCAGACGTATCCAAAAATGCAGGACAGTATCCGAGTATGGTATTCAAAATGTGTTATTATTAAATAAAGAATTAAGTGGAATTACTTGTTACTATTGTAATATATAAATCATATATAATTAAACATAGTTTTATTTATTTTGAAACAATTCTGCTACGGATTAATTAAAAAACAGAAATCCTATAATTCGCAATGCAATATTCATCTTCTAATCATGGTCCTGAATGGACATCATACTTATAGGCAATATCTAATCACGATCATTCATTATCGCATATATATATATGTCATCGATTCAATCTAATTCTGTTTAATACATCTAAATTGCGATCGACATGCGTGCAAATTGATCCCACATGAACATGGATTAATGACAGGTTGGGTAGATCATAATTACCTAAACGTATTTTGAAGTTTATTGTTTACATTCACGTGGGAATGGATATTAGTTTTAATGGCGGTCAGGTCTAAATGTCAAATTATTAGTTATATAATCAAGATGGGAAAGTTTAGTTTAAAATGGTCTTTAAAGAACCTCTAACTATTCCATTATTCTAACTTACTAAATGTTATTACTTACGAAAGTTCTATAATCCGAAAATATCGTAATTTAATGTCAGAAATAGCTTGTTCGTACAACGTTACTCGAGTTTAATGATGTAGAAAAAGAAACTTTTCAGTTCAAAGTTAGTTTTCCCTTTTCTTTGTTATTATATAAATATGTATTTCAAATAAAGTCATTTGGTAAGTACGAGTATTATGAATTTACCAAAAACTGTAGGTGTTTAATACATATTTTTTTTTATTTAGAATAGGAACAAATTAAGAATTTCGTGCAAGGTTTAATCCTTTCAAGAAGCTTTATTTTGTTGTAAACTAATATTCTCGCTACTTTCTAAGGGTGTCATTCTTTATGGCCATTTTGTTCATTCTTGTGTTTAAAATGTCTTCATTTGGTGGTTTTTGTAACGTTACATGCCTTTTTTCTATTTAACACGTTTGTGGGACACATCTGAAAATGTCTGGTGATGCTTCGGGGGTGCTTGCATTAGCGTGAGGCTAAACACACTTACTGTCCCACTACATGAAGCGGTTTTTCAAAAAGGAACAAGCAAGTGCTATTGTTTGCAAGGTTTACTCGGAATAAAAGCTCTAAACCTTCCTCATATGTTTATTAATTAATTCATTCTGTTGTTAATAGCGACCGGTTTCGATAAAATCATCGTAAGGCTAAGGTAACAAAATTGATAGATGAAGTGAAGCTTAAAAGATGATAAAATTACATAAAAATGATGACAGGAGCTCCACACAAGATGACATTAAATTAGTTGTTAAACATAAGGGGAGGAAAAAATGGATGGCGAAAGATTAAATAATTAACACTAAAGGAGGCATTATAGCACTCCAATTAAACTTACAAAACAAAATTAAGGCCAACAGCCACCAAATTACAGTAATGCCTGCTCTCATGCTTCTATCTGGTTGGACCTTAGTGGGGTAATCATGAAGAAGGGGATGGATACGAACTGCATATTGTTACTCGCCGGTCCTGCCCTCTCTTAACCCATTAATGCCCACCAATCTGGTCAAAGGTTAAAATAATAATTTATGATTGAATATAGTCGAATACAGTATATTTTTGCCATTCATGCTTCATTTTCAGTTTATTTCCCCAAAACGTAAGAAAAAAAATGGTGTACTCAAATGAGTACATCGGGCACATACAGATTATAAATTAAAAAACACAATATGAATATTTATTTAAAAAAAGTCAGTTGACATGTTAAAAATTAATTATGAGTGGTGTGAAATGAACAGTCTCGCTCAATACAAAGGGTAACATTGCACTTCTCACACAGCGGCGTAGCGTGAGTCAATGGCGCCCGGGGCGGAATCATAATTTTGCGCCCTTGTAACATTAAAAAATAAATCAGTCATTGCAAAAGACTGGTCAAAATTAATTTCGTCCGTGATACTTTGTTCTATTGACAAAATGGCTAAATTACTTTAATCTTGTGGTGCTCATGGTAGCCCTTAAGTAATTTTTTATTAACTTTAACTTTGAGAAGCTTCGCTCACATGCTACAATGCTGATAGCTATAGTTAAAAAGATGCGAAACATTGGGTACGTTCAGACGACGTCAGCTGCTGAGTTGTAGCGCTAAACTGTTGGATGTCAGCTGTTTTAAACTGTTGAGAAAATTCTGAACGCACTGTTAACATGTAGCGAAAAGTGACAGTTAACTGACAATTGAATTTGACAATCGTGTCTTGTATCAAAGTTGTATACTTTGCTTGTATGCATATGCACAGTATAGTCACAAATACTGCGCGTCTATGTAAAACGTTTATTAATTTGTTTAATTACGAATAAGTCGTAGAAAAAGTGTGGGCTATGTTTGATTATCAAGAAATAATAATTTTGGAAGAGCTGATACATGATGACCTTCATCTGGAAATAATTAACGCTGCAGTAGATAATTTAATAATGCAGCCAGTGAACATCGTGGAGCACCCAAGGATTGAACCAGTTCGCAATGAATATTATTATGAAAATGTAGTACCACACTACACTCTTGATGATTTTCATAATCATTTTAGAATGAGTAGAGCAACGTTTCAGGTAAATTCACTTCATATTGTCATTATTTATCTATGCATTACTTATGTCTCTCAGTATTGTAGAATTTGTAAGTAATCAATTTAATAATTGCAGAATTTGAAAATCCAACTTCAACGAGCAAATGTTGAAAGGATTAATGAACGAGTGCCATTTGAAAAGAAATTATTATTTACCATTTGGATGTTATCAAAACCTGAAAGTTTTATAGCAGCTGGAGATAGATTTAACATTGCTAAAAGTACTTGTCATCAAATATTTTTTGATGTAATTTCCTGTATTGCAAGTTTAAGGAGTGATTTGATTATTTGGCCTAATGAAAATCAAAGACAACACACCGCAAGGGTGTTACAAAATAAATCAGGTAAGATAAACTATAAAATTATTACCTATTATTTTTGTATACATTTTAATGATTTTAGGTATACCTGGAATTATAGGTGCCATAGATGGGTGCCATATAGCCATTAAAGCACCCCCCCATAATTCGGTAGATTACTACAATAGAAATAATTACCACTCGGTCGTTTTACAAGCAGTTTGTAATGACAGGAAGGAGTTTATTGATATTTTTGTTGGGATGCCAGGACGGGTGCATGATGCTAGAGTTTTCAGGCAAAGTGACTTATATACTCTGCTTACTAGAGATAATAGAGCAGTACATGAAAACGAACATCTTCTTGGAGATGCAGCATACCCCTTGTCGCAATACCTTTTAAAACCATATCGAGACAACGGTCACTTGAGCGAAGGTGAAATTAGATTCAACACAAGAATGAGTTCTGTTCGATCTATGGTTGAGCAAGCATTCGGCCTCTTAAAATGCAAATTTCGTCGTTTAAAATATTTAGATATGGCAAGAATAGACTTTGTGCCTACCGTTATTACAGCTGCTTGTGTATTACACAATTTTATAATTATGAACGAAAGTATTGAGAGATATGAGGACAATGTTTGTATTATACCTAGACAAAATGAAAATGATAATTTAATAAACAATGTTGAGGGGAATGGTAATCATGTAGCCGAAGGAAAAAGGAATTACATTGCATCCCTTCTTCACTAAGGTTTTTTACGCAGAATAGCTATTTTTAATACAGTGTTAAAATACAAAAACAAACTTAAAATATAATTCACTTAAGTATTATGGTTACGTTCAAACATTTTTTTCAATAAATCAATTTTTTCTTTTTGTAATTTATTGTTTTCCACAATTCCTTCCCTTAGTTTCTTTAACTCCAATAGTTTTTCCTCTTCCATTTCCAACTGTCTTTTCCGATAAACATCTAAACGTCTTACCTGAAGTGATTTAGAATGTGATGATGGTTGGGCAATTTCACAATCAGATCTACTTGGGGTACTAGTTCCAGAATTACTGCAATTGTCAAAATTGTCCGGTTCAGCTTGTTGAGATGTTACTTTACTTAGTTGCGTGGATGTTATTAAATTTGATGGCAAATTTACTGTTTTGTCTTCTTGAAACATGTCTTCAAAATATGAGAAATATTCCCAATTTATTCGGCCAGTCCCAGTTGTTTTTTTCTTGTTGTTGTTGTCCAAAATTGTCCGATAAGTTTTTTTCATATTCCTCATTTTCCTGTCTAGGGCATCTGCATCTATTTCATAGCCTTTCTTCCTCATTTCCACACTAATATGATCCCATAATATTTTTTTTTTTACTTTTGGGTTTCTGAATTTACCAAGTCTACATTTATATTCATCCAAAAATAAAAGAATACTTTTGTTTGTCCATACGAAGTTTTCTCTATCTAAACAAAACAGGAAATTATCTTTCAAATGATATTAAGATGCAAGTTCTTGTAACTCACCTTCGGTAATAAGTTGTGTAACACCATCTTCTTCATTAGCATTTGTTAATAATAACTGATCAATTTCGTCAACTACTTTAACATTTGTGTTACATTCATTTTCAATGTGTTCGTTAGAAGTTTCTGCTAACTCCAACTCGAAAACAGTTTTTATGTCATGTGTGAGGGTCACATATACCAATGCATTATCTAAAATGTAGTAGTATAAAGGCATTGTGCTAATAATAGCTAATATGTTGCACTTAAAATTAAAGCATGAGTAATGTATGTACCTACCTTCTTTATTTACTAATAATATTTTGCCATCTTCGATTATTGGTGAACCATTTGGTTTACTACCAAACTATGAGAAATTCGCGTCACGCTCATTACTCTGGAGAGCTCTATAAATAGTTTTTATTTTTTAACCACAAAACAGATAACATTAACCTTACTATAACAGCTGATAATTATGGATTTTACTTGCACGTGTTATTTTGCGATGTTCTGCGCATGTATATAAAAACGTTGAGTGTCGTGAGCGTCAATTATTCCCGCTCAGAAATAAAGTCAACGGTTTAGTTGCGTTCGTTGTGAGCGATACTTCTAGATGCAAGCGCTCACTCAACAACTCAGCAGTTGACGTCGTCTGAACGTACCCATTATCACGATATTCAGCACGCTAATACCGTAGATGCATACTACACAAAATTAAATGATAATACAGGTAAAGTTATAAACACTGAAACTTTTATCAAACAACACAAACAGATTTTATATCACGAAGTATCCCTGTGAGAAGATGCAAGAAATGTACCATCACCAGTGCTCCTTTTGTAAAAAAAGGTGGTGGAACGCTAAAATTTTTTTTTGCAATTTAATACTACATACATAGGTATTTATAATGTAATGTAATTTTATGTATCTTATAATATAATTCGAGGGTGTGCGGGATGTCCCCGGTATTCGGACGAATTTTGCATTATGCTGCGTTCAGTGTTTAGGTAACCAAAATGCAGGGCCGCTTAAATGGTGGTGTACTTAAGGAGCTTTTGAAAATCAAATCCGATCTGCTCTGCTCAACAGGGCAATTTTATTTAGACCAACATTTATACAAAAATCCGTCGAAAACAGGTGGTGGAACGCCGGTGCCGTTCCCAAGCGTTCAATGACAAAAAGAGCACTGATACCACCATCACTATCAGTTGATCACAACAAACACTCTGAGTTTACTTATTACTTTAATATCGTCTGTTTACATTTTATTTTGGCGGGGATAGTAAATAGTCAACCCTTTGTTTTTTTAGGATTTCCTCAGATGCAAAGGCACATCTGGTTTTTGTATTATCTAGCTCGGGTGAAGGAGGAATCATAAAAACTATCCATTTACAGTTTTACATGCGTTCACGTTGCCGGGTTACGGGTTACCAACAGATTTGAAGGATTGTAAAATATTTTATTGCTTTCTCCTTTGACGACTATATTATTGGAAAAGGTTCTGTTGTCATAATTTATTATCATTCAAGTAAAGAATTGTTAATTTAGTATGTAGCTGGATATTTAGTTTTTGAAAATTTGCCGCCCTCCCGACGATGCCGCCCGGGGCGGTCCGCACCTCCGCCCACCCCTCGCTACGCCACTGTTCTCACAAGCCCACCTAATTCTGCTATGACAATACGCTGCATCGTCGTTGATTCAGCAATTTTTTCGGAAAGTGGCCTGTTGGATCGTAATGACGGGTGACATTTCGTTGAAATAATAGCAAATCCATAGGGTCGTGTGGGAAAGCGATTTGATATAGTCTCCATGCGTTTACAACAGTGACGTTTATCATGTGGGTGAAAAGAACCCACCACCACTTTTTGCCATGCATCACAACTCGGTAATTGTTGACCGCTTCATCTAAAAGGTCTACCCTTCCCATGAACGCATTCATTGTATTGAAAAGCTTCGGCTGGACGACTGATATTTTTTCCTTTTTCTTTGACGACCACCTTTTAAGTTGTTCAATTGGTTCAATGCCGTTGTAATTGGTAGCCATTGCAACGACGCTATTGTCATGCCATCTCACGAAAAGGAGAGAATTTTCTCTCTCGTAACGGAAATCGAAATTACCACGGTCTTTTTTCATCTGACTGGAAGGAAGAATTGGACATTTTTTAGTGCGGTTCTCTCGCACAGTTCCGGTAGCTCGTATACCTTTCTCTCTCAAAGTAGCTAGCAGATCGTAAAATAATTGTCAAAAAACACGATGTGATCAGTAGGTTCTTTGACAACTTTTAAAAGATCAATTACCACCTGCGATCCCAGGGAAAGTGTGGCCTTCGAAATTTCAACCTCACCATTGTAAATATGAGTGTAACATTATTAAAGGTTTCATTATAACCTTACTTAAAATTAATGTGTCAAATTTGTATCCTTACACATCTCCCTCCCTTCAGATACGACACCTGCCTCCACAACCCCATATCGATGGCAGCTTCCCTTGAAAGTCGTAGTCTTTTTCCTCCTATTCGGATCTTCACTCTCTTGCGGTTCTTCTTCTGCTTGTGAGTTAACCCAGGTTTTTGAACTGGAATGGTAATACTATTCTTCAGGAGTTCCCTGACTGACTGATTTCCCAAAGGGGCGATCCCACAAACTTCTGGTTCAGGTAAGCTTGTTTCAATGTCTCCCATTACTACCTCATTTATTTCCAGACAAACTCTACTTAACTCCGCCTCTGGTGTGGATCGCTCGGGCCAATCAGCCATGGGTAATGGAGTTTTCACCATTTCTACCCCTGTCGGCGGAGTAAATCCCGGTGGGGTTGTTCTATTTTTGAATACTGTTAGAGTGCCCATTGTAGATCCTGGTGAGTCTAAATTAGGACTTCCGCACAACTCTTTCATTCCTCTAGTTACTTCTTCCATTGCTGCAAGGGATCTTACCGCCCTTCTAGTTAGGTAAGCTAATGATTTTCTCTCCCTTCGGCATTTTTCATTAGCTACCCATGGATTAATTCTTGTTTTCGTTTTCGACCTTTTCACTGAAGCCATCTCACTACAACTACTTCCCTGAGTCTTACATACCCCCTTATAACCATGCTCTTTATCATTGACCTCCTCTTCACTGATAAAATCCACCTTCTCTGACTCTTCCCCCTTTTCCTCTGGACCAGTTTCCACTATCGGTTTAATATCTTTTACATGACACCTAAAATTAATTTTACGATTACCTGGACGATGGCGGCAGATATGACATGGCGGATTTTATAGGGGACCTTTAAATTTTGGTAGTATTTTCTTCGTAATACCTTTATCTTTGTAGGGTGTGATTTCTACAATAAATCATGTCTCCTACTCATGGTCTATACCTTCTTCTTCTTAAATTGTAGTAATGTTGTTGCGTCTGAAAGGCTTTCGCTAATGCCTCTCTGCCCAATTGTCTAATGTCCTCCAATTTCTGTAAATGCCTGACCTGTTCTATAGGTTTTAAATCTTCCCCATCTTCTTCAAGTTATGCCTCTCCGGCCAACGTTCCTGTTGTCATCATCTCTCGTCCGAAATTCAGAAACGCCGGAGTAAACTGCGTCGATCTATGCTGTACTGAATTTATGGCGAATGTTATCTCGGCTAAGATACTCAAATTGCAAATTTCACCCCCAACTGTAACCCCTTTTTTGGGGGTGGAAAGGGGGAAAATTGCACGTCCGCAGAAAAACGATCTTTTTTGACTTTTTTTCCTCTAACATTTTTTCGTGATTTACAAATTGTCCGTCACCCTCCCCACTCCCATCTCCCTTAAGGGTGGAAAGAAAAACAATGATTCATTTGTGCAGAATCCAGCGTGCTGGTTTCTGAGGTGGGGAGGGGGGGGGGGTAGTTATATATATTGTATATAGTATATGCCATAATCAGTTACAGATTGGAAGTTGGTTGAAATTAGAATTCTATAAGAATTTGCACCTTTTGATACTTGTTCATAATTTTGTTGATTGCCCCCTTTGCGTTTAGTGGGAAAACTAGACTGTGACAGTTTCGGTTTCTACACTTGGTTTAGCTTCAGGTTCTTGTTAAATATTAAAAAATGAGTATATTTTTACATTTTTATAAATAGTTTGTCGCTGTTGCAATTTTAAATCTGTTTTCTGAGCGTCAGACGATGGCATCCGGAAAGGATGTAATAATAAATCTGAAGTTTTGCGCTCGTAAACAAATGACTTTGTTCAACCTATCATTTATTTTACATAAACTGTTATATAAAATGGAACTTGAAGCGAGTTTTGGGATGTAACCATATTGAAACCAAAAATTTAATTAACAATGCTTCGATGTTGTAACACAAAAAGGGGAATAAATTCTACTAAGGACATTATTATAAACGACCTGGTGTCGCATATAGGCTTAAAACAAATATTCTGGAAAAGTATACTACAATGGTTTTCAAGTTGTCCTTATCAGAATGTTCAGTTTTCGTAACATACTACATTTTTTGCCAATGTAATAGCACAGAAGACATAATACAGAAGCGACACTCCCCGATCCCGCCAAAACAGAATTTCTTGGCGCATGTCGCGTCGCCATACTTTTGTTAGTACAGTCAAATAACGTATTATATACCGTTCTTTGGTACAATTTATAATATCATAACGGTAACATAACATGTAAAGTCTGTCTCAAATTATATCGTCTTGTAATTTACCTCATTAAAGGATTTATTGTTTTCTAATCTGCATTGTTAGTAGATAAACACGTTTTAAATGCCTACCTGATTGTGATAACAAAGGGGACCTCTAGGTATTTTATGACAGGGCAATTTCAAGACGATATACTGTGAGAGAGACTATACATAAATTTATATTACCGAATTATCATTTATTTATTAAAGCTGTTTATTAGGTTTCAGATCAATTTGCGAATAGGGAATTTAAAACATCTGGAAAAAGAAATTTTAAATTACAAATTTTATGTAATCTTTAGTTTAAAATAATAGGAGCACTTATTGTATTGAATAAATATTTTTTAAAAAGTACTTGTTTTTTATTCCAATGTAAACTATTAAAAATTAAGTTAACATTTTGCGAAATATGGTTGCAATCCAGAGAAGTAGATTAATGCTGAAAACTTAAGTGTTTTTAAATTTCCCACGTAAAGTACTAACAACAACATGGCGACGGTCACTCGGATTTGTCAAACGAACACCAAAGGTGCCGCCACAAGTGTCGCTTCTGTATTATGTCTTCTGTGGTAATAGTTTGTGATTCATTCCCGTCATCTATGACATTACCTAACCATTATGATTTATAACGAAATAAATCAATCTTTATAGTTACTTTTGTTTGAGAAATAATAGGTAAAGTAATAAAAGCATATTATAAGTTTTGTATCTCGCCGGTTCATTTTTATGCGAAGTAGAACTGAAGCAGTTGTTCAGCAACAGGTGTGTGTTCCATGTGGGTAAACATCATCTTTTTTACTGCACTGTCACTTTTGTCTGCCTTTTGTTTTCATTATTTCTGCATAAAATAATGTGTAACTCGCTGTGATTATTTGTAGAACATTTGCTGTTTATATCTTTACATAAATAAATTTATGCTACCTTAATAAGATTTTTTGTGTTTAAGTTTAAGAAAACCACTATCATATCGTTTTCATTATCTTCTGTTAAGATAGACGCGTGTGCGTATTGCTATTTATCCCTTTGTGTCCCGACGGTACGTCTAAGTACCATCGTTTTTTTAATTCGTTATAAAAGTAACGGATAATAAATTCACTGTTCCGTTGCGTCGGACCTCTACAAAATACCTTTAAGTTTGGATAAAAATTAACAGAATATTCAAAAAGAAGAATTTCTTAACCTCAAAACGTCAAACGGAAAGTCAGGTTTGGCGCGAAAGTGAAGTGAATGTGTTTATTTACAAGAAATTAGTTTACTTGTGAAAAATTCAAGGAATGTGGCATTATTTGTTGTTGGTGAGTAGTTTATATGTTTGTGTTGATATAGAAAAATTGAATGAAGCATATTTCTTTTTATCTTAGTGAATAAGAATAAATTTGTAGCTGGTACTTTGAAGTACCGTTGGGACTAGAAGGTAGTTTTCACGTTCACATTAGTTGTACTTCAAAGTACCGTTGGTACTAAAGGGTAGTTTTCGTGTTCACAGTACATAATTTAGAAATACATAATTTACAAATTGTTCTTCAGTGGGAACTAATTTTTTTCGTTCCTTTCAGATGTAATTTATTTTGAAAATGAACAGACCAAAGAATTATTGGAGTAAACCTCTGACAGATGAAGAACTACTTGCAGAAGTAGATAGGGTATTATCAGATTTGCCGCTAGACAATACTCAAGACACAGATATTGAACCAGATGAAGATGACGGGGGAGAATTAGTTTTAGAAGATGTTGCCGGTCCAAGCCGATTGGAAAATTACTTGTCCACGGATGACGAACTTTTGGAAAAAGAAAGTGAAGATAACGAAACTGAAACTGGAAAGGAAAATGTCGAATTGGTACTGAGTCAATCTGGGGAAGAAGAAACGTATGAAACAGAAGAAGAAACTAAAAGTATGACTACAAATAAGGCATCTAAAAAGAGAGGAAAAAAGTGACTACCCCAATAACGGGAAATAGAAAAAAATGTAATGATCCACCAAAAAGAAAATGGAAGAAAGATGACAAGGTTACTGTTATACCCGACTATACATACCCCGAAGGTATATTAGGAGATCCATTTCTCACTTGCAAAACAGCAACTGATTATTTTTTAACCGTATTAGGCACATCACTAACAGATATATGTTACCAAACAAATCTCTATGCTACTCAGAGGAATAAGACACTAAATTTGAAAGTAGAAGAACTGATGGGTTTTATCGGAATAAATTATTTTATGAGTTACCATAGATTACCCAGTTATAAACTTTACTGGAATTCTGCTCAGGATTTGGGTGTACCTCTTGTTAGTCGAGCTATGCCAAGGAACCGGTTCCAAGAGATTCTAACCTATTTACACGTAAACGATAATAATAATATACCAGAAAACAACAAAGACAAGGTATACAAAGTCCGGCCATTACTAAATACGCTCAATCAACAGTTTCGTATTCTCTACGCTGGTACCAGAACACTCGCCGTAGATGAATCCATGATTGTTTTCAAGGGGCGATCAAGCCTCAAACAGTATAATCCGAAAAAACCTATAAAAAGGGGTTATAAATTATGGTGTTTGGCAGATTCAAAAGGATACATAACAAAATTTGAAGTGTATCAAGGAAGAGTATCCGAACTTGACAAAAATAATGCAGAATTTGGACTTGGAGAAAGAGTGGTTCTTTCCTTGACAGACGACGAGTTAGACAAAAATAGAGTTATTTATATGGATAACTTTTTTACAAGCATTCCACTTTTAGAAAAGTTGAAAACTAAAAAAACATTAGCTTGTGGAACAATTCGCATAGACAGAAAAGGTGGACCCGAAAACCTAAAAACAGAAAAACAATTGGAAAGAGGCCAATTTGACTATCGAGTATCAGATACTGGAATCAGTTACTTTAGATGGAAGGATAATAAATGTGTCAATTTTTGTTCTAACTTTCACGGCACTGAAGTAACAGAAGTACGTAGGAAACAAAGAGATGGGAGGAAGATTAACGTTGCATGTCCAGGAATTGTGGCTGACTACAACAGCTACATGGGGGGTGTCGATAAAGCAGATCAATTACGTAAATACTATGGATTTGATCGCAGATCTAAGAAATGGTGGCATAGGCTTTTTTTTGGGTTCCTTGACATCGCCTTTGTCAATACTTATATTTTGTTTTCGCAATCCGAAGAAGAGAAGTTGACACTTTTAGATTTCAGAAGATCAGTGGCGTTGGGGCTCATTGCTAAATCTAACAATGGAACAAATAAGCGAAGATCTGTGAATTCTCCCAACCAGCCTTCCAAACGTAGGAGATACAACTACAGCGTACCAAATGACGTCAGGTTAGGAAACAGAGGAGTCCACTGGATACAGTTTTATAAAGAAAGGGGACGATGTGAAATGTGTTCATCAAAGGCAGTACAGTCTCGACCACATTCAAAATGTACGACTTGCAATGTATTTCTTTGCTGTAATGAAAAGAAAAACTGTTTTGGTGAATATCATGAAATGATATAAATAATAAATGTATGTGATCTTCCAATTTTGCTTTATTATTTTTAAATTTTTAATATTCTCGGGTCCCAACGGTACTTAGAAGTACCACTACCCCTAAAAATGGCAAAAGAGGGGGTAGTTTTTTTTTAGCATTAATAAGGTGTTTAGTAATCACATTTATATGCAAATTATAAATACAAAGTTTATTCTCGGAAAATAGCCATGCTTGGGACACAAAGGGTTATGGTATCCCAGTGCAACATTCAAGTAGTAACATAATTTCAATTAATTATCTGCTTAAATTAATAGAACCATAAGCTGCCGTGCGATATCAACTTGTAATGAATTATATTAGTTTAGTCAGATTTCCGTTATAGAACGTTACAGAAGTTACAGCTGGTTACTAAATTTATGTTCCCGTACGGTAAATTGCATTTATTACAAAAGCAAGGTGAGTTTACTACTGTAGGAATAGATTATTAGAAATTGAAATTTGGCGCCAATTGAAGGTCTTAGGAATTTTTTAGTTTTATATGTAGGTAGGACGTGACTGCCTTGGACAGCGACTTCTGTTAAAATATTTTGTATTTAGTTTTTTTTTCTTGAGTATAAAATATTAATAATATTATACGATATTCTTACACTACAATAATAATTATTTCATTGTTTAATTAAAATTGATTGTACGATTGGAAAATGAGTAAACTAGGAAGGGAAGGAAAGTTTGCAAACTTGATTTGAAGACTATATCAACGGTTTGAAAGAAGGTAAAATTGCACAATTTTCAGATATTTACAGTTACACGTTGTTAGGATGAGGTTACAAAGTGATACATAATGATTTTAACCCTAACATTATAAGTAAAGGGACGCAGCTGTTGAACGTGAAACAACAGTTTCGTAATGTTCTCCCTCATAGAACACAAAATACTAAATGCTATTTAACGTTCCATTAGGAGATGCAGTAATTAAAATATATTGTCTACGTCTACTAGATTGAAAAAGTTAGCTCTATATACTTTAATACCTTACTAAACTGTAACTGTACGTTATTGTAATTAAATAGCAATCTCTATCTAGAATATTGTACAGATATTAAATAGTGTTCCCATAATCAATCGGAGGACAACCCTGTATAGTTGAATTTTTATAACTCTCCGTGTACGTCATCGATATTTTGCATAGTTACCGTAACTAAGTAAAATGTATATGACGTGGATGCAGCGTTATAAAAATTCAACTATAGATTATTTTTTCTCTACATAATTATCTAACATTCACACACTTTTTGAGTTATGGACAGTTTAGTACGGCCATGGTCAATTTCGACAATTAGTATCTTAGCATTAAATTTGTTGTAGATTTTGAATGTTAGTAGTAATGCCCTACTAAAATCCTGGACTTTGTGAAAGATTGAAGGGTAGACAACACCGGGGAGCACAATAAACCAAACGGTCGCAGTGCGGGAATCTATTGGGACCACCCCCAGCAATAATAATAATAACTGTAGTAAAAGTGTAAATGTCCTACCTCATTTCTCAATATATTAATTTGAAATGTAGTTTAGGCATTATAATAATTATGGATATGAAGATATTAATATGCCTATGGTTACCGCGGATGACTTTCTTTTTTCAACAGCAGTCGCTTACGATAAAGCCGCCGAAAATCTTGAAGAAAATACCAAATTAACAGTGTTGTCCTCCGTCGATCCGATCCATGCATCCCGGTCTCTTTGAATTAACTGGTATTCGTCATGTATCATTGCAAATGGGAATACAATTGTTACGGATACGGAAATTCTGTCACACATTAACAGTGAAAACGTGTCAAACAAATTTGAACGAATTTCTCAACGCCACGAGGATAACGTTAAATTGATCGAAGATCAATGGTCTTAATTGAGGGCAAAAAAGAACCTGGGGGAAAGCTTACAACAAGAAAACATAAATGAAAATAGTTGAAGCCAGGATATAGGTTGTACCAAATCGCGGAATCCCATAAGGAGAAGAAAACCAAAGAGTTCTGAACAAAAGTGAAAAATTTTATAGAAAACCATTCCGTGTTATCAGGGTGTTCTAATAGTCACTGTAGGAGAACGTGTAGTTCTCATGTATGCGAAAATGAACGATTTGACATAAACACTAACTTCTGGAAGTTGTCAAACCAAGAAAGGAAATAGTTCATATTAAACATCCTCACCTGTTTAGACGTGAAGCGTCGAACAACCGAGAGCGACAGAAAACAAAATACTTTAAACTATACTTTAAAAATGAGCTTTTGAAGTGTGTAAACGATTTTTATTGACTAGTTTGGGATACAAGAAAAACTAATGGGAGTACATTTTTCTGATTTTGGTTCAGGAATACCTCAAAATTTAGAAATTTAGAGTTTCGTGAGGTAGACTAAAATTTGTTTTATACTTCAAAAACATGTTGCTTTTCTCAAAATTGACATAGACAATATTGTTTTTTTAGGAAGAGTTTTTGTGTAACAGCAATGGAGTTTATTTATTTAATTCAGGCTTTCCTTTACTTGGAATTCCTGTCAATGTATCAAGTTATGTTGAAAAAATTTTTTATTTAACGTTTTCGCTTAAAACTGTGTTAGCTTCTTCAGAATCTACAAATTAATTAGCCTATTTAAGTTTTTATTTTGTTGGGTGATCGGGTTAGTTTATGTAAAAAAAGGAAAGAAATTAATTACAGTAATTTAATTCGATCACCAACATACACAGATTATTCTCTGGGTTTCTAGAAATATATAAAAAAAATATGCAATCAATAAAAACCTCAACGCTGGTGGGATGTTGGAACCGGCTCGCGCGAGCCGGTGTTTAATTTTTTTTAATTTATCGAGCCGGCTGTTAAATTTAGCGTACCGGCCATTAAATCCTTGAAATTTATACTTATAAAACTTCTGTAGAGGTTATTCTGAAATTTGAGGTTAGATTTGCAACTTTACAGTTCAATGACTTAAGAGGGCATTCAGTTTAATGAATTTGATTTACTCAAAACTAAGAAATAGTTACTATTGACCACATTTCTGATTTTATGACAATTAGTTTACTTGGAAAAGAATTAAAAGATAGGGACGCTAAACCGTTTATAAATACATGGATAGCTAAAAATCACAGACTCATACAAATGTCCGAAATAAAAAAGAAAGCATTGTCAGCGAAATTCATATTTCTTTTTGGAAATTACTGTAAAAATTGTATGTTTAATTTCACTAACGTTATTGACTTTCTATGATATCCTCATTCATACGAAGAAGCTAACACAGTTTTAGCGAAAACGTTTAATAAAAAAATTTTTCAACATAACCGGTACTTTGACACAGGAATCCCCAAGTAAAGGGAAATATAGATTAAACAAATAAACTCCATTGCTGTTACAAAAAAACTTTTCCTAAAAAAACATAACAAAAAACAGCAACCCAAAAAATAAATATTATTTAACAATAATAATGTAATAGGATTTATTGTCCAACAGTTACATAGCCAATTACACGACAACATCAAAAATATATTTATATGATATAAGAGATAGTAACAATTAACACAATTTTGAAATCGCTACGCTCATGGACGTAAAGTATTATAACAATAATTGTAACAGAAACTAAATCTATGTAACTAACAACATACAACCCACATACTAACTGAAATGAAATAGTATCTAATGAAAACAATAACAAAGAAAAATTTAGACAATTAAAATAATTCATAAATTTAAATAAGGTATAGGGGCGATTTTTTTGAGTGTGTTGTGATGTGTATGATCTTTCCACAATAGAAAGTTTTGAATCTATGATGTTTGCTTTGTGTGATGATAATAAAAAAGGTTGAGCAGGAGCTTAAATAGTACACATATGGGAATGATGACCAGCAGTCCAATTTATATTAATGATACACTTAATGATTCCTTGTTGGCTAATGCGAGGAAATTGAAAAAAAGTTAACAACTGGAAATACGTATGGGTCAGGTCAGACAACGGAACTACCAGAAGGAAAAAACGATATAACGCAAGTAGTGGAACTACCGAGACAACGGAACTACCAGGAGGGAAAAATAAATTGATATTACCAACCGCCACCGTCTTATATTTGTATACAGGGTTATTCAATATTCACTCCCCAGCCCTCGGATATGTATTCTACAACTAAAAATAAGATAAAAATAAAGAATAGTAAAATCACGAAAGCCTAACCGTTTTCCGGTAAAATTGAAATAAAGAATAAAACAATTGAAAATTTTAAACCAAATTGCAATGTTTGCAAATATTTTGTTTTACTTTGACGTTTATTTGGCTTAATATCATTTATAAAGTATTGAAAGCTGGAAAAACTTTTAAATTAATAATGGAAAGGTGTACTAACAGGGAATACGTCGATATGATAAAAGTTTTAGGCGCTTGTAATGATAACGCCCGTGCTGCCGAACAAAGAGCGATTTCAGAAGAAAACGGTTAGGCTTTCGGGATTTTACTATTCTTTATTTTTATCTTATTTTTAGTTGTAGAATACATATCCGAGGGCTGGGGAGTGAATATTGAATCACCCTGTATAAATTATTGTAAATATATGGAATAATTGTAACTAGCGTTTAAATGTATTTGCTCTTCAACCCTGGTCTCCGACCTGAGAAACCCGAATTGGTAAAAATACAAATAGCCGACCCCAATTGAGTAATAAAAACCATAGAGTGGGTGGGCCCGTTACGGTGTAAACTTTCATACAACAAATTTGTATCCCATAATGTCTTGATGGTGACAAAACATTTCCCCTTCTCCTAGAAAAAGATAATTGCTTGACGAGTAACTAAACGTCTATACAGCATTAATCCCACATCAATATTAAACAAGTGTAACTAGGATCATTTGTTATTTGTACAATCTCATAAATACGTAAACGTATTCAAATGTCATGTTCTGTAGGAAGGTTAGCGAAATACAATTTAAATTTGGGAATTCCCAAAATAGCCATTAATAATTCCGTTCAGCATAACAAAATAAATAGAAGACAGATAAATTGTAACGCAAATAATTCTAGAACCAATTTATAATCGACCTTTCCATTTTACCGTTTTGTTAAAACGTCTCTTTAATATTAATGTCTTATACGCAAGCAAACTTTTGATTTATTAAGGTATAAGGAAATTGTGCACAGTGGAAATTGAAAAAATACGAACTTACTGTTATACAGGAGTAACACAACAGAGCATCAAAATATATTTAGGGTATCTACAACTCATAACATGGTATCGTGTGTGATCGATTTTTCCAATTTGCGATATAATTTACACAATTGGTGAAATTTTAACGGTTTTGCAAACACACAGTCTGGAAAGATTTCAGTGAAGTTATTATACCATGTACTTATGTCGAAACAAAACCTAATAGTAGGGGAGGCCAAGCAGGGATTTTGCGCGTTACTCGAGCGCGTCAGAAAGTCATATGGGGAGAAACCTTGCACCCTGTAATGTACCCCTACCATATATGAACCCTTAATATAGGGGCGTGCGTTGAGAGCAGCCGATCATATTAGTAAAAAAAAATCGATCCTCAGAAAAACTCGAGCGCGTCAGATTAAGACAAGGTAAGTTAAGTAATAATAATAATTGTTTGACAACCTGTCAAAATGGAGTTACTGTAAGAACATTCACCACGGTTAGGAAGTTCAATAACCGTTGACATGAAAAAGAATTTTCCAGGAGTGTAATTGGATTCCAATCCAACTACCGTTCTGTAGTCAAAGTTTGAAATCGTAAAGGCCGGTTGGTTATTTTTGGGACACCTACACAATGATAATCTAATTACCACGCAGCACAAGTCCATTAGGTGGAAGAAGAAACGTAAATAACATTTTTCGATCTTATTTTCATCCTATACAAGGCCAGCAGAGCGTCTATTAGGTCAACACCATCCATAAACTTGTAATATATACCAATACTGGGACATTTGACATGAATTTCTATTTTATTTTTTATATCATAACGTTTTACAGAAGTTTCTGGATAGGCTCCTGTAAAAGTCTTACTAGATTTACAAACCTTATTGTCTAACAACTTCATCATTCTCAAAACAGGTCCTCTAAATGACGGCTCTCTTTCTTCAAACGTTCCTCTTCCGGATTGTTTTAGTATCTTGTCCGAAGGCATGCCATTGTCAGAAAATAACAGAACGCTTTGATTTTCAGGAATCCGTTCAGCTAGCCTTAGAACAACGTTTGAACTGATGTACTGGTAGATATCCGATTGATTTACTGAACCTGAATATACCTCAAAGTCATAAACGATCCCGCTTGCACCAGCCAGGCAAAATATCTTTTGTCTTCATTACTTATTTTTTTTGGATTATACTGCTTTAGACCACTTCTTCCTTTGTAAAGAACAATTTGTTCGTCTAGGTGTTGCTGAAGTGGAATTGTTTTCAAATTCTTTCTTATGCCTTTCAACGAGCTCTCTTACTTTGAGAGTTTAATTTAGGAAAATTTAAGTACCGAAATCAGTGACATATAAAAGGAGATACCTAAGAATTGTTCTATTTCCTTCACATCAGTGTGAAAGTTAGAAGATACATCGGTTTGGATTGCGTACAAATTAGTTTCATTTAGATTTTTTTGAAAGTGATTCATCTACTAGTGCGCAAATACGATAGTGGCGACTCTACTTGTCCTTCTGGAGGTATGTCTCTATGTCACTGGCAAGGAGTTTTTCTCGATTTCTTCTTAGACGAAATAAGTTTTTAATCTTAGTTTTAGTAGTTTTTGCTGGGCCCACATTGGGTACTACAGGTTACCGTGTCCTCATCACTTTCGTCGTCTTCTTACAATTTATGTTTCAAAATTATGTACACAGCGGAATACATTCAAAAGTACCTGCTTGTATATTCGGTCCACCGGGAATATTGGCATTGTTTGAATTATCATTACGGTTCTTAGAAAATGGTATCTATATCTGTGGACGGAAAAACCTCTGACGATGTCTTCGTCTTCCAGCAGCACCAGGTCATCAGCGTACGCCATGGCCGACACGGGCTGAGGGGTCGCTTTGTTTAACCGTCCACCTAAACTGGATCCTCCTCGTTTTCATGTCGCTGACCTAGATGTGAATGTGGACGCTCTCATCATGTTCTCCAGGTACGTCATCGGAAACGGCGGGACCACAAAGCACGCGGGGGCCTTTGAGATGGATTTGTGGGACACTGAGTCGAACGCTTTCTTGGTGTCGAGCGACACTAGGTTGAGGAATTCCCCCTCCAACCGTCTGGATTTGATGTAGTGGTCCAATCGTGTTGCGTTCGCCAGTGTATCATCAGTCTCTTTGATGCTGGCTGAGTGAGAGGACTCGGGATAACCTCTTGGCCAAGGCTCGGTGGAACAGACGTTGGAGGGCACTACAAATCATTATCGGTCTCCAGTTAGCGGCGTCCCTACGGTCTCCATCCTTCGGGAGTAGTACAGTTCGCCATGTTGCCCAGACGGACGGGGACAATTGCCGGTACCACTAACGAGTCGAAATTACATCGTTTCACGGCAGATAGTGATGCCGTTTGGTCCTGGCGAGAAATGCCTCCATACCCGTCCAGTTCGTCGGGCATGAGTGGTGCTGTTAAGTAGTCCCGAATCACCGGACGTTATCGAAAATATCATCATCAGATTCAGAAGAATCTATTATCAAATTTGAAGAAGCCAAGGCCACCACCAAAATTACAAAAACTTTCTGGAAATTCATCTTCTATGTAAGTATCGTTTGCAATGTCGTCCTCACTAAAATCTTCATCACTTTGTTCTGGCGGGAAAAGGG
This sequence comes from Pyrocoelia pectoralis, assembly GCA_036250285.1. Lineage (NCBI taxonomy): Eukaryota > Metazoa > Arthropoda > Insecta > Coleoptera > Lampyridae > Pyrocoelia > Pyrocoelia pectoralis. The sequence goes on from CM070075.1 coordinate 46,513,667, forward strand.
TTTTTACATATTTACCCTCTAAAGGACTTAAAGGATTTAGGTCAATAGGTTCTATGTTACTAACTTATGATCTACTACATCTCTAAAAAACTTATAAATCATTGTAATTTAATTCTGAAGTTGCTTAGTGCCTAGTATTCTTGACTTTAATTAATTAATTGGTACGACAAATGGAACTCTTGGTATTCATTAATACCTACCGACGTTTCAGGTTTTAGAATGATGTTTGGATGATTAATGATATTTAGTTTACTTACTAATGCACTGTCTAATCATAGGTTTCAAGAGAATAGCGAAAGATATAAAAAATGTAAAGTTATAAAACGAAAAATGATAAAAGGAGAAAAACTAGAAGAAACTAATGAAGGGAAAGAAAAAGAAAACGAAATTATAACCAAGAAAAGCAAGATCGCTACAAACGGAGATAAAAAATAAATCATTATGCTTAAAAGGGTCTCTTGGTTATAAACCTTAGAACAATGTGCTTAAAGGGCCAATTACCGAGTGCTTATTTACAGTTATAAAACAGTAAGATAAAAACTTTTCTCTCTCTCTCTCTCTCTCTCTCTCTCTCTCTCTCTTAATGCGTCCAAACAATCAACAACGTTCGGTAGCCTGTTGGTTGTGAATACACAGTAAGAGAAATAAAATGATGAACGATTACAATGGAAAATATTCGCTATCTAATATATGTTACCTATACACTGTGTCCAAGATAAGGAGGGCCACTATGGGGATTTCGGAAACGGTAAGAGATAGAGTTTCGGTTAAATGGGAGAAAAGTTGGGCAATTTTGAGTTTAGTACAATGAAATTTTTAAACTTACGAAATTCCGAACCGTTCCGAAGTTATGCGACAAAAAGCGAATTTTCAGGATTTCGTTTTTGACAAATTGTTACTTTGTCGTTGATGTTAACTGAAAAGTAAAAGGACCTTCTACAGGTACTTTTTAACGTTCTTTAACATGGCATACAGCAAATTGGAATCCGACGTTTCGTTTTCGAGTAACCATCATCAACTTTATTTTTTTAAATACGGTCCTGATTTTTTTATGCATAATATTAGAAGAGCTTTTTATTCTGCATTCAAGCATGTATCACACTTTATGGTTTAATTGCGATTTTATACTTATTTTACTATTGTACTTAAATTTACTAGATTCTACTTTGGAAGATGCTCTTGATATTTTACCCTAAGCCGTAGTACGCAATTGTTGGTTTCAGCAGCATGGTGCACTTGCGCACAATTCACGGGTGGTTAAGGATTACCTTTCAAATAGGTTTGCCGAAAGAGTTTTAAGCGCCAATTCTGAAACGCCCTGGCCAACTCGTTCTTCCGAAATAACCCCGCTGGATTTTTTTCTTTGGGGGTACGTAAGAAATTATGTTTACAAAGATACCTTTGGAATAGAAGAAGAACTCCGAAAGCTTGTACTTAACCGATTCCAAACTGTAACACCTACAATGTTAAAGAATGCTTTGGAATCTACAGTTAGAAGATGCTATTGACGATTGGAGAACTAAGGAGGGCTTTGCGAGCATTTATTATAATTTTTTTCTAATTATTGGTATGTGTCATGTTTAAATTTTCGTTTCATAAAATGTTTTCTGTTCATTTATGACGTGTTAGTTGATTGTTTGTAATTATGTACACTTGGTTATAAAATTTGTGTTCAAAATTGAAAATTCTGTGTCATTTCATTAATTTGATGAGGAAAGCACAGTTAGCAAAAGTCCATTTATAAATAAAATTCAGTTTGAATGTTATTGAGGAAGGATACAGGTTCGTACTTAGGATTTTTTCCGCTAATCGTAAAGTAAGTATAAAATCGCAATAAAACCATAAAGTGTGATACATGCTTGAATGCAGAATAAAAAGCTCTTCTAATATTATGCATAAAAAAATCAGGACCGTATTTAAAAAAATAAAGTTGATGATGGTTACTCGAAAACGAAACGTCGGATTCCAATTTGCTGTATGCCATGTTAAAGAACGTTAAAAAGTACCTGTAGAAGGTCCTTTTACTTTTCAGTTAACATCAACGACAAAGTAACAATTTGTCAAAAACGAAATCCTGAAAATTCGCTTTTTGTCGCATAACTTCGGAACGGTTCGGAATTTCGTAAGTTTAAAAATTTCATTGTACTAAACTCAAAATTGCCCAACTTTTCTCCCATTTAACCGAAACTCTATCTCTTACCGTTTCCGAAATCCCCATAGTGGCCCTCCTTATCTTGGACACAGTGTATACTTCACATTGCACTATAACATATGTAAATGCAGAGAAGATGGAATAATTATTATTAACTCGTGAAATTTTACATATTCAGTTAATAAGGTTAAACAGTAGTTTACGAATATTGTTTACAAGCCGAACTTGTATCTTATGCTTTAAGCTAGCAGTGTTATCAAGAGGGAAAGTTCGAAAGAGGAAATCCCAACGTATTGAGATAGAGCCCTTGGGAGAAAACATGGTTGGCACTCCGGAAAGTGTTTGTAACGCTAGAGACTGAGAATAGTAGAGTAAGTGAAAGTTTTAGATTGTTTGGCTAATTAGTTAATTGTAACGTTGTATTACTTTAGTTATTAACTTGTTAAATAGTTTCTTGTATTGTCCTGTTAAGGATTGTGTCGCTACTAACTACAGCGTTAATAATAATCGTACGCATCGTTCACACAAATAGGTATATTAACCATAAATATGTAATTTGTGTAATAAGATATTTTATGTCTTTGCAGCAGACCTCTGTAGGATTCATAAAAAGGGGCCATCACGATCCGTGTTCCCCTTGCCACCTAAGATTAATAGATAGTCAATGTAATGATCCATAAACACCATAAATGTTCATAAGGCAAAGTTTCAAGTTGATCGTAAAGTTGTGTGTATTTAATGTTACCATAACTAGACAAATTGGCCGCGCCTCCATTGAAAACTGGTGCGTATTGAGATATGTAAAAAAGGAAAGACCTCGAACAGCGGATTTAGAGAAATACTCTGAATTACTAAAATGTGAGTTATCTAGACGATTTGGTCCGCATTATTAGCCGATGAAAATGTGATACCAACTACGTTCGATTCGATGCTGTGAAACAATATTTCGATTCAACAGAGAATTTAGGGGTCCAAATAATACGCTATCTAACTTCACAATCTGGTATTACCAAGAAAACGTATCTCACTAAGGGTTAATGCTTGAAATCTCACTTCCACAAAGTTGCACACCCACACGGCTTAATTTACGTCAATACGGAGTCGACAATTACTAAATATGGTAAAAGTTGTACCTGAAAACCTGTTCTCATTGAACGAGGTCATTGCGAAAAAATTTTTGGGTCTAAAATCGCTAAATAAAAGTTGTGGTAAATGTGCCTATCCTACATGACGAATTATAATTAAAAGGGAAACGTTTCACAACAGATCCTTTCGACATTTTTGGCACAATTTTCAGAACTCTTCCCTTTATTGAATCGTTTAGTTTATTCGAACATATTTGTTAGTTTGTGAAAAGGAGAAAGAAAATAACAGCCCTTTAATACCGCTTTCTAGTGTCCAAGTGTCCATCAGCAAGCGTTATATAAAGAAACTTTCTAAAACTAAACAACGCAGATTCATACCAATCCATGACGTCTGTGAGAGATTGGCACCTGAGCAAGTCACTAATGTTATGGCATTCCATGCCATCACCGGGTGCGACAGCACATCGAAGACTTCCTCCATCACAAAAAAGCTGCATGGAAGGTATTCAAAGGAAATTGCCGGTGCCTGATTTGGAATCAGCAACCCAAAAAACCCGAATGAGATGTCTAGAATCAGTTGAAAGTGAATTTCAGAAAAAGCTTCGGAGATGACGTTGCTCGGCCATCCTGAGCTCCATGTGGGTGATGAGCCAATTTTTGGAGGTCATATTCGGAATCAGCGACGTCGAAAACCCCCTGAACCCGAATTGAGTCGATTCTAGAAGTTTATAACGAAGTTTTGAATTTTTTCTATGAAAATGCATTTTTCAGGATGCATTTTCCACTGCACAAATGCAATTTCGAAAAAAACCATGATCAAAAGTAGGTACAAAGTTTCCTATTGAATTTAGGAAGCGAACGCAAAAAACCCCATCTCAATCCCTCTTACTACAAAAATTTGGTAGGTTCAATGCTTTATTTCCTCGCCTACTTGAGTGAAACTGGAAATCAACTGTGAAAATGTACTTATTCTATTTTATTTTATTTTATCATTTTCTTTTAATTTACATTTCTCTGAAACTACAGATAAACAGATTTATACACAATTTGTGCAAAATTTGCATTAATTTGTGTCATTATATGCTTACAATTGATGTAAATCATACACATATTTTTTTAGTTATCTAACACCATGTATTTGTGAATATGCCTTAGTCATAGCCTAACTCAACGCGCGCGAATTGCTGCAGTGACATTTATTTTCCGGACAACGTCGTGGTTGGTCGTTGGTGCGACAGAGAGAATGCTGAAAAAGTGTTTTCGACAATTTATGAAAAGGCTGCGGAAACTGCGTCTAATTTAGATGTGGAACTTGTGAAACCAAGAATAACTGGTAAACAGCAAAAAATAGGTCGAATTATTCGCGTGATACGCCAGAAGAAATCTATCGGATGAGTACATTTGTACCAATGCTAGATCAAATATTGCTCGATTTGAAAAGTAGGTTCAACGAGAATACGCTGGATGAACTAGTACTGAATATCGTGCTACCAGATTATTTATCGAAACTTGACGAGGAGCAACTGAATGTGTCAGTTACAAAATTATGGAGCAAATACAAGGAGTTGCTAGTACATTGCAAACCGTATAACACCGAAGATTGCGTGAGATCTGAATTGAAGTTGTGGAAGGCGTATTGTGATCGCGAATTGAAAAACAACAGCCACCCATCGGTTGCAGAACTGTATAGAATGTGCGACGCAGACATTTATCCAAATTGTAAGTTACTGTTACACATGATCTTGAGTTTACCAATTAGCGTAGCTTCTGCAGAACGAAATTTTTCAGCCCTGCGTCGGCTGAAATCGTGGCTCAGAAGCCACATAACCCAAGACCGTCTCATAGGGCTAGCCTTAATGCATTTGCATAAAGACATTCCACGGATACCTGAAATGGTATTAGATAGATTCGCGAAATCAAAAAATCGACGTCGTCACATAATTATTTAAGTATGTTATTTATAAATAATGTATATCTGAAATATGATTCTTTTAACTTTTAACCCTCTTCTCTTATTAGTCGGCATCATCGATCCAGGTCGGTACTGGATACCGACTCTATTCAATTCAATATACAATAATTTGAACATTTTTCAATATTTTTCAAAAAAATTATGTATGAAACCAAACGATACTGATTAAAAGAAACCGTTGCTACGTGAGGGGTTAAAGTCTTGTTGGACAACAAAGTTATTGCCCCCCCCCCCCCCCCCATAGACAATTTATGGATCCGCCCTTGCCTAGCACCGACCCCCCTACACTCTGGAAATTTGGATTTTATTGATTACACGCCAATATACTTCAGCAAACAGTCCTTATTAAAGCCTGGTACTTATCTGGATCATGTAACTGATATTATTTTATCAAAACTTTTTTCTATAATACCTCAAGTATGTACATCTCACAAGGTTTTAATTAATATAATTTCTGAAGATATTTCATTGTTTTCACCACTAAAATGTGAACTACATGATTTGTATTAGAACATTATTGAAGTTTGCATAATATATTTTTGGATTAAACAAATTAACTTAATTTTAAGTGGCAAGAATCGTAGGTTCTAAGCTGTAACTAGTCGTAGATGGCGCAGGTAGTTGAGTGGTCTTAAAAGTTTGCCAGGGCTGAATGATCATTCTCCTTAAACGATCAAATCGAGAAATTTATGTAATTAAATCTAAGAACGTAGAAGAGAATTCTGTTCAACGTTCAGTAACTTTCAATAAATAAGAGTAGTTGTGCTTGTTTAATTACCTGTCATTAGACGAGTCAATTTTAGACAGGCGGGGCGTTAGGACAAAGAAATATCTGGGTTCCTTCCCAGTTGCTGGAATATAGATCCCAATAAATTCTCTGTAGGCGATTTCAGCCTAACAGATCACACTCATTAAGATATACAAATCGAAATTAACTATTGGAGAGAAGACTCTAGAACAGTCGAATGTAACTGTTGAAATCAGGCAGAGAACTACACAACAACCGCTATCGTCGAAATGGAACTCCACCCAGAAATTCCAAACAGTAGTCAACAAACCAGTGCACCGAACCCCAACGGGGACCATCGAAATGTAATGAGGCCATGCACAGGATTCCACCCAAGAATGCTAGCAGTTTAAACCCAGCGAGATGAACGTCAGGAAGTGTTAAGCCACCGTTTGCATCATCCCCTTCTAACGTTGCATCTTCATCAAAAGTTTCCATTGAAAACCTGGCAGCGCTTCCTGTCCCAATTGTAAGCAAAACAACACTCAGAAATGTTCACTTCCACCCCATTAAAAACTCAATTAGAAACAAAAGAAGAGAAATCTTAACAAAAAAGATAAAGAATGAAAGAAATCTGAAAACAGGAAAAGAAAGACGAAAATAGTAGGAACACTGGCTACTAAAGCAAAGAAAAGGTCTCTGAGTAAGAAACATAAAGTGAGAAATTTACATTTTAATGATTCCGTGTTATTATGAAAGTCAGTTATGTGACGATGATGAGTTAGAATGTAGATCAAACTGCAGTTAGCATTTTTCCTTAGGTTTTCCCCCATGTAGAATGTTTGAATTTCGAATATACTTTTAGTAAAACAATAACAGCTTTTCATTTTGGGTAATAATAACGACCCGAAAACGTAGTTACACAACGAAAAATTGATGAAAGGTTATATAAACGAAGGAAAATTCTCATCTATAAGAATAACTACGTAGCACATAAAAAAAATTGAAAATACCAAAGAAACTGCTAGATATTATTAAGGTTCGATCGAACACACAAAGGAGAACAATATATTTCACTTACCGGCCGGAACACCCCGAAGGGCAGGATGATCATCCCCTACAGTATCTGGTACACCTTCCATACTTTCACCTCCTAAGCTATCCTCGTTAGGACAGTCTGAGGTCGAATTAGCGCCGCCTATATCTTCCGTTTTACCGTTGTTACGTTGACTAGATAATACTTGCATCTCCCACATTTGCTCTTGTCGAATATCGTCATTGTAATCCTGAAACAACAATACTATTTAGTTTTATTTTATTATGAATTAAAGAAAAGCATTGAAAATGCTTTCATAGCAGCGCGAAGCTTGAAGTTCTATAATGCGCGTTCTATTAAATGTTATAAACCTTTTGAAAATCTTGAAAGATGATTAAGGAACATAAACGTTTTACAAGGCATTCGCTTGTAGTTTATCACTACAACTATGAAACTTAAGTCGGATCATTTCAAACGTAAACAAGAGATGAAATAATATTTACTATGCAGCGCTTATAAAAGGGTTATCTTTGGTTTAAATAAATACTTTATAAACTAAGAGGATGAACCTTAACTTAAATACAAAGATAATAGAATGAAACCACTTTCAAGAGAAAATTGGTATCATAACCCCCAAATAAATAACACGTTATTTTATACACAGAATACTCGAGTATCATTTAATAGCCTGCTCCTTTGTGTTGTATTTCAACGGGGATAAGAGGCGAGTTATTGTGAAATTTACATGCTTCAGATGTCAAAGTGGGGTAATATGAAGTATATCAATATAAATGACGTAAAAGAAATTTCATACTTGAAAACTGAAATTGATAGATGTCGCTGAAAACGAATTATATATGCTTTGCGGAGCACATTTCAAACCAGTTTGTGTTGAAAGACGTTTTTTTATCTGTCTCTTTGTAAAACATTCCAAATATATTTTTACATGTCCAAGATGATTGAATTCTGTTTTTAACAGTTTCTTAGTTAATGTGTTCGATTCAATAGTTCATATTTTATATTATATGTATATGCTACTGATTAGCGAAGCGCACTATTCTGTAGCAAATGTCATGTTGTTTGCACACAAACGATTGCCAAAGTGTCGTATCGTGTGGGGGTAATGTAGGCGAAAACGAGTAAAACTGCAACACGGAAAGTTGCATCACACTTAATATGTAGGTAAAACAGACCTAAATTTGAAATGATATGCTTATGATCTTCTTGCTTAATATAGAAAACATATTCGATTAAAATTCGGTTTTCTTTAGAAGATCCTGTCCCCTGTAGTTGTGGAACTGCAGGGTACCAAGAATAAGAGAAAACACCTGAGGGTAAGTACAAAAGATTATAGAGCAGGAAATGGCTCAACAAGTATGACATCACAGAATGGGGACTTGAAGGTATGTAATGAAGAGCCAGTGGCAGGAAATGGAACTCACGTGGAGTGAAGGGATGCCAGAGATGGGGGAAGGAGACATTCGACCCCTAAAGTTACAACCGGCGCAGTTTCTACAAGAAAGAAGTAAGCCACCAGTCGAGGCATCGGGCGAAAAAATAGCTGAAGGTGAGCAGCCGAAAATGAATAGGAAGCTAAAAAGGGAAACAAAGAAGAAACCGGAGAAGGATGGCAATGCTTATTGTACCCATAGAGCGATTGTACCTGAAGCATAATGAAGCTGTCGCCCTGGGGCTAACGAGATTACCGGCCTAGTCCGAGGACTTCTGGTAGGAATTACTCAGTAATGTAAATTTCTACCAGGAGGGGTCACCAGTCCTTGTAATCATGCATGATTCCCACGATGTCTCCCTCCATTCCTCCCACCTGTACAAAACTTTCCTTTATAAGCAGTAACCCAACCAAGATAGTATCTATAATAATATAATCTTTACTTAGTTTTTAGTTTACTAATACATTTATCATAGTACAATTTAATTCATTAAATTAGAAGTTATTCTTCACATATTTACTTAACATCCTATTAAATGAATAAATGTTCTGTTTTAATTCATTAGGAAGGTTGTTATATAATTTTAACCCTTTATACATGAAAGAATTTTGTGTTTTTGTTTTGCAGAATTTAGGTAACGTATAGTCTCCACAGTTCCTTATGGCATAATCATGTATTTCATAATTACATGTAAATGGCATAGACACGTACAATGGCAGTAGACCACTACATGCTTTAAATATTAGAGTTAATATAATAAAGCAAATCCTTTGTTTTATACTTAGCTTTTGCAAAGTATCTAACATTACAGTAATTTTGGTATACTTGAACATTGTAATATGATTCGCATTGCTTTGTTTTGTTGGATTTGTAGTTTTTTAATATCAGAATCTGTACACTAGTGCAAATCAAAGTGTGACGCAATGGTGGTTTTATAAATAGTAATTCTTGCTTTAATGGATAATTTGTTAGATATTCTACTAAGTAGGCCGATTTTCTGTGCAACTTTTTTTATAATATATCATCAACATATGCCCTTAATAGTTATTTTTGTATTTAGTGCGCGAAATGCCACTTTGGTGATCGAGAACTGATTTATTTAACGAGACGCAGCCGAGTTAAAAAAATAGCCGAGATCACCAAAGTATTTCGCGCACGAGTTGCAAACAAAATTTTTCCTACAAACGTAAAAAAGTTATAACAATTATTGTAACGTTAAAATACAAAACTCTCATCTAGTTTGCGCGCAGTGTAAGTACTTCGCGCACGGCGTCGTCATTTCGCGCACGCTGTCATGGTAACGTAGGAAAGTGAAAAAAAGGGTCACTTCGCGTATTGTTATCGATGCGCAAACCTTGTCATTTTTTGACGTTTGTAGAAAAATGTGATCAGAATGTAAGTTACTAATTGCTAAGTTTACTTGCAAAATAGTCCGGGCAATGAGTGCTCAAAAGAGGGGTGTAGAGTGCATGCCAGAATTTGTGACTTCAGGACTTTGTTAAGAGTAGTTTGCAAGTAAATACACTAAAGTCCTCACCCTTGTGAGGTGAGCTTAAAGTGGCAATGGGGGAGACCATTTTTTACTTACTACAAAAATGTTGTAGGTTTGGCCTATTTAATGCTTTATATCCTCGTGTAACTGGTTATTCGATACAGTCAGTAATGCATGACAATATACATAAACAATTTAATTAAGGATACATTTCACGAAGACCAGGAATTCTGTCTCATCATATTTTATCATGCGCAACACAATTTACAATTTTGTAACATCAAACTAAATTTAGTTCAGCTTAAACGTATATGTAACGTATATGAGGAACAGTTGAAAGTTATATTGCACAAAGTTTATCCTTAATTATTTTGATGGCAAATCTCTATCTAGAAGTGGTAATAAAAGTTGTCCTAATTTACTGTTGTCTCTCTTCATTATTTCACTTGTGAGTAAGTTTAGGTGACGATTCCAATTACGACATTCCGGTATAAGAGCCGTGATGACTAAAACGTTTTATAATTTATGAGTAAACTTCAAGCTCGATAAACTTGTAACTGTTGGTTTACGTTCAAGTTTGTTGTAAGTAAGGTGTGCAAGTATGCTGCCAAAATAATGAAAAATCATGAGAGCAATTATTGTGTAATAAATCTTTAGCATTTCATAAAAAAATGAGTGCTACAAATACAAATGCTCTATACCTATAAGATGCTTTTATGCACTATTCTTTTTGGCTACTTCAAATTAACAGAAAATTTACGTTTGTTGTATAACATTGTAAAAGGATTTATTGAACCACACGTATTTTGATCATTTTCTTTAAAGTAGAACATAAACGAATTGGAAGCGAAAATGATAATTTTATTTAGTTAAAATCTGCCTTTCCGGCGCCAATTTCACTTTCAAATATCTCTTTTTAATATGAAATACTACCTTTAACTTTTAACCAGAATACACAAATTTGATTACGTAGAATTTAAATTATATAAAATATGTACAATTAAAATTCAAAAACACGCTTGATAAATAAATGAAACATAGTTTCTCAATCTACATTTTATATAACATCGTTTTTAATTTCACGCTATTCAATTTTCAGCCTCGCTCTGACTGGTCAAGATGTTCTGTTTACTCGCTGTTCTTCCAGTAGCAATCCCTAACAAAATTTCTTCTTCCCGATGATTCATTTTTAGTTAGTAAAGTGGGTCTACTTTGCTCCTTTAGGAAATACTTTGCTCCATGGTTGTAAAACTTTTTAAATTTAAATATTAGCGCGTTTGTGCAGTTATCGCTTAAATGTACATGATCAGCGCCAAGAGGGCATTACTACGCATGTCTGGTCTCAACTAAATCAGTATATTCTCTGCGTAGTAGTAACAGTTGCAATTTGGAGTGGAAGAAAATGCCAAAATTTTTGTCATCTGAAAAATTAGTAATCCCAGCAGAAGTGGGCAGAGATTGAGAGGCGAGTACAATTTTATTTAGCGCTTACATGATTTGTTTCGTCAATGTAATTCGCGAAAAAAAGTTTCAGTATCGCCGCCACACGGCAGTTCTATACACTAGTCCGTGTGAGATAATTTGAACGAAAGTGTTTACTTTATGTGTAACGAGTGTTAAGTAGCTTTTTCTTTTTTTAAAATCTAATTGTAAATGAAAAAGTACGAAAAAATAAAAGTAATTTGTACTGCTCGGTTCCGCAATGTAACACATATTTTTCCGAAAATGTATCTTTTCATACCTTTCTCTTAACCAATAAAAGGTTATGTTCGGAATGGGTACGAGTTTTGAAAATAGGAAAAGAAGTTTCAAGGTACATGCGAATATGCAGCAAACATCTCAAAGAACAGGATAAATTAGCCCTTTATTTTACCATTGGCGATCTCACATCAGAGAAATGTCTCACATACATCGACCATACTTAATTTTTTGACATTTCTACAGCGCCCTCTATTATTACTTTTTTTCGCGAATTTTAAAAGCTAACCTAAAAGGGTTGTAAACATTTTATAGTGAGTTCCATTATAACGTGTAACTTTTAGTGCTAAAGGGAATACTTTGCTCCTGGTGCAAAATATACCCATAAGCGAAAACGTTTGATCATTTTTTGCAGTGTGCAATTAATAATAATAAATTAAAACAAAAACACATCGTAACGTAAAGCCTGGATATCCGCCAGTGTTTACTAAAGAAGAAGCTTCGTTTGTATCGTGCATTCACTTCGTCAGTGCGTTTGGATTTCCCGTGGACGAATTTGAATTGAGATGCATCATCGAAACATTTTTAAATCGACGGGGAAAAATAGTAAAACGTTTCAAAAACAATCTTCCTGGATAAAAAACTTTATAAAAAGGCATCAAGATTTAACAGTAAGGTTTGCTAGTAACATTAAACGCAGAAGGGCCGCCATCAATAAGGAAACTGTCGATTATTTTGAAAACCTCAAGATCACTTTAACTGATGTCTCAGCAGACAGAATATGGAACTATGAATATCAAACAAACCTCATCGATAATCCGGGTTCTAAGAGAGTTACAACAAAGCAGGTGGTTAAATGCCCCGAGAGAACCTGCAATTCTTCTAAATCTACTATTTCTGTAATGATTGCTGAGAATGCAGCAGGAAAATTACTGCCCCCTTACAGAAAAAAATTAATTTTCAAAGAAATTGGAATTAGTACAGTCAATCTGTATTTTTTTGTTCGAAAAATTGCCAAATGGATTTTTTTTTCATATATCAGTAGGTCAGGAGAAAAGCTTAACGTCAGATTTGCGAGGTACTGGCCCCATTGGATTTTTGAGAAAGTCAAAAAGTTTTTGAAATACATTTTACCCGGAATTACTGCGTTTTAGAGAAAAAATTTATAAACAAAAAATGTAGAGGACATTTCCATCTATAATTAATGTCCATGAGTTGATAACGTATGACTTAAAATTTAAGCGGTAGGGGGCTTTAAAGTACCAGAAAAACTGTTTTTTTGCTTTTTTGCCTAGACAAATTTTTTTCCGCAATACTGTAAATAGAATAGTTGTTCCTCTCAAAAATACCTACAAAATTCATTAAAACTATTTTTTTCTTCGACTTCCCGTTTTAGAGTTATAGGTTGCCGAAGTGTAAAAATTGTACCATAACACGGTAGAAAGGCTAATAGAAGTACGGTAACGATTGGCGCGTTGCTCATAAACGGTATATTATTTTTTGTAAGTTGATTAACAATAATATCTGTTAATTACTATTGTTTTTAACATGAATTAGAATAAATTTTTTTATTCTATATTTTTTTATATTTCTATATTTTAGCGCCACCTACTGCTTGCATTTTAAGTCGTACGTCATCAACTCAATAACATTAATTGCAGATGGTAAGGTCCTCTACATTTTTTGTTAATAAAATTTTTCTCTAAAACGCACTTATTCCGAGAAAAATGCGTTTCAAAAACTTTTTTAGTTTCTCAAAAATTCAATAGGGCCGCCAGGACCTCGCAAATCTGGTGTTAAGCTTTTCTCATGACCCCCTAATGAAATATGAAAAAAAAATCCACTTGGCAATTTTTTGCGAAAACAGCCGTTTTTCACGACAGATTGACTGTACTAAATCCAATTCTTTGGGTCATGATATGCAGGTTTGTAGGCGAATTGAAGAAACTTGAGAGAAAGTTAGGCGAATATGTAATATTTTCATACGAAAAATAATTGCATCCTGGACAAATAACAGAAGTAACATCCTCAGATTTATATCACGTGTGGGATGGTTTGAGTGGCGTTTGGGGTCGGACGATTCTAATCAGAGAGGTAGTACAGGGAAGTAGATTACTGATCAATTTATATACTTTAATAAAATAATTTTGAATTGACTAACGTTACACTCAGTCTCTTTCTGTATTCATATACATATACAGCGTGTCTCACGGTGACCACCCATTAGAATATTTCAGAAACTATAAGCTCCCGCCTTATAAAGCCCCCAGGTAATAGTAATAATAATAAACTTTATTGTTCAAAATACCATACCAGTTGGTGTAGAACAAGTCGTCGTAAAACTAACAATACTAAATACTAATAAATGAATATACAAAGCATTGTGAGAAAGAAACGGGGAGACAAAATTACTTCAAATAGAAATATTCGAATTTAAAAATTCATGTAAACTGTAAAAGCTACATTCAATAAGGTACTTGTGAATAGTTTTACTAAAATGTGATCGGCTTAGATCTTTTAATTTTTCTGGCAATTTGTTATAAAATTTTGTCCCTACATATGTGGGATTCCCTTCGTAGACACTAGTATGATGTATGGGTATTGAATAATTAGTTTTGTTTCTGGTTTCATATTCGTGAAAATCGCTATTTCTCATGAACAAACTTTTATTGCTATGAACAGAGTAATATTTCTTTGATGTATATTGAAGGTACTGTTAAAATTTTATATGTTTTAAACAGAGTCTTACAAGAAGTTCCGGGAATTACACCAGCCATAATCGAAGAGTTTTTTTTTGAATAGCCAGTGGGCCGAGCTAATAAAGTTTTAGTCAGTGTGTGTTACAAAAATATAATGAAAATAATATTTACAATAAAGGAATAAAATAAACGGTATTTGAAAACTAAATATTAAATTCACAATCGGACAAGTGGCGGCCTCTCTGGTCCCTCCGACTCAAGCTTCACCCTGTAATAAGATTTCTATAAATATCGGTAGCGGCTGCGCACCACAAAATACGGCTTATCTTGTGTATAATTTAATTAAGATGGACGGCCAACAGGTGTGTAACCAACCGTTTTACGTTGATTATCAGGATAATCGGAATAATTTACGGTACGTATTCTATTTAGTATCAACAATTCGCCATCTTTATTAATCCTCATTCACCTTTTAAGGTTACGGTTACCGAAATCAGGAAAATTACAAGAACGAGGCGGTAATTCAAATCTAAGGTTAACTTTTATACAAGTAAGGGCCGGTTGTACAATGCAAGCTCAACTACGGTTTAGCATTAAACGCCTACTAAACCTGAGTTCAGGAAAATGATGCTTTGTACAATAACGGTTCAACGCTATAGTGTAGTTCAACTGAGGTTCAACATAAACCGCCAAAATCGTTGGCTTAAGCTTGGTTCAACAGTTTCTCAGAATAATATAACCTAATTTTCGAAGTTGTTTGTTTAATTTTGTTATCAAAGAATTTGTTTTACAACGTTTAAAAAAGAATGGATGCATATATTGGTATTTTAACTGACGATGAAGATTTCGTAGGATTAATTGATGCTGTTGATCGTCAGCGGGCAAGGAAAGTATATCGTCCGCGGGAAAATCATTTTACAAAGTGGAATGATACCGAGTTTATAAGGCGATTCCGCCTATCAAAAAATGGTGTTCGTTTCATTTTACAACATATTGCACAACAAATTTCACATCCAACACAACGGTATAGCCTAGAAGGCATTTACATTGAACGTCTTATCATTTTATAATTACAGAAATAATGCGGTTTCTGCAGACGTTATGTTGTTTGTCACATTACGGTTTTTTGCCACTGGATCGTTCTTGCAAGTAGTAGGTGACTTTGCTGGTATCGACAAAAGTACAGCATGTCGAATTGTAAATAAAGTGACCAGAGCAATAGCAGTTCTGCACCGTACGTTTATTAAAATGCCATCTACCGAAGATGAAATGGCTAGCAATAGTGCTGAATTTTATAATATTGCTCGTTTCCCTAAATGCATTGGGGCTGTAGATTGTACCCATATTAAAATAACATCACCCGGTGGTGATGAACCAGAAATATACCGCAACCGTAAAAGTTTTTTTTCATTAAATGTGCAGGCAGTTTGTGATGCAACTTGCAAAATACAAAATGTTGTTTGTCGATGGCCTGGCTCTTCGCACGATAGCACAATATTTAATAACTCGAGACTAAGAGCAAATTTTGAAAACCACAATTTTTCACAATATGTACTAGTGGGAGATAGTGGTTATGGCATCAAGTCGTATTTGATTACTCCATTAGGTAAGAAATGCATTTAAAAAAACCAGAACGTGCAGTTTTATGAATTTTAGGCAATGCCGTGACCGCAGCTGAACAATTATTTAACGAGGCGCAGATACGCACGCGAAATCCTATAGAGAGGGCTTTTGGGATTTGGAAAAGGAGATTCCCAATTCTCGCATTTGGGATTCGTTCACAACTACATAAGGTGGAAGCCATTGTAGTAGCAACAGCTGTGCTTCATAACATTGCTGTATTATTAAATGAGGAACTTCCTCCACTTGATATGGAACACGAAGCCCAAATTGAATTTGTCAATGAGGTTGAAGTTGAAAATGTCAGGGATGTTATTGGTGGAATAAATAACATAGTTCGTCATCAACTTATTGAATATTTTAACACATTGGTAGTTTAAAAGTAGCTTTAATTTGAATTTTTAAATAAAAGGATATACGTAAAATATATGTAAGATTAAATTACTTTTTACATTTCATTTGTGCCTTCTCTAATTGCGAAATTTCCATTCTCAGAAGATGCTCCTCTTTCTTCCATTGAATTTCCAATTCGTTTTTTTTATCTCTTGATTATGTCGTTCTTGCATATGTTGTAACTTCAAGCGACATTCCTCCTTGAAAAACATATTTTTGCTTTCTTCCAGGGTAGTTTTAGCTTCAGCCCACTGCGACACCCTATCTGTTACCGAATGTGGAGGTTCTTTTTTTGTACCTTAAAAAAGTCGAAGATTATTTACTCAACAAAATTGATCATGTGACAGCTTGTTACGTAACAACTACTGTAATTGTCAAAAAGCAATGCAGTCAGGGGCGAAATTTGCACAACGCATGGCCTAAAACCCTGCTTTATACATTACCTAATAATCAGATCAGTAGATATAGAAAATGGTGTATTTTTATACCTTTAGTTTTGGAAGTTTTGAGAGGTTGAGACTTCTTAGTTCTCAACATATTCGGTGTATAACCAGACCAATCATTTGCCACTGAGATACGATTACTATAATGTTTAAGTTTTATTATATAAACGAAGTAATTTTACCTGTTGTACTAGTGCTTGGTACTTCAGCTGGAGGGGCATACACATCACTACAGTTTTCAATAAAATAGTCGTGTTCTACAAACACAATATTATCTGTAATAATATCTTCATTTTTCTCTAAAATATGTCTCTCAAAATTATATAAATTGGTGTAGAAACTTTGTTACTATACCACTTTCATCAAAGTCCATTACGTCGTTGCTTATCAGGATTTCTTCGGTGTGAGCAGTGTTATTTATCGATCTATCTGCTACAAAGACCATTATATTGATAAAAAAGAAACAGTAACAGAAGTACACTTACTGTCTGCATCGTCGTCAAATTCAGACGGAATTCCATCAACTCGTTTTCCCAAAATTTCTTTCACTTCATTGTCAACATCGGTAAATTTAAAATCATGAGGCGGTCCCCCTCCGGTCATCCGCGCATGGCACTTTTCATCTGAAAACTTCTTCTTTACCCGCTTCTTAATGTTTTCGTACTTCTTTCGGAGGACATCAGCTGGTCGATGCACTTCCCCAGAAACAGAATTGAACTGTTTTTCAATTTTAAGCCAACACTCCGACTTTTCGTTGTGTGTCTTCATGTCGCTGATTTTACATTCCAAGACCCCCTTATACCCTTTAGCCAGTGATACGAGCAGAGACTCCTCCTTCGCACTAAAATTGGCAGATCTTTTCTTTGAACTCATTTTAATTTAAACTACTACAACGCGAACAATAACATAAACACACTAGTGACACTAGTAGACTGACATAACCACATAAAATACAACAAGTTCTTTACAGCGACAGCGCGACTCGTGCCAACATACTAAATTTGCAAGTAAACTCAAGTTCAGTTAAGTAAAGGTTGAACTACCCTTGTACAACACGTAGCAAAGTTAAGCGCCGCTTACGTTGAACTACAGTTCACTTAAGCTACAGATGAACCCTACATTGTACAATCGGCCCTAAGTTCCACAAATAATACTACCTTGTCTAACAGAACCCTTTCTAGCGGAATTCTATCGGGTACAGCCAGTCTAGCAATTGCAGGGTAGGTCAACTCTAATCGTTTAAGTGGGTGCAGAATCGTTACGTTAAATCCCACTTAATGACAAGTATTCTCAAGACTACAGTGGTAATTAGCCCTTTGGTCGTCTTTCCAAAAGTACTAATTAAGTTGCAGAATTAATGCTTACTCTGTCGGTTGCGGTGTAATCAGCGTAGGAAATACCTGCTGTATTACGATGCGTTATAATGGGCTGACTCCAGACTCCAATTATAACAATCAACGAGGATCAATAAACAATAAACCTTTTTACCTCTGTTAACTAGGATTTATGTTTTTACTGTAGCAAAGCTTACGGAATGAGTATAATTAATGCTGAGTGATTGATTGTAAACGGTAATTCGCAGGTGCAACACTAATTACCGGTGTCTTAAATGTGTATATTTACAGGTGAATGTAGAATAAATAAAGAAAACTAATTAAACTAAAACTTACCCCTAACAAACCCCAAAAACTAAACTGAAAAACTGTTGCAAAAACTAACTGAAAAACGCCTGCTTACCACACGTGGTAACGGATAACGTCACAACGGGATTTACACACAAGGCTTGAAGGGATACGGGTTCAGGAAATAACTAGGTAACGGCAGGATAAAGATAAACGGAATTCAACTGATCGGTTGTACAGGTTTCAACACTCTGGGTACTGCAGCGGATGCAATCACCAGGCACGAAGACAAGATAATACCGGCTTCTCTCAATTCTACGGTGTTTTGACCTTTTTATTAATTTTCCCCCAGTTGTCCTTATCTTCCCCCGGCTGTTAGTGGGCTGTCATACTTAAGAGTGGTCAGAATTAAGTGCCTCCTACAATTTTTACATACAAAATGGACAACAGGGGTACTTACCAATTCCAAACTCTTACACAGCATCCTCCCCCTCGGCTTCCAGCGGGCTTCCTTCGTTGCATAGGAACACCTTAGTGTCGGCACTGCCCAGAAGCAGCAGCCCCAGTTGTTCGACCATGGCCCTGGGCATCCGGACGAAGGTCGAGGGTTCAGTGAAGACCATCACCCTTCGTCGGTTTTCCCTCCTTCTCCGGTTCTCACTCTTATGTTTGAAGGTACTGGCTACTGGACCATCCTTGGTGGTTGGTGTCTCTATCCGGACGACGTTAGGGAGGGGCTCAATCCCTAACTCCCGGTTCATGGGTAGCGCACTCACCCTCATCTCTTCCTCGCATACCCTCAACACCTCGGGGTCGGGCGAAGGCATGATGGACGTATTCCATAGGGGAGAAGGGACGGTGGGACTTCCAAATAGTTGTTCCATTCGCTCCCTCAGGGTGGCCGTTTGGCAACGGCGATGTTTTCATCTGTTCACTAGGAGCCAGTGGGCTGGTAATCCCAGCAACTGGTGTCTCGGTGGTTACCTGTCGGGTGCCCAACGAGTGATTCTCCCCTTACGATTCTTAAGTTTTCTCGTTACTGGAGCCATGGCACGAATACGCGTTACTGTCGGAATGGCCCCACAGTCGTCCTGCGGGTCCATGTCACTTGATGCCCCCTCCACCCCTTCCATCGGTGCACCTCTTTGGCCTTCACTAACACCGCCGGTGAAGACCTTGGGCTGCTGGCCGCTTCTATAATTCCTTCACGCACCATCACGTCTACCTCGGCGTCCCTTATCTGCTGCATAGCTGGATTACGGGGGTAATACCTCTGCTTTATCGTATGTATGACATCTTTAGCTAACCCGGTACTGGTACAAAACTGACTCAGTTCATCTTCCAAGAACTGATTTAACTGATGGAGTTCTTCCTCGGTGGGTCCTCGTAACGGTGCAATTTGGTGGGTCACAGGTGGGCTGGATATGCTTATGTTTTGGAAGTATATGATACGGTTGGCGACATCTATTTGCACCCCATAGTGCTGCATAAAATCGAGCCCGACCAGAAGGTCGACAAACAGGGTGGGTAAATAAATGGCCCTTACAGGTAATACTACTTGTCGATACTCTAGTTCAAATTGAAACTCACCCTTTGTTTCAGCTGGTGACCCATCTGCCAGGTGAACCACTCCACCTATCCCCGAGATGGGATGAATGTTGTGTGCGGTTAACATTTGTACCACTCTGGTTCCTACATAAGTGCGATATGATCCCGTATCTACTAACGCTGACACTTCTTGTCCATAAAGGTGGAATTTAACAAAGAGACGATTGTCGGACGGATTTATACTGGATATTTCGGTTTTATTCGGCTGTACGAACCTCTGTACAGTTTGTACCCAGTCGGTTCATTCTTTCTCCTTCATTCGCCTCCGGTGCCTTACTTCCGGGGCGGGCGTGATTCGTTTCCCGTCTCTGTACATGAACAATCCCTGGTTAACACATCGAGTTGTCCACACCTAGAACAGAATTTCTTATATGCATTCTACAATTTACCCTTCTATGTCCTGATTTGCCACATCTCCAACAAATATTCTCACGGCTGTAAACTGCTGAGGTCTCCTCTACTGGCGGGTTGTTTTCTCGGTACTCAGTACTGGCATCGGTTGGTTCGGTGTCGGTAATCGGCGCCATTTCTAGAAGACGTTTCACCAGAAACTGTTCCCTCGGGTTGAACACTGCGGCTTTTTGTACGGGACTCGGTTTCTCACGGGGCAGTTCCTTCTGGACTTGCTCCAGCTGCTTCCCCCATTACAACAGATCGGCTACGGTCTTAACTTCTCTCCGTTTAATGTAGAGTTTGTAGTCGGCTCGGAGATTCTCATAAACGCGGTCCAACTGTTGTTCGAGGGACAGTTGACCATACCGGATTAATGTAGTGATGGCGGTAACATATGGACTTATTGGTTCATTTGCCTGCTGTCGTCTTTGACGCATCTCTTCTTCCAGCCGGTAAATATATCGGTACGGGTAGTATTCGTTACGGAAATCGTTGATGAACTGTTCCCAATTCATCCAGGTATGTTTTTGGTTGCGATACCATAATAACGCATTGTTGGAGAATACTAGTGCCAAGGTAGGTAGTAAACATACTCCTTCCAGGTCGTAAACCGTTCTCATTTCTTCCAGTTTCTATGAAAGCTACTAGATCAGCTTTCCCCTAATACCCCATTTTTGTACTTGTTCGCTCAAGGTGGCCAACGTACTTCTCTCGGCTGGCCTTGGTTCGCTTACTACGGTTACCGGGTGAACTTGACTCAAGTTCCTGGGTGATCTAGGTCGAACAGGTGCTGTTCCTATTGGGACTGCTTGTCCGTCACCAGTTCTAAAAAACCTTACCAATCTCTCCTGCAATTCAGTGACGGTCCCTCAAATTTCCTAGTCTCTTGTTGCAATGCTTCCTTTTTTAGGGCAAAGATCCAGCTCAGCTTTATATCCTGCTCTGGTGGGATTTCTTTTACCTCGGATTCGGCCATTGTGGATTTTTACGGTTTCTGGTTCCCTCGAGCCCCAACCACAATGATTCTTTAATCCCTAAAATGCTAATTAAGGAATAAAATACAATAATGGTAAGTAATTCGTTAATTCTGGAAAAAAAAACTCTATTAAACTTTTAGGTCCGGATCAAAGTTCCTGCTTGGTCTGCGCCAATTTATAAGCTCCCGCCTTATAAAGCCCCCAGGTAGCCAGTGGGCCGAGCTAATAAAGTTTTAGTCAGTGTGTGTTACAAAAATATAATGAAAATAATATTTACAATAAAGGAATAAAATAAACAGTCATTTGGTTTGAAGTTCTGCTAAGCCATTTTCGCAAGAAATTGAATGGCCTTATTTGACTGCACAAAAAAACAGTAGATATCTCAAAAACTAGAAGAGATAGGTATAGGGTAACCATGGTACCGTTCGAAAGAGACTCCATCAGACTACGACGAAATATACAGGGTATTTCATTTGAAAAAACCAACTTATATTATGATTTGAAGTTAACTAAACTCGGCATTAAATTTCCACCACCCTGTATGCAATTAAGCCACTTTGAAAGTATGTGTAGGATATTTCTACAATAAAGATACTATAATATTAAGTTTTATTAGATAATTATAATACTGCGTAAACAAAATGTAAATGTAAAACATTACAGTTCATTGACATGAAGAAAAAAGATGTCGCTACAATGAAAAATAGCATACCCAAAGAATTAAGTCAATTGGGATGCGTTCAATTTCTATCAGTATGGTTGGGAAGCTGAGGGGTCCAGCTATCTCTCGTTTGAATATGGTTCCTTTATCTTTCTTGCTGTAGAATTCACATGGTTTTAAGCTAGATAGTGTTTCTTTTAATTTTTATTAAAAAAATTAAATATTTCGGAAACGGTTAATTTTAGGAGAGTTGATGAAAGTCCACCTAAAATTTTACGTAGAATCCAAAATCGGAATAATATATAGGGTGTTGCAATTAAAATAACAAAGTTGGTTCAATTTCCGGAAAAACCGGAAGTGTTACGTAGACGCCATTATTTTATTTGAGGAGACCATGCCCGAAACCCCCATTACCCAAACTTTCAAAATTCAGATCATAGTAGTTTCTGAAATATTCTAATGGGTGGTCACCGTGAGACACCCTGTATACCTTACGCTAAAAGAAGTATCTACAGAAACAAAATTTTTATGTTGCGTTGCTTTTAAATTATGGCTGAGCAAATGTTATAAAAGAATCAAGCGCGCAAAAGCAGGGAAACAATCTTGTATAAATAATCCACTTATAGCAGTTTATACACTCGATAAAAGTAACGAGGTGAAAAATATGAAATTAGCGCATATTTTTATTCACCGCCATTAAGCATAAAAGGGCCATTGGAAATATCGCAAACCATAAAATTATTAGGCCACAGTAAATATAATCGACGCTAATTAACCGACGACGTTGTATACTCTTCTATAATCTTATAACATACGCTGGAAAAAATGCAATTAATTTATATTCTAGAGCTTCAGATAACGAATATATGTTTGGTAATTCATGACGTAGGTAATAGTTCACAATGATCCGGAAGCGATAAATTTTGGTTTATTCAATCAACTTTACACGTTGAAAAAATGTAGGAATATCGGGAAAGCTCTTTTAAATCTTTACCTTCATTCAATAACTAGTAATAAATAATTATCTAATTTTAATGGAGATTGTATATTCGAAACTGCGGTATAGTAACTAATGTTAGTCAGGTACAGAACATTACATTTTAAATGTAATACATTTCATGATTAATGTTCCAGACAGAGGCTATAAAATGTGCAAACTTCAGACATATTAAAGGAAAAGTAATTATTATACAGTGTACTGTACAGATTAAAATCTTTACTCAGACGGCTTCCTTGAGAGCAGAAATTACAAATTCTCGTTGAAGTATGATCCTTTGATCAAGAAACTAATGTCATCTGTATATAGCATAATCGCAGGCATCTCAAAGAGATTCTAAATGAGGTGTCAAAGAACGCTAAGTGAGAGTCAAAACTGTTATTTAATTTGATTGAAACATAAATAAACAGTTTAATAATATAATTTGCAGAAATTGAAAAAGAAAATTAATTACAATTATGCAGTCATCATTCAATATCATTGAATAAGTAATATACAGAAGTGAAACCTTTTACTTTTACATCATTTATATTGACCTTACAAAGGATGGAAGTTCAAAACTACCAGATTTGTTATTAGCATGTAAAATATTAGGTACGAGTTCCGTACTCAGGAACCCGATAATTATAGTAATAATGATATAAAGCCCGTCTTACATGGTCAAATTTCTACATTACATGTATCTCTGTTTTATATGGTGATATTTCTACATGTACTTAAAATTAACACAGAAGATTTTACATGTAAAAATTCATGTAAGAATACATGTAGAAATTTGACCATGTAAGACGGGCTTAAGACTATAGAGTAGACCAAGACATGTTCATTAATACCTCACGTATGGCGCCGAACCCTATGGATCAAAAGTTATGAGGGTCCAAAAGAAAAATTGTTGATTCGAATAATTGTGCATTCGAAGAATTGGTTTTCGAAGAATTTTCCCGGCACGGTGTTTAATATTATTATTCTCACAGAAAGCTTTCAATAGAAAACTCTGACATTCTTGTTTCTATTTGAAAAATCGTAGTTTTAGTATCAGGTTTATTAACTTTAATTCAAGGAAAGTGGTAGCCTTATCACAGAGGCTTTCTGGTATATGTTTACGATTTACCTCCCATTTTTAATTCAAATTACTTGATGTATACTGATGATCTAAAATTATATAGAAGAATTCAAACTGCCACTGATCATGATTTATTACAAGACGATTTAGATAAATTAAACTTATGGTAACTTGAAAACAATTTGCTATTAAATATTAAAAAATGTGTTGTTTTGTCAATTTCTAAAAAAATGCCATTTGAACCTTTGTATAGACTGGACAAGATTGAATTAGAAATGGCGGATAGCCATAAAGATCTGGATATTATTTTTTGTAAACAATTTTCGTTCTCAGATCACATTGAATCTATTGCAAATTCTCGATATAAATTAATGGGTTTTATTAAGAAAAGTACGCGAGGCTTTAAAAGTACTAAATGTACTGCCATGTTTTATTTTTCACTAATAAGAAGTAGACTCGAGTACTGCTGTAGGGTGTGCTGGTGAAGCAAAAAAACAGGAAATAATCCAAAATCATTTGTTAAGATGTCTGTTTTTTTTTAAATAAAAAGTATTGTCCATCCGACACACCTTCTGACATATTAAGACAAGACATAGTCCGGGTTTTCAAGACTTAAAAATATCAAAAATCAATTAAGAAGCACAATTGTGTTCATTTTGTATTTTGTGCATCGAAAATGAGACCTTTCAGAAAAATAGATTTTGATGAACTTATAGAAGAATGCTGTGTGAAAAAGTTTAGAAAGAAATTTTTCTAATCTACTATTTCGTTTTAAATGTATACTATTGAATCAGTTCTTAAATAAAATAACTATTAACATAAAGACATGGTTGAAAAAGTTCGTAAATCTCAAAAAGGAGGTTAATTGTAAGTTGAAAAGAAAACTGAAAACCTCCCCATTAGTACTAGTAGTAGTACTAAAGGGGAGGTTTTGAGTTTTCTTTTCAACTTATTAACATAAAATTTAATATGATATACAATTGATATTTTCTTTTTTGTGATCTGGATTTTGTTTGAATAAAGTTCCATTTTTGGTTTAGTTTAAGACTTAAAATTCATAATAATTCATACTTAAACTTTAAATGCGAATTATTATGAAGTAAATTTGTCTGAATTGAATTTGGTTTAATCTTCAATGTAATGAATATATTTAATTTAATTTGATAGAAAATATGATCATTTTTATTGCGTATTTTACTTTGGTAGTCAAAAGATTTTCATTATTTGAATTTTGTTCCTATGTAAATTTTGTGTGTTATGTTTGATTAGTTATTGTTAAAAGTACTATGTAAGTGGTTGCACTCCGATTCAATCGTTCCCGACTAGGCGGTCCCCGTTACAGCGGTTCCCATTTTAGCTTCAAATTTGTTGGCAGTGGGGGATAATTACATACCGGTTTTTGCACGGTCTTTCATTTCACTTAAAGTCCTTTTCAGATTAGCACTTTCAGGATCTGCTAGGTGGTTATGTTCCCCTCGCTCTTGTGGTGTAGTGTTGTTTGGAAGAGTCTAAAGTTTTCCGTTGCAACCCTGTTTCAAGCAACGCCAACGTTTTCGATTTTCTGAAACTTGATTCAAACGATAACAAAACCCGCAATAACTACAAGCCTCCGCATTTCTTTTAGTTTTAAAGATATCCATTTTTCACGAGACACACATTGAACTAACTGTACCTAATGCACTGTGAAGTACAATGCCAGAATGACTGAAAAATTTTAATAATTATTAACTATATATACGTATTATGTACTCGATTGAGTACATTGGGAACATACCGAGCTATGAATGACATTTAATAAAACAGTCAGGCTCTAAACAGAGTGTTACTTTGCACTTGATGCAGGCCCACCTAATTCTGCATTGACATTGTACACACCTTAGTTGTTTATTTAATTTTTTGGAAAATGCCCCCCCCCCCCTCATTCTGCCGGATACTGGACGATAATTTGATAAAACATCTCAAATAGTGCTGCACTACATATCCCTGAAAGGCGAGTAAATCTAAACCGTCTTGTGGTTTTGCCAACTGGCGCGGTCGCCATGCGTTGACTATCGCAACATTTATCATGTGGGCGAACAAGACCCACCACCACTTCTTTCCACGAATGTTAACTATAATTATTGACCGACTTATCGAGCAGATCAACACGGCCCATGGATCGGTTATGGAACGTCAATTTTTAATTTTTCAGCATCAGACCACCGTTTCACTTTGCCAAGAGGATCCACAGAGTCATTGTAGCCATAGTAACGTTTCTGTTACTAGAATCATTTTTTTGCATACCTGCAACTTTGAGTTTTCGTAAATAGTAATTAAAAGTACCAGTTCGTCGAGAATTTTCCCCTACGGAATTTCATTTGTATAACTTTGAGCCGAAAGTCTTATAAATTGAAATTGACAATTTTTATCATAAAAATCTTTTCATGTCTTTTTATTGTTTTTGATATAAATACTTACTCCCTGTAAAACAACAATAAGAAGATTTAATTATCTGCCGCGGTTTAAACGAAAACAAATTTCCTTAATTAAATAATACTGAAAAGACCATCCATGCTGTGCGAAATAATTAATTGTTAGTAGGGATAATACTCTTGTTCAAAAATTTGAAGATCTTGAATAGAAACTTCTAACAACAGAACTTCAGATTAAAAGTTGTAATAATTTGTTTATTAAAGCGTTAATTTCATTTTAAACGTTCGCTTGTGAAACAAAAGCGTATTATCTTACAGAAATTGCTATGTTAGATATAGTTATAGAATGCGACTGCTTAATCGGAAATACAAAATTTTCCTTTCGTATCAGAAATCTGAGTGGAGTATGACAGCATCAATAAATTTCACTTATACTCGCATTATCACGTTTATAACGTACATTTACAAATTTGAAACAAAAAGTGGTTAGCATTACGTTGGGTTGTAAATTCTGTGACGATTTTATGTTTTTTGATGTCCGAAATTATAAGCTGCTTTGAATTTAATTAACGTTGTGATTTAATTCTCTTTACATTCTTTATATCTGTTCTGACATTAAATTTCAAAGCTTTTAGGTTGTTACTGAAGTTAACAGCTTAAAAATTACCTCTATCACTTGCCTTTAGGGCTTTAAATATCTCAAAATTAATGTTTGTGTAGAATGGAGAGTAAACATGAGACTCTTTCAGATCTGTTGCTAGAGGGTATTTAAGTTCCAAAACACTTTTTTTATACAGGGTCAGGCATCTGACAAATTTGTAGGTTAATTAAAAGGCAAATAAAGTAAAGAAACAAGAGTGTTTTTATTTTCGAAAAGTACATACAATGCCATTTTTTTTTCGTTTCCTTTTCAGTTGATTTTGAGGGAGATGTTCGTTCCCTGACCCTTTGATCTCATTGCGTGGTGGCATCGGTTGGCCCGCCCGTTCACCTGATTTAAATCAGTGCGATTTTTTTCTCTAGGAATACCTCAAGTCAAAGGTATACATTAATCGCCCTCGATCTATTGAACAACTTAAAGATGGATTTCGTCACGAAATTACTGCCATTCCACATGAAATGACTGGCCGAGTTATAGACAACTTTCGTAAACGCTTTCGATAGTGTGTAGACAATAATAGATCCCATTTGACTGATTTAATTTTTAAAACATAATTTAAAAAAAATGGCATTATATGTACAGGGTGTACAGCTATGTACAGGGTGTACAACTAAGAAAGGAGACCAGCCATAACTCAGAAACCATTTTAGATAGAACAGTGAAATAAAAAACCTTATAATAAATGTGAGCAAGAGAAAATGCTGGAAATTATTTTCAATTTCCTACCATTGCCGCCAGGGGGCGTTTCACTGATTTTAATTTGAAATTCCCATTTTTGGGCAATTTTCCTCAGTAACGTATTTAAAAAATATATTCATTGTAAACTAGTGATTAATACGTAAAACTTTGTTTAATGAATTTTTACGATTGCTGTCAAAATAAAGGGAGGGGGAACTAAATTACGTGTTATTAGAAAAAATCGTGTAACATCGGAACGGGTTGCTTGAATTTGTCAAGATTATTCTCAATGTAAAGAGAATACTTGATATTACCAAAAAAATCCAAAACCACAACAGCTTCTTATTTCCGTCTACCAATAGAGGGCGCAACTTGTTGAAGGAACAAAACGGTCGATTTTTCTAAAACAATTCAAATGGTACCCAATATTTTTTTCACTGCTATTGGAAGGAAAATTAATAAGGGAGTAATTTAAAAAAAAATTATGTCAATAGCTCTTATAGTACCGAAGATATAGTGCAAAATGCGGTGGTATAACAGGCAATTTGAGGTATAAACAAATTGTACGCTTAAAATGAAAACTTTATGTCAAAGGTGTAAACTAGATAACAATGTGACATTAAGTGTATTTCGGTTGTTGTATTATAAGCAAAAATGCTAATTTCCAATGGAGAAACATTGCAGCATATTTTAAAAGCATGCAAAATGCAACTGTTGCAGGGCCACTCAAATTTTGAAAGAAATTAAAGTTTTCATAGCCTACTTTATTTATTTTAAAGGTACGATTTGTTTATACCTCAAATTGCCTCTTACATTACCACGTTTTTGACTATATCTTCGGTACTATAAGAGCTATTGACATAATTTTTGTTTAAATTACTCCCTTATTTTTTTCCTTCCAATAGCAGTGAAAAAAATATTTGGTACCATTTGGATTTTTTAAGAAAAATCGACCGTTTTGTTCCTTCAATAAGTTGCGCGGTAGACGGAAATAAGAAGCGGTTGTGGTTTTGGATTTTTTTGGTAATATCAAGTATTCTCTTTACATTGAGAATAATCTTGACAAATTCAAGCAACCCGTTCCGATGTTACACGATTCTTTGCAGTAACACGTAATTTAGTTCCTCCTCCTTTTATTTTGACAGCAATCGTAAAAATTCATTAAACAACGTTTTACATATTGATCACTAGTTTACAATGAATATATTTTTTTAAATACATTACTGAGGAAATTGCCCAAAAAATGGGAATTTCAAATTGAAATCAGTGAAACGCCCTCTGGCGGCAATGGTATGAAAATGAAAATAATTTCCAGCATTTTCTCTTGCTCACATTTATTATAAGATTTTTTATTTCACTGCTTAATCTGAAATAGTTTCTGAGTTATGGGCGGCCTCCTTTCTTAGTTGTACATCCTGTACAACTAGAAATTTAGAAAATGTTTTGGTACCTACATGTGTATGATTTGTATGTATGCGAGGTGAAGTATGATTAGTGGCGTGTTCTGTAAAAGACGGCAGCGTTTTAGTAAGGTGGTTATTGTTAAATTCTGTTATGTCATTTATTAATTTGAATTTTGTATCTTGAAGGGCTGTGTAGATTTCGTAGTGTTCTATTATAGTATTTTTAATTTTTTTATAGTCGTTACATTTGTGCATATGTTTGATTTTTCTATGGAGATGGTGTGATTTGTTTTAGAAAGCTACGCGTGGATATCATCGTTACATTGTTACGACTATACGAGTATCTCTTCAAGATTTAAATTTTAAAAACCGAAATGAAAAATAACATTACTATTATGAAAGTTTGAGGTATTGTAATTTTAATTCAATTGATTGAACCATCGAATAAAATGTAACCTATAAACTCATAGTGTAAATTTTTATTGTCATTAAATTGTAATTACAAATAGGTAACTAATTGAATATATAGCCTCCCCAGAATTAAGCGGATTTACTCATCAAGTGTTCCCTGTAAGAGAATAGAAGGAAAATTAAACAACAAACATTTCAACTTTATCATCCACGCCATTTAATTAGAAAACTTGGATGTCAATTTAATCTTATGAATGACTTTATTTTTGATTAATTTAATTAAAAGCACAAAACACATCGATACAATGAAACAGACAGTTACCTTGCATTCGTAATAGTTGAAGTTTTGGTTATACAGGGTGTCCCAGGTTTAATGATCAGGACTTTGACATTTTGTAGAGAAACACATTTTAAGGTGGGTTGCTCCTATATACATAGGTCCTAAAATTCTTTGTTTCTGAGATACAGAGTGCGTCGCAATTTTCTAAAAAATAAAGGTTTTATTTATTTATTTCCGAACTGTTGAAAATCTCCAAACCAAAATTGGCACACAAGATACATGGACAGAGCATAAGATCCATGGCAACCATAATTTTTGTACACCGCCAAAATACATTTTTCGTGAAATAAATGACAAAAATCTAGTTTGTGGCCGCACGGTAACAGAAACAAAAAAAAGTCTAGAGACATTTTTTGTTCATAATTGAACGCTCCATCGAAAAGTATATTTCGAATATTTAATTCAGGGCCGTACTCTTTTTATTTATCAAATTAGTAGAACGGATTACCCATATCTCCGCCACTGGTTGATTAAAAAAATTGATATTCTTCAATCTTGTGGCCCTCTGTCCTTGTATCTTGTGTGCCAATTTTGGTTTGAATTATTGCCACAGTTTGGAAATAAATAGATAAAAACTTTATTTTTTAGAAAACTTAACGCCCTGTATCTCAGAAACAAAGAATTTTAGGAACTACGTTTATAGGAGCAACCCGCCTTAAAATGTGTTTTTCTACAAAATGTCAAAGTCCTGATCATTAAACCTGGGACACCCTGTATAAGCAGAACGTGAATAATGGGGATAGACATAATATAGTGATGATATATTACCACTAACGCTACAACTCCGTGAAACTAAAAAATCAAATTTATGTAACTAAATGCCTCCGTTATGTTACGTTACGCCACTGAATGTAACCATTAGTTTCCTGTTCGCTAAGTGTAAATTTAGGGCAGTTTAACTTAACACAAATAGTTTCAAGAATTCCTTGAGGATACGGTTCTAATTATTATACAAGGAATATTATTTGTTAATTGCTTCTTTAAGATTATATTCACTTCACAGCACAATTTCCATTACCTTGCTAGCTTATTGCAATTTGTAATACAAAACGACATTTAGTCCTCGTTAATTATTATGCATACATACAAACAAGACCTAGTTATTTCGCTGAAATCAAAATTAACATGAAATTAAATGACCAGTAAACTGACACACAACTTTCCCGTGTTTACTAGAATGACGTATTAAATAAAATAGTTTGCATAACAACTCAAAATAAAACCGTTTTTGCATAATAACTCAAAAAAATAAACATATAGTGTGTAGTATAGTTGTAATCAGAAAACGATTTCTGATTTTCTCCTGAAATAATCTACAAGGTATGTCATAAATATTTTTAATATTTTGTTAATTTCCGGATAGAAAAAAAAGAAATATATGTAGCATAGTTGTAATCACTAATTACACACACAAATATGACTCAAGACACGGGTCTGAGTTGCAATACAAAGTGCACAACCTTCAATTATATAAATCAACCCCATTTTATATAGGAGCAAAAAGTTCAGAAATAAGGTCTATAAAAGACAAAAAACTGTTTAAAACCGCCTCAAAACGTTTTTTAATAAAAAATGCGTTTTACTCCATCGAAGAGTATTATGAATGTTGTATAGTCTCTGTTATTGTATTGTATTATGTGTATGTATTGGAATTGTTAGAGTTTTTATCTGCAATTGTATTTATAGTTTGAATTATGAGAAGATGCGTGCACGTCATACATTTTTTATGATGTCATTTTGTGCCATGTTTATATGTGGCGCAATATTTTAGTTTCATTTTGTAAGTATGCAACCCAACAAACAATAGCGTTTTCTGCTGGCATACCTTATAGGCATATAACTTTCTTGCCTTTATTAAATTTACATATTTGTTCAAACACTGGTTATGTAAGTTGTAAGTAGTAGGTGTGTAAATAAGTAAAAGAAGTACAGTAGAGTCCCACAAATCCGCCTTTCCTAGGAAAAAACATTTTTACACTCATTTTACATTTATACAACGTGATAAAACGTGTTTTAATGACAGTAAATAAATTCATTTAGCTGTAATTGAAAACTTCAAAACAAATTTTATAATTTTCTTAAATAATATCAGCTTAATATAACCAATCAGACAGATAATTAAAATAAAATGAATAATCAATATATATATTATTAATCATCTTCATCAAAGGTGTTGTCCTCTGAAGAATCGCCCCCAAGATTTATTATAAAAGGAGCTGTATTATCATGGTCAAACCCAACTTCTCTCTTCCACCACTCCATTATTGTTTTATTTGTGTCTTTCACAGTATTTTCCCACATTTGTCGAGTCACTTTATCAAGCGCCATTTGCCACATTTTTAAACAGTTTTCCCTCCCATAACCTTCTTCTCCAATGTGTTTATTGTAAAATGTCTTTGCTATTCCCCAAATTTTTTCAATGGGATTAAAAATGCAGTGATAAGGAGGGAGTCTCAGCACAACATGTCCATATTCCAATGCCATTTGGTCAGCAGCGTAAATCTTTTCAGGTTTGTTTCTAAAATACAGTGTTTATCAATCCCTATCTATAATTTGTATGTTGCTACTAAATTTAAAAATGAATATTTTTTGTACCAATTGAGGTCTTCCCCAATAGCCTTATTGTTACTTAAAAAAATAAAACTTAACAATTTATTAGATTACTGCAATATTGTATAAAGCATTAAAGCTATTGGGAAAGACATCAATTTCCACAAAAAGTAACTATTATCCAACACCCAATATTAAAAGTATGAAATTCATCTTTAAAATTAAAATAGGTAGTTAACTAACCGTGCAACAATGTCAAGCAAATGCATTTTAAAGGCATGACAAGGATATTCTAAATTCTTTTGTTGTAACCAATCTTGCAATTCAGATTTTTTCCAGTTGGAGTTTGGTATTTTTTCCAATAAACTGCTATGGTAACTAGCATTGTCCATGATAATTAGAGACGGTTCTTCTAAATTTGGCAATAGCTGCTCCTTGAACCATTTTAAAAAAATGTCCTTGTTCATTTCTCCGTGATAATCTTGGTCCTTCGTCTTCGACGAGAATATCAAAGATGATCCAGGAATGAAGCCATGAATGTTACCAGCATGAAGCACTATATGGCTTTAAACGTAATAAAAGTAATAACCTACTTGAGTCATGTAATAAAAAAGTTACCTTCGTCCTTCTGGTTTAGTTTTTCTTACACTTTTGACACTATTATCTTGCCATGATCTGCACGTTGTGCCATTTTCAAATACCCAAGTTTCATCTAAATACACACATTGAAGTCCACTTTGTGATTTCAGATTGTTTATATATCCTTGTAAAAAACGAAATCTTGATAAGGCAATGTTTGGTAACTCCATCAGACCTCTTCGTGGATCATCTTTCTTATATCGAAAACCAATATTATCTAGAACTAGTCTCAAAGAAGTTACTGAGCCTTTAAAGATGTCATTTTCTTTCAAACATTTAGAAAGTGTGTTTAAAGTAACATATTGCTTGGAAACATTATTCACAATGAACTAAAATTTAATCTCTAAATAATATCCACTTACTGTTTTTAATCATATCATAAATTGTGTTGCGTATAGAAGATTGATCGAAGGTATCAATGTCAGTGATAGGCTTTGCACGAGTTTTGGTCTTCTTAGGGCTTCGCAAAGGTTCATTCGCTTTACAGGTTTGCGAGACAGAACTAACTGTTCTAATACTTACACCTAACGCAGCAGCTACTCGTTGTAACAAGGAATGTGATAACAATAATTACAGAATAAAAATGTAAGAACATACTTCTCTTACTGCAGTCAGAGGGAGAAGAGGTCCACCATTGTCTCGTTCTTGTTCAAAATAACTTATTAGCGAAGCAATAAGTTCCTTTGATTTTGATTTTGATGGAATATAACCTGCCATTCTTAGGTTAGGTGAATCAAATGATTGCACTAACGAATTGATATTTATACGAATAATCACGAAATGATACAGACGCTGGTTCTGAAAAGAACAGTTTTTTTTATAAATAGGAACAAAAAATTAAAGGAGAATTAAAAATTTAAACAAGCAAATACTATCGTTAAAGAAAAGAATATTCAAGGTGAAAGTGTAAACGTACTATGCACAATAACAAGATACTGCGCAAACTTAAAAAAAAAATAAACCCCAAATTTCAAATATCTTTGTAGTTTTTATTCAAAATAGGATGAGATAAATTATTAAAATAAAAAATTTCACTATATTAGTAACTGTTATTGATTTTTTTCTTAAATTAACATAATTACATTGAATTTAACCGACAATAAAAAGATTTTAAGCAGTTGGTACAGTCACCTAGTTGTAAAACGTCATTGATGACGTGCACGCATCTTCTCATAATTCAAACTATATATTGACGTATCCTATGTTTTTTATACAAAACCAAGAGGAAGAATAAATATTATTATTATTAAATCAGAAAACGATTTCTGATTGTCTCCTAGAATAATCTAAGTTAAGTTTTTGTTCTTTACCAATTTATAAGTAACAGTTCTCGCCATCCTTTGGCTATAATTTCCAATTTTCAAAATTTTCCTTGAGCTACACCTTAAAAAGTAAAAACTTGTAGAATTGCTATATTGGCCGTCATTTTGAATTTAAAAACGAACGAAAAACGGTGTTTTACTTGTAACCATGTCTACTAACTTCATCAAAGGAAATTAGTTTGGGTTAAAACTTGAATGTTTGCCCCCAAAATAACGCCCCTAGTTTTTGCCCCTTTGGGCCGATTTTGACGAGAGGTTTGTTTTACCGTTTTTTTTATAAAAAATAGTTTTAAATTTCATCAAAATCGATGTAGTAGTTTAGACTCCACAGCCATAACGTAGGCACCTACAGTCAAACATTTTTCAAAGATGGTGGTTTTGGACTGATAGGGGGATTCAAAACGTCGAGATTCATCAAAATCTCGAGTTCGATTTTTTTTCGATTACATTACTTTCCCTATGTGTATACACTGTGTCCAAGATAAGGGGGACCACTATGGGAATTTCGGAAACAGTAAGGGATAGAGTTTCGGTTAAATTGGAGAAAAGTTGGACAATTTTGAGTTTAGTAAAATGACATTTTCTAACTGACGAAATTCCGAACGGTTGATGTTAAATAAAAAGTAAAAGAAGCATCTACAGGTACTTTTTGACGTTCTTTAGTATGGCATACAGCAAATTGGAATCCGACGTTTCGTTTTCAAGTAACCATCATCAACTTTGTTTTTTTAAATACGGTCCTGATTTTTTTTATACATCATATTAGAAGAGCTTTTTATTCTGCATTCAAACATGTATCACACTTTATAGTTTAATTGCGATTTTACAGTTAAACACAAGATTTTTAATTTGTTTTCACTCATTTTTATCTAACACATCGGTAAGAATTACATTTATTACTATTAAATTTTAATTACAAAAATTCTCTCCTAAAATTATACATTATACATTATAATATCAAACTTATTTCAAGTAAAAAAATTTTCTGTTTACAGACTTGAAAAAGCCTCAATCATTAGGCGAAACGTCGAAATGTCCATAATGTAAATGTAACTATCTTATAATTATTAACATAAAAGAATTTTGTTAATAAACAAGTATTGGCAGCTATCACCCATCGAAATCTACGATCTAAAAATACATGCTATATCCTTTATTTACAATACACTCCTATTGTTAATCTATGATCAATAGGTATCACAAGTTTAGTATAAAACAACCCTACATAAAATAACATAATACGAAAGCCACCGAATACCCAAGGAAAACATCTAAACTACCAAACTTCATACAAATTACAAGCATATCCATACAAGAAATAAAAAAAATTCAAGATAGAAGGATCCAATCTAACAAACATCACTTCCTAATCACATAACCCCTATCAAGAAGCACCATTAGAACTAGAAAACAAACACATAACAAACAATAAAAATATCAGATTCTACAACAGACATATAGACGACATCATAATAATAGCAGAAAACCAACACATACAAGAGATACTAGACACTTTTAACAATTACCACGTTAGACTAAAATTCACCATAGAAAAAGGAAAAAATAGAAAAATTAACTTGCTAGATTTAACTCTAATCACGATGGAAAACCACATAAGAACCAATTGGTACCAAAAAGCGATGAAATCAAACAAATACATTAATTATAATTATAATTCTCATACTTTGACAGTTACACACAACATTTTTAATTTGTTTTCACTCATTTTTACCTAACACATCGGTAAGAATAAAATTACACTTATTACTATTAAATTTTAATTACAAAATTCTCCCTCTATCTCCTAAAATTATACATTACACATTATTATATCAAACTTATTTCAACTAAAAAAATTTTCTGTTTACAGACTTGAAAAAGCTTCAATCGTCCATAATATAAATGTAACTAATTATTAACATAACAGAATTTTGTTAATAAACAAGTTTTGGCAGCTATCACCCATCGAAACCTACGATATCAGCATATGCTATAATAAATTAATATAAAAATGCCAATGTTAACTAATACTTTACAAAAATGGAAACATAAGAAGGTAATCTGTTAAAATTAATTTACTGTAATATTAATTTACCTACCTATTGTTATTATTCGTTAAAGTGTATTAAAATTGACATATTGATCGCTTTGTAATACCTAATGTAATATTAAATGTTTTTTTAAATAAAGATTTGTCGAAAATTTTTGATCAATACTAAGCTAAATTTTTTAAAGGCGAATGAGGCACTAAACATTTTTCATATATCTTAATTACTGCTCACATTACCCGTTCATAATACAGCTATATGTACTTAAATTTTTAAAAAATCTCAAAATAATCGAAAAATACTTGTTATGAACAGATTGACTTCAGCATAAAAACACATAACATGGTTCCTTAATTGTTTCTCATAAATTATAATTTAACTAAAATCAATTAAAAACTAAAAGTTTATCTTAAAAAAAAATGACATGATCAATGTTCCTAAAGTGGCGAATTTTGAATACGGTACTCCGAAAATTTCAGAAATTAATCACTCATGTTATTTAAGTATTTAGCTTACCTTAGTAACTAGGAAGATTAATTGACGTTTTCTCCGTTGCTTCGATTATTTTAGATTGTTCTTCTTAATAAAGGAGCCTTTTGGAGGAGTTTCTAATTATACCGGTTAATAAGCCACTGTGTACTTCGTAAGCCGTTTACGAAGTACACAGTGGCTTATTAACCGGTAAACAATCTAGGAAGATTAAATCACATACATAAATTTTATTAAAATATGTACCAACATCTAAATTATGTCTTTAAATCAGGGATGCACAGACTTATTAAGACTAGGGGCCACTCGGGCAAATCATGAACTGATGGCGGGCCGCCAGAAGTATAGGTAATTAAAGACAATAAAGAATTGATAATAATGTATTAAAATTGAAAAAGAATTTATTAATTTGAAGCGTGGCACTGCATAGTGCTTACAATCTTTTTTATATTTGGCTCAAATTTACTTGTAGCAACACGTAAAACCGCTTCCAAACTTTCATTTGCAAGGCGGTTGCGATTTTTTGTTTATTATTATTTAGTACTGAAAAGGTTTGTTCACATATATAGGTAGAACCAAATAAGCTGGCACATTTCAGAGCGTTTATGCGCAACTCTTTGTATGTATTTTTATCAATGCAGCGGTAAAAGTTCAGCAAGTCTCCTTCGTTGAATTTGTTGCGTAAATCTTGGTCGTTTTGAATGTCGATAATTTCTAACTGCATTGACTCTGGCGCATTTTCAACTGAAATCGTGAAAGGATTGCTGAATATGTCCAACAGAGGTTTCACTTTTTTAAACTCCGAAAATCTGTCTTGAAAAGATTGAATCAAAATATCTAGCTTTTCTACATAACTGAAATTAATCGCAGTTTTGTTGAATTTTGCAGCCATTTTCTTATAATTCGGAAAATGATTGTAATTTCCAGAATTCAATTGCGATCTGAAAAGTGTCAGCTTGCACTGAAAGGATGATACATGAGCGTAGAGCTGGGATATCAGTTGATTTTTGCCTTGAAGCCGTGTGTTCAAAACATTCAAATGATTTGTAATGTCAACTAAAAAAGCCAAATCACACAACCAATCAGGATTTTTAAGTTCCGGGACATCCCTTTGCTTTTCCGCCAGAAATATTCCAATTTCTTCTATTAAATTTAGAAATCGTTCCAGTGTCAATCCACGACTTAGCCACCTTACTTCTGTATAATACAGTAAATCTCCATATTCGCTTTCGATGTCACAAGGAATTGTTTGAATTGCCTGTGATTGAGTCCTCGTGATTTTATGAAATTTACAGTCGAAACTACCACTTTCATGACATTTTGAAATTCAATTTTTTTAGAACAGAGGGCTTCTTGGTGTATAATGCAGTGAAACTGCATGATATCTTCAGCGTTTATGTTTTTTTCTTGCAGATGCTTTTTCAGCAAAGTAACTAGCCCGGAATTGACACCAATCATCGAAGGAGCACCGTCAGTCGCAACTCCCGATAATTTTGATAAGTCCAAATCAGTTTTTGAACACTCATCCACAAGTACATTGAGTATATCAACTCCTTTGGTTTGACCTTTCAATGAACACATTCCTAATAACTCTTCTAAGACTTCAAAATCTTGAGTAACACCTCGTATGAATATGAGAAGTTGAGCTGTGGAACTAATATCAGTGGATTCGTCGAGTGCTAATGAAAAAAATTCAATGATCTTAGTTTTTTCAGTTAATTGTTCCGCAATATGACCTGACAAAGACATAATTCGTCTTTGGATAGTCATACGATTCAGTTGAATTTTCTCAAACTTTTTTGCTGCTTCTGGACACATTTTCTTAGCGGCAATTTCTATGCATTCTTTTACAAAATCCCCATCATTGAAGGGGCGACTTCGCTTTGGTATCATTTGAGAAATTTCATAACTAACTTCTGTAGCTGTTTCTGAATCTTGAATGGGTTTTGTAAACATCGCTTGCTGACCAATAAGCTCCCGTTTTAAAGACAACATTTTTTGCTTTCTTAATTCGCCTGTAAACTTTGTAAAAGTAGGATGCTGCGTTTGATAGTGCCTTTTTACATTATATTCCTTTGCAATCGCAACAGAATTCTTGCAAATTAAACAAACAGCTTTGTTATGCGACCATACAAAAAAGTATTTCTCAGTCCAAATTTCTTGGAACTGCCGATTTTCATCTTTAACCTTTCGTTTTTTACTAGGTCCTGGCTTGTCCATGTTGCGTTCTAATCCTGGCTAGAATTAACACAGCACCTAAAAACATTTACAGTACCTACTTATTAATAACAGAGTTTTACTTACGATTTCACAACACAATTATACACGGCACTTGACGGGTTAACACCGCAACAGGAAATCTACGTTGAATGTGGATCAAAATATATGACACCAGCTCGTCGAGTTAAAATCTACACTAGAACTATTGCCTTCCAAAAACACTATTTTAAACTGCACTTATTCTCAATCACTTATTACTTCACTTAGTATTTTCGCGCTTATTTCTCTCTGTTAACACTTCACTCAAATTAAAACCGAACTGTTAGCGTGGCTTTTATACCGCGCGTATAGACTCGAAAACTGTGTGGAGAAATCTCGAAATCGACTCTGGAAGCTTTGCTGTCGGCGGGCCATCAGTATTCGACCGGCGGGCCGCATGCGGCCCGCGGGCCGCGGTCTGTGCATCCCTGCTTTAAATGATACACAGTTCTATTTGTACAAAAGAAATTACTTACCCGAGAGTTCCAGAGCTTTTTGTAGTAATTTTCTTGATCTAGTTGACATTCCAATCGAAGAACAAATTTTTGGTGATATCCTTTTTTTAGTAGCAGTGGAATAGGTATGAACAGTTTGTCGAGGTGTTTTAAAAACGTCCATAATTCTTTTTATATGTACGTAAAACACAAAAACACGCAATCAATAAAAATTACACTTCACCGGCACTAGTATATCGAACAAGTACATAAGTAAAAAAAACTAAGCGACCACGTTTCTATAACATTTGGCCCATTTGTCAGTATCATTTGGGTAATTAAAAACAATAGCAAGATCGTGTGGTGGGGGCAATACTATTAGAAAATAAAAATTCATTTACCACTCATAATGACAATGTTGATGTTTAACATGTTGAACAGCCCAAATAGCTTACAAAGGGGCGATGAATCACTTAGTTGCGTGTTGATGTTTATTGGAAAAATTTTAATAAAACGTAGTGATCAAAGTAAATTTTGTTGAACAAACTAAATATTTAAAACAGTTTACTATTAAACAGTAATATAGGTAGAAATAAACAAAAGATCCGTCACAGAACTCCACATTGCAACAGATCCGTTGAAGAAAAGGTTACATGATTACGATATATCAGTAATTATTTAATAGATCAAAAAATTATTTAAGTGTTGAAAATAATTTTTTTAAAGAAAACTAAAGTGACCGTAGCAGTTTTTTATAATACCGGAGGTGTGATTAGTTTTGGGCACAATCCTGATGAAAATAAAGGTACTTTACAGAAGGGTATCAGCAGTTTTCGTGTTCTGTTGCACTCTTTTTTGATTTATTGGATGCATCCATAATCGTTTTTCATTCTCGGGAACTTGGATCCATTGCCATATAAGCACAGCACAAACTTCATCGTCGGTGAACGACATGACTGAAGTAATACAAATTTAATTCTAGAATATCTTTATGCTGCATACAACAGGATAAGATATTCGTGCGTCCAACAAACCGTTTTGTCGTTCAGCAAAACGTTTCCCATAGGTCGCTTTATCAGTTAGCGTTGTAACTCAACAAAATGTTGTGTAGTAAAACAAAACGTTTTGTATAAATATGTTTTCCTTCATTTCGTTTTGGTTTTATAAAACACACTGGTTTACTATGCAGCAAAATGTTTTGTTGTACGACGTTTTTGTTCTATCAGTCTGTGATCAGCTTTAGTCATTTAGTTTATATCTATAGCTGTTCATTTAGAGCCCTCGAAACATTTTTAATGACTTTCAAGGAGTTTGTTAGTTTTTATTCGACAGCATCTGTACTTGGAGTACAGCATTAATTGTGTTGGAGAAAATGTCAAAATAAAATAATTCGAAGCATAAGGGTACATACCAGCTGACAGTCCTCATTTGGCGGGTTTACCCTTGTTTCAACAAATTCAAATGCTCTCTTACTTGCTTGCGCAGTTCTTTGTGGAAAGCCATTGACAGCATTGCCATATCGTCATATGAACACGTCAACAGCTTTACCGGTGCATTTGGTAAAAGTGGAATACCTGAAAACATCATCCCAAATTTGCAAACTTTACTCCCGATATTAATAAGTACACCTACCGCTTTTGTCTTTGTGACGCGTGCATTGTGCTTTTACAGTTGTGCGAGTCTGCTAATCATAAAATCGAACTTGAGCAAACTTGTAGTAGAAGTTCCTTTACTTTAGTACGCGAACGTATCGTTATGCATGCAATGACAATTGGTTAAAAAGTTAGTAAAGCCTTGTGTTGTTGTTACTTGGGGGGGGGGGGGGGGGGGGGGGGGGGCTGCGTGATTTATAGTACCTAACGAAAAACAGAGAAATTTGTCCGGGAATGTGTTAAAATTACTGTGTACATAGTAATCTCTGCGGCTCAACAACCTATTGATTTATCTATAATTTAAGAAGATTTAGTAATGAAACCCAAGCGAAAAGTAAGTGATGGAACACACGAATTCACGTATGCTATCAAATACAGCGTATTTTTTTATGGAAAAGTATAGTGGTAACGGAACAATTATGGTATAAATAATAAAATTAAGGCTATTTATTATAAACACGTCTAGAAGAAACTTCGATTAGTAAGATTTTCCACTTTCAATAACAAATATTTTCCTATGAGCACAAAGAAAGCTGAAACGATTTCAATGATTTATAGTCATAATAAAAATTTATGCTCTGGAACCAATTTAAAGTTATGATATCTTCAAAAGTAAGATATGAGAGCATTGGGCCTACATTTTTGCACACCAGAACGATTTCAATAGTGTCACTTTAATGCTTAATCGTTCAACATAAAAGTTTGTCAATATCCATTTTTTACGTTTTTTATAATTTATTGTTAAAGCATATGACTCTCCGTAAATTAATACACCTAGATGTTACCAATTTATACGCTGCAATAAAATTTTTATAAAACCAATAGCAGGGTTGGTGTTCGTACAAAAGGAAATTTACTTTTGAGAATAAAAACGTAAAATGAATTTTTATTCTGTTGCAAAGAGATTTAGAGAAGTTAATTACGTAAAA
Source organism: Pyrocoelia pectoralis (assembly GCA_036250285.1). Lineage (NCBI taxonomy): Eukaryota > Metazoa > Arthropoda > Insecta > Coleoptera > Lampyridae > Pyrocoelia > Pyrocoelia pectoralis. The sequence goes on from CM070075.1 coordinate 46,555,982, forward strand.
AATGAAAAGTCTACTTACTTTAAGTAGTAATTTTAGCCGTTTAAGGCTTATTTTCCGTATGATGTACGATGTAGAATGCTTTATATACAATATGTCAATTAAAGACGGTCTGTTTGATGCCGCTGTAACTTTCATTTACGAAATTATTTTTGCAATTGAATTAGGAAGGCTTTATTTAAATGTCATCCTGTCGCAATTAATACACGAGGGCGAAACTTATTTCCAAAGTGAATACATTGAGATGTTGCATAGTATTAAAAAGGTAATTATGAATGTCTGAAATGAGAAATGCGTATATTTGAAATAGTTATTAAGAATTTGAGGATTGAAGAAAATTAATTTTAAAATGAAAAGTATGGTAAAGAAAAATGGATTGCATTTCAATTCATTTTGAGTTCGTAGATTACTAATTCTTAGGATTTTTTAATTTGCATTTTAATTATGCAACGCCATGTTTTAAAAATCAGAATTACTAATGGAATAAGCTTTATTAATTAGCTCACACCAAAACTTCAATCCGTTCACTACGATACCTAGAAATCACGACGACCTGCTTGGTGATAACGTTGACCTTCTCTCTAATTTGCTGAGGACTGCCAAAAATGATGTTCGTCACTGGTCCTTTTCAGTTTTCAAATACAGCAGAACTCCAATTATCCGAATCCGACTATCCGAATCGCTTTCGGAATTTCAAAAAAAAAATTAAGACGGAAACGTACAGCGATTTGCAAAATAATGATTCTGTTTACGCGCGCTATTGCACTTCCCTCCGCGATGCTAGTCTAGGTGACCAGGCCCACCAGTCACGGTTCGTTTTGATTAGTCATCAGTGTGTCGTTGACCTGCTACTGTGACGCTGACGGTACTCTTTCGCGTCGGTGCGGTGATTTGTGTGAGTCCGTTTCGTCGTGCACCATGGCTAACGATCAGGAATCAGATAAAGGAGTTACGCGTGAACAATTGGGTGAGATGTACGATGTTGGACAATCAACGATTTCAGGGATTAAAAGGAGCAAACCTAAACTTTTAAACTTCGTGTCGGTGCTTGAAAACGAAGATGAATGTTCTTCAAGGAAATCAATGAAGGCAGCAACAAAGCCGTTTTCAAGTAGTTTTTGCAGCAACGTTTTAGGGGAAACCCAATTTCGGGTACGATTCTTTGTGAAAAAGCTAACAGACTCAGAAATTTTAAGTCCAGGCACGGTGTCCGCGAATTAGATTTAAGTGGCGAGAAGTTATCGGCCGACTCCAAAGCCGCAGCAGATTTTATTGAAAAATGTAAAAGTTGTAGCAGACTCCTAAAATCTTGAGTTTTTGTACAATGCCGATGAAACCGGTCTTATTTGGCAAGCTCTGCCCGAAACCACTTTAGTATGTAAAAGGAAGTGTAGTGCTCCAGGACTAAAGTTGGTAATAAGATGCTTAACTGTGCAAACTGTACGGGAAGCCATAAAGGCGTCAGTCAATTACTACGTAATGCAAAGTACCCTTCCCAGGTACCCAGTACTTAATTAAACGTTACGCTTGTGTTACGGTGGGAGGGAGGTAACCAGACTTCCCTGTACGCAAGGCGGTGCACACTATCTAAAATTGGATGTGACTAAAGTCACAAATCACGTTTTCGCGGAGTGATTCAAAAAATTTTCCACGAAATATTCCTCATGGATTTGAGTCATGTCTATGTCATCTCTTTACACCTTTCTTCTCGTTCCCTTTCACTTCTTTCATGCGACGCATTTAGTTGCGTTATGCAGTTTCACTAAATACTCAACAGACCTTGCTGCTGCCTTTTCATAAATCAAATAAAATTGATTTAAAGTCAAGAGATCCAATTTAAAACCTTAAATATAGCTATAAAATCGCCAATCAACTTCCTGATCTCTACCAGCAGCTACTTGCGTCGTATAGGGAAGCTTACAAAGGTAAAAGTTACAAAGTGTGTGGAGGTGAAACAAAATTAATTTACCATCCAATTAAAAAAAAAAAAGAGTCTCAGTGGTTCAGAAAGAACTCAATTAACTAAGGAACAAATTCAAAGGTTCAAGGCCATTACTGCCGGAAGAAAGGCAAAACAAATGTCATATTGGGTAAGTATCAATTTAGTTATCCTCGTGTATGTATGCTTGTGTCACGTCAACGTCATCAACTTCACAATTGAAACCATTTTTTTAGGCAAATATTAAAATCATGCCTCCCACACAATCATCTCCAGTAGACATTGATAACAACGTCGTAAATCCCCCGTCCAAGCAATTCTGCCGATTCCATCTGTCGACGTCGCGTCTGAATCAACACCAAAGTCAAAACCTGCCTCATTTGCGACTCCAGCACAAACTAAATTGCAAGAGGAAATTCAGACTATCGAAAAAGAGCTGGTTTTAATTCAGGCTGCGATAGACCTAAATATATCCGGCGATATATCTAGTCTTCGAAAAGACAAGAAAAAGAAGACAAAGGAGCTGGAAGAGAAGCAAAAAGAGTTGAGGATTAAATTAAACTATCAGTGGAGAAAAAAATATTTAATGTAACGTAATATTTAATAAAAGTAACGGAATCGCGCAATTGAGTAAATACCTAATAAGACTTAACATTTCCATTTAAATCTTAGTTACCATGGAAATTATGTTACCGTTTAACAGTTATGATAGATTTTTTATCTCAAATGAGTATCGTAATGAACTATTTTACCGCACTCATTTATTAAGGTGACAGATGACAGATATGCCTACTAAGTTATTTCTAATTTTTTACAAATTTCTTTCGATTAACAATATTTTTCCACTACTAGCTGTGAAGTTGACAATTATTGCGTATCCTAGACAACTGAGAAGTTTAATTTCTCTCCCTAGTGGTCATAATCTATTATATTATTCACCTAGGTTAATAATGGAAGTTTGCATTCCTGTGCTACCTACTTGATTTTTACAAGACATTTTTTTATTTTTAATTTGTGTCTTAAATTTGACTAGTAGTGGAAAAAATTGTATATACACCACGGTGGTGAAGCCATTTATAGACCTCGCACCTTATTCCGCTCGGGGCAAAGCCCCTCGCGAATAATCTTGGTGCTCGGTCAATAATAACAGTCTTCACCACCTTGGTGCATAATATACTATTTATGAATAGTAGATAAAACGTTGTACGATATTCGTATCGTAACATCATTTTACGATACTCGACGGCTTATTAAACTCGGCCTGCGGCCTCGTTTACTAAACCGCCGTCTCGTATCGTAAAATGATACGTTACGACACTTGCATCGTAAATAACTATATTAAATATTACGTTACTTTAAATATTTTTTTGCAATTCAGTTATGAAATGTCATCATTTTGTCACCCATTTCAGTGACAAAATGAGATTTCATTGTTGTGATGGTTTATTTCCGTAGCAACAAACAAGGATTGCTTTGAAAATATCCGACGCCAAATAATTACTAAGTCAAATAAATTCAAAATGAAGATGAATTTTACTGATTGCAAAAAATCTTGTATATAAACACGTTGCAAAACTCCGTCTTTTTTGCACACGATGTGTTGAATCACTCGCTACGCTCGTGATTCAATTTCACATCTAGTGCAAAAAACACGTTCATTTTGCAACTCGTTATATAAATAGCTATTTTCTCCACTGATAGTTTATTCTAAGAATTATTAACATAATTTCCATGGTCATCTATTGATACAGGGTGTTGTTTTGTAACTGTTAACTTAGAAAGTTTTCGAACTTTAAGTTGTCATAACTTTGTTATTAATAAATATATTTTCGTAAAATTTTGATCACACCTATTTGGAAGCATTCTGAATCCAGTGGCGTAGATAGTTTTTTTTATAAACAAATCGCTAATAACAATTCTCCATTCCGAGTAGGAAAAAGTTATCGTAGCCTTGAAAATTGGAATACATTTAAAATTTTGTCCCACAGTAGATGTTTCTTTCATTATTTGACATTTAAAAAAAAATTGGTTAAAATCGGTAAACAACTTCAGATTTTACATGTGTGTTTCCAATCTAAATGAGTCACACTTTATATGTTGAAATGACGAGGTTTCGGCAGAATCTCATCTGTCATTTTTCAAGTCTTCGTGTTTTGCTCCTGGTAACTCAAACTGAACTGAGGTCCTCGCTGATGGTCTTCAGTATTTGATGCTAACTTTCTTGGTCGAAGCCCTGGTTATTGGTTGTTGTGCTGATACTTAAGTTAAGTGAAGAAGACCACTTAAAAATAGTTTCTCGAATCGGTCCTGTTCAAGAACCTAAAACATCGTGTAATAATAAAAATGAAAAGTATATTTTTCAACTACACAAACTGCATGTTTAATATTTACAAATAAACTCTTCAAACGTTGTTTATTAAATCGTGATTATACTAGCCGAGTGCAACTCGTGTCTTCTTGATTATCAAATCATTTCTATTTACAAGAGATACATTTGTTTTAGGAAATCACACTCGTCCTGTAAACAGAAATGATTATTTGATAATCAAGAACCCACTAGTTGCATTATATATGAAAACTTTTTCAACATCACTAACTTGAACATTATTTAAGTTTCTCGCAGATATAAAGGGTGGAATGAAACGTCTTAATACAATTTACACATTAAGTTTGACGAAATTTTGATTTGTAATTGATCAATTATATTAACGAAGATTGTCGAGTTGAGAACGACTAAAACCGTTAATTAACTTAATGTGATAACTACTTTTAATTGAATTTCTGTTCAGTCAAAGCCACAGGCCGGTAACTAATCACGTCCTCTCCACCCTTAACACGTGTAAAATATATTACCACAACTGGTGATGTAATTTAAGGTGTTATTTGTTATATCTTTAATGACTCGAATTTATGTAATATATTTTTTATGTGAGCAAGAATGGTTTTCATTCTCATTTTCGAAGGCCGAGTGATAACTATTATAGAAAAGTTGGTAGGTGGAATCATCCTTAATCAACGTTACTTTGAGATTGAAGTAGAAAATGACCTTCTAAATGAGCATTGCGATCAGACGGTTTTTATATACTTACTACACGATGCAGATATCCCTAAATTAATGAGCTCAGCAAGTAACCGGCAAACGATCCCAAAATTCCTTAGTCGATCTCGTGCGAAATAATTTTTTAGTCCTGTTTAAAGTAATCACACTTTATCTTCTTTATCTTGTCGGTGAAACTTAATCTCATATTTTAGTCTTTCTAAATAAAGTAGAGTCGATAGGATCCCTGAAAGTAACAGCGTGTGTCCGTAATATTAGCAAACGGTGTTTAACGCAACTTCGTCGAAATTAAAAACAACTTTGTTAATCATATCGAAGTAGTAAAAACATGTGAAAACACATTATGAACAATTAATTATTTTCTATACTAAAATCTGTCTACCAAAGCTGAAGGGGTAAATTGGAAAAACGGAAATCTTAATCGATTAGCGGTCAATGTCCTACTTTGAGGAGCTGAACCTTATTTTCCACCGAAGGTCAAGCAAATTGCAGTGAAAAGTGCTATTTTTAAAAATCCCTTTGTAGTAAGTAAAAGCTTTTGTTAATATTGTGATCTGTAGTTTGTGATTGATTGCAACTTATAGAGCAGCTTCATCTACTTTTAATTTTGCTGGAAATTCCAGAAAATGTTACTGTTCTCAATTGAAAACGCTTGGATTTGCCGACATGCATTAACATTGTACTTTGCTCAGGTTTAGCAATGAAATCACAAGTAATACTGAGCTTCGTGCAAAGTTTAGCTTTCACAAGTTCATCTCTCATACGATTTATCTCATCTGTCGCACAAATTGGACATTAAAGAAAGAAAACCGGCAAATTTTTGATACAATCTACAACTTGCGACGTCGTTTCCAGTTTTTGAGAAAATAGTAACTCCTCTTGAGACGTTTGATTGTCATTCAAAAGTAAAGCCTTGTACACACTATAGGTGTAACGTGCAATGCAACGTGTGTGGACGTATGTTGCATGTTGCATTACATGTTGCATCGCACGCGCGTCGACGATCCGTCGGTTGTCGGTTTTTCTAGCGAACACAAAGGAGCGCGCTGTTGCAGTGTGGACCCGAATAAAGCGGACTTAGTAGTGTGTACGTAGCATCGGCGAACCACGCAAAATTGTTAAAAATGGATACCGAATGGGATGACCAAAAAGAATTATTGTTAATTCAGTATTATCGTGAGAAAGAACTATTATGGAATCCGACAAATATTGACTATAAAAAGCCAAATCTCAAAGTCGATAGTTGGAATGTGATAGGCGAAGCTTTCGGCACAACAGGGGAGTGTTGCAAAAAAATGGTTAGCATACTGTCGTCCTTTAGGGGTGAAAGGGCTAAAGTGGCGAATAGTCTCGGTACTGGAAAAGGTAATAAAAATAATGGATTATTATGAAATATATTTTATTTCAAACACTACATTGCAGGGTTATCGGAAGTCTACATCAGTACATGGTTTGCGTATGAAGCATTATCATTTTTGAAAGATAGAAATACACCACGCAAACGTTTGAATACGATGAGTACCCACTAAATTACGAATACTGATTTTGCCAAGAAACTCGTCCCTCGTTTATGAAAAAGTTTCCTAGCTCATTTCGAATTTCATTCAAAGGTACGTTTATAGTTGGAATCATCGATATTGCAGTATCATTTCCCCATGTTCCTGGGGTTAACAACCCATTACTATCTTCTGTGTCAAACGATCCGAGGGGTGTATATATGTTACGTGAAATTTTTCTTAGAAAATTGTGGAGATAGGCGATTGTCATAACGATTAATTCTGCTTTCTCGGGTTCCAATATCATTGGCTTTTTCAAGACTCGGAAAATGGACGTTATGATGCCGAAGGTATTTTCCGCCACCCTGCGTGCTCTACTTAAGCGATAATTATAGACTCTTTTCAAAGATCCGACTGAATGATTTCCAGCAAAAGCCTTCAATAAATTCTCCGATAATGCAAAGGCTGAATCACCCAAGAAGAAATATGGCAAAGCTTTATTTCTTCCTGGTTACCAAGATCGCTGTGTTTAAATACTCCACCGTCTGAGATTCTGCCCTGGGTCCCAGCGTCGACAAACAAGAAATTGTAATCCGTATCCACCAAAGCGAACATGATTATACTGAATGTTTGTTTGTAATTGTAGAATTCGCTCCATGAATTAAATGGCGCTTGTATAAGAACATGTTTACCGTCCAGGCTTCCCACGCAATGCGGAAAATTCCATTTTGATTGAAATTCGTTACTAATTTCCATCCATTTTACTGGTGATGCCGGTAACTGAAACAAAAATATTATTTATTGCAGGCAAGTGTCGAAGCAGAAAGAGAGGAAACACTTCGCGATGGCGACGTGATAGGTTTGGAGGGAGATCATGATGACGCTTCAGAAAATGCGTCGCCTTCTCAAGGTTCTGAGCCATGTCCTTCTAAGAAAAAGCGGCCTACAGAGCAAAGGTTGGATATGCTCAAGCAATCTTTTGGCATTCTAAAGTCAGCTTCTGAATCCATTAAGACATCCAGAAATGAAGCAATACATATTCACGATGCAGAAACGAAGTATTTTGCGGGTTTATCGGTAACAAGATGTCAAAATATTCTAACGTAACCAAAAATGCAGTGCAACATGCCATCCATAATATCTTATTCCAAGCCGACCGGTTATTACGACTTCCTTAATGAAAACTTTCAATACTCCGGACCATCCACTTCCCGAACAAATATCTTCAAGCAAACGGCACCACCACCACAACACAATTATCCTTATACGACTTTCACTCATCACCAACGAGCAAATGTGTACAATGAAAATATTTCCCATTCGCCTTTTCTTCAAGATACACATCCTCTGGCTCCCAACGCCATCACCCCATTCTTCTCATCAGGCATCGCGAACTCAGGATTCTATCCTAAACGATTTAGAAGAGTATGTCTAATTATAGCAGTATTAAAAACATTCATGTATGAGTAACACAGAATTTTTTCAGTTTCATTTTGTATTATTTGAAATAATAAATCATTTCTTACCTTTATTTCCTCTTTAAGTGCTTCTACTAATGCAGAACAAACTTCTGGGACAATTCCACTTATGATTTGCTTAGACATTCTGAACAGGTATTGTAAACTACTAAATGAATCTCCACTTGCTAATAATCGAAGGGTGACAGCTAGTCTGTCTTGTACAGATATGGCTTCTCTGAACTTTGTATTCCTTTTTGCAATCTTGGGGCCAATTAACTGAATAAAGTATTCAAAGTCTGTGCTCGACATTCGAATAAAATTTTTGTATTGACCACTCAATTCACAAGATTTTAAATCTAAAAGCAAGCTGTTACCAACTCGCGTTTTATACAAATTGGTTCTCCACCATCTTCGCGGTTTTTTATACTTTGTTAATTCGTTTATTAACATAAACGCTCCATTCGCAACGGCTAAATTATACGACTCCATCGTGCAACGCTCGTTCACACTACGGGAATGACTTTAACCGAATGATCGCGTGAATGCGCGCCAACGAATTTCTGTCCCGTCCAATTGCATTAGATGTTGCAATTGCACGTTGCACCTATAGTGTGTACAAGGCTTAATTGACAACATTGTGAAACGTCGGTAGACTTGACAATTAATTTCGAAATTTCAAAAGATACCGATAGGTAATGTTTTCTCAAATAATGCATCTGCTTGGTCCAAGTTTCATTTTCTTTAGATTTGCCAGTTTACCTTCGAAAAGGTCGCGGGCTGTCGCAATATTTTGGATGTGTGGTCTTCAGATGGCGTTCCAACTTTGCCAGCTTTAAAGCTTCATTGGATAGAACAGTTGCGCATAACACGCATTGAGGTCTCGTCTCCCCATTTATTTCAATTGAAGTAAACCCCAGTTTAATGTAATCGCAGTCATATTTCCGAATTGACGTGTGACGTAAACGTAAGTTTCAGCTTACTCACGTTTTTCAATTTGAAGCAGAACGAAACAATGAATAAAATAATTGAGAGTTGAAGGATATAAATTCAATAATAGTATTATAAAAACAAAAGCAAGCACTGAAGGGCAGTAAGTAGGCACCACAAAGAAAAATAACACGCTTCTCGTAGGGCGTCCGCAGAGGGAGTGACTAACCAGACGCACTACTCGCATGTCGAATCACACCAGTGCTGCCACCTGCCTATAAAAACATTATCGTACCGTGTTTTCAAAATTATCGATTTTACTAGAAAATGATGTTACAAATGTTTTTTTTAATGAAATGCTTTAAAAGTACAGGATGCTGGCCTATTAATCGAAGTGTATTTGGAGACGACGCGTTCGCAGCTTCAGAATATTTATTACCTCAACCAGTACCAATACCAAACCCTAATGTCTCTTCCATAGCAAATGATACTACTGAAAGCCCAAATACGTCCGTTGCAATCGAGGACATTATACGCTCCCCGGAGAATTTAATAATAATTTACCATCAACATCCAAAGATTTAACACCACCTCAACCAGTAATTCCTAAAAACTACAGAGGAGCACAACAAGCCGTAGAATTAACATCAACTCCTTATAAAGCCAGTTAGAAGATACCAAAGAAATGAAAGCGCAAAAAGCTGCAGCTAGGATAATAAGAGCCTTAAATAACGATAGTGGGAACAGTACGAAAAACGCAAGTTGTACCAAAAAAACCAGCAGTACTTTCTGACAAAAGAAAATTTACCATCTTTTCAAGCGAAAGGCAAACAAGAAAAAAGGACGGCAGTATTAAGATCTGCAATAATTTGTTCAGATGATGGGGACTTTCCCGAAGACAATTCTGCAGATCCGTGGTGTCTGTATCGTTCCGAACCCTACTCTACGTCCAAGTCAAGAGAAAAGTGGTTCGAGTGCATGAAGTGTGCTGGATGTATGTGAACTAGTAGTTAAATTATTGACATTTTCTTTATAGAACACACCGTTATGTTTCAAAACCATTTTTAGTTTGTTTATATTTTTATCCATTTTTCCAATAAAACTTATTTGGTATGTTTAGACTATTTATTTTGTTAATTAAAATTAAAACGCTCACAACCTCCCCTTAGCAATTAAGGGGAGGTTGTGAGAGTTTTAATTACTTAAGGTTTTTGACTACCGTGCGAAGCGTCAACTGTATTTCGCTTTCTTTTGATGCGAGATTTATTTGGTGTGCGTAATATCGGATTTTCGTTGTATCTCTTCATTATATTTCGTACAGTTCCTAACTAAACACTCAAAGCATCACTCACTCTCTAAAATAATTCATTTTTAACATCGTTGCACACAAAGTAGCTGTAATTCACTTACCTTTTGTACAGACAGCATGGAAATTAAGGGACCGCCGTTTTCCTTATCTTGTTCAAAATATCTTAATATATTTATAACAAACATTTGAGAGTTTAAAACTTCAGCGGGCATTTTTTTAAAGATAAACACGCGTAATCAATAAGAAAGATCTTTCTTGCAACGCAGTTACTTAACGAGTGACCGACGTCTAATTGCATAATTTATTGTAATGTAGCTTACTGGTACACAGGAAATTACTTTCCCATTACATATTAATCATAACGACATCCTCTCATTGGTGATACTGATAAGAGAAAGTGAAAATAACACCCCTGGCCTATTGCAATTCTAATGCTGAATATAGAAACTTTAAAGTACCACTGAGTTTCACAAATATTGAACCATACAGTGTGCAAGTGGGAATCCCTTATTGCTTACCAACAAAGCTACAGCGAAAATACTATATATCTTTTCTATCACCACATGGAGGAGCTTGGGTACAAACATGCAGGGACGGTTTTTTCATTGATTTCAAAGACGAAGTCTGCTGTTCTGTTTTTCATTTATACGTCCGAACTCCGAACCATCGCATCGTACTGTAATTAAAGAAAGCGTACCCGTAAACAAAAAACTATCGAATGAATGTGGAGCATTGTTCCCCACTTTGCCCCCGTTAATTACCCCGTGTCCCTAATATCGTCCATCAACGTTACTCGTATACAATTCCAGATCACGTACTTATTTTTTACTTTTATTTTTTTTATCGTATTATTATTAGGTGACAAATATTAATATTTTCAGGACTGTATCGCGGACCACCTCTGGTGCTTCCGCGGACCACAGGTTAAGAACCACTGATCTAGGCAAACAGTGGAAACGTCTAGAAAAGCCTCCAGTGACGGAAATGCTAGAAATTGAGAAATGGGAAAGAATCCCTCAACAAGCAATCAGAAATTGCGAAGCATGCCAACTAGGTGTCGAGAGCTAACGAAACGAATGGATAATATCTTTTCCACTACATTTTTCAGATTAAAAATCCAATAATAAATAGAAAATAATAGCAAATTAATTACTAACACCTTTTGTACATATTAAGAGATACAAATACAATTGTATTTATCTTACTTCAATATATACATCGCTATCTAAATACAACATAAAAAATAAAGATTAAAAGATATCAGTCATCAACAGAAAACTACGCAAACTTCTTTAATTTATCATTCCTCTCATTTTTTTAATGGTGAAGATAGCATTGACGAAAATGGACGCATTGTACGTTAAATTAACAAAATAGATTAAATTTACTCTAAAAGTGACAGTAACAGATTCACCTTCAAATTCTCAAGGGTTTGCTATAAAGAACTAAAGAGAAAGAACGAAGTCTTATAAAGCCATGAAAACAATCACAAAGGGAATACAGAAGGCAGCGATTGTTTTGTTTTATTTTCACTAGCGAAGGGACGAAAATGTGGCACACGAAACTTAATTTAATCTGGAATCGTGTGATTTTCAGCGTATAGCCGTCTGAAATATTCCCTTTTGGAAAAAAAAAGGGAAGATAAAACACACAAAACAAACCAATAAAATAAGATATTTGTAAACTATAGAACGAAATGGCGTTCGGAAATCTCGCATTTCTCAGATTAAACTGTGGGTGATTATATCACTATCTATCTATTAGTTAACATTCTTGTATCATCCAGCTAAAATAAATCTTTCGCAAAAGGATAAACGTTTCTCTCTAATGGACTATTTCGCTGGATTAACCAAATTGACATTCACTCCTTCCTGCAATTTGTACATTCGCAGAACTGACGATAATCAAATTAAGCGAAAAGAAATGTGTTTCAAAAATAAACAGCAAAATGCATTTGAATACTAGGCCATGAATGGAGAATTATACAAAAATTTGTATTTATATTTTCAGTCATTTGAACCCTCTTTTACATCGATTGACACTTGTGTTTAAATTTTCGTTAAGGAAACGTAGCATGGAAACAGAGTTGGGAATTTTGTAATTCAAAAGCACTTTATATACGTCAACTTCAACATGAAAAACTGAATGAAATTGAGAATCGGTCGTTAAAAATTATAATAAAGATTAGATACAGCTCCACTCAGCAAACAAGATAGTCGGAAAATATTTCAACTAAAATAATGTATTTGAAATTTTTGACGCGGCAAATTATTTGTCCAATCATATTTGAGTATTCTAAGGTGTACATTCACAGCTGAAAGTAAATTATTACAGTTTACAGCTGACATTTTCCACGTGCGTTTTATTACTTAATCTTTTTATTGTGTTACTCTTGTTTATTAAAATTAGTCTTTCTGATGACTTCTAATGCAGCATACAATACATTTACGTGTATCCAACAATACGCATTTAAATTAAGCGCCCAAACATTTTTTTCCAGATTGTACCTTAAAAGCTACTCTAGCGCCGGTATCCCCTCTCCAACTATCTTGTTTGCTGAGTAGAGCTGTAAATGTGTATCAATTTTTAAGCTTCGAATTCGCAAATTATACAAAATGAGATGCACTTTTAATGGACGTCTTTGTTTTACGTCGGTACTCTTTGAGCGAGACGCTTCGTTAAGTGTCCTTAAAGTCTTTCTAGTGGCTTCAAGATTATGATTAAATTCTGTCTGTGACCGGCATCATGGGTATGAGACGCATAAGTTTAATATTATATTGCATTTCAATGTATTTCTTACAGTGAATTATAATTAATGTGATTAATTTTCTCAAAATTTGTATTTGTAGCGTTTGAACTTAAATGAAAGAGACGTGATGATATTCGTTTGATTACATTCGGCTTTTATTGTCTTTTGTAATATTGTTGTAAACGCGTTAGACACCCTCAAACTTTTCCTTTTGAAACTAGTTTCGTGTCCCAAGAGTTACTGCAACTTTTCAGATCTGTTTAATCCAAAATTGGGAGACCGGTTTAGAGGATATCCAAGTCACATTTCTATTAACCCATTTGGGCCCATTCGGGAAACAACGTAATAAGAGATGACGATCTAAATTTTCAATATGGCTTCCGATATGAGCTTATCCCATAGATCATAGAATAATATAGTTGTGTATGTAAACAATGAAATTTAGTAGTTCATTATTGCATAATCTTTTTAAAAATGCCCGTCATTAATTTCAAAAATACACGACTGCTAATTGAACGTGAAGCCATCTCAGGACACATTACATTATGTGGCAAATTAAACGACACTGTTCGATAAAGGCAATGTGTCTTCAGTCTTCTAATTCTAAAATATTAGATAGTCTACATAAAATTTCTTTATGTTTAGGAAGAGTCGAGATCACCAAAGTATTTCGGGCACGAATTGCAAACATTTTTTCTACGAACGTGAAACATTTGACAATTATTTTAACGTTAAAATACAAAACCCTCATATAGGTAGTTTACATGCAGTGCGCGAAGTACGTATTTCGTACACGGTGTCATGGTAACGTAGGAAAGTGAAAAAAGGGTCGCTTCGCGTATTGTTATCAATCTGCAAACCTTGTCATTTTTTGACGTTTGTAGAAAATAGGTATTTATGTATCAAGTATGCAAAATGGTGTTTTAGCGGATGAGTCTGGATGTTTGTTGGACGAGGCGTTAGCCGAGTCCGAAAAATTCGACGAATCTTACTACGCTTTCGCAGACATTTTGTGACTGAAAAGAGTTTCTTCTACAAACGTCAAAAAATGACAAGGTTTGCGCATCGATAACAATACGCGAAGTAACCCTTTTTCCACTTTCCTACGTTACCATGACACCGTGCGCGAAATGACGACGCCGTCTTCACGCACTGCATGTGAACTATATATGAGAGTTTTGTATTTTAACGTTAAAATAATTGTCAACTTTTTCACGTTTGTAGAAAAATTTTTGTTTGCAACTCGTGCGCGAAATACTTTGGTGATCTCGACTATTTTTTTAACGAGGCGCAGCCAAGTTAAAAAAATCAGTTCTCGATCACCAAAGCGGCATTTCGCGCACTAGATACAAAAATAACTATTTTTTACAAACGTCAAAAAATGGCAAGGTTTGCGCATCGATAACAATACGCGAAGTAACCCTTTTTTTCACTTACCTATGTTACCATGACAGCGTGCACGAAATGACGACGTCATGCGCGAAGTACGCACTGCACGCAAACTAGATGAGAGTTTTGTATTTTAACGTTAAAATAATTGTCAACTTCTTCACCTTTGTAGAAAAAATTTTGTTTGCAACTCGTGCGCGAAATACTTTTGGTGATCTCGACTGTTTTTTTAACTCGGCTGCGCCTCGTTAAAAAAATCAGTTCTCGATCACCAAAGTGGCATTTCGCGCACTAGATACAAAAATAACTATTAAAAGAAAAACCGAAAAGTGTCATTTTTTTCGCCAATAATTCGAGACGTGTTAATTTGAGGTTATGGTCGCTCAAGAGAAAGTTGTAGGGCTTGAAAAGACCTACAAAATGAGCCGTGAAAATTTAAAATCCGATGAAAAGAATCAGAGTTATTGCAAAAACAAAATTATTTTGGTGTTTTAAGGGCAGAGAAATTAGCGCGTCAGTATTAAAGAAATTACACTCCGAGATTGTGACTATATTAGAATGGTTAAAGGTGAAATATAATCTAGACACTTCCTCACGGACATCAGGAACATCTCTGTCACCAGACATAGTCACAATCCCTAGAATGGCAGCGTGCTTCCCCATCAAGATCTGTGATTTCTACTCTAATGGACAATGGACATGGTAAATCTATGTTCACTATTGCAGAAATTGGTTTCGCTCCTGGCACTAATATTGGACAATTCCATATTATGCACGTTTATTCCTGCATTGATTCCAGTATCTTTCATTGATCGGACTCAAAATGCCCATGTGGTCTTCTTTCTAGTCCATGTTCTAACCGATGACGAATATTTATGAAATCTAGCTTTGGATCTAATGAGATCTTATTTTATGAAATTATCAAGAATACCAAATTTGTCAATGAATTTAAGACACATATTTGCAAATATATCTGATATAGAATTACCAAACAATCAGAACTCTCAAGAAGTAAGAGGGCTGTGTTACGTGCGCCCTAACAGAAAAGGTAGAAAAACAAAGAAACGTTATATAAACTGTGACGGATCATTCCGTACAGAATACACCAATTACATGTGCAATAACTGGAGTGTAAATAATAATAATGAACCATGTGTTTAACTTGTGTTTGTTGTTTTTTAACTGAATAAATAAATTAAATTTATTATTTTTTATTATAATAAGAGCATAACTTCATATTTAATTAAAACAAAGGTAAGTTTTATAATACTAGAGATAAAAGAAACATGAAACATTAGGAAAAATAAATAGAATTCTGTACGGGAGGGAAATGCTCCACGTGCGACCAAAGATTATGCGACCACTGGCGTGCTTAGCTACTACTAGCGAGTTATTAAAGAAGTATTATAACCTCTTTTTCAAGCATCATTCATTATCATACCATCGAGAAATTGACATAAGATGTAAATGGATATAAACGATTCAGGATTGCTTTCGAATAAACACAACAGCGTTAACTGTACCGAATTAAATCGTTGTAATGTTGACTTAACGAAATGGATAATAAACAAATTCTGAAAAAAACAGTCTCTTAAAAAAACCATTTTAAATAACAAAAACCGTAGATATAAATGTGGGAAATATAATTTAATTTCATAAAGGA
This sequence comes from Pyrocoelia pectoralis, assembly GCA_036250285.1. Taxonomy (NCBI): domain Eukaryota; kingdom Metazoa; phylum Arthropoda; class Insecta; order Coleoptera; family Lampyridae; genus Pyrocoelia; species Pyrocoelia pectoralis. The sequence continues at coordinate 46,571,969 of CM070075.1, forward strand.
TGTTTATCTGAAAGCGGTGTAAGGTATTATCAGAAAAAAAATTTTTTAGGGACATCATAAATCAGGATAAACGTTTAATCGAGATAACGAGTAAAAGCTGTCGCTGCAACAACGATTTTGTCTGTGAGATTTAGGTAGCAGCTTACAAACAATACACGTCGTTTGCTTTATAGCATTTTGGAAAGGACTGGTTGAATTTGTTTTCGCTTTTCAATTCTATACAACCGAAGATTAATATTTATTTGCACTTAATTTACGTCACATTCACATCTATTATTTACGATTCATGACGACATTATAATGGATTTATAGGACGAACAGTGTTGAGAATGTCATGAAAATTTTCATATCAAATGGTATGAGATAACTGCGTTGTATACACAGGCTTTTGAAAAGTGCACGTGTTCTGCCATCACTTAACTTTAACTACCTGTGAAAATTAAAGATACTTGATATTAGTAGAAAATCACACAACCTTCCCCATAGTTCTTTAATGAAGTTTAAATTGAAATTAAGTAGGCGTTTTAATCACCAAGTAGTCATTTTAAATTAAAATTACAGGGTTACCAATTACATAAGTTACAACATGTTTCGACGCAAATCATCTTCACTCTACAATATAATATGTCAGCACTCAAGCCTAAATTAGAGCTTAAAATAGTTTAAATGGTAGTGAGGTGAATGGGATGTGGGCGAATGAGAATGAAGTTAAATTGACGAATTACAATTATACCGTCATCACTACATCACTACAATTTAAACTATTTTAAGTAAGTATGTTACTCTAATCTAGTGTTAGTGCTCACATATTATATTGTAGCCTGAAGATGACTTGCGTCGAAACATGTTGTAACTTATGTAATTAGTAACTTTGTAATTTTAATTTATAATGACTACTTGGTGATTGAAACGCCTACTTAATTTAAATTTAAACTTCATTAAAGAACTATAGAGAAGGTTGTGTGATTTTCTACTACCCCGTTTTGTAAGAAATTTATCCATCGAATTATGGACTTAATGAATTAAAGTTACTTGACCTTACGAGTCTATTGCATGCTTCGTGCACTGGAAAGTTTTCAGTACAGCTACAGATGTACTGTAATTGAATTACGAAGGAATACGAGTTCAGAATTAGGAAATGTAGCCGTAGTAGTTTATTAACGAACCAAATCCCCACAAGCATTTGAAATGTAGGTCTTATAACTTTTTTCATTGTGATGAAGAGTTCTCATACGAAGGACCCCAAAAATCCAGGCAAACGTGATTAAGAGTGATTTTTCCTTTTTTAGATAAACATTATCCAACTGATTTCTACGTTTTTTCTAATACACTCATCAAAGTGCATCTTTGTTTCGACTATAACTTCACGATTGGATAAAATCGGAAAGTATATTTTTTTAATATTAAGTAACAGTAATAATCCACATCTCTTGCTGGGATGTGCTCTAGAAATGTTCTCATCGTGTGATGAAATACCCCCCCCCCCCCCCCCCGTAACTAATACTTTGGGAAATTTTATCGGCAATGCAAGTCTAAATCGAGTTTGGGGAAGGGGAAGTAATTCCAAGAAGAGAAGGCCGACCCGACATGGCAAGACACGTTAAGCAACTGTTGGACTGTAAAGCATGTTATGAAATATTTGCGATGAACTGTGTGATAAAGTAGCAACGAAAGTGTCATTTTAAAGATAACGGTGCACAGGCGAGGGAAATAATTCCCTCTGTGATAAAGCAAGATACTATTGAAAATTTGCACACATGTAGTGAAGAATTTAATAGTACAGGTCGCACAATTTAAGATGATTTGGAGGTCATATGCGCATTCGTCCGTTTTCAAATATTCAACTCGCGGCAATTCGAGAATTTCAGTAATTTTAAGCTGTTGTACTTGACGATTGTTCCCGAACGCGATGACGTATCTGCGCGACCCGAATCATCTTAAATTGTGCGACCTGTACATATACAAAGATACATGCTAAATTCTCAATGTATACTCAACGAAATCCGAGCACTGGTTACGAAAATATACAGGATTTAGGAATAGGTAGCGCACCTTTGCTGAGCACAATAATTTGTAGTTACAGGTCAAATTGAAAATTTCATAAGTTTGTTCTCTACAAAATATGCGAATTACTACTAAATACATACATTAATTAAGTGTAATCAATTTTTGAAGGCTTATGCCCCATTCGCGATTCCCTCACCCTCATAAAGTCATAAGAGTAATAATCGCCATGATATGAATCACATCGGAAAGACCGTACCGGTGAATAAATCGAAAATACCCGAATTAATACAAATTTTATAAATTAATCATTTTTTATATCTTTTTAAAAAGTTTTTTTTAAAATCGGCCAGAAAGTAGTACTTTCCGGATTATTTTTAGGCCAGAAAATGTCATTTTGTCGGACCGAACCGGAAAGTTATTGTGATAGTCCGGTAAAAGTTTTACCGGACTCATTTTTACTTTACCGGACTCATTTTTACTTTCCGGCCTAGAACGGTCAATTGTTCTGCCCGTTTCTGGCCGATTTAAAAAAAAATATTGTACGTAATACGTCCCAAAAGTGCTTTTACTGGACTCGCCTACTTGTCCAGTAAAAGATCACTTTCGGGACTTGCTACGTAAACTACTATTATGCGTTTCGCACCTTCTCGTTTTTTTAATTAATTAATTTAATTTAGGCTTTTAGGAAGAAGAGGTGACCATCAAATGACAGTTATTATTATACGGACCACTTTACGCAGACATTTGCAAAGAGCAGTACAATTTAATGATTTTTTCCTGCATCGGTTTCCACAATTCTGCTTGCAACCACATTTAAGAATCTCAATGCAAGCGGGGCTGACTTCCGGAATTGTTATCCACACGAGAAGGAATCTGTGATCGAGTTTCTTCCACCCATGTTGAATTGGATGTGGGGCTTGAAGCTCAGCTTTATGTGCCCTGCTCCAAATGGTAGCTTGGTAAGCTGCTCTCTTGCAGTGTAATAGGAGAGCGTCTTGTGTCGGGTGCATCATTTCTAAACTTGACATAATATAAACTTTCGTTGTTGATTAATGGATTCTGCACCGCCTGCATAAACTTGAATAAAGAAAGACTTGAAAGCTTTGAATTTTTTAGACTCCAAATTTCATCACTGCGAATGGATTTTCCATCATTTGGACGATGACCTGAATTATTGGGTTCCTTTTCCAGGCACTGAATTCCGTCCTTTTAGACTTTTAGAGCGTCCTCTCAGTAAGGAAGTGGAGTCACAACCCGTAAGTGTGACAAACAATGGACGTGCAAACTATACTGCTCTTTGCAAATGTCCTTGTGTAAATTAATCCGTATAATAATAATTTTCATTTGATGTTCACCTCTTTTTCCTAAAAGCCTAAATTAAATTAATTAATTAAATAAACGAGAAGGTGCGGCACAAAAAATTATTAATTTATAAAATTTGTATTAATTCGGGTATTTTCGATTTCTTCACCGGTACGGTTTTTCCGATGTGATTCATGTCATGGCGATCATTACTGAGGGAATCGCGAATGGGGCATAAGCCTTCAAAATTGATTACACTTAATTAATGTGTGTATTTAGTATTCATTCGCATATTTTGTAGAGAACAAACTTATGAAATTTTCAATTTGACCTGAAACTACCAATTATTGTGCCAGCAAAGGTGCGCTACCTATTCCTAAATCCTGTATATTTTCGTAACCAGTGCTCGGATTTCGTTGATTGTTTTTGCATTTTATTCATAAAAGCGAGATCTAAAAGATTAATAATAATAAAATAAAAAGTGATATGTTGTTTAGCGTTTTTTTTACATATTCCATAATTTAAGCTTTTAAGCCCAAAAACATTAAATCCGCTAGGATTATCAATTTCGGTTATATAACAATTTATCTTAGGAATACAAAACTGTGCAATTAGAGTCTACGTACGTTCGATTTGGACATACTGTTGCTAAGATATAGCCAAAAATAGGTTCGCGGGCATTTTCAAGATGGCGGACAAGATGGCGGCCGTTCAACTCCCCCCCCCCCCTCTATTATTGTTCAATGGGTCATTGATAACAATCCTGGAGGGGGGCCAAACTTTTGCACGCTTGGTAACTCCCAACATTACATTGTTACGTACTATTTATAAAGGAACAGTAGAGTATTTTTATTATTACAAATCAAATCAGAATTGCATATGAAATTTTCATCTTACATATCAAATCACGCGAGCAGTGCCGTAGCGATGTAATTACGGGCCCGACCGCAAGTGGAGACAGGAGAGCTCAGAGTTAGTATGACAAAATATTAATTAAATCTTACATTGTTTTGTGATCTTACATACAAGTTCCATTGTAATTTAAGCATTTAAGTGGTGAGTAGACTTGGTATCTTTTTGAAAAAATATGAGTAACTGAAAGCATATGGGCCATCTTATCGTAATGTACGGGAGTATCACGTATATAATAACCGAGACGTGTGTATATGTGTGTGTTGCTGTGAACTTTTCCGACAGTCGTCGAGTCCTGACGAATAGCTAGCCATACACGAACACATTTCTAGGCGGGCCAAACCCGCGGGTCAGATCCGCTGAAAAACCCGCGGGTATGATCGGCGGATACTTGGCTTGTCTGTCGCCCACTAACATGCAGGCTGCCTCCGTCAAACTTTCTGTTATCAAATTCGTCAGCGGTCGAGATCCGCTCGTGTATGGTGTAAACCCGCCGATTTTTTAGTAATTATCCGCGAGGGCAGAACTTTTGTGCATGCATAAAAGTCCACAGGCACGGGCCACGATTTTCGGTGTAGTGCAGTATTTTAATTATGTTGATATTGTAAAATATATGGCATGGACCAGTGCCGTAGCGATGTAACTACGGGCCTGTGTTCACCAACTTATAGCGGGCCCAACCGCAAGTGGAGATGGGGGCTCAGACTCAAGAGTTTCACAAAAATAAAAATAACAAAATAAGATATGTAATATGTTTAAAAAAGGCACAAGTAACATAAAATGTTATCACTTTGCAAAATTCCGTACCTAATCTTACTGTACATCTAGAACGATTTTTTTCTGACTTTGGCGCTTGCAAATGTATCAATAAGTGCAGATATATCTAAAGAACGGGCTATTTGATTTTCTATTGAGATAATCGCTAATGATGATAATCTGCTTTGAGCCAATGCATTTCTCAAATATGTTTTAATCAATTTTAATTTGGAAAATGAGCGTTCTGCAGACCCACAGTCACGAGAATACTTAAATATAGGAAACAAGATGTTATTACTTCATTGAAACTGCTACTTGACGAATAGTTTGTAATAAGAATAAATTTCAATAACTCCTTAATGGACTGTATAGTTTTTAATTCTTGTAAAAAACATTGACGAAAAGACAATAATTGGTGAGGTAATAAATCCGAGATATCCTCATCATAAACTTCACGTAATTTTTCGGCCATTTCAAATATTTGCTGATTGGTTAAGAACTAAAGATAAATATTGTAGTGAAATCATTTTAAAATTATTTGCTACTAACTGTAAACCAGCTGATCTAGCAGATAATTGCTGCAAAATAACATCTAAAGTTTTATAAAAAACTTCAACTCTAAATACATCTTCACGAGTACGTCGAAATAAAAGTACTCATGAGTACGGATTACTGAGTACTTTGAGTACCCGAGTACAATTTACTCGAGTACTGCCCAGCTCTGATCAGTATCAGTATCGTCGGCTGGTTCATTTAACAGGTCAAACGTCAGGTTACCAAAAATCGAGTTACAAACCTTTTCAGGGGAATACGATCAGTGGCTATCATTTAAAGACATTTTTGAAGCGTTAATTAACAGCAATTCATCTTTGCCAAATATTGAAAAGTATTATTACTTGCGTAGTTCACTAAAAGGCGATGCAGCCAACGTAATCGCATCCCTCGAGGTCTCCAACGACAACTACAGTGTCGCTTGGGAACTCTTAAGGGATCGTTACGAAAACAAAAAGTTAATGATTCACAAACACATAAAATCTCTCTTCGACATTGAGATTGTTCACAAGGAATCACATCAAACGATACGAAACGTTTTAGACCTATTAAATAAAAATTTACGGGCTCTAAACACATTAGATATGCCTACAGATCAATGGGGTGCAATATTGATTTTCTTAATCTCTTCCAAACTCCCCGAAATTACACGCAAAGAATGGGAAACATATTGAAAAGCTGCTTTGGTTATCGGTGTGGGTGTTTGTAACAATTTCTTCAGTTGCATCTTGCATCAGCTGTACCAACATTCACTAACAGAGATGCTGCTTCATCATCGAATGAAAATTCCATTTGTGATTCTTTAGTATCACTGTGGCCTGTCACACTAGTAGGACATATTACATCCAAAATCTTCTCATCGATGGTATTCATGTCATCGCGACAAGGGGGTCCTCCACCAGTCCCACATTCATTTCGCTTTACAGCAGCATTTTTGGATTTCGTCTTGCCAAGTCTAAAACCAAGTATTTATAATATAACTATTAACACAATTTAAGAAAATTGATCCCATAAAGGCGTGAACGTAATGGTATAATGAAATGCATCTATGTAGCATCTCGTTATGGCACAAAGACGACAATGATGGGTTAAAACTTACTTTTGGCCAATGGTTCCATTCCTTTTGTGCTCCTGGAATTGAATTTAATGTGGCCCCTATTTCTATCCACTTCTTTTGAGCTGTAAACGACGATAAGTAAACGTTGAGGTAAATTTTCCCGCCAACAATTTCTTCTCATTTTTTACCAACTGCAGGTAACCCCAGAATCTGGGGTATAACACAACATATGCAATGTTGCCACATGTACCGTTCGCTAAAAATGTAGCATACGAAACATAATGTCTAATTGTCTAGTGCCATTGAAGAATACGTATTTTTAATACCATGCGTAAATATACCATTCGCAATATGTCGTGCGCGACTTTTTTCGCATGGTTTGAAGAATTGGGTCCCTGGACTTAAATATGTGACCGAAATTTTTTTGTGATTATCCAATAGATTTTTCAAAACCATATTTTGCTAATAATTGAATTATAGATAGGAAAACACCTGGATAGTGTCCCTGTGCATCCACCTTTTCATTAGTACCTCTAAAAGGCATATTACAACTCGCTAGTGTAAGTGTTACGTCAATTGCGCGATATAAAATTTGCCGCCAAATTGATATTTGGCTGCGTAAAAGATTTTCTTGTTCTTCGTCTATTGTCTTATTTAATCTCCACTTGTCATAGATAGCGCAGCATAAGTTATGGTCGTTCTTTTCTTCATGTCTGTTTATAGCTTGTTGTAAATGTACCCAGTCACTAAAACCCTGCACTAACGAATACAACCTCGAATGATTCTGATGATCCTGCTTAGGTTGAGGATTTGGGCGAAGAGAGCGATATCGCTTCTGAGGACGAAGTTGAAGAACGTGAATTGGACTCTGAAACTGATCAAGAAGGAGAAGGGAATGGTGAGGAGGAGGAAGAATTGACAAGTGAGGAGGAAGAAGTTGTAGAGCATATAGGTGTTGCTTTTTTTCTTGGGAAAGATAAGCAGACAAAGTGGACTAAAAAACCATCACCGGCTGCTAGTCGTCGTGTACAACGTCACAACATTATTACACACCTTCCAGGTGTAAAAGGAGATGCGAAAGATGCTGACGCCATACTGAAATGTTGGAAATGTTTATTCAGTACCGATATTTTGGAATTGATTGTGAGATATATAAACCAATACATTGACTCAGTCAAAGAAAATTTTGTCAGAGAGAGAGATGCAAAGGAAACAGACCTCATCGAAATCAAGGCATTTATTGGTATATTGAATTTAGCTGGGGCTTATAGGGGAAACCGTCAGAGCCTAGAGGAGCTATGGGGATCAGAAGGAGACGGAATCGAAAAATTTGGCTTGGTGATGAGCATAAAACGGTTTAAGTTCCTCATACGTTGTATTCGTTTTGACGATCGTACGAGCTGACCACAACGGAAAGAATATGACCGACTTTGCCCACTACGTGAAGTGTTTGAGTGTTTTGTTCAAAACTGTCAAAAGAACTACGTTCAAGGAGAAAACCTCATCATAGATGAAATGTTGCCAGCATTCCGTGGGAAGTGTGGTTTCAGGCAATACATCCCATCAAAACCTTCGAAGTATGGAATAAAGATATTTTCCCTCGTTGATGCCAGAATGCCTACAATATGGAAATTTACGCAGGAAAACAGCCTGAAGGGCCATACTTGGTAAGCAATAAGCCAGTTGAAGTGGTGAAACGAATGGCACAGCCAATTTTTAAAACTGGACGTAACATAACGTGTGACAATTGGTTCACAGACATTGATCTAGTAAACGATTTGAAAAAAAAGAAACTGTCTTACGTTGGGACAGTACGAAAAAATCAAAGGCAGTTACCAGCTTCTTTTATCAATGTCAAACGAAGACCTCAATATAACAGCCTGTTCGGTTTCAACAATGGTAACACGTTAGTTTCGTACATACCAAGGAAGGGAAAAAATGTAATTCTCATTATCACTCTGCGAAACTGATGCCATTAATCCGTCTACTGGAGAGCAGAAGAAACCCGAAGTAATTACAAGTCCGGAGTTGACACAGCTGATCAAATGTGTGCAAATTTCAATGTTAGCAGGAACACACGACGTTGGCCTATGGTCATTTTTTTTACCTGCCTGAACGTGGCCGGTATAAATTCTAATAATAAATATGAAGTGGTTTCGATTGCGAATGGCCTGGAACCACTAAGAAGAAGAGTTTTTCTGAAAACGTTGTCTCATCAACTAACGATTGGACATCTAGCTCGGCGAAGTCTGAACTCAAGTGGAATGCCAACTCAGTTACAATGTTCAACAACGAACTATTGATGATACTAACCAACACCGACACCAACTACTGAAGATTGAACATACAATTACGCTTGAAACGGTTCTTACCTCAAGAACAACGTGAAACATCTTCGACACCACCTTCCAAAAGATGTAAATGTGGGACATGCATGCTTGAATCAGGATTTAGAAGGATGACAAATTACGAATGTCACAACTGTCATGGACCGCTCGGCTTAACCCACATAAAACCACTGTGCCAGACCTGTTATTCAGGTGCTGATTTTGGAGGTTCAACATAGGCCTTCGACTGCAGCAAAAAATGAATGCATCTTTTTGCACCTTTTTATTTCAATTTTTTTCTTTTATAATACTTGACAATTTTGGTTGTTTTAGTTTAAATTCATTTTCTTAAAAATAAACTTTTTCTTTTCCTTTAATATCTTATATTTGCTCTTCTCAAATCCTAGCAAAGTATTCAAACCCTAAGCAAGCTGTTGGATAGGAAGAGAACGCCAAATTATGTGGGTGGCCTCCCAGGCCGGCTGCGCCTGATTTTGTTTCGTTCAGAGGTGCGTCTGACGGAGGGTTAAAGTAGCATGTTCCACAGAACCTACACGAGGACACCCACAAAACCGCCAATAGCTGCAGATAGGGGTCGACAAGACAAGAATCCTTGTCTTGATAACAACTTCTTGTCTTGTCTTGAGGAAAAATCAAGAAATTTTAAAAAATCTTGTCTTGACGTTTTCTTGGCATCTTATATCTTGTCTTGACTCAAGAAATTTCAAGATCTTGAAATATCTTGATTAACCGGTGACAACGTATATATATGGTTGATAGAGACGCTACCGATAAGAAAATAATTTACTGCATTCAAGCTGCGAGACATAAAATACTGAAACACTATAACAAAACTAATTGGATATACTGTATAATTCTTATTTTGGATCCTCGACATAAAGTCGAAGCATTTTCCTCTTCTTCATAGGGAAAGCTACAATCAGAGGCAGTTCAAAAACTTGAAGAAACATTTAAAGCTAGCTACTTAAATAAATCCGAGAATGATCTACAGCAGTGGTTTTCAACCTTTTTGAATCCACGGCTCCCTTGACAAACTACAAACTTATCGCGGCGCCCCCGTTAATTTTTAAGGAACCTTCAAAAATGTCATTCATTCATTGTGCTGTTAAATGTTGTTTTTGTAAATTGAAAAAAAAGAAAAAGAAAACAATTTAAAATAATAAAGAATAATTTGAAAAAAATATATATCACAAAAAAAATATAAGCAAAGTGCACCTTGAAACATCAGATTTGTCATTATTTATTTATTTCTTATATTCCTATAATCCTATGAACAAAAAAGATAATAAATCACGTTCACTCGCGGCGCCCCGAACCATCGTCCGCGGCGCACCCGATTGAAAACCACTTATCTACAGAATCTAATAGCACTAATAGCAGAACCAGTACTGAATCTTGAAAAAGAAGATAACAACGAATTTGATTTAGATATTACTTACCTATTTAAGAAAGGTAATAATGATAACTCAGAATCTTGGAAGTATGAATTTGAAAATACTTAAATGAGCCTAAGGCAGAGAAAATTATGTACTTGATTGGTGGAGAAGACACGGAAATGTCTACCCGTCGTTATCGAAAATGGCCAAGAATTTTCTCGGAACGCCAGCAACATCTGTACCTGCGGAAAGGCTATTTTCAAGAGCAGCTTTAACAATAACAAAGCCAAGAAATCGGCTAGGCGTTGACTCCATTATAAGTCTTATGTGGCTTATTTCATGCCTTATGAATTCCTATTTAAAAATCTGTTAAATTTGATATTTAAAATCTAGTTTGCAATTTTAATTTTAATTTTACCATTTATTATTTTTTGTGAATCGTTCTAGCAAAAAAATGTGTTCAATAAATTAAAATATGTTATCTTTTTCACAAATAAATACGTTTTAGCGTTTCCATTGTTAGTCAAGATATTTCAAGATTTCTTGTTTTCTTGACAAGAAATCTTGGTATTGACATAAAATTTCTTGTCTTGTCTTGAAATCTAAAATTACTTTTTGTCTTGATCTTGTCTTGAAATCAATCAAGAACTTGGCGACCCCTAGCTGCAGATGAAAGCCAGGAGAAGGAAAACATTAGGCCAAGCTCATCTTCTTCAACTGTGTCCTCCATATGGTCCTCTGTGAATATGATAATGTCACCTGAATGTGATAGCCCACTTCAGAATGTCGAGGAAACAATGACGGCAGATGCCAGAATAGAGGTGGATGATGTACAAATCCCAAAAGCAAGCAAAGGTGATATTTCATATTTTCCATCAATAGTTGAACCTACCTAAAACAGTTTTTTTAAATGATAGATGCCAATAAAGCACCATCAGGAGGTAAAAGAAGAAAAGCGGATGATGACCTCACTGAAATTATGAATATTTTGCAACAAGAGGCGAGCAGAAATCGCTTGCCAAACCTGATAGTTATCGAACTTTCGTTGACTACGTGTACAGTCGATTAAGTGAAATGAGCACGGAGGAAGCAAAAAAAAGATAAGCAATGTTGTTATTGCTAGAAAATGAGGATTAATGAAATAAAATACAAATGCACACAGAAAAATAAACATTTATTTTCTTCAATTAAATCCCTTATTTATTAATACTTGAAAAATGATTATGTAAATATGTACTCTATCCCGATTAATCATTTCATCTTGCCAAAGAACTCTTCCGTTTTCAGACATAAAGTAGTCTGCCAATATATCTCTAGTTTGATACAAATTTCTTCTTGTAATAGTTGCACCAATTCGCCCAACAGAACGCAAAGAAGTCTCCTCTTCCTTCCAAAATCCATTTTGTTGTTGGACAATGTTTAATTTCTTCTCTATATTAATTAAACGGTCAGTATGGCTAGCAAGTATAATTTCGCATTTAATATTCTTTGCATGAACATCTTTCAGCAAGTGGTACACTGTAAAAAAAATTGAAAAAAGGATCAAACCACATTTGTTGAAAAAAGCTAATTAAGGTAAAGTATTTTTAAAAATTTAGTATGTATACCTACTCGAATTTATTGACACATTTGGTTCTATGGTACCAGACGCATTTTCACTATCACTTCCCGATACAAAGTGTTCTTCCTGAATGGTGGGCAAAAAAATAACTGGTACATTTTCTAAATCATTTCCTAATAGATCATCTGCAGCATTATCTAAGAAAATAGAAATTTTTGGTTTGGGTTTTCTTTGTTTTGTATGCACATTTCCATTGTTATGGTGTGAGTCAGATTCTGAAGATGATTTGTAAGACAGAAGCCGATTAAGCTTTTCCTTGCATTCTTCATAACTATCTGTAATAAATAAAACTTGTTGAATGTAACTTAATTATTTGTCATCTTAAAATATTACCGTAGTATGCAATAACTTCCACTGCCGTTATCTTCCACAACTTATCTGGATTTCGCTTCAATCGAAGAGATTTGGTGTATTCTTTAGCAGCAGGATAACTTAAGTACGTAATTCCTTCCTTTTTATGTAACCATTTCTGCAGTAGAATACACGGTGTCCCAGTTGAAACTGACACATTTTAAACGTGATTATTGACTAAACAAAATGAGATAGAAATGTGCGGTTTTCACCAATGAGTTTCAAATTTCGAAAAGTTTTTCCCCAATCATATTAAAAAAATTTCCCAGTTATACAGGGCGAGGAAAAAAAAATGCCTATCTTCAACTAAAAATTACTTGACTTTTTTAAATAGAACCCCCTGTATATTTTTACACGATTCGAAACCCGAGTTCTTTAGCTTTTTAAAAATGTCAACATGTACAATTAATTTTTACAAATAAAAAAGATACGCGAATTTTTGTGAGTGCCTGCACTTTAATTAGTTTCAATATCACCAGTAGCTTTTAAATTTTGTTATCGATGGAATTCAACAAGAGATGCTACAAAATCCTTTTTTGAACTTACAAGTTAGATTTCAAAAGTGCATATACCAAGAAAGAGGCCATATGCGACAATTTCTATAAAATTTAGTTGCCAAATTTTTTTTTTCACTATTGCCATGATGTTTAAATTAGCTATAACTGCATATGTTTTAAAGGTTTTGGTAACTTGTACTTATTTACAAATGTACAAATGGCAAGAAAATTAAAAATGCAGAAAATAAGTACCTTAAAAAATTGAAAAGCTAGTGGCGATATTGAAACTAATAAGAATGTACGCACTCACAGAAATTCGCGTATCTTTTTTATTTGTAAAAATTAATTGTACATGTTGACATTTTTAAAAAGCTAAAGAACTCAGGTTTCGAATCGTGTAAAAATATACAGGGGGTTCTATTTAAAAAAGTCAAGTAATTTGTAGTTGAAGATAGGCAATTCTTTTTCCTCGCCCTGTATAACTGGGAATTTTTCTTAATATGATTGGAAAAAAACTTTTCGAAATTTGAAACTCATTGTTGAAAACCGCACATTTCTATCTTATTTCGTTTAGTCAATAACCACGTTTAAAATGTGTCAGTTTCAACTGGGACACCCTGTACTATAATTTTCACATTATAGTGGTTCGTAATCAAAGAAAGGGGTTTAAAGGTAAATAACAGAGAAAAACTCAAAACCTCCCCTTAAAAATAGTATATTGAGGTGAAAATGATGGAGGGTAGGGGAGACTGTTGAACCTTGGAACACTTTTTGACAATTTTTTTTTAAAATTGCAGTAATAACTTTATGAGAAACTTGATCTTTGCGACTGAATATCCCACATATCTTCTATAGGGAAAGGCAAAAAATTTACTTCAAAACAGCAATTTGAACAAAAGACAAGCGCTATTTCTTTTTGGAAAAATGTTCCCAGGTACAAGACCATCATGTACCTTAAAACGGTGCATCGTGTACCTTGAAACAAAAGCTTCCATAGCATAATATCATTTACAAATAAGGAACAATGAGTGAAGTAAGACTAACAATAATGTTACTTAAGTGATAATGATTTTTATTTGAAACATCAAAGAAAAGAAATTAACTAACATTGTAATTACCGAAATCAATTTGAAACCACAACTGACGTTTTACACGTTCTGATCCGCAAAGTCCGATAGGCTTAGGTAGTTTCTTTACAATGTCCTCTTCGACTACATCAAATATTTCGTCAGATTTTTGTATAAACTTATTGCTTTTAGCGATACGTGTGCAGAATTTTACTTGAAATTCGGGTAAATTTTGGTCTTTAGAGCAAATTTGACCAATAAAATGTTTCGTAGTCCCTCTCTTTTGTGGAAATTGCACTAATACGTAATCTTCTACGTTTAATTCTTGATTTTCAAAAGCAGTTTGTTCTTCAGCGTCTCGGATATCTTCCGCAATAACCTCCCACATTGTCATTTCTTCATCATAATCATCGCTATCTTTTCCTTTATCTTTCCAGACCTTCTCATTATCTGAATCAGAGCTACTTTCACATATTTTTCTCTGTGCCTTCTTTATGTTCTGTTTTTCTCTTGGAGTTCTTTGCTTATTTTCTTTCTGTCTTCTAATTTCCTCTCGTTCTGGAGTGTCTGTTACTATTCGTGTCTTACCTGCCTTCCTTCCTTTATTGCTAACCTTTCTTGCTGCCGCTTTTGGATATGGCTGAATTATTTCTGGTGTGATAAAAAGTTCAGTGTCGATAGCATTTGGAGTATGAGGAGGGGTATGCATGTTATTGTTCTCACGAGTAGACCTCAGTTCACTAGAATCCGCATTTAATGTTTCTGATGTAGAGGCATCTTCTATGGTAATGGATTCTGGTGCAGGTCGATCCGTTACGTAAGAAGCGAGAAAATCTTCTTCAGAGAATTTATTCCTGTTAAGTGGATAGATGCCAGCGGAACGAAATCCGTTTACAATATTGTTGGTGCTAAAGGCTTTAGGATAAGCAGTTCCCAAAACTTCTGCTATGCTGTATATGTCGAATGTTTTCCCTGCGTTGTTCATTAGCCAAGCATCAACGCTTTGGTTGTAAAAAGTTTTGAGCGGTCCAAACACTGTCAGGTCGAGGGGTTGAAGCTTGTGCGAAGTATGGGGTGGGAATGTAAGCATTATGATTCCTACTTCGGAAGCATATTCAACTGCTTCTAAAGACAAATGTGTCTCATGGTTGTCCAAAAAAAGTATAACGCGTTCGTCTTTCGAGGGCTTAACATGCGCATTAAAATGTTTCAAAAATTTAAGGAAAAGTGATTCGTTGCTCCAGCCTGAGGAATTGGCTCCTCCAATGGTGCCGGGTGGTGCCCCCTTAATCATAAATTCTTTAAAGTTCACCCTTGGAAAAATTAGCATTGGCGGAATATAGTTCCCTATTCCATTTATTGCCGCAATTAACGTTACTAATTGTCCACGTTCCGCTGAGGTCACACTTCCAATCTGTTTAACTCCTTTTGGCGCTACTATTCTGCTTGGCTTTTGCACGGTTGTAAGCCCACTTTCATCTGTGTTCCAAATACGTTCAGGGGGTATCGGGCCAAACCGCCTATGGACATCTTCTATGTTATTAAAGAAGCAGTCAACATTATTTTTGTTGAAGCTCGTACTCCTTGACAAACTGGTGGCTTCCGGTTTTCTAATACTTAAAATTTTGGAATGTCTATGCATAAACAGCCTCATCCACTCCTCTCCTGCAATGCTGTCCTCATCCCATTTTGCCGGACGCTTCTTCTTATTTGCCACTGCAAACTTGAAAGCCAGCTCACGAACTCCTTTTTTAGTTAAACCAAACTGCATTTTGGCGACAGTTTTAATATATTTCACAAGACATTGCTCTTCTTGTTGGGTGAAAATTTTATTCACATCATATTTTACATAATATGTAAAATGTTCGGCTCCAGATTGCTTGAACCCTTTTAAATGTCGCCATAAAGTTGCCAGTGACACCTTGTAAACTTTGCTTGCTTCACGAATAGATATTCTAGTTTCTGCGGGTGAATTGATTGCCTTAATGGCTCTTTCAATTGCCGTCGCATCCACTGGTGGTCTCTTTTTGCCGCTCTTGCTTCTTGGCATAGCTATTGTAAAACAAAATCCCACAATGTACTTAATTGTTTGCAGCACCACAAGTCGCATAA
The DNA here is from genome assembly GCA_036250285.1 of Pyrocoelia pectoralis. Classification (NCBI taxonomy): domain Eukaryota; kingdom Metazoa; phylum Arthropoda; class Insecta; order Coleoptera; family Lampyridae; genus Pyrocoelia; species Pyrocoelia pectoralis. The sequence continues at coordinate 46,587,927 of CM070075.1, forward strand.
TGTACCTTGAAACGTTTCAAGGTACAAGATGCAACTGTGTTTCAAGGTACAAGAGCGTGCCCAAATGTAAACGAATGCAAACATCATTTTTAGGTTAGCTTTTTAGGCAATTTCAAATCAGATAAATTACTTACCAGATACTGATTCGCAACTACAATATACCAGAAATCAAAGCTAATGAGCACAAGTCCAAATAAAAAGGAAAAACCGAATTCAAAATATCGTACTTTTTATCCACAAAAAATATATTCACTGATAATTCCTCACACGTTATAGCGAACTCTCAAACCTATTACAGGTTCTTAGTAGGTAAAGCATATTCCATAACTTATTACCGCCGCGTGCCGCTAGATAGTGGAACTAGTAAGTTATGAAAAGTGTTTCAAGGTACACTGTGTTCAAGGTACAACAGTCTCCCCTACTAAAACTAGCGACGATGCAAATCGCCAGGATAAAATGTTGAACTAAGTGGACGCTGTCACAGCTTATCCAATGATAGCCTACCGTGATAAGCAGTCTTAATCAAAGAAGTAAAGATAAGTGAAAATTTGATTTGAAATTTATAATAATGTGGAGGGTACTGGCAACATGTTTCGACGCATTTCAGGCATAAAGTTAATGAGGGCATGAGTCAATATTGGAATAAGTGAAGATGACTGAATACATGAAGTTATGTTTGTAGGTTTAGTTAAACTAGTTTAGTTCCCCTGAGGGGAACAAATTTTTAAAAACTAAGATGAAGTGATGCAATTAAATTAGAAAGGTAACAAAAAGCCCAATCTTGAGAGTATAAATCGCCAAAAGGGTCATTGATTGACAAAGAAACATTTTAAAAACTCTTAAACAACGTGCGTAATTCACAGGTAAAGTACAACAAGAGCTTAAACTATATGGCGCTAATAGGAAAGCAGCTGACAAGCAAGAAAAATGCATACAGGGTGAATCACAAAACAAATATTAATTTAAGTAAAATTGGAAATGATGTAGTCATTATGAAAGTCTGTAATTTCATTGACTAAGTAAGGATCATTTTTGTACCTAGAAATTTCGAGAGATTCAAGAATATTTAAAAGGTACCCTTTCTTGCAAAAGTGGATAATTTCGAAGTCCGTGAAAGGACTAAAGGAATGGCCAGTACTGAGAATATGATCGGCAAAGGCGGATTTATGAATAGGTTGTTTTTCTTGATGAAGGAGTAATGTTCATGAAAACGGATGGAAAATGATCTGCCAGTTTGGCCAATTTGTGTGGATGTTAAACATAAGTGAAAATATCTCAGAGACTGTTACTTGAAGTCAAAAAAAAGGTGATGAGCCAAGTGGCTCCGCTGCCACAGCTCCAATTGACCCAGGATTTAGGTTTTACCATCTGATGAAGTTTTTGGATGATACAATTGATAAATCGTTGTAAGTAAAACACCCAAATTTAATATTTTTCCGTGCCCTCCCTCAAATCAATGTAAATTCAAAATTCCTACACTGCTTTCACTTCATGTCTGTGTCTTTTATTAAATTTGATTTAGTGAAATATGTTTCTGGTTTCTTTAGAACTGTCAGTTCAGTGGTATTGCTATCTCCTCAGCTAACATTATCTCCTGCCTCAACATCAACCAATGAGCTGGAACATGAGCAAGAAAAGGATAAAGAAGTTCTGCAACACCCTTCAAGCGGAAAACGTATGTTTTTGTATTTTATATCTTTTGTTTATTATATTTTAGTACATTTTTCTCAAAATGTATGTATGCAACCAACATTACGGCAGTTACGCTGATTCCTATGGCGTTGACTCTATAAATTTATACAGGGTGTTTCAGACCACTCGTACCGCCCAAATATCTCGCGAAATACAAAACGCCTTGGAAAAAGAAAAAATACGTCTAAAAAATTTTTAAGATTCTATTGAGTAATCTTCGTAATCTTAAATAGCACCCCCCAGTTTATTATGCAGATTTGAATTCTGCGTTAACAAATAGGAACTTTTTGTTTGAAACATTTTTTGAAGTTCATGACAGATGGCGCTATGATCGCCGAAAGTTTTTCCGATTACCTGTGCTAATTTGATGTCAGTTTTGTTAAGTGACAATCAAAAATGTTAATGCTTTGTAAAAGGGAAGAAGGGAGCTTTATTAACCCCCTTCCTTCCCCACACCGCCACTTCACCCCTAATTTTAGTTTTAAACGTATCTCGAATGTCAATGTGTTCTTTACTCGTGAAATCAAAGTAAGTATTTCAATTTTTTTTTCTATTTTTCATCAGACAAAAAAAATTTACAAAATTTAACTTGGTATTGAACAGTTGTTTAAATCTAAAATGGTTGCGTTTTTACATCCTAGGTTATGGGCCGTAGGGGTGAAGTGACGGTGTGGGGAAGGGGGGGGGTTAATAAAGCTCCCCCTCTTCCCTTTTACAAAGAATTAACATTTTTGATTGTCACTTAACAAAACTGACATCAAATTAGCATAGGTAATCGGAAAAACTTCTTTCGGCGATCATAGCGCCATCTGTCACGAACTTCAAAAAATGTTTCAAACAAACAGTTCCTATTTGTTAACGCAGAATTCAAATCTGCATAATAAACTGGGGGGTTGTATTTAAGATTACGAAGTTACCCGCCTCTCCACCCCCCGGGGGTGGGAGTGGGGACATCCTATTACTATCAAACAATAGAGTCTTAAAAAAATTTTTAGACGTATTTTTTCTTTTTCCAATGCGTTTTGTATTTCGCGAGATATTTGGGAGGTACGGGTGGTCTGAAACACCCTGTATATATGCTCTATGGTTTAATATAAAAATCATTACAATCATCCCACATTTTATATGGTTTTTTGCATGACCTCAGTAAACCATTTAAAGAAGTCTATCTATTTTGCTGGTAAGGCTGTATCAAATAACCTACTGTTGGAAAGAAACCCTTTGAGAAAGACATCCAAAAGGTTTTGTTAGATGCTTTGGCCACTGAGCTTCCTAAAATGGACGGAACCGATGGTTTTTTGTTAAAGTTAAGCGAAAGTTTACGTCGATTATTATCTTATCAAGAAAAATGGAAGTTGGAAATTGACATCCTAAATTTGGTGTATGAAAGAGAGTTACAATTATATACATTTTTGGGCAACCAAATATGATTTCGCGGCCGTTACTATAGCAGCGGCCGTTAAAGTAAAAGCCACTTTGATATAAATTTTGTCTTAATCTAATAAAACAGGTTTCCCGGCGAAATCATATTTGGTTGCCCAAAAAATGCTGTGTATCTTGTCCGCGAAAACCTTTAACGTACTCGAGATTGTTCTGCCTTGGCCGCAAGCGACCTCGGCGACAATTCTTCTCATCGTACGTTAAAGTGTGTCTTCGCGCCCTTGACATACAAATAACTATTATAATATATGTGAAATAAACCTTTTTTTAGAAATAAATTATGTTTTATTTGTACTAAGAATGTGTTGATAAAACAAATAGTAAAACATAATATTAGATATGATAATTTTATTAAAAATCACTTTCCAATGCCTTTTGCCACTGCCAGCCAACTGCACCAGTAGTACAAAAATAATCCTTAAATACTTCTCTTATAGTTGCTGCACTTTGGCCATATGTATTAGACCCTACTCTGTTGATATCAATTAGTCCATTACTGCTTGAAAGTAATTCATTCATTTCGTTATTATTTATATTTGATTCCCCTTGAATTAATAAAAAATTGTGTAAGCACACACAAGTCTGCACAATTTTATTAATGGTTGATTCCGATGCAACTATGGGTTCCTGAAAAATTCCCCATTTTGCTACCAGAAGCCCAAACGCATCCTCTATCACCCGCCTGGCTCTACTCAACCTATAATTGAATACTGTCCTTGTTAAATCAAGATGGAACGCATCAAGTAGGTTGTGACCGGAAATGCCTCATCTCCAACCAACACGTATGGCAAATTATTCTCAGATTCTGGTAAGTTAAAACGGGATTGTTCAAAACCTTGACTCAAATTACTTCTTCTAAATACTCCACTATTACTCAAGCGACCTGCAGCTCCAATGTCCACCATAATAAATTTATAGTTTGCATCTACAATTCCAGGAAGAGTGTGCTCCTTTATAGTTTTAGTTTAGTACTGAGACTCTGACTTAGGTAAAGCCTAAGATGAAAATTAAAATAGTATAAAAGTTCTCTTTGACTTAAGTATAGAAAAAAAAATTATATGCATGGCGGTGGCAGTCTGCAGAGTGGTAAGTGATATAACAAATAATCACTCTTTTAATTGCATATTATTTAGACGGAATTCATCAAAATCATCGACCGTGTATATTCGCGCAATTTGTAAGTAGTTCGTTGTGTTTCATTTGTTAAATATTAAATGTAGAGTTCAGTCAATAAAAACGTAAACATAACCACGCCCTACAAAAGTGCCAACCTCTACAAAAGTAATATTTAACAAATGAAACACAAAGAACTATTTACAAATTGCGCGAATGTACATTATACATGGTCGATGCGGGTCGAGCGAATGAAGCGGCCTGACCGGGGGATCTGCATAACAGGCCCTGCTGTCGAGGCTAATGGGCACCAGTTTCCATCGTTGTTTCTTCGTTGGCGTTGGCGGGAGTGGCGTTAACCATCGACGGCACCGGCGAATGATGTGGTGCACTCGATCACGGTCGTTTGACTGGCGTTGCGTTGGCTGCAGCGGCAGGATGATTGAAGGCACCGGCGATCGATGGCGGAAACACCGTAGGACGTTACGCTCCTGACGGCGATGACGAACGGCTTCTGAGCGTACCCTGTGCAGTTGGGGACACCTCGAAGGAGCTGTAACAAGCTTGTCAGGCTGCAAGAAACTCCGACGCAGCGATTAATTTCCGTCCGTGTCCGGGCTATTTACAACACCGGCGTAGGACATTGAACCACTGGCCAGGCTATACGAAAACTCCGGGTCGGGGTGTCGGACCGCTGGCCAGGCTATACAAAAACTCCGGAAGAACAGTGAATTTCTTATCGCGCGCGCTTATAAACCCTGATGAGCGGGCGTGGTTACCGCGCTCGGTGCTCGGCGCAACTTCGTGCGCGCCCGTGTTTTGCGTGTTGGTATGACGTCACGAATGTTTGCAGCGTCGTTCCCACAAACGGTTAGTCTTTAAACGAAAACATCTTACCGCTCATCATCGCTGCTAAACGTTTGAATGTATTAAAAAAATCGTCTTCAGTGTTCATTTACTATTAACCCGGCGCCGGTACGGTGGAAAAGTATAACGTCAATGGTACGGTGGGGTGTCTGATACCCCAACTTATTTTCGTTATAGATTTTTTAATGTGAGAATTTTTTTTCGATACTAGCTATTTTTAAATCGTATATGCTCATACGTAGTGGGACACGCAGTATTTACGTAGCAAACGAACTGTTTTTACATGAAAGTATTGAAGCAGTCACAAACAGCAATATCAACAACATAAATAACAATACACAGGTTTAATACTTATGTATTTGTTTAACAAACAGATAATACTATTTCAATAAGGTATACTGGTAACTTAAAGATGCTACTACAACTACAAATAGTGAAAACACTGAATTCAAGCAGAGTCATTACTTTCGCACTCGTTACAAATTGACTTCGAATGCTCCATACATACGAAGCGGCCACACGAAGTGCATGTCTGATATGACTTTCTATCCTTCGATCGGGGACAAAAGCAGCATCTTCCGGTTCCTCTTCTTTTTTGTGATGTTGTGGGCTGAGCTTCTTCTTGTTTACGGCTTTTGCGAAAAAGAAATTATTTTTTCTCTCAGTATTCTGGGTAATCGAAGATTCTGTTTTCTATTATTTAGGTGATCTGAAATGAGAGCTAACCCCAATTCTTTTAGAAAGAAACGTCGTTTAAGTTTTTTGCTATCAGAATTATTCGCATCATATATAACCATGGCGTTGATACCAGCGGTATTTAGCATTGAATAAAACAAAGCTAGAGACCACCGTCTAGTATTCCTGCTAACACTGTAAGTACCACTAAGCTCATCCACTACGTCAACGCCTGCTTTGGTGAAATTATAGAAAGTCACTATTTCCGGTTTTCTCTTTTCACCAGTTTCCACATCTATAGCGTCGTCGTGATGAAGGGAAGAGAGTAGCAGAACATTTTTACCTTTCCGGGGAACGTATGACACAATAGTGACGTCATGTTGAAAACCAAAAAGTGAACTATTTTCTGGTCTCGTCTTTATTTGTAGAAAGGTAGGAGGAATTTCGCGTTTGTTTTTGCGTAATGTGCAAACAGCTGTCAAACGATGTTCCTTCAGAAGATTTTGCAGTAGAGGAATGCTGGCAAACCAGTTGTCAAAGGTCACATTTCTCCCAGTACCGCTAATGGGAGCTATTAGTCTCATAACAACATCTTCTGGTTTGTTGCTAAGCTGGAATACTCCTTCTGGCTGCTTACCAAGGTATACTTCCATATTGAACACATAAAACGTTCTTGCATCGACAATAGCAAAAACTTTGAGGCCATACTTGGCAGGCTTATTTGGCATATATTGCCTAAATGGACACCGTCCACGAAAACTTTCCAACTTTTCGTCGATTGTCGTGTACTCTCCAGGCATATAATTATCTTTACAATTCTGAACAAATGCTTCAAAGATTGCTCGCATAGGAGCAAACTTGTCAATTTGACGTCGTTCATTTCTGGTCTCTATATTATCGAATCTAATAGACGATACAATGAACATAAACCATTTAAGTGCCATCGTGACTCGAAAAATCTCTACACCGAAACCGTCACTACTCCACAGGTCTTCCAAATTCATCCTGCTTGAACGAAATACGCCTGCTAAATACAATAGTCCAAACACAGCTTTCATTTCACTTATCGTCGTTGGTTTTACAATATGGGCCCTACTATCGGCATATGTCGCTGCTTTTTCAGCCATTCGAAGATTTGTATGTCTCACGATATCCTCTATCATTGTTATGAGAAAAAGGGACTATTAGATTTAAGTTTGTTTATTATGAAAAAAAAATAGTAGTTGTTGTTGTCACAATTAATAGTTTTTTGTTCGTATGTGAATTTTCATAGTTTAATTTCGAATGATTAGTTATTCCTATTAAAAAACGAGTTGTTAGCTATAAAAGAAGAACTTTCGTATTTTTCATTAATCATTTTGGTGCCGAAACCCGGGAAGTGTGTGTTTAAATTTTAAAGGTAGTTTTTCATAATGACTGAAGAAATGGATCGCCAGTATCGTTTCTTAAAACGGAATTTTGTTCGTGAAGCAGTGGAGATATTGGAATCATTAAAGATGCCTGCATCACAAATCGACTTTTCGACCATTCAAACGAGCTATGATTTTTTTTTAGAAACCGGCAAACAATATAGAGAAATTTTAAATCGTTTTGGTCAGTCTTGTGGTCCGGAAGATGAGGAGAAAGAAAATGAAATTATTGAGCAGTTGGCAGATCATAGAAAAACATATACTAACGTGGTAACTGCTTTTCGATTGGCAAATAATAATCGTATTCCGGCCGCGACTGCGACTGGATCTCGACTTAGCGATTTTTTACCCACGTCAGCAGTAAGTAACTTTTCTAGATTACCCCGTATTGAATTACCTAAGTTCAACGGGGATGTGAGCAAGTTCCTCGATTTTAAAGCTCACTTCGAGGCTACTGTTCATAATGTTGCCGAGTTACTTCCCGTGCAAAAGCTTCATTATTTAAAAGCAGCTCTAGTCGGTGATGCTGCTAGTATTATTCGGGATCTTCCTTTAGATGCTGAATCGTATGAGACCACATGGGACGCCGTCGTCCGCCGGTACGAAAATAAACGGGCTATGATTCGAAAATTTTTAAACGACTTTTTCGCGATCAAAAAATTGACCTCGGAAAACGGAGTACGTACTTTGGCTGGATCGTGTCGACGCTATCCAGCGCGGACTGAGGAATACTGGAGAACCTACAGATTCGTGGTCGACTCTAATTTGTTATTGGGTGTCGTCTCGGTTGGACGATGCTACGAAGAGAGACTGGGAAAATTCTGTTACGGATAACATGAAATTTCCATCTTACCAGTCACTCAAAACATTTCTCGAAAATCGTGCGTTTACGGTGGAGGAGCGTACCACTCCCTCTTCGGAAAAAACGAAGTCGTCGTTTGCGCAATCGGCGCAGCGAAACTCAACGAGCCAGTCAGTGCCTTCGGGACGCACTACGAAGTGTTATGAATGTCCAGAATCGCATAAATTGATTGACTGTTCTGTTTTTAAAGGCAAAGACTCTTTAGCAAGGTACGAGACTATAAGAAAAAATAAGTTGTGTTTAGTTTGTTTCGGTTTGGACCATATCGCGGGCTCGTGTCCGAATCTGGAGCGGTCCAAATGTAAGGTGTGTGGCGATGCGCACCATACTTTTTTACATCGTGATCAAAATCGTCGAAGCTATCGTAACGACCGCCCTTCAACGAATCCTGGCATGCAACCAACAACTCAAGTTCCAGTAACCGATCCTCAATCGCAAACTCAATCGCACAATCGGTCGACTTTTTGTAACGCTACTTCATTCGCAGTGTCTTCGAACAGAGTAGTTTTGTTACCAACAGCAGTAGCGATGGTAAAAGTGCGTCAGAAGTTTGTGAAGGCGCGCATCCTATTCGACATGGCTTCTCAGGTTACCCTACTGAGTGAGCGCTTCGTACGTTATTATGGTTTGTCTAGTGAACTAGAGGATGGGGGAGTAAACGTGGTTGGTGTTGGCGATTCTTCTGTTTCTTGCGCAAAAAGCTGTACGCTCTATCTACGATCCCGATTCAATGGAATGGGAAAACATATTGTCGCTAGTGTTGCACCTCAATTTTCATACAAAATCACGTCAGACATGGTGTGCTTTGCACAGGGCAAAGTTGTCGAACTTCAGTTAGGAGAAGATCGTCTTCCGTATGATACAATAGACATTATTTTGGGCGCAGACGACGTCGCAGGATGCTTCATTGGCGCTAGTGAAGTAATCGATGGTTTAGCCTTCCAGAATACGATTTTTGGTTGGGTATTCTATGGAAGCGGTCCTACTGGCATGGCATTTTGTCATCACGTTTGTTTAAACTCGTATGTTACCGTCGCGGAAGTTGATCGAAAGTTAGAAAGACTTTGGAAAATCGAAGAATTATCGTCAGATAAAATTGACGAAACGAACGAATGCGTTGAGCACTTTAAACGTACTACTGTGCGCTTGCACGATGGTCGGTTTTCGGTGCGTTTACCGTTAAAAAGAAGTCGGTTTGAGCTCGGTGAGTCGCGTATTCGTGCTCTCAATGCGCTTCGGCGGATGGAACGCACAACTACAAGCGAAGTTAAGGGCGCGTATGTTTCTTTTATGCGAGAATACGAAAAACTTGGACATATGCGGCCCGTATCACATAATGATGTAGCGTCGATTTCGTACTACATCCCACACCGTGCCGTGTTGCGTCCTACAAGTACCACCACCAAGTTGCGCGTGGTCTTCAACGCATCGGCCAAGACGTTGAATGGTCCTTCACTTAACGACATTTTGAAAGTCGGGCCGAAGGTCCAGAGCGATCTATTCGATATCCTCGTGCGCTTTCGAGCTCACGCAGTTGCGTTTTGTGCCGATATCGAAAAAATGTATCGGCAGGTTGCTGTCTGTGAAGAGGATTTTCCACTTCAGCCCATTCTTTGGCGCGAGAATCCAAATGAAGAAGTACGCGAATACGAATTGACCACCGTAACTTATGGTACCGCACCTGCGTCATTCTTGGCAACGCAATGCTTAGTGGATCTTGCTCGCGAATTGGCCTTATTCGAACCTCATGCTGCGGCTGTAATCGAACGGGATTTTTATATGGCCTTATCAAACGTCCAATTTCAAGAGTTGTAGTATTGGTTCCTGAGCAGTCTCCATCACCGACTCCTCAGGAGGGGGAGAATGTTATGAGAAAAAGGGACTATTAGATTTAAGTTTGTTTATTATGAAAAAAAAATAGTAGTTGTTGTTGTCACAATTAATAGTTTTTTGTTCGTATGTGAATTTTCATAGTTTAATTTCGAATGATTAGTTATTCCTATTAAAAAACGAGTTGTTAGCTATAAAAGAAGAACTTTCGTATTTTTCATTAATCAATCATCATTTCATTTATGAAAAGCTCAAAACAGCTGAGAGGAGATTTGGCTTGCCTTGCCGCTCCCCTTGGCCCTGGAAGGTGAATTACAATATTTTCACGACGAGTACGCACATTAGGCCGACTAGGATTCTTGCACCATTTGGTTGTTTTATCACGACCTATAAAATATTTTCTAAAGTGTGAAGCTTCGCCATTGTCAGATGTCGATGGTTCTGGTTCAAAAACCTCTTCATGATCGGACACTTGTTCGTCGGATTCATCGTGTTTAGGTACTCTCATATACCTGCTTTCTGTATCTGATTCGTAGTCTGAATTTTCACTTAGATGGTCTTCTCCCTCAGACTCCGAACCAATGGGAGATTCGTCCTCAGGAAACCCTCCGGATTCTTTCCATAGTTGTACAAGGTTTTTCTGTTCTTGTTCATAAGACATTCTAAAACGTTTTTATAAAATAAATGATCACAAACCGTACTACGTTACAATTCTTGCCTGAATAAAATTTATCACACGTTTTTATAAAATAAATGATCACAAACCGTACTACGTTACAATTCTTGCCTGAATAAAATTTATCACACTTCCGGTACGGTGGGGTATACAGTACCCCAGAGAACTTTGAGAGTCGAAACAAAACAACCGTTGCATGAGACTGCGACAAGAGAACTGAAAAACGGTGATGCAAGGCGTAATTTCTAGCTATACAAGACCACACTGCTCTGTATTCAAAGCTGCAGAAGTTACGGCGTTTTAAATCTGGTTGGGGTATGTGATACCCCACCGTACCGTCCCCGGGTTAAACCTGCATATTAAGAAGTTACAATAACAAGTCTATACCTATACAGTTCAGTAATATAAACAATTAAATGAACAGTTTTATACAGCGCGTTACGTTGATTTTTTTTTCTTAACATTATCGAATATTAAAACAGCCTTACTGGTAAAGTTTGTTTAAATAGTAGTCCTTCACTACTGCATGAGCATAAACAATGGTGATAGTTACGGAATGCTGACTAGATAGGGTATACGAGGTGGCTGCTTTATCAAAACCACCTTGAAATATCTTAAAAACTACGAATCTGCTCACAAACAGCTTTTGAATAGTAACCTTTGGCTACTGCATAAGCAATAGTAAGTTACGGAATGCTTATGGGGTGGCCTCTTTATCAAAACACCTTGAAATATCTCCATATATATCCAAATTTGCAGGGAAAAAAAAACGTGCGGGAAAGGTGAAAAATTGTTTTTACATTTTATTAATTGTTTAGACCTTGAAAATACGATGTTTATATGACCTTCACAATTGCACTGTCCTTGCGATGCAATTTCTACATACAGCAGGGTGATACAACTATTATACATTACAATACTAACTAGCATTCAGAATCGAGATAGCAGGTTTTTGGTGGGGGGGAACGAAAGGACAACAATTTGTTGTTATCGTTTATTGTTTATGCTTGATATATGTGATGCATTATGTAGGCAGGTCGATAATACAAGAGTTCCATCATACAAGCTATATTATGCGAATTTCTATCATATTTGTAATTTAGAAAATGTTCAATGTCATGATAAATGTCCTCGTCGTAATCATCATCGTCAAACTGTATCTTGCGAAACCGTCGGTAGTTAGTTATCCTCTCGATGAGGTTCCGATAGAAACTGGGGAGATTATACGATTTCAGTAGTTCCAGTCGATAATTAATTATATCTTTTAGATTAAACAATTCCTCAATCTCATTGTTGTTCATAATACAAGAACGACTGTCACGTAATGCTTTCATTGTTATACTTTTTAGCATTTTCTCTTCCTCTTTAGCAGATTCCCAGTTATAGTAAATTATAAATTTCCTACTAAGCGATTCAGTAGTCTGTGATCATTCGATATTTTGCTCTTCATTGACATCTAACCAGTCAATCTCATGTGTTCGGAAAAATTTCATTTCTAAGTTTGCCATTTAAGAAGCGTCTCCCAATCTTCTCTCTCCATCACTATTGTACTGCCACATACAATTCGTAGCATTGGCTCAAGGTTATGGTGTGTACTGTATCCGATTTCAATGTATTTTGAATAATTCTTGCATAGATCATAAGCAGTACAATCCATTAATCGTTCATTGAATGTCGGTTCGGATGGGGGAGCGCACATAGTTGTGGAGCCGTCTCAATCATCATCATCATCATCATCATTATTACAGCACCAGCACGTACATTTAAAATAATAAATTATTATTACAACTCTTTTCAGTACCCATGTAGAGTTTTCTAACTATGTTCATGAGAGCAACAGTAACGGTGATGATCACTATACAACAAGTATGTAACTCCATAATTTATTTAGATTTAATTCAAGAAAACGTCGTAACTACAAAATAAAGTCAATACATTAAAGAACTTATATAAAATTATTTCATTCAAGGTACCTACTTTAAAAAACCATAAAAAATTGAAGCGATAGCGACTTGTTTGAATTTTCTGGAATGTTTTTTGCGTTTCCTGTAAATTTTAGGTTTTTCAAGTTTACGAGGTTTGATAATTAGCTTGACGATTTGTGCACTAAACCTTTACAGTAATTAATAATTTTTTTCATTGATTGAATAATTATGGTAACACTGCTTACATCCATCCCTAGAGACGAAAATGTAACTTCCTCTACTCTTCCCTCATTTCTCTTACATTGGTCCTTGAAGGTTCTTATATTTAATAGTAACCGATCAAATTTAACCTATTTTTCAGAGTTATCTAAAAAAGTTATCGAATTATTTTTAATTCGTAACAATTAAATTACGCTTACATTAATCGTCAATAAATCCAAAATAATATCTTGCGAAACGTGTTAAAGTTTATTTATACAAGTTCCGCTTTGTCCCCTTTGGTAGGCGAATAGTTTGTTAGAGCTCATATACTAAGTACAAAATACACAGTTTCGAAGTACTAATTGCAAAAGTTGAGAGTAAATGGAATTCTCCCATTTCCGCTGAAGGCGATTTGATTTTGTATCAGATTAGCAAATTAATCAATTTAAAAACTTATTACAGTTGCAAAACTGATAAACGCGCTGCAAATAACAGGATATTGTTTCTGTCAATCCACGTTTACAATTGATTCACTCTCCCTAGATGGTTATAAACTTTAAATGATCTCTAATATTACTAAATGGAGATGAAAAATGACACGAGTTGGAAACTAATTAAGAATCGAGTCTAATTTTAGGTAAAGCAATTATAGCTTCAAAATAATAATCTATCTGCCTTTCATTTATAATGCAGAAATTGAAAACAAGTAAGACGGTTTCCTCTTAATTGCTTCCGCCTAATCAAATCTCTGCATTATTCTATGGCACGTTGTACGAGACATTTACATGAGAATGTTTGATAGTGCCTATGTATAACAGAAGCAGGTATAAAATTAATATTACCCGAAAAGGGATCTACACTACAAAACTACCTTGACAACATGATGTGTATATAAGATTAATGTTTCCTTTATTAAGCACGAAATGTGCATTTCCAGTTCATGGGCGAGTCTATCAATTGCAAGCTGGCAAGGAACGAGAGGAAAGGTTGATTACTTTATATAAATATAGAATTTGGTTTGATTGGGTAATGTAATGTATCTCTATTCATAATTATCACTAGGTAAGGAACACATCTATATAGAGTGTTTTAGACTACACCCGTATCCCCGAATATCTCACGAAATACAAAACGAATTGAGAAAAGAAAAAATACGCCTGAAAATTTTTTTAAGACTATTGAGTAATCAGAAGTCTCCTCGCCATCCCCTGGTGGAGTGGAGGGAGGCAACTTCGTAATTTTAAATAGCAACCCCCAGTTTTTATGCAGATTTGAATTCCGCGTTAAAAATATTCCCTCGAGAAAAACGGGATCAAAGATTTTGTAATCCACAATGTCGCAACAAAAGTTAACTTTCAATACTCCTTGATGGTTTTTTTACATGAGATCCTTGTTTCTAGCTAGGTCGAAGTTTTTCTCTTCTGTCTATTCATCTCATTTGTCCAGTTTTTCTTTTTTGGTTATAGTTAATACCTTTTCTTGTTTATTTATTGACTTACATCTCACTTGTTATGTCCGTGACATTGACATTTCGCCAATCGCCCGTGACCATCCACACACACCGACGGACCAACCACCCGGGAAGATGACTGACTGACCCATTAGGACTGTGACAACCAACACTTTCAACTCACTTGTTATGTGTACCGAATTGGAGTTATCCGATTTCTATTTTTTGAGTGCGTTTTCCGCGGTCACAGCTGTATTTTTTTTACTTTCTTTAAATCAGATCTTAGATTTTCTTTGTTTTATTAAGGAATTTCAATTGCTCATCTTTGACGTCGGCGTATGCGTAATCAAAGAACATTTCGCTGAGCTCTTCTTCAACGTTACTGTCATTTGTGTGTTCTTTGCAAGCAGTATCCGTAGTTTGCCTTGTTTCTTGTTTTTTGGCCCAACAGTTTAGGCTGTGAATTTTCTTCCTTTTTGTGCAAAGCTGGGTTGTTTGGACCAGTTCCCTCATCCATTGAGGATTATTGTGTGACCAACATTATTTTGCACGTATTAACTTCTGAATTGCTTTTCAATGTACTTTCATCAGAAAATAATATTTTTCTGACAAAATTTGCTGGTGAGTATGTATCCAATTGCAGAAAGCTAAATGTTGTGGAGGGTCTTGTGATGACTATAATCGAATAAAACGTTTTGATTTTTCTTACCAAAAAGAGCTTGTCGAAACATACTCCAACGCCATTTCGGAAATAATGTACGAATAAGATAGTTAAAAGTACTACTTTTATATTCTTAATGAATTTCTCCATCGTTAGCCTTATATTAATAATTGGTAATATGGATTGAAACACAAAACAGGGTAAACAACTTTATTTTTCTAAATATTGCTAAAATTCATTATAATTAATATACAATGTGTCCAATTAAGTCGGGACACTTTTTTATTCTTAATTTTATGAAAAAAACTCATTCCTTATAAAAAGTTGTGCATGGTCTAAAACTTAAAATTAAACTATCACATATCAAATTTTTTGATCCGTATACAAGGTTTGTCAAAAAATATGAATTGTACTCAAGAGTAAAGTATCTTTATTTTTCAGAATATTGACCATTGTTACTAAAAAAAGTTGATCATAATTGAAAATTATTGTCAGACATTCAATATTATCCATCTGCCGTGAAAAAATAATTTTTGGTATAAACACGCAAATTTTGTATCAGCTATTTTATTGAAATACATGATAACCTTTCGGTTCATTATTAAGTGATGTAAGCCCAGCCCAGCATGCATTAACTATTCAATTACAATGTACATTGTTACATCACTTAATAATGAACCGAAAGGTTATCATGTATTTCAATAAAATAGCTGATTACAAAATTTGCGTGTTTATACCAAAAATTATTTTTATTTCATACTGACTAGTAATCTGTGTTTTACCAGACTCATACGAGTCTGGTAAATGAAACTTTACCGTACTAGAAATTTTGTACCCGAATACAAAGGTTGCCATAGCAACATAAAGTGACATGACTTTTGAAACGTCAAATTTTATATAAAGTTAATAGAAAAACTCTTAAGAAATGAATCTATGGCCAGTATGAAATAAAATGTTTTACATTATTTGTACGTTAAATCAGATTACGTTACTCGTTTCGAAATTCTTGCCTCAGCTACGCTTCGGCAATAAACATCTCACTCGTTAACGTAAACCTTGATTTACCGTACTCATATGTAAATAACTATTTCACGGCAGATGGATAATATTGAATATCTCACAATAATTTTCAATTATGATAAAAACACAACTTTCTCCTCAACTCAAACTAAATCTATTCCTGGCTCCATCACCCCCTTCATTCGCCCCACTCCCAGCCCGTTCCCACCTAAGTTCACCTTTATTCCTCTCCTCTCTTCACATTCCCTCATTAAATGCCACACACTCTCTTGCCCCTTACCACACATTCTACACAGCCTTCTCTCATCGTCCCACCAGTATCTATTTTCGTTCTCTTCATTGCCACATCTAAACCTCGCCACCATCCTCTTCTCCTTCAACTCCATTTCTCCCATCAGATACTCGGCCTTCCCTTCTTCCATAATTTCCCGATATTCACCATTATATCTTCCATTACATATTCTCGCTCTCCTTTCCTGTGCTTCCACATCTTTATCCCTTCTTACGAACTCATCCACCATATCTCTTCCCCCCTCTCTTCTCCCATCCATCTCTTCCCTCGCATAACCCACTCTCTCATAGAACCGTCTTCTCTCTTCCTGCCCATACCTTATCCGTTTTTTGCCACCTCTCTCATGCACTCCTTTACCCCAACAATATCTTCCCGCTTTCTGATCATCTCCTCATATTTCACCGCCCTCTCTCCTGCCCTTATCCTTATTTTCTCTAATTTTACCTCCTCCCCTACGATATACCCTGGTGTCTCCCTGTCCAAACCTAATGTCCACCTCCAGTACTTCTCCTGAATTCTTTCTATTTCTTCCCATTCCACCTCCATATCTCCGCCCCATGCCCCCATCACACTCTTCACCAACTTGTCAAAAACCCATCTTCTCTTCTCCATATCCTTCCCAAACACTCTTTCCCTCAAACACCACACTTTCCCCACTATTCCATTACCCTTCTTCGCCAATTCCCTCACGGGGCCCCATCTTTATTGTCATACCGCACTACATACCCTAGGCGTTTCCACTCCTGTACACTCTCTAATTCCTCCTCACTCCACCACCACTTTTGCTTTGTACCCCTCCCCCGTTTCTTCTGAAAAACCATCATTTTAGCCTTTTTCACATTTACTTCTAAATCCTTCCCCTCCAAATACCTCTTCATTACCCCAATTAACCCTCTCATATCTTCCTCTCTGTCTGCCATCACTACCACATCGCCTGCATACGCTAGCAACCACACCTTTATCCTTCCTATCATCACCCCACCCCTTTGACGTCCCCGCACCACCTCCTCCAAATCTCCAATATATAGAGAAAATCGACTCGGACTCAACGGACAGCCCTGTCTCGACCCTTTCTCCGTCCAAAATCTTTCTTCTTTCTCCTCCCTCACTCTCGTCACGCACCTTGTTTCCTCGCACACCTCCTCCATCGCTGTCACCAAGCCCTCACTTATCTCGGCTTTCCTTAGTACCTCCCACAGTCCCACAGCTTCTTCCTATTTTATAGTGGTATGTTTTACCTTTACTACACAATCTTTTAATGAACATTTATAAAAATTTCAGCATTTTCTGAATACAAAATGGCTTTCACATGCTTGATCACAGTGAAATAAATGCCATGGTTTTATGATTAATATTTTGACAAGTTTAGTGTGACAGCTAAGACTGATTTTTTCGAAAATAAAATTTTTTATTTTTTTTCTATGTTTTAAATAATGTTAAGTTTGGAGTTATTAAATTTGTTATTATATATTTATTATATTTCATTATATATTTTAGTTTAATATTTAATGCCAAAAAACTTAACATGTGCTATTTGTGAAATCCTTTTGCGTCAAAGCTATACCGGGTGAGTCATTTAACCTGGAATTTGAAATATCTCGAAAAATACGCATTGTATGGAAAAATGTGCCGAATCAAAACTTGAATATCTTCGAGGGGGAAATTCGTTAGTACTAAATTACATCCTTACCCCCACTCCCTGTAGGCGGGGCGGGAGGAAAATTTGAAATCTTAAGTAGCTACCCCTATTTTTTATCGCAGATTCGGATTTTACGTCGAAAATTACGTACAGTTTGTCCGAAACATTTTTTTCGATTCGCGACAGAGGGCGCTGTAATCGCAAGAAATGGAGCAGAAGTCAAAAACATATAAACACGTATTTAGTAAGATTCGACAGACGAACGCTTGTGTATAGGTTATTCAAGTCAAGGTCACCATTTCGAGCATTGACTTGATTAGTGTGGGGCAAGGGGATTCACGTTAATCAAGCATTCCAGATGCAACATAAAACTATTACGTCCTCGTCGTTGTTCCTGGGTTATGTTAAAAACAGTTTATTCACCCCCCCCCCCCCCACATCCCTACAGGAGAGGGGAGGGCAACCCTAACATCATTGAATAACCTGTCGAATCTTACTAAATACTAAATATAATTTACACATCTTACTTCCTCATTTTCCAAATAATTTGAAAAAAAGTTTTTTTATGTACTTATGCACCTGGGGTACTGAGGGCCCAGTGTGGGGTTTATCAAACAGATTTATATGTGTGTGAACGAAGGGTTATGTACCTACAATTAATATGATATTTTTATTTAAACTTCCACGAAGTTTATTATCATCAATATTCATTATTTCTGATAATTCGTGTATATTTTTATTATTTAACTACGTTTCAGAGAAAACTCTTTCTCCTTTTTCAAGTTTAAAATGACAAATACAAATGAAATGTGAAACAAAAAAATAATAATAATAATATACACGAATTACCAGAAATAATGAATATTGATAATTAATATGATATGTACATGTGCGTATTTTTCAGAATGGCTTAATTATGGGATACTCAGGAGCTTGCAGACGTGAAGAGTTTATGTTGTCAACTATTAATGATATTGAGTTTAAGACGGATTCCACCATTGTATCTATTCATAAAACCAAAAATAATGTCACACGAGTGTTTGCAATAACTCAACCTACCTGGATAAATTTAATAAAGAAATATTACCAGGTTCGATCTACACATACACCACGTCATCGGTATTTTCTTACATATCGGGAAGGAAAATGTAGCATTACACCAAAAGGCATTAATAAAATAGGCCAAATGCCAAACAGGCCACTGCTTTCGACGTAGTTCAGTTTATTAATTAGCAAGCCGTGGTGGCGATTTAATAACAATTAAAAAGCATGGAGGCTGGAAATCGTCAGCAGTTGCTGAGTACTACGGGTATATCGATGCTACGATAAACAAGAAGCTCGAAGTTGTACAAAAGCTTTCACATCATTCGTAACATCTACGGTTGTCAAACCTTCAACTTCTGAAAATGGGAGTAGCAGTAACATAATTGCACAGTTACAATTAAAGTTTATAATAATTGTACAATTATAATCTTGTAGAGATAAAAGATATTGGATTAATGATTGGAGACGATCACTACTTTTTTTAAAGAATTTTGCAAAAGTTTCGGCCTTTCCTCAAAATTGTATAAATTAATACAAGCTATAGCCATAAAAAGTCAGTTTATATTTTAAGGAATCACGTTTACAATTGATTAAACATGTTAGTTGATAAAGATTATACTTAACTGCCAAGTTTGGAGATTATAAATTATATCATATATTATATTTATTCGTCGTATTATAAAAATTAAATGATTTGACACCGTTTCGCCAGATAACTGGCTTTTTCAAGTCTGTAACAAAAATATTTTTATGTAGGTATGTTTATGTGAATGCTTACATAAATATAATATGAAATGGTTTTGAGGAATAAAATTATTTTTCGATTTCTATTAAAAGGGAGAAGAATGCTATTAACTATAAAACTGACATCGAAAACCTGAATATATTATATCAAAACTTACTTTAAAGAAATATTTTTATCAAATTTTATTCTACATTACGCTAACCTAACTTTCCGCTTTAACCCAACATTTTAAATTTAAAACACGTTGCGATTCGTTGAGCGAAAATAGTAACTAACAGAAACGCGGCTTCGAGTAGCAAAATTCGAAAAAAATTGGGACGAATTTAATACAATTCAAAACAAAATTGAAGATTTAGATAAATCCGACATTCAAATAAATGAGCGAATAACAATATTTTGAACTCGCAGCTAAATGTGAGGATTTCATTCACAAGCGTTCGAAAAATTCTGATCAAAATACGATTAACTTTACCACAATTTTCGGGTCAGTATCAACAGTGGATTTCGTTTTTTTGAAACCTTCAGTTCGTAAATTCATAATGACCGTAAATTAAATAATATTCAAAAATTTCACTATTTGAAATCTTGCCTAAAAAATGAAGCAGCTCCTTGATACAAGACCTCGGAATGTCGCATGCAAATTATTTAATTGCTGTAGAGTTATTAACCCTTAAGTACGCGCGAGGGGGCACTCAATGCTCCGTTCTCAGTAAAGCAGTATTATCTTACTTATTTGGCACAAAAATATGCCCGTCAGCCCATGTAACCTACGGGTGGGGTGTCAACATCCTGTACTAGCGTTTCTGGTTAGTTTGAATTAGTGTGCCGTGAGATATGGACGTACACGCAGCAGGCTGTTCCAAAGGTGCACATCGTGCTCCGGCGCGACCACTGATGTAAGTAAAATATTTTTTTTTCGATTACGATTTTTTAATATTATTTTGTTATAAACGTGTTTTATAAACAATGTTATAAATTTTTACCGCTTTGGTTTTGTTTGTAAAAGTTGTTTTACAGTAATAATAATGTTAATAATATATTATTTTCAGGGTGCCAAGAAATTCAAAAAAATTGACAGATGCAGAACTTGCTTATTATTTGGAAAATGATGAAGATGACATGGGCATTTCTTCTGCAAGAGAGAGTGACACCTATTGTTTTGAATCTGAGGACTCAGAGGAAGAAATTATTCATGAGAGCGAACTTGAGAGTGACTCTGAACAAAGTGATATGGAATGTGACGACGAAAATATGGAGGACCAAGACTTTTTTGTTGGAAGAGACAAACAAACTAAATGGTATAAAAATCCAATTATTTCTAAATTTAGTAAAACTGCAACTCGAAATATCGTCAAAATTTTACCTGGGCCAACACGCCTTGCAAGAGATATTCCTGTTGAATCTGCAGCCTTTCATAAATTCATAGATATTCAAATGCTTGACGAAATTATTATGTATACTAACTTATACATTCGAAATTACCAAACTCCCAAATATGGAAGAGAAAGAGACGCCAAAGAAGTTACAAGAACTGAACTCCTGGCAGTTTTGGGCTTACTTTATCTTTCTGGGGTTAAAAAGGCAAATCATACTAACTTCCGAGAGTTATGGACAGATGATGGAACTGGCATCGAAATTTTTCGAGGCTGTATGAGTTACAAAAGATTTTTATTTCTCCTGGGTAGTATTAGATTCGACGACAAGGAGACAAGATCTGACAGACGAAAAGTAGACAAATTAGCACCAATACGGTCTACTTTAGATAGTTTTGTAGCTAACTGTAAAAAGAGTTATTGTGTTGGGGAATTTGTAACCATTGATGAGAAATTAGAACCTTTTCGAGGTCGCTGTAGCTTTATTCAATATATACCCAATAAACCTGCAAAATATGGTATTAAGATTTTTGCAATGTGTGACTCAAAAACATTTTATACCCAAAATCTGGAAGTTTACTGTGGCAAACAACCAGATGGACCGTATGCAAAGCAGAATACTCCAACAGACATCGTGCATAGGTTGTTAGAACCAGTCAAAGGAAAAAACCGCAATTTGACATGCGATAATTGGTATACTAGCATACCACTTGCTAAAGCTCTTTTGAAGGATAATATAACACTGGTAGGCACTTTGAAGAAAAACAAAAGAGAAATTCCCCCAGAATTTCTGCCAAATAAAAATAAGATCGTCAAGAGCTCGATGTTTGGATTTCAAAAAGATATTACAATGGTATCTCATGCCACCAAAAAAAATAAAGTGGTTATTCTAATTTCCACAATGCATAGCGACTCTTCAATAGACCAAGAATCAAATAAACCGGAAGTAATAACTTTCTACAACTCAACGAAAGGGGGAATTGATACAGTGGATCAATTGTGCAACTCGTATTCTGTTTCAAGAAGAACTAGAAGATGGCCCTTAGCTATATTTTTTTCACTGCTAAATGTAGCAGGAATCAATGCCCAAATTATTTATAATGCCTCTCATCCCGCTTCGCCACTAATCAGGAGAGTTTTAATAAAAAATTTGTCTCTCAATTTGATGAAAGTGCACCTAACGGAACGAGCCACAATTAGTTCGCTGCCAACGAACATAAAATCCATTCTGGCAAAATATGCGGTCGTAGCAGACGTCCAAGAAGTTATCCCAAAAGAAAAAAGTAGAGGTCGTTGTTGTTTCTGCCCCAAAGCAAAAAGAATAAACACTACAATAACATGTAGTACTTGTAGAAAATTTGCTTGTAAAAAGCATCTTGCCATCAAGTATAGTTGTCAAACTTGCTCAATAATAATTGACGAAGATTAGAATAGTATTTAGTTTTCGAAATATATTTTTATTCAATTTCTTGAGATTTGATATGTTCTTATTTGCCTTTCTGCATTTGTTTTATTTTTTGTAATGTTTTTTGTCCTGTATTGCATATTGTTAACATATTTTAGAGATATTATTAAATAAATAAAAATATAAAGTATATTACTTTTACATTTTGAATAGTTTTACAGCATTTTAAAAACTATGTGCACAAAGTGCTCCTTGCGACTACTTACGTAAAAAAAGCTGGCGCGCGTACTTAAGGGTTAAAAGAGAGGTACGAAAACAAACGCATAATCATAAAAAATCACGTACGAGCTTTATATAACTTGCCGACGCAACGGTTGTAAAAAATTCTGCGGAGTCGCTAAGAAATATCATAAATATACGCAATTCAAATCTAAAACTACTAAAAAATTTAAATCAGCCAGTCGAACACTGGGACCTGTTATTAATTGAAAATGTCACACGTAGGTAAATTGGATCATAAAGTTATTCATGATTGGGAGGTCAATAAAATAGTCGGTGACGTTCCTACGTTTAAAGAGTTGTCAACTTGTCGATGCTTAAGCGTAGGTAAACCTAACCCCTTAACGCCCAAAATAAGTAATAAAACCGATAGGTCTTGAAACAAATACAAATCACAAAGAGTTGAAAAATCCGCTACGCATGTAACGGTTAATCGTAAAATTTGTGTTTCATTTGCAAACAAGAACACTACACAAATCAATGTGAAGAATTTGTAAAATTATCTTTAGAATAGCGCGCTAGTGAGATCACAAAGCGAAACCTTTGCATAAATTTCTTACGGGGCAATCATTCACAAGAACAATGCAATCTCACAATGCGATGCAAGGAATGTAAAGGCAAACACCATACTTTAGTGTTGTAACATTGAAAATTCAGAGCAGTCAGGGAATAAGCTTTGTCATTTGTCTATGCAATCAATTGACAAACAGATTAAGAAATTTGGGAGATTGAATATTGCAGCTTGTGCATTCAGTCAAATTCTGAACAATCATTCATGACAACCCATACGCGTTGATCATTCAGGGCGATTTGTTGTCATACTACCATTTAAGGCCGAATCAATTCCGTTAGGTAATTCCTACGATCAAGCTTTAAACCGACTCCGCGCTTTAGAACGCAAATTAAACAAAAATCTTGAAATTGAATACCATAATTTTATCAAACAGTACATAACGTTAGGGCATATGTCCAAGATACCCGTTAAGGATGACCTTGACGTTGCTCAAGAAGCGAGTTTTTACTTACCACATCACACGATAATAAAGGAATCAAGTGCTACTACGCGCTTGAGGGTTGTACTTGACGGATCTATGAAAACTAGTAGTGGAGTAAGTTTAAATGACAAATTGTTAGAAGGTAGGGTTACCAGACGTCCGGTTTTCTTCATGTTTGTCCGGTCAAGAAAATGCGGGTAAACCGGAAAAAAGATTGTTAGAATGAGCTATATTTGTATTTCATTCATAAGTTTATGGCTTCTTTGCAAGAAATTATTCTGTTATTAGAAAAACATACCCCCAACAAGCATACAATCTACATAACATAATGGTGAAATTTCGGGACCCCATTTCAAAGAAAATAAATGACAAACATTTCGGAATAAAAGGCTATTTTTCAGACCATGAATTGGAAAAATTTAACAAAAACGCTACAAAGAGCACTAGCTTATATGGAAAAGTGGTACCCGTTTGAAAATCACAATTGTAACACTTTTTGTTGTTTGGATCTCGGAAGATTGTCCGCGCTAGATCAACTGCTCGATATATAGTCATTATCTCCATGGAAGCAGCAAACTCTCCATGAACATATTTACGAAGAACTGGGTGCACTTCAAAGTGCTTTCTTCACTTGAAGACAACTCCATTAATTTCTGGTGCAATTTCTTCAAAAAAGAAGGAGCACCGAATTTTTGAAAATTGTGCAGAGTGTAGTATTCCTGTATATAACGCTTTTGTGGAACGACACTTTAGCATCATCGCAAATGTGTGGATTGACAAAAGAAATCGTTTCGCCGTACATACTGTAAAAAGTGAATTGTGCGTTTTCTTCAATATAAGTGCTAGTTGCACTCAATTCAAAGATGCGATCTCATGCAATAAACCGTTGTTAAAAGCAGTATCGTCGAACACTAAATATAATAAAGTAAAATAAGAAAAATTTAAAAGTGGTCCGTTTTTTTTCTCAAACACATCTGGCACAAGACGATTTATTTTGTATTTTAACACGTTTTCGAACTTTCAAGTATGAATTCACTGCTGACGTGATTAAAATGTACCGCATGATACTAATCACACGTAACGATCGAAACTTTCAAAGAATTCTTTGGCGAAACAATCAAAATGAGCCGGTGGGAATCTTTACATTAAACACTATTACATATGGCGCATCGCCTGCCGAATTTTTAGCAATCCGTAGCTTAAAACAATTAGCTGATGTTCACCAATATTGCATTCCAACAACAAATAATTAACGTATTAGCAAAGGCAGGTTTTAAGTTGCAAAAATGGGCATCAAACGATACCAAATTGGCTTCACAAATCGGTGAAAGCACTAAAAGGCAAGTAAATTTAAACAAAGGCGTAGCAAGTAAAATATTAGGGTTGATTTGGGACTCTGACAGCGACAGGTTAAGATACTCTATACAGAATTGCGAAAACAAACCCGTTACCAAACGGAATATACTTTCGGTAACTGCTCAACTATTCGATTTCGTTATGGCTAATACGACCGGTTATAGTTACCGCAAAAATCATTTTACAAACGATTTGGTCCCTACACCCTACAGGTAAGCTGGGATGCTCCACTTCTTAATGAAATCAAATTTAAATGGAAAGAGTTCATAACGCAGCTCCCAGTTGAAAGAATTAAAACTTGACAGAAATTTAATCGATAATTATGAAAAGAATGCTATATATGCTTCACAGTCTGTTTTTTATCATAAAAATAATGAAGTACATGTTAAATCGGCTAATTTGGCTTGACATGTCACTGGGCATAGAACAAAAATTTTATGCTCTATGCTTTGGGGGAATTTGGGAAGCGGGAAGAATCAAATCCGCTAAACACCTTCTCAAAAGGATAGTAGCGAGCGCACTAACGACTTTCGAGGAAATGTACAATCTATTAGCAGGCATTGAAGCCATCCTTAACTCCCGTTCCCTTATACCCATATCAAACGATCCAAATGACTTCCAGGCCTTGGCCATTTCTTAATCGGAGACGCCCTTAACGCGCTCCCGGAACCAGTCTTTCCCATCTCAACGTAAATATTATCGAGATGGCAAGACTTGTGAAAGCGCTGGTCCACAGAATATCTAACCAACTTACAAACGAACTACAAATGGACGTGAAATCGTACCTTCATTTACAAGGTCGGCATGCTTGTCCTTATACGAAACGATAATCAACCACCGCTTCAGTGGAAGTTGGGTCGTACCACCGAACCGCATCCAGATCGAGACGCCACCCGTCACCTTGAGCAGGGCCGGCGCTAGGAGCGGGCAAGCCGGGCCCCTGCCCGGGGCGGCAAATTGGCTATGAATAAAGAAAGCTAAGGAAGTATTATAGTATATTAAACCCACTCAGAAAAAGGTTACGGAAATATTCCCACCCGTGGGAACCACAAATGATTCATTCTACTATTCTTTTACCCTGTTTACGTTATTTTTGTTGTCTGTCGAGTTGTAATGCTTAATTTTCCTTTTTACTAATACAAATTTAGTGTTCTTTTGTATCTTTGAGGTTATGTGCTTTTACAAAATCAAGCTGGTCCTTACGAAGAGTCGGAGATCAATCTAAGATCTCAAACACCCCAAAAAATAAAAGTGGACGACATTTAGTAGCATTCACTACCCTAGACATTTATCAAACGGCGATGGTTACTGTACTCTGAATCAAATGATTCTGTACACTGCTTTGCTTGCCGTTTATTTTCAAATACTTGAAAAATCATCTAAATAACAAAGCTCACAGAGAGTGCACGCTTAAATGGTTTATGTTGGAAAAACTTTTAAATACCAACAAAACCGTTGACCGTTTGACATTTAGAGGTCACAAAGAAATAATAACTTCACCAGGTTCAGACATAAGTGGTAACTTGTTAGATCTTCTCAAATTAATTGCTAAATTTGATCCTACATTAAGAGAGCATTTAAGCCATCGTCAGAAATTATTATACCTGGGGTAAGAAACTCCAAATGAGTTTATTCAGCTAACTATGCAACCATTTTGGATTGTACTAGAGATATTTCCAGGGTCGAAGAACGACAGACAAGGAAATTCATTTCATTGGGTTTGTTGCTGTTGAAACCACAACAGTTGACAGATTAACTGAGTATTTGTTAACAGAACTGAACAAACTCGACTTGTCCTTAGAAAACTGCAGAGGGCAGAGCTATGACAATGGCTCAAATATGCATGGAGTGCACAGTGGAATTCGGAATATGAACCCCTTAGCTATCTTCGTGCCTTGTGGTAGCCAAGGTTTTAATGAATTCAGAGGATATACACGGTTTTTTCTGCGTTAACTTAAATTAGGAATATGGTTGATATATAAGAGAAAACTAGATGGTTTCAAGACGGCGCTACCTTGCGGAGTTCCTAAATCTAAACTGAATTTTCCTTTCTTCTAAAAATGACACGAACTCGCTGGTAATGCAGCCTCGGATTCCAAGATTATGCAATTTCTTGGATACAGAAGATTTACCCAGTGTCAAAAGCTCGAGTTAGATCGAAAAATATAGACACAACATATTCACAGACATCTAACTTACCATTCATAAACTATATACTGCTCCGATTGTAGAGGTGTAAAAGCAACCCCTAGGAGTGCTCCTCCACAAATAACATTAGTACACTGAATTAAACCAGATAACATAACAGGAGCATGTTGGCTCCTGTGCTCCTATGCTAATGTTATTTGTAATTTGTGGAGCACCCCTCGGGGTTGCTTTTATTAATTAGTTTTTGCTAATCATTGTGTTTCTCCTCAGGTAAGTCCCTAAATTGGCAAGTTAATTTAACCTAACTTTTTATTTTTCGTACAAAAATTTGTTGTACTTTCATGTCTTAATTTAACTACTTTAATGCATCTCCATTCGCCCCTTTAGTGTCACATGGTGAGTGATTATTTGTAAACTTAATTTTACTAATTTTGCCTTGTCAGTCCGTGTGATTTTGTAACCGTTAATACGGCTTGATAATGATGCCCGTAAGGCTTCGAAACATGTTGCCAGTTACCCCTCTTAATTTGTAATCATTTAACTGTTTGACCTTTTGTCACAGTTGGCTATCGGTGTATAATTTTATTTTTTTCGATTGACCTCTGGTCGCAGTAGGCTATGGGTGGATAAGCTGCAGACTAAGTCCCCTCAACATTTTTGCAATGACGTCAGTTTTAGTACTATATACTTTATTATAAAAAATAAAATAACTTCTATTATAAAAAATAAAATAACTTCATCATCACCCTCATCTCATCGTCAATAAACTGTTCTAAGGGGTTTTGAGTTTCTTTGAATATTAAGAATATATCTCAACGACAAAGAAAATCATGAAAGAAAAAGTAATAAAAAGATTTTGTTTGATGGATGCAAATATAAGCAATGAGGATCGTGTTCTAATGGGCGAAATTAGTTCTGACGTCAAATTTATGTTGGTACTTAGTTTTTTGTTTAACATTGTGGATAAAATATAAAACAAATAGTCAAAAAATCAAAAAGAAGTGCAATAAAATACCAAGGGAGAAATACATTGGTTCGATTCGTTTTTTAAAATTAGTTGTGTAGGTACATAGCAAATGTGAGCTTATTCATTAAGTATGTACAAACAAGTAATGTAGGTCGTAGGTGTACTTCTGATGCTGTTATCGCAACCTTTGTTAACCACCATAAATAAATTTATTATCATTATTATTCTTTAAAAACAGAATGGCTCAGAACCATGTGATAAAAATATCAAATATTGTCGATTATTTCAAAGATGAAAAGAAATTCATTTCTAAAGGCGAAAATTCAGTTTGAATCTGGTCATGTTGAAAAAATGATGTTCGATGCAGACCTACACATACTAAAAGGAGTAGTGCATAGTAGTATGCGTGATAGACAATAGAAAGTAGAGGTAAGTATGTATTTCGCTAAGCAAAAACGTGATTCTATTTAGATATATTTCACATCCGATCAAATTTTGGAAAAGGCAGTATGCTCCTGCCCCAGAGGCCAAATTACCTCTGCCACCATATGGCTGCTTTGGCGTTATTTGCGTCATTATAATGTATCTGTGACAGATAAAACATGTTCTCGGACCATGTTTTATCTGTGACAGATAAAACATGTTCTCGGACCATGCCAAATAAAGTAAAAAGTGGCGTAGTGCAAAGCATTTCACAGTTATATCGCCCCAAACAGCATTAATCAACTTAAAGAGGTTTGACAGAAAAAGAAATTGAAAACTTCAAAAATACACTGTAAATTTTTGATTGTGGTGTTTGGGTACTCGTTCTTTCGAAACAAAATAGTTCTAAGCAAAGTAATTTGCTGCAGGATGCGGTAGAGGTCCTGTTTTGTAACGAGTTCATTGCAAGCACAAATAAAGCTGACTATTTCATAATAATAATAATAATAATAATAATAATTTACAAAATTAAATATTTCTCCTGAATGATGAATGTGTACAAAATAAAATTCCCGCAAAAGAAATTCCCAAACAAGGGTTATACAGAGACATTTTTAATACGGAATTTAATTTTATCGTTAAAGAGCCTGGAAGTGACACGTGTCACAAATGTGATGAATATGTTATTAAACTCAAATCTAAACGGCTTGAATTACAGTCTGGCTATGACGCACATCTACTTCATGCTGATAATAGATATGCACTGAAACGTCAGGATAAGGACACGTATAACTTAGGTTAAATAAAAAGACGTATGAGACGTATAAATTTTCTCGACGGATCTACAAAAATGTTTACCAACTCCTGCTCTAAGTAATGCTCAGAGTTTCTACTCTTTAAAACTATGGACATTTAATTTGAAAATCTACGATTCAACTGAAAAAATTGGTTCATGTTACGCTTGGGATGAATCTATAGCGGGACGTGGTAGAAACGAAATGACCTCCTGCATATTAAAGTACATTAGTAGTGTGGATAGATCTGTAGAAAACATTATCTGGAGTGATAACTGTCCATCACAAAACAGAAACCAACAGATAATATTGTGCTATCCTTCAAATTCTTGCATTAAATCCGTCAATAAAATTTGTAGAACATTAAGTATCTCTTAAGAGGTCACACCCACAAGGAGGTAGGTACCATTCATGCAAGAATAGAAAGAAAAAAAAGCCACTCTTCAATTTTCAATTATAATTCCATGGGATTGGCAACACGATTATGCGATAACAGAAATAACTATCACTGACTTCAAAAATTGTAATCTTCTATCACAAGAAACTGGGTTTTACTTCAATAATAAAAAAACAACAAATGAAAATGTTTTAAGTCTTCTGGGGTGAACGGGATCACTTTCACGGTTTTTTTCACTTTTTATTCACTAAGGAACGACCTTTACTAATTTGTGTACCAAACATTTTAAAACTAAACGAGCCTAAGCATTTTTAATCAGACCATGTTTTTTCATGAAAACAATTCATAACTTGGGAACACTGCATTTAAAACAAAAAACAAAAATACGGACATAGAGCTTTTAAGAGAGCAATCGGAATGTCATCAAATATAGGGTGTTCCATTAAAAAAAAAGGTCGGTACGGAGCCACGATTTTTCAAAGCACCCTGTATGTTTATAAATATTTTACAAATATGCAATGGTTCGTATCCTACACCTTTTATTTGAAACATTTTTTAATCCGTATGATATTGAATGAAATATTGGATTTCCTCGCGCTAATGGGCTACCCTGTATGTTAAGTTCGTCATGTCGTTGTTTCCATAAATAAATTTGTGAAGAATTTTCCTGTTCGCCCAAAAGGGAGTTGAGATAAATATTAGGTTTAGTTTCCAGTTAAGGCCACTTAAATTTTTCGGCGTGCTAGCCTTTATTTTGAATTCCTTGAGAGCATTGTTGGATCCCCGCATTATAAATACTCATCTCAAATCATTCACATTTTCAAGGTTTACATTTGGTTTGAAAATATTTGAGATGTTATATTTTTCACTGGAAAATAAATCAAGCAGCATTGATTTCCAGCTTGACTGTCGCCCAAAATTAAGATATCATTTCTGCGTCTTAATTTTAATACTTGTAGCAGTCGTTATTAAGTCGTTTGAATCTCGCGTCAGTCCTGGGGATTTTAAATGAGAGGTTGGCAACATTAGATTAGGAGAGAAGTTAGTTACAGATTAAGCATAGTTATATTAACCGGGAAGTGGTCGCTAGGCTACCTGTCACGCCGTAGGTCGCGCGTGAGACATTTTCTCACATTACTTATAATATTTTGATTTAAAACGTCATTTTTGAATAATTATACTACAAACAATATTATTTAAGATTCTATTTGAAAAAAAAGGCAAGAAATAACAGAAAAGAATGAGTAATAAAAAATAGATTGAAATTCTGAATTAAGAAACAACAGAAAAAAGAGTAATAAAAAATAGGTTGAAATTCTGAATCAGTTTCTAGTTTTCTTCGGAATCTTCAGCCACGTCCAAACAATTAGGACAAGTGTGCGTTGTATGTTCTGGACAAATGGGTCTATGACAAGAAGTGCAGGTTTTTTTTCGAGGGTGGTGGTTGATATACATTTTCAAGTGGAATTCCAGCCACCCTTGCTATTGTCGCACGAAGCGGAAGCGAAATATTCTTGATTTGCGCACGCTTTACAAGATATGGCTGCACAAGGGAAAGGGCCAATTCCTTCAGAAACAAGCGCCGTTCTATTACAGATTCCTGTTCGTTGTTATTGCATTTATACACAATGTAACTGTTGATTCCACCAATGTTTAGCATCGAAAAGTAAACAGTTAGGTGCCATCGACAACTGACTCTAGCCACTGAATATAGAGATTTCATCTCATCTACCACATCCACGCCTCCTTTGGTCAAGTTGTAGAATGAGATGATTTCGGGTTTGGTTGCGTCCCCTGTGGCAGGGTCTATTTCGTCGTCTTCGTGCAGTGTTGACAAAAGCAGCACATTTTTACCTTTCTTCGAGACTAATACGGACTCTTTTGGAAAAATCGAACATACTGCTTTTAACTGGTCTTTGCTTTGTCAACAAGTTCGGGCGGAATCTCCCTCTTATTTTTACGTAGAGTTCCAACAATAGTTGTTTTATGGTTTGTTGTAGGCTACAGGAGTGGACGTGAAGTAGTTGTCCATTGTGACATTTCGGCCTGTGTTGAGGATTGGAGTTATCATTCTCCTTGACTACACTTGCTGCACTGTTGTCTAGTTCATATGTTCCACGCGGTTGTTTCCCAGCATATATCTCTAAATTTGAGGTACTTATAGAATGTTCTGGCATCAACCAAAGCATAGATTTTAATGCCATATTTGGCGGGTTTATTCGCGATATATTGGCGAAATTTGCAACGCCCTCGAAATAAGTCCAGCATTTCATCAAGCGTTGCATACTCCCCAATTTGGTAGTTTGCTCCACAACGACCAACAAATTCGTGAAACTGGTTTCTAATCGGAGCCAAATTATCAACTGCTCTCCGCTCATTTCTGTCACCTACATTGTCAAATCTTAATGCGCGCAGTAATGTCAGAAATCATCTACAAGACATTGTGGCACGAAAACATTCCGGAGCCGTGCCATCGTCGGTCCATAATTCTGAAACATTCACATGGTGGCTTTTCTTCACTCCAGCTAGATAAAACAGACCTATAAGCGATCTTATTTTCTCGAAGGATGTGTCGCGGCAGTCTCTTTCCCGAACATACCTTTCACGCATTCGTCGTAGATACAAATTGGTGTAATTGACAACTTCTTCGATGGCTGTATTGGGAAAGAATAGCTCCCAACATTCCAACGGCGACTTGGCATTTCTAGCAACTGCCTTCACACCTGGAAGGTGGAGTACCAAATTTTTTGATTTCGTTTTAGTTACACGAGGATTACTATGTTTCAGCCATTGTGTTTTTCTATCCTTTCCGAGGAACTTAGGGACATTAATCGCCATAAAGTTATTGTCATCTCTTGCTTCCACGTTAACTTTATCCACTGCTTCATAATCAGAACTATCAGACTGTTCTGAATCAGTGTTGTGCAGGCTATGTTCACTTTCGTTATCGCTCTCTGGGTCGTCAATTCTCCCAATCTGATCTTCGAGATTACGTGGTGGCTCATTTTGCTGTACGTCTGTAAGGAATATATTGTAAATCAACAATTTCACCGTATTTTTGATTTACCTCTATTTCTATCTTGTTCTAACTTGAAAAGAGCTAAGTTTACAAGTAATCGTCCACGACTCACGATGATAACACAAACACTTAGAAAATAACTCGCAGTAAAAAAACAAAACTCTAGTGGTCGCGCGATGAGAGAAAGTCTCACGCAGAGCGAACGTACTCAACAAATAATTCCTCACAACTAAATGAATAGTTGTTGAAATGTATTGAATTTATTGCGCAGTAGCAGAAGGATACCTAGGAGTATAGCGGGAGCCCCCACCCTCCATCTGGTCCAGTACTAGAAATATCACAAGTTAAGTAAAAATGTGAGAGAAAATCTCATATAGCGACCGCTCCCGGGTTAAGATAAGATAAAACTCACAACAAGCTTTTTAATTAGATATTAAGCGATTATTGAATGAAGTTTCGACATGTTTCGGGATCAGCTGATCCCATTATCAAGCGATAAAATTCGAAGAAAGGTAAAAATTACATCACATACATAAATTATCAACAACTCATATTTTATATTTCGTTGTTGCGTAAACAAGAAAGAAAACAGTTAATAGAAAACCCAAATTGTTTGCAGTCAAAGTTCGATAATCAGGTTAAGCCATCGAACGTAAAATACTGTTTGATTTTTTAAAAATCACGACGCGTTCTTTCCATACGTTAAAGTGATTGATCGCTTTACTTATGTCTTGTTCAGTCGAATTTTCGATAACTCTGGGACATTAGTTGTGATTCACAGCTGTGCGTCAGTAACAAGAAGAATGCACATTAAGGTTCAAAATATATCATGTTATTGTTAAATTTGCTTGGTAAGTCAATTTTTTCCACTTGTGAAAGCTTTTAATTTAAGTTTGTGGGATTATAATTTTAATATCAATCTGTTAGCTTCTTTTTTAACAAGTTAATCCTGATCTTATTTGATCATCTTTGAAGAGAATTAATTAGAAACTTGTTTATTTAGCTTCTTGAGTAGAAGTTATAAAAGTGTTAGGATTAAATTAAATTCTTAAATAATGTGAAAGTTAAATTCGATTTATTAAAAGTTATAATTATCTGAAGCACATCACGAATTTTGTTTAACTATGTGACCTTTTACCACCAAAAGAGAACCACACCAAAAGGAAATGAAAAGGCACATGAAACTAATCATAACAGTCTGTGCGTTGTTATTGCTTTGTCATTCTTATTAATAGCGGAGCAGGAATTGTTGAAAATTTATAAGAATCGTGCACTTTGTGCCAAGTCTTTGAAATTTGGAATAGTCATAGGTATGGTCTTAAGGTTTTAGGAAACTATCGCAAGCAACTTGTGCGCGACCTCCGGTGTCCTGTTTGCTATAAATCAAGTATGGTCGCCATCTTTATTGGTATTTTTAATGGATGGGCTTTTATTAAGACACAAAATCTTGAGTAATACCACTTGTTGTAGATTTAAGGAAGCGAGGAATCCATTTGTCAGGTCTAATTTGTGTTTCAAAATCAATTTCAAGGTGATCACGTATTTTGATGACAGATTAGACAATAACGTTGTTTATTAATTACAAAATATGAAGAAACATGAATAGATTCGATAGAATCTGACGCCTGTACGTGAGACCCAACAACCACAATTAAGTAGCAATGAACATCGATGGCTTGGATCTGGAAGATAAGTTCAATAGGGTATACTCGTTCTTTGGTTCTGACATTTCATTCCTGACCCCATTTACTGTAATCAGAGATATCAAGCGATTTGGACAGTGACATCTTCCAAATGAATGCGGTAGTGAGTAGTGCTTTCTTTGTATGCTGAAACAAAGCATGTTGTGATGGTGGTATAGATTACAAAGACTTCAGGCTTTTGGTGAACATCGACTTCCTTACATCATTCTCTGAATCTGCACCACAGTTTTTGCTGTACATCAGGACTGTAAAGCGTTCAAAATGAGACATGTGCTGTGATTCTAACGTGAAACTATTCTGTGTATTAGTGATATTAATGAACGTGTCCGTGACCTCAGGATAACCAGTCCATGCCGTCCTTGTACCTCTTTCAAACATCGATGATGTTACATCACACCCCGCAAATGCATGGAAAAACAGAAGGACTTCGGAGCGTTCAATTCAGGTCCAAGCTGTTAACAGATGTGATGGATTGGAATCTCTTTAAAGGTCTTTCCCAATCCAAAACTTATCCATAACTCTGACATATTCAACCGTTTGAAGTGATGGATGGCCAGAACAACCACGTCCGTGTCCACTTTGATGAGGTACGCTTTGGCATGTCCTTGCTCAGCCGCGTGTTGCAAGGGTAACATCATTCTGGTGTCGGCTTCTTCTTGCTGGCTAGGAGACATAGTTGATATGTCACTCGATCTGTTGCTTAGCACCTGATTATCCTTTGTGGTGAACAGTTGATCCGAAGCCAATTTTTCGCTGAGGAAGTTAAATAAGTCTTGTTTATGACATTCTAGTTCGACGCCCTGAAGTTTCGTTTGCTCCGGGTCTGTGATAAATGGCAGTAGATACACATTTGTATATTCTCCGAAAACTATGGCACGGCTGTGGTTTTATAATATGCATAACTACCGGCATATCCAGCACAAGCACTGATGACTCCTTGGATGATTGAGAGCGTCCTGCGCCAGGCATATATTTATATAGGTGCACCGACAAAACAGCCCCACCCAAAATAGCCCCGACAAAACGGCTTGTACACAAAATAGCTCTGTCTAAAACAGCCCCGTCAAAATAGCCCAGTGAAAATGGCCCCGAGAAAACGGCTTGTACACAAAATAGCTCTGTCTAAAACAGCCCCGTCAAAATAGCCCAGTGAAAATGGCCCCGAGAAAAAGGCTTGCGCACAAAATAGCTCACCCCGACACAATAACCATTTAAAAACATAGAAAGAATAGAAATATTGATTACATTTAATATTTTATTATAGAAAAAAGTTTGCTTACAAACCCAATGATATGTAGGTATACATAAAACCGTCTCCACATAAACCACCCGTATCATACAAACCTATATTTAGTTATAAAGTAACAACATAAAAAAATCCATAGATTAAGAGTAATGATACTATAAAAAAATTGTTTTTAATTTTACCATTCTAAATTTCTAAACTATATGAGACACTACGGAGATAATCAATAACATTAAAATTATCATAAGATATTTCTAATCTGCGATTAAGTCGGACATATTTTTGTCTAGTTTCCTGCTGGCGATCTCCAGCGGCAAACCGCGTCAAGCGTATTTCAACTTGATCTTGCTCTTTGCGAAAATGATCTATTAGCAAAGAGTATCTAAAATAAGAGAAACAGTGGTATAGGATTTATGCGTATAGTATAGGCTATAAGAACTCGTCCGCTAGGACTCCACGATCGGGCCCTCGCGTAGACGTAGCCAGAACTAGGCGTCCCTTTAAATGTACTTTAAATATTTTCTTCCATTGAAAATTTACAGAAATCTTTATGGTAAGTCTATTAAAAGTATTTGCAAGGTTGCCACATTTAGTTTGCTTAATGACTAATGGCTGGATTGCTCTGATAAGTTAATTGTACCCTTGTTTATATAAACAAGGATTGTACTGAACAAATGGTAATTAGGTTTCAAGGAATAGGTACCTACATTAATTATTAAAATGTTATTATTAAATTTATTACATTCCAACATTAACCCGGAGCTGGTCTCGAGAATTTCTCTCACGGTCTTTTTCTAATATTTTGTATATCTTTTGAACTTTTTTCTACCAAGTTTTTAATATTGAAGTACATATTGCATTTTTTTAAGTAGGTATGTATGTTACGTACTCTTTGTATACCTAATTAAATTTGATCTTAATCCTTTGCGCTGTGTCCTGTCTTTGAGCATTTGTCTCATCGCGAGACCAATGACATTTGTAATTTTCCTTTTAAATGATTTGTTTTTTTGCTCATACAACCCCATTTATTTATAAACTCAGTACATTATCAGGTAAATTCCTAGTTGAATTATAAGGTGTATAATTATTTAATTACCTGTTTTAAAGTACCTACCCCGAAGTACTATTCAGCTTTTTTTATAAAGTTGACGTAAGTACTTCTTGGTGGTTGTTGTTTTTATTTTTAGTTTACATAATTATTTTAAACATTATGTTTAATTCGTGTGTGTATATCAATTGCGAGTTAAATCGCCGAAATGCGAACGTATCTGTTTTTTTCGATTCCCCACTTATAATGCATGTTGTGATAAGTGGTTACAGAATTGTGGTACTCCAAACTTTTTCTTTTAACACGAGAGCAAACGTTTTTAAAAAAGCCGTCGGTCACTGTTGTTAGAGAAGTACCTAACATTGTTAAATTTTTTTAATGCGTATTTCAAAGAACATCAAACATCTTCAAATTTTATGAAAAATTTAATTGTAAATAGTATAAATATTGTAAATATTTCAGAACCCAATTGGTTGCAAGAAGTTAATAGTTGCCACCGCCATAAATTGTTTTTAATTCGGCATTTAATGAAATGCAAGCTATACAAAACTTTGAAACTTTTTTCACAAAATTTAAGAACATCAAAACCCCTAGAAACTTTAAAAATCAAAAAATTAAATCACGTAAAAAATTTTAAAAGTTGTTTTTTTGTACGAACTCATAGGTACAATTTTAAAACTATTATTTTATATTGTTTTGTTTTAAATATTTCATTACAAGCTCCGAAATTTTAAACAAAGTACCTAAGTATCCAAAATAAATATCGGGTAGCAATAATAATGAAGGTTGCAGATTTTTGTATAGAAAGTTATGTGACAAAGATTCGGCAACATTGAGATATCTTTGCTTTAAATTTCAAAACTTCCAGGTAGTTGTCCTTTTTGTAATTAAACAGCTATGGCCTAAGGTATGTGGCGTACAAATAAACGTTGTAAATTCGATAATATTTTGTTAGGCAACACACCTTACTAAACTACGGTGTTTTTAATGGCGTTGCTTCTCTTATTTTAGATACTCTTTGCTATTAGTTTGTAGATCGACGGATGAATACAATCTACCGTTTGCTGAAATGCGCGGTGCCAGCCTTCTACCGAATTATTTGTAAGAGGAAGACTGTTGACAGCACGATCGTGAACATTCCACACTTGAATACCAAATCGAGGCTCTACTCTGCGTTGGCGTCTTCGTCGTCCTATATAAGTATCTTCCCAGTAATCTACCAAGGTATCCATTTCATGAGGGCAGCTCTCTATCAAACTTTCAAAAGCATTTACTATATCTCTAACTGGTACAAAACTTAAAGCCAATCACATTTTTATATGCAGACGCACATTATCGTTATCACGGTACTCTCCAGTTAACCCAAGTTCTTGAATCTTTTTCCACAAAGACTGTCCTAAATGAAACAAACACCCTGCAATTTCTGTACCCTCGAAAACTCGCACCACGGCATTTTGAATAGCTTTTTCGTAGTCTGCTAACACACTTATAGGGTCCAATGTTACTTTTAATTGCTTCATTTTTTGGAAAACTCGTACATACGATTCCTCACGTTTATCTTGTAGAAGGACGTATATTAATGGAATGCACCGTTTTTCTACTAACGCATGGACGGTAAATACTTGGTAAAACAAATCCGGTGAAACTTTAAATGTTCCGTCCACGAAACAATGTCGATGCTGTTCCAGCACGGTCAAGTTTGCTTCAGTCCCAAACATTAATAAACGATTCGCATCATCGGCACCGGAATCCCACATCAAAAAGTTCTCATTTCTTGATGTAACTTGCAAAGCTGCAGGAATTGCAATATCTCTAATACGGACTGGATTTGGATACGGTTGATGAGTTCTTTTTCGAATTCGTTCTATGGCTCTTTGGGATGCTGTGTAAGATGGCAGTGACACCGATGCTTCCAGCAAAACCACGTTAGTACAGTGTTGAATTATTTGCCTCGGTTTTTCAACGCCGGATTCTGCACGACTTCTTATAGCGGAAACACACCGCACTGCTTCATTTTTTGCTGGATCCCGTGCGTGATCATGTTCACTGATAATGGTTATATTATCTTCTAACACTTTTAAACGTCCACGACAAATTGGCTGAATACACCTCCAGGAAACAGTATTATCGGCGTTCTTTCTTGCAACGCGATACCGATAACCTTGTATTAATAGCAACTCCTTCCCTTTCTGCGACACTATTTTTTCCATCTTTAGATAGGTATAACGGACAGGTAAATTTATTCAAATTAACACGACCTGACAATGCAGGCACCACAGTAAATACTGGCAACTTGAGACTTGAGAGGTAAATTCTACCTATTTACTAATTTGCTAATAACACCCTTTCTTAAAAAGTTACGGTGTGGGGGTATAGTTAACGGAATTCAGTAAATTTCCAGGTTTACACAAGGTCGGTCATTATGACCATAGCGCATGTAAGTACGTTCGAAATTTATTTCTGTGTACTCCCGGGTTAACATTCCGCTAACCTCATTAAGTGAAAGTATCGTTAAGAATTGAACAATGACCATGAATTAGCAATTAATAAAATTCGGGGGATTTCCAGTGTTCCAATAAGGCATTAATGACCGTTTTCGCTGTAATTTGCTATACTTAAAGCTAAGTAAAACTTAATTACCGTAGAAACAATTATTGTAATAATTATTTCTATAGTAATGATTTAATGAAACTTTACTTAACTTGACTATATATTAAGGTAAAAACGGCCATAAGTAGACACCATTACAGATAAAATAATAAAATCAGCACACGGCTGTTTTTGACGCATGGAGATGTTTTGTGCGAGCTATTCTGACGGGGCTCTTTTTGCCTGGGCTATTTTGACGGGGCTGTTTTATACTGAGCTGTATTGTGTGCAAGCCTTTTTGTCGGGGCTATTTTGACGGGGCTGTTTTGACGTGTCACGATTTTTATATGATCCTTTTAATTATATACCATACTGCACTGGTATAATGGTACGTATTTATATTACTCGTATATATCTAATCCCAAGCCCATCTATTAAAAACACCAATACAAATGGCGGCCATATTTGATTTATAGCAAACAGGCCACCAGAGGTCGCGCACAAGTTGCTTGCGATGGTTTCCTAAAACCTTAAGACCATACCTAAAACTATACCGAATTTCAAAGACTTGGCACAAAGTGCACGATTCTTATGAATTCCCTCTAGGCTATAAGGTGTTATTTGTTTTTTAAGATTCCATTGACTTTCATCGTTTATCAATAAGACCAATACTTAATTATCTATTGTTAACATGAATGTATTTTTGTTATTTATACACTTAAACCAATTACAATTTACTGATTAGTTTGTGCGAAATAAGTGTCTGGAGGAGATTTAGGTACCTAATTATTTATTACATAGTAAGAAATAAGTGCAAGATCTACAGCTCTTTAGTGTCTTACTTCAGTTAAATACAAAATGCACCACACGTTAAATTCAGTGATTACGATGTCGTAAAAAATCCTTTATTATAAAACGATCAAGCTTCCTTAAAATTTTCGTACTTCCTTATGACTTTCTTTCCGGTGCTTTAATGTCTAAAGAAGATGGAGGTTTCACGTAGTGTGTTACTATTATTACTAACTAAGTTGGTTAACATTACTTATGGCGTAAGTGGTAAATTTGGTCAGTATTGCTAAACTAATTTGGCCTTCTAGTGTTGCCGCTGTGGATGGATCTTTTATAATTTTTAAGAAGCTTTTTTCGTTTCACCTCGCTCGCCCTCATTTCATATTTTTACCTACACTGCTATTTAATCGTAGTAAGTAATGTTAACCAACTTAGTTAGTAATTTAGACTCATAATATGTATTCTAGCCTGAAGATGACGTAATGTCGAAACATGTCGTAATTATTAATGTAATTTAATCAACATCAACAAATAATTTTCAACTTTACTTTTCAACAATTTTCTTATTAAATCAATCATGGGGAAGGCTGTGTGAGTTTCATTTCAACTGTTAGCTAAGGATTCTGGAATAGTCCTTAACATCCCCCCCCCCCCCCCCCATACAAGCCACAAGCTTAAGTCACTAGACAGAGGAGTCTTTTGACCGCTAAAAAAGTATTATGATGCAGCTTGTGGCGATTGGTTGTTAACAAACAGCCCAAAACCCATGACTATCTATGATGTTTGTGAGTGTGTAGGTCTTGCTTATCCATTAGCATTTACACCCCAGAATATTATGTCAGGTTTTAGAGTTGCTGGAATATATCCTTACAATGAAAATATATTTCAAGATTATGAATTTTTATCCTCCTCTGTGACTAATCGTCCTGAACCGAGCGTGGACCCCTGTACTCCCAATACTTCGAATGTTGAAACTGCGAGTACATTTGATAGTCCAGAACAAATACGCCTATTCCCCAAAGCTGGAGCAGAGTTGGACCTAAGCCTGGTAGATGTCATGTGTCAACAGACACACCTGAGAAGAATGAAGTAGAAGCCGAAGAAACACTCAGGAAATCAAAAGAGAAACCAAAAGCTATGAAGCAAGTTAAGCGAAAGATAGTTGAAAAAGAGATTTCTAGCAGTTCAGACGATGATGATGTGCATTACTCAAGCAGCGACTCACTAGAAGATGTTGCTGCAGAATCGCCAGAAGTCGCAGCAGAGACGGAAGTTAATGTAGTGTAGAAGCAATAAAGGCCGGGGAATACGCCTTAGTTCGAGTTACCGGTAAAAAAAGAACATTTCTATGTAGCTGAAGTACGAAACGTAAAATAGGATGTGCTACTTTGAAAGTCCAATATGTCAAAAGGGCAAGAATTTTCGAAGGAAATAAGTTTGTATATGGTTCCGAACAAATTTACTGACTTTCCACAAAAGATATAAGTAGTCCAATTATTGTCTAAACCAGTATCTGTTGGGAGCACCGCAAGACAAACAAATTTTATTTTGTTTCCCTTGTTTAAAGATTAAATAAATACTTTTCTTGAATTCGTGTAACATTCAGTCCCAAGGTACATTCCTGTCTGTCCCAAAGTAAGGGACGGTACTGTACCTTGGGACAAATATCATAATTTTAAAAATAATATTTTTTGAGAATTTATAATAAAAATAGGAGTTCAATTAATTGTTTCCATGTACTAGATATTATAGGGAATAGGTGTAATACAATTAGCATTTGATCTCTTAAAAGGAACATTTTCAAAAAAATTATTGAAAAAAAGTGTCCCAATGTACAGTACTCTCCCCTATACATTCCTTTCGAAGGACGCTATAAGGGTTGATAGATTTACTGGGAAAGGCAAATCCACCCTATTAAGTCCATCCAATAAAATCACTCTTCATTCATGTATTTCTCGCATTCGAAAAATATATGATTCTAATCACGTATTGTATACTTGCATCATAGATTTAAATTCAACCCAACGCGTTTAGACACTATGTGTCATTATCAAGGACACGATACACATAAACACGGTATGCTGATTATTTGTATCAAAGGCGTTCGCTTAGCGCATGACGTCACCCGAGAAGTAACGGCGTTCGGTGTAGTCGTAGCGATATATCTAAATAACGATAACCCCTTTGTTTACAACTTTTTGAAAAAAATATATTAATAAAAGTTTTAGGAATTCTTATAAGGAACATTTTATATAAGAATAAAATTTTCACAAATATCAACCCTTATCGAGATATATGGAAAAAACTGCTTTTGCAGTTTCATTACAAAATCGGTCATAGTTTTCTTGTTTATCGTTTCTCAGAAAAATTATTCAAGTAAAAGATGTAGATATTAATATGATCAATATTTTAGATATATATAATATTTTCACAGAAAGCAACCCTTAACAAGTTATTTCGATATTTCTGAAAGTAAGCAACCCTTAAGAATGAAATCGCTCGTATCTTTTTTATTTGTAACTTATGAGGAAAAACATGTGAATAAATATTATAGAAAATTATCTTTTGAGCATTTTATGTCGGTATGAAAATTTCTCAAAAGTCAACCCTTAACGTGATATATCGAAAAAACCAGAAACTGTCAATTTTCACATAAAATCGAGCATAACTTTTCTATATTTTACTACAGACATTATTGTTATATAATTCGGTAGGTATATGGATGTAGAAAATATAAGTAAGGGGTAATTCGTTTATTAAATAAAATCAAAAAAATTTTCTTCGCAGATGACGTCAGCCGGTCGCATCAGCATACCGTGTTTATGTGTATCGTGATCAAGGATAACAGATTATTACATGAAGTGTAATTATAGTAATCTTACCCTTAATAATGTTGAATGTTGAAACGCATTGGATTAAATTTAAAATAAAAATCACTGGAATTACTCGTTTTTATTGTTACAATTACTTATTTAGTTCCACAAAGTAAGTTTCGCCCCTAATGTTTTGAAATGTTGTTAATCATAGACCTCATTGGAGGAAGCGGTAATTACAGGAACACAATCCATAGCTCACGCATGCACACTAGTGCAACTGACTGTTCAACTTCATGTTATTTGTAACAATAAACCACTGAACTCTATACTAACCAATAAATAACAAACGTAACCTATAACAAATAATTGATTGTAGCTTGTAGCTAAAATGTTTATTTAAAATTTCTTGTGGGACTACACGGAATCTGGAAACTCGATTTAATGAACACCAAAAAAACAGACCCAACTCCGCCATGGAGACACATCACTGAAACCCAACACACCATCTCACTAAATAACACAAGAGTTCTCCATCACTCAGACAATTACAAAAAACTAACCATACTCGAACCTTTTGAAATTGAGAAAGCCAAAAATAACCCAAAGAAACAACTTGTCAATGAAATCACACAATTCCAAGAACTTCATATATACAAAATGTTACCCCTTTACTTAACCAAATACCAACGATAAATACACCTACGCCACTGCCTTAAAAAGCACACCACTGCCCATTAAATTCTTTAGATCTTAACCCCAAAATTAAAAACCACGTTTGATGTTTGTGCTTAAAATATGGTACACTCGTTTCATAGATATTACCACCTATTACACGCTACCTCACTTTGAACTAAGGTACTGATTTTATTAATTTGATTTTCAATTATACAGGGTGGCCCAACGAAAAGGTAACAGACGGGTTTCTGGTCAGAGAGAATTTTTTTTTGGGAAACGCAAAAACACAGCGGCGCGTTATGACTTCATGAGGCCCCGGGCAAAAATTTAATTGTGGCCCCCCTCCCTTATGTGTAGTGTATTTTTTCGCATTAAATAATAAGCAATATAAATTAAAATATTAGGAGTAATACTTAATTTATCAAAAGAAACTTTCTATAAATAAAAAAAAACAAATCGTAAAGAAATTATAAAAATATACTATATACCTATACTTAATACATAAAAAAACTTTCTATAAATAAATAAAAAATTGGTTATATGTGCACTTTTCTTGCTTTTTGAGCAGTAAAATCATTTATCAGCTCATTGAAATCAACTTCGCTGGTGAAATTAGTTTCAATGCCAAATATAGCCAAATTGCACAATTTCTCTTGTCCTAAAGAATTTCTAATATAATTTTTAATTCTTTTAAGTACGTTAAAGGACCTCTCTGCCGATGCATTACTTACTGGTATTGTTAAGTATATTTTTAAAATTATATCCACATCAATTAAGGCGCCAAGTAGATTGTCTCGTTAGTCGTTATATGACCGCCGCCGGCGCCGTAGAGGCGTAATTTTACTATGCTATTCTTTCTAAGACGTGTTCCGCCCGGTGTCCCGTGTACGTTTAGTATTTTTCTTAGAAAAGTAACATTACTTTCTTGCAAGAAATTTTTGCTTC
Organism: Pyrocoelia pectoralis; assembly: GCA_036250285.1. NCBI lineage: Eukaryota > Metazoa > Arthropoda > Insecta > Coleoptera > Lampyridae > Pyrocoelia > Pyrocoelia pectoralis. Next base: position 46,632,435 of record CM070075.1, read on the forward strand.
ATATAAGTTTTTTATTTATTTAAAGGTATAATGTAATATATATCTCCACCTCTCCGAGGCCCCCCTGACGTTGGAGGCCCCGGGCAAATGCCCAATTTGCCCATGGGATAACGCGCCACTGCAAAAACACGTCAATTTTTATATCAAGGGGGACAACTTTCGCCATGATTTTCAACCTGAAGTGATTTCATCCCTTAGTGCTGTGAGAACAACCCCTAAAATTTAAATAGGGATGATGGGGCAAATGATACGTCATGGAAGCTGAAGGCAGGCACTTCGAACATTTATTAAATTAAGGTTGAATTTTCATAAACTTGTTTTATTAATTAGCACAAGAAAAAATTAACCCTTGTTTTTATTTAAAAATTTAAGGGTTGTTTACCCTGTACCCAAGGGGTGAAACAATGTTGTCAAATAGCAGTAAAAGTACTTAGCTTCTCTAAGAAAAAAACAATTGACCTGTCCGAGCTTTTTTGAGTTTTTAAATGCCTCAATCTCTTTCCTCATTTTCCATTTTGGAACTTCAATTTTTTTGGTTAAAAATAAAAAAAATATTAAAAAAACCAGTGCACTGAATTCAGGACAGAAAGACCTTTCAAATGACGTATCACTTGCCCTATCATCCCTATTTAAATTTTAGGGGTTGTTCTCACAGCGCTAAGGGATGAAATCACTTCAGGTTGAAAATCATGGTGAAAGTTGTCCCCCTTGATATAAAAATTGACGTGTTTTTGCGTTTCCCAAAAAAAAATTCCCTCTGGCCAGAAACCCGTCTGTTACCTTTTCGTTGGGCCACCCTGTATAAGTTACCCTTTTACAGATTAACCAAGGATTCTACCACACATGTGCTCGATGAATTTCTCCATTGTTTATAGTTTATTTTTTTTTTTTTTTATGTTTATGATAGATTAATAGTGTTTATTATAAAACTATATTTATTGATAGATTTTCTTAGGCGATCGATTTCGGCCATGCTTGGCCATCATCAGGCCATGCGTCCTATGAGGTGTGATTGGTATGAATGGCATACAGAATAACGAAATAAAAACGATGATTGAATGGTAAAGTCTTGTGAAATGTGTTGAAATTATATTATTATATTACATTAATCCTCATTAACATACATCATGATTAAAAGAAAGGATTAACACTAAACTCTCTAATATTATACAGGGTGTCTCACGGTGACCGTCGGTTAGAGGTATATCAAGAACTGTAAAAGTTAGAAATTTGAAATTTTGCACATGCGACATAGAGTGTTTAATCTATTAAATAAAAATATTTTCCAAATGGCAGCACTTCCGGAAATACCGGAAGTGAGCATCAACTTCTTTATTTTAAATACAAACCAGGCAATTTTTTTTCACATTCTGATGTGTCATAAAATGTTTAGTAAGTATGCTTAAAATAATCGGCGCATCAATTTTGATTGTTGAGAAAAAAAATTTTTTTCATTGAAAAATGTCAAAATCTTCTTTAGCAAAAAAAATTGAAAGTCGAAAGTGGTAAAAGTTAGGGAAATGGGATTTTAGGTTCTCAATGTCAAAAGATTGAGACACAATTGTCTGTCATGGATTATAAAAAATTGCCCGCGGTTACGTATCTATTTGACGTTACTTCCAGACTTAAGAAAAACTTTCAAAAGTCTCTTTTTTTAAATGGAATGCCTATTTAATTATCGGCCCATTCGACGCAGAAATAAATTTCCTTTAAATTGATATAACATGTTCCTATACCTAAAATCAATGATTACAGAGTTATTTACATTTTTCTAATTAAATTTATAATTACATATTTTACAAAACATGGTTGGCTTTGAAAATTTTCAAACAATTTTTATTCAATTGTTTCTTATGATGACAGTTGTCAGTTAGCTATCAGTTTGAAAGTTTACGCTACATTTACGTTTGTTATCAGTGTTATCTGTTTGAATTTTGAGTTTTGCGCTTAATATTTGTTTTTAATTACGAAATATGGAATACACAAACGCTGATATTCTAAATTTGTTTTACATTCATGGCTAGTCTGCTCGTATTATTTTTCGGACCTGCAGAACCTTTAACTATTGAATAAAGAATCACTCAACACTTTAACGAAAGATATCCGCATTTACCTACAATGACAGAACGAAAAATCAGGATGATTGAAAAGTATTTTCTAAATTTGGGCGAAGTAAATGCGCCACGAAATTTGACAAAGTCAATTGTCCCAAATAACGCTGCAAAAACCAATGTATTGGGATATTTTAATGTTTTCCCTGAAAGTTCTGTTCGTTCGGCGGAAAGAGACCTTGGATAGGCAAGAAGTTGCATAGATAGAATTTTAAATAATCATAAAAGCATAAGCATAAGAAACAATTGAATAAAAATTTTTTGAAAATTTTCAAAGCCAACCATGTTTTATAAAGTATGTAATTATAAATTTAATTAGAAAAATGTAAATAACTCTGTAATCATTGATTTTAGGTATAGGAACATGTTATATCAATTTAAAGGAAATTTATTTCTGCGTCGAATGGGCCGATAATTAAATAGGCATTCCATTTAAAAAAAGAGACTTTTGAAAGTTTTTCTTAAGTCTGGAAGTAACGTCAAATAGATACGTAACCGCGGGCAATTTTTTATAATCCATGACAGACAATTGTGTCTCAATCTTTTGACATTGAGAACCTAAAATCCCATTTCCCTAACTTTTACCACTTTCGACTTTCAATTTTTTTTGCTAAAGAAGATTTTGACATTTTTCAGTGAAAAAAAATTTTTTTCTCAACAATCAAAATTGATACGCCGATTATTTTAAGCATACTTACTAAACATTTTATGACACATCAGAATGTGAAAAAAAATTGCCTGGCTTGTATTTAAAATAAAGAAGTTGATGCCCACTTCCGGTATTTCCGGAAGTGCTGCCATTTGGAAAATATTTTTATTTAATAGATTAAACACTCCATGTCGCATGTGCAAAATTTCAAGTTTCTAGCTTTTACAGTTCTTGATATACTTCTAACCGACGGTCACCGTGAGACACCCTGTATATCATCTTAAAATTCTAATTGCTAGTTATGGTTAATCTGGCAAGCATAATCATCTAATCAAGAAATGGATTCGTATACGTGTATAAGTCACGAGACTCATGATGCCAGAGAACAGTTAGTCTTGTTACATTTATCGGTGTGATTGACCACCAATGCCATGGCAAGGAATCATGAAGTTGGTTTGTTATTTCGCGCTGGAGTACCTTAATCTTTATGGGCATATCCTGACATGTGTCCAGGTTTGGGTACATCTTATTTTGGATACACATAGAAGACCAATCTGTTTTCCAAACAATATTTTTCCACCATCTTTTGGATGGATTGGCAACAATCCATTTATGAGGGGTAACAGGATATCTCATTGTCCAGTCATTAAGATTGAGAGGAATTGTTGATGTTTGTATTGCTGCTTCGCATGCAATATCCTGACTACCGCAAAGGGTCTGAACTCGGAATAGAACAAATGCCACAACACGATTTTCTCCTGCCATATGTTTGCCAGATTTATTCATCGGGTAGCACCTTATCCATAACAATGATCATAATAACACCATGTGCCAAAGAAGATTCAAAATAATCAGATATATACTTATGAGGTATGTCTGTAGTACTGGGTCTATTAAATGATGCAGATGATATATTAGTAATATTAGATTTATGATATGAGGATGCTAAATCTAATAAAGGGTATGAGTAACCTTTTAATGGTTTCATTCCTAAGATAGCTGCTTGCCCAAACCCCGGATGCCTCTTACAACATAAGCATATAGCCATAACAAAACTAATCCAAGCTACAAGAGACGATAAACACACTAGTCCAACTGATGCTCCTGATGAACCAAACCAATCCCCAAACCCCCAGTGTATAGTAGTCTCATTTACATTTGCAATTATGGTTGATAAATTTGATGACAAATTAGATAAAATTTGATGGCGTGCTATACTCCTATTTTGAAAATCGGATATCAGAACACTCATATCCTTCGCCTGCTTGCCTAAGTCAATATTTATGTTTCTTAATTTTGCAAGAGACGTTATTTCAACCGGATCAGATGATACAATATCAGGGAGTCCTAGTGGCTTGATGATGGTAATATGGGATACCTGTGAGCTTAATGAGTTCAACTTTGACTCTAATATAGTGATGCCAGCTTGTCTCATCTGTACATATGGTGGATACAACATGAGATCTTTAGTCCGTATTATACATCCTGCTTTAACTGTAATAAGTGCTTGTTGAGGAAGTTCTTTTGTCTCTGGGGTTGTGGGAATTCCATCGTTACTCTCACATTACACTGTGGCCATAGTAATGTTATCCTTAAATGCCACCAGCCATGATGATGGCCATATTTTCTTTGACTCAGGTAAACAAGCTTCACACACATCTGTATGAGACAGAAAACAAGATTCCATGGCAAGAGTATCTTCAGATATTAAGCTTTCTAAACAATGCCTTGATCCATCAGATCTCCAAGGGAAAGAATAAGAGCAACTATGATAGGGCATTGCAAAACATTTAAGATAGTCTTCATACGTTATTGTAGTCCACTTTGACAGATGAGTGTTGTGTAAGAGAACTTGATTGTCAAAAGGAAAACGTGTCCAAAAACCAGATATCTTTATAGGTATAGTTTGTATATGAATGGCAGATATCTCATCATGTGAATATAGTAGAGGGATCACAAGCATCAAGGAAATCTTCCCTTCAGCAATAATCACTCTGCCACCATTATTGTTGTACCAACTGTGTATACTAAATTTGGCTGGCAGGAATTGACTATCATCCAATTGTCTGCAACTTGTTGGAAAACCTTGCCTGCATCATCAAGGGTGAGTATGTTGTTGGTTATAGTCCCTGTGACAGCTGATTGTTGATAAGATAAGAATATTGACGCAGCCTCCCTAGATGATACCTCTGCTTGAGTCAAAGCCATATCAAGCAATTGTAGTTGTGTATTCAATGTAGTTAAGTAAATTAGTGTCCTTGTCACAGTTCTAGAATCTTGTAAATCCCTCGATAGGGCTTGAGCATTTTGCGTAATCACTTTCAAATTGAGGTCCACATTGGCAAATGCTTGTGTTGTCTTATTTGCTAGATTGTCTAACATTTTATTTTGCATCTCGATGGCTGATATGAATGTTGTACGCATATCTTCCAACTCTTCTTTAATTAACCTTGTTTGATTTCCTAAGTTTTTTAATCCATCATTCAACATATTAATTTGATCATCAGTAGCAGTCCCAAACAATGCATGTGATAAATCTCCTATAAAAGAGAACGCTGCACGTCGTTTTATTCGGGCATGGTCTAAGCTCCTCTTCTTTCTACTTCTACTACTAGGACCAAGTACTTCTACTGTGATTCTCTGCTTAAGACCTCCTATATTATATGGCTCCAACACATGATGATCAATTATATCATATTCATCAATTACTTTTGAACATTCAATGGCCTTTTTGATAAATGTAGGACATATGTAGTGAACATGAGTCACATCTGCCACAATTCTGTAAACTGTAGGCTTAAGAGAAGGATTACTATACATTTGTCCAACAACTGTTTCCAATGAACTTTTGGGAGTGATGTCAGCTAAATCACCAACTTCAGCCTCCTGTGAGGGATCAACATGATGAGGTTTATAATTTGTATATCCTATGTCTCGCTCAGTAGGTCTCAAAGGAGGTTTATTTACGGGTGGTGGGTTATATACTGTAGGCCTATACCTTCTAACATCCTGTGATGTGTCAGTTCTTTTAATAGAATCACCTGACTCACCTGTATAGATGACAGGGTAATAATGAATGTGCTGTGTTGGATTCGATCCTGATTGATAATAATGTTGAGTAAGGTGTTTCATATTGAATCTACTATTCTCATCTACTTGTGAAATATTTAAATCGCGTTTTCTCCGCCTAATTTTATTTTGATTTGGGTCATCCTTAGGTGGTAGTATAGTGGGGCTCATACTGAGCAATTTATCTTCAACTGTGGTCTCACGAAAATCAACACCACATACTGGTCTAGAGGAAACACCATAGAGTGTGGGATGGTTCTTTTCATTGTCTAACATCAAATCATAAACTCTGATTAATCTATTTTTTATGTTGCCTGATATGGCCTCAATTTGCTTTGTTAGCATGTTTAGAGGTATTTTATCTGAACTAGATATATTGTTCAACCCTGATGGGAGATTAGCATCTTGCAATTTCAAGATGCCTCTATCAACATCATCCAGCACTTGTTCAATTTGATTACGAATTACTTTGCTCATCCACATCCACACAACCACATGTTCCAACACATTTCACAAGACTTTACCATTCAATCATCGTTTTTATTTCGTTATTCTGTATGCCATTCATACCAATCACACCTCATAGGACGCATGACTTGATGATGGCCAAGCATGGCCGAAATCGATCGCCTAAGAAAATCTATCAATAAATATAGTTTTATAATAAACACTATTAATCTATCTACCACACATATTTCATTTTAGTATCACCCAGACGGTAACAACTCATACAGTTAAGTTTAATTTTACATTATTAACAACATGTACTTATAGCTCGGCCTGATGATGACATGTAGTCGAAATCGATAAAATGCCACAAGAAATTTTAAATAAACATTTTAGCTACAATCAATTATTTATTATAACACTTAGCTAACACGAACATGGAGAAGTTCATACAACTTTCGTTATGAGCTATGGATTGTGTTCCTGCAATTACCGCCTCGTCTCATTGCTGGGGAGAACTGACATCCGCACAAATGATTCAAGTACAATCGAAATTCACAGTTAGGTAGTGTAACACTGTTTTTTCAATATATTGTCCGGTAACGGCATCAATTTTTGGCTCGGGAATAGTGTCCTAAATAATTAGAAGTTACAATTATTGGGTAACTTGAGACCTCAGTTTGAGGGATTTATTGGATACTATTTCATCGTGGATCTGCTGTTCGAAGCAAAATTAAATTCCATTAACCCGTTTTGGGGGTCATAGAGCACGTCTGCTTCCGTTATTCATCAGTGTTGCCGGTCAAGATTGCAAAGTTAATTATCCATATGTTAGGAATAAACCCTCATTATTGAGGTAAGAAATAAATGATTACAGTACCTATTAGCGCTTACACTCTTTCGGATTTTCAGGGTTTTTTTTTGTTAAGTCAAAGAATAAGTAAATCTTTTTTTTGGTTAAACCTCGTTTCCTTCCGCATTTCGTTCTGCGGCTCTTCGCACTTTCACCTCAGTCATCCTTGGATCGACTTCATCTTCCGTCCAGCCGTCATCGCCAGTAACGTCTTCAGTCCATCATCTCATCATTCTGATCATCACAAACCAAGTTGAACCAACCCACCAACGGAAAGAAAAACAGATAAGCATTGTGTGTTTGTGTTTGTCCTCATTAAAAATTATAATTTACGAATTGCCACTCCACGAGTTATCGTATAGAACCAGGTGTACGAATACGATCATCTTTTGTGGTCGAACTAAGAAAATATCTTTATTTATTAATTTGTTGCGTTGCCCTTCAGGCGTGATTAAACTATTAAAGTGTACACCAAACAAATGGCCAGATGTGCGGTTTCTATCTTTTTATTTTACAAAATGTAGTCACCTTGAATTGTTAGAAATATTTTGTTTTCAGTTATTTATGATTATGACTATATGTTAGCAGAGTCGAGTGGTTTAAAATTAAATATTCAGTTGCCTTATTTTCTTTCTGTTGTTTCAGGATTTGTTCCTAAATTTTCTTTTCCGTTTTCCTTTCGTCCGTCTAATTATATCTAGATATTCCTAGCCGGGAATAATCTTTTTCTTTGTTTCTTTTATTTAATGCCTCCGGACCTTATTTGGTATCCCGTATCCACACCTGAGATTAATTAACGTGGCAGTAGGACGTTAACGTGAGTTCTCAAGCACAGTGTATCGATTGCGTCTTCGACAATTTGAAATAAGGTGCTTTGATTAGAGTTGACGACCATGTAAAATCGCCACTTTGGCGCTCCTAGGTACACGGAATTCTTCTGGAGAACTTTATAAAACATACAGACATTATTACCAGCTTCTATGACTTCATTATACGACTCGGCGCCTCCCAACAATAAGATTCGGGAGTATGGTAGACTAAAATTAGTTCAAAACCGCATTCTTCACCCGCAGCGATATTGCATTGTGAACTAGTGCGCTATCCTGTAAGAACATACTTTTCCGTAGTTTTCCTCCGCGATTAGCCTTAATTTCTTCGCGCGGTGTCTGATGAAGGACGCATAGTAATTGCCAGTGATAGTTTGACTCATTGGTAAATAATTAACAACATTCCTTTACAATGACCATTATATCTACCTAATTTGTGCTCAGTTCGCATAGTACGATCATCAAATAAATATTGTTACCTGAATGTATATGAATGAGTGATTGCTGCTTAATTAGCTGTTTTTTGTTAGATGAATTATCATATAAATTTTTTGAGCGCAGTGACGAATTCCTGTTACCTAACACTGCTAATAATGGACTATACGAAGGTTTGGATATAGGTAAATTAGTTGCAGTGATGTGAAGTACGTAATATGATTTTTTACTACATTCTATTTCAATAAGTTCATATTACTTCACATGATGAAAACAGCAATATATTTGTCAAAGTTAATTATGTTTTTACAGAACCAATTGATTTATTGCCAGATCCGCTTGAACCACAAGTAGCTTCATATGAAAGTCTGAATCTTGAAACAAGCAATGAAAATTTGAATGCTCAACAGAATTCGAATTTGCAAGTGATAGATTCTGATGAATTAAACAATCTCATTACTGCTATATTGAATGATTCAGATAAGAAGAAGGTTAATGAAAATGAAAATAGCCAAACTCTTACTGCTTATTTTTTGGAGTATGACGTGCTTTTAGAAGCTCCATCTCTGCAAGCAATTTTGTTGGAATTTAACAAAAAAATGATTTGCGACAAAATCAACAAATTTAACGTTTACAGAAGTGATATTTTTAATTGTTGTTTGCGAGCCCTTCGTAGGGGCACATTTAACCCATTTCACAAAATTTCCGTAAAATTTAGTGATATCGAAGGGTCTGCGGAAGGTGCTGTAGATGATGGTGGCCCCACGCGAGAAATGTTTCGGTTACTAATGACACATTTGCGTGGCAGTGACCTGTTTACTGGGAGCGACAAAAAACCATATCACTTAATAATACCTTGTTGCATGAAAGGCTCTACTTTGAAGCTGGTAGAATCATAGCGCTATCTTTAATACATGGTGGACCTGGTCCTCATTTGCTTTCCAACAGCCTTTATTCTGTTATTACCGTAGGTCCGGAGAACACTAAATTTACCTTAGATGATGTCGAAGATGAAATTAAAAATAAATTGTTGGCTTTTATTGAAGAAAACAATTTAAATCTTCAGGACATTGTCACATCTGACTCTCTATTTTCAACAGCGGGATGCACTTTAAAATTGAAGATAAGCAACAAATTTTTGAAGGTGTGTTAGTTATTATGTTATTAATATTAAGTCTTTAAACTTCTAATTTGTTTGTTAGATGTTGTAAAATTTTACGGTTACCATCGAGTAAAGGAGCCGATTGATCAATTTACAGAAGGCCTGCAGTCTTGCCAAATTTTAGAATTTATTAAAAAATTGCCATCTATATTTAAAGAATTGATGTGTGAAGATAAGGCACCTCTTACACCTCAGACACATTAGAGGCTTTATTTGAAAAAGCTGTGGAATTTAGCCCATTGGGCTCAAATAAACGAAATGCAGCAAACAGAACACTTTCATTTTTTAGAGATTATTTACTTGACCGTGAAGGTAATAGTATGTTAACAACTGGCTTTAATAGACGGAATTTCAATGCATTAAAAAATTTAATAAATTGAGTTTTTAATGAATTTTATATACATATTCACGCGTGGTTATAGATTGATATAAAACGCCAAGTATTACTATGAAAATACACTTCTGGCCATTATAGGCTACTATAGGATGAGATATATTTTTATTGAATGCATTTTGAAGATAAAAAAAAAGTTAATTATATTATTTATGTTTTCAGAAAATGCAAATAATGATGATGTCACGTTACCCGACTTATTAATATTTGCAACTGGGGCTGACTCCATTTCGCCTTTAGGATTTTCTTATACGGCTGGACTAAGAAATAACCAGAAATTACGCGAGGATTGTTGTTAGTGTAAGCAGCCTTCAACCAGATGATGTAACGCGAAAACCCATCGATACAACCATTGATAGCAATGCCATAAGGCTTCAATTTATCGTAGCCATCAATATGCCACAAGTAATCTGGTCCCTTGTTGTAATATTCTCGACGTTTTAAGCGATGTTTTGTCCTCAATACAACATCTTCTGGGGTGAGCTCTTTTAGGAGCAACCTGACCGTTTCACGAGGCACGACAAGGCCATATTGGATGCATCAATATCCGTGTAAGCGAGAACTAGTTTGAAGTTGATCTTGAAGAAAACGGAGCACATCACCTACACTAGAATATTTCTTTCTTCTCCACAATTTTAGATTATGTAAAACGCGCTTTAAATGTCTTTTACTTATGCTGATATGAAGCTGATTTTGAAGCAAAAGAAAATTTCGAATTTCCTGTTGTTGAAGACCCAAAGAGAAATAAAACTTAATTAAATTATTTCAATTAGATACATCCATTTTTCGTTTCACTTCGTTGTTAACGGGAGAGTAACATAGACTGGCATTTCCTATTACAATATGTATGTTTAAACGTCTTAAGTTTTTAATTAGCATTTAATTTAGCACTGCAACGTTTAATCTTACACTGCAACTTTTAATCTTGCACTGCAACTTTTAATCTTGCACTACAAAAAAAATGAAAACTATTACGAAGAACCAGCACTACACGAACGAGCAATTTAAAAAACACTTCCACATGACAAGGAACACATTGGTAGGTGTACTTGTTTTTTTTCTACAACTACCTTAGAAAATAGTATTTATTTTCTTTTGTAAAATGAGTGAGGAAAGTGAGCCGTATTGTCAACACCATTTTACCCATTGCACGAAAACAAATGAAGTCAATCAACAGTCAACATTGACAACTTAATGTTATCAATGCAAAATTATATGCAGTTTAACAAAAAAATTTCTGTAAAACACGAGTAGAAAATGTTTTTTCAACTCTCCTTCAATGTTGAGCTCGAGTTGAAAAAAGCACAACTTTCTTCTGTAGTTGTACAAATAACTATTATACGGTTTGCTGAATGATAATGTAATTCTTTTTATAGAACTTACTCCATGCCTCCCATAGGATAATTCCATTGGAAAAAACATTGTTATATACCATTTGAGTTTTGAGTAAACCAGAGAGCTTTTTAGCATCAGGTGACCGTTCTGGGCTCGCTAAAAGTTATGCCCATATCCTATTTAACAATATGATTGATATTTTGGTGACGATGCTGCCTGAATATGTCAAGTAGCCTGATAATCATGACGAAACCATTATGGCAAGTGTTAATGAAATGTGTATTTATTTATTCATGTTGTAGTTGTAATTTTTAAAAACAAATCTGGGGGAATGCCAGGAGTAGTTGGGGCAATAGATGGTTGCCACATACCAATCAAACAACCTGAGGGTAATAGTCACGATTATTACAACAGGAATGGATATCATTCCATAGTGTTGCAAGATACGCATGCAAATGCAAAATTATGAAGAAGAAGGACAGGCAGCTGTGCCACCTACAGAAAATAAGCGCCGAAATATTGCCACATTAGTAAATTAAGTCTGTAAATATGTATATACAAAATCTATCTTACTCTTAACCCCGCTTAGACTTACAAATAACTATTAAAAACAATATATTTATTCAGTGTCCTTTTGTATTGGTCTTTGATTAGCACAATCAATACACAGCGCATGAATATGTTCCAAACATAAATATTTGTAACACGTTTGACAAAAGAATCTTTTCTTCTGGGACACGTAGAACATCATTTTACCAATCAGTATTGCAGTACGCAAGTTACTGAAAGGTACACACAGATGCTTACGATTAAATTAAAAAAAAACTAAAAAGATAGTCAAATTTAGAGCGCTGGGGTTTAGTACACCCCGCCGCACTAACGCAGGGTTTTAATATAATAATTCTTAAGCACCGAAACAGTGTAATATTGTAAATATGTATAATATACAAAATCTGTCTAAATTTTAATATAATAATAGTGAAGTATGAAAATAAAAATGTATGTACATTAACCACTAAAAACACTACAAACTACTTTTTGTTCATATTAATATACGCTTCTAATACGAGGTTTTTTTTTTGAATCTCGTTGCTTGTTTCCAATTGCTTTTGCCATTTTGCACAAAATTGCAATCCGATGCTTTTCCATTTCTATTAAATGGTTTTGCGTTGCAAATACAAGGCCTTTACACCTTTCCCTTTTGCTGAAATATCGGGCCCTCTTGGTGTTTGCATTGCCGTAGAAGGAGTTTCCTCTTCAACTTTCTCCACAGCTTCTGAAATTGTATTTGCATTTTTAGATAATGCAATGCATTCAGCTGCAGTACTGTAAAATATTGATGATGAAAATTGTAGGAGGTGCGTGAACAGTTTCATCGCCAACAAATATTTTTTGCATTGAATCAAAATGCCACGCCCGGTTTTTTTTCTATAATTGTTTTGTAATGGGGTTTCATCTTCCTAAATTTCCTGTCCAAATCGTCAAGCAATACGTTGTATCCTCTTCCTTCAAAAACTTATGCGGTATTTCGCACCAAACTTTCTTCTTTTTTCGGATCACGAAAATCAAATTTTCATTTCGAATATTCAGCAAGCAACAACTTGATAGTCGAATCACTACACATTAGGCTCCTCATTGAATCTAAAAAGCACACTATTGATACACATTAATACATGTGTCCATTCGACCTTTCACAATTCCATCTACATCTGTGCTCCTGCTTTCAATACCACTTGTACTGGGACCTGCAATTGAAATTGCATCACCATCAGTGATCTGCTCGCTAAGCAGGTTGCTCGCAATCAAATCCTGCCTTGTAACATTCACTGTTTGTTCTTCACCTACAAGAATGAAATGTTTCCTTAAAATTATTATGCTTAGGTGTTAAGTTTGAAATCTAAAATCAACTCGCTTTTTTCTTTTTATAATTATATACGTAGGCACAATTTATACTAACAAATACTTACCCAAGCCTCCAATAAATATGCATTGAATACTTCCACCTTTATTCTCAATGACATTATTTGATTCATTTCTCACGAAATCTTTGAAACTCAGAAAAGTAGACATTCACTTAGTTAGCTAAGTAAAAACACAGCCTAAATACAATCGTAAAAACTAGAAACCGCTATGCCTATTTGCCAGGGCCGGATTTACAGCGGGGCAAGCGGGACTGAAGAGATTAACTCTCTTCCCCTATTATATACTCTTTGCTAGAACTGAAATGCTTAAATGTGCTTGTTTTTGTATTTTTTTCATCTCCTCTTCAAGTTATGCAGTAAACATTAGTTTCACTTATCTTTGTAATGTGTGCAACCTGCTCTAACTCATTTTTTGGACGCGCAGGCCGCCTTTCGTATTTTGTGAAGGTGTTTCGCATTTGAATTCACCAGATCACTTTTTACCGTTGCATACGATGGAGCGGGTTCACATGGACATGTCATCTTCATGCGGTAATATGGAATAATTCGATTTTGTTTATATTTGCAAAGAGCGCAACACTCAAATTCCACAACCCATACTATTGTTTCTGGTTTTTATGGCAACTTGATAGGTTAAGCTTAAGGTTGCGCTTTAAAGCAAGTAACGCATTTGAGGATTCACAACTTACCTGGGCACTTTACATTTACATATCAGCGTTTTTGACAACTGCGAATTAATGAATTAATAAATAATTAACATGTATCAATAACATTCGGTGACTGGCTGAATGCGACCTGCGTAAACGGATCAATTTTTCAGCTACGTATTTATATCTGAAACTAATCTATTTATTGTAACGTTTCGTAAAATTTAATTTGTATAACAGAGCCAAAAATGTTTGTTGACGAAGAAACTCAAACTAATCTAGACAATACCGTTACTCTGTTACGAAGAAAAGTTAAAATTATGAAAGGTGTGATAAATGAGATTAGAAAAAGTGGCCACAGTAATGAAAACTTGGATGCTGTCCTGAACAATTATTTCGTAGGTAATAGCATTGACTAAAGTGTTTATTAAGACACACAAGTGTAATGTTAAATTGCGTTTTCAGCAAAATATCTCTTTCTTATGGAACCCCTGCTCCCCACAATCTGCAAGTTACTACATTGTAAACTAACGCCATCGTTGCAAAATGTCAGAAGTGGCATTAATTGTGAAAAATATGGAATAATTAAAAGTAGATCTGGAAGGGGAATTCAAACTATAAGAATAAGTATACGATACCTTACAAGTGGAACAACCAAAATATCTCAGGAGCAAAAAGAAGAAGGAACGTAAAAAAATGATAGCAAGATTTGGAAGTGGAAATGAAGAAAGGGAAAGGGTTACACAAATATAGGATGTGCAAAATATGCGGAAACGATTTGGAAAACGTGACTACCTGCTAAAAAATCTGAAAACTAAGAAATTATTATATATAGTGTTGTGAGTGATCTTTTATTTATAACATATTTACATTTAAGAACATTAATGACATAATTATTTTACACGAACATTTCTATGAATCGACGACGGGGGTCGTTGAGTAGTAGCTTCGTACTGTTGACTCCGACGTAGGCGTCGGACTGCACCACGGTTTGGAGATGCCAGCGGACGGTGTGTTCGGCTGCTGGTGGTGGTTGGTGGAACCTGGTGATGAGGCGCCTCGGACGGTAGTTGGTGGGGAATCGTGGGCGACGTCCGGCGTATAGGCGAGAGTGCTGCTGGAATCTTTGCTACTCGTCTCCAACGGTAGAATGCGGATCTGAATGTACGTCGTTCAATACTCTCCGGTGTGGGCATTTGTTATATCGCTGCGAGTTCTACTTTTAATGTAGCACAAGCCCTTTGCTTGCATGCACCTTACTACATGAGCATGGGTGCCGTGTTTTTAGGTCACCTTACTATATGAGCACGGGTGCCTAGAGAGTCGTAGTCTTTACTATGGAGAGCACAAGACTTGAACTGTCTTCTCGTTCGCGTTTTCACTCTTATATAGCGGTGAAGCACGTGTTTACTGCGCTTGCGTGTGTGTGTGGGGGGTATTAGCTGTGGCTCAAGTGCCGTTGCCGTTACTTATCGCCACATATAGTATATGTTCACCGCCGTAACAAATCACACTTATCATTGAATCATGACAAAATTCTAATTTTTTGGTGAGGTTTTACACTTATTTGGTGGTTCCCTATGTTTTTCACGTTCCCATTTTAAATGTCTGAACATGTTCATTTTTATGAACAAATCTAGAACATGTACTTCCATGTTAACTGCTGCGTCTGCAGGAGCATTTGAATTTATTCCGTTTCTAAATTCAGAAGGTCATGAAGTCGGATTGTAACGCACTTGCTTCTAACAACAGAAAAAAATTTCGAGGGGATCCTGATTTAGAAAGCCTGTTAAAGGTTATTTCACGCCCTGTTCTTTTACATTCTTCAATAATAAAAGAATTGATTTTATAGCCCACTGAAATTCTTCCAGCCAGTATACAGGGTGTCCCCGGATGGGGTTGCGCACTCTTGTAAACTTTTTTATTTTGGAGTTTTCGGCAAAATGTTATTCTTCATAAAAAGTTTTGCTTGTCCTGAAACTTATTTTTAGCCTACTTTCGATTTTTTAAAATCAAGTAGGCCTTTACAGTTGAGCAAAAACTATTTTCATTTTAGGTAAAGTACCTTATCTGTTCACAGTATGCCAAAATGTTGTTAAGAAAAGTTGTTCAGAATGAGAAGTTATGTCCACATGCAAATTTTCAGGATGATAGTCGTACTTTGATAAATTTCTTCCTAGTCGGTGAATTGGACGCTTTGGTCCACTAAAGTGGCCGGCGAGATCTCCAGATCTCAACCCACTGGACTTTTTCTTATGGGGCAACCTAAAGGAAAAGGTTTACGCAAACGAATTAGAAGACGATGTAATGTTACCGGTGGTCCGCTTCTTTACATTATATAAAGCACTTATAAAATTGGTATCATTTATTCGTAGTTGTTTACAAGAGTAAGGTTTTAAGTGAAGTCTCTTTAGTTCTGATTAGATGGTTAATAAATAACCTCTTGAGTAAGAATTGATGATTCTTTGTTATCCTACTTATTACAATCTAGAACAATTATATCTAGGTTGCTAAACTTGCATATATGTTGACCGTTGGCGAAATACTTACTTTTTATTACATACTTATATTGCGTTACACCTTCCCCCCTTTGGAGAATGAACCCTGCTATGGCCACTTGCAGGTCATTCTCGAAAAAAGGAATTGGTTTAACATGGCTTAAACAATTACAATGAAAAATTACTTATATTTACTTATCCAATTTAACTTATTTCTATTAATTCTTACTTATAATATTTACTTACACGGTTTTTGTGTACTGTCATTTGCTTACCTAAACTATTTCTAATTATGCAATTCGGTTCTGGCTGTCTGATTTTGACTTTGTTAGTTTGGCATTTGTGACATTTCTTAACATAATTTGCTACGTCACGAAACATTTGTTTCCAGTGATAACTACATTTTAATTTTTTCAGTAGTCGTTTTTGACCACAATGACCTCCTGTTAAAGGATTGTTATGACATTGTTCAATAAGGTTAAGTTTTTCTGCTCTATTCGTTATTAATTTTCTATTTTTGCATAGCACGATTGTTGCGTATTTTAGACATTTTTCCCCTGTCTCTTTAATTACATTACTTGAATATTTTTTAAAAATATCATCACCTAGGTTTATTTTATTTTACGAATTTTACAATCACAAGCCATTTTGTCTAGCTGAAATAATAAGTGCTCTAAAGCGTCTTTATTATTATTAGTAATTGTTAATATATACTGCGCGCACAGTTTTCGTTTATTTATAATCCTTATTTTTATATGGGGGTGAACAGCTTTAAATTCCACTAATGGTAATTTAAGCGTCTCACTATTACCTAGAGCTTCGTAAACTTTTGGTTCTATACAATCGGCATTTTTCCTTACTTCGTTCGAATTATTCGATGACGAACTTTGTTCTGTTGAGGTAGGTCTTGACATTGACCTTGTTATAGCAAACATTTCATTAACGTCTGTATGCATATTTTTTAATTCGTTTATATTAATGCGTGACAATGCGTCAGCACAAACATTTTCTTGTCCTTTGACATACTCAATTTCAAAATTATATTCTTCTAATTCAAGTCGTATTCTTGTTAATTTGGATGTAGGATCCTTCATGGAAAATAAATAAATTAATGGGCGATGGTCCGTTTTAATAAGGAACTTAGTACCATATATATAACAATGAAAATATTTAATTGCCCAGTGGACTGCTAATAATTCTTTTAAAATTATAGCTTTATTGAGTTCACCTTTGGTAAATGAACGAGAAGCGTAGGCTATTGGGAGATCTTCTCCATTGAAATGTTGTGAAAGAATTGCTCCACAAGCTGATTGTGAGGCATCCGTCGTAATTATAAAAGGTTTGGAAAAATCGGGATATTGAAGAATTTCTGGTGATAAAAGAGAATTTTTGAGTGTCGTAAAGGCATCTTCACACTCATCCGTCCATATAAATTCTACACGTTTCCTAGTTAATTTATTTAAAGGTAATGTTAATTCAGCAAATTTCGGTATGAATCTGCGATAATAATTAGTGAATGCTACGAATCTTTTTACTTCTTCGGCATTTTTTGGTTTCGGATATTGTTTTATAGCGTGAAACTTTGACTCATCTGGAAGAATTCCTTTGTTTGTGATGTTATGACCTAAATAAGTAACTTCCTTTCTGAAAAATTTGCATTTTTCAGGGTTTAATTTCAAATTATATTTCCTACATGTTTCGAATACTTTTCTTAAATTTTGTAAATGATGTTGTTGTGAACAACCTATAACAATGAGGTCATCCATATATAAGAATGCTCTATCCGGGGTGATGCCCGCGAATGCGATGGACATCATCCGTTGAAAGCTATTCGGACTAACTGATAGACCGAAAGGTAACCGCGTAAATCGGTATGATCCCGAATTTGTGCTAAAAGTAGTCATGTTGCGTGAATTTTCTTCTAAAGGAATTGATGAAATCCTGATATTAAATCTATTACTGAAAACCATTTAGCTCTTCCTAGTTGGTCTAAAATATCGTCTATACGTGGTAATGGAAATTTATCGGCTACTAATTTCTTATTTAATTGTCTATAATCAATAACTAATCGCCATTTCTTGTGTCCATTTTCTGATTTTTTAGGCACTAATAAAATAGGGCTGTTATACTCGGAGATAGTTGGTTCTATTATTTGGTCACCTAACATTTTCGATACTTGGTGATTAATTTCTTGGTTTTGAGAATAAGGAGTTCGGTAATTTTTTATATAAACCGGTGTGTTGTCTACTAATTTTAGTTTCTGTTCGTAAAAATTATTGACTGTTATCTTATCTGTTTTCAGCGCAAAGATGTCTGAATAAGCATTACATAGTTGGATTACTTCAGTTTTAATATATTCTGGAACTTCATCAACGTTTAATTGTTTAATGAGTTTACTAGGTCGATCTGTTTTATCGTCGGTAATGTTATATAAATGAAAATCAGCTAAATTAAGTGTATCAATTTCTACATTATTTATAGTAATTGAATCAGCGTTTGTGTTAATAATTTTAATTACTGGTGAATTCTTCGATACAATTGTACGCGCGACAAAAACGCCTGGTGATAATTCTTTATTTACTACTACTGAGTCGTTTTTTAGCGTTTCGAATTTTTTCCAATATCGTATCACTTCGCATCTAGGCGGTATAATTAATACATTACTTTGATTTGGACTATCATAAATAGGAATGACGATTTGTTGGTTGTTAATTATCATTTTCATTGTCCAATTTGAATAATCTAACGTGCAATGATATTTGGAAATGAAATCTCTACCGAGAATTGCGTCTGTGGGAATGAAAAAATTGTCATCAACTACATGAAAAATATGTGGAATGTTGTATCTATCCACAAAATGTTAACGTTGGTTGTACCCAATGATTTTATGATACCGT
Organism: Pyrocoelia pectoralis; assembly: GCA_036250285.1. NCBI lineage: Eukaryota > Metazoa > Arthropoda > Insecta > Coleoptera > Lampyridae > Pyrocoelia > Pyrocoelia pectoralis. Next base: position 46,651,681 of record CM070075.1, read on the forward strand.
CGGTAACACCTTTTATGTTACTCTGATTTTCGGAATTTATTGTTTGATTTGAGTTAATTTTTGAATGTTTAAAAATTGAAATATCGGCACCTGTATCTAACAAAAATGTACATAATGAACTTGTCGTATTTGTTGAAAATTCTACAAAATTTGAAAAAGAGAGATCACACTTGAAAATTTTTACGCAGCGTCCCCCAACTGTCTCAATTGGGGAGCTGTTCGTTTCCCGACTCTATTGCTAAAGGTCGGACAGCTCGTGTAAAAGTTGAATTATTTTGTCTATAATTTCTGAACGTATTAGGGTTTGTATTATTATATCTATTATTTCTACCGCGTCCACGGTTTTGGTGGGCGGCTGTATATGTATTTGATTGATGTGTATAACTACGTCTCCCTCGGTTGTTATTCCAACGACCATGCTGGCGTTGTCCGTAGTTTGAGTAATTTCTATTCGAAAAATTGTGATTACCTTGGTTCGTATAAAAGACATTTGAACTAGTCTGTACTGCTGAACTGGACCTATCGATGCTGACGAATTTGGTTAATGCATCTTCTACGGTTGTGAAATTTGCAGCTTCCATGACTAACTTTGTTCGCTCTGAATTGGTGTTGTTAGTCAATGCCTTAACTGTGTTTTCTGTCGTGTACCTACTTGCTACCTTTACAGGGACTCCTTCATCAATGAATGCTTGTTTTAAGCGTTCCGCGAGTGACTCGATTTCGGATGCGTATGAGTTCGCATCTTTGTGATTTGTTTAACATTCAATAATTTAGCAGTTATTAATGTCGACGTTTCTCCTCTAATATTGTTTTTTAATACATTTATTATGTCTGTTAACGTGTTTTCGTTTGTTACTAAATCCCTAGCTTTACCTATTAATCGTGTTTTAACATACGCTACTGCGTTTTGTGCATTATTTTCTGCATTTTGATTTAATAACGTAAGGGCATCTAGAAACGCACGCAGTTTGGTGGGGTGTCCATCAAACTCGTGTGGTAAAATTTTACTGGCTAGATTAATAAATTCAATGTTTGATAAAGCCATTGTGTCTTCCGTGAGGTTATCGTCACTTAATTCAATGTCATCTTCAAAATTTAACGGATCAATTTGCTTATGGCAACTATTAGGAACACAATAATTTACTTGTAATAATTGAAAGGACTTAAGTACTTTATCTCTAATGATCCAAAATATTTCTTTAGCCTCTTGCCTTTGATTAGTATTAAGTGAGTTCCAATGGGTTTTTATATTTCGCGTAATTTGATTGAACAAGTCTACTAACTGATCTCTAATTTCGTGTCGAATCGTTTCCGTTTTTGGTACCTCTTTCTTTATAGCTCGCTTAGACTGTTTAATGATTTGGGCTTTTAATTCGGTTAATTCCCCTATTATTTGAATCCAATCGTGCGACATATGCAGTGAAAACTTATATTAAAATATTAAAAGGAACTGACGCGTACATACACAATAAACTTAATTACGAAATTATCAAAAAAAAAAATTCTTAGAAGTAGATTCAGTAACACTTACGTACTTTGGATTTTTATTATGGTGAAACAGAAGTACTGGAACTTGAGATGTTACGTCTTATTTTATTCTTCATATTTCTTCGATGCATCTGGTATATTTTGATAAGCAGGGATACGAGTTGCAATGCCACTGAGAGCCTTGACGTGCGTGGTTACGTTGTAAGCTGTTTCTTGGACTATGAAATTTGAATTAACTACACCATTGTCGTTGACTGCTTGCTTCGTAGATTCGGAGTTTCCCATTTTTCTTCTATTTTCTGTAGAACTTTGGAATCTTCGGATTAAATAGCATCTTTTGTTGGATCGGAACTTCTTAGTTGGCAGGCTGGATATTCTTGGTCGACAGGATCTTCTTGGTCGGCAGGATCTTCTTGGTCGGCAGGATCTTCTTGGTCGGCAGGATCGCCATGTAATGTTACCGGTGGTCCGCTTCTTTACATTATATAAAGCACTTATAAAATTGGTATCATTTATTCGTAGTTGTTTACAAGAGTAAGGTTTTAAGTGAAGTCTCTTTAGTTCTGATTAGATGGTTAATAAATAACCTCTTGAGTAAGAATTGATGATTCTTTGTTATCCTACTTATTACAATCTAGAACAATTATATCTAGGTTGCTAAACTTGCATATATGTTGACCGTTGGCGAAATACTTACTTTATGTCAACTTATCTCGCAATAATTATTACATACTTATATTGCGTTACAACGATTTTAAAACAAAAAATCGTAGAAGCTGGTGCTAGTGTGAATGAAGAAATGCTTTCATCGACCTTCCTAGAATTTAGAACCCGAATAGAAGAAGGTGTACTAAGAGGAGGATATTACGTGGAATAATTTCAATGTTTAGAATTTAATTTGTTTTTTGTTATGTTGCATTAAAGAATAAAATATCCCAGATATGAAGTATGCAGTTACTGCAATTGTTTACTAAGTTCGTTCTATTTTTCCATTACATCATACGAAGTTTACGCAATTTTATAATATCGTTCAAATAGCAGTACTTGACCTACCGTACTTTGATAATACTCAATATCGCGTCGACAATAGCAGAAAGATCTTTATTATTAATTTTGCGACGAAAATTTACATACCTAACTCAATAACTTTTCGAATTTTATGAAAGTAGGACTGTCATCCTGAAAATTTGCATATGGCCATAACTTTTCATTTTGAACAACTTTTCTTAACAACATTTTGGCATATTGTGAACAGAAAAGGTACTTTACCTAAAATGAAAATAGTCTTTGCTCAACTGTAGAGGCCTACTTGATTTCAAAAAATCGAAGGTAGGCTAAAAATAAGTTTCAGGACAAGCAAAACTTTTTATGAAGAATAACATTTTGTCGAAAACTCCAAAATAAAAAAGTTTACAAGAGTGCGCAACCCCATCCGGGGACACCCTGTATATTATTGCGTTTTTTGGTTCCCTCAAAAACTTCAATATTTGTGTACTGTATTACGATACCGATTCGGTCATTTACATTTCTCGCAAAAATCATTCTGATTTACCCTTGGGAAATAATTTAGGTGATTTAACGGACGAAATTGAAGGAGAGTATGGACCCAACGCCTTTATTACAGAGTTTGCGTCAGGTGGTCCTAAAACATATGGATACGAGGTTCATTACCTTCGGGGAAAACGAAAACAGTTATTAAGGTGAAAGGGTTAACACTTAATCACCAGAATTTGGAGAAGGTTAACTTTAAAGGCCTATTTTCATGGTGGTGTGGTTGGCGCGGTGCTAAGAAATTATGTATGCTGATTGGTTGTTTTGTTTACGATCACGCCGCGGTGTTAGAATGTCAAGCGTGGCTTTGTAGATAAATAATTTCAACATTTTACACCTTGCGTAGTTGATGCGTACTTTATTAACGTTTTCGAAAAAAGTGATAAAGTGTGGTTAGTTCATATCGTGTGTTGGTTTACGCTTTAAGTTTAAAACATGAATTACTTTAATGAAAGCTTAATAAATGCCGTACAAGTACGTGATACTTTGTATAATATACGGTCAAGGAATTACAAAAATAATGCTGTACGAATTGAACTTTGGCATGAAATTGCACAAGAGCTAAATTGCGAAGGTATGGAAGTTTATCAAAATAGTTATGAAATGTTTTTAATAATTGCAGTTGATGTATGTCAAACTAGATGGGAAAGCCTTAGGAGGAGGTATTGTGAAGAAATTCATAAAATGAGGAAAACACCTAGTGGTTCTGGTGTTTCGATTAAGAAACAATGGCCATATGTAGAAATCATGAATTTTCTAAGTGCCTTCGTAGAAAATCGACCGTTAGTAAAATACATACCTAGCTAGGTACATCAATTATTTATGTGATCATTTGTTTTAGAACTTCATCTTCCTGTGCTCCAACCATCTTGAATGCACCTGCTAGTCCTTTACAAATACAATCAGGTACAGAAAACAGTACTGAAAGTAATTCACATGATACAGGTATTTATTCTTTTACTTATTATGCTTTATAATACATAGTTATCGTTTTTAATTTTAGAACAACACTTTGATATTCACACACTCTCTCCATCGCAATACGAAATAGGTAAATATGCACACTATATAATTGGTAATAATTACTTATCAGGTGTACTTCTATAATAAGTGTATTCAGAACAACCAAACAGACCATCTTCGTCAGGAGTGCCAAATGAAGCACAATTACCAAAAATTCGAAAAACCCGTAAGTACATTGTCAATGGGCGCTACTTATATTAATTAAAGTTTTTGCAGTTACCACTCCAGAGGCTAACAGTAAACCAATGCCAAAGAGTAAATTAAGTAAGCTGTTATTTACATTACAGTATGTACCTAATTAAAATTTTCCCCTATTTAAGATAACAAAAACCTGCAGAAAATAATCGAAGAAGAGTTATTAAAAGGATCTCAACCTCAAGATGAAGTCGATATGTTTTTATTGACTTTAGCACCTATGTTGAGATCGTTTGATCCTGCAACAAGGTTGCAAATTCAGATACAATTTCACCAAATCCTTTTAAATAAATTACAGGAAAACTAAAACATTTTATTGTTTATTTATAAAATAAATAGTTGATAAGGCCAAAAAAAATTCTTATAAAAAATACATGTATGGTAAACAAAATTATTTAGAAAATAAATTTCACATTGTTAGTTATAATGTTGTCATGTCTATTTTACAAATATTCCACTGCCAGGGAACTGCACCTTGTTCAACAAAGTATTTTGTTAAAGTTTCGCGAATCTCATTTGCTTCCTGAGAATAATTGTTGGAGCTTTGGCGTCCTATATCACCAATATTGTTTGCATCTTGTCGCCACTGCCCTTCGATTAATTCACCAGAATTCAAATTTTCGGTATCAACAAAACCTACAGAGCAGTACCTTGTATTTTCCTTTTTATTACTTTTATTTTGCAGCCAGTTGTGCAAACATGTTGATGCTTTCACTATATTTTCAACAGTGCTTACTTTTGCTATAATTGGCTTTCTTAAAATTCTCCAACGAGAAACTAAAATACCGAACGTATTTTCGATCATCCTCCTACAACGAGACAATCTGTAATTATAAATACGAATTCTTCCTGGTAGCCTTTCTTTTCTTCCAGGGTAGGGTCTCATCATATACTTTGTCAAAGGGTTGGCTTCGTCGCCAACGAGTAAGAATGGTGTTTTAATATTTGTGTTAGGTAAATAGTCTGCTTCCGGTTTATTTAAACAGTCGTTTGTGATTTGTTCATAAAAAAGGGCGTTCTTAAATATTCCTCCATCACTCTGTCTGCCAGATGCACCAATGTCTACCATTGTGAACAGATAATTTGCATCGCAAATTCCTAACAGCACAATGCTGTGATAATCCTTGTAATTAAAAAATTTTGAACCAGCATTGTTAGGTGCTTGCATGGCTATATGTTTTCCGTCTATTGCACCGATACAATTAGGAAAATTCCATTTCCTATTGAAATCAAAAGCAATTTCTCTCCATTTTTCTTCGGTAAACTTTGGAAAAACCATATCTTTTAATTCAGCCCAAATTGCTTCGGTAGTATCCACAATTATATTGGAAACAGTAGCTTTCCCCAATCGAAAACTGAAACTGAGTGTACCCAGTGAGTCTCCTGCAGCTAAATACCTACAATAATAAAATAAGTACCTATTTTGAATGAACTCTTTCACACTAACCTCAAACACACAGCAAGTCTTTGCCCTGGACTAATAGGTTCTCTGACAACTGTCTGCTTCGTAATTCGAGGACCTACTATTTGTAATAGTTCTTCAAAATTGGTAGGCAACATTCTCAAATAATTGAAATAGCTCTCATTGTCTGTGAGCCTCATCTCTTCAAGTAAGTTGTAGTAATGTCCTTGTTCACATTAAGGCTAAACGACGTTTTCTTCTTTCCATTGTATGAATGTATGATTATTGATTAGTGTGGTTAGGTTAGGTTAGGTTAGAAATCAGCTGTTCGTCAAGTCACGCCAAGCACGCTACCAATTTCTATGCAACACACGCTACATGAAAACGAAATGCGTATCGTACACACCGCGCAAGCCGTACTTTCTACGCCACCAGCGCCACCATGAAAATGATACTTAATTCTCTCGTTGACCTTATCGATCAAACGGATCAAGAAATTATGACGATGAACTCGGTTATTAGGCGCACCGAGGACCATCAACTCGTGACTAAAGTGGAAGAGAAGAAATTTCGAATTAATGTCAAAAAGCGACAAAGGGTCAACGATTACGACACCGTACCCTACGGTTATAAGAGAAATAAAAGTACTACTTGAGAATTATTATGTAAAATCATTTACTTGTATAGAATATTTTTGTAATTTAAGGTTTAGAATTGCTTTACAAATTAGTGCATTAGCGTACAGACCTAAATACTTTGTTAAATATTTTTATCGTTACGAAACAATAAAATAAATGGTGTTGTATTTTTTATTAATGTTTCCTAATGACCATACTTGTTTTAGGAGTATCATCTACTTTGTAACCGTTGTCCAGCGTTTTCACCATTTTCGTTACTGTATCTCAAAGAGTTCGTTCCTCGGAATGAACCGTTGAACAGATGATGAAATGATCAGATCCGTTTATCAGATGATCAGTTTATCAGATGACCGGATCAGTTTATCGGATGATCGGATCAGTTTAACAGATGATCGGATCAGTTTATCAGATGATCAGATCAGTTTATCAGATGATCAGTTCAGTTTAACCGATTATCAGATGATCAGATCAGTTTAACAGATGATCAGATCAGTTTATCAGATGATCAAATCAGTTTAACAAATTATCAGATCAGTTCACCTAATGATCAGACCAGTTTTATCAGATGAGCGTTAAAAAATGAGATTTTAAGACGTTGATTTGCTATGAATGAACGTTAGTTTCTGATCAATTCGAGTAATTTACCAAAATTAACAGGTTAATCACTCGAATTTTTACTTGACAGCAATTTAGTGTCCTGTCCAAAAATTTTACCTTGTCAAACGTTTATACTCTCTGATTCTGTAGGAACTACAGAGTTTGGGTTTGTCTATTCTTCGTTTCCTACTAAGAGAAAAATGGCACAAAATATCCTCCTTTTACTAAATTAGGTTACTGTAGTACATGATATTAGAAGAAGAGGAATGTAACATTTTAATCCTAATTAAACATCTAACATCATTATATTTGATTGAATCCTCCTTGTAAGAATATATGATTTGTATATAAGAAACATCGATCAAACAAAATGAAAACTTTAATAAAATTAACATAAGGCAATTTACAGGTCAATCAAATGTTACTTTTTTGAAAATCAACAAAAAATTTAATTAGTTAATGTTGATTTCTCATCGATTTGTATGAGAATTGCAAAATTTACTTTATCAACTAGGAGGTGATTTTCAGGTTGATTCCACTAAAAAACAACATAGGTGCAAAATTTTTTGTGACTAATAAAAATAGTTTTTCTTTATTTATCAAATTACACTACTTTTATAACAAAATTGACGTTTCCAAACGTAACGAATCGGAAATCTCTCTAAATCATAAAATGAAGAATATGAAATATTTATCACAGGAATTCATCTTATCCTGAAGTTATTTTTCATCATAACAAGTAATTAAAGAATTTTTCATCCATTTGTTGTAAATGTTGATCATAAAAAAGCAATAATAGATTGCACATCTAACCTCACGTACCTATTTTTCAATTTTCATCCTCAAATTTGTTGGTATAAAAGTGATCATACCCATATTTAATTTTAATCCTCAAATTTGTTAGATAATATTTATTGTCACAAACATCTTTCACGATATTTGAAACTACACATAACGTATGCGATCTCCAGAAACACCTGCAAATGTCAACGCTCCCCTTATACGCTAATTGATAAGATTTTTAAAAGAAACGTTTTATTAAAATGTTAATGAAAATCGTATCAATTTGTATTTACTACGTATTCAAAAACTTTACTTTTACATCGTTAAGTACCTATTTTGAAATTTTTATTAAATAATCCTTTAAATTCTATATAATTCCAAAAGCAATCTTGCTGTCTAAATCAGAATGATAGGTACCTACTCAATAATTTATGAAAATCAATTTAAAAAGTTGTACAATTTCACTTTCCTTAATAGATCTTTCTATTTCCATCTCTTATAGCATTTTTCTAGTAAATGAAGGGAACAATAGGTACTGTTATTATTATTCTTAATATGCAATTTTCTAATAGATAAGAGAAAAATAGCTCCTGTTTAAAGAAAATCTAATCATTCTACTCCAGTATAACTAACGGTAAGGTTCTACTATAAAATTGAAACATACTAATTTTTTTTTTAAAATTCACAGGTCTTAAGTACAATGGATCCCCATAATCCCCATAATTTGGCAACCTACGGTAAATATATACATACAATTTTGTAAATAAGTAATTTTTGTTTTTTTTAGAACAAGACATAATCGACTTATGTCTTATTACACTCCAAGCTGTAAGTGAATTTTTTTAATTTATCTATATTTAATCTTATATTATTTAGAAGACGTACATAAAATTTAAGAGAAATGGGGACTTTACACTTCCCCCCGTCATATTTAAAGTACTGGAAGGTATCCACGAAGATCACGCTTTCTGTGTGTACATGGGCATAATATTCGGAGTTATATGGATAGAGTTTGTAAGCCTTTTCTTATTTAATTAGTAACCCTTGAGCGGTCGCGTGGATGACTATTGTCATCCGCTGTTATTGTATTGCCTATAACATTGTTTCTAAGAAAAAGGGGGGGTTCCAGTTTTTAGTATTCCTTCTTTAGGGTTTTACGAATATAATAGCAATATGTCAACCTTCAACGTGGTAAGTTGTACTATAATAAGACAATTGTGACAATTGTCATCCACGCGACTATTACCTACTCTTTTATTCAAATGTTTGTTTACATTAGTTTTAGTAATATTATTAGTTTTTGTATGATATTTCAATTAAATAAATAATATATCTTTCACTCAACGGTTCTGGTGAACACAAAATTATAAAAGTAAAAACATTTAGGAAGCTTTAGCTCACAAATGAATAATACAGCTGAAGTAGGTATAATATTCTCTAAAATATGTCACAAGAGCTTTATATTTTACGTTATTTGCATTTTTGGTTTATAAAAAAGACCTGTAATTTAGTAAATTCATTAAATTACATCTTCTAATAGAAATATAATTGATAAGATCAAAAATAACTGATGGATGACTATTGTCATCCACGCGATCAATGGTGTTATTATTACCCACGCGACTGCTGAAGGGTTAATTACACATGTTTCTAATTATATATTATTTTGTAGATTGATTAAAATACATCAGATTTTGTTTATTGTTACTTATTATTACCCTAATTCTCATAATGATCTGTCCTATGTTAAAAGGTAACCACTTTATTTAATAACTTGGATACATTCAAATTCACAATGATTAAAATTATACGTAATGCTTTTCTAACCTTCATTTACAATTATTACATCACATGTTACTTTCAATTTGAATTTTCAGTGGTGGTTAATGACTATTAAATAGGACAGGTAGAGAGGTGAATTTTATGATATCTGAAACCAGATTCTTAAATAATATCGATCAGATAGTGTTTGTATGTAATTAATTGTGTGTCATACTAAACGTTTTTATTAATTCTGTGTACTACTGGAGAATGAAAACAATAAGTATTCGCTGAAAATGAAAAAAACATCATTGACTCCTAGAGATGATGATCTCAAGACTAATATCTATAGTAAATCGTTATTTTCAATAAAATTAACATAAGGGATTAATAAAGAACTGATTTATTAACCAAAGAAGTGATAGGAAATCTATTTGAATTGATTTTCTTTCCTTTAAATTACACACACTACATAATTACCATTCTTGAAGAACGTTTGTCTGATACGTTTTTTAACAAAGTGCATAAATATTATTTCGAAACGAAGTATTTAAAGTTGCCTATTCGCCATGAAATTCATTTTCAGCTCTAAATAAAAGAGTTCTTTTTTTTTTTTCAAGATAAATATGAACGTTTATTGTGTTATCTAAATAGAATTTTTAAAGGAACGAAGTATTTAAAGTTGCCTATTTTCAACTCTAAACAAACGAGTAAAGATTAGTAAATGAACGAAATGTAATTTTGGATAGGTATATTGAATATTATAGGGACTTTGGTACATCTTCATGGTTTATAATTGAAATATCTTTCTCAATGTACATCAATACAAAATTGGTGTCAAAATTTGTTTTTCCACACAATGCGCATTAGCGACAAAAAATGTCTTAAAAGTTGAATTTTTCTTACACGGGTGACCTTGTTTTCAAGAAACCCTGAGGGTTCAAAGTTCATAGGTTCAAAGTGTTCAAAGTCCACACCCAACAAAAAATCTTTTCTTTGAACGTTAGACAAAGACAAATTCTAAGAAAACATGCAGGTGTTCTTTATGCAACGTTTGAATATTTTTCCTAGAAGCGGCGAAAATGCGACAAAAATGTCTTAAAGTCCTTGACTTTTCTTACAAGGGGAGACATGAAAACTCTCTGTTAAGAGTCTCCCCTTGGCGTAACTGACATTGTGTTTAGGTGTGTACATCGTTACTTATTAATTTAGTGACTTCAATTGATGGTACTAGTTATAATTGGATTTCAAAAAATGACAATTATTTACAATTTCATATTGCATTAGTTTTCTCCCACTATCCCACCTTGAAATAATCGTAGAAAAAAAAATGAGAAAGGAATCTAATAGGAACAAAGAGTGGTGGGAAAGCCAAAGAGAGGTGTAAAAGACAACAAAGTGGGGAGTGAATAGTAACAAGCGGTGGTGAGCGAACCAACAGGAGTGTGGTATCGAATAGGGAAAAGAGTGGTGGGACACTTGACAGCCAACAGATCCAATACGTAAAAGAGTAGAGGGATACTTGGCAGCCAACAAAGACATCCAAAAGGAAATAGAGTGGTGGTACACTTAACAGCCAACAAAGGGAGGCGTGGCATGCAATAGGGAAAAGAGTGTTGGGTTACTTGACATCCAAGAAAGGTAGGCTTTCAATAGGGAAAAGAGTGGTGGGTTACTTAACAGCCAAGAAAAGGAGGCGTAATAGGAGTGGTGGGTTACTTGGCAGCCAACAAATGGAGACATCCAATAGGAGTGGTGGGTTACTTGACAGTCAACAGATCAAATAGGAAAAAGAGTGGAGGGATACTTGGCAACCAGCAAGTGGAGGCGTGGCATCCAATAGGAGTGGTGGGTTACTTGACAACCAACAAATGGAGGCATCCAATAGGAGTGGTGGGTTACTTGAGTCACAAAGGGAGGCGTGGCATAAAATAGGAGTGGTGGGTTACTTGACAGCCATAAAGGGAGGCTTTCAATAGGGAAAAGAGTGGTGGGTTACTTGACAGCCACAAAGGGAGGCGTGGCATTCCAATAGGAAAAGGAGTAGTGGGTTACTTGACAACCAAGAAAGGTAGGCATCCAATAGGGAAAAGAGTGGTGGGTTACTTGACAGCCAACAAAGGGAGGCAGAGGAGACGATAAGTGGTGAGAGACAGCCAATAGGAGCAAAGGGATTTTGTGGTGGGAGGCGGGTCATCCAATAGGAACAAAGGGAAGGGGCTTAAACGGTAGTGGGAGGGCTTAGACAGTAGTGGGAGGGGCTTAAAAAAAGTAGGGGGGGTAGCGGTCAAGTGCTCCTATACCTACTATTCAACATAACAATAAGTTCTGTGAATAGAATTGTAAGACATGTCACTTTATTTTTGAGCAACATGTCAGCAGAAATAATAAAATGGCCAAATGGTGATGAAATCTCTGAAGAACATTTCAGCACAAATGGACTTCCAAATATTATTGGGGTAATTGATGGGAGCCACATTAAAATTGATAAGCCTGGAAACGACCCCGACTCCTACATTAATAGAAAAGGGTACTACTCAATCCAGGTAGGTGAGCAAAACAACATTTTTTTTTATTATTAACATAATCCTGAAGATTATTGAGGTGTTAATTTTTGCATGGAAGCACATCTGTTACAGAAAAATTAGACCAGTATACAATATATATTTCCTGTTATTGTGAACAAAAAATAACCCAACTGGGATAAACCTTAATCACAAGGACCAATGTTATAAAAATTATATTATTTTCATTTTTAATTAAATTTAGATAATAAAGTTCTGCATTTGTTTTGCTTTAGATGCAAGCTGTGTGTAACCATAACAGAAAAATAATAGATATTTTTATTGGATACCCCGGATCAGTTCATGATAGTCGAGTGTTTAAGAATTCACCCATAAAACATAATTTGGAGTAAAAATGTGGAAGGTATTTCCTCTTAGGGGATAGTGGATACCCTCTACAAGGCAACTTGCTTACCCCTTACAAAGATAGGGGCAACTTGACAAGAAGGCAACAAAACTACAATGTCAAATTAGCACGAAATCGTTATGTTATTGAGCATACCTTTGGAGTCTTAAAATAAAAGTTTAGACAACTTTACCATATTAAATATTAATCTAAGAAATATTAGATTTATTGTTCATTTTATAAGGGCAGCATGTGTTCTACACCCTAGGCGAGGATTTCGCTAATGCATAATGAACAACATAATTTGCCACTTCTTCCACATCAGGTTCAAGAGTATGATGATGGAAATGGTGATGAAGAGGATGATGTCGATGTGGGGGCTGCTGTTATTAGGGACAGGGTAGCAAACACTTTACCATTGTAATTTGTAAAACATTAAAATATATGACTTAGGTAAGAAATTATATTTTGGTTTTTCGTGTCTTTCATTAATGTATACACCATGCCCCCATGCTGTGGTAATAACATTTTGCCCTCTTGGGACACGTTTCCAATAGTGCTTTTTAGCTTATTGAAATAAAAAAATATTCAATTTATTCAGAAAAATATATTGTCATACTAAACATATAAGAAATATACTTAAACTAACTTCTTGTACCTACTAAACTACACAAAACTTAGACAAAAAGAGTAAGTATCTATTGGATAAGGTACTGTACAGGTTGTCCCATTTTGGTTGTCCTCGCAGGGTATCTCAGTTATTAGCAAAGATACAGAGATGCGGTTTTCGCGAACGTTGGCTACTTTTTTGTGAAACGAAAGATGACACAAACAGAATTACTCTAGCTCTTCTCATTTTTGAGATACAGGGCGTTTTTGAAAAAGTTGCATTTTGAGACAGCCCCCGTATCTCAGCTATCCGATAACTTATAGAAAAAGTGAAAAGTGTTCTTTATATAATTTTTTCCGTAGAATGCAGTGCTGTTTTCAGAATGAGTATACGGGGTCAGGTCAAAAAGTTATCGGGATCAACTTCATTTTTTTAAATGGGACACCCTGTCTATTTTCTCATAATTAAATTTCTCTTGTTCTAAGCATTTCAAATATGTATAGCATTCATCATTTTTTTATACAAATAGCGCAGTATTTCAAATTATTAACTGGATTTGTTAGTGGGCTTTGGATGGGTACTGCAATTGTTTTACCATGGCAACTTCATTTTTTTGACATTTGTCAATATTTGCAAATTTGTTGATTGTTGAGATCCTTATTGTTAGTAAAGTTTTCAATATTCTTTTCGTTATTTTGAATTTTTACAGTTTCAAACCATGGCGAATAATTTAGGGTACGAGAACTATGAGAAATTAGATATGATTGGGGTTTATTACCAAACAAATTTTAATGCAGAGCAAGCGAAGGATATATATTTTGAAAGGTATTTATATTTACTGGAATGTTAGTCATCATTTGAGTTAAATAAAATGTGAATATTATAGATTTCCGGAAAGAAGGCAATCGTGTAAAAAAACATTCATTAGGTTAAAACAAAATTTGGAAAATCACGGATCGTTTGAAAGGCCACGCGCCAAAACATATAGAAAAGAAAACGAAGAAAATAATGAAATAAATGTCCTTGCAGAGGTCACTGTTAACGAAAATTATACGTCTTGCAGAAAAATAGAAGAATCGGTGGGCATTTCAAAAACGAAAGTATCAAAAATATTTAAAAAATACCATTATAAACCATATATACCTCAAGTCATCCACCACTTGCATCCGGGTGATGCTCAATTGCGTATCGATTTCTGTAGATGGTATATTCAGAAAAGTGAAGAAAATGGTAATTTTGGTCGTTTAGTTATATGGTCGGATGAAAGCCATATAAGCTCCGCCGGAATTTACAATCGTGCAACGAATCGTTTCTGGTCTAACGAAAATCGGCATGTTACCGTGATCCGTCAGCAGCAAGGCAGGTTTGGGTTCAATGTGTCCTGTTTCATTTTAGGAGGCAGATTAACATTTTACATGTTTGAAGGCAATTTGAACCATCAACGATATTTGGAAATTTTGGACATTTGCCTTCCAGAATTGATTGATGATATTCCGTTAGCCCAGCTAAGAGAGGTTTATTTTCAGCAAGACGGGGCACCTTGCCACAATGCAAGACTAGTAAGAGATTACCTCAATACAATGTTTCAAAACCATTGGATTGGTAACAATGGACCAGTTAATTGGCCAGCAAGGTCCCCAGACCTATCAATTTTAGATTTTTTTTTGTGGGGCTACCTTAAAAATAAAATTCATCAAAGACGGTATGAAACTCAAGAAGCTTTGATGAATGCTACAAGAGAAGCCTTTGAAGAACTACGTTTAAGACCCCTATTTTTATTAAGATCCATTCAAGAAATTCTTCGGAGATGTAGGATTTGTCTTGACCATAATGGTCAGCAAATTGAGCAATATTTATAAAATTTTAATTCTTCTTATTTTCGTTTGTCTCTAAATTTATAAATAAATACATCCAATATTTATATGAGTTTCAAATCAACAATTCTGGAAATAAAATAAATTATTTTGCCGAAATTTGTATCTTCTTCAATGACATATAATTACATAATGATGGTTTTCTATATTAGGCACAAAAAAAAACAATAGAAGATTACGAATTCAAAGCCTACTAAGAAATTCAGTTAATAATCCAAAATACCACGCTATTTATCAAAATAAGTGATAATTGTTATATATATTTGAAGTGCTTAGAACAAGAGAAATTTAATTATGAGAAAATAGACAGGGTGTCCCATTTAAAAAAATGAAGTTGATCCCGATAACTTTTTGACCTGACCCCGTATACTCATTCTGAAAACAGCACTGCATTCTACGGAAAAAATTATATAAAGAACACTTTTCACTTTTTCTATAAGTTATCGGATAGCTGAGATACGGGGGCTGTCTCAAAATGCAACTTTTTCAAAAACGCCCTGTATCTCAAAAATGAGAAGAGCTAGAGTAATTCTGTTTGTGTCATCTTTCGTTTCACAAAAAAGTAGCCAACGTTCGCGAAAACCGCATCTCTGTATCTTTGCTAATAACTGAGATACCCCGCGAGGACAACCAAAATGGGACAACCTGTACATAAAACTATAATAACGAATTGTAGTGGCAGTAACACTTCAAATTTCTTAAAATTTCATTCCTTTCAGCAATTAATTCATTCCTTTTTTGTAATGCTTCCAGTTTTTTCTTGTCTATTTCAAGTTTCTCCTCATAATAGGTTTTCCTATCGAGACGAACTCTCTCGATTGTGGAGTTTTTTTTTGCGATTACTCGGACTCTTCTCGATTTTACTGAAGTAATTGCTGATGATGTTGGTGAATCAACTGAGACCACCCGTTTTGCTGTTTCGGATGGTGTTTGAATGGTCATTTCCTCCTCAACAGTTTCACCAATATCATCGTGCACTGTATCACTATTTAATACTATTTCGGGATGGATATTCTTCTTTTTTTGCAAAAATTTGGTCCATTTCTTGTGCATATTCAAACACTTTCCTTCCTCGTCCTGTTTTGTTGTTATTATCGATATAAGCTTTATAATTTCTATCTAAAACTTTCCAACGATTTTCGCAATTGGTTGCGCTTACATTTTCATTTGTAATTTGTCTCATTTCGGCTGCAATAATTTCCCATAATTTCTTCATAGTTCTGATTTCAAGAGTTCCAACTTTTTTCTTATATTTACCATAGCGGTCAATTAAAATTTTTGTATTGTCACTACTCCAATATTTAAAATCATTGTGCTTCGAATCTCCTGTATTTACAAGAATAAACTCTTGGAGAACTAAAATATTAAGCAAATCATTACTTCTCCAACACCTATCATATTTTAATAAAGAACATACCTTCAAATCCTTCCATTTCTGCAGTTTAAGTTATATTTATATACCTACCTATTATAATAAAACGCAATTCAAAACGTTTTGGTTGTGATTTTATAGGTTAGAATAAAGTTCTCAAGTTGAAAAATCGTTCCAACTACAATTAGAGGATTCTAGAACTATACGTTCGCGCATGGATTTTAAGTAGTTCTGAATCACGTTCTGAACTGCTGAGAATTTTCTGTTGGAACAAATCTAATTATTAAAAATCCCGAAAACCCCGGGATTAGTAGTTTACAATCCCGGGATTATCAGACCCAGAAAACCGGCCGGGATCCCGAATCTCGGGATTGTATTCTCTACACCTGAACCACCGGCGCACAAGAGGAGAGTTGTGTTTTTAGACAAATTGTACGCCGGCGGTTTTGCTTACGTGCAATTCCCCGTATATAGGACATTGTTCGACGTACAAGTAAACATGTGGACCATTGGTTTGGCAATCGGAGCATGCAAATGTAAAACATGGTTCAAAAGAAAAGTCTTATTTGTATTCATTATCTATAAATAAATATTATAAAAATACAGACACTTAAAAATGACCAGGAAAACACTGAATACAAATGAATGGCTTTTCGGGACATGTATCACAATATGTGGTAACTCTTTTTGCAGAATTTGCCGCTACTTTCCAGCTTTCCTCTGTCGCTAATTATTGGTAACAAAAAAAAACATCTTTTTCTTATTTTCCTATTTCTTTTGTACTTCTCTTGCGTCTCTTTTATTTCATGTTGTATCTTCTTTTGCTTCTTATTTCGTTGAACATCGTCTTCACCTTTTGTTAAAAAAATGACACTCATTACCGTAGGTGTCGCTTTCGGAAAACAAATCCCTCGCATTTTACGCATCGTAGGGAGATAATACATGGTCGCCGGCTCTACAAATGACAAATTTTAAATGTCATCTTGACATGCACGCCACTTGTACAGCCGGCTACCAATACAAAATAATTCCTAAATCATTTTTTCAATCAAAAATATATTAATACATCTTCTGTTTAATAACGATAGATTGATGCATAATAGAATAAACCACAAAAATATTTGCGTAATACTAGTGTATTTCGCTCCGGCGCTACAGGTACCACGTCCGTTGGCAGCCGACTATACAGGTGGCGGCTAACGTGTTAAAAAGCTACTCCCACTATTATAAGATTGCTGCTTTGCACCTATATTCATGAGTTTCTTTAAGAAAAATTTATCCGTTATCCTCCAACAAATTCGGCAATAACTGAATTGTACGTTTCAATTTGTGCCTACATTATGTAGTAGACTGTAAACATTATTTGATAGTCGTTGATTTATCTATGTTTATAATCATGGTACAAATTCCATGAAATTTTAGTTCTGGTACAAGATCTCCTAAAAAAAGCAAGAAATAAAAGTATGTAGGGTATTATAATGTATAAACCACTTACCTCTTTAGATTTAGTACAAAAGTAATCTTTACAATATTAGAATGGTCGCCAAATATGATTGCGATCATTGATGATATCTTTTTTGAGTAATGCGGGTTTAGTATGGATGAGATTCTTGATCTGTGTGGCATGTCTGGTTCTACAGGGTGTTTTCACTCAAAGTGAATAACGTAATAGAATGGAGGTTATAGAACTCGTCAAAGCTAACACGTTTTTTAAAATAATTTTTTCATTTTGGCTTTTGTTTTCGAATTACTTAAAAAAAGTGTTACTTTTGACGAATTCTACAGCCTCTATTACGTTGTCCACTTCAGTAGAAACACCCTGTATATTGGAGTGCCTTTGTAACTGCATTTCTGAAACGTCCCAGAATGTCACTGTTGGTCACTTTTTTTCTAAATAAAATTGAAATATCAGAAATTGTATTGAAATAATTTCGTAGTAGATGGTTTCTACATTCAAACATCTGCACATTTCTTATCCAATCGAGCTTCTTCATTAGCAGCATCCTTCATCGATAACTTCACATAATATTTCATGACATTTTGTGTACGTTTTATTTCTCATACACGGAATGTCCATAGCAGTAAATAGTTCTGACAGCTGCGAATGTCTAATTGCTGTTACGCAATATTGACGAAATAATTGTAAGATGTCAAAAATTACATAAAAAATATTACATTTAATAATCCTCGTTACAACAATAGAAAACGAACAATAGACCGAACCTGCGGGTGATGGCCGAGAGCGGTAAACAGGTAGGTTGTTGAATGTGATGTGAGTGGTGGTGTTTTGGTATTCATTGATTTATTCTAATTATTCGTAATGATTTATTAAAATTATAAGTTAGAAACTCCAGAGATTTGATGAAAATTTATAGTGATGAAAAAGAAAATTTATAGAGAAAGTATATCTTGTTTCGTAATAATAAACCACATTACAGTCTAACACATTAAATTCCAATAATTCAAGTACATATTACATATACAAATTAACGGAAATAAAGTAAATATATAAAGATTTCAATAATTATGAGATGAGGTGTATTATATTCAAAACACATAAATGCAAATAACAGGACCAATAATAATGGAACGCTATAATATACGTATACTAAAACATGCATTACACCTACAGCTACACAATAAAGTCAATAAAAAACTATTTACACTTTTTTCCTATTTTGCTCTTTTTTGTAGTAATTGCCGATGGCATTTCAAGCTCGTTGGAGGTTCTCAAAGCGGCAAATTTCTATACATTGTTGAATCAGCTATATAGTTCTGGCAATATACATACATCGTAAAACAATTTAAGTTTGGGAATTTTTGTATTTATTAATGATTCATTTTTGGTCACTGAAATCACTTGTAGGTATTTCATTCTCAATATTTATAATACTATATCAATCGCATGAATTTACGTTCGCGTACTGCATTTGAAAGTAGTAGGGATGAATCTCCTGCAGGAAAACATTTCGGATTTATCCATACAAACGGGAAAACCTGTAACTGTCTCACAAGCTTCGCGTATTGTGGTACAATACCTTCCTTTGTATGGGTATTTTATTTCAAGTATATGAGAAGGAGACCATATCTGGTGGTTGGAGTTGCTCTTAATGGGGTGGGAACAATAATTGTAGTTGAGAGGTATCTCGAATAACTCTAAACCTTCCCCATGTATAGTATATTGATAAATTTAAAGGTTATAAAGTGACATGTTTCGATAATTTTTTTACATCATTATCATCATCAGGCTAATAGCTACAATATAAATTAAGTGATACAAAACTGATAGCACCAAATAAGGGTACACAATAAGGGTGACAAAACTTGTTGATTTCGCCTCCATTCATCCACAAGTTTTGTCACCTAATCAGTAAGTACCCTTATTTGGTGCTATCAGTTTTGTATCATTTAATTTATATTGTAGCTATTAGCCTGATGATGATAATGATGTAAAAAAATTATCGAAACATGTCGCTTTATAACCTTTAAATTTATCAATATACTATACATGGGGAAGGTTTAGAGTTATTCGAGATACCTCTCAACTACAATTATTGGCAATTAGAATAAATCAATAAATACCAAAACACCACCATTCACATCACATTCAATAACCCTACCTGTTTACGGCTCTCGGCCATCACCCGCAGGTTGGGTCTATTGTTGTAACGAGGCGATTCCTTTTTTGCGCTGATGATTTTGATACAAAACATCATATTAAAAAAAATTATTGTAAAGCATAAAAAAGTGCGAACTATTGATTTCCATTGAAGTTTGAAAGCTTAATAAAAGGTACGGCGACCCTTAATTTAATCGAATATCGCGTTCCACTGTATTGCATCCTTAGCCGCCACCAACTAAAGTTCATCTCATCTTGTTTCCAAAATATTGATTATATTACCATAAAAACACCTTCATACAGAGTACTTACTCCAATCAGCTTTTAAGCAGAATTATTTAATTTTGTCATCTCGTAACATTATTTGACAACGCATCTGGAAATGTATTCATTGTTTCAGATTAAACCCAAAGACCTGCTTGTGCGTGAATGTGATTCATTTGGTAAAAAGTAAAAGCTTAAATAAACTTAAGTCCTTGACGGAAAGGAAGGTAATATTTGCTTCCTATTTCCAGAAATAAAATTTTATGTACCTATGGATAACTCAAATCGTTACCACTTTCACTGTTATGCGTAAGATTTTATGATTTAATGTTTAAACATCTCAGCTGCAAGGGTTAATTCTGAACTATAAAGGAAACTTGCAATTGTGGTCTGTAATGTGCGATTGTGCGGTATTAAAGCGACCATAGTTTCAAGTATATAATGGTCGTTTGTAAGGAAGGATTACTATAATTGAATGTGTCCGAGTCATATAATGTTAAATTGAGAAATTTGGAAATTTCATTGCGGTGCGAGTAAATCTCTTACGAAGCATTGCATATGTAACCATTAGTACGCGAAAATTCAGTCGGTATGATATATTCACTTGGCGTGACAGTAAATGGAAGAACTTCTCTCATCTGGCAAGTTGAATTAATCGAAATAATGCAGAAGTTCAGTGCATGCTACTGTTAGCATGTACCGAACTGAATTGCTAATGTCTAAACTTCTAGAGAATTTCATAAAGGGTTTATACGACTCTAAAGTTATTAATGGTGTTGGATGACATTTCACTTTAACGACATCGTTAACTGAAAACGGTTGGAAAATATTTATGTCAAATCAACATCACGACAATCGTGACGTTGGAAAGTTATTCAATGAAACTCAAAAACTTATTAGCATCAAGAAAACATTTTCAATGAAAATCACAGTATTTCATATTTATAACACCGGCTCTTACCGTGAAAATCGCACAATTGTGTGACAAAGTTGATTTACTTTCAACAATAGTTCAAACAATGTCGATGTTATCCCTGCTCAAGCTGTAGGTACGCACTTCAGATGCGGATCAAGCTTTTGCAGAAATGTGTGGGTGTAAGGAGAAGATGGAAGAGGGGGTCTATGGACTGGGGGGAATATAAGGCACTGAAAGCTAAATATAAGGAGGTCTGTAGAATGGAAAAGATGAAGTACAAAGAGCTATTGGAGGAGAAGATAAGAGGAATAAGGAATGAAGGGGATGTACGGAAGTTCCTAAATAAAGAAAGAGGTAGAGGAAAAATGAAGAGGAGAAGGGTGGGTATTGGGAAATGGAGAACACGCTGCATGGAGTTGATGGAGGGGGTGGATAGAGGAGGAAAACACAATAAGGGAAAGACAGAGGGAAGACGTGGAAAAGAAGGCAAGGGGGATAAGTAGGGAAGAATTGGAGAGAGCGCTGTGGAAAATAAAGAGAGTGAAAGCGGTGGGAACAGATGGAACACGAGGGGAGCAATGGAAGTATACGGGAAGAAAGGTGAGAGATAAATATTTAACGAAATATGGGTGAGAGTGGGCGTCCCTGAGAAATGGAGAGAGGCAATTGTCTGCCCAGTGTAGGGGGGGGGGGGGGGGGTTGGTTAAGAAATTACAAGCCGATAAGTGTTGTAAACGTGGGGTACAAGGTGTTTGCCTCGGTTATACAGAAGAAATTGGCGGGGGAAATAGAGGAGAAGGGCCTAATTCCAGACTGGCAGGCAGGATTTAGAAAATGAAGGGGAACGATTGATAATGTGTCTTACTAAGGCAGCTGGTAAACAAGGAGTTCGGGAAAAATGGGGGAAGAGTGTACGCGTTGTTGATAGACATAAAGGCGGCGTTTGATAATGTAAACAGGGAGAAATTAGGGGAAGGGTTGAGGACGTTGAACGGGACGAGAACTTAGTGGGGATGATAGTGGAAATGTACAAAGGAACTAAGTGTAGGGTGATGGTGGGGGAGAAACTTAGTGAACCGTTCAGGACAAAGAAAGTGTTGAGACAGGGCTGTCCGCTGAGCCCCAGTCACATAGGTGATATGGAGGAAGTGTTGAGGATGAACCAAAGTGGTGGTATAGTGATAGGAGGAAGAAAGGTATGGGCTCGGGCTTACGCCGATTATGTGGTGCTGGTGGCGAGGGAGGAAGAAGAAATGAGGAACATGATGAGGGTGGTGAAAAGATACCTATATGGAGAAAATCGGGATGGAAGTAAACACAAGAAAATCAAAAATGGTGGAATTCCAGAAGGAGAGAGGGAGAGGAAAGAGAGCGGTATGGAAGTAGGGGGAGGAGGATATAGAAAGTGTAGATGAGGTCACGTACTTGGGATACAGAATAAGTTATAATAACAGGGACAATGCGCAGATAAGGGAGCTGGTAATTGTGGGGCAGGTATGGGGATTGGTGGAAAGGTGGTTGGGAGGAGATGTGCGGAAAAGGAAGTGGCTCTTCGACATGCTGGTAAAAAGTGTAGTGTTATACGGGACGAAGTGTGGGGATAGGTCGAAAGGGAACAGATAGAAAGAATACAAGTGAAATCTGGAGATGCGTACTAGGGCTTGAAAGGGAAACTCCGGGGTATGTAGTGGACGAGGAGATGAAGCTAGAGACGGGGTTAAATTGTGCTTTAAATGATAAAGGTGCTTTAAATTTGAAATTAGTCACCTAAATACAATATTCATAAAGCACACTTTAAATGGCGAATTTGAGGCAGTTAACGTTGGCAAATCGGGAACCCGAGTTTCAACTAAAAACTAATAACAATGAGACAAGTAGAAAATATCGACGGTGAAGTAAATGCTGATGTAGAAAATGGAACATGTGGATATTAGTTTTTTAACATTTCACTTGTTATTAACAAATAAATTTGTTCATTTAAAACATTGTTTTCTGATTCATCACATGACATTTTTTCCGTCCAATAAAGGTAAATTAATACTTTATGCAAGAAAGGCATATAACACATTTTTTCCGTAATTATCGATGACTTTCCTATAAAAAAATACTTAGTTTACATTTTTATTATTTGGAAAAGGTAAAGAGTTGGTTGGAAGAAATAACTTGATCTTCAAAGCAATTATTAAAAAATGAAAATGTGGCTTAGGTTCCTGTTTGCCCAGAGCCCTTCAATATAGTTTATTATTATTCGTCAAGTTCAAATTTATTTACTATCTGATTAGACGTAACATCAAATTGTAATTAGGGCCCCAATAGCAAAGTTCGATACCACCAGTTAATATGCACCTGAGATACAAATAGAACCCATATTTGTGCCACTACAATCGTCATCCGCAGTTATTTTCACATATGTAATTACATATTTGTTAACGATACTACATATAAAAGTAGAAAAATCGAATTTGCACGTGCCAAAGTTGAACATAAAAAGGTGTAACTGTGGAAATCAATACGTAATTCAAAAAATGTGATCGTATGCACGATTTTTCATTCCATTATAATTCTTATTATCATTTAAATTTGTGAACGTACTTTAATTTCGTCCAAGTGCGTGCGCTCACGTACAAAGTTTCCACATTCTTACACCGAATGGCAAATATTGCGCGTCTTCGTGCCAGACCTTTCATTTTCTGAATATCTTATGCGGTTATATGTATAATGTCTTTGAAGCAAGTGCAATTTCAGTGGGTTTCTTACATCCACTTTTATGCTTACTTTAATTTCGCAGCACTACTACAATAAAATGTGTGATGTGTTTTTATAACGTTGATAAAAGTAATGTGTTCATATTACAACTTACAATATTTGCTCGTAAAGCTCTTAAACTTTTTCATTCTTTAAAGGAGCTGACTATTTTATACTTATATATAAATATTTTTAATGCCCGTTAAAACCTAACTGTGAAGTGCATTTATATTAAAATTTTGCTTAAGCGCGATACTAAAGTTATTCGCAAAAAAATGAAGATTTTACTACCCCAAAAGTCATCGACTTTAAATTTAAAATAAAAAAGTGGTTATAATTTTAAACACTATAAAAGGGCGTATCGTAAACAGTTTCAAATTAAATGAAGCTGTCGTTAAAATGAATCGAATTTCCCAAAAGCGACTAAAATAGGAATTGTAATTTCTAACTTGAAACTAACGGCCGTATAAAAGAGGATTTTGTTATGAAGTTTTGGCCTATATTGTCCGGAAGTAATTTCAACCTCAACGTTTGCTGTAATTTTTAATTTAATTTTTATTTTTTAATTAAACTTTTGTCTTTTTCTTCACAATGTACGTTTACTATAACTTTAAAATATGTCAACGACACACAAAAAACCAAATTACGAGCATATCTTATAATTTCCCAGTTACACCAAAAACTTTTAGATTAACTTATTCCGAAACGGATATGACTTCAAATGTAATCCTAATTGAGAAAATATTCATAAGTAAAGGGTATCCAGCGGGAATTTTTCGATTTTGAAATTAAATCAACAAACAAAGTTTGTTGAGGGGGCAGTAAATAAATACACGCGGTTGCTTAGTACAACGATCACGTATCTATTAACATACGCTAACAAGACTAGTTAGCTGCTGTCAAAAATGTTTGCTCTACCTAGTTAAGGGACATTGATAAAATTTTTAAACAAGTTTCCATATCAAACAGAGATTGATATTAAGATTTTTAATGCCTTAAAAACAACTGTGGAAAAAATGAAGCTACATGATCACTATTGTGCTATATTGTTTGATGAGATATCATTAAATACAAATCTCCAATAATGTAAATGAAGATTTCATTGAAGGTGTACATGATGATGGTACAGTAGGGAAGCCATGTCTCGCAGATCATGCTAGTGTTTTTTGTGAAAGAAATTTTTAGCAAGTGGAAGCAGCGAATTGCTTATTTCATGTGGTACAATGAAATCATTGAGATTAAAACCTTTGCTGGTCGCAGTTATTATAGAATTACAAAAAATTGGATTATAACTGTTGTGTGATCAAGGTGCAAGCAATCAAGCAGCAATAAATTTGCTCCTGAGGGAAACAGTTGTGCATGAACACTTGTGATCATCAAGACCTGTCGCTTCATTTTGGTTTAATCATATCTTCTCCTTTCCTATTTCTCTTCCCTGTCGGAATCAGGCTTATATCATGAGATGGAAAACTTGTGATCATCAAGACCTGTCGCTTATCCATCCATTTGATAATTTTGATATCCTTCCTTTTCTTTCCAAATGTTTCACCTTTTTTCATGTTTTTATGTTGATTGAAAATAATAATAATAATAATAATAATATACAGGGTGAGGCATTTATAGTGTCGTGGCCATTTTGCTCCGAAACGATGGGGAAAATCGAAAATGTTTCATACAACATTTGGAGTATTCATGAGGGGACATAAGATAGTGACATTAACTCGTTTTTAAAATGCCATTCTCAAGGTCAAATTACTTTTTTAAATAGGATGATGTATTTTTTGCTACGGAAATGGAAAGAGCATTCAATTTTGAGTGACATTAACTAGTCTTTAAAATGCCATTCTCAAGGTCATTTCAAGGTCAAATTACTTTTTTTAACTAGATGTATTTTTTGCTACGGAAATGGAAAGGGCATTCAATTTTGAGTATAAAAGGTTTAGTACAATTATCCACCGGGGATGATAGGTAATATGATATTGGACAAATAAGACAGGAAATGGTTTTCACGCACTTTGACTTCTCTTTCTCTGTTTTACTGTGTCATTTTTATTCAATGAAGGAAATTCATTTGTTTGAATCTGACAATAGCAATACCTACTCATTTGTTTACATAACAGTACACTGCGGTTGGTTTGTTGACATTGTACGAGTTTATCCACTGCCAATTGAAACCTCATAAGAACATCAGTACCTACTGTAGTATTCTAAGTTAGTTCCACTTCGTTCTGTGATCATGGATGTTCGATACACGATTAATGAAAGAATCAATGTGGTTTACATTTATGGTGAAGCTGGTAAGAACGCTAGAGCAGCTTGCAACTTATACCATTTGCTGTCTTATTTGTCCAATATCATATTACCTATCATCCCCAGTGGATAAATGTACCAAACCTTTTATACTCAAAATTGAATACTCTTTCCATTTCCGTAGCCAAAAATACATCATCCTATTTAAAAAAGTAATTTGACCTTGAAATGACCTTGAGAATGGCATTTTAAAGACGAGTTAATGTCTATCTCATGAATACTGCAAATGTTGTATGAAAAATTTTTCGATTTTCCCCTACGTTTCGGAGCAAAATGGCCACGACACTATAAATGCCTCACCCTGTATATTTCGTTCTGTTGTACATCATAATAAAAATGTGTAGAACAGGTCAGGTTTAAAAACATCATGTGTATAACACTACCACAGGTCTTGAATAATAACTACTTACATACATTTTCTATAAAGATGTACCTTCAATAAAATGTTATATCACAAAGAAGTCATTTATTTGATAAAGTACCTTTTGACACAATATTTCTTTCAGTTTTCGTCTAAAAGAATGAGTAGGTAATTCTTATTACATTCTAAACACTTTTCTATTTCCTCTTAGTGTTCCATAGTACATCATCACATTTCCTTTTAGTAAATTTGTAACAAGAGGTATACCTGAGTAAAAGTTATCTGCAAAATAGTATTTTACCACTTTTATTTTCTACGCTTTGTAGTAATTTTAGAACTGCATCGCAGAAGGTGAACGTTTGTGCAAGTTAATTATCGGCAGTTATCTCTGATAGTGCATTTTAAATTAGAGGTAAGTATTTCCTTTTTACTTTAATTCACAAATATGGAACGCCGTTTTACTTTTTATTGTCAGTTTTTATACTCAATGTATAAAATAACTTCTTTCTTAAGTTTACAATTTTAGTTACAATTTTAATGTTTGTTTAATACACTTCAAGTAGGTATTTATACTGATAGTTGATTTAAAATGTTACATGAATAAAAATGTACATTGAAAATAAAAGATGTAACTTTATAATTTCTTAAATTTGAATGAATAAGTTTAAATGTTAGGATACTTTTAAGCAACTAACATTTTAAATGGTAGAATCAAAATGTTTGTTGATAATTTTAATTGGTCGCTTCGATCGGTGGTGTTATTTTGAACTATAATTTACATGTGTTTCCTTATACTGGTGTAGTTTCAATAACTGCCACCGATCGAAGCGACCAATTAAAATGATCAACAAACATTTTAATTCTATCATTTAAAATGTTAGTTGCTTAAAAATATCCTAACATTTAAACTTATTCATTAAAATTTAAGAAATTATAAAGTTACTTCTTTTATTTTCAATGTACATTTTTATTCAAGTAACATTTTAAATCATCTATCGGTATAAATACTTGAAGTTTTCTAAATAAACACACAAATTGTAGTAAAAATTAATAATATACATTTAAATTCATTCTATTAAATATTTGCTTGGCCTTAGTATTAAATATTAAATTTTGTTTATAGCATTTCAAGCAAACTTTAATTTTTATTAAGTATATTTTTATGACTCTCCATTTATTTTAGTACATTAAAAGTGTTTGTTAAAAAAACTCCACACATTTAAATTGTTAGATGAAAATGAGTTTCTTGATTTAATATATTTCACACAAAAATTTGCAACACTCGTTTTAAAACCTTTCATTTAAATTGAGAAGCAAAATACATGAACAAACATTGGAATTCGTGTAACATTTTTATTTAACAAACAAAAAATAGCAACTAATTTAAATGAAAGAATTAAAATGTATGTCGAATTAAAGTGTTACATGAATTAAAATGTTTGTTAATAATATTTGTTCTTTAATTTCAAATAAAGAATTAAAATTATCAACAATCATATTAATTCTGAATTAAAATGTTTGTTGATAATTTTAATTGGGCGCTGTAGGTTGCGGAAGTTGTGTGAACTACACACCATAAATTCACTTGGCAACATCGCCTAATGTAATTAAATTTATCACTTTAAATACCAACATTGAACAACTCGCATTTGTCTCCAGAAAAGGCGCGAGAAATAAAACAGCGTTGTCAAATTGACTACTATCGGAGTAAAAATGCAAGGCCTCTGACTTTAAGTGATCATAACAAAAAAACTGAGGGGCGAAATTTCTTCATTTTTGGGCAGTACATTAGTCATTTATACATGTTTAACATGTGTAAAAACCAAAATGCTAGAATCAGTTGTTTAACTTTTATTTTAATTAACAGCAATAAAAACGCTGTATGTAGTATTTTCCTGGCTGACGGTCAGTTTTAACTTATCATAAAATTGTTATTGTTTCATAAATTGTTACCAAATATACAAATGTTGTAGCACACATACTTCTGAAAAGTCGACAGCCAATAAATATTGATTATTCATATGATTAACTGGTTTTATAAGCCCTAACCGAAAATGTGCTATTTCGCAATTTACGGAAGTTAAAGAAAAAATTCTTGTTTTAAATGCTAAATTTGATATTACTTAAATCTAACTGCATTATTCTCTTATTGAAAATAAAATTTGTTTTCTTGTAATTCCAAGTAAAACGTTATGTTTATCGCGAAAGAAAGACGCACATATTCCCGCGAGAGGTAATCTACCACATCGTAAGCAGCGAGCGGCAACCCACAACAACGTGATTATTCTTTTGCATTGTACAAAACCATGCGCTTTATAGCAATAGTGTACGACAACAGCTGCCCCGCGCGGCCGCGCTTCTCCCCTCCAACTGGTGCATGCATCCTTTTTTCAAAATTTCTTTAAAAAAAAACGATGTATAATGACATTATTTTTGTGCATCGTGTTAGACCACAGCATAATTGCTTTAAACTTACTGTCAAATTGTTAATATCGAACGTTCAGGTACTGAGTTACATAAGATGTCGTTTTTTCATTATAGCTTTAAGACTAATAAACCAATTGGCCTCAAAAGCATCTCACATTGACAAAAAAATATACATTTTTCAAATATATAAGTATCTACCACTCAGTTTCAATAATATAGCCGTAATTAATTTTTAAAGTGGAGCGCTTGTGCGATTTGAGTCATAATTAGCGCTTTTTCTCACATACATTGATACAGAAAATTAACGATGTATTGTAAAAATCTAAAACTCTACATCTTTTTGTAGAAATAAATGGTCTTTTAAGTGCACTTTATTTTATTAAATTATGATTGCTAATTACTGAGATACAAGCTTCTAAAGTCAGAGGCCTTGCATTTTTACTCCGATAGTAGTATATGGTACTGAAAACCTCCGCAACCTACAGCGCCCAATTAAAATTATCAACAAACATTTTAATTCAGAATTAATATGATTGTTGATAATTTTAATTCTTTATTTGAAATTAAACAACAAATATTATTAACAAACATTTTAATTCATGTAACACTTTAATTCGACATACATTTAAATTAGTTGCTATTTTTTGTTTGTTAAATAAAAATGTTATACGAATTCCAATGTTTGTTCATGTATTTTGCTTCTCAATTTAAATGAAAGGTTTTAAAACGAGTGTTACAAATTTTTGTGTGAAATATATTAAATCAAGAAACTCATTTTCATCTAACAATTTCAATGTATGAGGTTTTTTTAACAAACATTTTTAATATACTAAAATAAATAGAGAGTCGTACAAATTTACATAATAAAAATTGAAGTTTGTTTAAATGGGACGAACTTAACTTTAGTAATAAAAAGTAAAACAGCGTTCCATACACAAATGTGTGCAAATGATTTCTTTTACTATTGAATAGTTCTTATTATTGTTATCTTATATTTTGAAACTTATTATGTACTTTTCTACAATCCGGCGTTACGCACAAAAAGAACAACAGTGCTGTTTATGGCGCCAAAAAATAGGGCTCCATTTGATAATGTGGTTATTGAATGGGTAATTTATTTAATGTTAGTATACAAACAATATGGAAAAAAGATTTAACTTTTTGCATTTCTATCGAATGCGGTTTAAGGTACCTTTTCAATTACAATACCTGTTTCTATTGAAATTTCCACTTGACAGCACAAAGCCAGCCAGGAGTAAGATTTTCTTCATATTTCTTGTGAACAATAAAAACAGGTATAGTAACCAATGACCAATTTTGCAACTTTTAACGATTTTATTCAAAAACAAAACTGCGCATATTAATGATTTCTCCCGTGAACGTTATTTGAGAGTTAAAGTTTACTGTTTACTATAAAAAGGTAATTAATTTTTATGCTAATTCCGATAACTGTTGTATTTTGTTTTTAAAATTCAAGCAGTCTATTTTTTTGTAAGTTAGTGAAAAAAATACTTTGCTTTTGGCGTCAGAAAGTGTAGCGCGATGGAACAAACATACATTAACAGCTATTAACGAAGGGGAATCGTCAATACTGCTAAAAAACATCACCTAAAATTAACAGCTATTTTCAATCAAATACTCGATAAAAAAATGTTTTGGCACTTTCACAACAAAAAATGTTTGTGATGTGATTACATAGATCCCCGTTTTTTTTCTATTATACGTTCAATAATAAAAAAAAGTGATTTGCTGCAAACACCTTCCTTTGTCATCATAAACATCAATTTAAATGATTGTTACAGGTATAAAAAATGAAATCGGCAAAACGGGTTAGGAAACATCCATTTATAAAACAATTCTCAAAGAAAACATCACTTCGGAAATGAAAAGTCGTTTCCCATTAAAAACTATCGATGACATGAATGATTTTGAACGCCACCTACAAGATACAGAAATCATGGAAGCTTTGGTAATCTTGCACTTGAACTTTATTAGTAGAACATTATAATTAATATTTTCTGTAATTTTCAGGTTAATATGTTGTTTTTGTGCGGAGGAGAAACATACCACAAGGGAAAGAAAATGTTTCATCCTGAATTGGCATCCCTATATTCTGGCCAAGGAAAGAAAAATAAATTGAATTTTTCTTCATTGAATGTATACAAAGCGATAACAGGTGATATCAATTTTTTACTGTTTTTCATCATTAGCTAATAATAAAAAAAAGTTTGATATGCAAGAGTCACAATAAGGCTTACGTTTTGATTTTTATTCTTCGTTGAAAAACATTTAACCCTTACATTTTTTGTTTAATAACTATATAAAGGAGAAAAATATTAAACTATGTATTTTAGTAACAATAAACAATACATAATGTAAGTAAAACACTTTTCCAACGTAAATAATATAGGGCTTTCAAAGTTTTTAAGAAATCATAAACATTTAATTGAAATAAAACTAATCCTTTATTAAAAAATATTAATTAAGAAAAGTACATTCACCTTTTAATTTTTAAACTAAAATATACATGTTATGAATATGCCCACAATAATTGGGAGAAACGTCAACTTCAAAAAATCAAACGATTGGCATTTTTAATAGCGAGAAAAACATTTTTCTAAATACCTACTAATGCCTGAAATGTAAATAAGATTTAGTCTTTAATTGATCCTACCAAGTATAATAAGCCAAAATAAGGCTACAAAGGTATTTCAATTATATATATTTTATATACTATTATACCATTCTTCACAAGCATAACTTTATATTTCCAGATGCAATACGAGACGTTTTAACACCGTGACGGACAAGGAAGTGATGGGATCTGTATCCCAATTCTTATTTACGATAAAAGACAAATTAAAAAACAAGAATTAAACTGTAAATAAAATGTATTTTAAGTAATAAACTGTTTCTTAAATAAAGTTAATGTTATTAATTGACAAATCTACAAAACTAAATCATTACGTTAATTGGAATGATAGCTAGCTCGCAAGCAATAAGTGCCTAAGGTAAAATACAAAGCAAGAACCAAGACCGGAATTTAGCTTAAAATATTAGCTGAAGTCTAGAAATACATTACTACTTGGATCTAGCTTGAAGCTGAGTAAATTCCTAGTTATATTCTAAATATAAAAGATACTTAATTTTTAGGTAGCCTTTAAAGTAATATTCGAAGTAAGTGTTGGAGGTAGAATCTAGCTAACAAAAGTACCTAGATTCGAGTTACTCTTAAAAGGTAGAATTGAGCTAGGTGTTATAGCTAGATATTAACTAGATACAGTACCTCACTTCTGCCTACACTTTAGAGGTAGGATTAAGCTAACAAAAGTACCTACATTCGAGTTACTCTTGAAAGGTAGGATCGAGTTAGGTGTTATAGCTAGATGTTAACTAGACACAGTACGTCACTTCTAATTACTCATCAGAGGTAGGATTAACTTAAGTGTTGTAGGTAGATCCTAGCTAAACCGCGTTACAAACAGAGTCGAAATCGAGCACGAAATCTTAGTTTTAATCTAACTTGGGGTGCTGCTAGGGTACCTTCTTGATTTACTTTCTTCTTGACTTCAAAGTCCAAAGGCGCAGAATTTCAGAATCCATTTCTTCTTCCAAGTATTCGGCTGGTACAAACCACGTGTTCGAAACAAGCTGTTCTTCCTCTATTCGTCGACAAATTTCGTAACATAGGTTCATTAGGCATGTTCCGATAGTTGCTTTCTGACGATCTTGATTTGAGCAAGTCTCTTCCAGTACATTAATTAGATTCGTTTCGTAGCCCTCTGTTGTATTTTTATTTTCCACAAAAATATGTGACCCTATTCTTGTGGCAGAAAAGAGTGCGACATTTTGTTGTTCCAAATAATCCAAATGCATTCGGCCGTGAGTTAGTGAATTTCTGTCTTGAATTTAGTAAATCAAATCAGTAATTTATAGTTTGAAATATTTCAGAGACTCGCTACTCTTGGGCATAAGCGCTGTCTCTCTCCGTAATATGCAATCGCTTTTGCGATAGAATTTTAAAATATCTAAACCGCAGGTTTAACCCGTTGCCTCTGCGATTCTTTTAAGTCCATCTAATGTGGGGTTAATTTGTGTGCTAATGTTATTCACTACTAGAAATGTTTAGGAAATGTTTCTGCTTCGGTGTGAAAAGTCTATTTATTTCGAAAATTACAAATTATCGGGATAGATACCCTTATACTAAGTTGCTCTTAATTTTAATGCTTCATGTGATAAAATTATGAAAATAGCTGGCATCTGTTTCCGATATAAGTAACCGAAAGTGCTAGAAATTTTCGTAGCCATAGTTATCCCATAATCGATCGATGCAGTTCCCGGAAGACCACTCTATACATATAATTAGGGTGTTCATCGCTGTAGTACGAAGGGCAAAATGCAAAAGTTTTACTTATCTGTTTATATGTAAATGTTGTGTGAAGTTACATATATGATAATTTTCCGTTGTATTAGAAAAGTTAAGCTTGTTATGACTAAAAGTTGTAATACTACTGACAATATATTTCATCATTTCACGTGATGATGTGTTATTGCTAACGTGTGAATAAAATTAAATTACATTAAAACGTCTTAATTAGTAGTCCAAGCCAGACGTCGATTCGTTAACTTACGATTGTAATGGGTTTTGTTAACGAAACCGACAAATTTCAAATTAATACCAATCATTGTGCGTGATAAATTACTTATTCTCAAGAGCCGCAGTCGAAAGGAAAAAAAAACTCATTAGCTAGCATTATTTTGCACTTTATCTTGTCTGTTTTTCAAATCTCGAACTCGTTCATTTTAAGAAGTCAAACTATGTATTTCTCACGTACCCTAAAAAAACGTATCCTTCCAAATCCATTAACAACGAATAAATAAGCAATGAAGTTTTTGGCAACAGCAATGGCGTTATAACGATACGGATTGATTTATTTTTTTCCTTTTCCGTAAATTGTTGTGTAAATGCCTTTTTTTCGTAACTTAAATAGTAACACATTTTCCTTTTACTAGTTACGTATTTGCGTTTTTGATGCCACTAGACATGTTACGTCGTTCCATCCCTATCGATTTTGTAGGCTGTCAACAAAACAGATTGATAAATAAGATAAATATTGTGAGTCGAGATGAAACGTCTTCAAAATGAATTTCCTCTGTGAAGCATAATAAATCGTTATTTGTTTATCTTAACGCATTAACCATTACTTGAGAGAATAAACGAAATTATAAGAAAAATAGGGTCACGTCCGTAACCGATAAATCAAGTTTTCTTCGAACAAGATTTCGTTAAATTGTCCCAAATGACAAATTTGTATTTCCAATCAGTACTTTCCTCGCAGTTAGTAGTTGTTAATAACAAACAATATATTGTTCTTTACTGCTACTCATTAATCCCAAGAGCTTTGAAGATTTTCCTTTAAACATGCTTTGTTTTATGTTAGCATTACTAATGTTTTCGATTGTTTAAGAACTAATTTTATGATCTATTTACTTACTGTCTCGAATATTAATCTAGTTGTAAGCTATCTAAAATGTGAGGTACATCACGAAGAATTTCCACATTAAGGAAAACCGAAATGTGCACACCTGCATTAAGGAGAATGAACGAGCAAGTTCTACCGACTGGAGAACATGCGAAAAGCTATCAAAAATAAATTGGACAGCTACATAAGGGAGCTGAGGTGGCGACGGTATGGGAACCCCCCAAAAGGCTGGGCTCAGTCGCACCCAAATTGGCACAGACAAGTTCAGAGAGGGCAGGCTAGCCCGAAACGAGCCGACGTGAAAGGGAGATCCAAGTAACCCCCACAACATATGCACAGG
Source organism: Pyrocoelia pectoralis (assembly GCA_036250285.1). Classification (NCBI taxonomy): domain Eukaryota; kingdom Metazoa; phylum Arthropoda; class Insecta; order Coleoptera; family Lampyridae; genus Pyrocoelia; species Pyrocoelia pectoralis. Next base: position 46,686,350 of record CM070075.1, read on the forward strand.
CGGCGACCTCGCCGAATAGTAAGGAATTGGCAAGGAGAGTCCGTATTAAAGACTCCAGGACCTGAGACTGAAAGGACTAAACGAAGAACAGGCCACGATAGGAGTAACCAGTTAGATGACCCTGAGGAAGGGATATATCGGAGGACAATAGACATATCTAGGGAATCAGAAATAGACACAGGGGGGGAAGGTATCCCGCCGTAAGGACAGGGGACGACGAAGTAGATAGTATAAGTAGCAGGATCGAAGGGTATGGCAAGGCTGAACCAATAAAGGTGAAGCTGACGTCATGGTCGTAGTAGAACCCCTTGGTACTCGGTTACTACCGGTATGTTTACTAATGACATGGTTGATGAAGTTCGTAATCTCAAAAAGGGGGTGAAAGGTAAGTTGAAAAAGTAAAACTCTAAACCTCCCCTTTAATACTTTTGTATTAAACTTACCTTTCATCCCCTTTTTGAGATTACGAACTTCATCAACCATGTCAAATTACGCCTACCGAGCACCCACAGTTCGCACCTTCAGTATTAAAGGGGAGGTTTAGAGTTTTACTTTTTCTTGATGAAGTTCACCGTAGCAGCCATTCTTGTCATAATATAGTCAAAGTAATTGAAACAAATACCAATCTGTGCAATGTTCATTTTTATTCTTTGAATGGCCCTTTTTACCGGAACACGGGCTATACTAGCTGTAGTGTCAGCATCACTTTTTGAAATTTGTGTTTGTTTTCTAAGAAATAGTGTCCTAATTAGTATTATTGATTTTTTTCGTACACTTTTTCAATTAATATTCCTTTACCATAATAGCATCAATAACTCTCTCGCAATTAAAAATATATTTTATTTCCGTTATTTTATTTTTCACTTGGAAACGCTGCATTTAAAACAAAAAACAAAAATATGGACAGAGCATTTTAAGATAGCAATCGGAATATTGTCATTAATTAGAGGGTGTTCCATTTAAAAAAACAGGTCGGCGGGGAGTGACGATTATTCGAAACACTCTGTATGTTTATAAATATTTTACAAATATGCAATGGTTCGTATCCTACAATTTTTATTTGAAACATGTTTTAATATTATTATATTATGATATTATTTATATATATTATATTATATTATGATATTGAATGAAATATTGAACTTCCTTGGGCTACCCTGTATATAAATCATTTGTCGAAACGACTCGCTCGACACCTGTTGTGAAATGGTTGTACTAATTTAGCGTGTTTTCGGTCTCGCAGACTGTACGTTAAAAACAGGTTCGTGCCGCAACACAGTCTCTTACAAACTGGCGCATATTTAGCTGTGATATCGCTCTTAAAAGGTACTTTGAAGAACAACGTATTAAATCCAATCATTTTTAAGACATTAATGGATTTCGAATTCATGGAGCCTAATTGACTCCTTGTGTCACATTAAAGGTTAGTTGCATTCTTAAATTTAAATTTCCAAGACTGTGTTAGGATATTTATTTGTTTCAGTGTATTGGGGACTTAAAATGAGCCAACAGTATGCACCGCCACTGACTAACAGCGGTGCATTCGTATTTTTGAGGTACTATAAAAGAGAGATGGTGAAGAGTAGCGTCCTGAACAGACATGTGTTGATTTCAGTTGTTAATATGTAAAATATGTAATTAAAAATACAGTCCACTAAAAAAAAATATAAGTATTTAGTATATTATGAAAATTGCAACATATTGAACCAAACACAGTGCGCACCCAAACGATTTGGTAATCAATCTTATTAATCAACTATTAAAAAGTTATTCTAAGTTATTTTTTCACCAGCCACACTAGGTCTAAAAACCTTTTATTGTATGACGAAGAGTGCTACAGATATTGTTACATTCTAGTAGCTTTACAAACAAAAGAAACATGACTCCGAGCTCAACTGTGCATCGTTTTTGATAAGTTACTTTTTCTGGTGCAAACAAATTACTCTCGTTATTAAAAGTCAGCTTCTTTCAGTAATGCGAAAACAAGAAACAGTATTGAACTTTCGGTGAACTAAAAATATAATATCTCCGATTTTAGTGGACGGACACTGTATACACTAAGCGATGTGATTAAAACAAAAATAACACGATTTATTTGTTAAACATAGTACATGATGACACTAAAGCAAAACTCGTGAATGTTGTGGAATGTAATTTCGTGTATATTCAATAATTATAATTTAATTGCACGATCCACATAATAAATCACTTTACGCCAGAAAGGTTATCACATCGACTTTATGGTTTGATTTAGAACGGCTTTATTTGACAAACTTGATGTACAACTCATTTAATTAGATTATAACAAATTTTGACATAATTTAATAACAATTCGATGACAGACAATAATTTACCACGATATTATTAGAAACACAATTAGGACAAAAAGAGGAACATTTACTTTAGTCGAAAGTGTTCCAATATTTTCCATATAATATAAATGAAGAAAAAATTGCCGAAGTGTAGACCATAATTTATCATAAAAACGGGTTTGACTTTAGAGACTACGGAAAGTTTGATTTTGGAAAAATAATTAATTACGATTCAAATTAAACGGAAGTTGGTGAGAACACGGAAAATTTATGGTAGTATTTCATTATCTTTCAGAAAAATGTGTTGAAATTGCGTTTGTCACTTAAAATTTGTTTGTAAATATCGAGCTGCAGTATGTAAATCACTTTGTTCTCAATTTTATAGCGATAAAAACGGGAAATTCGTACAAAATATGACAGGTAGCATAACCTTAGACAACAGAGTGGTTCGAAGCTCACAATAAGGGGGTAAGAATAGGTAAATTCAAATAATAAGACACAAAGCCTCCCCTTATATAGTTTAATGAACAATTTTAACTCGTTGGAAAAAGTGATGACGAAGGATGAAAGGATTTGTTTTTTTTGTGTTTTTTAGATAAGGTGGCAAAGCACTTGACACGTGAGCCGATGCAAAACTCACAAAAGTAAAATGTTGACTGTAAAAAGGAATACCAGGGTTTATTTAAAAACCAACTGGGACCATTATATCCTTGGGATTGTGGCGATCATCAAAAAATTGTTAAGTTATATGAAGTACATAATATTAAATAAAAGCGCTACATGTTTCGAAGCAATACTGGCTTCATTATCAAGCAGGATTGAGAATGATATTAAAGCTAAAACAATAACAACTGTTATCAAAGAATAAGGTACTTAACCTAGACACTCACCTTAAGGGGACATATTAAAAATTAAAAATATAACAAATTATAGGTCATAGACCAGCTAGGAGCTTTCCCCAAAACATCGGGAATACAATGAGGGCCTGAAGGGCCGATGATTAACACAGATTAAAAAGTTTAGCTATTAACATAATTACAACCACCATCACATTAAGTCTATGACCTTTCAACCACTATAATTTGTTATATTTTTAATTTTTAATATGTCCCCTTAAGGTGAGTATCTAGGTTAAGTACCCTTACGCTTTGCTAACAGTTGTTATTGTTTTAACATTAATATCATTCTCAATCCTGCTTGATAATGAAGCCAGTATGGCTTCGAAACATGTAGCGCTTTTATTTAATATTATGTACTTCATATCTCTCATTTCATATAACTTAACAATTTTTTGATGATCGCCACAATCCCAAAGATATAACGGTCCCAGCTGGTTTTTAAATAAACCCTGGTATTCCTTTTTACAGTTAACATTTTACTTTTGTGAGTTTTGTACCGGCTCACGTGTCAGGTGCTTTGCCACCTTATCTAAAAAACACAAAAAACAAATCTTTTCATCCTTCGTCATCACTTTTTCCAACGATATAAAATTGTCATTAAACTATATAAGGGGAGGCTTTGTGTCTTATTATTTGAATTTACCTAGCATAACCTTATTAGGTCGTAATCTGAATATGTGTTTCAAGCTTACGTCCGGTATTATCAACTTTATTTAAAACAGTATTTAGTTAAAACGACATTTAGCTAAATGCGCATTTAAATTGTGTAGATAGACCAAGCTTCCTTAAAACACTTTTAAATAAGTCCTAATTTTAAAAGGGTTGGGCAACAGTTGCAACTGTTGGCCTAATGTAAATCGGATATTTTATCACCATTTTCACATTATTAACGAGTTTTTTTAGAAGTACAGATGCTGATAATTTAATCGCGAGTCTGCGTGGAATTAACATCTGGTTTTGCAGTCAATCATCAACAAAATTTAATTCACAATAGCACAGAAATTATTCCCATTTATTTACCTATTTAATAAATAAATTATTGTTTCTAATTGCAATTAATTTTCTTATGTATAATAGCGACCTAACAATGGAAAAGAGAAAGGTACACCTCGCAGTAAGGAATATAGCTCAGAACGAATAGGGGCAAGCGCAAGAAAACAAGATATCGCAAGCTAGAGGTGGATGGAATCAAATACGAATGGTCACAGGAAGGAGGAGGCCTGATCCGAACTGGCATGACAAAAACTAGCAACACCAGCCAACCAAACGAACACAAGGACGACCCAAGCGCGAACAAGGAGAACGAATACGGAAAAAACAAAACAAATAAAAATAGTAACATAGAATATAAGGAGCATGCTGGATCTGCACAAAATGCAAGTAATAGCAGAGGAACTAAAAAGATTAAAGGGTGAAATTGTTTTACAAAAGAATGTAGCTTGCTCTACAGCAGGGAGAAGAAACAAGGACAAAAGGGAATCGGATTCATAGTGGGAAGAAATGTCCGAAACAGAGTACCACAGTTTACACTAGTCAGCGGGAGGACAGCAGTGATAAAACTACAAATAGTGGAACAAAAGAAGATGACCTTAATAGGGATGCGAAGAAGAAAAGAAACATTCTATGAAGAGCTACAAAATGTAATTGAGGGGATACCAAAACAAGAAAATATAATTGTATTAGGAGACTTCATGCTCAAGTGGGAAGAGAGGATTTTTTTAAAGGAAGTGGAGGAAAACATACAATACATGAAGTCACAAATGAGAATCAATACAAACTGTGCGAATTAGAACTATGAATGTAATGATAATTACTGCAATATTCCAACACACAAGGAGACAGTGACGTGGAGAGATCCAAACACAAATGGATCACAAAGAAGAATTTGAAAGAACTAACGGACCCACGAACATGTGGAGGGCCAAGGATCACTATTTAGTAGTAATGACAATAGAGGCCAGAAGGGAGACAAAAAAACAAAAAAACCAAATACGTAGGAAGAAGCAATGAACAATGAAGAAACACAAAAAAATTAAACACGAGAAGACGAAGTGGAACATAAATGACGAAGACTTAAAAACAACATCATCACAGCAGCGGAGAAAACGGAAGAAATATAGAACAAATGAAACAAAAAATAAAGAATGGACACATAATCGAAAGAGAAAGCAAGATATGGGTGCAGTGGCTCGGGAATAAAAACGAAGAAACCAGAGAGCAAAAAACATTTAAAAGAAAGAAAAATACGTGGATGAACGAGCAACTACAGCAAATATAAAAAGAAAACAAGAATAATAACATGAGAAACCTCTGGAATAAAACAAAAAGGAACAAGATTAAGCCAAAAATTAAAATCAGAACTTGCAAAAACAAATATGGGAAAACCACTTACGACATCAACAAAAAACAAGAGATGAAAGGCAAAAGAAAGACATAGAACGGAACAACAACAAGAAGAAAGGGAAGAAGAGGAAGCAACAAGGGAGCCAACATTAGAGGAGATAAAGGAAAACCATCAAAAGACTAAAAATGGCAAATCTCTGAAAAATGATAGTATAGCTACCCAAAGAATGATTAAAGTATGGAAAACAGTTGATAGCAAGTAAGATACACAAGCTGATTAGGGAGAACTGGAAAAGAGAAACAATGGCAAAGGAATGGAGCAGAGGAATAATAATCCCTCTATACAAAAAAGGGGATGCTGAAAATTACGCTAACTACAGAGGAATTACACATAAGGTGTTCACACACGTCACACATATTGAAGACTACAAAGAAAAACAGAAAAAATAATACAAAGAATTAGATCGGGAAATGGCACCAGAACTGATGCACTACGAATTTTTGGAACAGGTATTGGAAAGAGTGTACGCCTATAACATAGAGCTACACGTAGCATTTATAGATTTCAAAACGGCATTTTATTCCGTACACAGACAAAAGCTGCAACAAAGTCTAAAAGAAACAGAAATTCTAGAAAACTAATAAAGCTGATAAATATGACACTGAAGAACAGAGCTTCTGTGCAGTACAGCTCAACAAAACAACAACAGAATACGTCAAAATAGACACACGACTGAAACTATCACCACTGCTATTTAATCGACTCCTAGGAAACGGAATGCAGAAAGTAGGAATACAAGGTATAATCAACAAAGTGACCCAAGTTATCGCATATGCGGACGACAAGCAGGACAAGAAAGGAATTAATAGAAAAATTAAGAGAATAGACAAAGAAGAGAAGGACTTCGTACTACATATAAATGAAGAAAAACTAAATATGTATATTGCATTTAATAAGAATCGAGAACCACAGGACCTATTTTACAATATTGGTAAGAGAAGTTAAATGATTAAGAAAACATTTCCTCGTTACAAATGCCAGTCGTTGAGAAAAAAAAACTTGGGCGGAACTGTTTTTGACTCGATCCGTAGTTTTCGAGATATTTCAATATCTTCAGATAAATCGGCCACCCGTTATAAGAAAATTAACAAAACCCTGCATTTGGCGCTCCTCCCGTAACACATGGCTGAAGCGACGCACCACGTAGGGGCGAGATGGCTTATGATATTTCTATGTTAATTGAAGCAGGTGTCACAATATAGAGCAAATAATGTTTCACTGTCTTGCCACATAACATACAATAATTCTTAAATGGCGTGCAGTTATCATCGAGCCACCTGTTACACTTTATGCACTGAATCCAGTCGTCTGAACTAACTGATAGTTCGTTTTATCACTAGCGTATATCAAATAATCTCTATATCCATCTCCCGATACATTATTATAGGTATCCACGCCTCGGGACAAGAGGTTCAATCTAGTTATTAAATATTTAAAATACAGATCTGCGACATCGAGATCACATTACGCCACTGAGACTCTTGAATGAATGAAGAAAAACAGTAAACTCTAGAATTGGTCTAAAGGACGTGTGTGTACAAGGTGTCCCAGATCGTCTGGAATTGCATGGTTAACTTTCTTATTATTAAAGGTTGATATTTGGTTAAAGGGGCAATGTTTTATAGCTTTATATGCTGATTTAAAATCTGGTTGAACAAAACGCCGAACTCGTCAAGTTATTTAAAAAAAAAATGGCCATTTTATTTCATGTCGAATATCGTAAGTATAAGAGACCCGAAAAAATATGATTTGGTAGTCATTAATTTTTTAATTATTACCACGACATTCAAAATTAATTTGCTTTCATTCTATTTATCAATAAATAATTTGCTATACAAAATGATAAATATCATCTGTGATTTTATTAACAAATCGTTAACATTTTCCTTTATGTGCTGAGTGTTGTTTCTTCTTGCACTTTGTTTCGTAAAATGTTACTTGAATTAAATTAAAACCTTTATCCATTAACCGTTAGGAATAATAAATTTTCTTAAATAGTGACGGGAACGTTATCGCGGCTATTTGTATTTCTCCCTTTGCGTTTACTAAATTTGTTGTCGAGTTGCTTTTATTTCATACTAGAATGGAAGTGAACTGAACACTTCCTTAACTATAAAGAGAAAATGTGATTTATTCTAGTCTAACAGATTGGTCCTTTTTACCATTCTTTACAACGTTGTGTCGTCGTAAATAGCTGCGCTCCATTTAATGGTCTTTACAGCTTGTTGACGCTTTAAATATTTTACGTCAACCAATTACAGGAAAAAACAAAACTATGTATTGTTCTTCGTTAAGTGTTCCATTTGTGACCTGTTACTTCATTCATTCAGATAGTACTATTAATGGTTAGCCTTTGAAATGTTCAAATGTAATTTACTATCTACAGGCATACAAACAAACTTTCATCCAGCGTGTAAGCACCGATTCTACATTGATTCTGTGGTAACAGATTTCTATAGTCGGTGGTTACAATTTTAAGGTTACGGATAGCTTTGTCGTGCGTCCAGGTATCAACAAAATGTAAACTTAACAAACGTCTATTAAATATATTTACAAGTTAGGTGTAATATTTAATATTTGATTGTCTTCGCGGTTACGGTGGATCGGATTGTCCTCACTGGTGGATCGGTTTGTTAATTGTCAGGAGCAGGTGTTATCGATGGTGGCTGTACTGAAAGAAAAGTTGATTATGGGTAATGGGTTTGTATACCTTTTACTGGTGGTGTCTTCCCGTGTATTTGTAATCCACTTTACAGGGCTTTCCAGTTACTTTATAAGTTGGACCACATTACATAACCTCCTTTCTGGCATGATTGTTTCTGGAGGGTAATTAACTACCCTATGGAATCTTTGCTGGTCGAAAGTAATTATTATACGGTAGACAGGTGGTTTGTTAAAGCAGGTACGGTGAATTGAATTAATGGTGGTTTTTCAGGACTTCAGGATAAATCGGAGATCGTAGGTTTGAAATCTATATTTAGTTACCGGACCGGATTAGCTCCTCGTAGCTACGGTGCTTATAAAAGTAGCCCCGTCAACCACTTAGAGTTGTATAATTATAAATACCCACTTCGGAGCTATGGTAGCCCCGGCCGTGAATGTTTTAAATCTCGGTACCTCGCAGTTGCTATCGGAGCTTCTAATGTAGCCCCGCCGACAAGTACGAAGTTTGAACAAGTTTGGCAACTGGTGAACTACTACCTACGCTCGGTGCTTTGGGAGCCCCGTCTGTTCGTAGTTAACAGGTTAATGATGTTTTAAATATAATAATGATTCGGTTTTAAGTACGGTTACGGTTAGCAGGTAGGGAACGGAACTGGAACGGAACAGGACCTCAAGTTGTTGTTTTTGGTGTCGGTCTTCGGTTTTATATTGTTTTTGGGAACTGTAGAGGGGCATTCTGGTGGAAGGCAGCTGCGCACCTCGAATCCCCACTTGACCAGGTACCCCATCTATGGCCATATTTATGAGCCAGTTTTTAGGGGCCTTACAGGCACCTACTTAAAAATCATAAATTGGTCTCTTACAAGCGATACCAATGATGGTTTTCAAGCGAATAATGTGATAGTACAACGGTGACATCTTGCCAAACACACATTATAGTAAATTCAAACCTGACGTTGGGTTTAGTTCACTTAAAAAAAAGTATTTCTACCTCTGTACTCTAGAGTGATCTTCCAAAAGCTGGTTTAACTGCGACAGAGAAAATGGTACTGATTCGGCTAAGATCTAGGGTTAACCAAATCCATGAAATTTAAAAACCTGCGTGTGTGTGTAAATGGTTGACAATTGATCACAGATTATTAGCTTTGATTTCAAGAGGTTCATAAACCAATTACAAGGGCTTTATTGTACATTTTGGAAAGTTTTCGTCAATAGAACTCACCCAATATTAATATCGTTAGATGACAAGTAAAATTACTAACGTTATAAGCATTTTAGTTATAATAGTGTATAACACTAGAAAAATTTGGTGCGTTATGAAGCTTCGTCTATAACAGATTGAATTCTTGGTTAGACTCTCTATCGGAAGTTAAATTTTTGTACACATATAAAAGCAATAATCTTCGGTAAAACCTACAATATTTAAGTAAAGGTGACGTGGTTGGTTTAAGGCTAGGAAACGTAATTACGTCTTGGCCGACGCTACCAATGGCTATAATAAAAAAGTAACCACGAAAGGAAATTACTGGCCTTGTAACTATCATTTGATATCAGATGTCAAAAAAGATTTGAGTCTAGACGATCAAAGGTTGAAAAGACGTTTAAAGAATTTTCAGCAATAACGTTAGGTCAGAATAGGTTTACAGTTACATAGTTACATGAGAGGTGAGCTGCCTACAACGTGTGTCCCGAAGTGGTGAATAGAGAACGACTTAATGTCCGGTAAAACGGCCAGTAGAAGCAGCAAATACGGTGTTGCAAGAAGATGTAATGTCAAAAAGATGAATACAAAAAGCGTAAGGAATGCGGTGGCCAACATGGCAGCAACGATTAACACCCCAAAGTAGCCAAATAAAGCATTGGAAGAAGTAGTCGATAACTGCATCCTCAAAAAGAGCCCAGGACTGGTGAGACGAGGAAACGGCGTTGCTGAGAAAACGCGTAGGAAATTGGCTAAAGCCGACAGAAGAGCTAGGAATGACCTGCACGGAATTTTGGAGTACAACAGGAGTCGGTAATAGGGCCTCTCTCTGTGGGATATAGTGTTCGAATTTGAAAGTCCCAAATGGTGTCAGACACCATACGACAGCGGGTTGAGGGCTAACCAGTCAAAGTAGTAGGCTGTAAGTTAAAAGCAACCAAACATAATTGTGAGAAGAAACGCCCCCCTCAGCGTGGCAATTAGCGCGAGGGGATAGTGAACAAGAGAACTGAGACGTGGCCGACATGTAGGACTCAATGTAAGAGCATTGGGAGAATAAGAACTCCTGTATGAAACACCTTATACTAGACCTCTGAATGTGGGTCAGGAGGAAACATGAACATTGAACAAGCTTGAGAAAAATTATAAGAAAAACTAATTTCACATTGTTGGGGTAAATTTACTTCATCAGAAGACTTAAGCGCTTATTTTGATGGGACGCTTGACAAATGATGCTATTATATTAAAGGATTCCGAAGACGGAATGAGGATACTGAAAACACCAACTACAATCATATTACTCAACTATTTGGAAGCAGTGAGGATGAGAATAAATTGTGGAATCAAAAGTTCCCAATTTAAACGGCGAAGAAATTTTTGCAATAATAAGAAAACTAGGCGTTATTAAAGATTGGTCTCACATAAAATTAATTTTGAAGGATTGAAGCGATACAGTATTAAAATTTAAAATCAAAAGTGAAATACTAGCATCAATCGTATTCCAAGAGAATGCAAGATCTTTTAGATTCAAGTTTCCGGCGAAATTTTAGTTATATTACATTATATATTACATATATTAAAATCAATCTAGATAAAATGCGGCATAATTGAAGAGAAGAAAATAACGAATCGCGAGAATTTATACACAAAGTAGTATAAGCGACGAGTATAATATACTCTTTTGTATACGTGTGCATAATCAAGCATATTTAGTGAACGCAATACTACAATTTCTTTATTATATTAATTACTATCACTTACCGGAACTAAAAATCTTCGCACTTCAGCGAGTGCATAGGCAATTCTTGCATGAGCTTCAGCTGGAGTTGCAAATGCACTAATTTCTACATGTAATTCCTCACTTAAATGTTGAAATTTTGGATCCCCACTAGCTCTTAATTCTTCTTCCTAAAACAAAAAATATTTATAATTAATATCAAAATAAGGACATCGAAAACAATTTTTGCGAAAATGCTTCTCATAAAGAATAAATTAGATTGCCAAGAACCGCAGCCAAGTAAAAAACATATGGAACAAATAGGTTGTGATCGTTTATATTTTCGCTAAAACATTTTCCAAATGTCTATTTGACCATAATCGTAAATCGGACCTGTTCAATTGTTACATCGAATATCTTTTCCATTTATTCTTAAAACGAACCATTTTAGTGTAACAAAAACAATACGATATACGACGCTCCAAGTTTTATTCACTCAAACGGACAGATTTTTTGATGTAAATAATCACTATATAATAACCGAAAGATGTTTATATGTTTGTGTTGCTGTGCACTTTTCCGACAGTCGCCGAATCCTGACGAATGCGGATGTGATATTTTAAAACCAAAGCTATTATAAATTTAAATTTATAACCTACAAATTAATGCTACAATTATAGATACCCCCGCAAACCACGTAAATATCTGCACTAGTTTTTTTCAAAGTAACTTTTAAACATTTTAGTATAAAAGTCCGTCATCTTATTCAAGCGGTATTTGTGTCTAAATATATTTTCTTTACTTAGAAAATACGTTCAACGTTTCCTTATGGAGATTACATGTAAAATAGAATTCGCTATTTGTGCTTATTTTTGGGTGAAAATTTTGTGTAAACATGCATAGTTTGTCTGTCCGAGGTCCTTAACCCATTTCGAACATTAAAACAATGGCAGAAAGTATTTTCGCGAAAATTTTCAAAATGACAAGTATCGGAAACTTTTTCTCGATAACATGGAAATTTAATTATTTCAAGTTGAAAAGTTATTCAAATGATGAAAAATGATTCTATTATGCCTCGCGTTAACATTTTCATGGTTAAAATGATGTAAAAAGTAGTAACAGCATTCATCGTAGACTAATTTATGTGTCCGGATACCTTCTTTCGGTAACTTTCGAAATGTACATGTTTGTGTGCTTATTTCGAATTTAGAGATTTTGAACGATGGACGAGATGTCGTAGGTAACATATATAGTCGAATGTTTTCACCGAGAAAAATGTTTTTGTCTACATATTTAACTTAATATCTATTGATGAAAGTAGGTGGCAAGTGTATTGTTACGTTACACTATACCAAAGAGAATACCTATACTTTGACTATATGTTCTTCTAAATATACAACTTATATTGTAATTAAGAGGAAGTAAAATCCATATTTACTGCTGTACATATACGTGTAAATGAGGCCTTTAGTTAGTGAAATAAACAAAAATTTGAAACTATTTAAGGTAGAGAAGGTCTTTCTATAAAACAGATGTTATGCAACGTTAGACCAGCTTCTATTTGTACATTTTATGTTTTATGGTATTTTTAGTTTTACTATAGTTAAAGATGAATGTTAAAACGTTCTCCCTAAGGCCATTCGTATTCCCAAAAAGTTGCCAGTGTCCAAATCGAGTTCTTTTACATTCAAAATTCATTCTAAACTATCCTTATGAAGTTCACACGGAATTTGTTATATTTTTGGGCAAAGACTATGTGCAAAGACGTAATTAACATTGTGAAAGGGCCATTATGTATTTTTGGTCTCAAATCTATTCCAAAAATTTTGCATTTTACATTTTTTTAAATAATTGGTAAAAATTTACTATAAGTAGGTAGGAACGAATTCGTATATCTTTACCAAATATCAATCCATTTTTGTGATTTTTACGTCAAATGTAAGTATGTAAATGTAATCCTTTATTTTAGTTACTTTAATAACTTGCTAAATTACAGATACCTACAGCGTCAAAAATCTGAAAAGGTACAAAAATTTAAATTTTTTTTCTTTTTTCAAGCAACTAAGCCAGCTCAACAAGGTGTGATATTTTAAAACAAAAGCTATTACAACCTACAATCACAGATACCCCCTCCCCCCAAAGCACACAAAACGCGAGAATCGCGTGTACCCCCGTTTATATAAAATATTTAAGTGGATCTGCTTTCAAAATTTTTCCGTACGACATTTTCATTGTTTTGCGCTTGTTTCGCTATGCAAAAGTTCAACTTCAATTTGGTAACTTGATTGGGAATTATCTGTCCGGTGAGTGAGTGTGTTCAGTAAGTACATGGACCGAAATTATAACTAGTAGTAAATTGATTTGAAATTTTGAAGTCTTAAGTATTCACGCACTACAAAAGACGACTAACTCACTATAGTAACTATAACCGAATAGGAGTTAATATATTTAAACCACCTTAGTTGCAATAGATGAAACTTATCTTTTGCACTTCGTAGATTATAAGGAAATGCATTGTAATCAGGAATAAACCATCTCCAGTTTTAATAATAAGTTTAAGTTTGCTTTGTATCATCAACCTGTAAACTCCGTTTTTAGGTCCTATTTTTAATAGGGTTTAAATGTTGAATGTTGTTAATATTAAAATTGGTTGAGTCCATAATAGTTGAAATGTAATCTAATTGTCTAATCGGACTTTTATGTCCTCAATTTTAAATCTTTTCCCCATGGTTTGCCCTGTTTTCGCCGTGATACTTACAAAGAAAGAGAAACGCAAAGTAACATAGCAGAACCTGGAAGCTCAAGTGAAGAGTCTAATGATGAACTAGAAGATATTATTGAGCAGAGTTCTGATGCGGCTGAAAGTACTTTAGAACAAATTGGAGACAAACCGAAGAAGTTCAACAATATTTCAAAAAAAGCCAATAAAACAGATTAATAAAATATTTAGCAGAAAGTGATGAACAATATACCAATAGGTATATTTTTTAAGAGACTTGCAGCTACTGTTAAAACTTTCTTAGAAACCTTTCAGAATTGCCCTAAACGTATTTATAGATAAGTGATCATTGAAAAACAGCTCAAATTTTGACACCGCGCCATGATAATTTTGTGTTGATGGTAGGCAAAAATGTTCCATTGAGAAAGATATTTCAATTATAAGGAATGCAGATGCATGTCCAGTAGGGTGGAGTGAAAAAATCAAAGTCAAAAATTCTAAACGCATATATGCGGAAAAGTTGTCTATTTTTAAACCTAAATGTAGTGCAAAATTTCAGCTGAATCGGATTAAAAACCCTTGGCTGTTCACATAAATTTAAAATTTAGGTATTTTACAGGATTTGGCGGAAAACTTATAAATACAAACTTAGTGTCAGAATGAGTCTTATTTTGATGTAATAGTGTTAGATGCCTCTACGCACGTCTGAAATCTGATTTCTACCAACATAGTACCCCCTCTTCCGACGCACGCACTCAATGACTCAATTGAATCGACCTTAGTCGTTGAATCAGTTTAGCTGAGTTATGCCTTTGAGTTAGACGTCTTTCAGTTAAGCGTTCTGCTCATTCTAGATTGTTATATTTGTTTCATACTTTCTATTCGTGTTACTTAGTGCCTCCAAAAATGCTTCGAACGCGGTCAGACAATTTGTGCCCCGTGCTTGGTGTTCCTGAAGAATTTAAAGACAATGTGCTACCGACATATGCGGACGTTATGAGATATTATTTGTATGTACGACTGTGAATAAACAAGAGCCTGGTTTGACAGATGTGTGTTCGCGTTGGTCACTAATAAAGGATCTGAAATGTTTGTGGGGAAAAAGTTCAGTTAGTACTGTAACGGACCAACAAATATAATATATAACTGTTAAGTGGTTAGCACTTCTACCTGACTACAGGCACCCGCCGTTTCCCGTTTAGGTATTAGTTTTCTATCTTTAAGAATTTTAGTATATAACGAGAGTCTGTTACGAGTGGTACGAGAATAAACATCTAAATTACAGTCCACTGAAATAAAGCAAATTATTAACATCATTTTGCAAGTCCTCAATCCAACATATTTTTGTGGACCAAAAATATGTTGGATTGTGGATATTTTGCGCACCCAGAAAATATTTTGTTAGCAATGTTGGCTGATGATCGGAAGCATGTGAGAGAATTGGGTCTTCGTCGAATTTTGAAATGCAGACAAATGAAAGCAAAGGAAAATATTAGGGAATTTAAGATTCCTACATTACATTTCAAAGCAGACGACTACATAGACTTAATTGACTGGCAATCAATTTCACTTACAGAACCACCGCTTACGGTTTCCATTTCTGATAATGATCTTAGATGTACCTGACGAAATACGTATTTTAAAGTATCCCTGTCATTCCCAAGCAGTAGAACGAAATGTAAAATTGGTTACCGAAGCATCAGCTGCAGTATATGGCAACGAAGCACGAAATGGATTTATAAGATCTAGAATAACATCGAGGGACGCACTACCTAAATTTGACACAAAAAGAGAAAATTTTAAGGTATTATGAGCTATTTTTGTAATACATTTTTAAATACAAGGGTGGGAGGGTGGAGGAACTCGATATGCAGCCACTTCCACGTGGTGAGTTCTGGGTTGTTTTCATATAGAAAACAAGCGAGGAGCTGCATAAGAAATTCGCAAATATTATTTTCTTTTACAGATTTCTGTGCCAAATGGGCAGCCAAAAATTTACTCCTAGGAATCTCAAATTTTACGGAGATGTACTACATAATTTGTATTACTTTTTACGCGTATAGGCTAATAAATTAAAACCATTTCTTTTGGCAGGAGTTGGTTGAAAAATTGTCAAATAATAACATTTTTTTACAAATTTTATTACCAAATGGGTAAATCTAAATATCTGGTTTGCAGGGGTAATTAAAAATTTCGATTTCAGCCGTTCGTTGACTGGACTATAGCTGAACCTATATTTGTAGTGAAACATACACCTTTCATAAGTAGTATATTAAACGTTAGTATAATGCAAAACAAGATGTGGGCATGTTACGCTGCCGAAAACTTTGTCAAACCAAGTGATGCTCGCACCGAGGTTGAGCGTTAGTACAGCAACAGTGTTAATGTTTGATGCGGAACGCGAATGAGTATATGGTTTATATAGAATTGATTCAGAAGAGGATCATAAGAATATGCGGTTGGTTTAAAATTATGCAAAAGGTTTGTAAGGGGAGCGTACGGTCTATCATACCTCAGTGGAGCTGGCTTAGAGGAATTCACTGGCGAGTTAAAGAGATGGAAAGCTGAAGACTCCAGCGAAGAAGAAGTTGAGGATGATTGTTAGTCGTTTGTTTTTGTAAAAAATGTCGTTAAGTTTTATACAGGTTTTAGTAGACATAATACATAATTAGGCTTTTAGTAAATAAAAAAAATGTATGCATTTATTGAATTATTGTCAAGATTGCTGGTTTATGTTTCGAATTAGCACAAGAAAAAATTAACCCTTGTTTTTATTTAAAAATTTAAGGGTTGTTTACCCTGTACCCAAGGGGTGAAACAATGTTGTCAAATAGCAATAAAAGTACCTAGCTTCTCTAAGAAAAAAATAATTGACCTGTCCGAGCTTTTTTCAGTTCTTAGATGCCTCAATCTCTTTCCTCATTTTCCATTTTGGAACTTCAATTTTTTTGGTTAAAAATTAAAAAAATATAAAAAAAACTAGTCCACTGAAATCAGAAAAGAAAGACCTTTCAAATGACGTATAACTTGCCCCATCATCCCTATTTAAATTTTAGGGGTGGTTCTCCCAGCGCTAAGGGATTAAATCACTTCAGGTTGAAAATCATGGCGAAAGTTGTCCCCCTTGATATAAAAATTGACGTGTTTTTGCGTTTCCCAAAAAAAAAATTCCCTCTGGCCAGAAACCCGTCTGTTACCTTTTCGTTGGGCCACTCTGTATAAATAAATAATTGACAGGCTAACTTTTTATTTTCTTTTTCTTTAAGCTATCGATTTCGCTGTTATTACCATCTTCGGGCTATGCTGTAATTCCATGTGTAACATTTTAAAAATTTGTGATGTAATGGGGTTACCGTCAATTAATGGCTGAAGAGTAAGTGAATTGTGAAATGTAGCTGTGGTATTACCATTAAATAGAATAAATGAATGTCGTAGAGTCTGTAACGGAAAATATAATATGTTTCTGAAATGTTTAAACTATAATATCAGTAAACTTACGTTGTTTTATTTTAATTTTTCGTATGTCTTATGAAGTTATATTTATTATGAGCTTTATAAAATTTCGTAGGTATTATTGCAGTTGTTGCATTTTATTTCGTATGTGCCAGACTTATCGATGGTGGGTATTGTTGATTAGGTGTAATGGTAGTGTGGTGTGGGTTTTGGCTGTGATGTTGAGGTTGATGGATTTCAGGGTTCTGACGAGTTGGTTATGGATGTGTGGGTAGTAGGGGATGGATATGTATTTTTTGTGAATTTCATGGTGTGGGTATATGTGTTTTATAATGTTTTTTTGTTTTTCTTTCCGATAGATGTTGGTTATTATATTCTACTGGATATTTATTATTTTTGCCAATTTGAAATATAGTACCGAGTTCTGTTTTATAGTTTTCTGTGCTAAGAGGGAGTGTAATGAGTCGGTTAAATAGGTAGTTGAAAGCCAGTGATTTTATGTGGGGGGCGTGATATGAGTGATAGGGTATGATGGTGTTTGTGGCTGTGGGATAGCTTATTGTTGTGATTAGTGAGGGTTAGGTCTAGAAAGTTGATGGGAGTTGTTAAATTCAATTTCTAAAGTAAATTTTCCATCCCCTACCACCCACACATCCATAACCAACTCGCCAGAACCCTGAAATCCATCAACCTCAACATCACAGCCAAAACCCACACCACAATAGCATTACACCTAATCAACAATACCCACCATCGATAAGTCTGGCATATACGAAATAAAATGCAACAACTGTAATAATACCTACATAGGTCTAGCCACGAGCAACATCAAAACGAGATTCAAAGAACATGCTAAGAGCACACCAAAGTCAGCCATAGGAGCTCACATAATAGAACAAAAACGCCACATCTCCCTTGACAACATCCGGCTGCTACACCAATCCAATAACGAACATAAACTGCAAATCCTAGAGCACTATGCCATAGATTCAGCCAAAAAAGACAACAATACACACCTCCTAAACGAAATCACTGAGTTCCCAGAACAACACATTTATAACACACTACCTCTATTCAAAAAACCACACACCTCCCAATACACCATCCCATAACTACACCTAACCTACAACTAAGACGTGTCGCTAACCTACATAACACAACCACATGTAAAGAAATTTTATAAAGCAATTAATAAATATAACTTCATAACACATACCAAAAATTAATATAAATCGACGTAAGTTTACTGATATTATAGTTTAAACATTTCAGAAACATATTATATTTTCCGTTACAGACTCTACGACATTTATTTATTCTATTTAATGGTAATACCACAGTTACATTTCACAATTCACTTACTCTTCAGCCATTAATTGACGGTAACCCCATTAAATCACAAATTTTTTAAATATTACACAGAATTAAAGCATAGTCCGAAGATGGTAATAACAGCGAAATCGATAGCTTAAAGAAAAAGAAAATAAAAAGTTAGCCTGCCAATTATAAAATAATGTTAACCATTACGGACGCTTTTGTTGACTTACAAGGATTAAGAGGTAGCCTTAAGGAATTCATTCCTACAGAGATATCTATTGTTTCGTCGTATGAACCCAGCTGCACAACTTTATTACTAAAACCGCCGTCTGAATATCCAATAACACAACAGATTAAATATTTGAAGAATTATCATCATGGTGTAAAGTGGGCCGAAGGTCACATTAGATTTGAAGACTTTGAACAATAAATAAGCGCTTTGCTACAGCCATTCAACAGGATTTATGTAAAAGGATCCGAGAACCAATACGTGTTAAATTTTCTTAACAAATTAGTAATTAACTTAGAGGAAGAAGTTGACTGCCCCACCTCTGAAAAAATCCTTTTGAGCAGACGGGTCGTTTTTTGCTACGACAAAATCGTAGATGCAGGTGAACAATTTATAATCAAGGTGTACACAACTGAGAAGTTCTCAAGCCTAGACGAACTCCGTGGTCGCATCTATACCCGCACTTTTGCGAGACAAGCAGTCACAGCATCCTTCGAACTTGCAACCCTGCCACCTACTAGCGCGGCTTGTGAGCAGCACTCCCTAAGAACCTTCCTACAGGTAATATACATATAAGTACAGATGATAAGCGACTATTTGGTTAAATCGTTATTAAGTATTTACATTATGTTCATTTAATAATTATAATATGTAAATTTTCAGTTTTAAATTATATTACATTAAATATATTATGTTATGTTTCAGGTTCAAGAGTGGCAGGATAATCCTCTTCGCCTTACAGATTGGGGATGGAACACGTCTGGTCAGTCAGTAGTACCCATCACCACGCATCTTGCCCCTGCACCTGAGGACCTTCTTCACATGATTTCGTGTGCCTGCAAGGCTGACTGTGGCGTTCTATGCTCCTGCCGAAATGCTGGTCTGAGTTGCTCAATGATGTGTGCACACTGCAGGGGCAGAAGCTGCTACAATGTGTCATCAACAGAAGAAGATGAGGAGGAAGAGGAGGGAGACGTACAAGATCCTAGTAACGTGTAATTGAGTGGCAAGTTTACTAACTTGCCTAATTGAATAATGTTTTTCTTTTTTGCATTGTGGCCCTGTAGTAATATTACCTACACTGAAAAATAATATTTTTTAATAAAATAAACACATTTTTAAAAGGAATTCACGAGGTGCAAATTGAATACCCGGTAAATTTCCTCCAAAGCTAAATTAAAAAAGCATTATTTTATTTTATACACAGTATAGTCTGTTCCAATTTATAGTGTTCATTCAAAGAAAAGGTGTCATTATCGGGTTAAAATACAATAGACTAAATAACGAAAAATTTACCTGAAGTTTCTGTAAATTTAAAGGTAGATAGATCTTTATAAAGCTATTGTCGATTTGCGTAGCATTTAGAATACTCAATCTATCTATCTTTAAATTTGGAAGGACTTCAGGTAGAATTTCGCTGGTTATTTTCTATTGTGTAGCATAATTATGAGCATTTGAATGAACGCTATAAATTGGAACAGACTATACAACTGTATAATACCTACCTGTATTATAACATACATATGACGGTGAAGGACCGCAAACCGATAAACCGAAATATCTCTGTATCTAACCAAGCGATTTCTACAAACGCACATTCATTCGAAAGGTAAAAATATTCTCTGTAAAATTTATTTCAACGTACTTTCACATAAATTTTATAGTTTTATAGTTATAAACCAAATTGGGCCACCCAATATTTCATATTTTTGGCTGTAGCTCTTAAGTTATGATTTTTACGCAAATTTCTGTTATTACATAAAGTGTAGAGCATAATTATAGCTTTTGAATGTGTGTTTGAAATCAAAAATTGGTTCAGTAGATTCCGACTTATCCGGTTTTGTATCATAGACGTCGGACGCCATCTTGATGACGTCATAAAACAGTGACGCCCACATTGGATTTTTTAGGACTTTTGATATGTTGTTCAGGATACCGAAAAGTATCAAATTCAATTTTCAATCTAATCTAATCTAATATACCTGGGCTATAAACTGTTCATTCCAAAAAACTTTGATTTTTTGAAATCCGACTACAGATAATGGAGATACAGAGATTTGTAAAAAACAAAAAAGGTCCATAATTCGAAAACAAAAGCCAAAATTTAAAAAAATTACTTTAAAAAAGTTTTAGTTTTGACGAGTTCTACAACCTCTATTACATTGTCCACTTTGAGTTGATTCTGTCATATTTTAATAATTATAGTGTACCGAAAAGAATAATTTCTGATCGTGGTAGTGTTTATATCTGCGGTGTTTGAAGAATGTTTACAAGTTAGGGATATAAAGCACATTAAAATTGCAACAGGTACTCCACGAGGTAATGGGCAGGTAGAGGGAGTGAATCGAATTATAGTTCCCATGTTAGCTAAGATCTCGTCTTCTCCTAGTCGATGGGATGAAGTACTGTGTAAAGTTGAGTTTTGCTTGAATAACACTGTATGTGGGTCGACTGGTGATACCCCATTTCGTTTGTTGTTTGGTATTAACCAGAGATATGAGGTCGATGATCTTCTTTCTGATTTTATTGAAGCTGAAAATGATAGAGATTTAGTTAGAATAAGAGATAATAATGCTGAGGCTGAGATACTTAAAAACCAAGAGTATAATGCCAATTATTATAATAAGACTCATAAAAAAGCTGTACTGCATAATGTAGGTGATTATGTAGTGATAAGTAATAATGTAACAACTGTGGGTTGTAATAAGAAATTATTGTCGAAGTTTAAAGGTCCATATGTTGTCGGCAAAGTTTTGGGCAATGACCGGTATCTTGTAAGGGATGTGGAAGGGTTCCAATTAACTCAAATTCCATTTGAAGGGGTGTTTGAATGAAGCCATGGTCACAGAACAACTCTTCTTCATCCTAATGTAAATGTATTAGATAAATGTAAGTACTTGATCGGGACGATCAGTTGTCAGGTCGACCGAGTTGTAGGCATCTGCCATCATGATACGCAAATAAGTTAACTTGGCAACGCTGTAAAATAAGTAAGTTTGTTAGTGGCTAATATCACGGTAGAATGTAACGTTAGTTTTTAAATTTTGTTCATGTACTTTTTAAATAAATATTTAAGAAACATCCACGGCCATCGTTATTAATCTACAATACCCTGTATATAATTTTAACATTGCACTCTTTATTCAGTTATTATTATCCATACGCGTAGTAATGTCATGCCAATCTAAAAAAATGAACTTAAGTTTAAAGAAAAACAGGCAACAACATCGGGAGCAGCAAGGGCCGCATATATTGTAGCACCTGTTGCTCCAGTCATACCAGCCTCCAACGCAGCTAATGCCAACACCATCTGTAGATATCGCGGTGATAAGCACCCGGGATAGTGATATGAAGGATGATTTGAATCGGTATTTTGAAAAGTAAGTAGATACTTAATTCCTAATTTATGTTTGCAGATTGCATTGTTAATGTATTCATTCCATATTTACAGCATCACACCAGCAGTGACGGTGGCAGTTTCGTATGATACAAAATAAGTTAAAATATCTAAGATGCTAGTATGTATTAAAGGAAATGAAAAAAACTAAAAACCTCCCCTTAACCATTTCTAATGAAGACGATGAAACGATGATGATGGTAGTTATTTTTTTATAGTTAATTAAGCGACAGCAATAGCAATCAAATAATCAAAATCTATTTAACTATCATCATCATCGTTTCATCGTCTTCATTAAAAATGGTTAAGGGAAGGTTTTTAGTTTTTTCATTTCCTTATATTATTACCCCCTTTGTGAGCATAAACCTTTCGATTTGCTATTATTTATTATAATGTACAAATCTCATCGAAGTAATCAATCAAGGTTGGTACTTTATTGAAATATATTATTTGCAAACAAGTCGTAAAAATACATTTTTCGGGTAAGATAGACAACTGCTTTACATGGGTACCTTTTAGCTAGCTCAATGTTTCACTTTCGTTGAGTGAATTTAATACATTTTTACAAGATAGGCAAGTTGTCTTACACAAAAGTAGTAAAATATTTTTTTACACTGTTTAACAAGTAATGTTTTAATTAAAACGAATTTTTTTTTCCTATCATGGTTGTTCTTTTATATTCCAAAAATATATCTAATTATAGTTTTAAACATTCATTTTTCTTTATAGTTACTTATTTCCGTATGATGTACAGGGTGTACAACTAAGAAAGGAGGCCAGCCATAACTTGGAAACTATTTGAGATAGAATAGTGAAATAAAAAATCTTATAATAAATGTGCCCAAGAGGAAATGCTGGAAATTATTTTGAATTTCCTACCATTGCCGCCAGAGGGCGTTTCACTGATTTCAATTTGAAATTCCCATTTTTTGGGCAATTCTCCTCAGTAAGGTATTTAAAAAATATATTCATTGTAAACTAGTGATCAATATGTAAAACTTTGTTTAATGAATTTTTACGATTGCTGTCAAAATAAAGGGAGGGGGAACTAAATTACGTGTTACTAGAAAAAATCGTGTAACTTCGAAACGGGTTGCTTGAATTTGTCAAGGTTGGTCTCGATGAAAAGATAATTACTTGATATTACCAAAAAAATTCAAAACCGCAACAATTTCTTACCTCCGTCTACCAATAGAGGGCGCAACTTGTTGAAGGAACAAAACGGTCGACTTTTCTAAAAAAAATCAAATGTACCAAATATTTTTGTCACTGCTATTGGAAGGAACATTAATAAGGGGATAATTTTAAAAAAAATTATGCCAATAGCTCTCATAGTACCAAAGTTATAGTCAAAAATGTGGTAATATAAGAGACAATTTGAGGTATAAACGTGCTAAATTTGATAAAGATACTTAACCCTTGGATGCATAAGCAATATTTTTTCGGAGTTTACATATGCGGGGTCTGTTAGACCCCAATATGATTTTAATAGAAATAAAGGATTTTTAACAGTTACCCTTATATTTAAAATGGTATTATATGCTTTTAGATTAATTTACGGTATTACAACAAAGAAAAAAGAAAAAAAAACATTATTCCTTAGGTCAATTTATTATTCTTTACATACGGTGCAAATTATTACGCTATGTTTAGAACATACGTTATTCAAGCACTTGTCACAAACAACTGATGTCTTTCTATCTTTATTTCGAGTACACTGAAAACATCTCTTCTTAGTTGTTGGTCCATGAATCGCATTTGGTTTTTCTATAGTGATAAACTTCTTCATGGCTTCCTTTGTTTTTAGTGGTGGACTGGTTTGCTCCGCTCTTAGTTTCATATAGGGAAGTACTAATTCTCTGCACAAATCTTTGATAAAAAGACGTCTTTTGTGTGATATCCCAGCTTGAAAGTTGGGATTTTGTTTTATAAATAAAATAAATGCGTTCAGATTAGCAATATCCATAATATTGCAAAACAATGCAAATGGCCAACGTTTCGTTTGGCGTTTGCATGTGTATGTTTTCGCTTTCTGATCCATCAGATCAACACCGCCTTTAGTTTTATTATAATCTAAAATAATGTGCGGCTTTCTTTTCAGAGACGTTTCATCAACTGATGCATCATAATGCATGGTACTGAGTAGCACAACACATTTTTTCTTTTTGGTAACGTAACTCACTATTGATAGATTATTGCGGAACCCAAATTTAGAGGAATATAATTGTCTTTCTCCGACAGTTTTAATTTCTAATGGAATGTCCCTTTTATTCTGCCGAAGTGTGCCTACAATTGTTAGACCTTTTTCCAACAAGTATTCCGCTAGCGGAACACTAGTGAAAAAATTGTCCATAGTTATGTTTCTAGAACTATTTATTATAGGAGCTACTAAATATTTTACCACGTTTGCTGCAAGATCTCGTTGCACTGATTGATCCGGTTGTTTTCCTACGTAAATTGTTGCAGAAATTCCGTAACCTGTTTTCGACTCGCACAACCAAAATATCTTGATACCGTATTTTGAAGGTTTAGACGGCATATATTGCACAAATCCACACCTACCCCTAAAAGATAACAGTTGCTCGTCAATAGTGACGTTTTCATCAGGAACAAGGTTTGTCTTGCATTTACCAATGAACATTTCCCATATATACCTAATAGCTGCTAATTTATCAGTTTTTTCTCTTACCGCTCTTGTACGCTTATCATCAAACCTCAAAAAACGTCTAATATCTTCGAACCTGTTTACAGCCATAGTGGCACGGTAAATAGGATCTGAACGCTCATCAAGAAATAGTTCCCTTATTGAAACATCCCATGATTTGTTGACTCCAGCTTGCAAAAGAAGTCCCAAGAATGCCTGGAGTTCAATCACATCAACGTCTTTCCATTGTTTCTTTCGTTCTCTATAGACTCGTCGTGCTTCTATATTTGTACACAAACAGATTTCTACTAACATTTCTCTTGTTATAAACATATTGAAGGAATCAATAGGCGTTGTAGTTCGAATATTGCGAGCCGGTCCAGGGGTTACATTCATGATATTATGTGCCCTTACTTTTCCTTGCGGTAAAGGATTAGACTTCCATATCAAACCGCTTGGAGCCACGTAATTGCCAATCGAATCGTCCATTGCATCCGGGTGTGGCGCTTCTTCATTTGAGTCTATATCAGATATTTCTCCGTTATCGTCGCTTTCATCACTATCTGTTAGGCCTTCAACGTTGATTTCTGCATCTTCAATTGAAGTAATACTACTCGTCGAACTTACATCGTCACATTCTTCAGCCCATTGTCTTACCACTTCTTCAAAATCAGGATCAGTTGGTTTTACACTGCGCTTTCTAGTTGCCATTATAAACAATAACACAATGACTCAAAACAGAAACTGAAAAACTACGCGTCTACAGGTATTTATATTGTGCGTTTGATCATATGTGAGCGCGTACGTATGCGCGTACGATTGCATTCCTTTTACAAGTCTCACAAGGTCAGGCAAATTGCAACGCTATTATTCGCAATCCTGTTTCAACAGGAACCTAACTAAAACAAACTAAGCATATGCAATAGCAACAGAAACATCTTGCTACTAAAGGATGTGAAAAATTAGCCGGGGTCTCGTAGACCCCACATCTGTAAAGTTGTAGTAGATTTAAAAAAAAATTTTTTTTTCGTCACTGAATTTGAAATTTAATCAAATTTGCTATAAGCCGTGTAAGAAAACGTGTGTTAGAAGAATTCGCGGAGCCATTTGGGTCTAACTATAAAAACACAGAAATATAACAACAATATAACAAGCCTGGGGTCCGACAGACCCCACATATGCATCCAAGGGTTAATGTACTAAATCCTACAATATTGTAGTAACATTCACAGCCCTGGCCTACAAATACTATGTACTTAGAAAGGGGCCCGGAAATGCTTCTTCAATAAGTCATGATATGACCAATAAATGTTAAGCTTTTGCGCGTTAAATCAAAAAATAGGTAGGTACCTCAAACGTGTTAAAATGTGTTTCTTATTAGAGATACTTTTGAATTGTTAACTTCCCTGTTATTTAACAATGTGATGGTATTACAATTTAAGGAGACATGTAAACTCGTCGTTCGTTCTCTTCAATGATAGATTAAGTTACAGCGGCGCAACTTTAACTACGTTTGCATTTGCATTGTTCATTATAAAATTTGATGGGGTAGCGAGAAATTCTATTGTGCGTTGTTTTATAAAAAGTATATTGGATTTAATTTAAGTTTTGTCACTCGTGTCGTGTATAGATGTGAATGTGAAAAAAAATCGTATACCTACTGTGAAAAAATGGACATGGACCGACCGTCTTTATATTATACCTATCTCGTTATGCATTTATGTCAAATAGTGATGGGCGATATTTCACGAACTGTGATTTGATCACTGATATCTTAAAATCACGACTGGTCACAGTTACCGGAGTACGTACAAAGTCGTTACTTGTGATCACGGTATTGCGTGGAACATAACAATAGTAGCGCAACCTGCGCAGCAACGTGTAATCAAAATCTAATATTTCTATTAAGTAAAGCTAGCTATATTTTAATAGATTCTCATGTTATTACGAAATTATTTATTATGTACAATCGTTCAAAAACCTAAAATCTGTAGTAATATTAAAGTAAATATATCAAATAATCATAAGTAGGTACCTATATACAGAGGAATACTAAAACTAATTATAACCTACAAAAAAATTAAATAGTATTTGAATACAAAAAATTGGTTTTCATGTTAACGTTAAGTAGTAAGTACACTTACCTATAACTACAATAACAACGTAACTAAATTATTAACTTTGGCAGTACTTTTCGTTTGCATTTAAAAATAGTAGCATCTGCACTTTTTTGTCGCTAAGTCTATTTCTCCGATCGGTTAATATTTGACCAGCCTTTGAAAATAAGCGTTCACATGGGACCGAGGTAGCGAGAACACATAATTTTTCCTGGGCTATTTTAGACAAATACGGCAGCATCTGTTTATGTTCTTTCCACCAAAGCAAAGGATCAGTATGCCGAGAAATAATTTCTTCCTCCATATATCGCTGCATTTCTATAATGGCTCGTGATGAAGAAGTTCCTTTTGAAGACGAAGCAGCGACGCTTTTGTCAAAAACATTCCAAATCGACATTTCTTCTGCTTCATTATCCCCAACGATTGTTTTTGATTTTTCATGGGAAGGTGTTGGTACTTCTTGTTGTGTAATCTTGTCGGCCAGTAACTGTATAATTTTTTTTTACATAATCAGCATTGGATTTTTCTGAAAATCCTACATTTTTAAATCTAGGGTCTAAAAAGGTTGTCATTGCCAGCGTGTTACTATTTTCAACTTTCCCCAGCCGTTCTTGTAAACTGGCACTTAAGAGAATCAGTGTTTCCCTAACAGGCTGAGAAAATTGTTTCTTCGATAACATGTTTAAGACATGGGTTAAACCATTATGTGTGGGAATAGTCAAAGAAGCTGTGCAATAATTTTCTCCGCTTAAACTTTTGGACGCGTCTTCAAACGGCCTTAAAATTTGACACAGCTCCTTTGCCATTGCCCAATTTCCTGATGTTAACACCGGCAATTCCTTATCGATCACAGCTACTGTACTCTTTACCGGCTCTTCTAATTCTATGAATCGCTGCAGCATATAAAACGTTGAGTTCCACCTTATAGAGACTTCCAAAATTAGTTTTTTTGGAGTTATGTTTACATTCTCCTGACATTTCTTCAGTTTGTCATTTGCTAAGTTGCTTTTTTTAAAATGGCGAACGATTTCTTTAATTTTTGCAAGAAGTGATTCAATTTCGGGATGTTTTAACACATCCTTAACAATTAAATTAATCGTGTGAGCCACACATCCCATATGCTTCCAGCCCAAATCGGTGAGAGCTTTTTGAATGTTTGCTGCATTATCTGAAATAGTCAGCAAAATTTTTTTCTCCAAATTCCACTGGCGCACTACTCTTAGCAATTCGGATGCTAAATTTTCAGATGTATGTCGCAAATTGCATGCAGAACACTCAAGTAACACAGATTTTAACTGAAAGTTATCGTCCAGAAAATGTGCAGTTACCGCAATATAGCTGACGATATTTATTGATGACCATGCATCTGTTGTAATACAAAGTTATTCCGCTTTTTAGCAATTCCCGAATTTTAAATAAGCATGTTTCATATGCAGCGGGTATTATCGTTTTTGAAATGACATATCGACTGGGTAACTCGTACCTAAGCAGGGTTCAACGATTTTACGAAATTTTTGAATCCAAAATCATCTACAATAGAAAATGGTTGCAGATCTTTTGTAAATAGATTAATTAAAGCGTTGTCAATTTTAGTTTTTGATTTTAAGGAGACTTTTGGGGGCAAATACGAAAGAACGCTGGTTTGAATTGGACGAGAACGAGATTTAATTTCTATTGTTTGTGGTTGTGAATCTTTGTCTTCTGTTGTTAGTACAGCTTGAGTGTGTGCAACTGCAAGTGTAGTAGTTGAGGACGTTGAGGTAGATGGTTGGTCTTGCCTTTGAAAATGACTTCCTGAGCTACCGGCAGCAGTAGCTTCCTAAATAAATGTAATTTGTACTTATGAAATAAGTAAGTTAGTATTACTTACATTATTGATACAGCCCTCTCGCTGACGTTTAACTTCACTTGAAAGGGCTATTGTGGGATGCCTTGTTTTTAAATGTTTTTTTAAATTTGAAGTACTTGTTTTGTATGACAATTTTGAACTGCACATATTACACTCCGCATAATAATCATCTATTGCTTTAAAAAACTGCCACAATTCACTAGTTTTTCTTTTATTTGACATTATCAGTAGGTAAGTAAACTTATCGTCAAGAATAAGAAATAACAACTGCAACTGCAAGTGCAAAGCAAATCACCAAATCCTTTATTTGTGTTTAAAATCAATTCTATAAAAGTATTCCAAGTAGGTATACACTATACAGGAAGCGAGGAAGGGTAAAGACGCAGATTTCCATAGTCATAAATTAGCATTTACCTGCATATTCCAAAAACAAACTTTGTACTCTTATTTGCCGCATTTGTTATTTGCAATTCGTTTATTACTCGCAGTTAAAAAGGAATGGATTAGTAACCAAAAACGTGTACTTTCAAAGCAAAAGAAGTTTATATTTTGCTTTTCACTACACCGCCCGCATTTTTTTCAATGTTTAAGTTTATTGCCTTATTTACGAACAATCAAGTTATTTTGCCGACAAATATCTTCTCACGCCTTCAAAATTAAGCAATATTGCTTTACTGTGTAGGTACAAAAATGTGTTGAATATGCTAAATTCCTATGCCAGGTATGAAGAACAATACGACTTTTACCAAGATCGGCTGTCTAGCACGCTCAAAAGAAGTAAATTAAAAGAATTCACATTTAAAAAATTATTTGTACGTAGATATCGTAATTATTATTGGATAGTCAATAGTCATATAATATCGATTAATTATTTTAGTGAAACTTCACCTACATTTATGTAGATAACAAAATACGCAGTGATCTTTTCATCTTCAATTAAATTTACTGCCCAGTTAATTTTTTTGGAATTGAAAACCATTGTTAACACAATTTTTTCTATGAAAGTTGACTTGTTCATATTTAATTGGAAATGAAAAAAAAATCGCCCCTAAATGTAATACCTAAGATTAATATCAGTACAGATGTAGTATTTATACATCTGTGATATCAGTTTTGAATATTATGTGAAGAGAGTACGGAGAATATAGGGGAAAGTTACCGCGATTGGACCACTTTTGGGTTTTTCATTAATTACAGACCAATATTTCTTTTTTTGGCTACAGTTAGAGTTACGTGGCGTTGGTATATATATATCCTTCTGCTTTATAATTTTAGAGAACATTTTTGAACCACTCAGTTTAGGGAAAACCCCGTTTTTCTAAACCCATGCAAGTGGTCCATTTGCGGAAACATGTTGCCTTGATTGAACCACTGGGTTCCTCAAATGGACCACACATTTTTTAACAGAGTAAGTAATGGCAATTCAAGTAAAAATATTTTATTTTTATAATTAAGACAGGTTTAATCATATCCATCTAATTTAAGGCAATAAGGACAAAAATAAAACTTTCTAAGAGGACTAACATTACCACAGACGGCATGTACCCACTTTGCACATTCTTGACACTGAATCATGTCTAGTTTGGAAGTTTTCTTGCACAAAACGCAATACCAATTTTCCTTTTCCTTGGCCTTCTTGTTGATGGTATTTCGATTACTTACTCCACTAGAAGTCGATGGTAGATCGGTGGTTGTATCATCCAAGCGTAGGTTTTTTGTTGCGTTTTTATTTAGCTTTTCATTTTTTTGGCTTCCAAATCGTTTTTGTATGGACTCTCCGTGAGCACACATGCTTTTTGAGCGCCCTTTGAAATCCTCTTTCCTTTCTTACTTTTTGGTTGAGGTACTGGAGATATTTCAGCTACGGATACAACGAGCTTGGTTGTCGATCGAGGAGTTGCGTTATTCTCTGAAATTAATGAAGAAAATCTTTTAGGAAACAGTACAGTTAGGTATGATGTAATACCTAATGCATGTTAATACCTACCTTCATTATTTGGAGTTAAGGGCCTAAATTCTTCGTTTTGTTCACTTTCAGTTATCTCAATATCCATTGGGATGGGTGCAACTTGTAAATTATCTGCAGCGGCATATTCATGTTCCGCAAAAACATTTCGATTTACTGGCCATATTCCAGTGCTTTTAAAACCACTTGCCGCATTCTCAATAGTAGCAGCTCGTTGGTAAGCAGGTGTAAAAATCTGAGCTATTTGAAAGAGTGATATGGTCAAGTTTGGATATGTTCGTAAAAATTTTTGCATTTCTTGAATGTAAAATGTTTCAAGAGGTTTGAAGAACGACACATCAAGGGGTTGCAGTTTATGTGTTGTGTGACCAGGCAGTTGCAGTAAAATTACTCCGTGCTCACGCGCCAATTCCAAAGCACGCAAATTTTTGCTATGCGTGGTATGCCCATCCAAACAGAGCAAAATTTTTTTCTCTTTTGTAGGATTGACAGTGTCAATAAAAAATTGCAACCATTTTAGGAACAATTCTGAATCAATATAACCAGTCTCTGAGATTTCGATAAGGCTTCCCGCTGGCGCTCCTACTTGTAATTCGGGTGCCATTCTTTTCCTTTTGAAAATTACCATTGGAGGAATATATTGTCCCGCTGCACTGACGCAACAAACAAACGTCGTATTTACACCGCGCTCTCCGCTTGCAATACCTGGAAATAAAAAAAAGTAAAATTTGTTAGCTACTTCAATAAAATACGCAACGAGGGCGGTAAATTTTTTAATAGCTGCTTTTACAGAAACGCATAAAGAGATAAGATATTTATAAGATATAAGATTGCCTTAATATTTTTTCACTATAGGTATGTACATACCTGATACCTGCTTTTTCCCCTTGGCGGCAATAACTTTTTGACACCGCTTTTGTACGGTCGAAAATCCGCTCTCATCGACGTTGAATATTCGTGTAGCATCCAATTTATTTTCATCACAAATTCTTTCCAACAAGTCAAAAAACTGCTGTACATTTTGTCTATTGAACCCTTTTGCTCTTGCTATAGAGGTATTTTCTGGCTGCCGTAGAGATAGGTCGGGGTTTCTTCTCATAAATGAGTAATACCATTTCTTTCCGGCACATCGTGTTTCCTTATTAAAGCTATGAGGCAAGTTATTTTTTTCGGCAATGTCAAAAGCAAGTTTACGAACGTCGAATGGTGTTAAACCAAACATCATTTCTTCTAGTTTTAACAAATGCTTTTTTATTTCGATTTCTATATCGTTTGAAAAAGTGGGAACGCCCCCATGAAATTTCACATTTGTATTGGCAATTTTGTTTTTTGACTCCAAATGCCTTTTGAGGGTAGCCTTTGGTACATTGTAAGTTCTAGCACTGGCATTAAGGCCTAACTCACCCTTTCGAAAAGCATTTATTGCTAAATTTAACTCTTCAACACTCCATTTGCAATATTTTGTTTTTGGCATCCTAAACAAATAAATATTCGTTGTTGCCTCAATTGGACCGGTCCATTTGCGGAAACAAAAGCTGGTCCAATTGAAGCAACATGCACTACACCCTAACCTACAATTTGTAATGGATCTTAAAACGATAAAAAGCATGTGTAAAACCTGCAGATATCTACCTTAAAATATGCTTTACTGAAAAAAATTACGTGCTTATGATTTACTTACTTTTAACCTCACTATTTTCTTCTATACGGTGAAACAAAACTATAAAAAAGTTGCGTAAAGTGTATATTCACTGACATCGGTCTAAAGATCAACTGCAAAAAGAGTTGCGTTGGTACTTTACATTATGTTGTTGGTAGTGACACTTATGAGCGTTATTACGAACTAGCGACCTTCGTAGGCTTTAGAACGTTGGTGGTCCAATTGAGGACATGGTCCAATCGCGGTAACTTTCCCCTACATATAAGTGAATCGTGAATGAGCGAAATTCGAAAGTCGTGATCACGTCACGCTTTCCAGTCACTGATACTTTAAAGTAGCAGTCACGAGTAACGTTGTGATTATAAAATCACGATATCGCCCATCACTAATGTCAAACTGATCGTCAAGTTTAAGCGCTTCTTAAACTAGACAAATAGATACCTTTTCAGGTAAAATGATTCATTTTGTAATCCTTTAAATACGGAAAAGAGCAAGTTAGCAACAGTCTTCAACAGTTCGTTCTTATAAGCTGTTTACTGCCTAATATGTAATTAATGTAATCATTATAAGTTAAAATAAATTGATAAGGTGCAGCAGCACAATCCGCGTATTCATTTCACGCGAATAAACATGGTCCTCGAGCCGGATTTAATTAATTAAATTAAACAAAAAAAAACTGAACCGAAAAACCCTACAAATTACATACGGTACAAGTGAGTGCGCCAAGTATCTCAATATTCATCATTTAATAGAAGTCCGTGAGTGTAACAAGCATTACATCAAAACTTCATTAAGTACCTACTTACAAAAGGTATCTCAGCCAATAAATCAAATCTTTACGCGACATCATCAGCATCGCAACAGGACATCAGAATTTCGTGCAATCAACCACAGCAACCAAGTAAGTTATAGTTACTTTCAACGTAAGTCCTTACCTTACATTCCTTATTGATACTGCCTCAATTTGCTATTAATAAACAGACACAGCCAAAGACAGCCAGTAGTAATAATAAGGTAGGTACGTATGAAAAGTTTAGAATATGTCAGGTTTATACCAAATTTTCTGTTGTGTTTTCATAAAGGCGGATTCAAATTCATATTAGCTAATTAATGATAGGATTATGGAATGTATTGTGTTGTTTATATTTTCTTAACCCATGTAAGTTAATAAAGAGACTTTAATCAGCCTTTGTGAAAATCGAGTTCAGTCATTACGTCATTAACATTTACTGTGCACACTGTTACTTATAATACAGCAGTTCATTTGTTAATTGTAGAAATAAATTCCACTAAAATTTTATTTTAAATATAACCCAACGCGTTTTTAGAGATACGGCGTTACATTTAAAATAACAAAGTTGGTGTCATTTCCGGAAAAACCGGAAGTGTTACGTAGACGCCATTATTTTATTTGAGGAGGCCACGCCCGAAAACCCCATCACCCAAATTTTCAAAATTCAAATCGTAATAGTTTCTGAAATATTCTAATGGGTGGTCACCGTGAGACACGCTGTATATGTATATGTATACATCGTATTTACATGATTCGTGGATATGTGCATGCTTCACTCCTCACTCTGGATCTTATGACGAAGCGCCGCGGGTCATTCGGATGAGCAGCGCTGGCGGGTATTCATTCCCGCATACGTCACTATCCGCAGTTGCAGGAGCTGGGGGTTCCAAGTGGGAACGGGTGTCGTCTCCAGTGTCTTTTCCGGCGTCGGAGGTAGTGGCGTCCCCGGCCATACAGGTGGGGTGCGGTCGCGAAAGGGCCGCCAGGTATTGCGTCGGTGCTTTCCGTACCTTTCGGGTGTCCCCGTCATTAGTAGGGGGGCCTCGCGTCGTACTCGGCTGTGGTGGACGTCGGTATCGATGATGTAGGGATCACGGTCTACCGACGCGAGGTGTACCGCGCTATCGTCAGCAGCGGTCCGTTCGGTGTATCGTCGGAAGTATCGCGGGTCGCTATCGGAAGCAGACGAGATCTTCACTATGAGCAGCAGAAGAACTCTGTCTTTCCTTCGCTTGTGAGCGTGCTTATAAAGTGAAGCGGGCCCTTCTGATTGGTGCGCGCGAGTGGGGTTTGGATGTGGCTCACGTATTGTAGTGGTGTACCACAGTACCTATACTTTTGTGTGATGCCCAGGGATTTAGGTGTGTTTTCCCATGAAATATAACTCTTTTACCACGTGTAAAACCTTTATTTTTTCACAGCTGCACCGACATCTGCTCGATTTATCAATTCATGCCTTTTCGGGAGGGTTGATTGAATGTTTTTCTTTTTTGCGTCAAAGATTTCATTAACGTCGTTTCTTGGCAACACTAATACAAGGTGTTTGGTGGCAGTTTTATGTTTTTAAATACGATTATTTCAAAAAGTAATAAACGGTACGGGGGGGAGGGTGGTGTCGTTGGAATCAGTGATCGTGCGGATTTCTCAATCACGATGTTGCACTGGTCGAGTGAGCAATTGCTTCGGCTATGAACACTCCACGGCCAGGGCCCAATCGATCTTCAAGGACGCCCGAAAACATTGAAGTGGTTGAAAAGAGTTTACGTGAAAATCCACGACTTTCGATACGGAGAACGGCAGCCTCACTGGGACTTCCAAGAGCGATTATTCATGAAATTTTAATAAAGGATTTAAAGTTCCATCCATATAAAATTCAAATCGTTCAAGAACTCAAAGAAAGTGATTTTGTTTCACGCAAAAATTTTTGTGAGACGATGTTGGAGCGTTTTCGTACTGTGAATCCCATTTTTTGGAGCGACGAGGCTCATTTCCATACCATAACTGATTGGTGCGCCTTATCTACGCATGGGATAATTGGACCATTTTTTTTCGAAAATGCTCGGGGCCAGGCGACAAATGTTAATAGTGAGAATTACTGACGCATGATAACGGATTTCTTTTTGCCGAACCATCCATCGTTTTCATCGCACACGTGGTTCCAACAGGATGGTGCGACCGCACACACGGCCAGAGATTTGATGAATTTGCTTCGGGAAGCTTTCCCACAAAATCTGATCAGTCGCTTTGGGGACATCCCGTGGCCACCGAGGTCCCCCGACTTAACCCCAATGGATTTTTTTTATGGGGCTACCTTAAATGGTAATTCAAGCATTAAAGGTGATAAACGGACGGATCTTGCAAAATGGATAGATCATAACATATCTCGCAAAGCTTCTAATGATCTGTTGGAAATGTTAAATAAATGGGGTTGTTTTCCTCTCCCACAAGATTGTAGAAGCTTATTGAAAACATCCATCTCATTCAATTCTTTTACTGAAGTGCCCCCAGGCAGATACCACCATTTTGGTATAGAGGTGGGACACTGTTCATACTCAATTTATCAAATAGCACTTTTCATAAAGATGTATTAGAACTCGACATTAATTGTGATGGGTTACCATTGGCTAAAAGTAGTGGAAGTCAGTTTTGGCCAATACTAGGTAGTATAAATGATGAAAAACTTGCGACTCATGTATTTCCTATTGGGTTGTTTCACGGCTTCAGTAAACCTAAGGATGTCCAATCATTTTTTAATTCTTTTGTAAATGAATTTCATATTATTCAAAAAACTGGTATTCAATATAAAGGCAGATCACTACGCCTTAAAATTTCAAAAATACTTTGCTGCGCCAGCTAAATCTTTCTTGCCTTGCGTTGCAGGCCCAGTGGCGGTCTGTGTGTCTAAGGCTTAGTCGGCATTTTACAGGAGAAGCAAGGAAGGCCTTTTTTTTAGAGGTGAGGGGAATTTTTGAGGCTCGCGGCGGCATTTATTCGGGACGATGGACATTATGTACTAAAGTTTAATGTTCAATAAACAATTTTTTTATTATAATGTTTATAAGGGTCGGTTTAAGAATAAATAAGATCATAGGTTGTTTAGAACGATTTGTTTATTAAAATAAAACAACAACCTCAAACATAAAAAATAAAAAGCTATAAAAAACAAAACAATTTAACGAACTCAAACTAGAAAACTCAAACTATGGGAACAGAACATGATCGTGAACGAGAATTAGAAATAATAGAAATATTATTAAATTAATAAACCTGTCAATTCTTCTGACGATTGGGCTACTTATTTAAAAGATATATTTGTCATTTTTAATGGTAGCGATCAAGATAAAGGTAATCAAAAATCACAAAACCTCCCCCATGAATAACATTTAATTATAAAATTGTTATCAATAGGATGATAAGATGACATGTTTCAACACGTTATAGTGTCATCATCAGGCTATAAAGAGTAACATAAGCATAAAAACTACTAATCAGTGTACTTACTTAAAACAGGTTAAGTTAAACGGGATGAAATATAAAGATGGTGTAATGGAAATGCATGAGGTGAAATTTAAACTTTGAAAATAATTAAATTGTCATGGAAAGTCAATCCAGCACTGAAAGAAAAAAAAATTAAGGAAAAGTTCAAAAAATTAACAACTTACAAATCGCTAATATTGATTGGCTAAAGTTGATTAAACGAGGTCAGAAATTCATGCTAGAAATTAAAGGTTAAAAATAGCAAAGTGTAAGGAACATTACTTACGGGAAAAAAACTTAGTGAACACCAAATTGAAAAACTTTGAAAACGTGGGGCAAAGCCCCTTAATCAGGATAAAACCACATGAGTAAAACACCACCGACAACCACAAACAAAATGGAGTCGCCGGCGCAATGATAGCAAATTTGAAAACGAAGGTAGGGATTTGAAAATAGACAAAGGCAACTGAAAAACCGACCAACCGTCGGAACCAAAATACGAGGTGTAAATCAAAAAATTTTAGGGCAAAGAATTATAAAATGAGCAAATTCTTGTTGATATTCAAAACTTCATTTAGGGATGAGGAAGGATTTTGGTTTTCAGTTGCCTTTGTCTATTTTCAAATCCCTACCTTCGTTTTCAAATTTGCTATCATTGCGCCGGCGACTCCATTTTGTTTGTGGTTGTCGGTGGTGTTTTACTCATGTGGTTTTATCCTGATTAAGGGGCTTTGCCCCACGTTTTCAAAGTTTTTCAATTTGGTGTTCACTAAGTTTTTTTCCCGTAAGTAATGTTCCTTACACTTTGCTATTTTTAACCTTTAATTTCTAGCATGAATTTCTGACCTCGTTTAATCAACTTTAGCCAATCAATATTAGCGATTTGTAAGTTGTTAATTTTTTGAACTTTTCCTTAATTTTTTTTTCTTTCAGTGCTGGATTGACTTTCCATGACAATTTAATTATTTTCAAAGTTTAAATTTCACCTCATGCATTTCCATTACACCATCTTTATATTTCATCCCGTTTAACTTAACCTGTTTTAAGTAAGTACACTGATTAGTAGTTTTTATGCTTATGTTACTCTTTATAGCCTGATGATGACACTATAACGTGTTGAAACATGTCATCTTATCATCCTATTGATAACAATTTTATAATTAAATGTTATTCATGGGGGAGGTTTTGTGATTTTTGATTACCTTTATCAATTTCACCCCATTTCGAGAAGAATTCCCCAACAACTAGTAATGGATCCTTTCAAGTTCAACTTGGCTAACCGAGCCTCAATTTTCCATAACTACAAGAAACTTAGCATTAAACTCAAGCATACTTCACTGAAAATCTGGTTCAACAGTAGCTGCCTAAAACATCAATTGATCCCCAACTATATTCAACTCAATTGCAAGAATAATTCCAATATCGCCAGGTCCTCACTCGAAGTCGGCAAGACCCATTGGTTGAAGAAAGAACTACAACATTGGTACAGGTACAGAGACGACCTTAACCTTCACCTCTACGAAGCCCACTTGTTAATTATTAAGTCTTTTCACCCTTTAGAATTAAATCAGTTGCTATCATTAGTTAAGGACTCGGTCGAGACCTTCGGAGCTAACCTTTTCAACAAACTTAAGTTAAAAATTAATAATTTATTAGATAAGAAAGTTCACAATTTGTATCATGCTCATGATAAATTTCACCAACCCGCCAGTAGTCACAATGTTAATTCAAAAAATTTTCAGTTCCACAATAGGACCATTAATTTAAGTCAAACTCATTTTAGTGCTGACGAGATGGATCTTTTGAGACTTGGCCTCAAACACAATCCCCACACGTTGGACCAAGAACTTGTTGATCATTTCAAACTTGATGTTGAGGTTATCTTACATCATAATTCACATATCACTAATATTCAAAATCTAAGAGCGATATGCTCAGAAAAACTTAAGAAAGTCAAAGTCCCTCCGGGTAGATTCAACAATATTATTCTCAATAAGATCAAGACCAAGCTCAGGAGATCGGACCTTGTCTGCACTAAAGCCGATAAGGGCAACTCCATTGTTATCCTCAATAAGTCAGATTATGTTTGTAAAGTTAAAGATTTCCTTGATGCCAATGATTTCCAGTCTAAGAAAATCAATTTCAACCATTTTGTGAAAGGAGTCAGGCAATTCATCACTGAGAATCGGGATATTCTTAACACTCAATTTCTTATCAATCATTACAAGTTGCTAATTATGAATCCTTCTTTTCCTCGTCTTTATGCCTTGCCTAAGATTCATAAACCCAATTTCCCTATGCGCCCGATCGTTTCTTTTACCAACACCCCTGTGTCTAAATTGTCCGACTGGCTTAACCACACCCTTAGAAATATGTTAAACTTTCAATTTCCACATTCAATTAAAAACTCATTAGAGTTGTCTAATGAACTTTCAACCAAAGAGATCGACATCAATTGTTCCTTGTTGTCCTTTGATATTGTCAACCTTTTCCCAAGTGTCCCGTTTGAAGATTGTTTGAAGGTGGTGACTGAATACCTTTGCTCTTCTAATTTAATTGATTCAGTTTGCAAGTTCCTCATTGATAGCTTAAAATTAGTCTACAAACAAAACTTTTTCCAATTTAATAACTCTTCCTACATTCAAACCTCGGGTCTTCCCATGGGAAGTAACCTTTCACCTCTTTTAGCTGAATTGTTTCTCACCGCGTTAGAATCCAATAGTCTTTTGAACAACAGTTTGATCAAGGAACATTT
Organism: Pyrocoelia pectoralis; assembly: GCA_036250285.1. Lineage (NCBI taxonomy): Eukaryota > Metazoa > Arthropoda > Insecta > Coleoptera > Lampyridae > Pyrocoelia > Pyrocoelia pectoralis. Next base: position 46,725,923 of record CM070075.1, read on the forward strand.
CGTCTTTTACAAAAGGTATGTGGACGACATTTTTGTCATCTTTCAAGGCAACGACCATGATATAGATCTTAGTTTTCATTACCTCAATAGTCTTCATCCTAATATCAAATTCACGTTAGAGAAAGAAATAAATGGTTGCCTCAATTTTTTAGACTTGAAAATTACTAGACTTAATAATCATTTAGAGATAGATATTTTTAGAAAACCCACGACCACTGATCACGTCATCCCTTTCAGTTCCTACCACCCCCTTTGCCACAAACTTGCTGCCTTCAGATTCTTCTTCAACCGGCTTTTCAGTTTGCCCTTAAACCAATCAAACTTTGATAAAGAATTTAATTTGATATTTGATATTGCTGCCAGGAATGGTTATCCTAAGCCTTTAATTCACAAGTTGTTCCACCGTATCTTTCATAAATTTAAAATTAAAAATCATACTACCTTGCTTTCGGGTATCTCTGACCCCCCAAAAAGGTTTTTTTGTCTGCCTTATATCGGCTCTGCTTCTCATTCTTTTAGTAATTTGTTTAAACAATTTAATATTCCCATTGTTTTTTCCTCCAAACACAACCTGAAAAGTTACCTGGTGCACACGAAAGACAAACACGATATTTTGGATAAATCCGGCGTGTATAAATTAATTTGCAATACATGTGGTTCCGCTTACATCGGTCAAACTGGTCGCAAGTTTAAAGCCAGATTCGCAGAACATTTCGCTTGCATCAGGAATAACAATCTGTTCACAAAATCTTCCTTCGCCCAACACATCCTGGAATATGGCCACGATTTCGATCCCAACAACAATTATGAAATTTTACATATCGAAGGGAAAAGTACTAGGCTAAATTTACTAGAAGTGAAAGAAATAATCAATTTATATAACCAAAATCCTTCCTCATCCCTAAATGAAGTTTTGAATATCAACAAGAATTTGCTCATTTTATAATTCTTTGCCCTAAAATTTTTGATTTACACCTCGTATTTTGGTTCCGACGGTTGGTCGGTATTTCAGTTGCCTTTGTCTATTTTCAAATCCCTACCTTCGTTTTCAAATTTGCTATCATTGCGCCGGCGACTCCATTTTGTTTGTGGTTGTCGGTGGTGTTTTACTCATGTGGTTTTATCCTGATTAAGGGGCTTTGCCCCACGTTTTCAAAGTTTTTCAATTTGGTGTTCACTAAGTTTTTTTCCCGTAAGTAATGTTCCTTACACTTTGCTATTTTTAACCTTTAATTTCTAGCATGAATTTCTGACCTCGTTTAATCAACTTTAGCCAATCAATATTAGCGATTTGTAAGTTGTTAATTTTTTGAACTTTTCCTTAATTTTTTCTTTCAGTGCTGGATTGACTTTCCATGACAATTTAATTATTTTCAAAGTTTAAATTTCACCTCATGCATTTCCATTACACCATCTTTATATTTCATCCCGTTTAACTTAACCTGTTTTAAGTAAGTACACTGATTAGTAGTTTTTATGCTTATGTTACTCTTTATAGCCTGATGATGACACTATAACGTGTTGAAACATGTCATCTTATCATCCTATTGATAACAATTTTATAATTAAATGTTATTCATGGGGGAGGTTTTGTGATTTTTGATTACCTTTATCAATTTCACCCCATTTCGAGAAGAATTCCCCAACAACTAGTAATGGATCCTTTCAAGTTCAACTTGGCTAACCGAGCCTCAATTTTCCATAACTACAAGAAACTTAGCATTAAACTCAAGCATACTTCACTGAAAATCTGGTTCAACAGTAGCTGCCTAAAACATCAATTGATCCCCAACTATATTCAACTCAATTGCAAGAATAATTCCAATATCGCCAGGTCCTCACTCGAAGTCGGCAAGACCCATTGGTTGAAGAAAGAACTACAACATTGGTACAGGTACAGAGACGACCTTAACCTTCACCTCTACGAAGCCCACTTGTTAATTATTAAGTCTTTTCACCCTTTAGAATTAGATCAGTTGCTATCATTAGTTAAGGACTCGGTCGAGACCTTCGGAGCTAACCTTTTCAACAAACTTAAGTTAAAAATTAATAATTTATTAGATAAGAAAGTTCACAATTTGTATCATGCTCATGATAAATTTCACCAACCCGCCAGTAGTCACAATGTTAATTCAAAAAATTTTCAGTTCCACAATAGGACCATTAATTTAAGTCAAACTCATTTTAGTGCTGACGAGATGGATCTTTTGAGACTTGGCCTCAAACACAATCCCCACACGTTGGACCAAGAACTTGTTGATCATTTCAAACTTGATGTTGAGGTTATCTTACATCATAATTCACATATCACTAATATTCAAAATCTAAGAGCGATATGCTCAGAAAAACTTAAGAAAGTCAAAGTCCCTCCGGGTAGATTCAACAATATTATTCTCAATAAGATCAAGACCAAGCTCAGGAGATCGGACCTTGTCTGCACTAAAGCCGATAAGGGCAACTCCATTGTTATCCTCAATAAGTCAGATTATGTTTGTAAAGTTAAAGATTTCCTTGATGCCAATGATTTCCAGTCTAAGAAAATCAATTTCAACCATTTTGTGAAAGGAGTCAGGCAATTCATCACTGAGAATCGGGATATTCTTAACACTCAATTTCTTATCAATCATTACAAGTTGCTAATTATGAATCCTTCTTTTCCTCGTCTTTATGCCTTGCCTAAGATTCATAAACCCAATTTCCCTATGCGCCCGATCGTTTCTTTTACCAACACCCCTGTGTCTAAATTGTCCGACTGGCTTAACCACACCCTTAGAAATATGTTAAACTTTCAATTTCCACATTCAATTAAAAACTCATTAGAGTTGTCTAATGAACTTTCAACCAAAGAGATCGACATCAATTGTTCCTTGTTGTCCTTTGATATTGTCAACCTTTTCCCAAGTGTCCCGTTTGAAGATTGTTTGAAGGTGGTGACTGAATACCTTTGCTCTTCTAATTTAATTGATTCAGTTTGCAAGTTCCTCATTGATAGCTTAAAATTAGTCTACAAACAAAACTTTTTCCAATTTAATAACTCTTCCTACATTCAAACCTCGGGTCTTCCCATGGGAAGTAACCTTTCACCTCTTTTAGCTGAATTGTTTCTCACCGCGTTAGAATCCAATAGTCTTTTGAACAACAGTTTGATCAAGGAACATTTCGTCTTTTACAAAAGGTATGTGGACGACATTTTTGTCATCTTTCAAGGCAACGACCATGATATAGATCTTAGTTTTCATTACCTCAATAGTCTTCATCCTAATATCAAATTCACGTTAGAGAAAGAAATAAATGGTTGCCTCAATTTTTTAGACTTGAAAATTACTAGACTTAATAATCATTTAGAGATAGATATTTTTAGAAAACCCACGACCACTGATCACGTCATCCCTTTCAGTTCCTACCACCCCCTTTGCCACAAACTTGCTGCCTTCAGATTCTTCTTCAACCGGCTTTTCAGTTTGCCCTTAAACCAATCAAACTTTGATAAAGAATTTAATTTGATATTTGATATTGCTGCCAGGAATGGTTATCCTAAGCCTTTAATTCACAAGTTGTTCCACCGTATCTTTCATAAATTTAAAATTAAAAATCATACTACCTTGCTTTCGGGTATCTCTGACCCCCCAAAAAGGTTTTTTTGTCTGCCTTATATCGGCTCTGCTTCTCATTCTTTTAGTAATTTGTTTAAACAATTTAATATTCCCATTGTTTTTTCCTCCAAACACAACCTGAAAAGTTACCTGGTGCACACGAAAGACAAACACGATATTTTGGATAAATCCGGCGTGTATAAATTAATTTGCAATACATGTGGTTCCGCTTACATCGGTCAAACTGGTCGCAAGTTTAAAGCCAGATTCGCAGAACATTTCGCTTGCATCAGGAATAACAATCTGTTCACAAAATCTTCCTTCGCCCAACACATCCTGGAATATGGCCACGATTTCGATCCCAACAACAATTATGAAATTTTACATATCGAAGGGAAAAGTACTAGGCTAAATTTACTAGAAGTGAAAGAAATAATCAATTTATATAACCAAAATCCTTCCTCATCCCTAAATGAAGTTTTGAATATCAACAAGAATTTGCTCATTTTATAATTCTTTGCCCTAAAATTTTTTGATTTACACCTCGTATTTTGGTTCCGACGGTTGGTCGGTATTTCAGTTGCCTTTGTCTATTTTCAAATCCCTACCTTCGTTTTCAAATTTGCTATCATTGCGCCGGCGACTCCATTTTGTTTGTGGTTGTCGGTGGTGTTTTACTCATGTGGTTTTATCCTGATTAAGGGGCTTTGCCCCACGTTTTCAAAGTTTTTCAATTTGGTGTTCACTAAGTTTTTTTCCCGTAAGTAATGTTCCTTACACTTTGCTATTTTTAACCTTTAATTTCTAGCATGAATTTCTGACCTCGTTTAATCAACTTTAGCCAATCAATATTAGCGATTTGTAAGTTGTTAATTTTTTGAACTTTTCCTTAATTTTTTCTTTCAGTGCTGGATTGACTTTCCATGACAATTTAATTATTTTCAAAGTTTAAATTTCACCTCATGCATTTCCATTACACCATCTTTATATTTCATCCCGTTTAACTTAACCTGTTTTAAGTAAGTACACTGATTAGTAGTTTTTATGCTTATGTTACTCTTTATAGCCTGATGATGACACTATAACGTGTTGAAACATGTCATCTTATCATCCTATTGATAACAATTTTATAATTAAATGTTATTCATGGGGGAGGTTTTGTGATTTTTGATTACCTTTATCAATTTCACCCCATTTCGAGAAGAATTCCCCAACAACTAGTAATGGATCCTTTCAAGCGATCAAGATATTGATATTAGATTATATATTAGTGTGCAATGTTTCCAGTTTACTTCATGATATGGACACAAATGCTACTGAAATGTTCAATTAAGATTTAATTTAATTAAGAATTAATTATTCTTTAAAAAATTCGGATGAAGCATGATGCAAGGCGGCAGCTATATCATACAACACTAAAGGAGAGTTCATGATTGCAAGGTATTCATTTCTTCATGGAATTGAACCTGGACACCATATAAGATTGTTCTACAGAAATACACGCAGCGTTGCCAACCCTACCGATTTTTCGGTAGATCTACCGATTTTTACTTATTCCTACCGATCTACTGAATAATTTCTATTCCTACCGAAATTTCCAAAACGTCTTCGCGCGAAATTTGAACACACTTCAATCATTCTCGAACGCACTGTATAAGCTCTTTTGAATAGAATAATGGTTTTCTTATGTTTAAAAATGCATTTTTATAGCTAACTTGGCTTTTATTCTAGTATAGGTACTAACATAAACCTAGTAACTTAATATGTGCTTCAGGACAGGTCATTTACATATACGTATAAATAAATTAGTTTAGTCAGCAAATTGAATATTGTGAAATTGTCATATTCATGATTCATTAAACTTATGAATTATAATATAAGTCAGAGCAAGGAGCCAGATATAAGAATGATAGAAGAATGAGAATCAATAATAGGGTTATTGCATTCAAAAACGTATATGGACAATAACACGTGCTTTAATTTTAAAATTGAACCATGTTTATTTAATAAAATGAATAAAAGTAATTTATATAAAAAAGATTCAGATATTAGCAGTAGTGATGATTGAGGAATAGCTCTTTTATTTTTAATTTTTGTAGGTTAGATATTTTACTGTAATTTGTATTTTTTTAGTTTGTAAACAAATAATAATAAATGCAACTTTTAAATTTCTACCGATTTTTTTCGAAGTCTACCGATTTTTAGTAACATCATCTACCGAAAACTCGCAGTCATGGGTTGGCAACACTGAATACACGTACTATAACAAAACGTAAGTAGGTATACGATGATTGATGATTGATGCAACGATAATTATTTTTTAAGAAAACGAAACAGGAACACTTTTTCCCCTACGGACGAAGATTATGGCCCGGTAACAGGTACGCCATGTAATGATATGGCAATTTTACAATCTAAAAGTGATTTATGGCAAATGGAAAGAAAAAACGTATTACTGCCTCAAGTTTTGTGCGAATATGCAAACAATGAAAAACAACGTGTACTAGTAAAACCGTTGCGGCACTATGTTAAACAAGGTTTGACTGATGGCTGTACATCGTTTGAACCCTCGACGTAGATGCTAAAATGTAATAGATTAAGTAATAACGATTACACCATTGATTTGCAATAAATATTTTTTATTCAAATGTGCGTTTTATTTATCATATTTCACAAAGTAAGCAGACGGTATAATAGGGAACAACGCCTTAATTGAAATTAAAAGCGCGCGAAAAGTGGAAACTTAGATCCTGTTCAAGCTGTTTTAGAAAAAAAGGATTGAATATTGTGAAAAAAAACGAAAAGATTTTCCTAAAACGATCACACATCTACTATTACCAAGCGCAGGGATTGTTACATAAAACGTAGAACACCGTGTTTAATACATAAACCATATTCCATACTTTTGCATATTTTTTAGACCACCGTTATATTTATTTTATTTGTTTCAGAGATGACATTTTTTGGACGGAACGAATGTAAAGAAATTGACGTCATTCTACATGAATTGTCTGTTACTCGAACTGGTCGACTGTAGGAGATCGAGTGGACAAAACATTCGCAACATCTACGTAACCTATAATATTCTAACGTATATTTTAATGTTAAAAATATATTTTTTCCAATCCCATTAAAAAATGGAGGCTTTTTTAGAAATGTCACTTTTTTCACTGCTATTGACGTCAGAACAAAAAATCGTATATCCATAATACATGTGTATAAGCAAACCGTTAATAAATGGATTGGGTCATATAAATTAACAAACAGCAAACAAAATTTATCGCTCTAATGATTATCCTATAATAAGCGGTTCAGGAAGTAGGTACCTACCTGACCTGATTAATATCCCTCGGGGTGAAATTCAAATCTCACAAAATTGTCGAATAAAATGTAATTTTAAAAACACTTTTGATACGGATTACAGTATTAATTCTCCAGTTGGGAAACATTGCGTTATTTTATATAACCTTTTAATTCTGTAGAATTTGGCGGGGCCATTTTTTTCGCCGGTATTTTTATAATTCAATCCGAGTGTCACCAGGTACTACAGCAAGTAAGGTTAAAGGGTATGCTGGAATAATAGGCAATGAAAAAGCCGATAAAGTTCGCCCGACTGGCCTCAAAACAACCGTTTTATGGTCCAGAGCCGGCTCTTCCACTTTCAGTATCAACTGTAAACAACTTAATAACCCAGGACACCTACCCAACACAGAGCTAGGTAGAACTTGATGTTAAACTGCCGCCACGCGAGAGAGGCCGAGAGAACCATCTCGTAGCCTGGCGCGCTTCTCTACAGGGCTATCCCGAGGAAACCGGCGGCTACGTGTAGGTATACGTTCTGGACACTCTAAACTTAATAAGCACATGCACCGCATGGGCTTGGTAGATTCACCAGCCTGTAGAGGATGCTACACAGACGACGAGACGGCGCAACACATACTGTGTGAATGTCCCGTATTTGTCAAATTAAGATGATCCATGTTGGGACTTGGGAGAATCCTGACCGGAGATGGCTAAGATTAGAGTCGCTAACCCCGTCCAGCATCCTCAGGTTTATCTCACGTGTGGGATGGCTTGAGTGACGTTGCGGGGTCGAACGACTCTAATCAGGGAGGTAGCACAAAGGGCCCTAATAGATGGCCCAGGTGCGCGTGGGCTTTCCAACCCTCCCATCGAAATCCAGTACCTGAGCGCAAACTCATATCCACTTTAATAATTGGAATAGGAACAACTCGAAAAATTCATTACTCAAAACATCCAATTTTTTTTTCTTTAATTGTAGATAACAAAGGTAGGTTTTGTGAAAAGGTTTTGATTTACAAAAGATGAATCGATATGTAATTTACCAAATGAAAGTCTAATGAATTGAATTGCTTTGTTATATTGTATTAGTAATGACCTAAATATATATTTCCAAAGTATATAGAATACTTATCGGTTGGTTATTTCTTTAATTCATCAATTATTCAAACTGAAAGACCGATTACAACATTTCGCACGGGGAAAATTGCGAAAGAAAGAAAATTAGAGAACAAATCGACGTACAACGCCGTCGAAGTAAAGTCCAGGTGATTTATTCTTTTCAGTGAAACCGCGAACGAGGAGTTAGACGTCATTTATTTTCGCTAACATAAAATATTGGCCTTTTGGAAATAGAAGTCAATTTAAAATAACTTCGTGTTCATACCTTAAATGTTCTGTGTTTGTTTAAGGACTTGTTACTGTGGGTACTATCGATTTTGTAATGTATGGCACCGAATTGTGCTTATTCGAAATATAAATTACGTCTTATCCTTAGTATCGAACGACAAAAAATCATTTATGTTCTAAAGTACATCATTCCGGTAATTTCTACGCTTGTACTATTCATAATCTACTTCGAAAGGGATAATATTTTTTCATAGTAAAGGCATCAAGATTCTTGTAAATACACAAAACTTTCATTGTTAACTCATTATCTTCAGAGATTTGGGTAACAATTGTCGCCCTATTTTAATTTTGGCTTTGCTGCGAGGGAAGGAACCAGAGACCTAACGCGTCTAGTAGCTCATGAGCATTGAATAAAGTGAGAGCATGGCAGTCAATTTGAGTAAAACGAAGTGTATTACTGGGTGACAAGTGTATCCCAGCGCGGCTAGTTACATTTCATGTAAAAGTAAGCTTGACAATATTTTACTTGTTGTTTTCAGTTGCTATTATCCTAACATAGTGGCATTTTGTTTCTTCTCAATACTATTATAGTATACACTTTTTTTATTTACAAACGAGAGCACCATTTATTATTTAAAAAAAACAATTTACTTTACATGTAAATTTTGCATAAATGCTTCTCCTCGCGGTATAACGGTTTGAACTTGCGTTGGGATTATTTATGTAACATTTGTCACGTGCTTGATAATATGTTAATAGGAGATTAATAATTACATATAATTGATATAGATTCTCATTTTGCATTTATTTGGAAATCAACAACATGGCAGCATGCAAAAGCGTCTTTATCGCAACTGCGGAGAGTCTGTCAATGGGAGCCGCTTATTTGCAAACGCTCACATGGTATGTGTGTCGACGATACCGGTGACATTTATTGTAAATATCTGATTGAATTCCTTGGTATTTCCACGAAGTATCGAGAGTGTATGTAATCTGGAATGCGTGTACTGATCACTACTCACGTACAGAGTTTCAATCAAGTGAAGCAAATAATTATGTCCTCATTGCTCCTCGACTTTCAACTTTAGGCTGGATCCCGCACGAGGAGCCAGATTACCCATCCGAGGGGTCAGATTAACTAACCAAATATCTTCTGTTTAGGACGATGCAGGTATGTTTTTAATTTGTAAAAGTCTGTTAATTGATTTCAATTTAACGTTCAATTCTATACTTGTTATGCACTGGAGTCTACATCCGACATATTGAATTTGTTCTTCCTGAACCCCAACACCATGTACTTTTTCAACCAACTTCAAAAAGTTGGTTACTAAATTCGTCCGGATGTCTGTGTGTCTGTGCGTTGGTCAATGTTACAGGGTTTAGAAAGCTGGAAGTGGTGTCATCTTATAGCAAATTCTTCACTGATTCCAAATCGCTGGTAAATTTTTTGATCGGATCACCCGTTCGCCGTCAGGACGCCATTAAAGTCAAAATATACACCCTTTAATATCTCGAGAACGACACGCCCAATTACAAAAAGAAAAAAATACGTTTCCTTTATTTGTTGAAACCTATTGAGTCATGATACGTAAACATCACTCTCACCCCTCCTGTGGGGTGGAGCGGGGGTGAGTTTTCAAAACTTAAATGGGAACACCTATTTTTTATTACTTTTGGATTCTCCATAAAAAACGATACTCAAATTGCAAATTTCACCCACAACTGCAACCCCTTTTTTGGGGGTGGAAAGGGGGAAAATTGCACGTCCGCAGAAAAACAATCTTTTTTCACTTTTTTTCCCTCTAACATTTCTTCGTGATTTCCAAATTGTCCGTCACCCTCTCCACTCCCATCTCCCTTAAGGGTGGAAAGAAAAACAATGACTCATTTGTGCAGAATCCGGCGTGGTTGTGTCTGAGGTGGGGAGGGGGGTAGTTATTTACATATATATTGTATATAGTATATGCCATAATTAGTTACAGATTTGAAGTTGGTTGAAATTAAAATTCTATAAGAATATGCGCCTTTTGATACTTGTTTGTTTATGCAGATAGCCGTGGTTGCCGCTTGTAACTTTTGGTATATTTTCATGTCTTAAAACCATACAACTTGCTTTCATGTACCTATGTTATTTTTGTATGTAAATTCTTTTTGTTGATTTGTACATGTAATATGTATTTGTAATTTACAGCAACCCGTATTGTGATTGAAGGCCTTCAACAATTTTAATCTTCATGTCATGTCTTAATATTTATCAATTGTCTGGTGCTGTAATTTAATTGATCCTTATTTAATTAATTGTGTAAACGAGGAGTTTTCTTCACAGTTCATTCTCCTCGTAGTCGTCGGTTGAACTGTGCACTCTTCTTTTCGGATTTGTTTTACCAAGTAACCAAATTTTAGGGAAAGTCAATTAATGCATTTTTTTATCTTTGCGCGTCTATTTTACATAACAGGGGGATCTACTAGACGATTGCGATCACGTGCCAGGTATGAGTGGAGTTTGACGGGTAGTTTAAATTTTACAGCGTCTGTTTAAATTTGAGGTAGGTTTGTTTTAGAGGGAAAGTTTAGTTTAGCGTTCATTTTTTTAAATATTTCCCTCTCTGGTTTGAATTTTGTAAATGTAGTGTAAAGTTAGAGTAGGACCTGGGGGTAAGAACATTACAAGACCCATTTCCATGAATGTCTAGGTTTCTTTGACGAGTAAAAATAAGTGGAACAAAGTCTCCTGCCGCATTTACAAAACCACACAGGTAGTCCAGTCAATGCAGGGGTTGTAGAGGACATGGAAGAGGACAGAATTTTTGACCTCAGGGATATGTTTGGAGTAGTTAGGAGGTAAACATGTCAAAAGTCCCCGGACCTACGAGGTGAGCCGGGTGCAGAGGGGGGCGAAGAAGGTTCCTGTTTCTGGTTTTTCGCTGAAATCTCGAAAACGGTGCATCGCATCGAAAACGAAATCCTATGAAAAATAAAAGCTGATAAAATTTCCTACAAGATTGTTTCCATTCATTTTCTTTCTATCCCCAATAGTTTTCGAGATATTCGCCAGCAAAAGTTTCAAATTGTTGAAAAAAACGTTTTTGCCTCACATTTCTTGACAATCTTTTTCTCCTAGCGGCTCAGCCTTTAGTTTGACAGTGAAGTCCTTCAAGAGGAAGTTGTAGAGAATTATATTTCCTTCAAAATGAGATATCATTTATTATTTTATCGTTATCATGTCAAGAGTTATAGCTATTTAAAATTCCGGATAAATCCCACAATGTTGGATGAAAACGGCACGTTACTCGTTCTCGTTTTTCTAGTGTTTTTAGTTTTCTCAATTGGAATATTTTGATGACTTCCGACACCGATCCACCATATTTGGTCGACCCCCCCCCCCCCCCCCCAAGACGCTTACAACTACAAGGTTATAAATATTTCCATTGCTCCACCAATACTAGTCACTACCCTATATCCCTTTTGCGGCTACATGAGAAGTAGTTTATTGCTGTAGTGGAACAAGATACAGCGAGCAACAATGTTACTTGAGATTGGGAACAACGTTATTAAAATCCACTGCGCTCAGCTTTTATATGCAAACATATCTAATAAGTGCGCTCCCTTTAGAGTACGCGACGTGCAGACAACAGTTCTCTTCGTTTTTCACGTGATTAGCTTCCAGTCTGGTAGCAGACGTTCTGTCTGGGTGAAATAACCAATGGGGAATGATTAAGAGAGAGGCAGATGACGCACGGTCGACTCGGGCTTCGAAACCCGAGCCCAATTTAACCGAGGGGCTGAAAGTATTTTGAAGTTTAGTTCCCTTCCAGCGTGAATTGAGTGATGTTGAGTTATAAATGTGTTCGAAAACTCTGAGTTTCTTTTATATCTTGTGAGTCCGATTATCGTTCGAGATGACTGTCAAGTGTTTTTGTGTGGCGGAGACACCGACCAATCCAGTGATGACGTTTTACGAGTGACAGAAAAAGGAATATTGGCGCTTGTAGCTACAAGTAAGGATAGTAGAGACGACAGGGCCCCCAGCTACGTGGCTTGAAAACCCTTCTAGTTCACAAATCATGTGGTAAAACTATACCAGAGCACAAAGCATTAAAGCTGAGTTGAAGAGGCAGGTAGCGACAAGAAAGTCAATGGTTGCGTCAACGTCATCTGAATCAACTGAGGTCGTCACTACCACAATTTGATTTCAAAAATCATTGCTTTCTATGTGCAGACCCTGTAGAAGTGTAGAGAACGAAAAAAAGGAAGCCTCTTCAAAAACGGAGAGTGGTGTATCACGTACAAACATTTGCTATACAACAAACATGTAAGAATGTTCGTCTAATGTCATGCAAGTTGCATTAACTGTTGTTTATTATTCGGTTACTTTCTCCTTAAGTTTTACACTGTTAATACACAATATTCAGCTATATAAATATAACCGCGGAAAAACAAGAATGAACGATAGGTGGTTTTCTTCCAAATTTCTGGGATTTACCCGGAAATTTCAAATAGCTGTAACTCTTAACAAGCTTAAGATAAAATAATAAATGATATCTCGTTTTGAAGAAAATGTAATCCTCTACAACTTCCTTTGGGAGGAATTCGCTGTAAAACTAAAGGCTTGGCCGCTAGAAGAAAAAGATTGTCAAGAAATGTGAGGCAAAAACGTTTTTCTGAACAATTTGAAACTTTTGCTGGCGAATATCTCGAAAACTATGGGGCATAGAAAGAAAATGAATTGAAACAATCTTGTAGGAAATTTTATCAGCTTTTATTTTGCATAGAATGTGGTTTTCGCTACGACGCACCGTTTTCGAGATTTCAGTGAAAAACCAAAAACAGGGGCCTTCTTCTCCCCCCTCTGCACCCGGCTCACCTCGTAGGTCCGGGGACTTTTGACATGTTTACCTCCTAACTACTCCAAACATATCTCTGAGGTCAAAAATTCTGTCCTCTTCCATGTCCTCTACACCCTCCTTTTCGGCGTTCATTGACTGGACTAAGGGTCATCAATTGATCTTTTTCCCCAGATGTGACCTGATCAACTTGTTCTGTACAATTACTTTTGGCGGATTATGCACGATCGTTACACCTATTTAATCACAATTCCAAATATCATTTTCAGTAAAATTGTGACGTTTAAAACATCTTCCGCGTTATCAAAAAATAGGGATGGGAATGTATTCTGCTTCATCATTTGGCTATGGTTCGCCCTCTGCGTCGTCAAATAGTTCACATGATTATAATAGGAGCCAAACGTCCACTTTCCATCAAACACTCTCCACACATCATCAGATAGCCCGGAAAATATCATTCCAGAAGTCGATATAGAATCTGTATTATTAAATATTTGAACAATTTTTCTTCTCAAGAAATGTAATACAATTATATAAAAAAGAATGAGTTCTTTTGATTGGGTCCATAATCTTGATGTAAGGAATGATTTCCTCTAAATGGGGTAATTAAATGATAATAATCAGTGGTAATTCACCAAACCTTCCCCATAAATAACATTTATTAATGTAATAAATTTGACGATAAGCAAAGTTGAAATTTAACTTAATTCCATTACGACATGTTTCGACGCCGTGAAATTGTCATCATCAGGTCTAAATATAGTAATTAATTGTAGCGAAATTAATGGAGTAAATGTGGTGAATGATGTGTCATTGCTCGACGTTAAACCCATTCTGCTCCGTTTAATTTTCAGGTTGTATATCAAATATTGTACGCTGTACGGAATATGAAATTGAATTGCGCGCTATAGAACGCGGCGTGCAATTCGATAAAGATCGCGCCGAGCCGGAGCCGTTTACAATCGCGTTTCCCTCCACTGTTCTCGCACGGCACGTAGCCATTTGTTTAATTATCTTTGATTTTTCATTTACCGGTTTAGCTTTGACGTCCTGTATTTGTAATGTGGTATTTTGAGTGCTGTGAAGGGTATAGTAGAGTATTTTAGTTATTTTATCTTTGATTTTAGTGCAGTATTCATATTTTTATGTGTGTTTAACAAGTAGTGCAGAACAAATGTTTGTTCTTCTGGAATTTTGGTAACATAACCAGGATAGTACCGTCGGCGTTCTGCACAGTAGAGATGTGCTAAGCAGCGATTTATTGGTCACAGGTAGTGTCCGACCGAAGGTCGATTTCTGGCCGAAGCCGAAGCCGATTAATCGGCTTATGCAACAAGCTTCGGCCGAAGCCGAAGCCGAAGGTTTAATAACCCCAAAACATTCAGTTCAAGATTGACTAGAAGTAAAGAATTAATGATGAAATTCGTAGTTTTTAATGCTAAACAATGCTGAATAACTAATGTGGACTGTAAATAATAATTACTATCACATAAAAAAAATTAATATTGATAATAATTAGTAATCAAAATTAAATAATCGTACGTACCAAAGTACTTAACCAAATGCGTGTGCTAACTGCTAATTTGTTTTGTTTTGATTTAGTTACCGGCGATGCAGGTTGATCCCGGTCAATCCCCGCCCTCCGCGAGACTACTTTTCTACGCAATCCCGCGCATTTCGAAATAGTTCGTTGCTTTTCGGTATTTGCTAGAAACCTTCGGCTTCGGCCAAAACTTCGGCCTATTTTAGCCGAAGCCGAAGGTTTGGCCGAAGGTGGTATTTTTGGCCGAAGGTGGCCGAAGCCGAAGCTTCGGTCGGACACTAGTCACAGGTCAAACTGCTACTGCTACAACAAAGTCACAGTGACAATACACTTGACACACATCTTTTCTTTGTTTAGTTCATTGCAATGGTGTAGATATAAAGGGGTGGGGGGGGGGGTGTAAAGAGGGTAATTACCCTTCCCAGAGATAATAATAATAAAAATCAAAAATTACGAACACCTAACTAAAAGATGGTGGTTTTATAATTTTATCAAGGTTTATTTTAATTTTAACTTTATAGTTTATACTTAGTACCTACTTATAGGGTATAATTAGTATTTTAAATGTAATAAAATTGTAAGACTTATTCGGTGTGTTGTGAGCTTGTCATCTGCAGTTACTTTATAAAAACTTGTATTTCTAATTACCACTAGAGATTAGACCCCAAGGGTACGGACATAACGGAGACCATCGCATAAGCGCATTGCTCCGACCCAAGCCCTGGTACTTTAAGATCATAGCGCGTAGGTGGTTACATTGACGCCTCGACCAACGCATTTGTATTTCAGTTTAAACCATAAACGAGCTTCATAGACATTGATGTTGTAATATCTTCTTTTGATGATGAATTCGTGTTACTGGATTCAAGTGCTAAAACGTGGTACCTATATAAAAAATCATAAAAAAGGACAGTTCATCCTATAAATAAAAAGCGTTTTCAGTATGGCGAATTCCATGTACAGCGATTTAAGAAAAGATTCAACTCGTTTTTTGAATATATGAGAATGGCAAATTAGTACACCACACTCCTCTGCAAGTTCTTTCCATAATCTATTTAAAATTACACAATTGTGGTGATATCTGTTTCTTTTATTCCATATAGCTTCTCTGACAAATACAAGACCGATTAATTTTTCTTTGTCTACCAATGTGTGAGAGATAGTTGAGGATCGAAAAAATACTAAGCTCAACTCCATGGTACCTAGAAACGGACGAGGAAACGTTCAATCAGCAATACTCTTTTAAATTATTTGACTAGTCATACATTTTTAACCTTTTGCACATTGAATGGAAAAATTCCTTAAAAGTGATGAAGCCTAACTTTTGCGAATGTAACATTTCTTTCTTACTAATATTTTTTGTATTCATAGTAGTTGTAGTATAGCCTTGTTTATAATAAACAAAGGTAGTAGGTAAGTATTTATTCCACACGTTATACGTTGCACCTAATTAAATGCATTATATGTCTACCCTATACCCTTGGTTCGTTGAAGCTTAAAATAGAATTGATTTAAGCGCGCATATTGCAAGATGTCGCGGTGTAGCTAAATTCAAGTTCTAACAATAATTTATGGCTTTTAGCAGAGAATACGAGGATATATTGAAAAATTCTTAGCCTACTATAGAACCAAATAAAATTTCAATGTCAAAATATTTTATTACTCAACATATTCACCTCTTAATTGGATACATTTATTACAGCGAACCTGCAACGTCTCTAAACCTTTCAAAAAAAATGTTTCTTCTTGCTCTGCAAACCAGACCTCCATAGCTTTTATTACCTCCTCGTTGGAAGAAAATTTACGACCTTTTAAACTTTTTTTCAGTTGAGGAAAGAGATGATAGTCGGACGGAGCCAAATCTGGTGAAGGGGGCGCTTCTACCCTTGCACGCTTTTGGTCAACATTCAAACATTTGGGGATCCATTTTGCAGAAATTTTTGTCATGTCCAAATTGACGTGAACTATATGATGAACGCGTTACGCGTTCGTATGAAATATTCAGTGCTTCAGATATCCGTTTTAGCCCAATTCGACGGTCTGATAAAATCATGTCATGAACTGCATCGATATTTTCGGGGACTGACACAGAAACTGGCCTTCCCGATCGGTCATCATCTTCAATGGAAAATTTACCTCTTTTGAAGCTTGCAGTCCAATTTTTCACGGTCGCATACGAAGGACATTGATCACCAAGGGTATTAAGCATATCTTCGTAAATATGCTTACCTCTTAACCCTTTTAAAAACAGGTACTTGATGATGGCTCGATACTCCAATTTTTCGATTTTCACAATTTCGGTGGACATCTTTTTTCTTTTAATTTATTACGTAACTCCGGTTTACTTTTTTGACGTCAAACTTTACACTGACACTTCTAATAAGTTATTGTTCGTTGCTATGGTATCGCAATATTTTGTATATGCATGGAACTGGTCTAGGCTAACTAGATATCAATACATCCTCGTATGTTTAAGCCTTTTCGCCGAAAGGATTATTATTTTAGTGTTCCGTCCGTTTCCTTTCCTTTAAATCCCTTTCGAAAAAAATTGTTTATTTTTGCTCAAAACGCAAAGACAAAGTCAACACAATTAAGTGCATCTAATTTACATAAACTCTTAATATTAAATTCAAATTATGACATGTAAACATTTTTACGACTTCACTTATTATGTATGTTGGTATGTAGTAATTATTTGTAGATTATAAATTTAGTATCTTATATGTGTAGGTATTGATTTTAGTTAGGCATGAATTTTTAGGAAATTTTATTTAAGGAAACCAGTAATTTGCAATTTATTGATTATCTTAATTGTAGCCAATTATATTATGATAAATATAATTTTATGTTTAAAGGCCCTGTTTAGTTAAAATTAGTTGTTTCATACAATATTGGATTTTCTAAGTTAAAGTTATGATTATTTTCAACAGCACGATATAAAATTTGAGTGCTACGTGAATAAAAAATTTCGGCAAATTTTGTATTTATTAATTCTATTTTATTCTCGTGTGACAATAAAGTTTGAACTTGAGAGTTTCATTTTTTTGATTGCGATTTCACACCACATCTCTAGCACAGTAGCTGGCTAACGCCAAAGAAAAAAGAAGTGTATTGGGCCGCTTATAAAAATCAATCAGCTTTTGATAAGGCCATATTAAAAGGAGAACCCTGTAGGAAATAAGTGATGTTGCGGGTTTATTGATTCACGTTGCACGTACAGCAATAAAAGTAGTCACTGTTTATCACTAACACGTTTAATATACCATTCACTATACAAGAAATTTATGTACAGAGCCGTGAAATATTTACACTACTAATTCTAAGATAACTGTACACCTAATACTACTATATATAATCTAGTGATCCCCAGGAGATGCGTATAGATTGATAGTGCTAGTCTGGAATACTATATCGAAGAATCGAATGAGCGAATTCAGAGTGAACTGCTGAGTTGTGGTTGCGCTGGTTTCTTATTTGGCTCTCGTGGGAGAAGCTGTGGTGAGATGTAATCGTACGCGCCCTCTCACGGAGCGTGTTTGTTAGGGTAGTTTTATATGTTTGCCCTGTGTGTGTGTTGTGTTGCCTATGGTCGTGTTACAGTGGGAATTATTTACGGTGGAACGCTTTTTTGGTACCTATGGCAGGTGTTGGGCTAAACTGTTCGTGTTCGTTTTGTAAATTTTTTCTACCGCATTTTAATGTGATTTTAGATACGGGGTTAACCTTCACCCGTAGAGGTATCTCATACCGATACTATTTAATTTACCCCTCTACTTTATATTTATAGTTATAAAGTATTCCAGTTTTTAAAAAAATTAAATCAATTGATTTAGCAAAATAGTATATTAAAAAACAAGTTTCATAAGGTAGGTTTTATGGCACGAATCAAAGATTAGAAAACGAGTGGCGCTGCCACGAGTTTTCTTAAGGATGAGTGCCATAAAAGCCTTATGAATGAGTTTTTTATACTATTTTTTAGAATTTCCGCCTTTTGCAAACAATTTTTAATAAATATTTGACATTATAAAAATCTAGGGAATTTTTTAGAGATTGGAAACTACTACTTCTCAAATTGTCAATTCAAAATTTATTTAAGGTTAACTACAGTATTTGCTATGAATTAACTCGGTAATACCAACTTAGTAAAATTAAATTATACCAGTTCTATATTAAAACACCCAAATTTCTATTAAAGCACGCAAATGACGTCATTTGAGTGCTTTAATAGGATCTATTAAAGCACTCAAATGAAGCGAATTCTAAAACAAGGTTAAGTGTTGCAGAGTCCCTTCTACGACATCGCAAATTTCTTTGCTAAAATAAGTGTAATTAAATTCGTTACCAATTTAAAAACTCCACGCTCACCTGTCTGTACCTTTCAACCAATGACGGTCAGCAATTAAGACGTTATTAACGTGGTAGTTATTCATGCAATCCCACTCTATATAGCCCAGTCAAAATCGACACAAAAAATCGCTAAATTCACAAAACATGATGTATCTCTGATTTTTTTAGTATGTTGTTTGGAGCCATTAGAGCTATGTATACCCAAGTTTGCAACTCTCAAAAAGTTGTGGAAACATTTTTACGCACGAAAAACCGCGAAATTTTTGGACTTGTTTCAGACTCTCCTCTATATCTTCGAATCCACGCATTTTTCTTCGAAAGCTATTCTATATGTTTTTTTAAGAAAATTAACTATGTGACAATTAAGACCAACCGGAGCTCTGTAGGTCAATTGGTTACCGAACTTTGAAAATAGGCCAGTTTTTCCACAAACTGAAAATTTTAGTTTTACACCTTCTTTGAATCGAAATTGCGTCGAAACCATTGATCCTACTAGTAGAACTTGTAGAATATTATTTCTAGGCAATTTAATTATCTTTAAATTTAGCGCAGAGCGGGGTTTGTAAGCCTCGTAGTTCTCTCAAAATCTCAAAAAAACCCATGTGAGGTAAAATCGCATTTTTCCAGAAATGTACCTACCCACTTTTTTTGTGGCATGAAGTGAAGTGAGATTTAAACGTGTTATTAATTATCATATAGGAGGTATGTAAGTTGAATAGATTGTAGGTAGGTACCAATATTATTAGTCAACAAAGTAATGTGTGCAAAAAATGGTAAAGTGGCAAGCATCCTTGGCCTTGAGGAGTGTAGCGGTTCTTTGTTGTGCGTAGGCAGGTGTTCCTTTGTTCACCTCTTCCAACCCTCTCTGGCATCGTAAGGGCTAGCTCAATGCCTCTTTGCCTTTACCTCCTCTTTCACGCCACACTATCCGGTTTCTTATCTCCGAACTCCGAGCTCACAGTACAGTTTTTGTTATTCTTGTGAGTAGCTCGTATTTCAATATGTAAGATTCTGTTCAATTTATTTGTGAATTATTTTCTTTACGTACTGTAAAATATCAAAAGAAGACGCAGACCGCGATATCGTCGTGACTCCTCTGCAAAAGCATACCTCCAATGACCACGTCATCATCTTTGGAGAGGATGTGGATTTGCTCGTGCTCCTCTGCGGTCTAGGATCCACTAAAACAAACGTGTACTTCCAGAAGAGTGGCAGAGGTGACACGGGTTGCGTCCAATTCTCCACCAGCTCATTTAACAAAGGGGAAGTGGAGCTACCACATGGATTTGAACTTTTCATCCACGCATTTACTGGGTGCGACACCACCTTTGCCCTCTTCTGGCAGGGGAAGATGAAAATGTGGAGCAAGTCACTGATTTAGCAATTAAAAATTGTTTTTTAAAGGCTAAATTTCAGTTCACAGATGGGACTACACTTCTCGAAGAATTTGATGCCGAGGATGAAATTCCTTTGGCTGCCTACGCAGAAATGCAAAGAGCTTTCGTCGCTCTTGGAAGTAACAATATTGATCCCGACGATTTTATTAACTTGGATGCTCAACTTTTTGTTGAAGATGATGACATTGATTCTGTAATAAAAGATGCTGCTGATGATATTCGTCCTGAGGAAGTTAACGAAGAAATAGAGGATGATGAAATAGATTGCTCAATAAAGAATAATGTAGATGCCATAACGGCAGTGAGAAACCTTAAAAGCTTTGCAAAAAATCAAGGTGATTTGAAGGTATACGAACTTGCAACCAATATAGAAGCCTATTATGCTAACTTGATGTTTAAAGCCGAACATCAGAAGAAGCAAACTACATTAACTGACTTTTTTCAAAAAAATACCTAGTTGATAAGGATTATTATATCAAATACCTTGTCCATTCATAGTACCTCTTTAATAAATTCTTTTTATTTTGCATCTATATGTACGCACATTTTATCATTTCGCTTAAGAGGACACCTCCATTAACCGGACATAAATTGTGTCACCGTCGGTGTCCGCTTATAAGAGATTTCACTGTACCTCTAAAGATAAACAAGATACCCATGCTTTGACTGGAAAAACGGACACCCTGTATAATACTCCAAATTGGTCATATAATTTGAAGTTTCGAATTTTGTTGACTTTTTATTTGATATTTATTTATGATGCTACATTTCACTTCAACAGATTCAGACAAATGGACAATAATACGTATCATCCCAATTTAATATTTTAATATAAACCAAGGAGAAGCAAATTTTCAGTTCCATAAAAACACATTACTATGATTAAAAATATAATGGGTCAGAATGTTACATTTAAAGAATTTTGGATCCGATTTCACCGACACTTTATTAAAAACGTTTGTAACGCACTCTCCAAAGATATGTGGAAACAGATTTTTTTATTTATAACGTGCATTATTTGAGTCATCTAAGTGACGATGTTCGTTTGTTTGAAGCCATAGATAGTTTCTCCAGTTTTCCGTTTGAGAATTATTTGAGCAAGTTTAAGCGCATGGTAAAGTCAACACAACCAATCTGCTGGCAGAAATTTATAATAGATTAGTAGAACATAAAGTTCTCGCCAGGAGTGTTTACCGCTACGTCATTAATGTCTGAAATTAGCTATCCAATTTGTTTATACTGCCTTCTCATATTAATCAGTGAATTAAATAAAGATGGTGAACATTCGCAGTGCATTTGACGAGATCGACATACGGTATTGAATAAGCAAATGTAGTAGAAAGAGTAAACCTATAAACACGAAATTAATTTGTGTTATATTCATATGAATTTAATTCTCATTTGACTAATATAGTACCTACTACATAACCTCGAACCTCGTGTTGTTTATTTATCCTTTGACCGTTTCTCATTTCCTAAATTTACTTCTTTTAATCATCATTTTTGTTATACACTTTAAATCAGTTCTTTTTACGTTTTTACGTTATACAACATGTATGCACAAAGTGAGTAATATTACATCACAATGTTTTACAGATGTTTGAGGTACTACATTTATTTACAGAAAAGCATGTCACAGTTGCAAGTTTAAATACAGAAATTCGTAATAGTCACATATTGGTAAGCGAAAGGAAGTCTTCACCGTGCAATCCAATCGCTAGGATTCAAATTCAAAAAAGACTCCAACCGTAGAGCTTTATTGGAAAAAAGTTACATAGCAGAAATGCGAATTAAATTTCTTAAGCAATACAATCGTCGGCAAGTTGTATTTATGGATGAAACGTGGATCTACTACAAAGGAAATCCAGGAAAATCATGGCAGAATGAAGACATTAGCAGTGTACGAAAACCTGAAGGCTACGATGGCAAGAGATTTATTGTTGTTCACGCCGGATCCGCCAGAGGATTTGTACAAGGTGCTGCTCTATTATTTGTGTCAAGATCGTTAAAGGAAGATTATCATGGTGAAATGAATGGAGACATGTTTAAAAAGTGGCTTATTGAACATTTGCTAAAGAATTTAGAAGAGCCTTCGCTAATTATAATTGATAATGCACCGTACCATTCAATGTTAGTTGAAAAGCTACCAACTTCGTCCTGGACAAAAAGCAATATGGTTTCCTGGTTAACACAGAAGAACGTCGGTCACGATCCCACACTATTCAAAACCGAGCTGTATGGTCTAATTAAGTCACTTCAAATACAAAAAAGGTATGAAGTAGATGAAATAATTAGAAGCTATGGACACGAAGTATTAAGATTAGCTACCGCCATATCACTGCGAGTTTAATGCCATAGAATTCGTATGGGCACACGCAAAGGGATATTATGACAGGCATATTGGACGAGATGGCTATAAAGATGAAAACGTAATTGCTATGTGGAACGAAGCTTTACAACAGTGTGACGAGACTGTATGGGCAAATTGTGTGCGACATACTGAAGAAACAATAAAACAGTGGTATAAACGGGAAGAAATGTTGGACATCACAGTTGACGAACTAATTATTAACGTGGGAAACTGTTCTGAAAGCTCAGATGTAGAAAGTGACTCCGATTAGAAGTCTTAGAACACTTTTGACAAGCAAGTTTCTACAACCTACAATTTGTAATAAAAGTGTATATTTAATACATTCTAGTAATATATTTCAATTATGTAAGTACAATATATTTTGTCGTAAAATACTCAAAGTGCTAATTCACACATTTCCTATAAAATGTAATGTTCAACATTAAATGTCATCTTCGTACGAATAAAAATACTTCCATTTTATTTACTAACGTAACTTAAAATGCATTTTGTGTAATTACAGTAAAATAATGTTCCCAATCTTATTGTTGGCCAATATTACTGAATTGGTAACGACAATAAGAAATTATGATTATGAAACGTAGTAGCGTTGCGAGGTGTAAATAATGCAGCTCGACAGTTGAGTTCTTCGATGCAAATTGTTTAACCTATAAATTGAATTCTATAATTATCAATTGTTTGATTGTTTATCAGCAACTTAGGACACAAGTATTCTCCTTTTATAGTTCCGCTGCAATTACCTATTAAATGTTTTCATTTTGTTGAAAATTGCAGAGTTTGTAATAGAACCTACATAACCTGCAGACTACAAAAATAACGTACCGAACACCTGTTTAATTTCATTTCAAGGATATTGTTTTTCGACCGTTATAATTACGATAATTAAGGTTCTCTAATGTTTACAAAATAAATCAAGAAATACGTAATTGCATAATTGCATTTTGAAATTATGCAAGTATACCTAAAATTGCAAATTGAAGTGCTGCCATCTAGGGGGATTCTATATTTTCTAATAAGAATTTAAATTTATTACAAAGAAACAATTTTGACTCATGTTTTTCATATTACACCATATGATTGTAAGTGATGACGTAGCGGTAAACACTCCTGGCGAGGATAGTATCTAATAATAATTATTTTGAAACCGGATATTGTAAACACGGAATTCGAGCTCAAGTTTAAACATAAATCAGGACCTTTATTAAATATCCATAATAACTGTAAGCAATACAAAAAGTTAATCTATAATAAATTAACACTGGTAGTGCAGTCTCACTCCAAAGCTGACTCCTACTGGCTTGTTCAAAGCGATATTTTCAAAATACAAAATATTTTAACATCTAATGACGTAGTAATACTAGTACGGGTCTAGGACAAGTCAGCGCCGCCGACTCATCGCGGCCGATTCATCGCGGCCATCTAATCGCCGAGCCATCTCATCGCCGGCCAACTCATCGCCGACCAGCCGACCCATCTCTTTAAAATTAAAAATTGTTAATAGTGGAACAACATAGCATACAAAAAGCCGCGTAGTGGCAATCTATGTTTAAGTTTAGCATTTTTTTTACTTCCAAATTTTGTTTAGTGTTGCCATTTTGTATCAATTTAAAAAAAATATACTAATGGGTCGATTCTGAGACAATCTATAAGATCTGTAAGCGAAAATCTATAAAAGTTACAGGCATTGCAATTCTGCGCTACCTATTAGCTACAGATTTCCTTATAGATTTGTAAATATTTACAGGTGTATTATACCGAACCGTATGAAGTTACAGGGACTGTTTATAACCTAACAATTCCGTATTTATGTTTGAAAAAATTCTTTTTTTGACTACTTTTACTGTTTTTGACAAAAGTAAAAACGAATATTGCACAAGTCAACATACTTGTTGGTATTCTTTTGGAAGAGTATGAAAACAGGTAGGTTAATTATAAAAGTTAATATAAATTGATGTGCTTTACTATATTATTTGTTTATTTGTTAGAAATTTTATGAGAATTCAACGGAGAAGAAAACCCATTTGATTTAACAAATAATGCGTTTCGGCAAATGTTTCGCCTTGATAAAAATTCGGTTTATCAATTTATTAATTAATAAACAGTTAATTGCCCCACACTGCTGAAAGACACATTTTGCCAGGGATTCCTTTCCCGACGCAACGCAAGGCAACTATAAAATTATATGTCGTAAATTTGTACGCACATTATTTACAAATAAAAAAGATACTACTTCATGGCTTATTAAGAACTATTTTATATTATGTATAATAAAGAAGTAGAAAATAGTAAATTTCTAAACATCCGGTTGTCGCATAAACTCAGAATTGTTAAGAATTATCTCACATTTATATAAGCATGAAGTTAGCAATCTATAAAAAAGAATCTGTAAGACAGGATCTTATAGTGCTAGTCTCAGAATAGCGATTTTTGTTAATTTCATAAGGAGCAGAGTTACAGTTGCCGTAACGTACAGATTCTGTAGCTTACAGGAGAAATCTCAGAATCGACCCATAAACCTGCAAATAACCTAGGCGCTTTGATGGCAATCTACATTTAAGTTTAGCATTACTTTTATTTCCAAACTTTTTATATAATATGAATGTTAATATCACGTAAGTATTATTCATTGTCTATTAACGCTATCATTATCGATTTAAAGCTCTGTAAAGCTGATTATCAATTGATTAAGATTTAAGGGAATGTTAATGTCATATGTTAATGTAATATCTTGATGATCGGTATCGGTATTTATACAAGCAAGTAAAAGAGGATAGGTAAGAATGTGCTGAATTTATCGAAAATAAAATCGGCGATGAGTTGGCCGGCGCTGAGATGGCTCGGCGATGAGATGGCCGCGATGAATCGGCCGCGATGAGTCGGCGGCGCTGACTTGTCCCATTCCGACTAGTACAGCAAAGGTTCGCCAACAGTAGCCTTTTGTACCTATACCCGGATAAACTAATTGGAGTTAAATATATCTATTAGTGCTGATGCGGATGAAACACTACAAACCGTGGAATTTATCTGAAGTTACAGCAAAATGCTTAGTTCCTCCCTTTGGCAACAAAGTTCGTTTTCTAATTTTATACATACCCTTTGTTAACTGTTTTTATTTGTCTCTTTTTGTATGTTTTGTACTTTGCATGAAGGTACAGAGTGGTGGTAAATGTTGCGTATGAAATTTGAAAATAATAAATAATGAAGTCACAATTTTAAGTTATTTATTACGCCAAGGACTCGAATTGACCAATTTGTACATTTATTTAAAAAAAAGCTTACCCAGATAGTTATGAATTTATAATTTTATACGGAACTTTAATCCGCCCTATAATGTTTAAGAACAATCGTGTAATGTGCTGTATTTTATATTAGTGCACGCTTTTAAATAAATAAATGCATACCTAATATGTACTACATTTTGTATTAGGTATTCGACAACAGTAGAGTTAATATTCGTTTTAATTGCATCATCCGATACGTTTTATTCGCGTCCTGGTAAGACGTAATAAACACGTCGTTAATATTCGTTTGAATTACGTTGCCAAAAGGCGTCATAGAAGTGTGACATTTCAACGTGCAAAACTCCTAATATACACAAGTGTTTTCAACGTTTTTCTGTTTGCTGGGCAATTATAGTCCATAATTCAGGATAAGCTGTAGGAATGTGCTTTTGTAGCCAGAATTGTTGGTAGCCGTCTTTAAATTCAAATTTCAATTCATCGTTTGTTGTTACCGCCATCAGTTCTTCTTGAAATTTTGGATATTCTATTGTGTTTGCACTTGAAAAATCCAAACACAATAGGGTATGTCCATTTTTAAAATATCTTCAAATTTCAATTTTTCTACTCTCTTGGAAAATTTGGAAACTGGCTGTTGTCCAAAATTTCGCTTGTACAAAAGAAGTTTTGCCACAAATGCAGAAATAACAGCTTTTGTTTTTATTAAAATCAGTTGATTGCCTTGAAGTTGTAGATTTGTTTCATTAAACTTATTAAAAAACAAAACACTTCGTCAGCCATGATCCCTGCTTGTAAAAGTTCTTTTTTCATTAGCAGACTAGTAATATTTAACAAACTTTTACAACGTTAAATAAAGAGAATCGCAAAAAAAGTTACTGCGCTTTGCGTTAGTCTTGGCGGTAGAAAGGAAGAAACGATAGCAGATTCTATTTTGAAGGTAATAAATGCAGAGAGAGATGTAACCGAATTTTTATTTTGGGCTCACAACTGTATAAGCCAGAATAAGAATTAGGCATTGTTTACCTCTCTTGTAAATGCAGTTAATCAACCCATTGGTCCAAATAACAATTCGATATCTTACCAAAGATCACACCAATATGAGCGCAGACGGAATACATGGAAATATACAACGAAAAATAGAACGAAAACGTACAATTAGTGACTTTCAGTGGCTACCCGAAGTTATTCAAATGTGTAGAAAAAATGTAGATGTTCTTCAACTCGTCCAATTACACTTATCGCAAAACAAAAAAAGGAATACTAAGATGGATGTAATCTTTAGTAAAGGAAGTAGGAATCTAAAATATAAATTAGATTTTGATGATGAACCAAAAGAACTTTATGTCATTCAAAAGAAGATCAATTTACCTCTTTGTCCTGATGTTTTACCGCCAAGAGGATCCCCACTTCTAAAAAAGAACTTATTTGTAAAACCTCTTAACAGGCGAATATTTTGGGAGTCTTCCAGAGTCTCGTCGTAAGACTTACTCAGTTCGGAACAAAATATTGAAAGTGACAATGATGAGCGATAAGCAGAGTTCACTCTTATATCAAAGATGTTTTTTATTTTGCCTATGTTGGCGTTGTTTCTCATTTTATTTTTTTTATCACTTATGGGAAAAATTGTGGTGATATTTTCCAAAGATAAAACAAAGTAAAAACACTTACTTTGTTTTGACGCAGACACCTTTTTGACCTATCTTTTAAGCAAGGTAAGTTACTGTGTTGTTTACAGACCTTTTGTTTGAATACTATAAAAAATGCCACAGTAAAACAAAGCCTTACTCACATTTCCTAAAATAAATGGTTATAGACAAGAAAGGAAGAAGCTTTATAAATCAATTTTAATGATTCAGATTTGAAGTTTGTAGTAGCATGTAGTAGCATTAGTTTTGATAGGCTGGTGAATTTGATAAAATTTGGTAGAAATTTCTATTATTTGTGGAATTCCTAAAACAAACAATAAAAGAAATTTCAAATCATTACAAAGTTTACTTCTTGGTACTACAAATTTCCTATTAGCTTCTATAATAAAAACTAATTTTATATGACCTCTTTAAATCCTTCTTAATCAAGATAGAAGAGTGGGAAAAAGAATATTGCACGATCAACAGAAATATTTTTACAAAAAAGAAGGTAACGTTCTGAAGATTACATTCAATTCAATTCAGTTTAAGTGCGGGTATTGATAGCAATCCGTTGTGTGTAATTTGTAACGCAGAACGTTTAGAGTCTTTGAAATCATCAAAGCTGAAGCGGCATTTAGAATTGAAATATCCTACCAATAGAGTTTTTTATTAATAAGAAGAGGGAATTAAATACTACCAAAAAAATATGGCCTCGATGTTTTGAAAGAGCTCTCAAACTGAAAACCTTATCGCACGCTGTGAAGAAAAGTGACCCTATACAAAATATCTAATTTTTCAGTACACGCATTCTTAGTGTTTTGAAATTTTGTTATATAGCGATACCTTTACCAGAACAAGCTTAGAGTTGTACTTATGCTGATTTATAAAAGTTTCGATGTTCCTATTACACCTTTTACTAAAATATTATTAAAAAAATTATTTTTTTTAACAAAATTAGTGAAAAAAAAATTTAGTAAATAAAATATTCGGTTTAGTGTCACTTTTTACCGACAATGTGAGCAACATTTAGATATAATGCCGTTTTATACTTACAAAATCAACAATAAATGAAATGAAAACTATTCTTTAATCTCATAAAAAACAGAAAAGTAGAAAATTTTAAACTCATAAACTTGACAATGAACAGAAATAAACAAAAACCGAAACTGAACATGAAAAACTACACTCGTAATTGTGCCATTACTAACTTAACAATAATCTAAATAAAAATTTATCACTTTGCCCATAAATAATAAAAGGGCAAGTAGTATCTTGGAATTAGGTTTGCCTTCATAAGGTTTTGAAGGGCCGTTTTCTTTTTTTCCGACGCGCCAATCTTATTCATATATATAGAGGCGTCAGCTTTTGGCTAAGCAGACGATTAAAATGTCTCTGTAAAGCAATTTCTTTGAACTCGTGATAGTAGGATGTTTTGGTACAAAATTCTAATATTATTGTAGTCAGTCTTTTCAATTTTAATCACTTTAATATCCGATAGCTTTACAATATCGCCATCAGTACTCTTCGATAGTTGAACACCGGATAATTTCTTGATATCAACAAAGTCTGCATGGCACATTTCATTAACCGTAAACGGTTTACCACGTTTTTTAGAATTCCTAATAGCAGTCACATATTGCGCAGGAACATAGATGGGATCAGAACTTAAAACCTTTTTTATTTCTTTCTTAATAACTGAGTGAACAGAATCGCCCTCGTTTTGTGTGTGCCCTCTTATCAAAAATTTATGGGTTATTGATTGAAATTGAAGATTCCTTACAGCATAGATATACATACTAATCATAAACTGATTTATATGTAGCGAGTCTTTCGTCAATTGTTATGTTTTCATGAGGTCTAAAATTTTCAATGCACGCTTTAGTAAATATGTCATACACGTTTCGAATGGCTTGTAACTTATCTCCTGTTTCTTCGATTCTAGTCTTCCTGGTAGACGGATAATCAAATCTTAGCATCACACATAAAAGCTGAAATCTGGTACGGGCCATGGTTGCAGTCAGATTACGAAAAGCGGGATGGGCAGTCCATAAGTCTGCTACGTTTACTTGATTTCCATGAATTTAGCAGCAACAATTAGCAAAGCCATAAAAGCTTTTATTTCCATATGGTCTGTGTCTTTCCATTGTTTCTGGTTATCGGGATGACTTTCTTTGTATCTGTTATAAGTTTCACGTGCTTTGGCATTAGTATAGTCGCATATGTCTAGAATTTCAGTCGAAACAAACAGAAGAAACGATTGCATAAGTGAGTTAACATTTTCACTGCTCTTTGTAAGGCCCGGCTTTTCCTTTACTATATTATGCCCCGGTCGTTTGCTGTGACGACGAGGTTTTGTATACCATATCATTCCACTTTTCGCTTCCATAACACCTGCACTGTTTTCGTCTTCTGAACTGTCGTCATTTGATACGTCAGAAGGAATGCCTACTTCGTCGGAAAACTCTTCCTCTACTTCTATTATATCTTCTTTATCGCTTTCGTAATGAACGTCGTATAATGCTCTTTCTTCGTTAGTGAGAGTTGCTGGATCATCGATGTTTATTATTCTGTCGCACTCGTCAATTGTATATTTTTTCGACATGATGTTGCAAAATTATATTAGTACAAATTGTAATATAACTTACGCTACGCTTACCTTTCCAATATAAGAAAGAAGAAAACTGAATAATAGTATCACCGTTGTTGTACAATTATTAATTCAAAACACTAAATAACAACAAGAAACAAAGTACATTATAACTGGAAAGAATTTATCAAATAATCATAGCAATGACTACCGATGGGCACTTCAAAACACTAACAAAAAAACAAAAAGTAAACTGCGTCTGCAACGAATACCGAATGCGCACGCGCACAGTCTAGACTAAACAAACACAACTGGAGCGTAGGAATACAAGAATGCATAAAAAAATAAGCATAGCATCCACTACCGAGGGGGGTAACAACTTTACCACACTATATTTTCCATTGTAAAATTAATATGAATGAAAATGTTAATTTGTACTTATCCCAGAAAGGTTAAGAAACACATACACCAGATTAAAAAAATATACAGTGTGACTCATTTAGATTGGAAACACACATTTAAAATCTGAAGTTATTTACCGATTTTAACCAATTTTTTTTAAAATGTCAAATAATGAAAAATCTACTTTGGGACAAAATTTTAAATGTTTATTCCAATTTTCAGGGCATACTACGATAACTTTTTCGTACTCGGAATGGAGAATTGTTATTAGCGATTTGCTTATCAAAAAAATATCTACGCCGCTGGATGCAGGATGCTTCCAAATAGCTGTCACCAAAATTTTACAAAAATATATTTATTAATAACAAAGTTATGACAACTTAAAGTTCGAAAACGTTCGAAGCTAACAGTTACAAAACAACACCCTGTATCAATAGATGGCCATGGAAATTATGTTAATGATTCTTAAATTAAACTATTTAAACCATCAGTGGAGAAAAAAATATTTAAAGTAACGTAATATTTAATAAAAATCTATCATAACTGTTAAACAGTAACATAATTTCCATGGTAACTAAGATTTAAATGGAAATGTTAGGTCTTATTATTTACTCAATTGTGCGATTCCGTTACTTTTATTAAATATTACGTTACTTTAAATATTTTTTTCTCCACTGATGGTTTAAATAGTTTAATTTAAGAATCATTAACATAATTTCCATGGCCATCTATTGATACAGGGTGTTGTTTTGTAACTGTTAGCTTAGAAAGTTTTCGAACTTTAAGTTGTCATAACTTTGTTATTAATAAATATATTTTTGTAAAATTTTGGTGACAGCTATTTGGAAGCATTCTGCATCCAGTGGCGTAGATATTTTTTTTATAAACAAATCGCTAATAACAATTCTCCATTCCGAGTACGAAAAAGTTATCGTAGTATGCCCTGAAAATTGGAATAAACATTTAAAATTTTGTCCCAAAGTAGATTTTTCATTGTTTGACATTTTAAAAAAAAATTGGTTAAAAGCGGTAAATAACTTCAGATTTTACATGTGTGTTTCCAATCTAAATGAGTCACACTGTATATGAAAAATTGAGGAAAATGATAAGAAAAATTGAGGAAAATGATAAGAAAAATAGATGATGAGGTAAAGCAATGGTAGTAGAGGAGTTAAAAAGGCTTGTTGTATTGAAGGAAGAAGTAATTGTTCTGGAATGTGGAGGGATAAAAGGGAAGGGAACAGATTTTAGAGGGATAAAAGGGAAGGGAAGAGATTTCTGGGACTATATAAAGAAGTTTAAGATGGTAGGGCTAGTAGAAACATGGTTGGAGCATAATGATGGGGAGGAATGGAAGGAAAAGCTCCCAGGGGAATTTGATTAGAAAGCCCAAGTTGGTGAAATATACGGGGGAAAATAAATTGTTTGTGGTAGAAATCGAATACTTTGTTAAGTTAACACTTATTGTATAAAACAAATAAATTTATATTGAAGGAAGAAGTTTCAGTATCCTTAGAATAACATCCGCCAACAGATACAAATGTAATGTTTGAATTTAAAGACAGATTGCATGATGTTAATTTGTTTACATTTGTGATGTTTTTGATTTTTTAAATAATTTAAACACGATATTACAAGGTAGCAATGCAACGGTATTTAAAGTACAAGAGACGGTGAAAGCGGCAAGAAAAAAAACTGAATTTGTTGATATTACAAAGTTTTTACGAAGTTAACAGAATTACAAACATCAATGACCTGGAGGCTAACCTGAAAGCATATATTCGTCCAATCTACAGTAACAAGGCATGGATAAGAATCCCATTTATAGTTAACTTAGAATTCGATACTGCTTGCCGGATTCAAATTACTCGTTAATTGTCATGTGACACAGCACTTAAGGGTATAGTCGAGCGAAAACAATTGATAGATTTTTGCCGTCAAGAGCATCCAGTGTTATCAGATCAAACTTACCTGTAATTAGTAAATTGCATATACATGTTCTTAAGTTGGTTGCCAACCTTTCAAGAAATGGAGCATTACATTGAAACTGTAATATATAAGCTAACCGCGGACCAATTCTGACGTTAATGTGTTGCGGTTAAACGTCAAGAGGAATGACGGGTAGTCTAGACCAACTTCACTACAAATCCAATTAAAGCGTAACATGCCACTATTTAGATACGAAGGTAAATAATCTTCCGCTCATTTTATGGTGTTAAATACACTTTAGATTTTGAAAATAAGCATCATATCCACTTTAGGTTTTTTATGTTACATTTCTAAAAAGTGCATAAACAAAAAAGTAAATATCGTCGGAAAATGTTAATACTTCCTAGTGCCCTAGTTTCAGTAATCAATATCGACAATCATCTACCTTTAAAACGTCGCGTCTAGAACAAATGTTTCAACACATACACTCGCTTCAACTTACGAAATTATGTAAATATTAAATTAGATACCACATTAAGTGACGAGTGTAAGTACTTTTATGCCACAAAACACGAATAAACCTTATTATTATTAAATCGTTATGTTGCTACTAACTGACCCCATCGCTTAAATATTCCACACAGTTAGCAATCCAAATCATAACAACATATTTCAAATTTTGGACATAAATATAATCAGGTGAAATATGTTTTCAACAATCTCAATCACAATAATGTAAATGGTGTAAATTAGTACGGTAATAAAACTTCAGTTTACTGTTTCCCCACCCAGAACAAATTAAACCGTTAATAAACTTGGCAAACTAAGCAATTGATTCACTGGTAACATATGCAGCCTAACTATCATCCAAGTAAATATTCGTGACGTAATTAAATTACAAGCTGCTAGGATTGGGTAGTGATCAAAATTAATCGTTCAATTTTATGCCAAACCTAAATAAATTGTTATAGTAAATCGACCCTGAAATTAAAAATCTTTCAATAGATTTATTGGAACTCCAGATATTTCGGACGCACATGCTGCTCTTTCTCAGCGTAATTGCTGTTTCAAAGGGCATATTTTTTGTAAAACACAAATCCCTTAAACAAGCGGGCGTTACTTAGACTGGTAGTTGAAAACATCGATAATTTCATAATAAAAAACAAAATACGGTTAGTATTTACAATAACGACGTTTAAAGGAAAAAAGGATTCAACAATTCGTCGCTCTATTTCAGCGATATCAGAAAGAGAAGGAAGTGGCCCTCCGACATCAACTGAGAGGTGAAATAAATACACCACCTTCCCCTTCAAATGAATTTAATCAATTAACGGTGATTAATTGGTGCTATAATTGATTCCCTCAATATGCCCGAGAGTAACCTCATTAAAGCCAAAATTTCCAAGGCTCTCCAAGTCCAGAAACATGATCACTCATATCACAACAGAACTCATAATAATACTCTTCAAGCTACTGCTACAGAAAGAATTTTCAATAAGGTTAACCCCAGTATAATGTGCACCAAAGCGGACAAGGGGAATTGTGTGGTGGTCCTCAACAAGAGAGAAGTTCAGGACTTCATTGATAAACCAGGGTTTGCCAAGCTTGCTGATAATCCCACTATTAAATTTAATAAAAAAGTGCGTCTGTGAGTGTACAGCCGCAGATCTGTTCTTTCAAGTTTCAAGTCCCTACTGTTGATGAATCCGGTTTGCCCGTTATTATGTGGCCTCCCAAAAATCCATAAACAAAACGTCCCTATGAGACCGGTCTCCAAAGACATTTATTTCATCTTTCATTAGCCTTCAGGCCATCTTGGGGTTCCCCTTTAGGGCCCTTTTTACTAAGTAATTTGACGTTTTAAAAGTGTAATTTTATACAATTAACCACTCTTTTCCTCTGGTGAGTACTACACACACGTTATATTGTTCTAACATCATCTTGCTCTAGATTTAATGTATATAAAGATAACGTGCAGTCGTCTCTCTAGAGGTAATAAATTCTTATTTTGATCACCTGGAAGAATCTCTAGAGGGCGTGTCACCATCAAACATCATCAACTTCGATGAGACAAATTTAAGTGACGATCCGGGCAAAAAACTATATCTAATAACAAAACGCGGATGTAAATATCCCGAAAGGATGATTAACTCAACTAAATCATCGATATCAATCATGTTCGCCGCTTCAGGTGACGGAGCTCTTCTTCCATGTTATGTGGGATATAAAGCTTTAAGTCTATATTTATCTTGGGCGAGGGGGGGGGGCGGGGGCGAAAGGGACTAGATATAATAAAAGCCCATCAGGATGGTTTGATGGTAACTCGTTTGATGACTGGGTTGTCAGCCAGAAGCGGCGTAAGGCGTGGGCGACGTGGGCCACCGCCTACGGCCTCGCGTCTTGAAGGATTATGCACCTTTCTTTCTCTAGCTCATGAAAAATATTTAGCTAGGACCATTAAAAGCCATGAGCAGCCATGACTTTATTAAAGATGTGAAACAGCTACTCCAATACGTAACAGAAAAGAACTTAAGAAATTTACCGAAATACATTGTCATTCGAATTTTGTTAACAGTACCAGTAAGTACAGCCTCCGCTGAAAGGAGCTATTCAAAATTAAAACTAATAAAAAATTATTTAAGTAGTACAATGAGTCAGCCAAGACTTTCAGCTTTGGCAGTTTTATCTATTAAAGCAGATATAGCATCTAAGCTGGATTACGATACAGCAGTGGCGTACCCAGGGGGGATAAGGGGAATATATCACCCCCCAAGCGCCCAACCCTAGCTTCCATTATATTTTACGCTTACTCTTATTAATCCTTAAAAAAGACCGCTCTTAGAAATTCAACCTCACAGAACAGACTTAATGGACTGAAAATGATGTCAATTCATGGGGAACTACCAGACGAAAGAATAGAGGAACTTGCACGACAGCCAAGGCGATTGGATTTTGTATTGTAATAATATTTATTTTATAACTTTCTGTAAAACAATTGCTTACTAAAATTTGTAAATCACATCGCACTTTTTATATCCCCTCCCAAAGGCTATAGTCTGCGTACGCCACTGCGATACAGTAAGGATAAAAGCAGGAAATTATGTTTCTTTAATTATTTACTCGTGGTTATTACTTAATAATGTTAGTTAAAGTGAAGATGTTTGCATTTTTCTGAATAAAAAATTGACAGTTTCAAAAATTTTTTATCTCTATAAAATCCGTCCTCTTGCGCCATCAGAGGGCCTCGCAAAATGTATCCTGCCCACATAAACTTTAGGTCTTGCCCCGCCTCTGGTTGTCACAGTCGCTATTCCTTATCTGAAGAAACTTAAGGGAAAAAATACTTATAGGCGACAATTTGTCTAGCCATCTTTCTGCTGATTCAATTAAATTCTGCCAAGACAACAATATACCTAGACTTCATATTCCTTCCTGCCAATTCCACACATCTAACTCAGCCCCTAGATGTTGCCTTCTTTAGGCCTCTGAAGGCAGCATGGAGGAAACTGCTGTTGGCATGGAAAAGGGGACCGGGAAGAACTGCAGCAGTAATTCCAAAAAATGGTTTTCCAAGGCTTTTAGCCAAGCTCTTAGCGGAAATAGAGCCGAATAAGGACTCCAACATAAAATCAGGATTTCTAAAATCAGGAATAATTCCTTTGAACCGAGAAAAAGTATTACAGCTCATACTCGTTTTTCATTATTTTCACATTGTTAGATTTATTTAAAAATATTTATTTTATTAGATAGAATAGAATTTGCTTTGATAGCGGCAGTTGATCGCCAACAATTGTCAACGCGACACGCTATAATATTTTTGGTCAATTACCAATCGTTAAATGTTTATGCAATAGTAAGTGCGACAAAGGGGTGATTTGTGCAAGCAATAGATCAACTTACAAGAAAGTCGAATCAATCCTCCGTTCCCCAATTTTTCCTTTTCCCACCCATAGCATCCCTGACGTCCCAGAAACCTGCACCAGTAATTACAAGAGGGGTAAGTGGATTGATGACAATTAGCACATTAAAAAAAATATACAGTCCATTGCAAAAC
This sequence comes from Pyrocoelia pectoralis, assembly GCA_036250285.1. Classification (NCBI taxonomy): domain Eukaryota; kingdom Metazoa; phylum Arthropoda; class Insecta; order Coleoptera; family Lampyridae; genus Pyrocoelia; species Pyrocoelia pectoralis. The sequence goes on from CM070075.1 coordinate 46,762,507, forward strand.
CACACATTTATTATACTTTTACAGCAATAAATTTGTTTTTAAAAACCTCGAACGTGTATCTATTGACTGTATGTGTTTATTAGCTACTTACAGCGTTTTAAACGTCTATATCTTTTGATCCCTACCGTGGGGTGAATAGCTACAAGCACATTTTTTTCCAAAAACCGTCACATGTAAAAAAAGTTTGCGTGCCACCCTAAATAGCCCTAGTATAGACCCAAATTTTAGCACCAAATCATTTGTTTAAATAAGCGAACGTAAAAAGATACATGGTATTTTGTGTACAAAACCGTAGCTATTCACCCCATTTTACGGTGTAACAAACTGGACCTTATGTATTATTTACCTTTATATTATACTCTTTCTGTAAATGTTTGTATATAGCTCTTAAACAGAGAGATTGTAGATTCTGATAGTCTAAAGTCGTACATTAGACTACGGTAAGTATTTCCTGTTACAAGAAATCGTAAAGTGACGATCAGTTGATGACGTGCAGATATGCTTGGTATCTTTTTTTTAATATCTATTTGTATTAACTTCCAAAGTTGTTTCGTTCATTCTCACATAATTTAAATAGATTGTTGGTTCCTCAAACTCGTGTTCATGTTGCCCTTTTCAAAATTACATTTTTACTGATAACACACCCTATTACAAATATACACCGCAAGTTGTACTTGAAAACACCACACACAAACTATATTGGGATAGGACACTACTCACAGATAAAACTATATAATAATAGGCCAGATATAACACTTATAGATAAAACACAAAAAATCATATACATAATAGATATTGCCGCTCCCAACACAAACAATTTAGACAATACACACGCAGAGAAACACCGCAAATACACTGATATAGCTCAGCAACTTAAAGCGTAATGGAGAATGGGAACTGCTCTTACAATACCCATTGTTCTTAGTGCAACAGGAGTTATACCAAAAACAATACATCACAGTTTACACATTTTAGGCTTAGATAAGAACATATACATACAATTACAAAAGGAAGTCATTATTAACACTTGCCACATAGTTAGAAAATTTCTAAACATAACGGAAGATACCGCAAATCACTCAGAACCACATGACACACTTTCAACTAATACCATTCAAACACAAAATGAAAGACATCATGAAAGGGTGGTTCGGTACTCAAAATAAGGGAGCAAGAACAGGTAAATTCAGAAAAAGACTCGACTTTTGTTTGATGATTGCCACTTTCCCAAGGATGTAATGGTCCCAGATGGTTTTTAAATAAACCTGGTATTCCTTTTCTCAACATTTCAATTTGTGAGTTTTGCATTGGCTCACGTGTCAGGTGCTTCGGCGCCTTATCTAAAAAAACATAACAACGTCATCTCATCTCATCGTCTATCATCACACTGTTTTATTACGTAACTTAATTTTGGAGATTAAATGATATAAAGGGATGCTTCGAGTCTTTTTCTGAATTTACCTGCACAAAATGAAACACAACACTAATCCTCCCTTTACAAATTGGCTCTGTTGCATACACAACATAATATTACAGAAAGTCCATTACCAACACACAACACTTCAACAACCACTCATGTGACACCTCGAACTTCACAAACTCAAACTATGTTGCATACACAACATAGCATTACAGAAAGTCCATTACAAACACATAACACGTCAATAACCACTCATGTCACACCATTAACTTATTCACATACACTCATACGCAAACACGCAATACACTCACAATATCAGAACTCACAATTAGCACAAAACACAAACAACACATTACGCACTCGAGTGCAACCTATGCGCCGAGATAAACAACATACATTTACACAATAAACATAAGTATCGATAAGAACCGAAGAACAATAATAACGCATCAGTGGTCAGCTATTGGTGATAAATCGTTCTCATCCAATATGGGTTCAGCAAGAAGTAGATTTAAAAATCATTACTTTTAAAGGTAGTTCCGTCATTAAACAAAATGTTTTCTAAAAATCCATAATTACTGTTTACGAAAGCCAAAATATATTTAAAGTTTTTACTCTGTGGAAGAATTTTTACAAGATCCTATTGATTTTTTGTGTTAATTTTTGTTTAGATTATTGATATATTTCCGTGTGACTTATGTAAGCAGTGTCTTGTAAATTGCAAAGCATAAATAAACTTTATTATTATTATTTGCTTTGGGGTTTAGCTGTTGGTGGTGTTAATTATGGCAGTTGGAAGAAATAATTGCAGCTAATTTTGTGGTATTTTTTTAAATACCTTATATTTAATTACATAATGTGAAGGTTGACGTTTCGCGCCATAATGATTGCGCTTATTCATAACCTGTAAAACATGAGTGATGAGTGCCAGATGTTATTATGATGCTAGTAGCAATTAAATAAAGAAACTTACCTAAATTTCTAAACATTTATATAATAAGGCCAATTGTAGTCAATAATTTTAGAGGGATGTTATACCTCTGAGTAAATAAATTAAAAATTTTTCCAAGATTTTTCTCTTGCAAAATTGTTCAAGATGGTTGGCGGCATATGATAACAAAGTTAGCAAACAGCCTTGCGCGTACATAAGTCCATCTATTATTGTGAATTAAAATTAGTTAAAGAAAGTATTGATGTTGCAGCGTAGTAATTGGACCAACAACTTTCTTCCGCTGCAACATCAATACTTTCTTTAACTAATTTTAATTCACAATAATAGATGGACTTATGTACGCGCAAGGCTGTTTGCTAACTTTGTTATCATATGCCGCCAACCATCTTGAACAATTTTGCAAGAGAAAAATCTTGGAAAAATTTTTAATTTATTTACTCAGAGGTATAACATCCCTCTAAAATTATTGACTACAATTGGCCTTATTATATAAATGTTTAGAAATTTAGGTAAGTTTCTTTATTTAATTGCTACTAGCATCATAATAACATCTGGCACTCATCACTCATGTTTTACAGGTTATGAATAAGCGCAATCATTATGGCGCGAAACGTCAACCTTCACATTATGTAATTAAATATAAGGTATTTAAAAAAATACCACAAAATTAGCTGCAATTATTTCTTCCAACTGCCATAATTTATTATTATTATTATAAAGTTGCTGAAATTCAACTGTGGCTACTTTGATGTGGTATGCCGAGGTTTTAATTGTTTTCCCTAAACTATGAACTAAATACTTTCACGGCACTACACTGTTATTTGCACAACTTATTCTTATTAATCATGTGGAAAGAGGGTTAATTGCATGTTGTTTTTTTTAATTTTTAATAAGAATAAATACACCAAAGGTTTGCTTAACGATGTTGACAATTCTTGTTTAATTTTAATCTGTCGCAATCTATTACCTTTGCTGATATTAGTGTCGTGTCCTGTTACGTATGTTAATATTAGTTATAAATGTGCTCTTACTTTTAAAAAATCGACATGAGAATGAATGTCAGTAGTATAGTAATGGAGCTACTAACTCACTTTCTATTGTTTTCTCGTCCAAGGTCATGCCGACTAGACGTTTCCGGTTCGCCTAACTCAATTTCTATTGTTGTCAAGGTCACTTCTATGTGCGCTACTAACTCAATTTCTATTGTTTTCTTGCCCAAGGTCGGCTCTATTGTCTTCCTGGTCGGTGTTTCCGGTTATGAACTTGGCTAGATGTTTCCGGTTGGGAACTTGGCTAGAGGTTTCCGGTTATGAACTTGGCTCGACGTATCCGGTTGGGAACTTGGCTAGAGATTTCCGGTTAAGAACTTCGCTAGACATTTCCGGTTATGGCTAACTCGCTGGCCTCGAAAAGTAAGCAAGGTCAAATGTTGTTGGTCGGCTGCTTATAAAGAGATGTCTCGAACCTCAAATGCAATCATGTCCAAGGTCATTGCAACTACTACTTTGCAACGTCGTCGCGAAAGAATTAATAATTTAATTGTAAAGATTAGAAAACTAAAATTTGATCTCGAAGTGTTGGTAGTTCAGCGAAAATTAAATAAAATCGTATTGTAGAAATAGAACTTTTAGAAATGCACTCGTAAAAATGCGGCGATTATTTCAGTAAACTAACTTTAAAGTTGAACTAATTTCGGGTATCATTAAGCTGTCAACACTTCAAATGTGACCTAATTTAAGTGGATCGCAAAGAACATTTACAATATGAATGTTTACGTAGTAAAATGAAAGCTTACTGTGTAAATTTGATAATCCTTTTTTGCACTAAAAAACCGGCAACGCGCGTCTTTAGTTAGTAACGAACATCGAAAACTAAACATTTGAACCTCGAGTAATTTCGGTTTGATTAACGGAAGCGCGTAGTTTAGTAACGTCATATCCGATAAAAAAAGTTTGTTTATTTGTATGACATCATCTCCGCTTTGAGACATAAACAAATTACTTAGTAGTGTAAATAACTTTAACCGGAAACTACATAAAAAAGGGGAAAATTCAAGGTTGTTCTATGAATATGACGTCATTTCCGCTTTGAGCATCTGTATGTAAAAATATTTTTTTCAAGTAATTTTGTTGTCTGTTTATTTGTCCGGCTGCATTTTTTATGCGTTTAACTAGTTCTAAAAATAGAACATGTATTTATAATAGCAGCGATTTGTTTATTTTGCTCTTGATTTAACGGCCTTGATGTACGTTGTATAAAAGGGGGGGTATCGTTACATTTATTCCTTAGTTAGAATCGGCACTTTGATCGAGTTTAATATACCTGCTAATTAAAGTCATCTCGTTGTTCTACGAGTGTTATTGGTAGATAACAATATATACATAGGAATTTATTCTATAGTACGTGAGTGTGTGTTAAATCTGCTGCTGTGTGTCAACAATAGGTACGTTCTACAGGGTGTAATTTCATTGGTAACGATATAAATTATTACAGGATTAACAATGAATCCCACAACGTTCTCTTCGCTGAGTGATAGAGTGGTCAAGGTAACTGCTAAAGCCTTATTGTTGTTAAAAACTAAAGACGAGATAGTGAGACATATTTGTATAGTGAGAAAGAACATTCATCTGATAAGGAAATTTCTTAGAAGTGAATTAAATAAGAATGAAAATAGTTTAAAATTAGAAAGTAACTTAGCTCTTTTAAAGTCTTTTTTAGTTAAATTAAAGCAATTGAAGCGCGGTTCAGAGAAACGAGGCGGGGGCATTTCTAATCGAAAAAAGTTAGTTTGGCAAACCATAGATTCGTGCTTTAAAGATAGACTACTAACCGGCATTGTAGTTAATTTTGAATACAAAGACCCAGTACTTTTTTTGGAAAAAGCCTTTGACAGTTTTTCGCGTAAAATAAGTACAACTTTAGAGCGTTCTCTATTGAAAGTGAATACTACGTTTGTTTGTAACTTTATTCAGGCTCAAAATCAAGTCATCGATTTGAAAACCTTTGTGACGAAGAGCCAAGTCATAGACGTTGGCACAGACCTTAAGCAATGGTACGATACGCATGTAATTAGTAAGATTCGAACCAAAATAGAAGAATTTGCAGAAAAAGATTCGGGGTGGAGTCTATACGAAATTTTGCATTTAAAGATCAACATTAATAGCTATAGTCCTCTGAAAGGTGGAATTTCAACATACGTTAAAGTGCCGCATTTCATAGCAATCACACGCTCAGTAATTAACGTCCGAAATAATGACAATTGCTGTTTCCTGTGGGCCGTTGTATCAGCCCTTTACCCTGCGCAAAAAAATGGGGATAGAACTTCAAGCTATCCCCATTATAGTGAGGTTTTAAAATACGATTCAATTCAGTTTCCAATTAAAATTAGCGATATTAAAGAGTTTGAAAAATTGAATAATCTTAGGATTAACTTGTACTGTCTAAAGGGTAAAAATGTAGTGCCATTTTTATTGAGTGAGAACCGGGACAGAGAACCGATAAATTTGCTTGCATTAGCTTGTAATGAGAGCGCAAGAGACGACACATGTTTACATTTCACGTGGATAAAGAACATGTCCGCATTGTTTTCAAAGCAGTTGTCGAAACATAGTCGTAAGAAATTTATTTGTAACCGATGTCTAAATCACTTTTCCTCGAATGCTTACCTAGAAAAGCATCTCAAGCATTGCAATGATATTAACAAATGCGCTACTAGATTACCGAACGAAACGAATAAATATTTGCAGTTTAAACACTTTTCATACCAAGAAAAAGTTCCGTTTGTAGTGTATGCCGATCTAGAAAGCATTCTAGAGAAATGTCCGGATAATCAAAACACTAATACGCGCTTATACGACAAACACATACCTTTTAGTGTCGCTTACTACTTGAAATGTTCCTATAATGATGAATTATCCAAGTTTCGTTTATACAGAGGTCGCGATTGTATTCAGTGGTTCGTTAAAGAACTACACGATATAGCGATTTGGGCAAATGAGATCGTCGGTACCGTCGTCCCCATGGAAACGCTAAGTAAAGAGCAAATGGAGAGTTTTGAAGATGCCACAGTTTGTCATATTTGCAACAAGCCGTTTCAGCCGGGCGATATTAAAGTTAGGGACCACTCACACTTTACTTCTAAATTTCGAAATGCAGCCCACCAAAATTGCAATTTAAATTATAAGGATACGCACGTTATCCCCGTTGTTTTTCACAATTTGAGCGGATACGATTCGCATTTTATCATACGCGAGTTGGCCTTGAAGATACCCGGCCAAATTTCCCTTTTACCGTTGAACAAGGAGAAGTACATTTCATTTAGCAAATCTGTAGAAAATACAAAGATAAAATTTAGGTTTATCGACTCGTTTAGATTTATGGCTAGCAGTATAGATAAATTATCTAGTTATTTGGATAATGAGAAAAAGATTATTACTAAGCTAAATTGTAGCAATGGAGATGAGTTCAATTTGCTGGTGCGTAAGGGAATCTTTCCTTATGAATATGTCGATTCTTGGGATAAACTGGACGAATCTAGTTTACCGCCCAAAGAAGCGTTTTATAGTCATCTTCATGAGGAAGGCATTAGCGATGAAAGCTATACGCATGCGCATAAAGTTTGGACTACATTCAATATTCAGACGTTAGGTCAATACTCTGATCTCTATTTAAAACTGATGTCCTTCTTTTGGCTGACATCTTTGAAAATTTCCGTTTAACCTGTTTAAATGCGTATCAATTGGATCCCCTTCATTATTACACTGCTCCCGGACTAGCGTTTGATGCGATGCTGAAAATCACCGAAGTGAAATTAGAACTGCTCACCGACATTGATATGGCAATGTTTATCGAAAGGGGTATTAGGGGAGGAGTTGCACAATGCTCCAATCGCTACGCAAAGGCTAATAACAAATATATGGACTACGATCCTAGCGCCCCCACGTCATTTTTAATGTACTATGATGTAAACAACCTCTATGGGAAAAGTATGGGGGAATTTTTACCATATGGGGAATTTTCCTTTGTCGACGAGCCCAATATTGACTCTATATTAAATAATCCGGACGATTCAGACATCGGTTACATAATAGATTGCGATTTAGACTATCCCGCAGAGTTGCACGAGTCCCACAGCGATCTCCCTTTAGCACCTGAACACATGACACCTCCGAGCTCAAATTCTAAATTAAAGAAATTATTGCTCACGTTGTATTCAAAGCGTAACTACGTTCTTCATTATAGGAATTTGAAATTGTATTTAGAGCAGGGATTGAGATTAGTTAAAGTCAATCAAGTTTTGCGCTTCAAGCAGTCACCGTGGCTGAAAAAATACATAGATTTGAATACAACGTTGAGACAGGCGTCAAAGAACGATTTTGATAAGAACTTTTATAAATTGATGATCAACAGTGTTTTTGGCAAACTAATGGAAAATGTCCGTAAATATAAGGACGTGCGTTTAGTTACTAAATGGGAAGGCCGTTTCGGTGCTCGATCGCTCATAGCCCAGCCCAATTTCCATAGCTGCACAATCTTCGATAAAGATATGGTCATTATTGAGATGAACAAATTGGAAGTTTTCATGAACAAACCAATATATGCGGGATTCTCTGTACTAGATCTTTCCAAAACCTTTCTATACGATTTCCATTATAATTATATTTTAAAGAAATTCCAAAATAATGCGCAACTCTTATATACGGATACCGACAGTCTCATTTATTCTTTCGCCGTTCCCGACATATACGAGTGCATAAAAGAGGATATCGATAGGTTCGATACCTCAGATTATGAGCGTGATAACGTGTATGGGATCCCCTTAGTCAATAAGAAAGTGCCCGGTCTGATGAAGGACGAGAACAATGGCAAAATCATGCTCGAATTCGTCGGACTGCGCGCTAAAATGTACGCTTACTCGGTTGAGGGGAAAGTAACAAAAAAGTCTAAGGGGTCAACGGAGGCCAGTGTCAAACAAATCACCATAGAGGACTATAAAAAGGCGTTGTTTAATTATACAATTGCAAAGCGGTGCCAACGTCTAATAAGATCGAAGAAGCATTTAGTGTTCACCATCAAACAGGATAAAGTTGTTCTTAGCCCATACGACGATAAACGCGTACGAACTTTCGGGTCAACTAATACTCGCCCCTGGGGTTTTTCTGAAGCGCGCATTTAAAACATATTAGTTGTAGTTAGGTATAGTCCTCGATAGCGCGTTTCAATCATGAATGGCGGCAGTCTACCAACTAAAAAGACCCAATTGGAGGAAGAACTGTTTCACGCTACTCGCACCGTGTACATAAAACATTTACGGAGTGCCCGTCCATTGACAGTTATATTGTGATTAGTAGCATACTACAAAACATTATTGTACCAGATGAGTGCTTTAACTGGTGTGCGAAATCGCCAAATGCGTGTCAGGCTAATATGGACTTGTTGTTTGATAAAGTGGAAACGGACAATTTAATTAAGCAGTTTTGTAAATATAGTAGTATCGATAGTTTAGCTTTACCCTTCAAAATGTATATACTTGATTTAGTTGATAAGCGGAATGTAGATACTGTTTGTAGTAATTATAAGAATTTTTTGCATGTAATGGATGAAACTGTATGTACTGCCATAGAATATGCTAATTTTAAGGTGCTGGAAATTTTGTATAATATTTATATTGAGAGGGATGTAAAGTATAATTTTCAACCGGAGAAAAACGCCCGCCATAAACAAGTGTACGAGTGGATTGTGGAGAATATCCGTAAAGGCAACGAAGATCCAACTGCTGCCCTTGGCTGGACTTGTGGTCCCGACAGCCAATTTTTATAAAATAAAAACAATATGTAGCATTTATGTTGAGTTTTATTTATCGCTGTTTACAATACTTTACTTATACAGCGTGATTCAAAAAGAATACCACAATTTTAAACATCTATAACTCTGCAGAGAAGAAAGGAGAGCTAAGCACTATCTGTCGTCGAATTAAGGAAACTCTAAAGTTTCATTTAGTTGCTCATTTGTTCGCTGTCAGTTGATGTTAAGATGGATCGGCCAACAGGCGCCCGTGACAATTCACTTCATCACTGGCCTCCAAGAAGCCCTGACCTCACCCCCTGCGATTTTTTCTTATGGGGGTATGTTAAGGATAAGGTGTTTCAACCACCTCTACCCACTAGTATTGATGATCTGAAACGACAAATAACAGCAGCTTTTTTAAATACTCGTTATAATCATGTAAAACACAAGGCTCTATTATGTTTCTTTGATTAAATACAGACGTTTAAAATTGTGGTATTCTTTTTGAATCACGCTGTACAATACGGTTAAATAACTATATTATTCTCGTCGATCCAAGATTTTTCATTTAATCGCCACCACTTGACGAACACCTTGCCATTCTTTCGTTGCAGCACCATTTCCACGAAATATACATCGGGATACTTTCCCCCACTCATTTGGGAAGGACAATTGAGTTTCACTCCTACACATTAAGTTAAGGCCAAGTTAGCAGAGTTTCGCACTCGCGCATTTGGCCTTAACTTAATGTGTAGGAGTGAAACTCAATTGTCCTTCCCAAATGAGTGGGGGATAAACAAATTACTTAGTAGCGTAAATAACTTTAACCGGAAACTCCCCTTAGACTTTTTTGTTACTTTCCCCTCAACCGAGTAAGCGTACATTTTAGCGCGCAGTCCGACGAATTCGAGCATGATTTTGCCATTGTTCTCGTCCTTCATCAGACCGGGCACTTTCTTATTGACTAAGGGGATCCCATACACGTTATCACGCTCATAATCTGAGGTATCGAACCTATCGATATCCTCTTTTATGCACTCGTATATGTCGGGAACGGCGAAAGAATAAATGAGACTGTCGGTATCCGTATATAAGAGTTGCGCATTATTTTGGAATTTCTTTAAATATAATTATAATGGAAATCGTATAGAAAGGTTTTGGAAAGATCTAGTACAGAGAATCCCGCATATATTGGTTTGTTCATGAAAACTTCCAATTTGTTCATCTCAATAATGACCATATCTTTATCGAAGATTGTGCAGCTATGGAAATTGGGCTGGGCTATGAGCGATCGAGCACCGAAACGGCCTTCCCATTTAGTAACTAAACGCACGTCCTTATATTTACGGACATTTTCCATTAGTTTGCCAAAAACACTGTTGATCATCAATTTATAAAAGTTCTTATCAAAATCGTTCTTTGACGCCTGTCTCAACGTTGTATTCAAATCTATGTATTTTTTCAGCCACGGTGACTGCTTGAAGCGCAAAACTTGATTGACTTTAACTAATCTCAATCCCTGCTCTAAATACAATTTCAAATTCCTATAATGAAGAACGTAGTTACGCTTTGAATACAACGTGAGCAATAATTTCTTTAATTTAGAATTTGAGCTCGGAGGTGTCATGTGTTCAGGTGCTAAAGGGAGATCGCTGTGGGACTCGTGCAACTCTGCGGGATAGTCTAAATCGCAATCTATTATGTAACCGATGTCTGAATCGTCCGGATTATTTAATATAGAGTCAATATTGGGCTCGTCGACAAAGGAAAATTCCCCATATGGTAAAAATTCCCCCATACTTTTCCCATAGAGGTTGTTTACATCATAGTACATTAAAAATGACGTGGGGGCGCTAGGATCGTAGTCCATATATTTGTTATTAGCCTTTGCGTAGCGATTGGAGCATTGTGCAACTCCTCCCCTAATACCCCTTTCGATAAACATTGCCATATCAATGTCGGTGAGCAGTTCTAATTTCACTTCGGTGATTTTCAGCATCGCATCAAACGCTAGTCCGGGAGCAGTGTAATAATGAAGGGGATCCAATTGATACGCATTTAAACAGGTTAAACGGAAATTTTCAAAGATGTCAGCCAAAAGAAGGACATCAGTTTTTAAATAGAGATCAGAGTATTGACCTAACGTCTGAATATTGAATGTAGTCCAAACTTTATGCGCATGCGTATAGCTTTCATCGCTAATGCCTTCCTCATGAAGATGACTATAAAACGCTTCTTTGGGCGGTAAACTAGATTCGTCCAGTTTATCCCAAGAATCGACATATTCATAAGGAAAGATTCCCTTACGCACCAGCAAATTGAACTCATCTCCATTGCTACAATTTAGCTTAGTAATAATCTTTTTCTCATTATCCAAATAACTAGATAATTTATCTATACTGCTAGCCATAAATCTAAACGAGTCGATAAACCTAAATTTTATCTTTGTATTTTCTACAGATTTGCTAAATGAAATGTACTTCTCCTTGTTCAACGGTAAAAGGGAAATTTGGCCGGGTATCTTCAAGGCCAACTCGCGTATGATAAAATGCGAATCGTATCCGCTCAAATTGTGAAAAACAACGGGGATAACGTGCGTATCCTTATAATTTAAATTGCAATTTTGGTGGGCTGCATTTCGAAATTTAGAAGTAAAGTGTGAGTGGTCCCTAACTTTAATATCGCCCGGCTGAAACGGCTTGTTGCAAATATGACAAACTGTGGCATCTTCAAAACTCTCCATTTGCTCTTTACTTAGCGTTTCCATGGGGACGACGGTACCGACGATCTCATTTGCCCAAATCGCTATATCGTGTAGTTCTTTAACGAACCACTGAATACAATCGCGACCTCTGTATAAACGAAACTTGGATAATTCATCATTATAGGAACATTTCAAGTAGTAAGCGACACTAAAAGGTATGTGTTTGTCGCATAAGCGCGTATTAGTGTTTTGATTATCCGGACATTTCTCTAGAATGCTTTCTAGATCGGCATACACTACAAACGGAACTTTTTCTTGGTATGAAAAGTGTTTAAACTGCAAATATTTATTCGTTTCGTTCGGTAATCTAGTAGCGCATTTGTTAATATCATTGCAATGCTTGAGATGCTTTTCTAGGTAAGCATTCGAGGAAAAGTGATTTAGACATCGGTTACAAATAAATTTCTTACGACTATGTTTCGACAACTGCTTTGAAAACAATGCGGACATGTTCTTTATCCACGTGAAATGTAAACATGTGTCGTCTCTTGCGCTCTCATTACAAGCTAATGCAAGCAAATTTATCGGTTCTCTGTCCCGGTTCTCACTCAATAAAAATGGCACTACATTTTTACCCTTTAGACAGTACAAGTTAATCCTAAGATTATTCAATTTTTCAAACTCTTTAATATCGCTAATTTTAATTGGAAACTGAATTGAATCGTATTTTAAAACCTCACTATAATGGGGATAGCTTGAAGTTCTATCCCCATTTTTTTGCGCAGGGTAAAGGGCTGATACAACGGCCCACAGGAAACAGCAATTGTCATTATTTCGGACGTTAATTACTGAGCGTGTGATTGCTATGAAATGCGGCACTTTAACGTATGTTGAAATTCCACCTTTCAGAGGACTATAGCTATTAATGTTGATCTTTAAATGCAAAATTTCGTATAGACTCCACCCCGAATCTTTTTCTGCAAATTCTTCTATTTTGGTTCGAATCTTACTAATTACATGCGTATCGTACCATTGCTTAAGGTCTGTGCCAACGTCTATGACTTGGCTCTTCGTCACAAAGGTTTTCAAATCGATGACTTGATTTTGAGCCTGAATAAAGTTACAAACAAACGTAGTATTCACTTTCAATAGAGAACGCTCTAAAGTTGTACTTATTTTACGCGAAAAACTGTCAAAGGCTTTTTCCAAAAAAAGTACTGGGTCTTTGTATTCAAAATTAACTACAATGCCGGTTAGTAGTCTATCTTTAAAGCACGAATCTATGGTTTGCCAAACTAACTTTTTTCGATTAGAAATGCCCCCGCCTCGTTTCTCTGAACCGCGCTTCAATTGCTTTAATTTAACTAAAAAAGACTTTAAAAGAGCTAAGTTACTTTCTAATTTTAAACTATTTTCATTCTTATTTAATTCACTTCTAAGAAATTTCCTTATCAGATGAATGTTCTTTCTCACTATACAAATATGTCTCACTATCTCGTCTTTAGTTTTTAACAACAATAAGGCTTTAGCAGTTACCTTGACCACTCTATCACTCAGCGAAGAGAACGTTGTGGGATTCATTGTTAATCCTGTAATAATTTATATCGTTACCAATGAAATTACACCCTGTAGAACGTACCTATTGTTGACACACAGCAGCAGATTTAACACACACTCACGTACTATAGAATAAATTCCTATGTATATATTGTTATCTACCAATAACACTCGTAGAACAACGAGATGACTTTAATTAGCAGGTATATTAAACTCGATCAAAGTGCCGATTCTAACTAAGGAATAAATGTAACGATACCCCCCCTTTTATACAACGTACATCAAGGCCGTTAAATCAAGAGCAAAATAAACAAATCGCTGCTATTATAAATACATGTTCTATTTTTAGAACTAGTTAAACGCATAAAAAATGCAGCCGGACAAATAAACAGACAACAAAATTACTTGAAAAAAATATTTTTACATACAGATGCTCAAAGCGGAAATGACGTCATATTCATAGAACAACCTTGAATTTTCCCCTTTTTTATGTAGTTTCCGGTTAAAGTTATTTACACTACTAAGTAATTTGTTTATGTCTCAAAGCGGAGATGATGTCATACAAATAAACAAACTTTTTTTATCGGATATGACGTTACTAAACTACGCGCTTCCGTTAATCAAACCGAAATTACTCGAGGTTCAAATGTTTAGTTTTCGATGTTCGTTACTAACTAAAGACGCGCGTTGCCGGTTTTTTAGTGCAAAAAAGGATTATCAAATTTACACAGTAAGCTTTCATTTTACTACGTAAACATTCATATTGTAAATGTTCTTTGCGATCCACTTAAATTAGGTCACATTTGAAGTGTTGACAGCTTAATGATACCCGAAATTAGTTCAACTTTAAAGTTAGTTTACTGAAATAATCGCCGCATTTTTACGAGTGCATTTCTAAAAGTTCTATTTCTACAATACGATTTTATTTAATTTTCGCTGAACTACCAACACTTCGAGATCAAATTTTAGTTTTCTAATCTTTACAATTAAATTATTAATTCTTTCGCGACGACGTTGCAAAGTAGTAGTTGCAATGACCTTGGACATGATTGCATTTGAGGTTCGAGACATCTCTTTATAAGCAGCCGACCAACAACATTTGACCTTGCTTACTTTTCGAGGCCAGCGAGTTAGCCATAACCGGAAATGTCTAGCGAAGTTCTTAACCGGAAATCTCTAGCCAAGTTCCCAACCGGATACGTCGAGCCAAGTTCATAACCGGAAACCTCTAGCCAAGTTCCCAACCGGAAACATCTAGCCAAGTTCATAACCGGAAACACCGACCAGGAAGACAATAGAGCCGACCTTGGGCAAGAAAACAATAGAAATTGAGTTAGTAGCGCACATAGAGTGACGTTGAGAAGAAAACAATAGAAATTGAGTTAGAGGAACCGGAAACGTCTAACCGACATGACCTTGGACAAGAAAACAATAGAAATTGAGTTAGTAGCGCACATAGAAGTGGCCTTGACAAGAAAACAATAGAAATTGGATTAGTAGCGCACATAGAAGTGACCTTGACAAGAAAACAATAGAAATTGAGTTAGTAGCGCACATAGAAGTGACCTTGACAACAATAGAAATTGAGTTAGGCGAACCGGAAACGTCTAGTCGGCATGACCTTGGACGAGAAAACAATAGAAAGTGAGTTAGTAGCTCCATTACTATACTACTAATGTCCATCGCCCATGAAGGATAAATGCAGTGCGATACATAAGTTCACAATCGATCGTACAAGAAAGATTGAAACACTATTAATAATTTTGCAAGATTTTGTGCATGTAAAGGTTAAAAGTCGTTCATTATTTTATATTTGAAAGAGGCATGGCGGTTTAATTAAAGATCGTAAGATCACAGTATACGCAACCGAGCGTGAAACATTTCCCCCGCATTAACCTTAAGGCCGCCTTATTTTTAATTTCACTTCTTTGAATACTCAAACATTAAAAGTAATCGATCGGAAATCCTGATCACCAATCTGGATAACCTTAGTGCTTTGTAAGCGACGCCGCATCGATTTAAAGCGGAGTATAGTAAAGCGACATAGTTACACTAACGGAAGAGATTATCTATGTGTACATAAATGCATTGGTAATATGTTTAATTTACGCCAACGCGTTTAATGGAAGTCTAGTAGGGATGGTTTCATCGATCTGTGGAGTATCGGTTTTATAGTAAATACACAAAGGCATTTGTACTTGTAGTTGCAACATCTTTTTTTATATTGGATGGAACAAATGAAATTCAAACGTAAATGATAAATAGTCTGTCGCTTGATTATAATATGCCGCTCGACCCACAAACTTAAAAATGGATAATAAGTAATTAAATAAACACAATTCGAGGATAACCACATGAAAAACGACTTCAGCAACGAATAATGACATGAAATTGTCAACAACTGTGATAAAATGTATTTGTCTGGTGTGAAAACATGGCGAATATGCTTAACATCTCTGATGGATGAATCAAGGCAAAAGTGAAAGAAGGAAGCTGGTTGAGTTCTAATTTGGTTTACCTACCGTAATTATATAAACTCCGGGAGCATGGATACAGAAAACTCGAAGGGTCGGAAATGAGGAAAATAAAACGCCGGTGTGGGATTATTTCCTTGATTAATAGTTTAATATTTAATGAGAGAATATTATTATAACGTAGGTAGGTACGTTCGCTTTAAAATATACTTATTCTCCAAATTACATTCTAAGTAGAAAATTAATTACTTTATTTCATTTTAACGCCTCTTTAATGTAAGCTTCCAAAAAATCAATACACAAAAACAAAAGTTTTCATTCTAAATTATGGATACAATCAGTGAACATTAATGAAATATCAAAGTTTCCTGGAGTTAATGAAAACTTTTCCTAAAATATGGCTCAATTAGACGCACGTAGTAGCGCCTCGGTGAGCACAAACGTGACAATGATAAGGATGGAAAAACAGACATACAACCCCCACATTATTTAGACGGCGTAACAAAATAAGTGCAGCAAAGCTTCTCTACGTTAGCAAAGCGATCTAAAGCTGTTTACTCTCAACTTTAAGCTCTTTTATTTGACCCTAAAGTTAAACTTTAATAATAGCACTCCTTTTTACGGCAGTGCTCGACTTGTTTTAATGACTCTCGAGCTCATGCACAAAATAATAACTGTTAACACAAATTGATGGAGAGAGGCGATATCTTTACTAAAGTTGCTCCATACAACCTCTAGGGAGAGATAATCACTCTTGACCTGTTTTGCTTTCTTTTCGTTTCCTGGTGTGTATTGGTTTTAGGAAGTGCGTAGTACTCATAATTGCGAAGGAACTAGAACTCTCTACTTTTAAATCAATAAACGAAAACAAGGATCAAAAAATAGGAAATTAAAGACGGTCGATAAGACCATTCATTAACATAATTACAATACTTGAAATTATGAAAATTACAGGACTTGCAAAATTAAACTTGTTTCTATAGTAAAGATTTAATAATTATATATTTCTTGGAAAATGAAGCTTCCAATTAATTGTTCAACTACAGTAATGAGGTTATTTTATAGGTATAAATAAAAAACGTGGTTTACTGATTGGCTTTACGTGCTTTCTTGAATCTAGAATTAATTGTTGGTTTTCGATATAAGAATCCAGGCAGTGTATTGCGTGTGGTTTCCTTACCACTTCGATGTACGAAAATCATTGAAAAATGGGTGCCACTATAGTATGTGCACTACCGACACTTCAAAATTGACGCGCGCACTACATAATATAATTTATTGTTTATCGATCATAAAACCATATATTTAAAAAAAATACAAAATTAGCAAATTACACCAATCTGCAACATTTTTTATATGTATATCGATGCGTTTATGTTGTTTTCAAAGTATTTTCATTGTTGAAGCCAAATATGGAGCCTGACTTCACATATCACGTATAGTTTTCATACAACCTCCCATGATATTATTACATTTTTAAACGTTTTGTCTACATGAAAGGGTATTTTCATCAATACCAAATTGGTATTTGGCATCACTGATCAGAGCGCCATTTGCTGTTTCCCTCTCCATAACTAGATGACAGCTTGTTTGAGGTTAGGTTATTGCTGAATGTGTAGGGCAATGAGTTTTAAGTTGTGAAGTGACGTTTAAACAAGTCGGACATATTCTGTTACATCTGTGGAAGCTATGTTACTATAAAGCAGAGAAAAAATATAACCCAGATTCGTAACACAAGCTTATCTTGGTTACTTTGGTATAAAGGTTGGGCATCAGGACAAGAGGTGGGCTCCCCATAAAGTTTGCAAAACCTGTGTTGATGCTTTGAGGCTGTAGATCTACGGTAAAAAGAAATCTATGCTTTTTGCTATTCCTATAGTGTGGAGAGAATCACAAAACCATGTAATTGATTGTTATTTCTGTATGGTTAATGTTGAAGGACACAATATTGTCACGGGCCTAATGGGTCAAATATCGTTTAAGGGGGGAAAGGCGGCGACACAATATGGATTTTTGCCGCCGGTAGCTCAGTGGAGATTTGGGGAGGTTCTGTATACGTCGTGGTTCACCCCCTGGCCGTCGGACTTACCTGCGTCAATCCTGTAAACTGTCGATAATAATCGGTTTGCTTTTAGGGCGCCATCACAGGTTGGTTCCGGGGTTTAAAAGCGGGACAAAAGGTCCTGTGATACCAAATGACCTACTAAAGAAATTGTCAAATCGGGAAAATTTGATCTTTATAACGGGTGATCGAAACCTGATTCGAGCTTCGCAATGACTCGTTCACAAATGGTACACCAAAAGAAAAGTTATAATAGGAAGTATAACATCTATTAGAGTATTAACAAAATTACTAATTTACACACCTAGAACAAATATGGAAATATTAACAAAATAACAGACTGAAGGCCAATCGGCAATCTTACAACTATAAAAAAAAGGTTAGTACTTAAAAATTAATACATGCACATTACACAAATAACAGATTTCATACATCTAAAGCTAGTAACATAGGGTCTCAAATGTTCCCACAAGATTAAATATTATTTCCGTCGCACAAGATTAAAGTCGCAAATTTTCGAGTATGCGAAGTCCGTCAATTGCAGGTTACTATACAATTAGTTAATTGTCCTAATTCGCGGTGATTTTATAGCCAACTATTCGTCAAGAATCAACGCTAACTTTAATATTAATTTATCTCAAAGGGAAGCCTCTCTTCCACGAACTTGAACGTTTTGATTTTGATTTTGTTATTGAGAGGGGTTATAAGTTAACCCTTCCTCGAATCCCTAAGGGAGGTTGCAAACTAGTTGACCTAATTAGGAGTTTATTAACTTTATTTCCAAACCTTCCTGTCGATCGGAGTGATTCGTTTCCTTCCACGACGGCCAGGGTTAAGGGAATGCAGCACCACGGAGAGCCGATTTCCAAATCCAAATGAAGAAGTAAGGTACCTGCCCTTACACGAGAAGCTTTAGCGACTAGGGGGAGAAGATCCACCAACGTGTGCACTTCCATACACCAAAATACACCTTCGACACAATTTTAGTCTTTAGCTAAAGTCTCAGAGCTCGCTAACCACTTAACTGCACAACCAAAACCCTTTACTACCAAAACTAACGAACATATCTTCACTACCGGCGAAAATCCCGAATTTCCCTAACAGGAAGCTTAACTAAGTTATAGGTGATACGAAAGATTCAGATTGAGTGTTTTAAAAGTCAAGAACCTCCTCATCGAATCCCCTTTCCACTCGCAATCTACCGACGCCCACGCAACCTTTTATTCTCAACAAGATAATGAATTCATTGTACAATCTACAATGTACATAATTACAAAGTAGCGAAATATGAGTAAGCGATGCATTTAACCACGACGGCAGGATCCGATTTCGTAGGGTACTAACGACCTTTATTTGGTGAATATGATTTATCAATGGAATTTTATAGGTACACATAGAAATTAAGTTAAATGAAAATATCAACGGAAACGCATGGAACGACAAGGGTCGAAGCATCATAACAATATTAAAAGCAAAAAGAAGTTAACTTATCCTAATATTCGGCTTTGAGGCCAGTTCCTCATGACGAGTCACTTTCAGTCCGTGTCCCACCAACAGAGCTGGAAAAAATTGTTGTCGACTCAGATTCTGATCATAGCAATAGTTCAACTTCTGATGAATTTTGTACGAGTGAGGACGAATCTGTGCCTCAACTTTTCAAGTAGTGTGAGCTCAATGACCTAACTCGAGATTTAAATCTTTCAAAGTGAGTTACTTGGTTCACGACTGAAAGTTAAAAATCTTCTCTAGCTTCTGGCACATCATTTTCGTGGTATAAGCATAGGGAGAACATTCTTGTACCTTATTTCGAAGAGAAAGGCTCAATGATTTACTGTACTAACATTGAGAGTATGATGGAATTCTCTGGTTTCATATAAACCACAGGACTGGAAGTTTTTTATAGACTCGTCTAAAAGAAGTCTTAAAGGAGTCCTATTGAACAACGGAAACTTGTTCGGGTCCATTCCAATAGCCCATTCAGTACATCTTAAGGAAACTTATGAAAATCTAAAAACACTTCTGGAGTGTGTGCAATATGACAAACACTGTTGGAAAGTATGCGGTGATTTGAAAGTGATTGGAATGTTAGTTGGACAACAGAGTGGCTACACCAAAATGCCATGTTTTATCTGTGGGTGCGACAGCCGAGCTAAAGACAAGCACTGGACGACCACTACCTGGCCCGCTAGACAAAATTTAACAATTGGCTCAAAGAATTTAATCCAAGATTTATTGTAAAGTATAGCCATGGTTGTCAATTTGATTTCATTTTGTATGTATTAAACCGTGTAAGAAGTTGAAAAGTTTTTAATTTTCCTAATTCTTTTAGTTGAATGATCAAGATATTTACAGTTTTTATGGTAGAAAGTCGTTTTTTTAAGTCCAAGGCCATAAACAAAAATCTACAAAATAATTTATCATAATCGAAAATACCTTTGAGTCACTGGAAAACAATTCAAAATATACGAAATTTGATATATTTTAAGAAATAAATTGAAAAAAATCCAGCTACATATTTGAAGTCAGCATCAAAAATACTATTAAAAACACCTCATTTTATAAAAACATCTTTTGAAAAAAATATAAATGCAGGATGGTGTTATTATTTACCTACACAACTAAAAAATTTGAATATGTCTTAAAAATGACGTGAATTCACACCCCACCTTTTCTTAGACTTTTAGAGTGGTGCATTTTTATACCTACATTAAAATATTTTGTTTGTAGACATCTAGGTTTCCATTGTTAACAAAAGACGGCAGTATGATTTAAAACGATAATGTCTTAGTTATCTGAACATTTTTATTCCAACTCCAAATATTTTTAATTTGAAATAACAATGTATAAGATGCAATATTGCAAATAATATTCAACATAAATATAACAAGTGATACATCAAAATTTAGGAAATTTTATTCTCTTTTCAAAAACCACGAAATATATAGATTAGTCCGTATGAAAAAATGTAGTTTAGGGTCGTACACAAAAAACCAAACACCCTGTATTAAAACTATCTATCGCGATGGATTATACGTAAAAAAGTGCTCTAAGAAAGATTTTTCCAAAATCATCTATCTTTAAAAATAAGAAAGTTATGGAGCATTAAAGAAATCGACCAAATTCGAGAAACGCCCCCTAGCGTCCAAACGATTAAAGATAGCTAAATGCTGTTTGCGCCAGTGATTTTCTCACTTATAAATGCACAAGAGGTTTGTATTTTACCGAGTAAATTTGGGTTGTTTAATAAGAATCTGTTGCATAGCAATTGCTAAAGGAAACAGATTAGAATTTAAACAACACAAATTTACTAGGTTAAATACAAATCTCGAGTGTAATTCGGCAGGACAATTTAACGAACAAGAAATTTAGAAATCCGTTCGTAACTTTACCAAATGGACTCATTCTTAAAGTAACACAAACATCATGCAATAAATTATTCGCAAATGTCAAACTATGTACGTATACGGCGGGCACGGATACTGCGATAGTTGATTAGAATTTGAAAGTGAAAAAAACCACTAGTGCATTTGTCGCTGTAAAAGTGACAATTGCACTGCGGCTGATGTGATTTTTTATACATGAGTTAAATTGTCATTACAATTGAGCTCCAGGCACCTTGATCCGTTTTTTATCTCTTAAAATAAAGGGTGTTGCCATAAGAAAGTGTCCAATTTGAACCACCCTGTACAGTACAATTCATTCTAATCATATTTTTTGTCATAAAAGTAACTAAATATAGTAAATTATTGCCTTCTTAAATTATTGCCACAAGAGCTTTGTGGATACATTTGTTTGCAACCCAATATCAAATTCAGTACTTCAATTTTTGTGCACTCACCTTATGCCTATCCTTCATTGACCCTCTTCCTAATACAGCCATTTTGCACATTGTATCCTCTTGTAACCTTTTAAGGGAATTTCCTTTTGGACCGAGTAGTTTACCAACAAAATTGAACTGAAACAAAAAGTTAAATCAGATAGTAGGTAGATACTACAGTCTTTGTTTTCGTTTGGAGTTCAGCATGGAATAATTCCCACAACAACAAAATGAGAAAGTAAGGTCGAAAATGTCGATATAGTCCATTCACTCCCATTTTATAAAATCATTCAATTAATACAAATACATTTTAAAATAAGAATGAGTTAACAAAATATTTAGACGAAGTAATCGACATTTTTAATTAAACCACTAACGCCCGCTTTGTGTATTAGTGATAAAAATCTGTTACAAGGGGAAATTTGTGACATTCACAGAATACTGTTTGATCCTATTGTATTTAATCCTGCTTTACAATATTCGTATTTATATTTCAATTAGATTTTGTTTTCACAAAATGTTTACGATATCCGGCAATACTTACTTTTGACAAAAGCAATATTCCGAGCGAAAACCACAGGTAATGAACAGCTTGGAATTACTCATTGAAACGAACAAAATTAATATTTATTTAATTCTAATGAGCAACGGATTTTACAACAGAAAATATTATCCTCTAAACAGAGAAGTGAACAGCGTTTATTCGACGCAGACAATTTCGAGTATTAATAAAAAGTGACAAGGACCTAGATCGATAAAATCGGAAAATAATCTTAGAAATTTTTGACGTTACGCTAGCTAACCTAAACTAAGTCAGGCGTGTCAAATTTTTGTTTGATTACACTCTCAGAGAAATTAATTATTTTTTTTAATCTAGATCCAAACTAAAGAGAATTTTAATTGAAGTTCTAGTAAGAGGATTTAAAATTCAAGCTTAGCGCTCTATCCTGTTCATCCTTAAATCTGATCTCTCAATGCAAAACTCTGTTTTCATTACAATTTAACAAACCAAGTTGACTAACGGATTTTTGAGTATAAAATTCATTTTATCATAAAACTCAACAACTGTGTCTGAGAGGGATCATTTTCAACTGTTACTCCCTTTTGTAATGCATTCTACTTCATAGTCGGTCGACAAACTCGAGAGCGAAACAATGTAGCTCAAATCTGTTTGATATCCTGACAGGAAAGCAGACTAGTTTTTCGAACAATTCCGATCTTGCGATTTAAACGGAAGTAATAATCTTTTTATTTGTTCAAATTGTTTAAAATACTATAATATTAACATACTATAACGTACATTGTTAGTTAAATTCATCGCACTCAAGTTTTACAAATAAGTAACTAATAAAAAGAAATGGCCATTTCCACATTGTATTTTCTAAATAGATTATCTTAAGAGCAAGTAATCCATTCTATCAGAACTACTTCTTTATAACTTAATAATTGGATTAGGCATTCCACGCGGCTAATCGCCTTTCCGACAAAATACGCATTGCAAGTGTTATTTTGTTACCTTCCTCTTGTATAGATATTCTAGTTCCCTTTTTCAAAGATAATTGAATTACCTGAAAACATATAACCTGATTCAACCTTCATCTGAAATTTATAATACTTCCAAAGCGTAGAAGATTTTAAACTTTGATTTGTTTAATCTCATTTCAATTAAACTATAATAGAATATTAAAGTTTACAATGACAATATTTACCTAAATTTCTAAACTAGTTAATGAAAATTAAATATTGAAGAAACAATTAAACGAACTAAGTATAGTAAATGAACGTAAAGTTGCACGAAAAAACAACTTCAAAGTCCTATACCAAATTGAGGTTATATTTAATTAAAATTTTCAAACGAGCGAAAAGACTCGTTAGCCTGTTTAAATTTGATACCCAAAGCTTTGATTTAGAGTCGGGTTTTTATATTAATAACATGTTTAATTGAATACCTAATATTTTTGTTACGAGAGTCAGAGGGGACTGATTTGTAAAGGAAACTTTTATTCGTAGAAATGGCAAAATATCTCGTCGAATTTTTATTTTTTCAAAACTAATTTGCAAGATGTTTCGTTAAAAAGATTAGAGATAAGTGATTGTAAGAATGTAATAATAAAATATGCAGATGACAATTCCGTATTTTTGAAGATATACAAAAAGAGAAAGTCAACACTGCGATATAGGCGCTTGTATGCAACGAGAGCTGGACATGCATTAATTCAAAAAGGAATTAATTTGTGATTTAATTCAATTTGGTGAATGAAATCCAATGGAGTGAAGCCTTTTTTAGAAATGCTGGCAAAGGGCTTACAATTAAATCTTTTTTTAAAGCACAAAGTAACGTATCTAGCCACCAGTAAAGAGGAGTAAAAGAAAAGAAAAAAATAAGATTACACTTTGAAGTACGACAAAAAGGAAAAATGAAAGATGAAAGAAAAAGTATAAGTAATGACATCAGTACGTAACCTAAGTGGGCGAAGTTCAGATCGATGATGCAGTTGCACATTACAAAAAAGCATCCGAATTAAGGCTTTTAAGACACAATTGCTGTTTGAATTGTTATAATTAATTCCTTTTTAAATGAATTGGGATTACGAGTTGTGGCCGGATGAGTTAAGATTTGATTCTTTTTTTGGTACGGCTTGCCCAGCACTATGTGCCACAACCGACCTTTTTACGAATTAAGAATGCATAATTCTGTATTACAATACATCGTAAGTCCGATAATGGACAAAATGGAGCATATTTCTTTATTAAAAATTTTGGTACCTACAATATATTAAAACTTCGTAAGTCGTTTTCGATGCCAGCGGCATCTGTGGGCTATTTTTAAAAACTCGTATGTATTTGACAGTTCTCGCAATATTAAAACCGCGTAAGTCACAAATTGAATTAATAAAACAACTTAAAACCTCCCCTTAGACATGTTAAAGCAACGTCTTTATTCTAGTAAATCACACGAACAACTAAAACTACAAAAGTAACATAACAGCTTCAACTATCTACTATAGGTGGCGCTTGTCATCAATGGTTTGAGATATATTTAAGAAGACAATGAATATTTAATAAATCAAAATTTTAATGAAGCGAAGGATGATGGTATGTTTTTTTATTTTTTTGTAGATAAGTACCCGAAAGTACTGAAAGACCAGTGGCAAACTGGCCGGATGTGAAATTAAAGACTAATTAGGATTCACAAACCTCGTTGTTGATTAACGTAGGGGAATCCTGAATTAATCAGAAGGGGGCAATCACCTAGTTATTTAACCTTTAACTAAGGTGTGCAAAGAGCAACATTTAAAATTTGACTTAATTAAACAAAACAAAAGTGATTAAAAAGCGACATGTTTCGAGGCCTACAGGTCTCATTCTCAAGCTTAATAAAAGAAACTACATGGGTAAGATGATCCAAAAATGATAAGTCTGCAAATAGAAGTTACATTATAAATTACAGATGAACCATGATGTAATGAAAACTAATGACAAATACTAATTAAAGTAGGCCTGAAGGGCCCGACGCGAAAGTTAACATCATAACATTATGATTAAGTCAAATTTTAAATGTTGCTCTTTGCACACCTTAGTTAAAGGTTAAATAACTAGGTGATTGCCCCTTTCTGATTAATTCAGGATTCCCTTACGTTAATCAACAACGAGGTTTGTGAATCCTAATTAGTCTTTAATTTCACATCCGGCCAGTTTTGCCACTGATGGGGCTGGTCTTTCAGTACTTTCGGGTACTTATCTACAAAAAAATAAAAAAACATACCATCATCCTTCGCTTCATTAAAATTTTGATTTATTAAATATTCATTGTCTAAGGGGAGGTTTTAAGTTGTTTTATTAATTCAATGACTACTTCTTTTTGAGCCTCTGACTCCACCATGGACTCACAAATTGAAATAGCCCAGCATAGCTCAAAAAGTGTGTGCTCAAATTCATCTGGATTAAGGTAAGAACGGTGTTAAAATTATTATAATTGTCACTTATTTCTAAGATATTATTATTACACCTTCATATTAGATCATATTACTCGTCTCAATTCATGTTAATTCACAGATTTATTTAGTTTATTTGAACATAAATTTGAGCACTAGAGTTACGAGTTTTTGATTTTAAAAACATCTAGTCAACGCTTGACTTATAATTTTACATAATGCCGTGTGACAAGTTTCAAAGCGGGACATAGCCGACTAGCATGGGAAATCACATATTTGCAGTTTGCTACTCGCCAATTATATCTACAAGAATGGTAATGATGTCTATCGAAAGAGCATTATTTTCTGAGCCCGTTTATACCAAATTGTTTGGTATACTTACTAATTCACTGCTTTTTTAATTCAAAAATAATTTTCAAAAGTTAAAAAGTATGAGCAGCCATGACATGTCAAATTCAAATAATGTTTAATATTAATTTTTAGACCTGCTGCCTATTTAAACACTCGTTCCTTGTTATATATAACTTATCTATCATTATTCGTGGTTAAATTTTTCAGGAAAATGCCATATTACATCATTGAAAATGTTTGATTTGATAATATTCAAAATTATTCGAATTTGACATGTCATGGCTACTCATATTTTTAACTTTTGAAAATTATATTTTCCTAATTAAAAACGTAGTGAATAGGTATAAGTACCAAATATTTGGTATAAACAGGCTCAGAAAATAATGCTCTTTCGATAGACATCATTACCATTCTTGTAGATATAATTGGTGAGCAGCAAACTGCAAATTTGTGATTTCCCATTCTATTCGGCTATGTCCCGCTTTGAAACTTGTCACACGGTATATTGTAGAATATCCTCAAGAACAGCTAAAATTATGAATTTGGTTCCTGTAGAGACGTCTTTATCAAAAGAACTATCTAGTCTGCATGAAAATGATACCATCAAGTCTAAAACTTCAAACGGAAAGTGCGTTAATGACAACAGTCCTGAAAATTGTAATGGTAAAAGTCTATAAATCACGAAATAATTTTAAATAAATAATAATAGGTAATATTTCTGGAAATCTATGGTGTGGAAAAGACTTAACCGAAAATGAGTTACTTGAATACGCCCTAGAAGTTGAAAATAGTCTTATCGGGGCGATTTGAACACCAAAACATATTCACTTATTAGCGAAATTATGATTTGCCCTTATGATATTATATACCGGGTGTCAACGAATCTATTAGACAAGCCATAACTTCTAGAATAATAGGTGTATTAAAATGAGATTTGGTATAGGTGAATGGCATGTAAAAAGGAGAATTTTCGCATATTTTTCACGGTGTGGTCACTTCCGGTTTCGCCGGAAATGGGCCGGGTTTTGAATTTTTAAATGGAACACCCTGTATATTGCTACATTTTTGGATTTCTGAGACAATTCTGAATCAGAATATAAATTTAAAAAAATTTTTTACGCCTACTTCATTTTTTTAGAGTCATTTTTAATATTGCATCTAGGTGGCCATGATTGGACTCAAACTAATCTGAGGATCTCAGGTGATGTCAGAAAATTACAATCGCAAAATTTTAGTGACTAGTATGATAGATAGGAATAAGAGAAGTTGGAAAAATTACATTTTCGTGTCTAACTATTATTTTTCAAATGGCGACCGTTTTTAGACAAGCACTTTCCGAAAAGAGGATTTTTTGACGAATCTAACGATACTAATTTATTTGCGATTGGATTAAAAATAAGAACATAAATAAGGAAAATACTGGATAACACTTAATTTATTTACTTTTGTCAAGTGTGCCTTAAGAAACTTTTACTGTAATAAAGTGAGTGTTTTGTTCTCTAAAGAAGACTTGATAAAAATAACTACGTACAAAATATTATGCATCACGGCTATCCATGGCACACTTAACAAAAGTAAACAAATTATTATCCAGTATTTTCCTTATTTATGTTCTTATTTTTAATCCAATCGCAAATAAATTAGTATCGTTAGATTCGTCAAAAAATCCTCTTTTCGGAAAGTGCTTGTCTAAAAACGGTCGCCATTTGAAAAATAATAGTTAGACACGAAAATGTAATTTTTCCAACTTCTCTTATTCCTATCTATCATACTAGTCACTAAAATTTTGCGATTGTAATTTTCTGACATCACCTGAGATCCTCAGATTAGTTTGAGTCCAATCATGGCCACCTAGATGCAATATTAAAAATGACTCTAAAAAAATGAAGTAGGCGTAAAAAATTTTTTTAAATTTATATTCTGATTCAGAATTGTCTCAGAAATCCAAAAATGTAGCAATATACAGGGTGTTCCATTTAAAAATTCAAAACCCGGCCCATTTCCGGCGAAACCGGAAGTGACCGGACGGTGAAAAATATGCGAAAATTCTCCTCTTTACATGCCATTCACCTATACCAAATCTCATTTTAATACACCTATTATTCTAGAAGTTATGGCTTGTCTAATAGATTCGTTGACACCCGGTATTTTTACCAAGGATAGTGTGAGTAGTGTGGAATTATTTCCGGAATATTTTTGGGTCCGAAAGTATCTACAGCTAAATATTTCAAGGGGTGGAGGTGTTCTGATAGCAGTTATTATTATTTGGACTTATCAGAACTTTCACTATAACAATACGTTAATAGTAAGTATATTAAAAAACTACTTTCATAAGTCGCACATTGGAGCCCCCGTCCAAAATTGAAATACGAGTCGCGTAGAGGCGAGTGTTTCAATGGACAAGTGCCACTATGAACTTATGAAACGAGTTTTTTATACTATTTTTTCTATTTTTCGCCTTTCACAACCCATTGCAATAAAAAATTTACAATTGAGATAGATATTTAGGGACTTTTGTCGCAGTTGGCAGTCGCTAACTACGATTTTTGAGTTCAAAAATTTAAGATAATTAAAGCATTTCGTATACTCCTCCTGAAATACGAAAAATTGCTGCCAATGCAAAATCCTGGAAGAAGAAGATATTAATAAATTTATCAAGGAAGCGAATGATGAAACATACTTGGCAATGAAAGTAGGTATCATATACATATTTACAGCTTCGTTCCTAATAGGTAGCATTAATTTCAGGTCATCTTAATAATGGGATACTGTGGCGCTTTAAGGCACGAGGAACTAACTAGCAATACATGTCTTTAGACGACATTGAATATAAACGTGATTCAATAATAGTTTCAAAAATTTCAAAATTTCAAAAAATAACGTGCAGAGATTGTTTGCCATAACCAATACGAGTTGGATCGATTTAATAAAAACGTACGTTAATTTACGGCTGTCAACAGTAACGCATAAGCGTTTCTTTTCAACACAGCGTCATTGCATTATACATAATTCAGTTATATTATCTGTTTGGATTACTCCCCAACATTAATAAATAATAATATGTAACATAAAAAATTGCATGTAACCATTTTATGGTAGGTAATGACTTAATGAGTTAGGTTTCATTGAAATAACCTTCTGTAACTTTTGACATATTTTCTAAATGAAATTTTAAAAGTGTTATTACAATAACTGCGTGCTACATGAATACATTTTGGAACAACCGCTTTATCAAATGCGTTTGGCACACAAACTGGAAAGTTAAAATTGCTTTTCCTGTTCAGTATTATTGATAAGATGCCACTTATCGATATTAATTTTAACTTTCAACACACTAAAATTTCTCATCTGGCTAGTGCAAAGATGCCATGTGACACTTAAATTTAATCAAACTTTTTGACCCGTCCGTTATAAACGTCAAACGATTTAAATCGTAACTTGAAATAAATCGGTCAGTTTACAAAACTGCATGAATTAGATCAATTAATAAAAATAAATTTCAAAATAAATAGTTTAAACCTGAGCGTGCTCAATCAGTTTGAAACAGATACTGACCAATCAGCGTGCCTTGATGTCACATGCTGGTAGCGTCCACTGTCAGTCGGTTAGCTTGAATTAATATGCCGTTGTTTAGTTTGTGAAAGCGATTCTTACCATGGTGGTTATTTGAAAGCTACGTCAGATAACCTTCCTCGAGTAGTAGACGTTTTTATGTTGGCCAAGTCCTTAAAGAGGCATGACTTTAAGGCTTCACAATGTGTCGGTGAAAGAAAAACTTAACTCCAGTACACAAGACACGTTTTTTGGTTGTAAAGTTAACAGTGCTCTTAGTAGCCTCACGTCTGGTGACAGGGCAAAATTTGATAAAGAAGCAATGGCGGTGTAGAAGAAGCCTTTGGACTACATTGAGAGGTGGTACGATTTTGATCGGATACCTTTTCAGCACTTTACAGTTCTCAATTATACAGAAAAAGGCTTTTTTACGAGAACTTTGTGCTTGCTGCAAAGGTAATCAAGGTTGAAGTCGACCAAGACGCACTCTACGATGGAGTACATCTTTTGAAAAGGTCAGGGCGGAAATAGCAGTACTCGAGGATCCTGTCGACGCGAAATGGGTGAAGGTTTTCTCGACCGCCCATGAATTCGTTGAGCTTCCCAAGATTGTGGCGAACGTTTTGTCGATTTCCATAAGCAACGCATACGTGGAGCGCGTCTTTTCTATAATAGGAAACGTATGGACCAACGAGAGGAATAAGATGCGAGCAGAATTGGTGAAGGCAGAGTTGGTCACGATTCTGAACTACGACTTGTCTTGCGGGGAATTCTTCAAGTTCGTGAGAGAGACTGCGCAACGGGATTTGCTGAAGGTGTTTTCAAATGAGAAACACGTGTAGAAGAAGTAGAGGGATCATTTGAAGCCGAATTGTTGTTCCTGTTCATTTATGAATATAGATTAATTTTTAGTTTGGTAGTTTTGCACCCCTTGCACAGCTGCATCAGATACCACACGTTAAACGGCACTGCTCTCGTTCGATCTGATTATTATCATTTATTATTATTTTATTAAGCATGCTTTAGTCTTTCTTATGTGGGTTCATCACAGAAGTGAAGAACTACCCCCACTGAAATTGAATGCTACTAGAAGAAATTTAAGTTGGTTAAAATAGACACGTCAATAAAATTCATCGAAGCCAGTACAAGCAAGGGTAGGAAACCAGAAACAGCCCAGCTTCCAGGTACCACTTATCTTTTAACGGAGTTCATAGATATTGCAAAACAGAAGGAATTAACAAGGCATAATTTTTCTTTAGCTAATGATACTGTAGGAACATTATCCATATATCAGCTAATTAGACAGTCAGTCCATTCCCACACTAGCGTCGGGTCTCTCATAAAACAAATTATTGGAACAAGTAAGGTGAGAGATACACACGCTATGAAGGGGGATAGGTACAGTTACCTTTGCCTGATGGTCAAGAGAGTCATTAGCAAATGTCACTGACACAAAGTTCAGTGCCAACACAAACAACAGAGAAAGAATTGCAGAAACTTTAGGCGAGAGGGATTCTGAACGAAATGAAATTTTGAAGGCTTTGCTTGCAGAAGAAAGTGAGGATGATGTTGACCTATTTTTCAAAAGTTTGGCCAAATCAGTTAAAAACTTACCACCTGCTCTACAGCAACGAGCTAACCTTAAACGTGATAGCAAGGTTGGAAACTGAAATGTGGAATCCGATACAGTATGGTTCCTTCAACTTTTCCAATAGGCCTTTCGCAGCGATACTTCAGATACTGTTCCGCCTCAATTATTGTACCCACATTCTAATGCAAATTCTTCGCATCAGAGTTCTACAATAACAGAGCTCACTCTACCTACTTATACATTTCTACCTCCTGAAAACATTAGTTTTTCATGCGGATCTCGCAACTCAGACATTTAGACAGAAGACATTTTTCATTGTATTTTAGCAATTTTATCTTTCAATAAATTTGTTTGATGTACATTGCGTTTTAATATTTTTTAGCTGAATATTTTTAAGGTTTCAAAGTACAAGGCAACCCAATTTTAAGAGTGTAAATAACAGTGCTCGACACACGAGAAGTTGCGGCTAAGTTAGTCCCGCTCACAGTTGCGCAGTATATAGTAGACGCTGGAAATGTAAAAGGATTCGTGCCAAATTCTTATTTGCGTTTTAAATCAAATACATCTACAGGAGATTATCACAAAGAAATGAATTTTGACAACTACACGAAATGGATTCAGCAAAAACTTATCCCTAACCTTGAGCCTAGAAGTGTTGTGATAATAGACAATGCACCATACCATAACGTCCAAAAAGAGAAGTGTCCAAACATGAGTTCGAGAAAAGACGAAATTAAACTGTGGTTGACGAAACATAACGTGCCGTTTACAGATGATATGTTCAAAGTTGATTTATACAACTTGGTTAAGTTATACAAGCCCAGGTTTAAAACTTATGCTGTAGACGAAATATTTAATTCCCACGGCCATGATGTTTTGAGATTACCGCCATACCACCCAGACTTAAATCCTATTGAACTAGTTTGGGCCAGTATGAAGCAATATGTAGGAGATAGAAGTGTGAAGTTTAATTTATCAACTGTTGAAAGACTGTGTGATGAGTTCTTTGCGACGTGTTCAGCTGAAGAATGAACAAGTAGATGCCAACATGCTCTAAATGCGGAGAAAGTATTTATTGTTAGTTTATGTGACTAATTGTCCATGTTTCACTTTAACGACCCTTAAGTACGGTAATTCGTTATATTATTTGTGTGTAATTAACTGTGACCGTGACTAACATTTACTTGCACTTTGGTACTTGAGAAGAATAAAAAGTTTCTACAACGGCCCTGGACAACAAACTGCGGCTAGAGAGGCACTTTCTGCAGCGCGTAATTTTATCTCCGTCTACCCGAATACTTTCTCACTCCCGCTGTCGCGCATCTTCCTCAATTCTCAGTCGCAACTTCTCGTGTGTCGAGCTGTACTTACTTACCTCAATGTAATAGCAAGTTTTTCATCAGGTTGTTATAGGGTATAGATTTCTGTTATATGAATTCTTATAGATATCGTCTTTGATGAGTTCTAGCATGAAGTCAAACTGTTCAACAGAAAGACGCAAAAATTCGGAGAACTTTTTGTGATCTTCACGCAGATGGATAGTGATCAATTTTTGCTGCTCTTTTCGCCCCATACGTTTGAATTAATGTTTCCTCGTCTTCCAGCTCCTCAATAAGAAGAAATTTCAACAATAATCTTTTACGTCTACCCAAGTTAATCATTCTGTAACAACCTTCCTGAAGAATAGTGTGATTGCAAATGAAAACACGCGAGTAGTAAATTGCAGACGCTCCGAGGAAAATGGTAACCAACGATTATCGTTATAGTCGTCCCGAGCAAAACGCACATTTAATGATTGTTTCAGTTATTAACCGTACTGTTATGTGATGAATCTGCCCTTTGAATAAAAATCCGGCGTCACAATAGATTCGAATCTTCACTGGACACTCAGTGTTCTACGTTAAGCTCTTAAATGAACTACCCAATTTTAATTGAAAATTTATCTCAAATACAAAATTTTTGCGTTCGCGAACACTGATTGTATAAAGGAAATGCATCAATAATATTTAAAAAGAATAGAGAATAGCGATGGATTTATGTCTGCAGAGACATTATTAAAAGTAAACAAATAATAATCGACATTTTTTGTAAATATGAATGCTCAAAGGGAAAATTAAAGTCAGGTAGTGTGAAAAGGATGTAATACAAAGTCATTACAACCACTTTCATAAGTAGAGGTATTGAAAGGTTTTTTAATAAACTTCGCTTAATATTTGGCTCAAGATTACAGTTTTTATCTCACATAAAAACCAAAGCCTGTGTAATCAAAATTTGGTCATAAACTTCTCATCTCTCGTTTAATGTTAGTTCATACACTTAAGGGACAATTTAATTTATACTGTGGTTTGAACACGTTATTTGAAAAACTGCAACTCGTTGGTGGAAGCAGTTCTCGATTACGAGTTTATTTAATATGATTAATTTATAAAATAACATCAAATTACCACAAGTCATGTATCGTAGATAAATTTTTTACTTATTACTATTATTAAATTTGGTTATAAAAATGCAAACGTTTATTTTGTTACAAAAACACAGATATGTACCGAATATACAAGGTGAACTTTTAGTTTTGCGCGATAATACTTTAGTGATTTTTAGATTCTCAAGCAACTCTTATAACATATTTTGAAAAAATCTTACATGAAGCACGTTATTTGGTTTTCCACTACTAGAGATGGCATCATAAGGTTATTTGTCTATTTGTCACAGTTTTGTGTTTTTTACGTCTGGAACTGTTATAAAAAAGTAAGTATTATAATAAATATTGAATCTTGTAACAACAATAATTTCGGCACGGGTGTGCATGGCTGCCTCCTAACAGTATAATTTTTATTTAATCTATCCTGTAACAGTGGCAGCTATAATCATAAACTTTGCTTGACATACGATACGAAAAAAACTTCAGGATATTTTCTACGCTTGAAAAATTGCAAATATTTCCTGTTTGGAGTCCGGTAGGCATATTTACATATCCTCCTATACAATGGCACCAGGGTGCTGAAATCTGTTAGTGTTTGTGGCGTACAATTGAGCTACAAAAGCTCATTGATTTAAGCACCTCTCCGCGAGCTGCAATCACTGCAAGCGTGTGCATACATACACCATACCCATACGTTAAAAATTTGGCCGTTATATTTCCGTTCCTAGTCGTTAATACATATCAGAGTGAGTGAAGTGCACGTTGGTTATTTACACGCCACAATGGTGGAGGAATATGTTACAAACATAAAGTCCCTTTTACATGGTGTTGATCCAGCGTGTAAGATCGTGTTAAGTGCGATGATAAATGAAGATAAATATACTGTGGAAGTAAAAACAAAATTTTCTGACGACTATGAAAGCGAATGCAATGCAAACATTGCATACAAAAATACTCTGTAGAAACACGTACTGAAAAAACTTGATTTAAAAGTTCTGCATGATCTAAAACTTTCAAAATGCAACCATCAGGTATTAATTTTTTCAGTCGTATACGAGGTTGGTCAAAAAATATGAGTTTTGCGCAACAGTAAAGTACCTTTATTTTTGACAATATTATTTAGAATTAAAAACTGTGTTTTAAATATTTAACCATGTCGATTTAAGTAACATTTTATCATCAAATATGGTTCTAAAATAAAACTAAAATGTAAATATAATAAAATAATTTAATACAAATGGATATGATTGCATATGTAAACGTAGTTTTCAATTCTGACGAATTTTTCTTTATAACAATTTTCGAAATAGGAGTATTTTACTTGCACATTTCACAATCGCAAATCGCATTTTTTGACAAACCTCGTATTTCGAATGAAAAAATTGATATCTGATGGTTGTATTTTGAGTTTTGGACCATGCCGAACATTTTATGTAGAATCTCTTTTTTCCTTAAAATTAATAATAAAAACTAAAAAGGTTTTCCATATGGTTTCAACTTACGGAGACATACTAGTCACTAGTGTATACCATACAATCTCAGTAATATATTTTTAAATAAATAAATAACTAATTATTTCAACATGTGTTTATATTATTTTACTCTGGCTGCTTTATTTCACCTGGAAATGTTAAAATAAGTTAAACAATTCGCGGAGGTGCCTAAATCAATGAGCGTTTACAGCTCAATTGTACGCCACAAAGACTAACAGATTTCAGCACCCTGGTGCCGTTGTATAGGAGGATATGTAAATATGCGTCCGGTAGTGATAACGGAATGTATTCATCTACCAACTACGATGTTAAGTGTTTTGTTTAATACAAAGCACATCCCCTCTTCTCTATCTTAATAAATGCCTTAATGGTATGCTCTTGCCATTAGAAAGGTGAAAAACCCTCGTTTATTATTTATTAATTTGCCATTAGCGCTGATTACAGTACGTACGAAAAAGATTTCTTCGGGTGCGCAGGTAAAGTTCGTGCATTCGGAAGCGATCGGCATGTAAACTGCTTTTCCCACTATTAACAGTGGCGTCGATTTTTATGAGGAAATAAAACTCACAGAGGTTTTCTAATTTATATTTTAGTAAAAAGTAAGAAGTTAATGAAAAAATACGTGTACAATAATATGTAAAATTAAATCACATATACTAATTAATGCTATGTAAATTAAAAATATTAGAATTACATTAACAAAATCAAATTTACGCAATTCACTCGTCACTAAACCATTCACTGTCGCCTTCCGTTTCATTTCACCACATTTATTACAATTTGCTCGGTTTGTGCTCGAGTTTTCTGGAGTTACAGGCGCTAATTCTTTTCTAACAATGTTTTAACATCGTACAAGTGAAATGTCGTATTTCTTTTTGCCACATTGATTTTCACTTGAGCCCAAATTTCTCCGTGCATACTGTAGTTGAATATGGATGCCTCTTGTTCATTGGATAGCTCCTGTTTAAAAAATGTCCGTTCACAACAATATGTTGATTAGTTTGTTTTATGCTGAAACCCCAAAATGTTGTTGCCAGATTTCTACATCAATATATCATCTTCAGAGAATACTGCTATTAATTTTATTCGTTAAAGTGGATTATTGGCAGACAATCGGAAAGTTAACCAATGTGTACGTTGTGGAACAGAAATGTAAGGAATGTCTAAAGAGCTTGTTTATACCAATTCATAGATGCCCAGTACAAGGATGTTATGAGGGTTATTTATAAGGACAATTTGAACTTGGTAATGTGACGTTGGTCAAAGTATGAGTTTGATCTAGAAATAATTTTTTCTGCAGCCGTAACTCTAATATTCTCCAAATCTCTCCCTCCCTTTCTCCTACGCTCCTATTGGCGAACTGTAGGCTGATTGACTCATAAACGAATTATGTTACGAGATAGTAATTGGCGATCTCACCGACGAACCTCAAAATTTAAGTTGCGTCTTAAACCTTAAGATATAGTCCAAGAAAATAGACCTTTAAATACGAATTTTGAGGTAAATACTTGAATTTTTGATATAAGTTTCTTTAAATGATTAAAAAACGAATTGTGAAAGTTTTTTTTTAAATCACCCCCGGGGAGGGTTGAAAAAAAATAAAAAGAGTGTTTTTTTTTAATTTTGAGGAAACCGTAAGAACTAGAAAAAAAAAGTTGAAACGAAAGTTGTAGAGCATCCAATTTTAGAAAGAAATGATCTCTTTATATTTTTTGCTAAAATTAAAATTATCCGAGATAGGGTGGTTAGAAGGTAGGGAATGATAGTAACAACTTTAAAAAATCATAAGTTGTTAAAAAATTGATATTTTCAATAATTTTTTTTTTTAATTTACTCAGAAAAAAATAATCTTTCATTCTAGAGATACTTTTTTTTTTTAATTATTTATAACAAAGTTAGAACAATTCAAAATTTTCAGGACCGAATTAAAACAGCTTCACTCGATGAAATTAATTTTTTTCTTTTATTTATTCTTTATTATTTTATAAACTGACCATATGCGTTGAAATTTTATTTTTACCTGTCTTTTCCAAGCAGGTATAAATAATTTACCTGTTGACAGATTTCTCGAGGGGTTATAAATAATAAAAAAAAAAAAGTATCTCTAGAATGAAAGATTATTTTTTTCTGAGTAAATTAAAAAAAAAATTATTGAAAATATCAATTTTTTAACAACTTATGATTTTTTAAAGTTGTTACTATCATTCCCTACCTTCTAACCACCCTATCTCGGATAATTTTAATTTTAGCAAAAAATATAAAGAGATCATTTCTTTCTAAAATTGGATGCTCTACAACTTTCGTTTCAACTTTTTTTTTCTAGTTCTTACGGTTTCCTCAAAATTAAAAAAAAACACTCTTTTTATTTTTTTTCAACCCTCCCCGGGGGTGATTTAAAAAAAAACTTTCACAATTCGTTTTTTAATCATTTAAAGAAACTTATATCAAAAATTCAAGTATTTCCTCAAAATTCGTATTTAAAGGTCTATTTTCTTGGACTAATAGGAATAATTTTGTGTGATTGTTAAGTTGACAATTGATACCTTAGCTTAATGGATATTGGAAATATCATTTATTTTGGCAACGATATGTTAATCAATGTCATTATAATGGATTTAGTAGAATATGAAATACCGAGACACGTGTATGTTCGAAATGATCATTTTCGGTTGACGAAAGAAACTGTGCTTACTCCCCTACCAGCACTAGAACCGTGATTTGTAAGTGAAAATAAATCAATACGCATTCCTTAACCCTTTAAGTATCGTTGGTAGGATTTTCAACCACTTACAATTTTCGTTAGTTTTGTGAAATGTGGAGGTGGAATCTTGCTGGTAGTCCATCCTACCGGTAAGTAAGCATGTACGAAAGCCTCGCTGGTGTAATCTAGAAGCCAGTCACCGATTGCTGCCGAGTGGCACGACAGAATTTGATTATCTGGTTGAAATTTCAACCACTGCGCGTTTATGACCTTAATTGTTTTGAATTTAACGTACTGTTCATTTTCGATTGAGTTTTTTGTTTATTAGATTGTGTGATTTTGTTTTTTGAGAGGTAAGTATATTACTTTATGGTTTCTGTAAGGTTTTCATACTAATGGTAAGCCATTATGTTTATTACCTTGGTGGACAATTGCTTATCATTGCACTATTGTGACATAGTGATTTTCTAACCTAACTGACTTTGCGTTTGTTTTCAATAATAGTAATAATTTACAACTGACTATTAACATTATTTGAATTTATAGACTTTTTACTCATAATTATGCCTAAAATCACAATAATATCTTCTTGCGCTAAGAAGATTTTGATAAAATGCTTCGAAAAATGCTTGCCGCTGTAGGTTGCTTACACACTAAAAAAATTTTTTCTCTACAATTTCTGTGTATTTTTTATATACATACTTATACTTATATACTTACAACACACTATTGTGTTTATTTTAATCAATGATAACATAACTGTGGCGTAACTACATAGTGGCAATATAATTTTGCTAGTTGTGAAACTCGCAGCTGAGGTCATACTGATTTTTAATATTTGTGAAGGTTTACAAGATGAGCAAGTTATATTGGTCAGAGGCTCTGTCAGATGAGCAGTTGCTTGAAGAAATTGCCAAAATAACAGAAGAACAAGCAGAGCATTCAGACATAGAGGGGGACAGCGATGCTGAAGATGGAGTTGAAACCTCTTCTGTCGTTACAAGAACAACTGGATTATTAGACTCAGGCCCTTCAACTCCATCCTGCACATCAACTCCAACTCAATCTGTCACACCAACTACCACTGTCACACCACCCGGATCACCAATTCCTCGACGTGGAAAAAAAGGGGCTTACAAAGAGCAATAAACCTTTCTGAAGATCCTTGTCTTCAGAAGAGCAACAAGACACCCTAGGAGTTGACTATGACTCTGATGATTCAGTCGAAGATGCTACATATGTACCTGATGAACCTCAGCCACTTAGGTGCTCACTTTTCTCTAAAAGTTCCGACTGTGAGGAAAGCGTTGGTGAATCCCCACTTGTCCAAAATGTCGAACAATGGACCAAGAAATCTGTTGCCCCAAAAATGTTCTCAAAATGTCAATATAAGGATATCAAAGGACCAAAAGTGCAGGTCAATTCCGAAGATCCGGTGGACTTCCTAAGAATTTTCATGTCAAATGAAATTCGAGAAGGGATAGTGCACCAATCAAACCTATATGCGCAGCAGTGCGGAACTCGCTTAGATTTGTCTATCGAAGAGTTGGATGCGTTTCTGGGAGTATTGATTATCATGGGCTTCAACACTCTACCAACATTAAAAAAGTTCTGGTCAACTGATCCAAATTTCCATAACAGCAGAATGAGTAGTATATTTCCAGTAAAAAGATTTTTGAAAATTTTACGATATGTACATCTCAACGATAACTCCCAAATGCCTCCAAGGGGAAGCGACAATTTCGATAAACTTTACAAAGTGCGCCCCTTGTTGACACAACTAAATGAAATATATTCAAAGGTTTTCACCCCAAACCGAAATGTTGCAATAGATGAAAGTATGGTGGCATTCAAAGGACGATCATCTATCAAGCAGTACATGCCAATGAAGCCAATCAAACGGGGCTTTAAAATTTGGGCCATGTGATGCTCAGAAACCGGATACTTGCTGACATTTGATGTGTATCAGGGAAAGGACACTACGAATTCCGAATTCAGCCTTGGGGAAAGAATTGTTTTGAACCTATCGAAGGGACTGCGAGGAAGGGGCTTCTGCCTATACTTTGACAACTTCTTTTCCACTATACCCCTTATGTACAGATTATTGGAGGTGGGTTTATTTGGCTGCGGCACAATCCGCCAAGCTAGGAAGCATTTCCCTAAACACACTCTGGCAGAAGATAAACATATGAGGATGGGGGACTACGATTATTCAGTTTGTGGCGATAATTTATCTATTACCAAATGGAAAGATCGTGGTTCAAAATCGGTATCACTTATAAGCAACATGCATGAAGCCGCTGAAATAGGTCAGGTACTGAGAACGAACAAGACAGGAACTCGTGAAAAAGTGGATTGTCCACAGTCCATTGTCGACTACAATAAATACATGGGAGGGGTGGATCGCTTTGACCAGAGAATGGCTGCCTACAGCATAGCCTGGAAGAGTAGACGATGGTGGATGAAGTTATTTTATTACTTTATTGATTCCGCTATTGTAAACTCTTACATAATGTACAAAGAGACCCTGAACTCGAAGAGGCAGAAACCAAAAACCCATCTGCAGTTTCGCAGCAAATTGGCAGATCAACTTATCGCTAATTTTTCGGTGCGAAAGAAACGTGGTCCGCCGCTAAAGGCAACTGAAAATTTCACAAACATAGTTCATATGCCTAAAAAAACATCATCTAGACGATGTGCTGAATGCAGCAAGCATAAAGTGCAAAAAAGAAGTGGAGTTGAATGTTCAACTTGCCGAGTAGCACTGTGTATCGAATGCTACATGCCTTACCACAATAATATGTAAATAAAATTGTAGTATGATATAAGTAATAAACGTTTATTTTCTTCTACATAGTGAATACTTTTTTCATGTATTACAGGTGTACCAGTGAAACTTATATGTCCTATGCTGTCCTAAGTGATCACTGGTAAAAAGGTTTACCACTTTTATTTCCAAAAACTACAACTTTTTTTTTTGTCAAAATCAGGTTTTTGTAACACCTTTACATTAATTCTCCCCAGAAATAACAAAAAAATTCAGTAGAAAAAGTTTAGAAAATTTTGCGCCTTAAAGGGTTAAAATTAAAAAAAAAAACTATTTTGATTCGGAATAATAGCGTTTCGCCAATCAACCAATTATTGCTCTGTCTTCGATATTATGCAACAGGTTGTCACCAGCTTTCGTTGGCTTATTTTGGAGGAATGCACAAATCAACTGTAAACAGAACAATTGTGAACAGTTATAGAAGCGCTTTGCGAAGCTATTCAATATAATTTGTTTGAAATAGCAGGGTTTCCAAGGGTTATTGGCGCTATAGACTGCACTCATATTAGAATACAATCACCAGTCTGTATATTGATATACATATTTAGTGTTCATTTATTTGTGTCTTAGGGGGTTAAGATGGAGAGATTTTTCGCAACAGAAATGGCTATTTCTCTCACAATGTACAAGTAGTAGTTGACGCGTCATACAAAGTTGGGAATGGTGTCGCTCGTTGGCCTGGTTCCACACACGATGCTACCATATTTAGGCAGTGTATGCTTCGTGCACAATTTGAAAGAAATGACTATGTTGATTGTGTCATGTTCGGTAAATAATTGAATGTGATGTAATTTTTTTAAAATAAAATGTGAATCAATTTTGCAGGCGATAGTGGATATGCTATAAAACGTTTATAACACCCCTATTAGAAACACACACGAGAGCTGAGCAACGATATAATGAAGCTCACATCAGGACAAGGGTTGTGGAAAACACCTTTGGGATCCGAAGTCTCGTTGCGCATTAACGGTATTGCCCTTTGGAGTGAAGTCAATAAGAAGAGGTCATTTAACAACGACTCGCTGTTCCTCTTTGCCCGCATTTTGGATGACGAATGCCATTGCTTTATCTGACGTCTTGCTTTAGGAACCGTATACAACCAACTTCCTGTGAACACTAACATCCTTGATTACCTAACATGTGTACGCATGCGCCCTTATGCTACAACTGTTCCCCACGCGCATATTCTTGCTGCCATTTCCGTAATCTCGTTTTCATTTGACTGACCCTCAACGTATTATTCGATATTTAATTGTCAATGATTAAGTTGTTGCTGCTTAATTTTTAATTCTGTTTCCATCATTTTCATTTTATGTTTTTCTTTTTGGCAGCGGTTTGTCGTCTAGTAATGTCTTTTCCAAATTCGTCACTTCTAATTTCTCCCGACCAACTTCAGAGTAAATTTTTGCTAACTCCGAGCTGTGTAACGCCGACGTGAAACCTTTGGCGATGTTGTAACCTCCAATAAGTCACCACAATGTTTTTGACTAGACCCAGCTGACATTTTTCATAAAATGTTTTTTTTATGTGTTACATTATAACCACAAGCCAACACCACGTGAAAAAGTGAGGTTCAATTATATTTTTAAGTGACGTTTGATTTATAGAGATCTTCCGCTGTCTTATGAAAATTTGTTGTGCCGCCCCAGGCTTTCCTGACTCCATAACTCGTTTAGAAACCAAAGGCTTGCAACTCGTGGAATATCTTCCGCTGTCTTATGAAAATTTGTTGTGCCGCTCCAGGCTTTCCTGACTCCATAACTCGTTTAGAAACCAAAGGCTTGCAACTCGTGGAATCTTTGGATGTAGTAGAAGAAGTTTCACGAAAACTGAAAGCGTGTCAAGGCAAAATTGGAAAGCAGGCCTATGAAAAAATCGAGGCAGTAAAGGCGAAAAACCGGAACTGAAAATTTTGACATCAATATCAAGGGTTCTTAGTGGCGGTGAGATGGATAAAGATCTAGATCTCATGCCTCCAAACATGTTGACACAGTTCAAATTTACCCCTGTTACATCATGTGATGTCGAAAGGTCGGTCTCAGTCATGTACTCCTGCAAACCTTGGGAAAATTCTTATCAATTGTGGCTCAAAAAGCTTAAATTTTAAAGCTTGACATACGCACTGGAAAACTTTAAAATATTGTACTGATGAATAAATCTGTTTAACTTCTTGGTTTCGCTTTGAAATATTTACAAAATATTACAGGTTAAAAAAAATATAAATCCGAGCCTTAGGGTAAACTAATGAAACGTTGCATCCTTGCTTGTCCTTGAAGGACGCCATTATCACTGTCCCACTTCTGCAATTGTAGGGCGTAACCAAACATGCACCAACAAAAAATAATTAATGCCTTGATTACTTTTTACAACTCAAAAAAGTAAAGACACAACCAAAACGGAAACAAAAGTAAG
This sequence comes from Pyrocoelia pectoralis, assembly GCA_036250285.1. Taxonomy (NCBI): domain Eukaryota; kingdom Metazoa; phylum Arthropoda; class Insecta; order Coleoptera; family Lampyridae; genus Pyrocoelia; species Pyrocoelia pectoralis. Next base: position 46,805,563 of record CM070075.1, read on the forward strand.
GTATGGTACCAACCGTGCATGAGCGCGCGCGCGGCAGATATTTGAATTTAAAATAAAATCCATACAATCAAGTGACGAAACATTCTAAAGTCTTTCCGTCATAAGTTTGTGGGTATCGGATTAAAATTGTGAAGTAAAGAAAAGCTTTTCTATAATTGACTATGCTGTGGACCAGATGTATAGTTAGCGCGCGCATTTAGGTATCTTATAAAAGTTTAGTTGGTCTACAATACCCTGAAGTAGTATGCAGTGACTCTCAAACAATTGTTGTATATTATTACAAACTAGATTTTTTTTTTCTTTTTGAGTGTTTTGTTGAGTTGAGGTAGCTAATAAAAAGACATTTTCCTTATTGTCCTAATATAGTTAATGGTATTTTAACTGCTCTTTGCATTTTTGCCCAATGAACCCAAAACGTAATTTGAATTCTGTACATTTTTTACTAATGATTAGGTAAATGAAATCGAATTAAATGTAAATTATGTGGAAGAAAAGTCACTTTCACAATTTTATTTTGATAAAATATACAGTTTTACATTATACACCTATCTCATTAGATGATAATCATTAATTAACTGTATATTAACGTTAATAGATACCTATAGGTACTTAGCAATAGAATGTGCAATTATCGTAATGAATTAATAATTTCCAAATTTTCTATAAATAGGGTAAAACAGCTCAAAGCATGTTAGTTCAAAAATCGATCAGTTAAAGAAAACAATATGGATCGTCCTAGTGGAAAACATTTAAGCCCAGCTGAACGTAATCTTGTAAAAAAAGTTGAAAATTATTTCACGCGCGAAAAGGAAAATATGGGACCGTTATTATCAGTGCTAGCAGTACAACAACGAACGACCAGTGCGTGTGGTATTTGTATGGGTACACTTAGAAATATACACAAATTGGATACACAGGACGACATTAATAAAGAAAATAAAAGGAAGAGATTGCATCGGTTTTCATTGGACTTGCCTGAGCCAACAAAAGAAAGAATTAGAGACCTAATATATGAAATGTACAAGGCAAAAGGAATTGTGACACTAAAATAATTACAAGATAAATTATCGCAAAGGAAAGACCACACTCGCAAAATTATTAATCATTTGGGATTCAGATTCAAAAAAACTGACAACCGAAAATTATTATGCGAGCAAGCTAATATAGTAACCAAGAGATGGAAATTCTTAAGAGAATATATGAAAAACATGCGCTCAGAAAAACCTAGAGAAGTGGTATTTCTGGATGAAACATGGATATTCTCGAAAGGAAGTTCTGGTAAGCGCACTTGGCAGGATGATACGAAACACTGTTATTCAAATAGAAGTGCTAGTACTGGTAAAAGGTATATTGTAATACACGCGGGCAACAAAAAGGGCTTTTTGCCAGAAGCCAGTTTAGTTTTTGCTTCAACTAAAAAATGCGACGATTACCATCAAAATATGAACGCAAAAATTTTTGAAGAATGGTTTGAAGAGAGGGTGTTAAAAGTGTTACCAGAGCCATCAACAATAATTATGGACAATGCTTCTTACCACTCTAGACTTCTACTAAAAATATCAACAGCAAATACTTCCAAAGATGAAATTCGAAAATTCTTGGATAGCAAAATATTGAATATGACAATATGGACCTCAAAGCTGATCTTCTTTCAAAAGTAAAAACCCATTTCTGTAATGCAGAAAAAGTCTACGTTGTGGACCAACTTGCACTACAATATGGTCATGAAATTTTGCGACTGCCCCCTTACCATTGCCAATTTAACGCAATAGAAATGGTCTGGGGAATATGCAAAACTTATTATGACAAACACGCGTGTGAAATAACAAGCAGTGAAATGGGAGTGATACATTTATGGCAACAAGCATTGGGACAAGTAAATGACGAAATTTGGACAAAATGTGTTGATCATGTGGACAAGCTAATTGAAAAGACTTTTGAACAAGAACAGGTGTTAGATGAAGTTCTTCTGAATAGGTTAGTATTGTTTGTTTTATTATTTTGTATGATTTTTTTCTAACAGTAAGAAGGACTTTGAAGGTTTATCTTCTTATTATGATGTTTTAAAAAATGTTTATTAGATAGTTTTAATGTAATTTTCATTCATATTTTTATAAATGTCACACGTACCTATCTAAAAGTAAATTTATAGTTAATTAATGATTATCATCTAATGAGGTAGGTGTATAATGTAAAAACTGTATATTTTATCAAAATAAAATTGTGAAAGTGACTTTTCTTCCACATAATTTACATTTAATTCGATTTCATTTACCTAATCATTAGTAAAAAATGTACAGAATTCAAATTACGTTTTGGGTTCATTGGGCAAAAATGCAAAGAGCAGTTAAAATACCATTAACTATATTAGGACAATAAGGAAAATGTCTGTTTATTAGCTACCTCAACTCAACAAAACACTCAAAAAGAAAAAAAAATTCTAGTTTGTAGTAATATACAACAATTGTTTGAGAGTCACTGCATACCACTTCAGGGTATTGTAGACCAACTAAACTTTTATAAGATACCTAAATGCGCGCGCTAAATATACATCTGGTCCACAGCATAGTCAACTATAGAAAAGCTTTTCTTTACTTCACAATTTTAATCCGATACCCACAAACTTATGACGGAAAGACTTTATATAAATAATAAAATGTGCGTAAGATCCTATGGGAATCATGAGTGAAGCAAATTCTTGCCATATACCGGGTGAATGAAATCACCCGTATCAGTATTTTATTTAAAGAACGGTGAGTGGTAGAGAGGTAGGGTAAAAAGTGATTATAAAAGCCATAATAAAGAATCGAATGGTGATATTATTTCTCGGAAAATGTCTCGAATTCCATAAGTCGAAAAAGGTATTGTTTAAAAGATTCTTTTAAACAATACCTTTTTCGACTTATGGTGTCCTTTAAAATTTTGGAGTTCGAGACATTCTGGAGGAATGCTGAGTTTTCCGAGAAATAATAATATCACCTCTGGATTCTGGATTCTTTATTATGGCTTTTATAATCACTTTTTTTACCCTACCTCTCCACGACTCACCGTTCTTTAAATAAAATACTGATACGGGTGGTCCCATTCAGCCGGCATATAGTTATTTTTTCAACAGTTATTCCGATAGTTCTATTGGTACTTAACGAGATTAACTATTTCTTATTACAATTTAGCCAATATATCAATCGATTTACCATACACACCTTTTGCATAAAAGTACATTAAAAAAGACAATGCAATTTTATAGATAAGAACAAATCCATTAAGCAGACGCTTTAAATACCTATGTGTATATTAATGTAACTCATTTATGCTTTACCCAAACCGCCATATTAAGTAAATTAATTTGATTATACGGTTATACGTATAATCTACAGTATGGATTAAGGAAATCTACCAGATTAACTTTCTTCTACATCAATCACTTGCCATATTACAATAAAACGTTGCGCTAGTCTGAAAATTTGTTTTATCTTTTTAATTTCCTCCTTTCGACTGTTTTATATTTTACACAATGACGCAAATCCCATACAAATGTGTTACGAAATGCTATATTAAAATTAACAACACAATTTTGCTCTTGTTTTTAGTCAAGATTTTAATGGAACAGTGATAATGCTTTTAATAATATCCCCTATAAAATAATCTTCTTTAACAGATTACAGGATAATCATTTGCTTTTTACTTTAGCCGCTTTTCTATAAACTACAACCCACAATAATTGATAGTAAATTGAATACAGCATGGAGCTAGACTATCAAACAGCGTAGTGCAGTGACGGTCTGGACAGGTCGGCGAGTCGGCTAATGCCGACTGGGCCTTTTGATTACGTAATGCGCTTATATTTATGTACATGCCAAGCAAACATTCAAATCGCTGACGAACTGCGTTTGAATGTTTATTTATTTTTAAAAGTTTTGTCGTTGGCAGCAACCGATGAAGCTAAGATCGAAACATTAACACTTTAACTGTGAGTATTAAGTGAATTGTGATATCGTTAGTGACGTTAGTTTAGCTATCGAGTGCACTATTTTGATCCAAATAGATATATAGACATTCAAAATAAAACTTTAAATCTTAAGGATAGAAGTGATAAACAAAATTTTATGGAATTTTGTGCTTTATGCAATCTTGAAGCAGATCTATTATGGTCAGAACTAGAATCTTTCGCTGAGTCATATGATGGTATGAAGATGTCAGTAGATGGAGAAATGTACAAAATACAGATCATACGGCACGAAACTCTTGAAGATGAAGATAGACAGTCGGAAAATGAAACTAGTTGAGGACTCTCTCCTGAAAATGTATGTATTGTAAACAACTTTGTAAAAAATGTATACCTTGTGCTTTAAAAATTTTATGTAATTTTCAATACCATTCATCGGCATATGCCAACTTATATCTGGCGTATAAATCAGCCCTATTCTAATTCATCATCGCTAACATAAGCGACACGTTAAGCGCTTAAAATTTAACGTAACATTAGCGACTCGCTTCTTAAAAGCTATTCTGATTTGGGTATCGCTAAATACCATCTTTAACCCATTACCAGCCAACGTCCTATTAATGGGACGCTTCTTATTTAGCATATATCTAAACTGTAAATGTTGCAAATCTTATTATCGCCATCAAAGCAGTATCAGTTTCACCTATATTTATTATATTTACCACCATAGGGCGGTTTAGTAAAATAACGGTGTTGAACACCGTCGCGAAGTTGTTGATTTTCAAGCAAACACGTGTTACAACTTTGAAAATTGTTTATAATTAACTTTGTTTACACAATTTAGCGAGTGTAGCACAAATATAATCTTTGATTGTTCCTTTTTGTGATACAACAACAAGGTAAGCTAATTGTATTACTATTATTGAGAAAATTGTCACTAAAGTTATTGTCCCATTTTTGGGACATTGGCTGAAAGTCATAGCGGTGAACACGTTTGCATTCGCTTATTTAAATTTTTTGTTATAGAACTAATTTCTCGGTTTACGTTGATTATTTATACTACAAAATCATGAGTAGGAAATACTTAACTGTCAAAGACAGAGGCAGTATTTGAAGATCCTAATTTTTTGGAGGATGTGCAAAATGACGACGGCGTTGATGTTGCAATTGTCCCTTATCTGTAAAAAGAACGTAAATTATGTTCAGAAAATAGCCCAGGCCCATCAGGACATAACAACTTATCTGTAAAGTCAGCTTCACAAACAAGTACCAAACCAAAAATGGCTAATGTAAATGTACCCGTCTGGACCAAAAACCAAATACAATACTCTAAGACAAACAGCTTTTCCGAAAACAATTTTGAAATTATTAAAACGGCGTTGCATGGAAAAACAGTAATTGAAACTTTTGAGGAGTTTTTTAGCCAGAATATTATTGATTATATAGTGCACCAAAGTATATTGTACTCTCATCAGAAAAATGACCAAAATTTTTCACTTACACCAGACGAATTGAGAGGCTTCATTGGAGTTTTGTTATTTAGTGCTTATCACAAGCTTCCTCAGGAGGATATTTACTGGCATACCATTGGTTTATAACTGCATGCCGAGAAGGCGATTCAAAGAAATAACAAAATATATCCATCTTGTGGATAATTCACAACTTGATAAAAACGATAAAATGTTCAAAGTGCGACCTTTTTTTGATAGGCTCAAACAAAACTTTGCAAAGTTTGGCGTTTTTCATGCACAATTATCAATTGATGAAATGATGGTCCGATATTATGGACGACATTCTGCCAAGATGTTTATGCGTGGGAAACCAATAAAATTTGGTTATAAACTTTGGTGCTTATGTGGTTCAAGCGGTTACATATATAATTTTGAGCCATATTGCGGAAAAAGTGAACAAACAGATGGTCCTTTGGGTGTCCGTGTCATTACGACACTGATTTCTCTTGTACCGGCTGACCAATGCGAAAAACATGAATTATTTTTCGACAATTTTTTTACCAGCCATGAAATATGCCACCTTCGAAACCTAAGAATGAAAGCCACCGGAACCGTTCGTGAGAACCGAATAGGAAAGTGTACCTTGATGTCATCTAAGCAGATGGAGAAGGGAAAAGAACGAGGTTTTTTTGATTATCAATTTGATCAATCAAACGAAATTCTTGTGCTGAAGTGGAAAGATAATAAACCAGTGTGTATTGCTAGTAATTATAGTTACATTGAACCACTTGGTCAAACTAGACGTTATTCACGTAAAGATAGGAAACAGACACAAATTCCTATTCCTACGATGATACAAGAGTATAATGCGCACATGGGTGGTGTGGACCTACTGGATAAACAAGTGTCGCTTTACAGAACAAGAATTCGTTCTAAAAAATGGTGGTGGTCATTGTTTACCCAAATGTTATATATGTATTGTGAACACGTGGAGAGTATGCTAAATCGTTAATCTTGATGAAAATTTCTCGTTGCTGGACGTACGAAGAAAAGTTGTGTTGGCGTACCTTTCCAAAACAACTTCCTCTGCTCCAAAAAGGCCGGGTGCACAAAAGTCTAATCTTTTAGGGGGACAAGTAAGCTTGGATGTAAGGTTTGATGGAAGTGGACATTTAGTGATTCCAATAGACACACAACGAAGATGTGCCTTGTGTGGTAAAAAAACAAAAAGGACATGTAGTAAATGTGTGAATCTTTCACATTATCAACCAACGTCCCAAAATGGGACGCATTTTTTCTCAGGAGTTAGGATATTTTTCACACAGAAATTCATCAAAGTGGTTTCACTAAGATGCATTTAGGTTATATTAGAGGAAAAATTATGATTTTTTTCAATGAGTAAGTTATGGCTGGTGATGGGTTAACGACATTGCTCATTTGGCAACGCTACAAAACATAAGCTGTTTTACAAAATACTTAAGAGGTTATAAATTCAACGATATAAGTTAAGCAAGTTTTGATAGTTATTGCTGTTCAAAGGTAAGTGTTGTTACATGTATTGATGTACTAATGGAATAAGTTATGTAGTAACACTAAATCATATTTATTTCTAATTCAAAAGAAAAAAGGCGAAACGAACCAACAGAACTACAAAGGCACAATTTGAAGTGATGTTAAATTTCCTCAAATTAAATAAAGATATTGTATATCAAACTAAGATGCACCCTTTATCCGGCGACATCTACAACAAAAAATGGACACCATTAGCAGCACAATTGAATGCCAGTGGTCTAGGTCCAACAAAAAATGTAGAGCAATGGAAAAGGGTATTTATATTATGTAGTAATAAAATGGTATCATTTTTCCTAATCTATATTTCTTACTTGTAGGTATTCACTGAATTAATAACCAACACAAAACGACATTGTCGACAATTGCGAGAGGAATTTGAGCAGACAGGAGGTGGTCCAAAAAAGTGGAGGCATTGTTGGAATATGAGGAACATCTATTAAATTTATTGAGTCGAACCAGTATAGATGGGGTGGACGAATTAGGAGAAGCTGGTATGCCAAACTCTACCGTGGTCGTAAAACTAACACTAATAAATAGTGAAAATATCTTAGAAGTTCCGCTAAACGAAAATGTAAGTTCTATGACAATATAGATAATTTTTTGAATATATTGATTAAGTTTTATTTCTGTACATTTATTTTTTAGTTGTCACAGAAGAATGCGTATTTGAAATAGAGACTCCAATCAATTTAAACCAGCAAGAGGTAAATTTAAATATACAGAAGGTACACTACTAGAAACAAATTTTTCCATATATTTTATAGGAAGCACAAGGTGCAACTACTGCATTCCTAGATTTATACTGTGAATATCGCATCTAATATTAACTAAGTTTGCACGCAGCTCGCATAGGCGTAGTGCTGTGGTAGTGTTTTTGATCGCTACAATTGTAGCATACCTGTAATATAAGTTGTGTGTGATACAGCGGCGTCATTTCAGTATTTTACAAGGGGGAGCAATAAATTATACTAAAAAGGAGCGTGGTTGTCAGTTTCATAAGTTTAATGTACTTTTAACGTGCTTTTTTTGGTAGTAGTCATTCCAGGGGAGTCAACTGCCCTACTCTGCCCCCCCCCCCCCTAAATGACGCCCCTGGTGTGACGTAAAAATCAAAAATAAAGTTTTCCACTTATAAAAATTTGTTTTGTTCAATTTTTTTTCGACCCGTCTATTTAATTTTTTATTTTATGTGGCCCTCTCTTTAAAAAGTGTGCCCATGTCTGCATTAGAGGGTTAAACAGCTTTGTATAAACGGGTGTAGCTGTTCAGTGTTCATTACCTGTTCTATAGCATATTCGTTCTTAAATGTCTCCTCTTGGATTAAACGACCCTAAAAGTAAGACAAGGTAAAACGTCTATGGTAACCTTGTCTTGCTTCTTACGCACGGAATGGGACAAGTGGCCGCCGGGACAACTGGCTACGAGACAAGTAGCCGCCGGGACAAGTGGCCGTCGCGTTGCTGCAAGTACAACTTGACCTCAAATAAATAAATGACTAGTTTCATCTATTGAAAACAAACAAACTGATAGTGAAGTAATGACTTTAATAAAATACAAAGTGGATAAATTTACAATATTCGATTACGGGAAGTTACTTGAAAATTTTCACAAATAAGTAGTTTGTGGGATCGGTATGGCATTATTGTAGAATGTTATGTTAATGGCTTGTTTATTGCCGTTGACTAATTGCCCTTAAGCAATTAGTCAACGGCAATAAACAAATACGGCCAGTTGGCGGCGGCCAGTTGTCCTAGACCGGAATAAAGTTTAACATTTTGGTGCATTAAATCTTTTCTTGAAACCCCTACTAACTCCCTGATTGAGACATGCCCAATTTTTTTAAGGGCAAAAAATCTGCTATGTGCTTTATCTCTATCTCTAATATACAGGGTGTCCCACTGCTCCGTAATCGGTCGATAACTCAATATGGATTGATGATACAGAAAAAAGTTTCAAATAAAGGTTGCTATGATTTGAATTGTGCATACAATTATCGCGACTTCCTGGAGATCTATTAGCATGATATTTTCAAGAACACGAATTCTTTTAGTGAGCATACCGAGTGCACATTCCACTATTCGTTTAGCTCGCGAAAGACGATAGTTAAAATTCTCTTCTCATCTGTTAGATTTTTTCTAGGAAATTACATTCACTGATAGACGGCACGTCTCCTCAGCGACAAACACATAGGGCCATTCCTGATGATTTTCCACACATAACCGTGTAGGAGAAGAAATATCTAATGTTTGAACAGCAAATAATTTTCCAAAATTTGAATTACTGTTACAATTTCTCCCATAATCCTACACATCCACAAACAAAAATTTAACATCAGCACCTTTATAATTAAAATGGGATGAACCAGAATTAGGAGGGCATTGTATTCGAATATGTTTCCCATCTATTGCTCCTAAACAATGTGGGAAGTTCCATAATGTTGAAAATTTATTTGCAACTTCTTCCCAAATTGGTTTGCATGTCTCCTCTACTATTGTTCCAATCATACTTGCACCAATTCTAAAATAATAATGTAGTGACTGGTAACGTTCGCACAAAGCTAGATATCTCCAAAAAACAAAACTACATTTCACATTATCCATTGTGGGATTGTTATTGTTAATTCTTTTCTTATTATAGTTGCTGACTGTAAAGCCAAATGGAATTCCATTCGGAGTTCATATGCAAGATGTTTGAGAAGACAAAAAATGCCTAGCGGTTGTCTTATGGACAACATGGCTTTTCTGAGGGTTGCCGAAGGACTTTATCAGGGCGATCCACTTGCGGACACATGACCCACCCTCCAAAGCCCTCCCTTATTTACCAGTAGAAGAGCGACAGTGCAGAGCTGGCTACACCGACCAGGAAACTACATCCCACATCCTGCAGAAGTGTCCAATAACACACGACATGAGAGTGGCTAGACACAACAACATAGTCGCAAAAGTCGCCAAACATTGCAGAAAGAACGGCCTACTGGCGGAGATAGAGCCCTCTGTACGATACGCAGACGGACCGACCTGATCTGGCAATCCATACTAGCAATACCACTCTCGTCATATGTGACATCTAAGTTTCCTGGGAAGGCTCTATCTCCCTCCAGCAAAGTTGGGAGCGAAAACGGTTGGTCTACGACAACGCGAAATTCAAGAATACCGCCTCCGGCTAATGGCCAGAGCAGAAAATCAGCTTCCTGCCTATCATCGTGGGAGCACGCGGAATATGGCCCCGGGCCAACAAATCTACCGCCGAAGCCCTGGCCATTACTACCTTTCTGCGGGAGTCCATAGTTAATGGAACACTTAAATATGGCACCTCCCTCCATAGAACCTTCATGAACGCCGTTTGGAAGCGCTGATTCCGTACCGCTGCCAAATCCAGGGTGCTGCGCGCACTGGGAAAAGTTTGTACTTGGTTTTGTTCACATTATTCTTATAACTTATTAACATTGATATCTTTTTAAAATTGATACCCATGTCTCTTATTTTAAGCGTTGTTAGGCTGATCACAGACTGATCGAACAAAAACGTCTTGCAACAAAACTTGTCGAGAACCGTTTTCCCAATGCTTTACATACAAACCAACGCATACTGATCGAACCAGACACGAAAACGATAAAAAAAATCTTCAAACTATTTCAAACAAAATGTTTTGCCTAACGACATTTTGTTTTATCAGTGCATTCGCGCGTTAGTCCAGTAAAATTAGACATGAACCTAGAAATTCAATAGATAGAAGTGGGAATGGTCCTACAATGTTCAATACCCTCCCGATTTCACGTCTTAAAAAGTCCCAGAGATTTGAGTGGTCAAAAACAGCTTTTTTTCAGTTTTTCGAGAATATCTCGGAAGGTATGAGGTATAGAGCAACAACACTTCAATACAAAAATAAAGGGAACCAAATTCTGTACAAAAATGATCCTCTTCAATTTTTCGGTAAGTTCAATAGTTTAGAAGAAATGAAGAGGGTAAATTTTGGTTTAACTTCGCTGTTTGCGGAAATGGTCTTATTTCATCAATTTTCGGCTCGAACAGATTATATTTGCAATGGTGATGTTAGTAAATATTCATCTCTAACGTACTCCTCAAATGGTCAAAGGTGGTGTGTTTCAGAATTTTTCCTAAACAACACCCTCACCTTAGTTAATCTAGAGTGTGCTTTTCATGGTGGCGAAAAAAAATTGAATAAAACTAATTTTCATTCATACCGTCGAATAGAGAATTAAAAGACGCTTAAAATGAGCGGTCGCTCGACTCCCCTTCCCTATTTAAATTCTAGAGTTAGGGGTTGCTGGGGCTAGGGGGTTGACCTGACAACGTCAAATTTAACATCAAAATATGCCGTTCAAAAAGTCAAAGGTGGCGTGTTTCAGGATTTTTCCTAAATAACACCCCCAACCTTAGTTAATCTAGAGGGTGCTTTTCATGGGGACGAAAAAAAATTGAATAAAACTAATTTTCATTCATACTGTCGAATAGAGAATTAAAAGACGCTTCAAATGAGGGGTTGCTCGACTCCCTTTCCCTATTTAAATTCTTGAGTTAGGGGTTGCTGGGACTAGGGGGTTGACCTGACAAAGTCAAATTTGACATCAAAAGTTGCCCCCCAAAAATAAAAAATCGACGTGTCCGAGCGTTTTTTTAAGAAACTGGTCTAAGTGTCCCAAAACAGGCGTGTCTCCTTTTCAATGACCCACCCTGTATATAAAGTATCAGAAGAGATACAAAATTCATTTATTAGTACTACTTTCCCCAAATTCGGGTTCTCTTAGAACATTTTGAAAAACATAACTTGGTACCTACCTACCTACTTGTTAGTGCCCTTTAATTCTTTCAAAGCAGCACCCCTCCCTTTCATCCACAAATTGCAATTCGTTAAACATGCAGACACCTACCTATATTTGTGATGATGAATATTTAAATTATTCATAATTACCCAATTTCCAATCGATTTGAATGAAAACTTCAGACAATAAGGTGAATTTAATCATTTTCGTAAACATCCAAATTGACCGAAATTTAACCGGCCATTTCTCCTAAACTATTGAACTTACCGAAAAATTGAAGTAGACTATTTTTGTAGAGAATTTGGTTCCCTTTATTTTTGTATTGAGGTGTTTTTGCTCTATACCTCATACCTTCCGAGATATTCTCGAAAAACTGAAAAAAAGCTGTTTTTGACCACTTCCTTCCCCCTCCCTTTCCAAACCCGACGCTCAAATCTCTGAGACTTTTTATGACGTGAAATCGGGAGGGTATTGAACATTGTAGGACCATCCCCATTTCTATCTATTGAATTTCCAGGTTCTGAGGTTTTTTGGTCTAATTTTACTGGACTACGTGTTCTTTATACGACAAAACGTTTTGTATAACAACGTTGCGGTTTAATAAAGTGCTACGTCGCCAAGACATCATCCAACACATTGCAGCACGTTTAATTTTGCTGGACGTGCAAACACTAGCCGTTGTTTGAAGTGCCAACAGTTTAGTTTGTGCTTACAAATAATATGGATGTGGACGTTGAAAGATTAATTGTTTTAATTGAAGAAAGGTCTGCGATCTATAATTTGGGAGGATATCTCAAAAGAAGTCGGCGTAAAAGGTAAGTAACCAGTTTAATACACAAGAAAAGGTACATGAAAATGAAAATGCATTGACAATTGAACTTTATGACAAATAATAATCGAATAAATAATGTGTTGTTTATACAGGGTGTCCCCGGATGGGTTTGCGCACTCTTGTAAACTTTTTTATTTTGGAGTTTTCTGCAAAATGTTATTCTTCATAAAAAGTTTTGCTTGGCCTGAAACTTATTTTTAGCCTACTTCCGATTTTTTAAAATCAAGTAGGCCTTTACAGTTGAGCAAAAACTATTTTCATTTTAGGTAAAGTACCTTTTCTGTTCACAGTATGTCTAAATGTTGTTAAGAAAAGTTGTTCAGAATGAGAAGTTATGGCCATATGCAAATTTTCAGGATGATAGTCCTACTTTGACAAAGTTATTGAGTTACCTATGTAAATTTTCGTCGCAAAATTAATTTTAAGTCGTAGTCGATTAAGGCATACCTACTATGTTGAATAGGATGTGTCTTAATGTTAGAATTCAAAAATAATACGTTTACAAGACAATAAGGCATCTTTTCGACTTGCATTATCAGGCAAAGCTCTTGAATTTGGAGTAGTCTCATTGTGATAAAAAATATTTGATATGCTATTATCCTCAAATTTAAAATTAGCATAAATTTTCGTTCTAAGGAATTTTTCTTAGTAAAATAATGGCGTATTATTAACAGAAAAAGTACTTCACCTGAAACGAAATTGAAAAATGAAGAAATTTATCAAAGTAGGACTATCATCCTGAAAATTTGCATATGGCCATAATTTCTCATTATAAACAACTTTTCTTAACAACATTTTGGCATACTGTGAACAGAAAAGGTACTTTACCTAAAATGAAAATAGTTTTTGCTCAACTGTAAAGGCCTACTTGATTTTAAAAAATCGGAAGTAGGCTAAAAATAAGTTTCAGGCCAAGCAAAACTTTTTATGAAGAATAACATTTTGCCGAAAACTCCAAAATAAAAAAGTTTACAAGAGTGCGCAACCCCATCCGGGGACACCCTGTATAGTTGTAGTAGCATGTAGCGCGTACTTGTTTTGCCATGGAATTGCTCCTTCCTCTGAAGTAAAGTAATCTACAAATTGCGTTCTAACATTTAGTCCTGCATTTGATCTCCGTTGGTTAAAATTTTGTATTTTATCACAATTTTCTTGATATTCGAGCAGTACTTCATGAACGTCATTTACCGTTCCTTCTCTTTCACGTATTATGTTGTGTAAAACACAACATGCCAATACAATTGTCGTGGCTTTCTGGGAATCTACTAGCATGGTATTTTCAAGAACACGAAATCTTTTAGTAAGCGTACCGAATGCACATTCCACTATTCGTCTAGCGCGCGAAAGACGATAGTTAAAAATTCTTTTCTCATCTGTTAGATTTTTTCTAGCAAATGGGCGCATTACATTTACTGATAGAGGGTACGCCTCGTCAGCAACAAACACATATGGGCATTCCTGATCATTTTCAACACATAACCGTGTAGGAGGAATATCTAATTTTTGAGCAGCAAATAATTTTCCAAAATTTGAATTACGGAATATACCACTGTCGCAATTTCTCCCATAATCCCCAACATCCAGAAATAAAAATTTAGCATCAGCATCAACAACACCTTGAAGAACAATTGAATGGAAATCTTTATAATTAAAATAGGATGAACCAGAATTAGGAGGGCATTGTATTCGAATGTGGTTTCCGTCAATTGCTCCTAAACAATGTGGAAAGTTCCATAATGTCGAAAATTTATGTGCAACTTCTTCCCATTTTTCAATTGTTGGTTTCTTCATGTACAAAGGGGTAAACTCCTCCCAAATTGCTTTGCATGTGTCCTCTACTATTGTTCCAATCGTACTTGCACCAATTCTAAAATAATAATGTAGTGACTGGAAACGTTCGCCCAAAGCTAGATATCTGGAAAAAAACAAAAATTGCATTACACATTATCCATTGTGGGAATGTTATTGTAAATTGTTATTTTCTTATTGTAGTTGCTGACTGTAAAGCCAAATGGAAGGAACTCCATTCGGAGTTCCTATGCAAGGTGTTTGAGAGAAGATAAAAAATGCCTAGCGGTTCTGGTGCATCTAAAAAAAAGAAATGGTATCTTATGGACAACATGGCTTTTCTCAGAGATTTTATCGGCCAACACCGACAATCAGTTAGCAATGTGGATAATGAGATAGAAACCGGAATTGCTCCCGACCAAGGTAGCACTATTGACGATGATGTTAGTGTTCATTCATTTATGACGGATGATAGCCAACTTGAAATCCAAAATCCTGTAAAAACCTCAAAAGCGAAAAAACCTAAAATAGCGTCTGCAATCGAATCAGTTGCTGCTCCAACGATAGACTTTTTAAAGAGCAGGACATATCAGAAAGACAGTGCAACTACGGATGCAACATCAACTTTCTTTGTAAGCCTGGTTCCAGATATTAATAAACTGACTCCAAAAAACCAACGGTATTTCAAAGAAAGAGTTCTTTCGATGCTAAACAATTTATTGGATCAGCAGGAATCAAACATCGCAACCGATGACCATGGTCAATTTTCACCGCCACCTGATGAACGTATGAATAATTATCCACCTCCTCCTCATCAGCTCCCAGGCCTTCCAGGCAGTCAACATAGTGGCCAATTGTCAAATTATATGTAAAATATATTAAATATTGAATAAACTCATATGTCAACTTACCTTAGCCTTTCTTCTGGAGTAATACTTTTCCGCACGTTAGTATCCAATTTTCTAATTTTTCCATCGATTCCATTTAAAATGAAGTCAAAACAACTGCAACTTAATCTAGTAAAATTACGAAATTTACTTTCATCGTTCCTCAATTCTTTAATAAAAGCTTTTAGTGTGTTCTGTTGCACTCTTTTTTGATTGATTGGATGCACCCACAATCGTTTTTCCTTCTCGGAACCTTGCATATTCATCCATTGCCATATAAGTACAGCGCAAACTTCATCGTCGGTGAACGACATGACCGAAGTAGTACAAATTTAACTCTAGAATATCTTTATGCTACATACAACAGGACAAGATGTTCGTGCGTCCAACGAAACGTTTCCCATAGGTTGTTTGATCAGTTAGCGTTGTAACCCAACAAAATGCTGTGCAGTAAAACAAAACGTTTTGTATGAAGACAAATTGGGTGGGTTCATAATGCCTTGTAGGGTAGCTCCAAATGGGGGTGTAACCAAATTAATTTAAATAAATTCACCAAACCTTCCCCATGATTAATTTATTGCAAAATTGGATAACAATGGAGTGTCTAATTGATAAGCGACATGTTTCGATATACTAAGATATCATCTTCAAGCTTAAGTCTAAAATTAGATTAATCCAAGATAATTAAGTGTTACAGAGTAAAACAATCAAGAATACTTACATGAAAGGAATTGCATGTTAAAAAATGGAGTGAGACGTCTCGGTGAACAAATGAACGAACTCACATTAAAGTGAAAATTAAAGTTGAAATATACAATTTAATCATCATGCTGAAAGGAAGGTTAAATTAGCACGTGTTAAAAGGAATTGGATACTTACAGGGAAATTATTTTAAAGTTGAACTAAATATCAAAAAGTTCGACACAAGTTGCAGGAATAAAGCAACAATGACGTTGCACTGAATAAGTAATTACACGATTTAAGGAACGAGGCAAAAAGCCGCCATTCTGTCCATCTGAGACCAACACAAGAATGAATAGAACAACTGAAAAATGACAACAAGGACTGCGCGAAGGCAAAGAGAGGGAGTAGGCGGGAAATTCAAAAATTAAGAAGAGTGTTGTGATCTATATGTAACAATTCATTAAGGGAAGAAGCAGGGTTATTGGTATGATGAGAAATGATCTCGTAATTCTCTAAAAGGTTGAGGCGGATACCCTTGTCGCAAAAATGCAAAAGCTTATAATTGGTTTTTGGATCGAAAGAATGACCCGAGTCCAAAATGTGGTTGGCAACCACATTTTGGACTCGGGTCATTTTTCAGTTGTTCTATTCATTCTTGTGTTGGTCTCAGATGGACAGAATGGCGGCTTTTTGCCTCGTTCCTTAAATCGTGTAATTATAATTGAATCCAGGAGAGTTGGCGTGCACGTCATTACTTGTAATTGTATGTATTAAGATTAAAATTTGAAGTCAATTGAGCGTCTTTTACATATTTAAGAAATAATGACGTTAGGAATGAAATCTGCCAAATAGTAACAAGGCAGTGTTGCAATTAATACTTTAATTACCCACAGGTAGTTGCTTGTACTACTTTAAAATTGTAGTAGTAATATTTTAGGTGCTTAATTAATCCATTATGTATGAAATGTATCTTAAAATATTAGTTAGAGCTTACCAGCAAAGTCTTTGTTACCAGCTTAGTAAAGCTAAATGCGGAATAGTGCAATCAAAATATTAACGTCTGCTGCGATTGGACTCCATGAGATTATAAATAATTAATAAATTTGACATTGACAGATAGAAGTCAAATCAGAATCCGTACAATTATAAGTTGAAGGGTTGATTGAAGTCAGCTGTTGGACATACGGACATACTCACTTCTCTCTTATTTTCACTGGCGATCACCTATACGCACGTCTTTACTTAAAACACAAGCAAACTGTATTGCCATCTTTATCACAAACATGTATTAAGATTTAATGATTGTTTAAAAGGAATGTCGTGCATTCATTCGGAAACCTATGACGTGAACGCCAACTCTTGTGGATCGAACTTTACTTATTCAGTGCAACGTCATTGTTGCTTTATTCCTGCAACTTGTGTCGAACTTTTTGATATTTAGTTCAACTTTAAAATAATTTCCCTGTAAGTATCCAATTCCTTTTAACACGTGCTAATTTAACCTTCCTTTCAGCATGATGATTAAATTGTATATTTCAACTTTAATTTTCACTTTAATGTGAGTTCGTTCATTTGTTCACCGAGACGTCTCACTCCATTTTTTAACATTTTTAACAATTTTAATTGCAATTCCTTTCATGTAAGTATTCTTGATTGTTTTACTCTGTAACACTTAATTATCTTAGATTAATCTAATTTTAGACTTAAGCTTGAAGATGATATCTTAGTATATCGAAACATGTCGCTTATCAATTAGACACTCCATTGTTATCCAATTTTGCAATAAATTAATCATGGGGAAGGTTTGGTGAATTATTTAAATTAATTTGTATGAAGACGTTTTCGTTCGTTTCGTTTTGTCTTTATAAAACAAACTGCTTTACTATGCAACAAAACGTATTGTTGTACGACGTTTTTGTTCGATCAGTCTGTGATGAGCCTTAGAGCAACGATATCTCTGTTATGTTAAAGAGGAACTTGACTAGATTTGAGAACCCCATGTAACTGCAGCGTAATCAAACTTCGCATATTTCTCGTAACAGGTATAAATTCTCTTCCTTTACTTGGTGCTTCTTTGTCTAGAGTTTAGAAGGTACTTGAAAGGTTACATAGATAAACTCCCAATTACATTTTTTGAATTGTCAACTAATACGTAACATTAAATACGTCGATAAGAAAAAAAATTTAGTTCCGTTTAGAGCGCGAATACTGCTTTCAAAACTCGGTGAACTAAAACAATACTTGAAAACATTGTACAGCTACTTCATTAAAATGCGACACATTTCTCCTGAAATTTGTTAAAAATCGTATAATTACAAACAACAGACACGACCTTTTACTGTGACAATTAACTATTCTTCAACTGATTCTATTGCTAACATGTGTTACTCTCAGATGTAATTGTTAGAGTACAGACAAAAGCATCCCGTTTGTGTGTAGAAGCGATGTCGTTAATTAACTGTATTGCGGATTTCACATGCTTTTAATACCAACAGTTTATTTACCAAAGTATGTAACATTCCTTTTTGTAACGCAAAAGGTCTATTACTCTATTTCATTGTTCAGATATTTCGCTGTGTCGACTTTATACATATTTAACTGTCAACTATTTCCACCAATTGTAAGTACGTCTAATAAATCCTAGAGTATCGTAAGTTTAACGAAACATGCTTAAAACCGTTATTGTGTACTAAAGTCTTTCTAAAGAACGTGACGTTAATTCTAACCTTTTATAACGAAAACAAATTTAAATTGTTATTACACTTGTAAGATAACTCTGAAAAGTGTTGAAGGTCGTAAACATGGCTAGGTCTCCTTTCCTCTTCCTGAGTTTTCCATGACAATGCACGATATTTCTGCAGATGTTTGGTATAACAAGTTTTATAGAGAAATCCTCGCCATCTCGTACGCAAATGAAAACTTGCTTCAGTGTCGCCTATTATATGATAAATAAGGTTTAATATATTGTCTGGACGCATGGGATACCTAAAAGCCTCAAAAGCCTTCAATGTTCCGCAGTCTACTTTAGAAGATCGAGTAAAAAAGGCTAGAACAAATCAACTAACTTCTAGCCAAGTCGCTAGAAAAGGTAGCTTAGGACCTTGTACGACTATATTTTCTGAAGAGCAACAAAAAGAATTACTAGACCACATATTGCTGTTAGAGTGTAGATTGTTTGGTTTAACTTTGAGTGATGTCAGAAGATTAGCGTTTAATATTGCAACTAAAAATAATTTGAAACACAAATTCAATGAAGAAACCAAGATGGCCGGAATAGACTGGTTATATGGTTTTTTAAGGAGGCATAAGAACAATATTTCTCTTCGATTTCCAGGAAACACTTCAATAGCAAGGGCCATGGGATTCAATAAACAAGCTGTTGATACATTTTTCGATCCGTTGGAGGGTTTGTATGAACAACACAATTTTTCTCCTAGCGATATCTATAAGGTCGATGAGACGGGAATAACCACAGTTCCCAACAAATCATCCAAAATCCTAACTTCACGATGGAAAAAACAGGTTGGAGCATTGGTATCAGCAGAACGAGACGTTTTGGTTACTGCTGAAACTTGCATGAATGCGGCCGGAAATTTTATGCCAGCAATGTTTATTTTTCCTCGAAAGAGAGAAAATCCCGCGCTGCTTGACGACGCACCACCGGGAAGTTTCGCTCAATATCATCCTTCTGGATGGATGCAAACAGACATTTTCGTGTATTGGTTTCGAAGATTTATTGAGTTTGAGTGAGAGAAGATAGCCGGAGGGAGGTATAATGAGGGATATGGGGAGATCATGGCAGAGGGCAAGGCCAAGTACCTGACAGGGGAGATGGGACTGAAGGAAAAAAGAATTGTAGCGAGGTTTAGGTGTGGAAACGACGAGAGAGAGAATAGGTATTGGCGGGAGGAGGAGAGAGTTTGCAGAATGTGTAGGGAGGGGAGGGAGAGCATGGCGCATATGTTAAGGGAATGCAAGGAGATGAGAGAAGAGAGAAGGGAAAGAAAGGAGATACTAGGAGCGAAGGGGGAAGGGTTGGGATGGATGAAGGAAGTACTAGAAAGGAGGGAAAAGGTGGAAAGTAGGGGGAACGACAGGCGGGAGTAGTTTTACGGTGTGGTATAGAATAGAATCTGTATTTACTTGATTAATTTGTAAAAAAATACAATAAACCTATTTGAGTTGAATATATTTTTTGTTAAGTTAAGGTTTTTTGAATAAAAATGTAGCTTTTATAGTCTTCCATAAAGTTAATATGTGCACCCGATCTTACCCCACTAGTGGGATAAGACCGGGTGATTTGACATTTTGAGAAACACATATTTTTCTGGAAAAAGTAATGAATCTACGACTTTTCTGAAACGTTATATTGTGATACGATAAACAATACGTTAGGTCGTTCAATCAAACAAGCTCTAGTTGGAGTAGTGTGGCTTCAACATGCCGAAAAGTGTTAGCTACCCGATCTTACCCTTCTTTCCCCTACATATCTTTGTAAAAATCCATTTTATGGAAAAGTGTTTCAACTAAAAGTTATTTGGTATTTAATTTCTCATCACATTTTTGCATTTTTTACTTTTATTACTTTTACTAACAGATGAAAAAATTACAACTTATTTGATAGAGTGCTTCATTCTCTTTTCAAGAATATAGAACATAAATACCCTTGCATTAGAAAAAATGAGAAAACCGCGAAAATTGCGTGTGGGCGTACTTGAACAACGTTTAACAATGTTCATTAATCTATAAGTACGTCCCAGAATATCAGAGAGTAATACATCATCTTGACGGCGTTATGCATTTATACCTACTTGAAACAAGGTGGTTCGTTGTGAGTGGGCGAATTTTATTAAGTTGTTAATAAACCACTTATCTCACAATTCAATTATTACAAACCCGGCTATCAAAAGATGGGCTCTCTAAAAGTACTCAAGAAAAATGAATTATAAGACATCCGACTTTTAATTACTAAGTAAAATATAAATATTATTCATTTTGTACACCACTTTTCCAAAAATTCTGTACAGTACGAAGATAAGCTTGCATTAATGTGACCATAACTTTAATGAGTTTAAGTTGCAATGGCAAAAGAAATGAAATACCCATCTCAATTTCAAAAATAAAATAGTTAAAAAACCCTAATATAAAATTATAGTATATGGGGCGACGAGAAACCACTGAAAACACAACACGAAGTGAACAAACAAACAAGACATTTTCGAAATGTTTTGAAATTGAGCCAATTTTGGTGCGACATGAATTTGACAGATTTTTACCATTTTTGACCGCGTTTTTTTCTGTTTTCAGCTGTCTCTCTGTTATTCATATAATTTTGATCCAATGGGCAAAGGAAAAGTCTTGACGGAGATCGAAAAATCTCAAATCCAGCTGCTCCATAATGAAGGATACTCCAATCGACAAATTGCAGTCAAACTGAAGAGAAGTTATCGACTCTTTTTTAATCAATCTGGAAGGTGCACCAAGAAAGCGTCCTAGAAAGCTAGACACGCTAGCACATCGAAGAATTCATCTACTTTACTTTAATTTTTATTCTAATACATCTGATGATGACTCATTATGAGTCGAAACTTGTAGTGTAATGTACTACCGTGTTAACGATTAATTATTCAATCAATTTGTCAACCTTTAACTTCAACCATACTCTGCAATTTAACTTCAATTTTCACTTTAATCATTTTATTAATTCAAATTATAAAAATTATGGGGAAGGTTGTGTGAATTATTTAATTTTCATTCCTTTATAATTTACCCGATCGATGGTGTCTACACCACCATCGATTATGGACACAATCCAGTTCTTGTGGGAATTGTTCCTAAATAGGTAAAATTTTCTACTTGTTCAAAGTTTTTTCACTTTTTCTTATTTCGAACCACTTATTTGTTTCATAGCCATCGTTAGTCCATCCATGTACTTTGTTTTCCGTTCATTTAATTTCAGTCCCATTCTTTGGGCTGCTTCCTCCTATCCTGCCGCCTCCACAAAATTATATTACAAGAAGTAAAATAAAAAGTCAAGTCAAAGTGTTATATTTCTGGATTTCTTTAATATCAATGTTCTGCTTCACTTATGAACAACACAACTTGTTTTCATTTTACGCATTTTTTACTTTTATGTATAAATTTAACACAAATTTGCTATAAGTGATTTTTAATGGCTTAATTATTTTCTACTCCCTTTCTGAACCCTAATGTCCCAATTTATAATTAATGAATGCATGGATTCAGTGTTTTCAATGTAGTTAAAAGAACATTAACTACTGATTATCGCTACTGGAATTTACAATTCTCCTAAATCAAAATACATCTTATTTTGAAAAGAAAGGTTGTTGAAATGTTTACTACATAACTGCTTCAAAAATGTAATGTGCTTTCATTTTGCAGGTAATGCAAGTACCGCCCATTCGAGCAAATTTTGTACATTTGAAGTAAATTCTGAGAGTAGGGAATAAAATTTCTACAACCTATGCATAGCAACTACTCTAAAATTAGCATTCCCTGTTAATTTATATTTTACAAACCTTGTATATATCTTTATGTGTTCACAACAAATCAATTTGGCTATTAAAGAACATACAAATGTTGTAGTCAATAACAAACCTTCGATATATATCATATTGATATATATGTTTTATTTACACTCAAATAACTTTACTTCTTCACAACTTTCTTAAACTAATGTAATCAAAACTTCTTTTAGCACTATGTAACTTTGTGGGCGGCCTGTTTTTCTTCTTGATGTGAAAGTATAAAGATGGAAACTTAATTACAGCCTATTTCAGAAGCTTCTTCGATATTGCTAATTAATATTTATGTATAAAAGTCGTGCATCTTCTCAATTATCGTTTTCATGAATTTTCTCCTGTTTACTAAGTTTTTAAAACTACATTTTCGTTGTCTTTGAAATACTGGTAAGTTGTTTACATGCTTCGGTATGAACGAAACAAAGGTTTTTATGATGTATTTATTTCCTGTTAAAATCTCCGAGCACTGTCGGTGGTTTCAAACAAAAGTGTAGTTCTCTACTCACTATGAATTATTAATAAATACTGAACTTTCAATTTACCAATGTGTCTCTTGAAAGTACCCAAAGTTCAAAGTGAATTATATAATTATGTTACATTACTTTTTACTACAATGATGATAAAAACGTTAAAACAGAGTACGTTAATGGTGGGTAATGCGGAAATAATACACTTACACCTGAAATGTATACATATAAAGGACTATGGTTGTATACCTACTGTAAAAAAGGTAAATAGTTCGCGTTAAAATTCCTTAATAAGGATCATCAACAGCAGTTTTCAAGCGAAATTTGGCAGAATATGTGATTAGTAGGTATTTTATAATGCAATTTTAGATTATTTTACTTTAGAGAATAATTTACGAAATAACAATTAAATGTAATGTTGCATTATATTAATTAACATAAATATAAAAGTTTATTATTCACTATTTAATAATTTCAGGAATACCTGATGAGTAATTGTGGTTTTGCAACCTTCTGGGAGAATTAATAAATTTTATGCTTCTGCTCTAAACTATACACCGTGTCCAAAGTTGAAGTTAAATGGGCAAACCAATGTCATTTTCTCCGCTGGTTACAATGTTGACAACAGAACAATTAATATTCACAAAGACATTTTTTTAAATGGAACAACGTGCATATTTTTGTACATTTCGAAAGAAAATGTAATTTCATAAAACTGGATAGATCTGTCGGTAATAACCCTACGAATGCTGTTAACAAAGTCTTGTGCTTTGAAAACCTTTCCTTTACATTTATTTAAAACAATCCAGGAACATCCAGATACGATACGGTGGTAATATTGAGCACTACCAACATTAACATTACATCTCTTGGTTGGTGTAATTGTAATGCACGGTTTATTTATGAAAAAGTTGCATTTTTCTGCTTTTTTTATCTAAACATTTACTACTACAAGCTGCGCCCGAAAAGTTCGGTGAATGGTCTCGGAAAATAAAGGAAACAAGAGTTCCAACAAAATGCCTTTACTGGCCTTCAATGTACCTAATCACCAGTAGCTACAATACACTTCTGACATCGGTTATAAAGCTGTTGGAAACTGTCAGCAAACGCTTCATGTGGAATAGGTCGAAGCAACGTGGTCGAGCATTCTTTGATACCCGAAACGTCTGCAAAGTGTCAGTCTTTCAGGGATAATTTAAGGCGGGGAAATAAAAAGAAGTCTGCTGGCGCCAAATACGTTGAATAAGGAGGGTGACCTTGCGTTCAGCGAGAAAGTTGAGCACGCGGATCGCAGTTGTCGTGCAGTAAATGCCATTATCCACACCGGTACAGTTCAAGCCGAATCCACTTCTCCGTTGACAGTTTCGCCCTCGGGTACAAATTCATGTTGAATCAAGCCCTTGTCGAAAAATACGATCAGCATAGTCTTAATTTTGGATTTTGTCAGCTGAATTTTTTTGGGAGGCGGGGATGGCGATTAACACCAAGCCATTGACTGTCTCTTGGTCTCCGGATCATTTTGGTAGCACCAACTCTTATCTCCTGTAATGATGGATTCCAAAAATTGCGGATGCCGCTCAGGCATTTAAACATGCCACGCACCTACATACGTAAAAGGGCAGCACCCACCTATTCTACGGAAGACCTTCAAGAAGCATGTGAAGCTGTTCAATCAAGGTGCACTACGTACCGACAAGCTTCTGAACATTATGGAATAGATAAATCCATGGTGTATCAAAAACTGCATTGAAGGAGAACCTCTATGTATAAAATAGGTGGTGGTGACCACGAGCCCTTCCAGACGAAATAGAGGATTAATTGGAGCAGTGTGTTTTAACCCGAGTCGAGTGGGGATATCCTGTTGATCGAAATGAATTACTCGATATTGTAAAGGACTGTTGAAACTAATTAAAACCAGCTTTAAAGATAATCGCTCCGGCGAAAACTGGTACCTTGCCTTTATGAAGAGAAGACCTCGGCTAAGTCTGAAAAAACCGGAACAACCGCAACAAAAAAGAGCTGAAGCCGCAGACCCATTTCTAGTTTGCGATATTTACGAAAAGTTAAAATCACTTATTCAACGAGAAGGTCTTCAAAACTGTCCTGCGTAGATTCTAAATTGTGATGAGACACGTTTCTGTACTGACCCTGGCAAAGTTAAGGCAATTGGACTCAAAGGACAAAAGGAATTTTATAGAAGAGTAGGTGGTACAGCAAGGGAAAACATTTCTGTCCACTGCTACGCATCAGCATCCATCGTAAACTTCTCTGTTGACAGCTTCGCCCTCGGGTACAAATTCATGGTGAATCAAGTCCTTGCTGTCGAAAAATGCGATCAGCATCGTCTTCATTTTGGATTTTGTCAGCCGAATTTTGTTGGGAGGCGGTGATGACAATTAACACCAAGCCATTGACTATCGCTTGATCTCCGGATTATATTGATAGCACCAACTATCATCTCCTGTAATGATGGTTTCCAAAAATTGCGGATGCCGGTCAGACATGTCGATTAACTCTCCAGACGTTTTCATCCGAGTTTACTTCTGCTTGTCTGTCAGTATGTGGGATACACATCGGGCACAAATCTTCCGCTTTCCCAAATGTTCGTGAAGAATAGTGCTTACACAAGTTTTGCTCATCAGCATGTCATTTAGGCCATACGAGCTCGAGGGTTTTGCTGCTTGCTACTAAATCTAGTGCGCGGTGGCATTTGGAAACTAACCTAGAGGTAATTTTACAGTGACCAAGTGCCTGAAGGGCAGCCCTGCCGTCCCTGTAGATTCTCATAGTTTTTATCTTTATGTTATGCATACAAACTTTTCTTTGGAATACAGTCGGAAATTTGCCTAGTGGTTGGGTGATATGGAAGTTAAGTTCTTTGGAGTATGTTCCTTCCATTGTTTTGGATCCATCCGTGAAGATGAATATATCAGGTTAAGATGCTGCTTCCGCATCTAATATGTGATAGTTTTTCCCTAATATAAATTGATAAGTGAGTCAGATCGCCCCTCAAGGATAGGATTTTAAGATTATTTGTGTTCATATTTGTTGCTGCACCCCTCCGCAGGGGTCCCATAAAAATAATTAAAGAAGGCTTACAGTATGATGTTGATATGCAGGAAGTGCACTATCACTACAGATAAGCCGCTATAGGCTTGATTTTATACTAGAATCGTTGTAACTTAAAGTTTCATTACGCTTATTACCACATCGCACACTCGAATCCTGTTTATTTGTGCCGCTAT
This sequence comes from Pyrocoelia pectoralis, assembly GCA_036250285.1. NCBI lineage: Eukaryota > Metazoa > Arthropoda > Insecta > Coleoptera > Lampyridae > Pyrocoelia > Pyrocoelia pectoralis. Next base: position 46,831,760 of record CM070075.1, read on the forward strand.
TCTTATGAGTAAACGACGATTTACCTCACAAACTTAAACCTTGTAAACCAACCCTTTAAATGTTGTGCTTTGCAAGTGTTTTAATTCCCAAATTGACTTTACCTTACATGAATAGCCTAATATAATTTAATAAACGAAAATGTAATTTATTCATTAATTTAAACTTGCTTTGGTTGTGTTTTGAGAGAAGTTTATTTCCTCTTGTTATAATTTAAGCATAAAGAAAGTAACCGTAATTAGCGGTCTCTTTGTTTTATTATAATAGGGACACGTTATGTATTTTCTCTTAAGAGTAGACATAAAATTTCACATTTGTCCATTTAAAACAGTGGTATAAATTATTTCAAATCCAATTACACATGACTAAAAATTGAATTTAACTATTTGTAACAGATTTTATATCTCCCTTACAGTGTCAAGCCAATTTATTTGGGGAGCTTTGTTTAAATATAAATTCTGATTCGGATATAATAAAATACATTTGGCTATGCGACATTGTGTAGATACAATGTAACTCCCTGGAGAAAATACAAGAAAGATGATACCAAAACAACGGAAAGTACATAAAGTAAAATTATTGCTCTCTAAAACGGTTAGAACTTCAAAACTGAATTTTCTCATTTTATGAAATGAGTTTCCATTTTATGACATAATAATGTTTAAAGTGGATTGATTAGGAAATAACATTGAGAAGAAAGACACTGTTTATAGGATAAACAAGCTGAAAGGTGAAAATTAAAATTGAAATGTTGCAATAATATTTATTATCTGCATCGACGTTTGGAAAAATAGGAAGTAGAGCTGATGCAAATCATGATAATTGTAATTTGTAACATGAAAACTGAGAGTTGCGTAAAACCATTCATTCTGGTCTTGATAGTAAGTGGATATAAAAATGCTATTTCGTTTTTTGTTACAAATATAAGGGTATATGACATATAAACGATACATTTTAGCCAATCATAAATCAGCTTCTTAAAGATTAAAATTCACATCATTCCCACAAAAAGAAAAGCGTATTTTATCATAAATTCTGTAGCAAAATTCATTAAATGATAAGTATAAGAAAAATTATTATGTTGTAGATCAAACAACGCATAGGCGCAGCTTGCCAAATAAAACAAGAGCGAGATAACCATAAACTTGGCCCGGGGAAACGATTGTAATTAAAAATAATAAATAAGAAGCTGCGTATATTATTTTTTTCCAAATTAATTCTACCTCATGTACGTTAAACCACTCACTGAATTCTGAAATCGGTTTTATACTGTTAGTGTTTATATGAAAATACGTTATCAAATTTAATTCTTCCAAATGAGAATTTATAGGTACACTGCGTTTAGTAATTTTTAACGATATCGTAAATTACTGAAAGTAACTACGGACAGATATTTTTGCACAATGTATATCGATTGTTAAATTCTAACACGTCGTAAGCCACAAATTTTTAGGTTTTGGTATTTTACGCGATTTAAATTCCTTGCAACGTTTTTCATCTAATTCTAAAAGCTCGTAAGTCTCTAACCAATAGTAAATAGGCTCTTTAATTTCAAATATTCTCGTATCATCATTGGTTCAATAGGTAAAAAAGCAACTTGTCGTATCCTGCATTGTCCTAATGGAAACACCGCGCCGGTACATAAACTCGTTTAGGGAAAAAAAGGAAAAATAGTATTTTTTGTTCCTTAACATTATAAAATTTTTCTCTCTAAATAGTTAGTTTTAAATAGTGGTTCCGTTCACGCAAAGGGGGTTGGAAGTGATGAATAATAAAAGACTCTCAAGCTCATCTTGAAATTTTGTTTATCCCATACCTATCAGGGAGGATGTTAATGAGCTTTGGTCGCATGGACACCGATTAACGCACCCGGCAATTCGTCGTCCAAATGGATGTCCAAGTAAGCTTGCCAGGCATCCTGCGTGATTAACTCATGCAATTCTGCAGTGTAGACCTTACCAATCGACCGTAACAGCTTCATACGCATGTGGCGAATTCTATTGTTAAAACGAATTGAAGACGTGTTTGAGATGGAACCACACCAAAGGGCAGACCACTCCGTTCGGATCACCCAGAACGTCCTTGTCCCTGGACTCCTTAGTGATCTCCTGTATAGTATAGGACAACAACATTCCTTATCCAGAGGATGTCTGTATCAGCAAATCCACCTGAATGGTGTAATGTAGACGCAGCTATCCTGCAACAATGACAACTCACCATTAACAGGTTGATGATTGAGGGAATTTCCTTCTAAGATGGACCATGACAATAAGCCCCTGTGTCAGAACCCACGACGCGACGTGGTGTTCTCCGATCTGTCAAGACAAGCACCAATGAACCGGAACCATCGGACGGTTTTATTTCATTCGTCAACGACCGACTCTTTGATGATGCGGATAACATCAATAATTATGATGAGTGTGCACTTCGGATCGTCGAAACCCACGACCTCCAGTTAATCAGGCACGAATACATAGGTAGTTACCCAACTTCTTTTCTTACTTAATTGTTAATTTTTTTATTCTCATAGGGGAAGCGCCATTGTCCGCTTACTAACCCTCTATCAATAATGTAATATTTTTATAATGCTGATGTTCAAGTTAGCACCAACGACAATTTCATTCCGTTTGACTCCGATCACCCTATCTCTCACAAATGAACTGCCTTTAATTCGCTGTTACGAAGAATGTTTTACTATTCGTATGCCCTCTTCTCATTTCATCAAAGAATTTAAGATCATCAGACAACTGGCGATTAATAGATAATATTTCGTTAATGACAAATCGTAGGGGTTTGAATTGCGATAACATATGTGAACTACGTTGACGATCGCGGCGGTGTTCATCATCATCATTTAATTTGATCAATTCTAATTTTTAATTACATTATTTCAGTAGGGCCTTGTCCTAATTTATACAAAAATCAAATAAAGATTGTTAATTGACGCTTTAAAGTGCCACGAAGGCCTACTAGCATTTTTAATTTGTCACTTGAATCTGTCATTTTCAAAATGAAATAGGAATATATACTTATTTGAAAGCAACTGCAAATGGCAATACAAATACTTAGATCAATAAAATAATGCACTTATCTTGCTTGATTGAAAGAAAAAGCGATTTGTTCTGACCTGTTTGTTATGTTGGTTTAGTATAGGAACGCCAATTTCTAGTTTGCTGCTCTTGTTTTCTACAGATATTATTCTTGATTTACTTGTGATAAATGATTGTATATTTTCGTCTTATATTGAATATACTTGTTGCTATAACTGTCTTTTGCAAATCCCACTTGGACTATGATTAATTGTTGTTGGTTTGAACTAAAAATTGTGTGTGGTAAATTTTTTACATTACAATGGTTACCCCTAACAGCATTAACCAAAAACTCAGTATCTCATAAATACAAATTAACGTAAAGTAGTTAAAATAGTTGGTATCGTTTTATGAAACTGACTATATTATATTAATAAATGTAAAAAACATATTTATGGCAATGTAAGGGTGAATTACTAGGTTATCATGTATCTAATTTACTCTTCTATCATAACATAAAGTTAAATTGCAATTGTGTCGCGTTTGTGTCGAGTTTCCTACAATATAACGTGTCCGTTCTAGTTTATAATGAATTCACGAATTTCCTTTTATTATTCTAAAGCAGAGCGGAACACAATGTGAAAACTTTTAATATGGATTTCCTTAGGGATGTACCGGTTGCTAATATCGTGCCTGTTTGCTTGTTACAATTACAAAATTTCTCTACTTCGTTGTTAGCGTAGGTGTAATTTTATTTGGGTTACACAAAGGGCAAGAAAAATCGGTATTTATCATTATGAATTGTAACAACTTAATGTTAGAAAATTTTACTTTACATTTTCAATCGTCCTATAACAAACATATTAAGTTTATTATTATTATCACAGCACAAAATGACATATTAGATGATTCTCGAAGGTTATTTTTGGCAAAAATAACCTTCGAGAATCATCTAATATAAAAAGAATTGCCGTAACCTACACATCATTAAAAATGACATATCTTAGTTAACGGTTGAAAAGAATCGACATTACTTTCTTGCAATGATGACAGTAAATGAGTAAAGGAACGAATTTGAGCGGGACCAAAATGTGTTGGAGCCCCATCATGCAAAAACCTCATGTTTTTTCGTATTTGTAGGGGCATATTATGTTCTAATAAAAAGTTGGGTTTGGAGTTATTACAGGACTATTTAATTGAAAGAATAAAAATTCGCACCAAAATAAATAAATTTGTAGATGGAGATCCTGCCAAAAAAAATTCCAAAGCTTATAGGAAGGTGTTCTATATGTCCTAGGAACCGAGATCGAAAGACAAGGTACAGTAATGTCTTCGAATTGGTGCAGGTTTATTTTGTCTTTCGATCTCGGTTCCTAGGACATATAGAACACCTTCCTATAAGCTTTGGAATTTTTTTTGGCAGGATCTCCATCTACAAATTTATTTATTTTGGTGCGAAGGTACAGTAATGTCTTCGAATTGGTGCAGGTTTATTTTGAGTGAGATAGTGAATAGTTTTACACTGTTTGCTCTGCTTTACACAACACTATTCATATGTTCATTGAACCACCTTACCACATGTTTTCTAATTATATTTTTCAAATTTCTTTTAATATACATTCATTAATATACATTCATGAATGTATTGTAACTTTTGACTTTCGAGAAAATGAGCTTCTCTGTTTTTACCGTTCTTTACAAAATAAAGCAGTTCGTCATTGATTTTTTTTGTATTTTCATATGATTCAAATATAATTTTATGAAAACCTCAAATGATAAAATATCACGAGAAAAAATTATTTACGGACTTTTTACTGCTGGGGTTTGCCACACCCCACATATGTAATCATTAATAATTGTTTCACATCTGTAACGCGGTGGTAGTCTCGGCAACGTCGTATATCAGTTTCATTAATCAAAATTAACTGATCGTGAGTGACTGTTATACATACAGTGTGACTCATTTAGAATGGAAACACCCATGTAAAATCTGAAGTTATTTACCGATTTTAACCATTTTTTTTTTAAAATGTCAATTAACGAAACGTCTACCTCGGGACAAAATTTTAAATGTTTATTCCAATTTTCAAGGCATACTACGATAACTTTTTCGTACTGAAAATGGAGAATTGATATTAGCGATTTGTTTATAAAAAAAATATCTACGCCACTGGATTCAGAATGCTTCCAAATAGCTGTCACCAAAATTTTACAAAAATATATTTATTAATAACAAAGTTATGACAACTTAAAGTTCGAAAACTTTCTACGCTAACAGTTACAAAACAACACCCTGTATCAATAGATGGCCATTGAAATTATGTTAATAATTCTTAAATTAAACTATTTAAACCATCAGTGGAGAAAAAAATATTGAAAGTAACGTAATATTTAATAAAAGTAACGGAATCGCGCGATTGAGTAAATAAAGACCTAACATTTCCATTTAAATCTTAGTTACCATGGAAATTATGTTACTGTTTAACTTAACAGTTATGATAGATTTTTATTAAATATTACGTTACTTTAAATATTTTTTTCTCCACTGATGGTTTAAATAGTTTAATTTAAGAATTATTAACATAATTTCAATGGCCATCTATTGATACAGGGTGTTGTTTTGTAACTGTTAGCGTAGAAAGTTTTCGAACTTTAAGTTGTCATAACTTTGTTATTAATAAATATATTTTTGTAAAATTTTGGTGACAGCTATTTGGAAGCATTCTGAATCCAGTGGCGTAGATATTTTTTTTATAAACAAATCGCTAATAAGAATTCTCCATTTTGAGTACGAAAAAGTTATCGTAGTATGCCCTGAAAATTGGAATAAACCTTTAAAATTTTGTCCCGAGGTAGACGTTTCGTTAATTGACATTTTAAAAAAAAAATGGTTAAAATCGGTAAATAACTTCAGATTTTACATGGGTGTTTCCATTCTAAATGATTCACACTGTATAATGTAAACTAGAATCAGAATTCAATTTAGAATATTTTTTTACTGAAGTAATATTTTTGTCTCGTTCATATGTATGGGCACGCACTAAAGGGAATCTTTAAGTAATCCATAAATTCTTACACGTCATTGATATAGCAAGTTTAAGTCCAATAACTCATTACAAAATTGACCATATCCAATATAGTCAATAATATCTGTCACTAAAGTAGGAAACTGATATTACTATTCTACGACCAAACTAACGTTAAATAAACGACATCGGGATGTCCTATAAACAAGCATAGAGGAAAACCCAGTGAAGCTTATGTCATCTAGGAAGTTAGATAACTGCGTGGATAGGAAGACGGCAGTTACGTAGTAATATAAATTTTTGCGAACTTAATTCTATCCTTTCTGTCGCAAATTTTATTGTAGTTAGTCTAGCAGATATTCGTAATATTATGGATCTCGTCTACGATAAAATATTTGTAGGTAAAATAAATGAGGAGAGAGTATATTTTTTACAATTACATTTTATACACAGCATTTAAAGTTAATTGAAAATTTCGTACATCCTTGAAATTGAATTGAAATACCTACATACTCTTATGTGGTGTACACTATACTATGCTTAGTGACAGAGACCTAAGGTGACAGTAAAATGTCAAAAGCGACAAAAAGGCCAAGAGCGTTTTTTTTTAAATTACCTATGTAACAAGCATCTACCCTATTTATGTGTAGTTATATGGTAGTATGAATCACCCATGTGTTTTACAGATATTTCTTTTTGTGGGAAGGTGGCTAAAACAGCGAAGGATGCCATTTCCCAACAAGATATACACTTTAATAAATATGTAGATACGAGTGTACTTTTCGAAACTACTTTACTGCTTGGTGGTATTATGGTGGATACCACCTCATATAATTTTTTCCAATATACAAAAAAAATAATTGCATTATTTTTTATGCTCCTTGAATTATATTAACCTTATTTCATTAGCGTAATCATTAAAAAAATTTAAATCAAAAAGTCTGCCTTGAAAGGGATAGCCCTTTGAGGGCAACTGGTTACTTGAAAATACCACAATTTAAATGTCGCTTATTAAATTTCCTTATTTTGTGCAAAGCATTGCATCCACAAATGTTATTTATAGGACTCGATGATGATTTACTAGCGGTCGTTTATGGGGAACGTTTTACGTCTGCATAAATTAGTGAAAATCTGTTTGTTTTTACGAGTTTTGAAAAATGGCAGGTAAATGTTTTGTTATGTCTGTTGTGCAATTATACACATAAATTATGCATGACAGACTTTTTTTAAATTTGTATTACCTACTTTTACTGTGTGGTCATCTGAAAGAACCACTAGGCATTTTGATTCTTGAGAACGTTAGCGCCTCAAAAAGTAACAGTAATGATTTTTGTAGGAAAAAAGGAAGTTTGGAGTTTTAAGGAATTAGAAAATATGCACCAGGATGAAATTCATGGTACCCTAGATGAAATTCCAACTGGTTCTGAATCTGAAGAGTCGAATATAGAAAGCGTTATGGGAGAAGAAGTAGATGTAGGTGGTAATAACTTACCAGAAGGTGATATTTTTGACATTCAAAACATGGATGTTACTTTTGAAGAGGAAGATGACGATGCTATGCAAGTAGATGCTGATAACGGCGACATGGGTTGGGAGAGCGAGGACGACATACCACTAGCAAGGTTTGTAATAAATCAATCTGTTGCTTGGACCAACAATGAAAATTATGTCACAAAGACAAATCCTTTCTTTGAAGTAACAGGTGCTCGCTCACCTGCCGGAGAATGTAGAAACTCCGACAGACGTTTTTTGTCACTTTTTCCCGAAGATCTAATCAAACATATCGTATTTCAAACAAATTAAATTCAAAGGACGAAGTTCTATTCGTCAATACATGCCAAACAAACCCATCAAGAGAGGTTGTAAAGTCTGGGTTAGATCCGACTCAACTGATTTCATGTGCGATTTTCAAATATATACGGGGAAGATTGCCCAGACTACAGAAAAAAATTTGGTGCCAAAATCCAGCAACAATGGGTCGTGTTCCAAGAAGAAAAAAAGAGGGGGTCCTTGACGAGACAACATGCCCACAAATGGTTATTGAATACAATACTCATATGGGCTACGTCGATAAGTTTGATATGTTTAAAAGTCTATATGAAGTAGATCGTAAATCACATAAGTGGTGGCATAGAATCTTTTATTATTTCATTGATGCATGTGTAGTAAACGCTTTCATTCTGTTTCAACTACAAAGCGGGTCAAAGGGATTAAATTTGAAAGTATTCAGTTTGTCTGCAGCCAGAGGTCTTATTGGAGCAGTAGGTACTTCTAAACGAGGCAGACCATCACACGAGAAACCTATCAATAAATTTAAAAAGATTGTTCCATTGGAACTTCGCTATTCTAAGGCATCTCACATGCCAGAAAGGTCTACGTTGCTGCGATGTGCCAACTGTAGCAGTACAAAAGAGGTACGAAGTGGAAATGTTCAACTTGCAATATGGGATTGTGTATAAAACATGACTGTTTTGCCACTTACCATACTAAGTAGTTCTATTTTATCATGTATTAGTCCTGTTTTAAAAAATATATATTTTTTTCTATCTTTGTTCTTGAAGTCTGTTGTTTGCCTAGTGGTAATTCAGGTATACCGTATCCTGTACGATAATCCTTATTATTTGTTTTAAAAGCTTACTATAACATAAATAAACAAAACTACAGTCTTCATTTTGATTTTTGTTTTCAAAAAATAAATCCGGCCTCAAAGGGATAGGGACACATCTGTGCAAGAGCGGTACCGATTGGATAAGAAACTGACCATGAAAATTAAATAATTCAAGAGAAGAGGTTTTTGTAGAAGATGTTGAAGCCAAGGTAACTTTCGCTCATTATTTTTTGAGATAGGTATGAAATATATGTGTCGAAACCGTAACAATACCGGGTTGAACTGCAAATCATTCAGTTTTTTAAAACCGAATCGTACTGGTGTGCCACGGATAAACTGTTTTGAGCTGTCACCCACCCACGGTGGTTCCGTATTGTCCATTATTATCGAAAATATTCAATGCTCATATAAATGTGGAGTATTGCAATTCAGTCAAATCAATTAAATATATTTGCAAGTATGTAAATAAAGGGAGCGATATGGCTGTTTTCGGTGTTGCTGGTGATAATAGAAATGATGAAATTACTCAGTATCAAATGGGGCGCTGGATTCTGGATTATATGGCAGAAGATATTTTAATTCGTATGCGTCATCATGCAAGAAATCCTGATTTGTTGATTACCTTGGAAATGTTCAACGAAGCTTTGATAATAATTGAAGATATGTGTCTAACGATTGCAAATAAAGCATTAGTACAATTGGGTATGACCGCACCAAATCGTGAGATGCATGATTTGTTTGATCCTGAATTGCAACGTAAGCAGGAATTCAATTCTAATGATTTGCGTTTATTTGTACAATCAATATTCAGCAAAAACATGTATATGACACAATCATGCAAGCCGTTTCCAATCATACAAGTGGATTATATTTTTTGGATGCACCTGGTGGTACAGGCAAAACGTTCATTATATCATTGATTTTAGCGACTATTCGATCGGAACAGAAAATTGCATTGGCACTTGCATCTTCGGGAATTGCTGCTACATTATTAAAAGGTGGTCGGACCGCACACTCTGCATTGAAATTGCCATTGAATGTACAGGTGATTGAAACTCCAACTTGCAATATTTCGAGAAATTCTGCTATGGCAAAAGTTCTGCGATTAACGTCAATTATTTTATGGGATGAGTGTACAATGGCGAATAAAAAATCACTAGAAGCATTTAATCGAACAATGCAAGACTTACGTGGTAATCAACAGCTTTTTGGTGGTGCTTTGATATTACTGTCAGGGGATTTTCGTCAAACATTGCCTGTCATTCCTCGATCAACTCCTGCTGATGATATAAATGCCTGTTTGAAGTCATCAGTTCTTTGGAGATATGTACAAAAATTGACACTGAACATTAATATGCGTATTCACTTACAAAATGATCCAGCTGCCCATGAGTTTTTAAAACAATTGTTAGAAATTGGTGATGGCAAAATACAAATCGACAGTACCAACGGATTGATCGCTATACCGAACAATTTTTGTACAATTGTGCAATCGATAGATGAATTGATTGAATGTGTTTTTCCCGAATATTCTTCAGAATTACAGAAATCATGATTGGTTGAGAGAACGCGCCATTTTAGCACCCAAGAACATTAATATCAATGCCATTAATTTTCAAATTCAAGCGAAACTGCCAGATGTAGTCACGACATATAAATCAATTGACAGTGTTATGAATCAAGATGAGGCAATGAATTATCCAATTGAATTTTTAAATTCATTGGAACCGGTTGGTATGCCACCGCATTGCTTGAATCTGAAAGTTGGTTCTTTGATTATATTATTGCGAAATATTAATCCACCAAAACTGTGTAATGGTACCAGATTGGCAGTGAAAAAGTTATTGCCAAACTTGATTGAAGCTACGATCTTAACTGCTAAATCAAAAGGAGAAGTTTGTTTGATACCGCGTATCCCTATGATTCCAACTGATATGCCATTTGAATTCAAACGATTACAATATCCTGTGCGTTTATCATTTGCGATGTCCATCAACAAGGCCCAAGGGCAAACACTTAACGTTTGTGGTGTGAATTTGGAGGAATCATGTTTTTCACATGGCCAACTTTATGTTGCCTGTTCCAGAGTCGGTAACCCCAGCCGTTTGTTTATTCATGCTCAAAATGGAAAAACAAAAAATATTGTTATCCAAATGTTTTGGATTAAGTTTTAAAATAGCTAGCAATTAATAAAATATTTTTTTGTTTGAATAAATGAATTTGATGTTCAAATTACATTTTTTTATTATTTCACTTTATACGTAGCGAAGCACGTACCGGGCCGCTAGTAAAATTAATAAATATATTCGGTCTTTCACCAAGGCATTTAGCGTTTGTCGACGTTCACCGGGGAATGTCTAAATTCAGTAATTTCGCACTTTTACAGTGCCACGCGTCAGTTTTTTTAACCAGTCATCATTTACTTTTCCTCCACATTATATCTTATACCCGTAGATACTATTAGATTAGAACGACTATAAAAAATTTAAGTAATTTAATGATAGCATTGTGCGCGAAATTTTCGCAAAGATGGAATTTGAACGTAAAAATAAAGTAACAACATAGATAAAACAGGATTCAACCAAACTTGAAAATTAATGAGACATGTAGCTTAAGTTAGCAAAAAAAAGGCATGTTGATTTTGAATCAAAGTTGTTTGTAGGTGACTAAGAAGCGTGATTGTACTTTACTTCCAAGGATCTGGGCATCGTTTTCACACCTGATGCAATGAAACCATTTAGATGGATGACAGGTAGTACATAAATTTACGCAGCAACTGTGACTAGTGGGCACGACTGAGAAATTGTTTTCGGTCAAAGAATTTCTCTGACCCCCCAACGACCACATTGTGCAAATGTAAATATTGGGTACAATGAAAAAAGGTCTAGATGGTGGATAAGAACTGGGTCACGTACGTGTGAAAGAACGTCAAATTAAACATGTACTTCTGTTACGTCAATTTTAAGGAATGTGAACTTGATTGAACCTGTATGGCTGCTACCCATAATACACGCTTATATGAACAAATTATTAGGTAATAATGAATCTGCATAATATTCTACATCATACAAATACTTGCTATTTTTGTATAAATTAACCCACATTTAATTTTTATTTAAATACAATTAATTAAAACAAACAGGAAGCTTCAAAAAGTTGCCTCTTACTAAACACTTTTTAAGTTGTATAAATGTTAAAAAGAATTTTGATTAAATTTTAGTAACGAATGCTAACTTTTTCTGTGTGAAATTTAATCAACTCAAATATATGCATCTCATTTATAGTTTTTTGTGTCTTTTGGTTTAAAAGTTTGAAATAAGCTAAAAAGATAATTAATGCACAAACTGTTATGGAAACAAAATGAAACGTTCGTTACCATACTACGTTCGCACTAGTTATAAAAAGAAAAGCTGTTTTAAATTAATATTTTGCTCTTGACGTTACTTAATTAATTAATCTCACTACATTTGAAAACGGAACTTTTAATACGTTAAGATTCAATCTATCTATTATTCTAGGTCCAAATATTTCCTACGTACGGATCAAGTAAATTAACCCGATTATATGATCCAATGACAGGAATCCCTTTTAGCGCATTTTTGAAAAATAAAAAAAAAATTGTGCTATTGTTTGAGTTTTATCCGTCTGTCTGTCCCTCTGCACCCATTTCTACGGTTTTGAAGTACTCTGCGGGAAATTACCCTACAGAGCTGGAACTTTTTGCAGTAGATAACCTACACCTTGAATGTGTGCCACACTTGTGCCTAAAGAGGGAAGCGTGTTACGGCAACAAATGATTGGTACCGCAATCAGGAAAAATGCAATGACTCGGTAAGCTCAGTTATAAGGGGCAATCTAATAGGCGTGGGAGTTATGAATAGGGAATTTAAATTTAGCAAGTTAGGTTAGCAAATATAGTTAAGTAAATTTTAGGGCGCCACGATAGTTCTTTAGGAAGTTCAAGCTGGTAATCAGAACTACGAAGAGCTTAGCAGCTTGTAGTAACAGAGATATGATTTCTGAAAGAGAATGTGGGTATTCGGTAAAGAAATACACTGAAGTAATGGCAGTGGTGGTTATAATGAACCAAATATAACGTTTAACACAATAAAATAATTATAAACAAAACAAATCTTCACAGGAGTGAAACAATAAAGGGGGTTTAACTTTTACCTTGTAAGGATGGGAGTTTACATAACACAATAATATTCAATAAATGACACAAAAATACAAGTACATACGAGGGTTAAGCTACAATTATTGAGAATAGAAAAATTGATAGAAGTTTTCAGAATTTTTATTTTAAATATGTTCAAAGTAATTGCCGTTCACAATAATACACTTAACCATTCTCTCCTTCCATAGTTTAAAAGCGTTCAGCCAACTGTCTTTAGCAATACTATCAAAATAAGACTTAACAGCGATATCAATCTCTTCTTCTGACTGGAACCTTTTCCCTTGCAAATATTTTTTGGGCTTGAAAAATAGCCAGAAGTCGCACATTGCCAAATCTCCTCCAGCATTCAACATATCTAATGTTTGTTGGCAAATTCTAACACGTTCTGCTTTTTGTAAATCTGTCAGATGATGGGGTACAAACCGACTTACAACCTTTTTCAAATGTAAATGTTCGTGCAATATTGATCCCTTTGGTAATTATATATTATAGGGGACCATGCACCAACCCGTTTCAACTTTTCCCCTATAAGAAAGGATTATTATTATTATTATTATTACTAGACAACTAAGAAAAACTATAATATAATGGGCGCAAGTCACTCAATTGTTTAAAAATGCAATAAATAAATAGTAGCAATTTAATAGCTTGATGTAAAACTTGGCTGATTTCTCTATAGGTGTCGTTATCATAAAAAATGCATAATACAGTTCCACATTAAAACGGATCGATATTTACAAGGCAATATTATGGCGCATGCACGAAACGCACCGATCAAAAAATTTTACGAGGTTTAAAATATTGTATATGCGCATGCCTGTCTTACACAAATCGTCCATAATTGCTAAGTAGAAGACGGTAAAAGCACAGCATTATGCTGTGGTAAAAGCGTTGAGTGAAAACAAAAACGGAAATATGACACTAAACGGCGTTTGAAACTAAAAAATTAATTCTAACGACAGCGTAGATTGTCACCAAAGCGCTTAGGTTATTGCAGGTTTAGTAGGTATATTTTTTTTCAATTTTGCGGTCCGATAATACACAAGAACCGTTATTTTTGTTGTTTATTGTTACTAATACAGCTCATATAAGGAAAGATAGGTTATCGGTTATTTTTGTTGTTTATTATTACAAATAATACGAATTTAAACGGTCACAGTTAATTGCTAGTGAGCGAGCATTCGTCACCCTACTGACCCTATCCTATGGATTGTGTTCCTGCAATGACCGTCTCTTTAATGAGGTTAGCTTACTCACATGTATATGCTATCCATTTTTACAATTCAATTTTGTATGTAAGGTAGTGTAAACATAATATTATACACGTGTGCTTATTAATTGAGTACTATTTTACTGTCACAGCGGAGGTTGTCATCGTCAGATAAAACTTCCGCAGTTGGACCGTGTTAAAGCTGATGCAATTTAAATATACGAATTCATACCTACAACGCCACCTATGGAACAATAGCAAGCATGTACCTCTACAATTACAAAATTATTTTTTTTTAAAAACGGCTGTTTTCCGAGAAATTGTTCTTTCATTTTTTCTATAAGGGACCCATTTCCTATTATTCCTAAAAATTTTTCCCCGAAATAAGGTTGGTCCCCTATACTATACTGTTACCGATCTCACTTGCGAGGATCCAATCTTCAGTTAGTACTCTATTATGGCATAGGTAATTCGGTTGTCCTCTTCTACCATCTTCTTCACTGCAGCAATATTTTCGGGGTTAAGAGCAGTTGAAGGGAGCTCCTTTTCTGTGTACAACCGAGTTGCAACCTCGTTCAAATTCTTTATACCACCTATAAACCGCAGCTAATGATGGTGCAAGATCTCCAAACGCCGATTTTAAACTTTTCTCACACTCATATGCACTCAAGCCTTTCTTGAAATCATAGTAAATCATGATCCGAAAGTTCTCTCTTGACAATTCCATTTTTTCCAATAGCGGAAGCTTATTCAATGGGTTATTTCTCAAATACTATTCAACCGAATTTCACAAACTAAACTGACATTGATAAACAAAATAATGCACTATTTAATAAACAACAATTTGTTTTGCATGGTTAACTAGATTTTTCTATTCTCAATAATTGTAGCTTGACCCACGTATACAGGGTGAATGAGACCACCCGTATCAGTCTTTTATTTAAAGAACGGTGAGTCGTAGAGAGGTGGGGTAAAAAAATGGATTATAAAAGCGATAATAAAGAATCGAATGGTGATATCATTATTTCTCGGACAAGTCAGCATTCCTCCAGAAGGCCCCCAACTCCAAAATTTTAAATGGCACCATAAGTCCAAAAAGGTATTTTTTGAAAGATTGTTAAAAAAGAAGAAAGTTTTATAGGAAAAATTATTTTATTACTGCCACCCCTTTTAAGTTATATTCGACTAAAGTTGTTAAATTTGAAATTCATTGTTAACAAGAAACATTGAAAAGTCGACTTTTAAAATCGAGTTACCAATGTTACATGTGTTCTTCCCTTTCAAGAAGTACTTATTAGAGCCACTGATAGTGTACCTAGAAGAGCTCAACAGTGCTTAGCAGTAAATGGAAGATATTTTGAACACATGTAACATTGGTAACTAGATTTTAAAAGTCGACTTTTCAATGTTTCTTGTTAACAATGAATTTCAAATTTAACAACTTAAAAGGGGTGGCAGTAATAAAATAATTTTTCCTATAAAACTTTCTTCTTTTTTAACAATCTTTCAAAAAATACCTTTTTGGACTTATGGTGCCATTTAAAATTTTGGAGTTGGGGGCCTTCTGGAGGAATGCTGACTTGTCCGAGAAATAATGATATCACCATTCGATTCTTTATTATGGCTTTTATAATCACTTTTTTTACCCCACCTCTCTACGACTCACCGTTCTTTAAATAAAAGCCTGATACGGGTGGTCTCATTCACCCTGTATATCAGCAACCGACTTGGTAGCTGTACAAAAGTCAGTAGTAGTAATTAAACAACGCTTACCAAAACATATCCGATTATCGCCGTTGCGCAACGCCAACAATGCCGGAGTATCTAAATAAAAGGTTGATTAACATGAAATTAATAGGGCTGCGACAAGCAGACCGACTGAAATGAAGCAATTACCAACTTTAGTCAGTACTTAGTTTCGAGAGTTGATATTTATGAAAATAGCAATCAGCTTTTGAATTTTAACTTTAGGCAAATTAAATCTTCAAGGTAAAAGATAATAAACAAATAACAAAAGTAACTTTTAAGGTAACGAACTGTAACGCAATATAAGTATGTAATAATTATTGCGATATAAGTTGACAAAAAGTAAGTATTTCGCCAACGGTCAACATATATGCAAGTTTAGCAACCTAGATATAATTGTTCTAGATTGTAATAAGTAGGATAACAAAGAATCATCAATTCTTACTCAAGAGGTTATTTATTAACCATCTAATCAGAACTAAGCAGACTTCACTTCAAACCTTACTCTTGTAAACAACTACGAATAAACGATACCAATTTTATAAGTGATTTATATAATGTAAAGAAGCGGACCACCGGTAACATTACAGAACAAAGTTAATGCAAAAATTAATCGGAAAGTAACAAAATGAATTAACTAAATGTTTTAAATTGAAGCAAAGTATAAGATAAGATCAAATAATTTAGTATGAGTAAATTTTATAGTAAACAGTAACAAAATTCAAATAAGGTTAAGCAAGAAATGTAAGGTTAGTATTTTAGGTAACTTATCAATCTTGTTTCCAAAAGTTGACACAGGATGGCAGCATGTAATTTCCGAAGTAAATTAATTTCTTCACCAAGGAATGCGGAAATGAGTAAAGATGATTTGTAGAACAGCAAATATATAGTTTGGCAGCAAAATAACCATCGATTTCGACAGCAATGGAACAGCAATAATTTCAAGTAATGTTAACAAAATGGCGGTAACCAACAAGTAAGATGTAATCCAAAAGTAAACCAGATGATAAGCCAGATATTAAACGCTCGAGGAGTTACTATTCCTTGAGCATAGAAACTTTAACGTAGCGATACCAAAATGCAAAGAGACGTATAACACGTTTTAATGGTATTTAGAATAAGCAGATGATTCTAAATAGGCACTAATATTTGTAGAAAACTTCCACTTAGAGACGATAAATATCGATATTAGAAACTTGTGAAATTTTCGTAGCACTTAGTAACGTTTTGTTAGAAAGCAAAGTATGAAAAAATACGCGGTTGAAAATCGAGCTGCTATTTATATCAGCGCGAAGATATTTTTCAGTGAAGTACTCGTTCCGTAGAAAAGATAAAATATTTTATTTAGGTAGCTATGGATCAACCAATCAGGGATTAATTGACTACATTGACAGCCAATAGAATAATTTATAATGCAATTATAGCAATATTGTCTTCTCCGCAGAGTAGAAAATCTGTAACGGCACAAACGAAACGATATGATTAAAAAGTAACGCTTCGCGTAGAACAGAGCAAATAGCGGAGGAAAAGGTAGTACCAAAAGTATTGAAAGTGAACTCTATTAACAAAATATCGTATTAAGAAATTCGTAATCTGTAATTCTTACTAAAATCAATAGAATTGACTTTTGCGAATTAGGCAAATAATCGAGGAACGTAACAAGCGCCCCTGTATTATTTCTAGTATAATCAGATCAGGATTGGCAGCAGATCTAGCACAAAGGAAGAAGAGAAGATTTTAAAATGCTATTAATCTTCGTTAATGTTCGAGATGATTATGGCCCAAGTGTCGCTTCCCTTATAAAATAAAGTTTACACGTGCAGGGTTACACATATATGTTGAGAATGCACTAGGTACTTTAAACCTCAGTTTCAAGCAGAATTCGTTGTATTTAATTGGGGTATGTTACACCCCAGTATACCTTTAATAAAATTGTGAGTAGGGTGGTTCAAATTGGACACTTTCTTATGGCAACACCCTTTATTTTAAGAGATAGAAAAAAATGGACCAAGGTGTCTGGAGCTCAATTTTAATGAGAAAATCACTGGCGCAAACAGAATTCAGCTATCTTTAATCGTTTGGACGCTAGGGGGCGTTTCTCGAATTTGATCGATTTCTTTAATGCTCCATAACATTCTTATTGTTAAAGATAGGTGATTTTGGAAAAATCTTTCTTAGAGCACTTTTTTGCGTAGAATCCATCGCGATAAACAGTTTTTATACAGGGTGTTTGGTTTTTTGTGTGCAACCCTAAACTACATTTTTTCATACGGACCACTATATATTTTTGGGTTTTTGAAAAGAGAGTGAAATTTCCTAAATTTTGATGTATCACTTGTTATATTTCTGTTAAACATTATTTTTATAATAATGTATAGGTGTTAAAATTGCGGGTATAGTCGGCTGTTGTAAGGGGCTGATTAACTTAGAAGATTCCTTTTTAATATAATCGATATATTTCGGTCGTTGGTTTCGACCTTCATCAGGATTATACACTGGGTAAATTTTTTAACAATAATTTGTGGTGCATTACATGTGTATGCGAGTAAGTAACAGTTAAGATTTTTAAACTGTTACTTACTCGCATCCACATGGACTGCCTGTATTAGTTAATTATTGTTTAAAAATTTACCTAGTGTATAATCCTGATGAAGGTCGAAACCAACGACCGAAATATATCGATTATATTAAAAAGGAATCTTCTAAGTTAATCAGCCCCTTACAACAGCCGACTATACCCGCAATTTTAACACCTATACATTACTTTAATCCTAACTATTACGGTTGTAATAACTTAACCTATTATTTTTATACCTACATTAAAATATTTTGTTTGTAGACATCTAGGTTTCCATTGTTAACAAAAGACGGCAGTATGATTTAAAACGATAATGTCTTAGTTATCTGAAAATTTTTATTAACTACAAATGTTGTTAATTTGAAATAACGATGTATAATAATTTTCAGATATGTACACATTTATATAATTTTTTGTCTTTATGTAAAGGCACGCAAATTATTAGTATGTGTCTCGATTTGACACTGCCTTTGTCTTTTGTTGAAGGATTTACGGCAATAAATTATTATTATTATTATAAGATCCAATATTGCGAATAATATTCAAAGTAAATAGGTATAGGTAACAAGTGATACATCAAAATTTAGGAAATTTTATTCTCTTTTCAAAATCCACGAAATATATAGGGTGGTCCGTATGAAACAATGTAGTTTAGGATCGTACACAAAAAACCAAACACCTTGTATAAAAACTATCTATCACGATGGATTCTACGTAAAAAAGTGCTCTAAGAAATATTTTGACAAAATCAATTATCTTTAATAATAATAAGAAAGTTATGGAGTATTAAAGAAATCGACCAAATTCGAGAAACGCCCCCTAGCGTCCAAACGATTAAAGATAGCTGAATTCTGTTTGCGCCAGTGATTTTCTCATTAAAATTGAGCTCCAGATACTTTGGTTCATTTTTTTCTATCTCTTAAAATAAAGGGTGTTGCCATAAGAAAGTGTCCAATTTGAACCACCCTGTACACGACTTTACTGATTGTGCGACACGTGGACCTGAATTTTTTTAATTTTTAATGATTTTAATGTTGAAAACAATTTGCCGATTGTTCCATTTTAGGGTATGTATTAATTTACTTTCAGTTGATTACCAAACAACGCTCGAATAAAAATTTGTCGTTACGTAAAATATTATATATACATTTTTGTTATAGGGGTGTTGTATTTCATGAATTGCTTCACTCGTATATTAAATACAGTAGGGAATGTAATGACAGTGACAGGTATCCAAAACAATTTTGCAAAGAATTTTTCATTAAGTACATTCTTTTCACTGTCCCACTTCATATTCTGCAGTTCCATGTAGAAAGAGACATTTTTATCTAAAAATATACACTAAAACTAAGGTTGACGAAAATGGTTTTATACTGTAAATTAAATTTTTACACCGGGAAAGCTACTATTATAAGAGTTCAACACTTTTGAACTATTAAATAGAAACGTTATCCGAACTAAATTAGGTTTTCCTCTTAAAAAGAGCAACGAAATTGTGTATCTCATTTAGAGTTTAGTTTATCGTAACTGCTATTAATCCTATTTCGACACAGTTGCATTTGGTGTATGAAATTGAAATTCGCGATACAATACAAACAACCAGAAATATAATATATACGATTTCAAGACTTCAAAAGTTTGAAATGAGTTGTGTTTAAGACCAAACCTTAAAAGCTTAAAAGTTTCAATGTAATAAGTTAAAATGAATACGATATATATATAACTCAAACATAAAGTCTTTTGAAAGTTGGGATCATTTTATAACAAAGTTAACAACCACTAAGCTTTCCATCTAAAATGTAAATTCAAAACTTGTTATATTTGCAGTTGGTAAATTACGTTCATGTTGACGGATTTGCGGACAAACAAATTACTTTAACACGAGAAAGAGAGAGAAATGTGACTTGTTTTCAAAATATTCCAAGTAGCTTACAACTTACTATTCTGTCTATGTAGGCATCGGAAACGTAATTACTAAAGCTTCAATAACTTTAGGGAAATATTTTTTGAATAAACAAAAATTAATGTCTGCTTTAATAAGTATCAAACAAAAACGTACCCTCTTTTGTGGTTGGACTGTTATATTTGTCCAAATTAGTTCCTTGTGTTCTATATCTTGATCCTCATTTTCGTCGGTTCCTGTATTTCTTTGTTCGTATTTTTTTCGTTGTATCAGTGTAATGAGTAAGGATCGGATTTCTATGCATTTACATTCCCTTTTACGTTCAGTAAACATGCAATAGTACATTACAGTACAAGTGAAGAAACTAAGAATTTCTCTCACGCATATGCCATTTCGCAAACGAGGCGTTAGCCGAGTTAGCGAATGGCATGAAGTGAGCGAAATTATTTCTTCACGCGTGCTGTATAGCGTTTTGTTCAATCCTGCTATTAGAATTTCCAAAATCTGCTTTTTAAACTTCGCAATTTTGACAAAAATAACGTAAGAGGCAGGTACTGTCATAATGACGATTTTCGTACAACAATAATAATTGATCTGTCAACACCTTTAATTTAATTCCGCACTAATTAGAAAATATTGATAGAAGACGGTATATTTGTACCAGAGGATATTCTTAAAGTATTTTTGATAAACTATAATAGCGCAATCTGCGCAATGTAGTTAATTGGCATAATTTTAAAACCAATGCGAAAGCAATTTCGCCCACCCGTTGCTATGAGTGAGGAAAACAAACGCTTTCACGTTCTGTATCCAAGTAAGAAACTACAAGTTGCAATGGCAGGATTGAACAATGTACAGGGTGTACAACTAAGAAAGGAGGCCGGCCATAACTCGGAAACTATTTGAGATAGAACAGTGACATAAAAAATCTTATAATAAATGTGCCCAAGAGAAAATGCTGGAAATTATTTTCAATTTCCTACCATTGCCAGCAGAGGAAAATTGCCCAAAAAATGGAAATTTCAAATTGAAATCAGTGAAACGCCCTCTGGCGGCAATGGTAGGAAATTGAAAATAATACTCCATTATTAATTTTCACCGATTTCAATTTGAAATTCACATTTTTTTGGGCAATTTTCCTCAGTAAAGTATTTAAAAAAATATATTCATTGTAAACTAGTGATCAATATGTAAAACTTTGTTTAATGAATTTTTACGATTGCTGTCAAAATAAAGGGAGGGGGAACTAAATTACGTGTTACTAGAAAAAATCGTGTAACTTCGAAACGGGTTGCTTGAATTTGTCACGATTGTTCTCGATGAAAAGACAATACTTGATATTACCAAAAAAATTCAAAACCACAGCCATTTCTTATCTCCGTCTACCAATAAGGACCCAACTTTTTGAAGGAACAAAACGGTCGACTTTTCTAAAAAAATTCAAATGGTACCAAATATTTTTTTCACTGCTATTGGAAGGAACATTAATAAGGGAATAATAAAAAAACAATTATGTCAATAGCTCTCATAGTACCAAAGTTATAGTCAAAAATGTGGTAATATAAGAGACAATTTAAGGTATAAACAAATGAAAACGCTTAAAATGAAAACTGGATGTCAAAGCTGTAAACTAGATAACAAAATGACATTAAGTGTATTTCGGTTGTTGTATTATAAGCAAAAATGCTTACGATTTGTTTATACCTCAAATTGCCTCTTATATTACCACATTTTTTATTATATCTTCGGTACTATAAGAGCTATTGACATAATTTTTTTAATTACTCCATTATTAATTATCCTTCCAATAGCAGTGAAAAAAATATTTGGTACCATTTGAATTTTTTTAGAAAAGTCGACCGTTTTGTTCCTTCAAAAAGTTGCGCCCTCTATTGGTAGACGGAGATAAGAAATTGTTGTGGTTTTGAATTTTTTGGTAATATCAAGTATTGTCTTTTCATCGAGATCAATCTTGACAAATTCAAGCAACCCGTTTCGAAGTTACACGATTTTTTCTAGTAACACGTAATTTAGTTCCCCCTCCCTTTATTTTGACAGCAATCGTAAAAATTCATTAAACAAAGTTTTACATATTGATCACTAGTTTACAATGAATATATTTTTTTAAATACTTTACTGAGGAAAATTGCCCAAAAAATGGGAATTTCAAATTGAAATCAATAAAACGCCCTCTGGCGGCAATGGTAGGAAATTGAAAATAATTTCCAGCATTTTCTCTTGGGCACATTTATCACAAGATTTTTTATTTCACTGTTCTATCTCAAATAGTTTCTGAGTTATGGCCGGTCTCCTTTCTTAGTTGTACACCCTGTACATATGTATTACCATTAGTTGTTCTCTAAAATGTTTCACTATAGTAGTAATTTTGTTATGTAGGTACTACATTGTAATTGTACAGTACTGTATTACTGTATTGTTTTTTCTATTCTATTTGTCGTAAAACGTAATATTTACTCATCGCAATTACAAAATTAAAACGTAATTGTACGATAAATTTGCATTTTATTCAACCCTCCCTATTATCCGCCATTTCAGCTTATCCGACCTTCCACTGGCCAGTTTATGGCGGATAATCGAGACTCTATTGCATATGGTTAAAAAAATATTTTTGAAACTTTTTTAGAAATAATCCATCAGGGAGCCAAATATGCACATCAGTTGCATCTGGTGGTGAAAGAAGCAATGAAAAAAGTTGGTACAGTATCAGTATTACTTATAAATTGTAGGGAAATTGCAGGACACTTCAACCATTCTACAAGGGCAAAACAAAAAAACAAAAAATGCAAGTTAAAGTTTTGCAAGACTCATCGGCACGCTGGAATTCAAGTTATTATATTATGATGGAAACATTCGATTGCATCAAAGATTCATTTTTATTTTACAAATAATATAATAGAACCGCTTGATGATCAAGAGTGGATTTTGATAAAAGAAGTAGTAAAAGTGTTGAAGCCTCTGGAAGTACGAGCATTACACAAAATATATGACGGAATTCAAATTTCTGCTGATAATGAGGAACATCATTATCAATTTTATAAAAAATGGCCGGAAAAAATATGGTTTGTATCAAGAAATATTTCTCTTAAACCCAGCTCCCATTTTTTGGCCAAGTCATAGTTTCTTTGAAGGGTTTCTTTTTTCAGAGCAGGGTTTTATATATGACGAAACAGTTATGCTCAGAAAACTCTGCACGACAATTGCAGGGCGCATAAAACACTAAATTTTCATGCAGAGGTTGTCAAGGACGCATTAGAACTCCCCCCCGTTCAAAACTAAAAAACCGACTGAGAGGGCGTCGCGACGACGAATTGCAAAATTACCAAAAGACCAAAAGCAAAACGTTATTAGAACAATTTTGTAATAGGCGTACCATTAGTAGCGTGAATTGTAAAGTTGAAAAATGTTGTTTGTCCTGCAACTTATGGTGGTTTTCATAATCAGGTAAATAACACAATACTATAAATTTAAGAGGCAAGAAATCACAAAACTCACATAGCTGTCCTTGATTTGGTTTGAGACGTCCACGTATGTTTTCACATTTCAGTGGTTCATCAGTTTTGAACAAAATGAGACTGAATAGACTGAATCCTTTGAAATAATTCTTATGTAAGATTGTATTTTCTAAATATATCAAATAACCATCATTTGCAGTCAAATATGTTGATTTTATTTTTTTATGTACCTATCTGCCGATACTAGAAACTAGTCTCATGATACCGTGAGACTATTATAAAAAGAAATTAATTAATATTAAACAAACGACGTTTCTATTTGAACAGACAACAATGCATTTGTAAGAAAAGAAATATCTTACCTTAGGATGGTCTCGGACAGGAACTACAACTCTTACAGCAACTTTAATTGGTTTATCCCTAGTTATGTCAACCATTCTTCTCGACTCGTTATTGTTTTTACTTTCTGAAAATAAAAATAAATATTAGGATAATTTTAACTCAGTTAAAATTGTATGTATATATTTATTGAAGTAGTCAGGTTGTTATTAAAAATAACGTCTCTCAGCGTGTCTGTCACATTCTTTTGGATGTTCTCCACAGTTCCGAAATGACGTCTTTTGAAGACATTTTTTAGTGTGGGTGGAAAAGCGTTATTAGACCGGTTGTGGGGAATTGTCGACACGAGGGTGAAGGGATAAAAGTGAGCGTGGGTTGAGAATACAGACAGAACAGAACTAGAATTTCTACGAGAAATGTGTGTAGCTGTTAGAGTAGGGTTAGTTAGTTGAAAATGTAACTTAAGTGAATAAACAAGTTAACAGCTAAGTAGTGTTAGAATTAGTTAGAACCGTAAAAAAGTCAAGTTACTTTCATCTATAAATAATAATTATATTTAAGTTTATTATGTTACTCTGTAATTGGGATCAGGCATCCTGTAGAGTAATAAAGATTATTATTATTATTATTATAGTGTAATTCTTTATACCAGAAATACTACAGTCCACATCAATGGGGAAAAAAGTTATAATTACGGAAATCCGGCGAATAGGGGGACTGGGGAACAACAGAGATACCTTTTGAATGTGTGGTCTCACAACGATTCGCCAATTTTCTGAGCCTTTCAAAGCGGATTCCCAAATTTCACACAAAACTTAACGGCTTAACGTTGCTCCGAATTCCGCTGTTCCATTTTGCGTGACACACAACAAAAACACAACTTCAGCGCTGTCAGAAATAACGTGGTTACCGTACGGATCTGAAACTCGGACTGAGCATCTGGAGAGAATTAACTCTCCGATCATCTCTTCCAACACTGACCTAACTTACAGATCTTTGACCTATTATATATCATAATATTTCTCACATCATAAAAAACATCTTTAAGAGATATCACATCCATATTTCCTTTTCCAATAAGAACACCCTGCGAACTTCCCTGGTCAGCAACAAAGACCTTATTAAAAAATTGGATAGGTCGGGCATTTACAAGTTGTCATGTCAGTCTTGCCCTTCTTTTTCACCTGGGTCAAACCGGGACATCTTCTCCTCCCGCTTTAAGCACATTCCTTGGCCATCAAAAACAACAACCTCACTAACAAATCGACTTTCGCAGAACATATCGTCTCCACTGGCCATACCTATGATCCCTCCACTAATTCCACAATTCATTTCTGTAAAAAAGGCTATTTGCTTAATGTCCTAGGAAACTTTGAAATTTACAAATCAAAAAATGACACGAACTTACTCAATGAAATTACTGACTTTCGCCAGGATTACATATTTTCTATTTGCATTTAAAGATTTTTTGTTTTCATTCACCCTGTATGCTCTTGTGTTATCTATGATTTAAGTGGCGCCATCTAGTTTTATTGGTTGGGTTGAACTTGTCAATCTCGTGCGACTTTCATTTTAGGCCATATTGGCTTCTATTTTGTAATCTGGCTATCCAGTTTACTAATGTTACTTTGTATTTTGGGGAGCACCCCTAGGAGTTGCTTGTATTAATTAGTTGTTGTTCATTGTTGTTTTTTTCCCCGCAGGTAAGTCCACCAAATTGGCAAGATAATTGTAACTACTTTTAATGCATCTTCAAATAAAAAAAAAATAATTTAAAAGTTGTAACATAAATAATTGGTAATTGAAAGCTCAGTCGACATTTATGGCCACGTAGATCGAGGACATTAAATTATAATTGTTATTCTATTTTAATTAATGATCTGGTTTAAGTAGCCACTAGTTAATATTCGGAATATTTAGGGCAAAATGTACAGTAGATATCGTGTTTAAAATAGAACAACACAAAATGAACCCAAAATTAATTAAACATTCAAATTTCACGTACTCTGAACATGTCAAAGTAACAAAAGTCACCTAACTATATCCATGTTACCTTGTACTTGATATTCTCTTTGATCTAAAACACACAAAAAACGTGTACAAATATTAAAAAATTTAAAGTTGATTAATTACGGTTAAATTTAAATTCGTGCCTTGTAGTTCGCAAGAGTTTTTTAAAACACAATCGTCTTTCGTAGTAATCCTAAAAGCTTTTAATTTGAATTTCATGCTCAATTTGTTAACGATTGTGAAATTTAATTGGAATTTAAACTAAACAATTATATCAAGACCTCTAAATCTGTTAATTCCCATAATATATAAGTGCACCAACCTACTGAAAATATGCGTAAGTATCAATTTTAATAGCATCATTAAAAAATTGTAAATCAAAACCGCAATCTGCAACAGTAAGTGTATTTTTTAAATTTGGTTTGGAAATGGAGTACTCATTATTTAGTGCTCTTATAAGTAATCAATATATGAATTCTATACAAAAGCTCGATTCAAGTGCCTCAAGGAATTATGTTTTATTTATAAATGTAAAGAAATCAATGTTCGAAGAGTATTACTTATTACTGAGGATCCTTCTAAATATGCGAGCGAGTTTCTTAAAGATTTTCGTTTTATTGTGTTCGAAAGTTTCTAATAAAAAGAATTTGAAATTACTTTTTTGTTTTAAATTTGTAAAAAGAATAAAGAACTCTGACCTATAGAATTCAAAATGTTTACCATAACGTTGCTCTATGTTTCTCTATCGGTTACGTAAGAACAACATCATCTCTTCTTATCTCAAAATACTATGGAACTATGACAACTTTGCTTTTGTCTGGCACATACTTGCAACTCTCAAAATAGGTTGGCAATTTTTTTTACACTTAAACATATGTAAATTACAATATATTAAAATTGTAGCCTTGGGGAGTAGATTAAAAAAACAATTTTTTTTGACATTTTCAAAAAATTAGGGGATGATGACGCAACCGCGAGATGCCTGCCAGGTACTTTCTTCATAGACTGATAATAAAACATCATTTAAAAATTTTCTAGCTTCGTGGGAAACGGGTTAGTCGGATGGTTCGCTAGCTTTTAGACTATAATGCTTGTCCAACAAGTTATTGACATCAGTTTTAAAATTAGTTTTTTGCGGTTCATCAAACAGCTTTCATAAATCCATGGCAGATTTACCATAAAATTGATCAGCTTGTCTGTTTTGTAGCTTCGTTTTCAGATCAATCATTATGTCATGAATTTCAGTGCTTGTTACTCTGTCGGATTCCAGTAATTTAATGGTGTTCTGAAAGACTTGCATTATATTTTGCATAAAATAAAGAATACATAAGAATACAAGTAGATATACTATGCCGATACTAACTCAAAAAGTCACTAGATTTAGTAACTTTTCTTAGGTTGGTAGTACTGGTCACTAGAAAAGTCACTAGATTTTCAAGGTCGGTTTGAAACTTGGCTAAGGTCACTTGAAGGTCAAGGTCCTTCGGCTCCTCGAAAGATATACTATGCCGATACTAACTCAAAAAGTCACTAGATTTAGTAACTTTTCTTAGGTTGGTAGTACTGGTCACTAGAAAAGTCACTAGATTTGTCAAGGTCACTAAGTCACAGGTTTGAAACTTGGCTAAAGCTTCAAGGTCCCCCAGCTCCTCGGTCCAAGGTCACTTTATGGCATTCAGGGGCTGGAGGCGGTGGGGGAACTGCTCCGCGAAGGCCTTGATGTTTTTCGACACCACATACGGCTGACTTGAATGATTTAAACTGGGGTTTCCGGTAAAGAACTTGGCTAAACGTTTCCGGTGAAGAACTTGGCTAAACGTTTCCGGTGAAGAACTTGGCTAAGCGTTTCCGGTGAAGAACTTGGCTAAGTGTATCCGGTGAAGAACTTGGCTAAGCGTTTCCGGTGAAGAACTTGGCTAAGCGTTTCCGACTAAGAACTTGGCTAAGCGGTTCCGGTGAAGAACTTGGCTACGCGTTTCCGGTTAAGAACTCATAAATTTGCTTCAGGTGCTGAATTTCCTTGAGCAGCCAAAAAAACATGCAAAATGAGATAGGGGAAACAAAAATGTCAATTAAACTTGTCAATTCTTATTGTAAAAGCTAATGAGCACCTGAGCGCCGTACCGCCTTGAATTACAGAAATTCGATTATAATCTAACGATCTAACCAACGTCATGATAATAGTACTCATTATCAAGCCGATCAACTCTAAAGAGTCGATTACGTGCATTTTATAGTAAAAATATCACTTTTACGCTTTGGAGTAGGTACGGCACAAAACTACCCTACAGTAAGCAGGCATCGAAAAGAATTAATGTATTAAAAAATTACTAGACTAAAAAGAAATGCATATTACTAAATGAAAAAACCCCGATGTATATCCAAAATAAAGCACGAAGATCGTCTTTTACACGTAAATATGGTGTTCTATTTTTAGCATTTTCCCCTAATTTTGCCGTTATTTAAGTTTTGGTTTTATTTTAATATGAATTCTTTGAATGTATTCTTTTAGTTACAGAAATTGCATTTACTAAATATCAAATTATTTTTTAAAAAAGAATGCAGGTAGTAAAACCCTTTCTATTTATAAACTCTCCGTTTTACGCTCTGCATTTATTCGAAATATACGTTTTGTAGGTGGATACAATTTACCGTTAAGTTGCGCAAGACACCAAAGATGTTAAATAAAAGGGCTTTTGCGTTATGGTAGAGTTTAATTTTATAGGTAGTAAAAGCTAATTTGCACATTTATTCAAATTGCTTTTGGATAGAATTTTTTATAAAATCTTTCAGGTGAAAGTTATTTTTGCAGCTCTCTCATTGAGTTTATCATTACTTCCCTTAGTTGATATTATAACACTAACTTCTAGTCAGGGAGGTGGTCGAATATTTCTAAAACTGTATAATCTTAACCGGAAACATAATTTTTTTAACTGAAATTTGCTAGATAGGGATTCCGAGAATTGCACATGTGTTGGAGAAATGGTCTGATATTTCCTTGTTAGCTCGTGAATGATTTAAACCTCTTGACTCTTCGCACATGTCCAGATTTGTTGTCAAGATGAATGATTTAAACCGGATGTTGGAGATACGTAAAAATTTATAGAAAACATTTGTTGTCCACATGGGGTTTCATAGAAACATTTTAAACTAATTATTTCAAGCACTGATTTATTAAAAGCAGATGGGTTCTTATGAGCTTTCGTGAATGATTAAATGTTGACTCTTAAGCCGCACATGTGTGTTCCCGCCAGATGGCTCGATAAATCTGTCAGCCTTAAAAATTAACGAGGGTGCAGTACATTTTAAACTAATTATTTCAAGCATTGATTTATTAAAAGCAGATGGGTTCTTATGAGCTTTCTTGAATGATTAAAACCAAATGTTGATTCTTAAGCCGCGCATGTGTGTTCCCGCCAGATGGCTCGATAAATCTGTCAGCCTTAAAAATTAACGAGGGTGCAGTTACCCCCTCCACTTAACAGGCTTTCGTGAATGATTAAAACCAAATGTTGACTCTTAAGCCGCACATGTGTGTTCCCGCCAGATGGCTCGATAAATCTGTCAGCCTTAAAAATTAACGAGGGTGCAGTACATTTTAAACTAATTATTTCAAGCATTGATTTATTAAAAGCAGATGGGTTCTTATGAGCTTTCTTGAATGATTAAAACCAAATGTTGACTCTTAAGCCGCGCATGTGTGTTTCCGCCAGATGTGTCGATAAATCTGTCTTGAAACGCAGGTGCAGTTACCCCCTCCACTTAACAGCTTGTATATAAACGAGCGGTTTTAATTTCATTCTTTAGTTCTTCATTTTGCTATCAAGGTGAAGTTTTTGTCAATTATAGTTTTTTGCTGTGAATCAACAAAATATTTCTGGTATGTACAGAGCATGTTTTTTTATTGATAGGTAACAATATAAATTATAGCAATGACTTCTACGTTTACTTCGCTCACCAGTCAAGTTGTAAAGACAACCAGAAGTGCAATGGCGTTAATAAAAACTAAGCAGGACATTCTTAGACATGTGCATATAGTTAGGAAAAATATAATGTTAATAGAGCAATTTCTTAGAATAGGTAGTGATAGGAATGAAAATAGGCTAAAATTAGAGAGCAACTTGTGCATTTTAAAAACGCTTCTAGTTAAATTAAAGCTTGCTTTAGTGAAACGAGGTGGTGGAGTAGGTGTTGCCAAGCATAATTTAGTCTGGCAGGCAGTCGATTCGTGCTTTAACAACAGGCTGCTAACAGGCATCATTGTAAACGATAATTTTAAGGATTCCCTAGAATTTTTAAATAATGCCTACAATATTTTTTCGCGTAAAGTATCTGCAATTGTAAAGAGCACAATGGTCAAAGCGAACGCGGTTTTGGTATGTCATTTTATTCATCCTCAAAATCAAATTATTGATTTAAAGACGTTCGCAACTAAGAATGAAATTATTAGTGTAGGCAGCGACCTTAGTCAGTGGTATCAAACTCACGTAGTTAACAAAATTCAAACTAAGATTGAGGAATTTTCAGAGAAAGATAGCGGGTGGACACTGCACGAAATACTACATTTAAAAGTTAACATTAATAGCTATATACCGCTCAAAGGCGGCTCGTCAACGTATGTTAAAGTGCCCCACTTCATTGCAATAAAACGTGCCGTTATTAATGTTAGGAACAACGATAATTACTGTTTTTTGTGGGCTATTGTATCTGCTCTTCATCCCGCAAAGAAAAATGTAGAAAGAACTTCAAGTTACCCTCATTTTTGCGAGATTTTAAATTATAATTCTATTCAATTCCCAATTAAGCTTAGTGACATAAAAAAATTTGAAAAGTTGAACGGCTTAACAATCAATTTATTCTGTATAAAGGGAAAAAGCGTAGTACCATTCTTATTAAGTGAAAACCAAGACAGGGATCCTATAAACCTGTTAGTTTTATCGCGTAACGAGGATACAAGTGTTTCTTTCCATTTCGCTTGGATCAAAAACATGTCTGCCTTATTCTCAAAGCAGTTATCAAAACATGGTCATAAGCATTTTATTTGTAACCGATGCCTGAATCACTTTTCATCAGACGAGTACCTGCAAAAGCATCTCATTCACTGCAACCAAATAAACAAATGTTCAGTCAAATTACCGGATGAAACAAATAAATTTTTAGAATTTAAACACTTTGCATACCAGGAAAAAGTACCATTTGTGGTCTACGCAGATTTGGAAAGTATACTAGAGAAATGTGCAGATGATCAGGTCACTAATACTCAATTATGCGAGAAACATATACCGTTTAGCGTTGCCTACTACCTGAAATGCTCATATGATGATTCATTATCCAAATTCCGTTTATACAGAGGTAACGATTGTATTCAGTGGTTTGTTAAAGAACTACAAGATATAGCAAATTGGACGAATGAGATCTTTAATACAGTCGTGCCAATGGAAGCTTTAAGTAAAGAGCAAATTGAGAGTTTTGAAAACGCCACACATTGTCATATTTGCAAAAACCCGTTTCAACTGGGTGAAATTAAAGTTAGAGACCATTGTCATTTTACTTCTAAATTTCGAAATGCCAGTCACAATGCGTGTAATCTAAATTATAAAGACAGCCATATCATACCTGTAGTGTTTCATAATTTAAGCGGTTACGATTCCCACTTTATCATAAAACAATTAGCTGTGAATATACCCGGTCAAATTTCCCTTTTACCTCTGAATAAAGAGAAGTACATTTCATTTACGAAGTCGGTGGAGAATACCGATGTAAAGTTTAGATTTATTGATAGTTTTAGGTTTATGAGTAGTAGTGTAGATAAATTAGCTTCATATTTGGATAATAATAAAAAGATAATCACTAAACTGAATTGCGCCAATGATGAGGAGTTCAATTTGTTGGTGCGTAAGGGAATCTTCCCCTATGAATACATCGATTCGTGGGCCAAATTAAACGAGCCCAGTTTACCACCTAAAGAGGCCTTTTATAGTCATCTTCAAGGGGACGGTATTAGCGACGAAAGCTATGCGCACGCCAATAAAGTTTGGTCCACATTCAGTATAGAAACGCTAGGTCAGTACTCTGATCTTTATTTAAAAACAGATGTCCTTCTTTTGGCCGATATTTTCGAAAATTTCCGTGCAACATGTTTAAATGCGTATCAGCTGGACCCGCTTCATTATTATACCGCACCAGGTTTAGCGTTTGATGCGATGTTAAAAATTACCGGTGTGAAATTAGAACTGCTGACCGATATCGATATGATAATGTTCATCGAGCGAGGTATTAGGGGCGGAGTCGCTCAATGTTCCAACCGTTATGCAAAGGCTAACAACAAATACATGAACAGCTACGATCCCAGCGCTCCCACGTCATATTTAATGTACCTGGATGTGAACAACTTGTATGGAAAAAGTATGGGGGAATTTTTGCCCTACGCGGACTTTTCCTTCGTCGACGAACCCGATATTGATAGCATATTAAGTAATCTCGATGATTCAGACGTCGGTTACATTATAGATTGCGATTTAGACTACCCCACTAAGTTGCACGAGTCCCATAGCGATCTTCCGCTTGCTCCAGAACACATGGCACCCCCCGGCTCAAAATTAAAGAAATTATTGCTCACATTGTATTCAAAACGCAACTATGTGCTTCACTATAGGAATTTGAAAGTGTATTTAGAACAGGGCTTAAAATTAGTTAAAGTAAATCAAGTTTTGCGTTTCAAGCAGTCACCGTGGCTCAAAAAATACATAGATTTGAATACAATGTTGAGGCAAGCGTCAAAGAACGATTTCGATAAAAATTTTTATAAACTGATGATAAACAGTGTTTTTGGCAAATTAATGGAAAATGTTCGCAAGTATAAGGATGTTAAGTTGGTTACACAGTGGGAAGGACGCTATGGGGCAAGAGCGCTCGTTGCACAGCCCAATTTTCATAGTTCTACCATTTTTGATAAAGACATGGTCATCATAGAAATGAATAGATTAGAAGTTTTCATGAACAAACCAATATATGCAGGTTTTGCTGTTTTAGACCTTTCAAAAACATTTCTTTACAATTTCCATTACAACTACATTTTAAACAAATTCAATAACAATGCACAGCTCCTATATACAGACACCGACAGCCTCATTTATTCCTTCACAGTTCCTGACATATACGAATGCATCAAAACGGATATTGATAGGTTTGATACCTCAGACTACGATCCTGATAATGTATATACAATCCCCCTCGTTAATAAGAAAGTGTCCGGTTTGATGAAGGATGAAAATAATGGCAAGATCATGACCGAGTTCGTGGGATTGCGAGCGAAAATGTACGCCTACTCTGTTGAGGGCAAAGTTACCAAAAAATCCAAAGGTTCAACTTCAGCCAGTGTCAAGCGAATCACAATAGATGATTATAAAAAGGCATTATTTAATTATCAAATTACAAAGCGCCCTCAGCACTTAATACGTTCAAAAAAACATTTGGTGTACACAATTAAGCAGGATAAAGTAGTTCTTAACCCCTATGACAATAAGCGTGTACTTGCGTTCGGATCGACTAGCACTCGCCCCTGGGGCTTTACCCCTCTTCCCTGAAGCATGCTGTTGTAAATATTTTTAAGATTAGTTATAGTTCTCCTTGTATATATTTCAGTTAATCATGAATGGGCAAATACCAAGTAAGAGTTTAGAACAAGAACTATTTCGTGCTACTTACGCTGTATATATAAAACATTTAAGAAGTGCGCTATTAGACATTCCGTCTGATGAAAATTATAGCATAATTAAGGATATTTTACAAAACATTATTGTGCCCGACAAGTGTTTAAATTGGTGCGCGAAATCACTCAATGTGTGCCAGAAGAATATGAACTTGTTGTGCGATAAAAAACTTGAAGTGGATAATTTAATTAAGCAGTTTGCGCATGTAAATAGTATAGATAGTTTAGCCTTAAAAATGTACATACTTGATTTAGTTAAGTCTAATGTTCAATTTAATGTAGATACTGTTCGTTTTAATTATAAGGATTTTTTATATGTAATGGATGACGCTATATGCACATCGATAGAGTACGCCAATTTTAATGCACTCGAAATTTTATATAATATATGTATGGAAAGACATGTAAAGTACACATTTCAACCTCACGAAAACGCCCGTCATAAACAAGTGTACGAGTGGATTATGGAGAACGTCCGTAAAGGCAACGAAGATCCAACTGCTACCCTTGGCTGGTCTTGTGGTCCCGACGGCCAATTTTGGCCATCAACGTTACTAAGCGATTATAAACAAACGCTAGACATTCTTCATACAAAAATTATGAATCATGTACAAAGAAATAGAATTAAAAGGGGCTTTGTATGGTGATTTTTATATAAAATAAAAACAATATATACCATTTATGCTGACTTTTATTTACTACTGTTTACAATAATTTTACATGATTAAACAACTATATTATTATCATCGATCCATGATTTTTCATTTATTCCCAACCATTTCACGAACAGCTTGCCATTTTTTCGTTGTAGTACCTTTTCCACCAAATACACGTCTGGATATTTTGCTTTTTGCAGCTCTTGCTCGTAAAACCCGCCCAATATCGGTTTACCGTTCATGTCTTCCAATAAGTATGTAACAGGATTCGTTATCTGCACTTTTACAATTTTAAACAATTCACTAGTCCAATTCGCTGTATAACCCTTGGCAAAAATGCTTTTAAATTTGCTAATTCGCACCACATCACCGACATTAAAGCGGCGTTTTTTGTTGAACAGTGCAAGGTGAGTATAGGCGCTCAGATGTGTGTTGGCGTTAACTTCATTCGGTTTCATTCCAATAGTTCGATGCACATGATTATTGTAGTCTTTTGTTACGCTCCCGAGCACATCAATCCACACGTATTTACCGCGAAGACTAAAGTTTTTATACAGAGCATTCTTCAGAGTTCTGATGACCCTCTCTGCAATGCTCGCCTTCTTCGTACTGTACGTTGAATAATGATTGATTTGCTGCTGTTTCATCAACTTTTCGAAATGCTTATTGTAGAACTCTTTTCCCGCATCGGTTTGCAGATTTTTAGGTCGACGTTCTCGAAAAATAGCTTGCATTGCTTTTGCGACTTCTTCGCCCGTCTTTGTCTTCACGCCCTTTGTCCATAGATATTTGGAGAAACAGTCGATAACCACCAGTATATACTTGTAGCCCTTATTCTCCTTAGCATAAGGTATAAATTCGGCTAAATCTGCTTGCCAAAGGTCATCGTATCCCTTAATAATGATATGTCGGCGAGAGAAATTTTTGCGTGCGGCTTTATGTAACTCGTTCACGACCTGCTGCTTACTTATTCTTCTTCGACTCCCTTATTAAATCTTTAAAAGCCTCGTACAGAGCGTCTGGGAGCACATTCACGTGGTTACGAAGATCTTCCAAAGACTTCCATATCGTCTGAACATGCGCCATTAGGAAGCTCTTATTTATAGCGTCACCATCGTCTTCAGCATCGGCCAAGTTAATCAAACGATTTCCATTTAGATTTAATCTTGTCGCAAGGTAGTGCTGTAAAGTTACAGCATCTTGGGATTCGGTCGGGTCGGCCAAGTTAGTGAGACGATTTCCATTTAGATTTAATCTTGTTGCAAGGTAGCGTTGTAAAGTTAGGGCATCTTGAGGTTCGATTGGGTTGGCCAAGTTAGTCAGGCGATTTCCCCCCAGATTTAGCCTCGTGTCAAGGTAGTGTTGTAATGTTAGGGCATCTTGAGGCTTGATAGGGTCGGCAACGTCACTCAATCGCTTATTTCCGATGCTCAAGTTGTTATCGTTGACTGAGAATTGAGGTAATTGAGCTTTAATAGCTTTATGCATTTTAAAACTCAATTGAGTGTGTCCGAATTTGTCCATGGCCATCTTCAGTATAAACACATCCGTTAAAAACGGCTATTTATAGTTTACTGAAAAACGAAAAACGTATCTAAGAAACGCGGAGGACTTCTGCTAAACTGCGGAAGCAATGGAGTAATGCCGGGTATTCTTATCATCCGTGTGGGGGTTCGTGGGGTACTTCTAATAATTGGACGTCTATTTGTAGTCGATTCCTCCTCCTCCTCTCTTTTCTCAGATTTAACTACGTATTTCTGCTTGAAATTTTTTTGAATGTTAGCCAAAGGTTCAATTAGCGGTTTATACGTTTGTACAAAATCCAGTTCTTTATTAAAACGTTTCGCTTTAAGACTGTTGTATTTTTGTTGTATAGCTTTGCGCGCTTGAACGATACGTCGCTTTAATTTGATTTCCTTACTATCCATTGTTCTAACAGGTATTGAACGGAGGATCTGATTTGAACAAGGGTCTTGTTTTGAACAGGGGTCTGTTCTAATTTGAACAGGGGTCTGTTCTGATTTGAACAGGGTCTGTTCTGATTTGAACAGGGGTCTGTTTTTGAGCTGTTTCTGAGCTGTTTTGAGCTGTTTCTGAGCTGTTTCGGAGCTGTTTTGAACTGTTTCTGAGCTGTTTTGAGCTGTTTCGGTGCTGTTTCTGAGCTGTTTCGGAACTGTTTTGTGCTGTTTCTGAGCTGTTCCTGAGCTGTTTTGAACAGGTCTGTTTTGAACAGGGGTCTGAAAAGCCGTTGGGTTTCCTGATGTAGGGTTGCTGTGCTACTAAAGTTTCAAGTACCTCTTCACGGTATTATATAGCTGTCGAAGCCTTTTCTAAAACGCCCATTATGTACTTCGGCATCTTTGTTGATCACCACAAACCCATACCCCCCTCCGCCCCAACATTCGGAGCACATATCGCGAAACGATACTAGGCTTATAAGGGGACTGACGTGATCTTCATAAATGCGTTTCAAGTTTAAATCGTCTTGTTGGAATAGTACAATTAAATTAGCGTTATCCCGAATCAGCTGCTTGGGGATTTTCGTGTACGTCTGACCCAAGTAGAAACAGTCGATGTCGTTATGTCGTCCCATCGAAAAGTACGATCGAATGTTATCTTGCTTTTCGCAAGCGATATCATCAAAAATAAAAACTGAATTTGGTTTTGCGAGCGCCGGTTCCATAATGTCCTCATTGTGCGTGAAGGTAAAGTAACCTATACTCTTCATCGGTTGTAAAATCTCCTCCAACAGTCTATACTTATCCTGATTGAGCGATTTAGAGTAGACGTACACATGCTTGAATCGGAGCCCGTTAGGTTCTGTTAGTAAACTGAGCATAGTGTTCGTTTTCCCGCAATTGGAGGGACCACATATTATAGCACGTACAGTATTGGGAAGCAGCTTTCCATGTTTACTCTTCCCCCCTCCCCCATTCGTTAGGTCATCATGATTTTGAATGGGTAATTTCTCCTGTTGAACGACTACCTTCATGTCTTAAGTAAAACTATCGATATTTTAATAATACATCTTTATTTATAGAAGTCTACTACATTATAATTTCTTTACTTCCCCGGTAAGGGGATTATATTGTACTAAGGCGTCATGAAGAATGAGACAATGCGCAGTGATTCCCGCTTCGAACGCTTCGAGCGACTCCATTTCCAGCTTGACGTCCACCGTTGAATATTTGAGTGTTTCGTTTTGCTTCGAACAGTCCATTACAAATATGGGGCATGTCTTGAAATACGAATAGTCGAATAGGGCGTCTTGTTCCTCTTTGGCGTAATATTCGCGTCGAAAATTTATATAATTCTGATAGGCCATAATATATTTGTTGACATTAAAATCTAAATGCATCGCTTCGTAAGGGTAACTTTCCGAATTGAGATGCAATTTTAGATTGCGGATTTTAACGTTGTCAAAGTCAGCCGCCCTTGCCGCCTTTGAAAATTTCTTCCCACGTTGAAACGCGACGATGATCCATCGAGGTTTCTCCAGTTGAGTAGAAGTTTTGATTTGCCATACGTCGGATTGTGCTTGTTTCAAAGCGGGCAATTCGTACAGTTCCCATTGACGGAACGGTATTGTAATTGCGGCATTTTTGTTAATTTGCTCGAATAGACCGAGTTTAGCGCTATCGCTAAGCGTCACGTGCGGCACTTTCCATTGAATTTTACTTAAAGTTATTGAAGCGATAGCTTCTCCCGCATAACAATCAGCATCGCTTCTAGCCCGAATCATAATTAATTCCTGCCGCATATTTAGAATAACTTGTTTGTAATCCTCCATGCTCCCGAAAATATGTTTTAGCGGTATACAGGCAGCAAAATACTTTTCCAAATCGTTTGCGTTTTTAGTGTATTCCACTTGCAGCGGTTCTTTGTTTTTCGGTGACCATCCGCAATGATGTAAGCCATCGTTAGCCGTATACGATACGTAGCCTTTTAGTGCAGATGTAATTCCAGGATTCCTACAAACGTCCACTTTCTGTCCGCCCAATTCGTAGCGGATTTCTTCAAAGAGAAAAGCGGGGAAATTGTTTGTTAGAGTGCACGATTTTCCGGCGTCTTCATTTTTGCGCTCGATTTTTCCTTCAATGTACAGAAAACTGTCGTATGTTGCAGTTATTAAATCTTGACTCTGTATCAGAATACGAATTTCATCGGAGAGTCCGTAATTGGATGATCCGTACGGGAGATAGGTGTGAATATCTGATTTAATAATGCTTTCATCAAAATGTACGTTTTGAAAGACGTTCAGTGATTGATCGACGGCCATTGCACGCTACTAATCCGATAGATTGCAAGAAATGTTTTTCGCTAGATGTTAATTCTTCTGCTGCACCCTTCCTAGAGCACGGCTGATGATTAATAGTATGCGATTTGTCGTTGTCTTTCTTATTTATAAGAAATGGCGGACGTCGATTAATTCTTAATCCCATGCTCCTTCAGCTCCAGCCGTACCGTAAATGGTTCGTTTTCCCCGAAATCGATGAGTTCACCCTTTTGATCGGCCAACTTAATTGTTATGTTGCTAATAGT
The DNA here is from genome assembly GCA_036250285.1 of Pyrocoelia pectoralis. NCBI lineage: Eukaryota > Metazoa > Arthropoda > Insecta > Coleoptera > Lampyridae > Pyrocoelia > Pyrocoelia pectoralis. The sequence continues at coordinate 46,870,766 of CM070075.1, forward strand.
GCTTGTGTTTAGTTGCAAGTATTGAGGATGGCTGGGTGTTTTATCTAAACGATAGCCTGGTGGAACGGAAACGTCTACTTCGTAGAGAACTTTGGCCGGTTTCCCGTTACGATATGAGCCCTTCACGAGATTACACTCGATATGTATATTTGTATGTTTAACAATTTGAATATCGAGAGCAGATGTATGTAAATGGTTAGCTTCCAATATTCCCGGTTCGAATCCGAGCATGCGTCCAATGGAATCTCCTTGCGTGAAATCTATCTCCAAGCCACTGCTAAGTTCACACTTGAGCGTATTGTTGTTTGCCCTCAAACTGAATTTTCTTGTAGGAATGTGCGCTTTTATATACGCGTTCAGTTCTTCCAACTCGTAGGCGCCATGCGGAATGTCGATTACAATTGTGTACGCTGTATTTGGATCCGTCTGCATCCTATAGCAAAATTTATCGTTCCCTTTGTGAATGTTTCTTATGCTGTTACAGCCGTAAAATCCCACCATTGCGATTACGTACTGTTTCTCCGAAGAAAGTTCAATGGGCGGATAGAAATCGTGACTGGCCGTATTACCAACACCCTCTATACTGAATGTGGTCGACATGATTGCACGATTAGCTCCCCCTTACGTCCTATTTATGCAAAAACTTTAGGCACAAGTGTCCGCAGATAATACTGCCAAATTGCTGTTCTTGCTCGTAATTATAGTATATTTTACATCCGCGAAAGTAATCGATGACCTCTTTCGGTGGTCGAATATTTCCGAAGCTATCGTAATACCACACTTTGTCATTACGTTTCTTGTAACAGACCCAATGAGTACCGGCGCCCCGTTGACTATCTAAATTAATTATACCCGCTTCATTCTTCCACGGTAATTTGGGTATATTATCGCGCATGAATACATCCCTGAAATAGGGCACCGCCTTGGCATATTTTCGTAGATCCACATCATTCAGCGCTCTGTTTGGCATTTTTTTTTTTTTGAGTTCAAGTGTAATGCAATACCGCCGCCAGTTTTGTAGGGTTTCATGTATAGCAGACCACCTCTCTTCTTTCCTATGGCAATCGATTCCATTGTGCGGTTGTGATGTGCCGTTTCTTCGAACATCTTTTTAGCATCACGTGCCGCATTAACTGCCTTAGCAATTCCTGATGCGCCGCCTGCCAAAGCACCGACCGCCGATAAACCCGCGAATAGTGGCATTAGAAATGGTAAAAAGCCTCCTTCTTTCGGTAAAGGTATTACTCTCGGAACGTTGACATTTCTCTTCCCACCCGCACTTTTCACTGCCACTTTTGCCGCTATAATGGCCGATTTTATAGATGCATTTTTGGTTTTTTTCATTTTTTTAGCAATTGTTCTACGTATATTTGCTAAACTGCTTCTCTTAGCCCCCATCCCCAATTTTCTTTTCGCTTTCATTATACTGCCAACAGTTAAAGCTGCTGCTCGCTCGCCCATCGACGCGTTAGATGCCTTTAAACGATTCCAAGCGGCTCGTTCCAAAATGCGATCTGCCATATGTCTACTTTCTAAATCTTCACTATCTCTATAGCTAATATCGTGCTCTTTACAATGAGCGTCTAAGGGATTTATGCCCGAATCGCCCCGCTTGAGTCTTTTAGCTAATTTAGTACCAGGACCGCAATACTGATAGCCTCCCGGAAGATGTAACTCGACTGGAAGCTTATCAATAAGTGTATTTACCAGACCACTCCCACGTACTGAACTCTTCCGCTTCTGAATTAACATTGCTGCGAATCAATACAGAATCGAAGTATTTATAGGGAGGTTAGGAGTGGGGGGGAGGCTCGTGAAGGAAAAACATCATACGTTTACGAGTTTTATTCATAAATGCGATACATGACATCGGCAGGTCTATAATGCAAAAGTTCCATCATACAAAGTGTATTATGCGAATTTCTATCATATTTATAATTTAACCAATCTTCAAAATCGCGATAGATGTCATCGTCCTCGTCGTCGTCGTACTGCATCTTGCGAAAGCGTCGGTAGCTCTTTATCTGTGCGATAAGATTGTGATAGAAACTGGGAAGCTGATGCGATTCGAGTAATTCAAATCGATAATTAATTATATCTTTTAGCGAAAACAATTCTGCAATCTCATTTAGGTTCAGCGTACAAATTTGACTGTTGCCGCCATCATGCACCGTTTGCACTGTTATACTTTTTAACATTTTCTCCATGTCCTTAACAGACTCCCAGGCATAGTTTATGACCATTTTGCTGCTAAGCGATTCTTCAGTATGTGAATATTTGATATCTTCGTCTTCGTTAACATCGGACCAATTAATCCGACTTTCCATCTCTTGCGATTGCTTAACTTTCATTTCAATCTCCGTTTGACATTTGAGAAACGTCTCCCAATCTTCTCTTTCCATCACTATTACATCATACCATACAATTCGTAGAACTGGTGCAAGGTCATGAAGTGTACTGTATCCGATTTCGGCGTATTTTGAAGCACATAGATCGTAAGCAGTGCAATCAATTAAACGCCCATTGAATGGAGGTGCGCTCGCAGGTTCATCTTCATTACAGCACCAGCACATACACTTAAAATAATTATTATTACAACTTTTTTCAGTATCCATCTTAATGCAACGACGACGATCGCGGTACAACTGATTTGATTTGAACTCGTCCGGTTTTATACTCGAAAGACAGAGAGACACAGAGAAATATTTATTTAATCATGTACATAGCTATTTACATAAATTTTAAATTGGTAGTTTTCCCTGCTGATCCTACGCTGGTAATGAATACATCTTTTTGTGCCAAGGACTGCTTGAAGGTTTCAAGTTGGTCATCTTCGTTGAAGTAATCATAGAAACGTAATGGTAGTACGCACTTGAAATTTTCAGTCTCCAACACTACACGATCCCCATATTTAGTATTAATCGTATCAATACCAATTACTTTATATTTCTCCCCCACTTCCATATCCGCAACATTTTTGAAGCTCTTGCAGAAGGTGCTGGCGTTTAACTTGGTAAGATCCATTTCGTGAACTGATTTTCCTTCCAGCACGACGCCCTTTATATTTCCAATCGATGACCTTGAAATGCGATATACTTCGACTCGTTTCATGTAAGACGGGTGACAGAATTCAATTGTTCTACGGCGAAAACGATATCTATCCAGAGCCATAGTCTCCCACGGTCCTTTTCTTGCTTCCGCATACGCAAAAGACCACACTACCATGGCATACACTTTATTTTGTGATTCGTCAAATATGACCTTCATCCTCAATGTTTGACCTTGGATTAGACCTTGAAAAACATTTAGCCAAGTTCTTAACCGGAAACGCTTAGCCAAGTTCTTCACCGGATACACTTAGCCAAGTTCTTCACCGGAAACGCTTAGTCAAGTTCTTCACCGGAAACGTTTAGCCAAGTTCTTCACCGGAAACGTTTAGCCAAGTTCTTTACCGGAAACCCCAGTTTAAATCATTCAAGTCAGCCGTATGTGGTGTCGAAAAACATCAAGGCCTTCGCGGAGCAGTTCCCCCACCGCCTCCAGCCCCTGAATGCCATAAAGTGACCTTGGACCGAGGAGCTGGGGGACCTTGAAGCTTTAGCCAAGTTTCAAACCTGTGACTTAGTGACCTTGACAAATCTAGTGACTTTTCTAGTGACCAGTACTACCAACCTAAGAAAAGTTACTAAATCTAGTGACTTTTTGAGTTAGTATCGGCATAGTATATCTTTCGAGGAGCCGAAGGACCTTGACCTTCAAGTGACCTTAGCCAAGTTTCAAACCGACCTTGAAAATCTAGTGACTTTTCTAGTGACCAGTACTACCAACCTAAGAAAAGTTACTAAATCTAGTGACTTTTTGAGTTAGTATCGGCATAGTATATCTACTAATACATTTGTTTCCGCATCACTGGCACAAAAATTATTCGATATAAATGTAGAGCAATTCTCTTCACCTTGCTCTTTGAAATATCCAATTAAAGCTGGCCGCAGCGATAGAATTCTGTCCTCCTTAAACCCAACTCGCCTTACCCCTATTAAATCATAAAAACCTAACCTAATCTAAAGATCAATTCGCTCATCCGGAAGAAAACTGTCACAACTCAAAAAAATTAAAAATTGTTTTTTTTATATAAAACATCTAAGAATAGCTTCTTTTATTTAGTAGAAAAGTGTAGTAACTTAACTTTCAAATCTAACCAATAGATGGCACTTGTGTCATTTTGGAATTAACCTAAACTGTACTTACTCCAGGGAAGTAAACTGACACATCTTAGTAATGATTCAGAAGCGAATGCGGCGTGTTTAACTTTTATGTGGAAAAACGTCACATTTAGAGTTACAACCGGTGATTGTCTTAGGTTTTAGAAAGAAAAGTGTATTATTGTAAGTTAATGCGTGTTCCTTTATTTGTGTTTTGAGAAGAAAATTGTATTATTTCTACTTGTGTCACTTTTATTTTCAAGATAAGTAGTCAAAATTGTCTTTTTTATATTTTAAAAAATCATATCTTAGGTTATGTCATTTTTCTTTTACAGAATTGTAAATAAAACTAAGAATTTTGCAAATTTTTAAGAAGTGTCACTTTTCTGTTATGGGTAATTAATAAGAAATTAAATTAATACAAATTTAACTGTTAAACTATCCCGTTTATAGTGAAAATACAAACAAAAGTATAATAACAGAGTCTTTGTAGAAGTGTATTTAATCTGTTTACGTACTGACTACAAAAAAGGCGCTGATAGAAACACATTCGTTTTTGCGATAAGGCGGCTTTTATTTATAATCACCTGCCATGCCACCTTAAATACTTTGATACAATGGTTTTAAAATCATGTTTGTCTGCCTTTTATTTCTTTACCTTCATTTTTTTTTCTATATTCCAGCTATGGAGTACCGATCTCAGACAACGAAAATGGTAGAAGCCGCTCTAGCACTTACTTTGATGACCGATAATTCCGCAGCAGAATCAAAAGTAATCGTTGACGAGTGTGAAAATAATTTAAACAAGATAACGGAAAAAGATCCAGAGAATTTAAGGGTTTCATCAATCAAACATAACTCAATTGAGGTAATTGAATCAGAGGTACCGCAAATTGAACAGCAAGAGATGGACTTAAATGAAATAAAAGGTGTGTTGCCAGAAGAGTTTACAGCAATGGAAAGCCAAAATGAAACGCATCAGGAGGCAGAAGTACTTGAATCCAACCAAAGCGATTTTCAACAAGATCAACTACACGACCTTCAATTACCAGGTCCAAGTCAAATTCGAAAAAGACAACATTCGGATTCTGAAAATCATCCATTTGACTCTGATGATTCTGTGGCTGACCCTGATTTTAATAATTTAGCTTATAGTAGTAGTAGCTTATAGTAGTAGTAGCAGTCATTCAACGTCATCTTCGTCTAGTAGTACAAGTAGCAGTGATACTGAGAATGATACAACACCTAACTCTTCTAATAAAAGAAAAGTTATAAATCCTAGCCAAACCAAAAAAATAGGAAAGAAACGGTTACGATGCCCAGAAAAATGGCGCAAGAATGTGGCTAAAACCTTAAGAAACCAAGGAAAAGAATACGTGTCGGTATCGGAAACTAAAAAAGTCATACATAAAAAAGCTATTCAGCCTCCTTGCGGAGATAAGTGCAAACTCCAGTGCAGCAAAAAAATTTCCGAAGAAGATCGAAAACTACTTCTTACAGAGTATTGGGGCCTAGCGGATTTACAGAGGCAAAGAGATTTTTTAGCGTCAAGTATGACCTTAGTACAACCCAAATACCAGTATAAAAGGGAGAATAGCCATCGTCAACAAAACAATGCTTTTTATTTCTTTGTAAATAACCAAAGAATTCGAGTATGTAAATTTTTTTTCAAAGCAACCTTATCAATAAATAGACCTATAAGAACCGTAGCTCAAAAAAAGGTTTTAGCACCAACTGGACAAATACTAGAATGTGATAAAAGGGGCAGACATGGAAAACATAAAAAAGTAGATGAAACTGTAAAAGAGAGAATAAGAACGCATATAAAAAGTATTCCTAAGATTGAAAGTCATTATACGCGATCGCACACTTCAAAAGAATTTATAGAAGGAGGCAAAACAATAGCGGATCTTCATAGAGATTATGATAAAGACTGCCAAGAAGCTAAAATTCCCAGCGCAAACTACTACATGTATGCCAAAATGTTTAACGAAGAATTCAATTTGTCATTTTTCGTACCTAAAAAAAATCAATGTGATTATTGCATTACATTTGAACAATTAAGTGAAGTAGAAAAAACCACCCAGATTGAAGAGTACAATAAGCATCATAGAGAGAAAGAACTTTCTAGGGAAGAAAAAGAACGGGACAAAAATTCAGAGCAACATGTCGCTGTGTATGATCTGCAGGCAACACTTCCGTGTCCAAAAGGGAATACCTCTAATTTTTATTACGTTTCAAAATTAAATGTATTCAATTTTACCGTTTTTCATTTAAAGGATAAGAATGTAGATTGTTACGTTTGGCACGAAGGTCAGGCACTGAGAGGTGCCAATGAAATTGGTACGTGTATTTTCAAGTACTTAAAAGATCTTAATAATGCGGCCGAAACAAAAGGTGCAGATATTGATGTTGTGTTTTATTCGGACAATTGTGGGGGCCAGCAAAAAAATCGTTTTGTAATGGCAATGTATCTTTATGCCGTCTCCGAGTTTAAAAATATAAGGAGCATTACACACAAATATCTAATTACGGGACATAGCCAAAATGAAGGCGATAGCGCCCATTCTGTAATTGAAAGACAGATAAATAGAAATTTAAAATCTGGACCGATCTATATTCCAGAACAATATTACAGCCTTATTAGGACAGCAAAAAAAACTGGAAATCCATTTAAGGTGCACGAAATGTGTTATTCAGATTTTTTCGATTTCAAAACTGCAGCATCAGATCTCAGTTACAATAATTTTAACCGTAACACTGATGGAGAAACTTTTAAACTCACTGAGGTAAAAATTTTTAAAGTAACTAAAGATAATCTAGAAACGATTTTTTATAAAAATTCTTATAATGAGGAAGACTATAAAAAAATAAATATAAAATGCTCTCCAAGAAACAAAAGTACCGTAAAACGGGGTTACTTCGACAGCGGGGGTAACTTCGACACGTATAATATCATGCATGTTTTTTGCATACAAATTGACTTTTTAGTGTTTTTTCGGTTATCCATTTATTGTTTATTGTTACGAGTATCACTATTATTATCATTATTACTATTTTTTTGTTTTTATTATTATTATTATTTCTAGTTTTGTTTTTCCTCGTTGTTTCAGGTAACACGTACCTAATTTTTTTGTAAGATGCCGCGCACCTACGTCAAAAAGCTGGGAGGTAGACCGTACCTCAACTATAATAAGGAGAGCATGGAGAAAGCCATTGAAGCTGTGAAGAAAGGCATGTCCAAATCTAGAGCAAGTCTAAAGTTTAAGGTTCCAAGAACAACTTTGATCGATAAAATTAGTGGAACCCATCTTTTAAAACCGGGTCGTCCATGTATACTGACTGTCGAGGAAGAACAGATGATAGCAAAAACCCTTGGTGCAGTTAGCAACTGGGGCTTCCCCATGACGCACCAAGATATTCGCATAGTTGTGGCAAAGTTGGTAACGAAGCAAGGCAGGGATATTCCGGGATGGAAGAATAACGAACCAGGTTTGGATTTCATAAACAAATTTGCTGAAAGAAACAACCTGACAACCCGGTTGGCTTCAAATATCAAACGTCAGCGCTCTGCGGTGGGTAAACCGGAAATAAAAGAATTTTTCGACAACATTAAAGATAACTTGGAACATGCGTTACCGGAACATGTCTATAATTACGACGAAACTAACATCACTGATGATCCTGGTGCAAAAAAAGTATTGGTGCCCAGAGGAACTAAGAGAGTTGAGCGAGTTCAAGAGCACTCTAGGACATCGATCAGTATAATGATTTGCGGAACAGCTAAGGGCATCCTGCTTCCACCCATGGTGGTCTACAAAGCCCAACACTTATACGAAAATTGGACGACAGGAGGTCCTGCGGGCACAGTATATGAGGTCACGCCAAGTGGTTGGTTTGATATGACAACATTTGAAAAATGGTTCTTCGATATTTTGATCCCTCACATAAACGCCAATACCTCCCCAGAAGAAACAAAGGTTGTGATTGGAGATAACCTTGCGTCACATTTCTCTCCTCGTGTCGTCGAAGCAGCAATAGCGAATAATATCTACATGACGCCTCTGCCACCAAATTCGACACATCTGATGCAGCCTTTAGATGTGAGTTTTTTTGCGCCCATGAAGCGAAAATGGCGAGAAGTCTTAGATACGTGGAGGAAGGAGTGTCGTCGGAAAGGAAGCATTCCAAAAGAACAATTCCCCAACTTGCTGAATCGCTTGTGGTCTCATATAGCAGAAAACGCTTCCACAAACCTGCAATCTGGCTTTAGGGCAACAGGGCTAAGCCCATTTGATCCAGAAAGAGTTTTCGCCAAACTTCCTGGCAACGAATTGAGTTCCGAGAGGGTGCTAGATTCCAGTTTACTAGAATTTCTAAAGGAATCTAGAGGATATTCTAATGCGCAGGCAACGCCTCGCAAAAGAGGAAAGAAAATAGCAACACGGCCAGGTCAACAAATGCAGATGCCAGTTGCAACAAGCACTCCATCCCGCTCGGAAGCAGCAATGGAACAAGTTGATTTACCAGAAATTGTTCATGTTGAAACAACTTCCATCACGCAAAACCCGAAGAAAAACTCAAAGGCAAGTCGCCCTAAACCACTGAAAATGAAAATCGTTGAACCTGATGCACCTGGACCATCGAGAAAGAGATCCACAAAAAAAGTCACTGATTCTGATTCTCTTTGCTCTGTATGCAAATGTTCTTACGCACACTATACTGTAGACAAAGACTGGATTTGTTGCATTTCGTGTTTGAAGTGGGTGTGCGGTATTTGCAATCTTGGCTCCAATGACCCTCAATATGAATGTCCTGACTGCAATTGCTGTTCCATTTGTCTAATAGAGTTTTCCGAATACACGAACCAAAAAGCTTGGATTAAGTGTGTGACTTGTGGAAAGTGGGTTTGTGGACACTGCAACGGGGGTTCCAACCAAGCGAGCTACGAATGTGCCTCATGTTTCAATGATGATTAAGCATTTGTCCCTGACTTGTTCCTATGTTCTTAGCATATTTAGATTTTTTTTTACTTGTGTTACCTACTTTATTTAAGAGTTTTTGTTTAGTTAAAAGGATGTTTTTTAGTTTAGATTTATATGCCAAATATGCCTTACCAAAGTTGCTAAATATATAAATGATTTTCTGCAAGTATTATTTTTAACAACCCATTTACTATTATTATTATTGTTATTATTATTATTATTATATATTTATTTTTACATTTTTCGGTGTCGAAGTTACCCTGGAGAAAGCTAACTTCGATTTTATGCATAATTCTGCATGGTGTCGAAGTTACCCCCAACCCGGGGTAACTTCGACACCAAAAAGAAATTTAAAAAAAAAGGTGAAGGGGGGGTGGGGCCACAATAATTTTTTTAGTGAATAGAACCAAGGCTTCAATTGTTACAATGGAATAGGAGCCAAGGTTGTCAAGCGTATAGTTTCCTTTACAGAGCAACAAACATGCCAAAAACCTGTCGAAGTAACCCCGTTTTATTACCCTTACAAACAAAAAACCATTCACGTTAAAGAGGTCATACCAACGTAAGCCAGGAGTCGCAGAAAAGAAAAAAACTTCACTTCTATCTTTGTTTAAAAACCCGAAAAAATCCACTGTGCCAAACATATATTTTGATTATTACAAAAATTTGTAAACCATAAATTTTCCAATAAATCAGATATTAATATTTGCATTTATTGTGTATTATTTATAAGATATCAGTATATTTTACAGAAGAAAAATGACACATTTATCTATTTTTTATCACAAAACATGAAAATCATCTTAACTCTAAAAAAATATACCTCCAGAATGTTAAAGCAATGCAAAAAATAACTCAATTAATAGAAATACTGTTGAACAACTAACAAATGCATTATAACATTTTTATTCCAACCTGATTTGCTTCTCCTCTAAATTTAGCTTTTTTGAATTGTGACAGTTTTCTCCGGATGAACGAATTTACCTTCTACCCAAACATATCCTATGCTGTTCGAAACATCTTCAAATATCACAATATCCATATCTAATTTTCCAACAAATACACTCTACATTCCTTCCTTGATAGAAACAGAAACAAAGATATTTCAACTATATTAGATTCTTCAGGCATTTACCAACTAAATTGTCATTCATGCCCGTCCTTATACATCGCCAGGGAGATCTTCGAGCAATTGGATGTTCTTTTGCAATTTTTGATGAGAATAAATACACCAAAGATTTGCTGATCGTTATCGCTTCATTTTAATCTGCAGCAATCTATTACCCTTGATAATGTTCGAAACGCCATGAGTTATATTTAAAAATAAATATTTGAGTGGAATTACGTATTGTCATTTTATTCCCAGATCTAAAAAAATGCACTCCACAGGGATTACAGGGCAAGTTTTGACTAGTTGGACGTTATTTAAAAACGGTATAAGGGATATAAAAACTATATAAAAACTTTGACGTTAAAGCAATCGTTTACACGATATTTTATTACCTTGTTTAGGCCGGGGACTTTTTAATTCATCCTCGTATGTACTTTTTTATTCCTACAAAAATTATAATGGATAATAATCCACAACACCATTAATAATGTACAAGAATTTATTTTTATTATGATTATAAATAAATTTAATAAGAACTTTTTCTAGGAATAAGCGCAATTAAATTGTAAAAAGTGTCATTCTAGACCAACATGACATTATAGTCTTTTGTGATATATTATAACAATGTGGGAGGATTACGACGTAACAGGTTGCCGCACCAAGTAGATTTCACTTTGGAATATCTCTGTCACCATCGAGACTTACTTATGTAAAATCGATTGCATGAAAACAATTCAGCCGCCAGTTGAATGCAGTTGATCAACAAACGAAAAATAAAAGTGTACTTTGAATTCATTCCTGCGTGAACTATTTGTGCTTTATTCAAAACAATTGAATTTCCTCGTTTTAACTATAGAATGCTCTTTCATTTGAATTATCAGACCATTAAATCGTAATTTAAATGAATCCATTTAGTGATTTAGCCAAAGAATATTCCTTTTAGTAATTTCTTCGGCTGCTTTGCAAAGAAAATCTAATTTCACACTCCAAGTTGTACAAAATTGCAACTTTTACGCATAAAAACAAATTAAGAAACAAACTAAGGAGTTCCTTATAATGTAATTAAAGGAAAATGCATATGGTGCTATCTAAAGTTGTAATGGATAAAACCAACAAAAGAAATGTAAGAAGTTTTCCTTTTAGTGTTAATATTCTCAGGGATTTTAATACATCGTGGCAGTTTAGTTAGAATATCCTCCAAGGGATAAAATATTCTTACAAAGTTTTGAAAAGATTTTCGCCAAGAATTTTATATTAATTTTCTTTCCACACTACCTGCTTTAGGTTTTCTCCTAACACCCTTACTTATAAAATAGTAATGTTAAAACAAAAAATAAAAACGCCTAGTTTCAAATACTTTCCTTCAGAGATAAATTGCTTCAATAAGATCTGATATATTTTAAAGGAAATTCTACGGAAATTGAGTTTCTCTATAAAAAGACGGTTTTCAGAAAACAAAATGAAGGTTTAACTAACTACTGTACTTGTAACAATATACGTTACAAAGCTGTACACTATACCTACTTGAAGATCCCATTGTAGATTATATAGCATAAAATCCTTGTCGTTTATTCTAAATACCAGATATCAATCGTGGAAGGGTTTCACAATGCCTATCGTGTTATCTGTGGACATAAAGTCCATTAACAGGACCTTAGTCACAAGTAACTTATCGAATCGTACGGATAAGCTGGTGTAATTGACTCTTTTTTTGCTTCTGGGACACAACACTCAATTCTCCCTTCACAAACGGAAACAATGTTGCATACACGAGGTAACATTAGTGCATTACAAATACACAACACTTCAATAACCACTCTGACACCTCTAACTCGCCCACACACACCCAAACGCAAACATACAGTACACTCACAACTTCAGAACACACAATTAACACAGAACACAAACAACACCTCGAGTACAACCTATGCACCGAGTTAAACAACGAACACTTACACAGTAAAGATCACGTAACCGAACATGGAGCCGAATGGAGAAGGAAATTACTGAAAGCATTTGGAAGGAATAAATATGGAAAAGAAAATTGTTGAAGCGATATGAACAATTTAAATGAAAAAGAGTTTAGTTCAAACGGTTTGAGGTTATTCCAGGTACAAGAAATCACATGAGTGAATAGAGTACATCAAACTAGAATTTTTTTATTATGGAACTTTAATGTAGTAGTATAGTTTTTGTTATGGAACAGAAGAAGGTATGTGCATTTTATATTGTTCAATAAGGCGACGTTTTTACAATTTGAAAGAAGGGAAATTATTCTTTCTTACAATAAATTAGCAAAAATTAAAGAAAACAAATTTTGGTTGAAACTCTGTATTGTTGGTAATTTTACGAGAGGCATAAAAGTACACAACAATATATTACCACAGATGTATACATAAAAAGCGTTTCAGGGTAACAAGACTATATGGAGAGGATAGGCAATGCTTTCCTTATGGGAATTCCCCAATCAGTTTTCACATCTTTCTTGTAATTCCCGTAAAACTGTAACGCCCTCGCGCGACTAGTTCACTAGTGTGCCGTAGTGGACGTCATACTAGATTCAATGCGCCGCGCCGGTCCTACGTTGGATTCATTTTTGTTGATTCTCGTTACATTTCTTAAAACAGACACAGGCCATGCTAAAAATTTGAAAACCGCATTATTTTCTTTTATCCCTATTTATATCGTATATAAGCGGCCATCGAATTCTGGAATAGGTACTTTATTCGGACGGATTTTAAGCACCAAACCGAATTTTGATAAATTACGTTTCTAACTCTCGGCTACCAGCATCGTCGCCACCACCAGGTCAAATACTAGCCCATTAACACATATTATATATTAACACAACATATTATGCGAAGATTTTCTAACCGAATCCCGTTATTTGATTTTGATCAGTCGTCGTTTTGGGAAGTCCACCATTTTGTTCAAAAGCCAAGACGCCTAACAACCGGAATTATCACCAACTTTCACTACGTCATTGTTTGAATCAACTACAGCGAACAAACGCTACGTCAATATTAACTTCGAGTTTCCTTTATTATAATTTACTTGCTTATTTAATTTTGCTTTATAAGAACAATTGCTTTAATTATTTAATTATGAAAACTCAAAATAAATGTTTCAAGACTCTGGTCCCAATAACACATAATTTATATGTGTTTAAATGCAAAATTGTACCTCGACTTACACGGTAGCACCTATCGCGTAAGTTCGCGGTATTATTACTAGGGTTTCAAATTAACGCATGATTACAGGGTTATATTTTAAACTACAGCCAGTACCTGTACCACATCTCGAGCTGCCAGAGGACGTCGAGAGAAGGATTTAGTTTTCTTTATATTTTTATGTTGTGTAGATAAAGTTAGGTTAATTATAGATTACGAATATGAGATCTTCCCTATTATCCTCCTATGTTTCCGTTGACTACCCTTGGTATAAGGCAAGGTTGAACTACCCCTATAATAGCAAGAAGCTACTTGTCTAGGGGGTATTCCGGCCATCCCTGAGGATAGTCGCGTTCAGGGAGTTTCGGTATCTTTTTTTTTGTAGAAACAACACTGCATGCTAATAACTTTAAAGTGAATTCGGCTCATTGCATCACTCTAACTTAATGGGGATGATACATTTTTGGCGGTTTAAATTGTATTAAAATTTAATGCAAATAGTCGGCATTAACATTGTTAAATTATATTCGACAAATAACTTGACACAAGCGTCTTCCTCATCTCAGTATTATTAAATTTTAAAGCAAACTACCCTACCCATCACCGTCTCATTGTATTATTAAAATACATTTTCCTAAAGGTGTCTATGACGTATTTAAAATTCATAAACTGAGTACAGAAAATTATGACAGACTTCCGTTCGTTTCAAAGTAACATACACCGTTGTTTATTTTTCACAACCCATTATATAAATGGTGGAATTTATTCAAAGTCATGAAGAAATACAAGTGCTTTAAAGCAATATTTTAGAATTTAAAAGGTAATATACAAGTACAATACAGCTTTACTTTTATGACAGTATAATTTCTCTTGAAGTTATATTTATGAGAATTTTCTGAGTTTCATTAAGGTTGTAACTTCTTCTACTTATAGCTTTCCAAGATTGATATTGATTCCCCTTTTTGAAAGTTATATACCACCACTTTATAAATAAGAACCGCTTACAACTTATTTAATTATAAAGGTGTACACGTTTTTATTTAAACTTAAGTGCACGAAAAAAGTATTTACGTAAAAAGGGAAGGAATTAGTAATTCATCGACGAATTTAACTGCTCACGAGCACGCACATGCTACCCTTTTACGAGATAATAAGCCCTGAAAATGTACCTTACCCACACTTATTTTACTATAAAAAGATAATTTAATATTCTGATTGCTTGTACGTGAGCACAGTATAAAAATAAAATTTATTCAATTGCAGGGCTCGCAGTGATCACTGCATTTAAAAATATGTAAATAGTAACCAAAAACTTAAGAAATATGTACCAAATATGTACGCGATGTAACATTAACAGTAAATATTATAGAATATGCTTATTAACTGTTGTCGATTGCAGACTCAATTACATACTGGTAAAGAGTTGCAATTGCAATCGCTACCAGTGCTGCCAATAAAAATTTCTCGATTCCCCGCGTCAGTGTTGTCAATTCCCCGAAATGATATTTTTGGAATAAAAACACTGTTTTTTTACAAAACTTTTATAAAATACTATACCTCATAACAAAATAACTCTTACATATACATGCTATTATATGGTTTAAGGTACGCACCACCACCAATTTCTTTGAATTTATTAATGATATAGAAATGAATGCGTTCAGAAATACAAAATCTTGTTCAAATGACGGTTGAGCAGTCATTTGAGTGGTTTTGCCATTCAAAATTATGTTGGTAGTGTCGAGCTGTATCTGTAGTCCGAACGTGATTTTTTAGTTGTAAAGTATTACCCGAATCCGACATAAAATAGTTTTAGCCCACCGATTGTCTAATTCCCCGAAATTCCCCGATTTTTGTCATTCCCCGCGCTTTCCCCGCACTAACCCTCAATTCCCCGCAAATCGGGGATTTTCCCCGCGATTGCCAGCGCTGATCGCTACCTAAGGAATTGCGAGATTTACGCTGACGAGTTAAGTTACGGTTTCCAGCATGACTTCATTGTTGATAAGACAATTTGAACAAGGTGACATTCCTTTTGTAACCTATATGTATTTATAAAACAGTTAGATAACATTTTTTAATTTATTTTTGTACCATGTGTAAAAGCAGACTTATTGAATTTCAGAACGTCGCCGTCCCGTCGGAAATATGAAATATATGTACATTTTTTTCAAATTATGTACTTTTATGTACTAAACCCAAAAATATGTACTTTTACATAAATTATGCATCCGCTGCGAGCCCTGCAATTGTTTAAGGACGGAGCAACAATTGGATGTAGTCTAACCCTACATAAATCGTGTTGCTTGTAGTAAAGAAAGGTGACTAGAATTTCAAGACAAAACCAGAAAACGGTGAATAAATAAACTTGTTGTTCTTAACCAAAGCGTGGGGTACATTTATTGCGAAAATCAAATGTATATCTCAGATTTTTTTTCAATTGAAAAGGTGTTCCACTAGGAAAACGTTTGTACTAATAAAAAATGTAGGTATGGAAAGATAAAAAGCAGGTAACAGATAGCAATTATTTTTAATGAATGTTCGCAATACAAACAAACGAATGTGAGTTGGTACGTAAAATATATATTAGTTTGAGTTTGAGATAATCATTAGCAGATTTTTCAGAAAGTTGAATTTATGAATATTTATGAAATTTTGCAGGAAGGTTCAATGACGCATAACGCATCTGATGCCATATTTTTTGTTACTACTGTACTTCCGACCCTCAACTTTTTTAATTTAAATGGGACGTCCTGTATATTTTTCCACATTTAATAGACCTTGTCTTTCCGAATCCGTACATACTAAGTTTAGTGGAAATAATTTGTAAGAACGAGAAATAAATCACTTTACAGTTAAAGAATAGATGAATTTATTATTTACTATCTAGTCTAGTAGGTAACTGTTGCCAAACTAATTGATAGAAATAAATTGTACGATTAAGAATGGTTCATTTAAGTGAAAAAGATCACCATAACCGATCATCATTAATATTTCAATAGGATGTGAAGTGATGTAAATTTGTATACGAGAATAAAGTTCAGGGTCATATACAGGGGACTTCGAACAAGCAAGACATACAGTACGCATAAAACGATGAGTAAACACTACTGGCGATTAAATCGCACGTTTTCGAGGTCGTTGATCCCGAATAATTATGACCTCCAAATTGGCCCATCGCTCACCTGGAGCTCAGGATGGCTGAGCAATGTCATTCCCAAGGTATCAACAGCATCCTCTGCAGTTTCAAGGGAAGCGAAAATTATTTCCGGTTTTTTTTAAGATTTACGTATTGACTTCGGTGATACGCCGATAATTGTGAGGTTTTTTTTGGAAATGTCGATACTTGCCTTAAATTGCTTTTTATTTTTTATTTCGGAAAGTAGGGGAGACTGTTGTACCTTGAACACAGTGTACCTTGAAACACTTTTCATAACTTACTAGTTCCACTATCTAGCGGCACGCGGCGGTAATAAGTTATGGAATATGCTTTACCTACTAAGAACCTGTAATAGGTTTGAGAGTTCGCTATAACGTGTGAGGAATTATCAGTGAATATATTTTTTGTGGATAAAAAGTACGATATTTTGAATTCGGTTTTTCCTTTTTATTTGGACTTGTGCTCATTAGCTTTGATTTCTGGTATATTGTAGTTGCGAATCAGTATCTGGTAAGTAATTTATCTGATTTAAAATTGCCTAAAAAGCTAACCTAAAAATGATGTTTGCATTCGTTTACATTTGGGCACGCTCTTGTACCTTGAAACACAGTTGCATCTTGTACCTTGAAACGTTTCAAGGTACATTATGCGACTTGTGGTGCTGCAAACAATTAAGTACATTGTGGGATTTTGTTTTACAATAGCTATGCCAAGAAGCAAGAGCGGCAAAAAGAGACCACCAGTGGATGCGACGGCAATTGAAAGAGCCATTAAGGCAATCAATTCACCCGCAGAAACTAGAATATCTATTCGTGAAGCAAGCAAAGTTTACAAGGTGTCACTGGCAACTTTATGGCGACATTTAAAAGGGTTCAAGCAATCTGGAGCCGAACATTTTACATATTATGTAAAATATGATGTGAATAAAATTTTCACCCAACAAGAAGAGCAATGTCTTGTGAAATATATTAAAACTGTCGCCAAAATGCAGTTTGGTTTAACTAAAAAAGGAGTTCGTGAGCTGGCTTTCAAGTTTGCAGTGGCAAATAAGAAGAAGCGTCCGGCAAAATGGGATGAGGACAGCATTGCAGGAGAGGAGTGGATGAGGCTGTTTATGCATAGACATTCCAAAATTTTAAGTATTAGAAAACCGGAAGCCACCAGTTTGTCAAGGAGTACGAGCTTCAACAAAAATAATGTTGACTGCTTCTTTAATAACATAGAAGATGTCCATAGGCGGTTTGGCCCGATACCCCCTGAACGTATTTGGAACACAGATGAAAGTGGGCTTACAACCGTGCAAAAGCCAAGCAGAATAGTAGCGCCAAAAGGAGTTAAACAGATTGGAAGTGTGACCTCAGCGGAACGTGGACAATTAGTAACGTTAATTGCGGCAATAAATGGAATAGGGAACCATATTCCGCCAATGCTAATTTTTCCAAGGGTGAACTTTAAAGAATTTATGATTAAGGGGGCACCACCCGGCACCATTGGAGGAGCCAATTCCTCAGGCTGGAGCAACGAATCACTTTTCCTTAAATTTTTGAAACATTTTAATGCGCATGTTAAGCCCTCGAAAGACGAACGCGTTATACTTTTTTTGGACAACCATGAGACACATTTGTCTTTAGAAGCAGTTGAATATGCTTCCGAAGTAGGAATCATAATGCTTACATTCCCACCCCATACTTCGCACAAGCTTCAACCCCTCGACCTGACAGTGTTTGGACCGCTCAAAACTTTTTACAACCAAAGCGTTGATGCTTGGCTAATGAACAACGCAGGGAAAACATTCGACATATACAGCATAGCAGAAGTTTTGGGAACTGCTTATCCTAAAGCCTTTAGCACCAACAATATTGTAAACGGATTTCGTTCCGCTGGCATCTATCCACTTAACAGGAATAAATTCTCTGAAGAAGATTTTCTCGCTTCTTACGTAACGGATCGACCTGCACCAGAATCCATTACCATAGAAGATGCCTCTACATCAGAAACATTAAATGCGGATTCTAGTGAACTGAGGTCTACTCGTGAGAACAATAACATGCATACCCCTCCTCATACTCCAAATGCTATCGACACTGAACTTTTTATCACACCAGAAATAATTCAGCCATATCCAAAAGCGGCAGCAAGAAAGGTTAGCAATAAAGGAAGGAAGGCAGGTAAGACACGAATAGTAACAGACACTCCAGAACGAGAGGAAATTAGAAGACAGAAAGAAAATAAGCAAAGAACTCCAAGAGAAAAACAGAACATAAAGAAGGCACAGAGAAAAATATGTGAAAGTAGCTCTGATTCAGATAATGAGAAGGTCTGGAAAGATAAAGGAAAAGATAGCGATGATTATGATGAAGAAATGACAATGTGGGAGGTTATTGCGGAAGATATCCGAGACGCTGAAGAACAAACTGCTTTTGAAAATCAAGAATTAAACGTAGAAGATTACGTATTAGTGCAATTTCCACAAAAGAGAGGGACTACGAAACATTTTATTGGTCAAATTTGCTCTAAAGACCAAAATTTACCCGAATTTCAAGTAAAATTCTGCACACGTATCGCTAAAAGCAATAAGTTTATACAAAAATCTGACGAAATATTTGATGTAGTCGAAGAGGACATTGTAAAGAAACTACCTAAGCCTATCGGACTTTGCGGATCAGAACGTGTAAAACGTCAGTTGTGGTTTCAAATTGATTTCGGTAATTACAATGTTAGTTAATTTCTTTTCTTTGATGTTTCAAATAAAAATCATTATCACTTAAGTAACATTATTGTTAGTCTTACTTCACTCATTGTTCCTTATTTGTAAATGATATTATGCTATGGAAGCTTTTGTTTCAAGGTACACGATGCACCGTTTTAAGGTACATGATGGTCTTGTACCTGGGAACATTTTTCCAAAAAAGAAATAGCGCTTGTCTTTTGTTCAAATTGCTGTTTTGAAGTAAATTTTTTGCCTTTCCCTATAGAAGATATGTGGGATATTCAGTCGCAAAGATCAAGTTTCTCATAAAGTTATTACTGCAATTTTAAAAAAAAAATTGTCAAAAAGTGTTCCAAGGTTCAACAGTCTCCCCTAAGCATGATCCGCCGAAAACTCAATAGCAAACAAAAATTACTATAATACATAATATCTACGGGGTGATACATTTCCGAGCAGCGGCGCACCCGGGATTTTTTCCCCCGGGGGGGGGGGGGGGTTAACTTTAGTTAGTCTTTATGTAGATGTATACAAAATCAATGCAACTCTCTTAGGCAGTATGTTGTTTTATTTGTCAAATAAAAAATAATCGATAATTAATAATTAATTACGGAACTTAACTATCAGGTGAACATTACAACTTAATTTCTAATTTTCTTAGCTTTTCAGCTAATTTATTCAATATGTCTTCAGGGGTAGGAGTCATATCCCTATATAAATGTAACAGTGTTAAACCATTTAGTCGGCTTTCCGATGATGAATTCCTGATGTAATTTTTTAGACGGCGTAATACGGAAAAAGTTCGTTCATTTTCCGCCGTTGATAGAGGTGGAACTGCCAGTATAGATAGCAATATCTTGATGTTGGGTAAATTACTTGAAACTGAACAGTATTTCAAGACAGCTAAAGCAGTTTTTGGTATTTCGTCCTCTTTCAACCTAGAGAGTGCCCAGATAACCGATCTGAATCGCATGCGCGAAAAAACCTTCAAAATTTCGAATTTCAAATGCCTGTAATTAATTTATTAATTATCAAATTGTAATCAAAAAATTGTTTTTAGAAACGTTTTAAGTGCCACTTTAAATCTGCGTCAAATTTTTTGCGATTTCTTAATTTGGGAAGCAGGAAAAAAATAATTTCAATTTTCCCATGTTAAATCCCATGGGGTACCCCTAGCGTGGGACACAAGGTATAGGGTGTGTCGAAGTCGTAGAACGTAACTAGGTATTTTGGAGTTGAACACAAATTTCGGGAATTACGCAAGGACGTCATTATTTTCTTTAATCCTTTATGGTAGACACGTAGATAATATTCAAGATCTTGTATTCCATCGACCGTGTAATTAAATCATCTTTTATAGGATTAGGTTTAATCCTTGCGCAGTTGTGACCGTGATTGTTTTAGGTTTCATTTCTTTTTGTTTAGGTAACAACATTATTATTCTTTATTACGTTAATGACTACAATTTAGCCCATTTACAAGTTTTTAGGGTTAGTTGTGTTAACCTTGCAATACTTTTTATTTAATAAAACTTGTGGCGTCCTTATATTATCTCCTATTCTCTGTTTTATTGAAGTTAGATTGCCCATTACGTACTGATCGATCACTTGAGGCTGAGTTAGCATATGCACTTTTGTGGCATTAGTGAAATTTGCATGTCACACGAACTGTTTCTGGATAGGAAACTTGCTGACCCGGCGAACTTCGTACCGTCTTAGAATTAATAAGTGTTGCGTTAAGTAATTAGCCGAGTTATATTAACTTTTTTATTAAGATAAAATTAATAGAGTTCAATAAAAGTTCAAAAAGTAGCTAAACACGTGGCAGCAAAGCAACAATTTGCTGAATGGGTTGTACACGTGTCGATTATCTTCATTGAAGGACCTTGTGATATACTATATTTTTTGTTTTGTTGCCCCCTTTTCCTTTTCTATTTGGAATAACTTCTCCGTTTTTACTCCCGAGATTAGATATTTTTATATGAGTGCAGTGAATACAACCAGCCACAGAGGCAAAATGTGCAATCTCATCAAATTTTGTAACATTATTACGTTGTCTTAATTCATTGGCAGGAAATTTTCTAAATGTTGTCCAAATAACAAAGAGATGTTTGCAGTAGCTCTTGACACAGACGATTGACTTACACCACGTAAATCTTCCGTTACAATCTGTAATTTTAATAATATATGTATCCATATTAATACTTATTTGAATGAATAACCTGGAAGTTGCCGGTAGCAAAACAAAGCAAACAAATTAATAATTTTATAATTGAAGGTACATACAAGTAAACTTCGGTTACTTTGTGCAACCAAATTATTTTCAACTAAGGGAAAAATGATATTTCGTACAATTTCTTTCCTATATCGGTACCGTTTGCGAAATTCTTCGTTAGAATAAAATTCCATTGGGTTATCCAACAATGGCAATTTAACGTTTCATGGATGTCCACTTGTGCTTTTGTACAGTCAATGGCACAGAGTAGAGAAACTATTGCACAAATTCAACAGATTAGAATTTTTTTTAAGGAGTAATAAAGAACTTTTTCTTTTCCCCGGGCATTCACCGTTCATTCCTGAACAATGGCACTGAGCAGCTAGTACCCAGTTTCTACCCGATTCTACATCGTCAAACCACCCTGCTAACGCTTTTTTTCTCCCTCTTGGTCTTCAGACTGATATTTTGATAAAACATAAATTTGCGAGATGAATTAAAGCTTATTTTGTTGGAAAACCTGACAGAAGATCTGTTTTAGGCGAACAAGCGTTGTAATTGCAAAGGGAGTAAGGAGAATAGTAAAAATTCCATGTTTCATGGTTCACCATCTTAATCATTGGCCGTATAGAAGTGGTAATTGTCGACCATTTCCAGCCAATATTCGAAACGTTCATTTTTTTGTCGACATTGACGTTAATGACCAGGCCATGTGTAGGATTCGCAATACATCGACTGTTTTTCTCGTTTCCATAAATAGTTGTAAATACGTACTAGTTCTATTGCATTAATAATAAAAAAATTAATTTTGTGCTTTTTTCATAATCTTGTGTCTATTTTCAAGGCTTCACAAAAAATAATTAAATATACAGAAAAAATGCGGAGTGAAACTGCTGTGCTTTTTGTTGACTAAAACTGGCATAAGAAATACAAATTTTAAATTAAACAAAAAACGTGTAATGTAATTTACATAAAGCCCCATAAATTAATTCTCTAGAAGAAGTTAATGATTAATTAAAACCTAATCTTATCATGAACTTGATGTATATTACAGTAAGTAATATATCATACTAAAGTTATGCAAAATGACAGTGAAGTTTCCTTTTAGGTGCTGCCTTGGGTGTTATAAGACGAGGCGCTATTATAATTTAATCAAATTACGTGGTGGTGGCTCTATAATGTGTAATAAAAAGTGTAACAAATTGAATAAAGTTAGGTGTGTAATTTAATAATTGTTAATTTAATATATCAAATTAGCGAATGAAGAAGCAATCTAAAAGTATGAACGTTAAGATATTGCAGTAAAATGGGACTCTCGAAGTCGATATTTCCCGCCTGCTGTAAGAGAATGGGCTGCAGTCGGGGATTACTTTCAGTTATTGTTACTTCAATCTAACTTCAATTTTCTTGTACAGATTTATGGACAAGATTATTTACATTTTTTTTGGACACAATCTGGTTGGTACTTCGGATGACATGTTTACATGAATGCAACCATACAATTTCTTGTGTAAAAAAGTTAGTACATGATTATGCGCATATTACATTCGAGATTATTGATAACGAGCCAAGAGAGGTCGCCAGCCGTTATTTTAAAGTTTTTGTTTGTAACTTAACCAAACAATATAATAATAACAAATAGAAGATTGTGTGTACTTCAGTAAATATGTGTGAAGAAGAGGAATACGATTTTTTACTTCTGACTGCTACGGAAAAGCGGAAAAGAGTTAAGAAAACTCTGTGGTGCAGAAAGTGGTTACAAAAGAAGAACAGAGGATCAAGGTGTTTTGACCATGCTTAATGAGGAATTGTTAAACGAAGATCCAGCATGCTATCGAAATTTTCTTCGTTTAACAAGCGAACAATTTGATATTTTACTCACTAAGATAGGAACTCACATCACAAAGCAAGATAGTGTGATGCGGGAGAGCAATTCAGCACGAAGTCTGTAAAATGGTTACATGCAGTTGCATTCACTGTTAATTGACCACTTATATTTTAGTTTAGAAGTTACTCTCCGATGTTTAGTAACCGGAGAAAGCTACCGCTCATTAATGTATTCGACTCGCATACATGAAACGAGTATAATTATCTAAACTCTGTTCCTCCAACAGATATAGTAAATTTTGGCCAATGCAAGCAGCGACCAGTTTTACATAACAGCATAAAATAAAACAAATAATAATATATATAATCTTTTACTTGCTTTAAAAGAAACATTTTATTAACTTTATTAGTTTAATTTTTATAATTTGAGCTAACATTTTGATTTTTAGCACCAGATGAAGGGAGAAATCTCAAAGCGTTTTGTTTTATTTTCTGCTGTTAAGAAAATTTCTTTCAAGAAACCAATATTTTAAACAACAGCCTATATTTTTAAGAAACTTCAACAAGTTTTCATTACTTTAAGCGTACCCAGAGAAAGGATGTGAAAATAATACATAAACGAATATAAACATTTTTTTATTCAGAATCAGACTCCGAGCTGGAATCTTCGCCCAGATTTATTATTAGGGGCTCCACCTGGATCTCCATCTCCCTGTCCAAGTTCCACATCTTCTGCTCTTCGCCTATTGCGTGTCGAGTCGCGTTGGCCCAATTATCTGCAGACACATTGTTTACTGCCTGCAGAAATAAATTCTTTACATCCCCTATTTTGAACGTTGTATTTTTTTGCCACTTCTCCCTTAATTTGCCCCCAAATCAACTCAATTGGGTTGAATTCGCAATGATAAGGGGGCAAACTGATCACAGTCCTCCCACTCGCTCTTGCCATTTCATCCACTGCAAATTTTGGTTGCGGTGCATTTTCCTTTATCAAAAGTTCAGTCTTTACCATGTCTCCTTCAAATGATGTTTGCAGCCAAGCTTGAATATCTGCCTTCTTCATTGCAGTATTTGGTGCCTTTTCAACTTTTCTACTGTGGTAAGGTAAATTGTCCATAACGATGACTGCACCTTCTTCCAGCTTTGGCAGAATATTTGAAAACCAATTTTCAAAAACCTCAGCATTCATCTCTTCATGGTAATCTCCAGATGACTTCGATTCGAAAAGGAGTAACCCTTCTTCAACAAAGCCATCCTCCGCTCCAATATGGAGGACAGTCGTTTTTTTGGTGGAAACAAAGGCATATCGAAGAATATAACCTACAAAAGTTAATAATGTATAACTTTTAATATCGAATTTATACTTTATACATACCAGTTTCTAATACGTTGAAAAGCGATATGAGTTTTGAAAAAGACTGATTTCTAATACAAGTGAAAAAATAAAAAGAATGGAAACTGTCAAAACACTACAACGTCAGTTTGTGTAGAATTGTAGTTCGGATGACATCGTAAAATTTCTAAAAATCTCTCAAAATCCTAGTATTATTTATCTTTTTATGTTATAAACTCTAAAATATTTGAAGTATAAGTTTGTGACCACTAATGTCGTTCATTATTTAAGTACAAGTTGTGAGATCCTTTTGGGTCTTTATTGTTAATTAATATGATTTAGTTCAGTTTGATGTCATGTCATTAAGTTAGTTCATCTTTCCCTGCAAGCTTCATCTACATCTACCCACATGTCTCTTCGATAATCTTTATAACGCTTGAAAATGAAACTAGAAGGTTTCGAAACATGTAGCCTTTCCCTTGTTAATCAACTTTAACCAATCTTACATCACTGTTCGTTTCACCAAGGTTATAAGGTTAATTTACCTGGTGTTTTCGAGTATCATCGTAAAAATGGTTATATCCTGTTAGTTTGCATTGCTAACAGCTTCACTTCTTCGCTTCACCTCATGAATACATAAATGCTTAAGGGGAGGTAGTCGTTTTATTTTAATTTTAGTATAATTTTGGTTAG
The DNA here is from genome assembly GCA_036250285.1 of Pyrocoelia pectoralis. Lineage (NCBI taxonomy): Eukaryota > Metazoa > Arthropoda > Insecta > Coleoptera > Lampyridae > Pyrocoelia > Pyrocoelia pectoralis. Next base: position 46,896,168 of record CM070075.1, read on the forward strand.
ATACAGTTTATTTTTAATAAGTTTTTATTGCCTTTTTTATACGTAATTCAGAAATGCTGCCGATTCAGCTTAAAGTTTTCATTCAAAATATTTACAGCAAAAAATAACACTTACTAAATTTTTTATTATGATTAAAGAATGTTGCTTTGGTTATCATTTTAGTATTTAGCTTTTCCTTTATCCTTCATCATTTCCCTATTTATCATTTACATCTCCATCCCCTGTTTTTTGAATAATGGATTTTTAATATTTATTTGTTATGATTAAGCCCAAATCAAATGGGTGAAAGTTAGCATAAAATTCGGATATCTTTGGTAGTTAGAACTACCGTAAAGATTGTAACTTTAGCTGTTTAAATGCTGTCATCCGTTATACTGTCATATACACAACCACGTTCTATAATTAACTTGTCGATTATCTTAATTCATCGATTTACTGTCTTAACATAAATGTGATACAAAATGTTAAACATAAGTTAAGGAGGTGTAAATCCCCTCCCTATTTATCATTTTCATCTTCATCCCCTGTTTTTTGAATAATGGATTTTTAAGCCCAAATCAAATGGATTTATAAATAATCCACTTTGAATTTTATTATTACAGTGTATTATCCAAAATAAATAAATAAAGTACTCTGGACGAGGTTAAATATTTGTTATCCGTAAGTGTAGCACCTACAACCTCTTTCCATGGACTATTATGGAATTTCAACCATAATTTGTTTTCCAGCTCTAAAATTTATAATTGTAAGAAATTGATTTTTATATGCAAGTATATGAGCGTTCAACAAAATTCTTAATTGAGACAGGCTATGAAACTTATTTGTTTTGCAATATTGTACATAAAGTATCTATGCCAAATGTCAAACATTAACTCTTCGAATTAGGAGAAAATCACAAAACCATACCCCATGTATATTTTAATGAAGTTGATTATTAAAAAATTACAAGAAATTGACATTAAGCGACATGTTTCGATAAAATTACATTTTTATCATCATCAGGCTAATCATACAACGAATTGGTTATCGTAACAAGGTGATAAACAACATTATGTTGTAATATAATTAGATGTAAAGTTAAACGGGAATAAAGCGTCGGGGGTGCAATGACTCAATCAGTCAATCACAACGACGAAAATTGGGAAAGATTTGATAAAAAACACGCATCATCACAAAAACAAAGCCATGGGGAAAAGGTAAATTTAACAATTAATTAACACATAAGGGAGTCCCAAATGGGGAGAACCCAAATTAAAAAAGGGATGAACGTAGGATACATCTGAGAAACTATTTATAGACAGTTTAAAAGACCAACAGGAAATAATTAAATTTTTTAAACGCTTGTTAACTAGTTCATCATCTTCGACGGGTTCTTCACCATCACTTTCGTTAATAATCGGATGTCCTTATGCAGTTTTTTGTGTGGGTAATAATCCTAATTTTCTTAAGCGTTTGCAACTATTCTGGTATTTGTCATATAAACGTCCTGAACAGCCGCTTCGTGCTTTTTTAAAGTAGGTAGATAGTCTGCAATATTCAACTGTTTCGAAAAATGTTTCCCGTTTTTATTTTACCTTACCTTGGCGTCCTTAAATGTGTTCTCTATATCCTGCGATATATCCTCGAACATTTTTCCCGTCATTCGAATCTGATTTTCGTTGTGCCAGTTGATAATAGCATCTATAATGATTTTTCTAATTTCATCGTCCAGTTTCTGGTTGTTGTTTTGAAACGTGTTGAACACGTATTGCCCACTCGGGAAATCTTCAATGACACTCCGTAAATTCTAAAAAAAACATGGATAAATAAATAACATTTATATAATATTGTTTTACCCCTATTTATTATGGATGAGCAGTATTCCAATCGTGCACGACGCCGGCTGCTTTGCGATTTATTTCGCGAACAATCAGATTCACCATCTCGGGATTTCTTGAATATGTTGATTGGACTGGCAAATAATTGCTGCATGGCTGGGGTAGAGCCATGTCTTGCAGGAACCGTGACATTGTGTGCATGCGGTCGGTATCTGAGTGGTGGATTTTTCATTCACACAATACATAGTTTAAGAGAGCGCAACGAGTGACCTTAAAACCCTCACCTTAACCCTGTCCCCCTCAAGTCACCACAACTCATAACCTACTTTTTATATATACAGTGAAACCTCTCCTTGCGGACACCTCCATTAAGCGTACACCCCCTTTAAGCGGACAAATTTTCTGGAACCAAACTTTTGCCTATTTCTTTACATGTAAAACTAACTCTGTTTACCGGACACTCTAACAGCCGGACGCGGACAATTTTCTTGATTCAAAAAAAACTTGGGACACCTCTCTTAGGCCGGTCGTCCTTTAGATGCGTTTTCGTCCGACATGCTTTCGTCAGAAATCGTACGAAGAAATGCGAATAATCCAATTCCTTTAAAACGAATTGAGAGTCGTACTTTGCATCGGAATTATTCGTGCGTTTTCGGACGAAATCATGCGATGTGCGATGTATCCGCAAAGAATGGGATATTTCGCAGTTGTTCTGACGTTCCGGCTCAAAAATGGACGTGGAAAAATTAATATGCCTGGTTAATAATAGAAAACCTTTGTGGGATATGACCGATAAATCATATCACATGAGAGATTCACAAAGAAAATTGTGGCAAGAAGTAGCAGTGGAAATAAATGCCAATGGTAAGTACAATTAAAACTCAAATAAAAACACTCTTTATTTTAGTAATATAGTTTTACAAATTACATAGTCCGCAAATGTTATTGAAGTGAATTGACTGTTTTGAATTATGGATTATGCAATTCTTGAGATGAAAAATAAGCTTTAATTTTATTTCTGATATCATAAGCTGAGCTGGCGGCTCTGTTTTCACCTAGGGTTCCAAACTTTGCGGTTTGTGAATTGCTTTGCTCGAAGGCACAAGCTACTTGTTGTTCCCCTTCTCTATCAATTATAATATTTTGCAACAGGCATATGCATTTAATTAGTTTATCGGCAGAGTCAGGATTTACTTCAATCGATTTTTGTAATAATCTCCATTTGCTACTCATAATTCCGAACGCACATTCAACAACTTGCCTGGCTCGAGACAAACGCTCGTTAAAAATTATTTCTGTGGGTCCTAGTTTTGATACCGGGAAAGGTCTCATTAAATAGGTTTTGAGTGGATAAGCTTCATCTCCCAGTAGAACATGAGGTACTTTTATATCTGTTCCCGGTAGTGAACGATATGTTTTAACGCCCATTGCTCCATTTTCAAGCTTTTTGCAGAGGTTTGAATGCGAGAAAATACCACCATCACTTTCTTTACCATATGCTCCCACATCTATTGCTATAAATTTATAATTTGGCCCGGCAACAGCTTGCAACACAATTGAGAAATACTGTTTATAATTCCGATACATGCTTCCTGAATGCTTCGGATTCTGTATGCGTATGTGTTTTCCATCTATGCAGCCAACGCAGTTTGGAAATTTCCACTTATTCCAAAATTCTTCGGATATAGATTCCATGTTTTCGTTTTTCGGAAATTGCATATGTACATCATGCAACTTGTTCCAAATAGCATCAGACGTTTCATGCACAATTCTTCCAACTGTTACGTCTGATATTCCAAACGAATAACCCAATGTTTTGAACGATGAGCCCGTCGCCAAATACCTAAAATCAGATATTTCAATGTTTTTCTTTGTTCCAGTTGACGTAGTAAAAAATAAATGGAGGGGACTGAGAGACACATTCCGAAGAGAATTCAATAAGGCAAAAAGATATAAATCTGGAGATGGGGCGGCGTCGGTAGTTACTCCAAAATGGCCATATTTTAAAATGCTGTTGTTTTTATCTAATACTGTTGATCGAAGGAAATTACATGGGAATACATCCCCACAAATGATAGGGGCTAATAACAGTGATTCTGAAGCAGAAACTATGTTGGAGGCTGTAGACAATACAGACTCGCAGTCAATCATTTCGGAAACTTCACAGCAAATTTCAAATTCAGCTATACAGCAGCCATCCACATCCGGTACTAAAGCTACAAGTTCCTTAAGTGAACCCACGAGTACAATACCTTTGCAACCAAACAAAAAAACAAACAGTCACCTAAAATATAAGAAATCCGAAAAACAAGCAATGGACGAGAAATTCCTGCAAATTGAAAGGGCCAAACTAGATATATATTCCCGACGACAAAACGCAGATAGCGAATACCAATTTTTAATGAGTCTTTTGCCTTTTTTAACGGCTGTACCGAAACATCGTCAAATGATGGTCAGAACTAAGATGCAGCAAATATTTATTGAAGAAGAACAATTATTGACAATTCACGCACCCGGCGCATCATACCGTTCCTATGAAGAAACATCGACACCATCTCCAATGTACAGGAACAGCGATTCCTCCAGAACATCATGCTATTCTAACCAATTAATACCACTGGATTCCCCAATTCCTTTGACAGTTGAACAATCTTCCGAAATTCCGCACTATTCAATCGAACGCAGAGACATCTCCTCTCAAGACATCTCCGCTTAACAGTCGTTGTCTATACAAACCTTACTTTCTGAATTCACAGAATGAAACAATATATATCTGTTCAAGTATTCTTACTAGCTAATAAAACTGTATGATGTTAAAACTACTGTATTTATCACTTACCTCAAAGTCACACTTAAACGTTCCTCTGGTGAAATGGTTTCACGGAAATTTGATGTTTTTTCTATTGATTCCCTTATGGCATCTAAAATATATGTAAATGTATCCTGATTCATGCGGTAGTAATCAAAAAACTTTTTCCCATCATTTTTTAAATCATTATATAAATGATGATATTCTCCAAATTCTCTTCGTTTTGCTAGTATATTGTGGACCCAACACTTTTTTCTTTTTGCGTTTAAGCGTCGTCTCAAAAGATAAACATTTTCCAAAAAATATTCATCCATTATTTAGCACTGTTTCCCAAAACGCACTGATTCGGATTGTGTAAAAGCTTGTCCAGTTGACGATACTACTAATGCGAAATCTGACGAAATTATTCGTCCAAATTCTGACGAAAGCATGTCGGACGAAAACGCATCTAAAGGACGACCGGCCTTAACCGGACGCGAACCTCTAACAACGGGACGGCGCGCATATAGTGCGCAACTAAATCTTTTTCTGTCGTATTTATTTAGTTACTGCGCGACTGCTGCTTGCTTCGCTGCTTGTTTTCTTTTTATTGTGCAAATAGTGTATGCTGTTTTGAAATGGCGCCTAGTAAAAAACTTCTTAGTTTGCGTGAAAAAATGGAAGTTGTTAACGTTTCGGAAAAGGAACATTTGTCAGTGCGGAAGCTCGCCGAAAAATTTAATATCGGAAAAACTCAAGCCGCGGAAATTGTTAAGAATAAAGACAATATTCGTCTACAGTGGGAGTCAGGAAGCAATACCAACCAAAAGAGGGGTTTTTTAAAAACTGACGGACTTCAAATTGACAACGCGTGTTTTAAATGGTTTTCTCGTGCTCGTAGCCAAAGCATTCCAATATCGGGAAGTTTAGTAAAGGCCAAAGCTCTTGAAATAGCAGAAAAATTAAATGTTGCCAACTTTCGGGCATCCAATGGTTGGTTGGAAAAATGGCGTAACAGACACGCTATAAGTTTTAAGTGTATCTCCGGAGAATCAGCTGATGTCAATCAAGACGACGTAAATCAGTTTAGAAATAAGTTGCCTGCGCTGCTCCTTGGGTATCGGCCAGAAGATGTGTTCAACGCCGACGAAAGTGGCCTTTTCTTCCGAGCTTTACCGGATAAAACACTTGCTTTTAAGTCTGAAAAATGTAGCGGTGGAAAACTTTCCAAGGAAAGACTTACAATTTTATTTTGTGCCAATATGGCAGGGCAAAAAGAAAATTTGCTGGTGATCGGAAAGGCGGCCCGACCAAGGGCATTTAAAAATGTAGCAATGAAAGATTTACCGGCAACATGGAAATTTAATCAGAAAGCATGGATGACGCAAGACATTATGAATGAATGGTTGCTCCAATTTGATAGAAAAATGGTCAGACAAAAACGAAAGATTTTATTATTTTTGGACAACGCAGGGTCCCACCCTCGTGAGGTAAAGCTACAAAACATAAAAATTATCTTTTTACCTCCCAACACTACATCAGTGTGTCAACCTCTAGATCAGGGGATCATACAGAATTTTAAATTCTATTATCGAGGGTTAATACTTAAGCAGATTTTATCAAAAATGGATCAAGTAGGATCTGCTTCAGAGTTAACGAAGTCCATAAATGTTTTAGAAGCACTTTATTACATTAAAACAGCCTGGAATAAAGTTTCGTCAGCAACGATACAAAATTGCTTCAAAAAAGCTGCTTTTCAGAAAAATAATGGCGATTCTACCTCATTCGAATGGGATCCAGAAGATTACCTGCCTTTATCTACGATAGTCCAAATGGCAAGGTGTGCCAATGAAATGAACATAACACAAGAAAATGTCGAAAATTATATTAGAATCGACGACACTGCAGTAACAGAAGAGATGAGTTTGAACATTGATGATGCGATTGAAAACATGATTGAACATGATCCTGCGCCAGAAAAAGAAGAAGACAGCGATCTCGAGTGTGGCACTGTTGAAAGCAGCAACACAATTACTACATATAATGAAGCTTTCAAAGTAATTAACGATTTTAAAACTTTTGCAAATGACGACTACATTGCATTTCAACACCTCAAAAATTTAGAAGATCACTTTCAATCTAGTTTTTTAAAGCAAAAATTCCAAAATTTGCGTCAACGGAGCATTTTTGAATTTGTAAATACATAAATAACTTTGGTATGTAGCTTTATCTGATTTTTTTACGATTTTGTATTTAAAGTGTTACATATTTGATTTTTTTTGTGTTTTTTCTACTTTATTTTAAATACCATAATACAACTACATATGTATGTATATGTATTCTTTTATTCTAATACATATGTATTAAAATTTCGCAGTTTTTTTTATACACTCTATTAGGCGGACACTTCCAACAAGCGGACAAAATTAGCGGAACCATGAGTGTCCGCTTATGAGAGGTTTCACTGTGACCTTGAAGTGGATTCATTCCGGCCTTATACTACTACTCACACTCATTTCTATATTCCATTACTTCTAAGAATTAGCTTACACAAGTGGCCACCATATGCTGCTCCACAATTGGGACGAGTTGTTGCAACGATATGTCTTTTATAGGTATAGGTACCGGGCACGAACCTTTACAAGGAATTTGCGAAAAGGAACCTACTCAGTTAATCAGAAGAACATAATTTCGTAAGCATATAAAAAAGCACGAGGTTCTCTCTTTTCACATACTTAGCTAGGTGCATATATCGATGCATTCTTTGGTGGTAAAGTTAGTACAGCCATTATGACGTGCAAAGGATATATAAGAAAGACGGCCAAATGTCACTCAGGATTTATTGAAAAATTTAAAAAAATCCAATTGGCAACCGGTATTAATTAACAAGAAACGAGTACACCAGTATTTTAAGATAAAACATCTTTGTGCGTAACGTACACGTGTTGCTGAACATGTACTTATTAGCCCGTAATGTTATTGTGCGTTTTTGATGTTTACACACTTATCTATGTAGGTACTTCTAAAGACGAAAGTTTCATACAGATTAAACGCCTATTTAAAGTGTGACAACATATGGGAAAACTTGTTATCTAGTTTATGCGGTACGTGATACCAGTACATTTTTTAGGGCGAATACTCTTTGGTAGGGTGAATATTTTATGAAATTATAGACTTTATCTTACAAACGCAAGATATTATGTAGAGTGGAAAAGTTTAGGAACAAAAATGTTGTTAATTAGTAACTCTTGTTCGTGATACATACTGTAGTTACAAGTGATACAATCAATGCAAATAAAAAAGTTTTTGCGTAGTAATAGTTTGAGCGTTATGTTCTTTGGCACGTATGAAAACTGAACTATCAAAAGTTAAGTAGTTGATCATTAAACTCAAATAGACATTACTCTACTATTTCATTTAAAAACACTTTCAAATACGGATACATGCCACGTAATGGGACGTACTTTTAATTCCTGTAAGTACCTATATCAGTGCTTACAGGCTAAATGTAAATTTAAATGAAACGGTAATTGTAAACAGTCATCGTAACGCTCAAATAACCCACAACGTAAGTGTCCCTTGGCAATCTATAAAAAACAAACAAACTAATCTCCAACGAATGCCCAGTCAAACGGATGTTAAAATACTGAATACAGTAACGAACGAAGTTCGTTGAAAACTGATGAATGAAAGCAATAAAAACGAATTTGCAAGTCTAGCTTAATCTTTCGTTATATGGGTGTAATTAAATAGAAAATGAATCAGAATGGTTCTTTGGAGGAGATAAAACTGACATTCTCACAAATAACTCCAAACAGAGGATATGTACTCGTAAATGACGTACTTATTACGTAAGTAGTTGTTGCCCGATGTCTTAAAGCTGGCATATTCTTTTGGTTGAAAACTGCCTTTTTCAAGCAACCTTCTGTGTTAGTTGCTTCACCGTCAGAGACCTTCCCTTTCATTGTTTTTGTGAAGGAAACCTCTGTATCGAATGGAATCAAGGTTCGTAAATGTATCAACGAACGGCAGCCCTTCTATTCCAACGATCATATAGTCTTTTTTGACAACTATTTTACCTGTATGCCCTTGCTAAGTAATTTGAGAGTCCAAGGATTTACGACAACAGGTACTTTGAGGCAAAATAGAACTGAAAAGTGTCCATTGCCAACGGCCAAAGAAATGGAAAAATTGATGAGAGGATCTTTTGAGAGCTCGTTTGACGTCAAGAATGAAATTCTTTTGGTACGTTGGCGTGGCAACAATGTATGCACGATAGCTACAAACTATGACAGCGTGGCACCTAAACAAAAAGTAAGCCGATGGTTCAAGGGGAAAAAAGAAAACATCGATCCGGAGCAGCCAAATTTTGGTATCAGCAACTTATGTTAATTTATTAATTTCAGAATTATTTCCAAGAGTAACGAAAGTGAATAATAAATATTAAGAAAATGCAGTTGAAAGTGAGAAGAAAATTATTGTTCTTAGAATCTTTCTATAATCTAAGTTATTGTTACATTAAATTCTGTACACCGTGGATGCATTGCAACCATGTACATCGTGCGTTCGGCTTTAATAAAAAATAGAAAAATAGACTCTAATAACAATACCGTTCAGTGATTAAAAATTGTGTGTTTACAATATAAAAAGGACGATCTACTAAATCATATTTACTTTAAGGATTCTATGGATGATGACTTCAAAAAATTAAAGTTGTTCGACGCAGTAGGGCCGGAACAGTTTTGATTGACGGCTTATACATACAATGTCCCTCTTCCTATAAAAGTGGAAAAACTAAATAATCTAAGAGACCTCTGCCTAATGGATACTATAAAAGCACCTTATCATGCATTTTACGAAACACTTTCATCGGGTGACGCCCAGTATCATTCGTTAGATTCTGACGAGTAAAAGTATAAACCTTCTATAAATAATGTTTATATATTTTAAGTAGGTATGTACATTCTATTTAATTTCATTTTTTTAAATAATATATTATCAAAATTATTATGAGAATATTGTTTTTTCATTTTAATGTACAATAATACAGGGTGGGCCAACGAAAAGGTAACAGAAGGGTTTCTGGCTAGAAAATTTTTCTTTTGAGAAATGCAAAAATACGTCAATTTTTATATGTCAAGGGGGACAACTTTTGTCATGATTTTCAACCTGAAATGATTTCATTCCTTAACGCTGTGAGAACAACTTCTAACATTTAAATAGGGATGATAGGACAAGTGATACGTTATTTGAAAGGTCTTTCTTTTCTGAATTCAGTGCACTAGTTTTTTTATTGTTAACAAAAAGTTGCAGTTGCAAAAATGGAAAATGAGGAAATAATTTGAGGCATTTAAAAACTAAACACAGCGCGCACAAGTAGATTGTTTGTTTTTTAGAGAATATTCTTTTTTTTTAATTTAATTTAAGGGTTGTTTACCCTGTACCTAAGGAGTGAAACAATGTTGTCAAATGGTAGTAAAAGTACCTACCTTATCTAAAAAAAAAACAATTGACCTGTCCGCGCTTTTTTGTTTTTAAGTGTCTCAAACGCGTTCCTCATTTTCCATTTTTGCAACTTCAATTTTTTTCTAAAAAATAAAAACACTGAATTCAGAAAAGAAAGACCTTTCAAATGACGTATTACTTGCCCCATCATCCCTAATTAAATTTTAGGGGTTGTTCTCACAGCGTTTAGGGATGAAAACATTTCACGTTGAAAATCATTAGAAAATTGTCCCCCTTTACATAAAAATTGGCGTGTTTTTGAATTTCTCAAACAAAAATTGTTTCTAGCCAGAATCCGGTTACCTTTTTGTTGGCCCACCCTGTATGTTAATTTCAATATAATTATATGATATCAAAGTCATAACGAATAGTTTTTGTTTCGTAACAAAAAGGCGTACCTCGCGTGCAATTTAAAAGAAAAATTATTTATGTGACTAAGGTTTTATTTCTAAGGGCAACCGAGTTTTAACAACATATCGGTATACACGCATTTAAATAATCGCTTAAATTAAATGCATTTTAGCGTAATAAATAATAAGAAGAGTTAACCACAACACGTTTTTACGCTCTCCTTAAAAATGCATATTTCGTAGTTACGCCCTATTGTTACTAAGCCGAGCGACGCCGACGTTTTGTTAGCGATTAGTGTCATATACATACAGTGCTCGCCAAAAAGTCGGCACCAAATGGATTTTTTTTATTTTTGATTTTTAAAAAAACTTTTTACGGCAATAATTTGTGCTAGTCTGAAAACCTATTTAGCCCCTATCAGATATACCGAGTGATTTTTACTTAGCTAGGAAATGGCGTTTTTCGAAATTGTCTCAATTCTAAAAGTGCTATTTTTCGTAAATTAAACAAGATTTTAATGAGATTTCTTCATCGTCTGTCAGTTTTAGCTTACCGAACAATCTCAAGACCAGAAAAAAAATTTTTCCCTTTAACTTCCGCTAAAACTAAAGTTTTAATTTTTTGCAACATTTTCAAATTTTCACATACCAAGACAAGATTTCAAAATTCAATTTGATTTCGTTAAAAACGTTAAAGATTTATAATTGGAAAAAACAATAGAAATTGTTAATTATTCATTTAGGTTTGTTATTATTTACAGAAAAGTAATATTGTTGCATAATCTTTACGTTTTTGGTGAAACATACTTTATGGGAGAAATGTTTTTCAATGATAATAATGAATATCTATTTACGTGTTCTAAAAACCCTAATTTACTCTTGCTGATTAATTACTTTCACAAAAATCCTGTAAATGTTCTTTTACAGTTGCCTAAACGTGCCTAAATGTGCATTTTGTTACTTATACTATTATTATAGTGTGTGCAGTTTAAAGATATTAAAAAATAATACAAAAATGGCATCCTTCAAATATGGTTGGATAAAGGAATTTGAAGGTTGAATAGAGCCGATATCGGGTGATCGGGAGGTCGCGTGGTGGGAGGCGTGCCACATAATATTAGGAGCGAAACATTCGACGCTCAAACACCACTGCACAACCAAGAGGCACCAAAACAACATATTAATGGCGGTACATCTGCAAGCCCGTGAAGAAGGGCATTTAGATCCACAGACAGTTTCATCACTAAAGGACCAAACGAGATTATTAACCATTGCGATTGAAAAAATGAATTTAAACCTAAGTAATAATTTGGATAAAAACCAGGCTACAAATGAAGAAAAATCCATTGCGATTGAAAAAATGAATCTAAACCTAAGTAATAATTTGGATAAAAACCAGGCTACAAATGATGAAGAAAAATGATAAAATATGTACCTAACATGATTTTTAAAATGTAATTTTATTAAATAACGTGAAAAATCATAAATAAATGTAACTGTTCTGATTTAAAAAAAAAAACTAGATTTTTCTTTATTCAGTTTACATGTTTCAGTCAATTAAGTAGGCGGAATATGAGACGGCTGTGGATTGTTTTACTATTTCATTGACTGAATCATGTAAACTGAATAAAGAAAAATCTCCTCGTTTGGGCAACTGTAAAAGAACGTTTACAGGATTTTTGTGAAAGTAATTAATCAGCAAGGGTAAATTAGGGTTTTTAGAAGCCACGTAAATAGATATTCATTATCATTGAAAAACATTTCTCCCATAAAGTATGTTGCACCAAAAACGTAAAGATTATGCAACAATATTACTTTTCTGTAAATAATAACAAATCTAAAGGAATAATTAACAATTTCTATTGTTTTTTCCAATTATAAATCTTTAACGTTTTTAACGAAATCAAATTGAATTTTGAAATCATGTCTTGGTATGTGAAAATTTGAAAATGTTGCAAAAAATTAAAACTTTCGAAAAACGCCATTTCCTAGCTAAGTAAAAATCACTCGGACTTTTTGGCGAGCACTGTATATTGTGTTGTAAATGAATGTTTTCGTTTCATTCCCACAAAGTTTTTTTTGTTGATCTTGCTAATATGAGAAACAAGACTATTTTTTTGATTCCGATAAAACAGGGAAAATTATTTTATGGAAATTTGTGACCAAAACAGCATTCAATATTTTTCTAGACTTAACATCGAACATTATTTAGTCAAATTAGACAAAAAAAGGCCAATCCAGTGAAATAAATTCCGAAGTTTTGAAAGTTATTACAGTTGTTCCTTGGTACTAAGGATTGAAAGGAACAAAAAACTTCGTTGTGGGGCCCTTATTACTCGAAATTTTGAAAACTATTGCTTATAGAGGAAAATTGAACCTGAAAAAAATTCCTACAAAAACTCTCATGATTTTTTACGTAGACCCTAAGGCCAGGTCCCTCGCCAACTTAACACTACAGTTAAATATAATAATAATATTTTTTGTTTCAACCGAGGAATACGACGAAATAAATCAGGCTACCCTAACGTGGAGAAAGGCGACACAACTTTGAGCGAAATTTTTGAACATCGTGGGCTCTGTTGACCATGGGAGACTGCTGATGAAGAATGTTGTACTGCACATGAGCATTCTTTGTCAATACCAACATAAGCACAGTTCTCAAGTACATACTCGTAATAAGAGAAAACATGAAAAACGTCCTCCGCTTTAGAGCCCCCCCCCCCCCCCCCCCCCCCCGCCCCCTTTCTCCTCACGAGGACTTTGTTCTCTACAGTGTTACACATTAAGCCTCCGGAATTTGTTTCACTCGATTTGTCTAATTTCACTGGACTATAAAGACTGTACATACACTAACAAATGCGGTTAAAATGTTGATTGCAAACAAGCAAAAAAATGCTTTCTTTCTTCGAATCGCGTTTTCTTTACTGTTAATTGCGGGTTTATTTTAAGGAACATTTTCACTATCTGTATTTTTTATATAAAAGTGGTTCATTCACATTTGTTCTACGCCGTTTGATAGAGAAGAAAAACAAACCATAATCAATTCCTTTCATTTACTTTCATTTAGTAAAAATTTCTTGATTAGGCAGTTTTGAGCCAATAACCTTTGTAAAGAACTTGTGTCATGCCCATTAAGATTGATGAAAATAAAAAGTAAAGACTACCGAAATATTATTCGAAATATATTGATTTATAAACTGAACCAAATGCCTACACGCCGTTAAATATGGCATTTGAAAGCGAGATTATTAAAATAAACTTACTCCCCTCATATTAGTTAATTAGATTTTCGGGTACATTTTTGCCTATGCAATTAATGGAATGCAATAATTCTTGTTAATTAATAAACGAGAAACGACTTAGATTTTCACTTTAAATTATACTACTTGTCATAATTGGAACGCACAAATTAAATGTACGGAAATAATAACGGAAACAGTTTTATTACTTTGTTCGAGGTAATGTTTCTTGGATTTTTTCTTTTGAACTTGAAAAAGAAACTTTAACTTTTAATAGGGCAAGAATAACTGTAATCCTTATCATTCAAACCTATCAACGAAGAAATTAATTGCAGTGTGCAACCTTAAAGCATATTTCAGTTATGTTTCCCAGGCACTTTTTTTGTAAAGTGTATGATGTGTAAAGAGATCGCGGTGATGAATACGGCCCAGTTTTCCGTTGCCCAAAGAGCATTCTTTCCATTACACAGACTTAAATAGAAAAATTCTAAGTTAAGTTAATGTAGTGGAATATTCTTCATTCACTTAATTAAGTTAGAACTGAGCAAAGAGTTTGTTTTGAGTCTGTTTGATCTAAAGATAGAAATCAAACTACTACAAAATCAATCCTGCGGGAATTGGAAACCAATGTGTTATATGAGTTCACAAACTTCTCAATGCAAAACTAAATATCACAGCTACGAATTGGAGACCTTGGCCATTGTTGTTGTGGTGAAGAAATTTATAAATTATTTATATGGTCAGCAATTGTAATGCACTACGTCTCACTTGGACAAAGGGAGACTTATCCCATAGACTTGGAAATGGCTAGAATTTCAAAATATACCTTCGATGTTGTGTACCGATCTGGGAATCAAATGAAGCATGTTGATGCCCTAAGTAGGAAGCCAGTCACAGTCAATTTGATTCAAGACTGATTGGTTGCAATGTCTGCAATAAAAGGACCATGAGTGTTCGAGGTTTAGAAAAGACATCGACAAAAATGAAGATTATTACAAAATGGAAGAAGATACGATTTGTAGAGTAGTGAATGGCGAAAACAAGTTGCTAAAACCAAAGGATGTTCATTGGAGAATTGTAAAACAATATCATAATGACAACGGACACCCTGATTGCAAGAAAACTGTGGAAGCGGTAGACCAGAAGTATTGGTTTCCAAAGATGAAGCAGTTCATACTAAATATGTGAATACCTGCATACTCTTGTTTGTGTGTGAAGAAAATTGGACCTACGGGAACATGTAGAGGTTATTTACATCCAATTGAAAAACCATCCCACACACTGCAATTAGACCACACCGGTGACACATACCTTAGTTGCAGTTCATGGTTTCACTCAATTTACTTGAATTGAACCTATTGAGAATAGCAGCACACAACTAGTAATGAAGTGGCTTCAATTAGGTGCTAATCAAGTTCTTTGGTCACCTCATCCAATTATCAGCGATTGAGCAAGTCTTTACTAGTAAGAAAATGAATGAAAACATTAAGCATGTCCTGAACGCCATCGCAAGTCCAAGAAGTAATAGACAAGTGGAAAGGTTCAACGCTACCATTCTTAATTCAATGATTACAGCCATTGGTGAGGACTATGAATGGGAGAACAAAATTTCTTAAGTGCAACAAGGTATAAATATTTCTAACAGGAGAGAACGCGGTTGTATTTTGGATGTACTGTAATCGCATTTGGAGTAGGCAATGTAATATATTTTGAATATGTGTGAATTAATTATATTGATTACGGTGGGTTCATTGGAGGCAACAAAGGTAAAAGTAATAATGCCTCGTCTTTGTAGGGTAGTCTACAAACACAAAGTATGTTTATTTGCTTATTTCCATTTTGTCTATGTATCTTTTCCTTAGTATGTGTAACATACGATATTTTGTAATGTAGTCATTGCCAGTTGATATTTCATGGCGATTTTGTTTTGTTGTAATGGTGTTTTACTTAACGACAAATATACTGTTACCAACTCCATTTGACATTACATAAATTGCATTACCAGACATATTAATTGCCAGAGGAGAAAGTTGGCGATACTGTTCTTCTTATATCTACGCATTTGTCCTTTGTTTTTTTTTTGCAATATGAACGGCAAAGTTTTTTCTTGATCGTCTTTTTCTTACCGTAATAAAAGCGAACTATTAATTTAATTAATCTGTGCTTTTATTTTATCCTACCATAGTTGTCCGCAATATACATATCTTTTGATTCACAGCGCGAAAAAATGACAGATTTATAATATAAGAACATATTTATACAAAAGATTGATGTAGCTGTGCATGGGAGTTTTGATTATTTTGCAGAACAAAAATAGCTAAATTTAATTTTCCTTGTTTACTTCTATTAGTACAACGTGGAAATGTAACAATTAAAGGTGAACAATTGACGTTTCGCTTTTATCTAAGCTTATTCATAATTTATGTTGATATGCAATTCTGCAACAAGTCTAAAAACAATGACAGTGTGTACAATAAGGATAAAATACAATTGTTTGTGACGCCATTGAAAGTGTTTTACAATTTTACATTTAAATGTCTAGACAATTGTCGAGGTGCCAAACCCTTCCATATATTGTATTTTATCCTTATTGTACACACGACTTGTTGCGGAATTGCTTATCAACATAAATTATGAATAAGCTTATATGTATAAAAAGCGAAACGTCAATTGTTCACCTTTAATTGTTACATTTCCACGTTGTAATAATAGAAGTAAACAAGGAAAATTAAATTTTGCTGTTTTTGTTCTTCAAAATCATCAAAAAAATAAGAACATCTCTCTTATCGGTACCAAAACGTATTTTTCAAAATGATTATGAAGGCCACACAAAAAACTGCTGAATAAAGACTACACCTAAAATAAAGTTGAGTGCTAACGATAATTTTGATTTAATCTACTGTAATGAGTGCGATAATCTATTCCACCGGTTCTAACTGACAAACATGATATATACATGACATGCATTAATCGTTCTCTATTGATGAACCCTGTATTTCGAAATTTCATTTCCCTAAATTTCCATATAATAGAGAGATGCGTTATTATGTTATCCATCAGTTGTTAATGGAATAAATTAAAAAAAAGGAAATTACTATTGTGTCGTACTTAGAAATTATATAATATAATAGGTATGATGACTGATTTTGAAAAACTATTCCACGATGTTTTTAGGTGTCTGTTTTATACAAAATAAATTTTAGTTCTGAAAAAAAGTTTGATTTTTAAGGAAAAATTAGCGTTTCAACTAATGCGACTTAAACTTCGCGCCAAAACGCTAGAATAGTAATGGGGTCTGTGTGTGACGTCACAGCTTCGTAAACACTTGACAGGTGCATGTTTACATGCATTGTGATACATTAATTAATTATTTTGAGCGATTAGTAGTCATGAATTCTGATGTGTATCGATGGTGTGCGGTTCCTCAATGTAATAATACATCGATAAAAACTCCGAATAAGTTGTTTATACACGTTCCAAAGGATAAAAAAGTGAGAAATACGTGGCTAAATCTTTCAAGGCGAGACCGACAATCTTCAAATTCTGTAATTTATTTTTGTGAAGACCATTTCGATGTAAGTATTCACTTCATTTACTACTTTTATAATGTTTGATGTGTCTAGTAAACATAATGGAGGCTATGGAGGACGAGTAACTGATACATGCTTGGTTGAATCATGTGATTTTATCAAGTGTTTAGAGCCTGGTATGCGTGTGATGGCAGACAGAGGTTTCAAACATGTCGAACAATACTTACGTATGCAAGGTGTACAACTTGTGCGACCTCCAAGTGTTGTCACTGGAGCCAAATTGTCTAAAAGTGAAGTAAAAGAAACCAAGCAAATAGCTAGTCTAAGGATTCATGTAGAAAGGGTAATTAGACGTTTAAGAGAATTCAATATGTTAAAGCCACATGCATGTCTAAACACAAATTTTGTAAAAGTACTTGATGAAGTTATTGTAATTACGTGTGCTCTTATAAATTTACAGTATTTATCGTAAGCCAACCACCACAGATGCTCTTATTCCGATGGACTCGATTCACCCCTTTTCACATAAATTGGCAGGCCTTAATGCCCTTCTCAGAAGAATGGTGGTCATTCCCATGTCGCCAGTTAACTTTCAAAAAGAATTGAACATTATACGTCATATAGCTCTAAACAACGGTTACAACAGCAATTTGGTTGATACCCTTTTAAGCAAAATCACCAGATCCATCCACCCTACTAGTCTCATATCTCATAAAACATCTAAGGACAAATCAATTTATCGTTCTCTCCCCTTTTATCCAAACTTGTCCTATCAACTTAAGAATATTTTCAAATCCCACAACATCTGCATTTCTTTCTCCACTACTCACACCCTCAATTCTATGTTAGTTCACAACAAAGACCCTATTAATTTATTACAGAAATCGGGTATCTATCAATTATCCTGTCAAACCTGTGACGGTTTCTATATAGGTCGCACTGGTAGATCTTTCTCTACGAGATTCAAGGAACACCTGAAAGCCATCAAAACTAACAACCTTTCCCATAAATCCACTTTCGCCGAACACATATTGGCTTCTGGTCATAATTTTGATCCTCTCACTGATTATAGAATCCTACATCTTTGCAACAAACCTTTCCTCCTAAATGTCCTAGAATCATTGGAAATTACGAAACACAAGAACAACAGTAGTCTGTTAAATGAGATCACCGACCTAGGCTCAGATTTAATTAGCTATAAATTTATCACCAATTAATCATGTTTATTCTTGACTACCACTCGTATCTTGTCAACCTTCAAATTTTGTTACTATTAGATTTGTTCATTGCGCCACCTTTAGTTCATAAATTAAGCTGTCTTATCTTTCCAAGATGGCTATAGACTGTTAGACTTTTTAAGTTGTTATTAAATTTTCGATGTTAATTTTAACGTGGGGCCCTTCAGGCCTTCGTTAATTTGTTCTTTTGTTATTTATTAGTTAATTCATTAATGTTTCATCTTTAATTTTATAATGTAATTGTTCTTGCCCCTTCAGGTGAGTGTATTGGAACCACATGTTACTTATTTTCTAATTTTGTGCTTTTTGTAGACTTATCACTTATTGGATCATCTTACTCATGTAGTTTCTTGTATTAAGCTTGAGAATGAGACCGGATGGTCTCGAAACATGTCGCTTTTCAATTAATTTCATATATTTTTAATCAAGTCAAATTTAAATGTTGCCCGATTGCACACCTTAGTTTAAGGTTAAATAACAAGGTGTTTGCTCCCTTTTGGATTATTTTAGGACTCCCCTACGTTAATCAAAAACGAGGTGTGAAGCCCTAATTAATCCTTTTAATTTTCACTTCAGTCAGTGTTTGCCGTTGATGGGGCTGGCTTTTCAGTACTCTCGGGTACTTATATACAAAAAACATAAACTCTTCATCTTCGCTTCATTAAATTTGTATTTATTAATTAAATATCATTGTCTAAGGGGAGGTTTTAAGTAGTTTTATTAATTCAACCACTACCCCTTTTTGAGCCTCTGACTCCACCATGAACTTAAATTTACAAAACTCACTTATTAAATAAAACTAAGAAATAAAAATTTGTGCATTTTATTATTATAAATATTACAATGTACTTTGGTACAAGACTGGATACACCTTTTCTTTCCACAAATCAGCTATAAGTTTGAGAAAATTATGCATATATGTTTCATTAAATGTCACACATATAATTTCAACTTTCCTATTTGTGCTGTAGTTGTTATCAGCTATGCAAAAGTAACCCTTTTGTAGCCCTATTATCCGGTGATCCTGCTATCATTAAGTACTCACTAGACAACATGAGCCCACACTTCTTTATTTTCTTGCCATGTTCCATACTGACAGTTTTTCGGACTTCATTTTCTAATATCCTACCACGTTTCATGGCAGCTGTGTCTGGAATACTCCCTCCCATTATCAATGCTATAAGAGTTCCATCATTTTTTTTACACCGACTAAATTCATAAGCTCGAGATGCTGTATAGTCCAGTCAACGAACGGCTGAAATCGAAATTTTTAATAACCCCTGCAAACCAGATATTTAGATTTAGATAGTACCCCAGGTACTAAATCCAAATTTGCAGGAAAAAAACGTCCGGGAAAAGTGAAAAATTGATAAGAAAGTGTGGAAATTCCTGTGTATTTTGCTTCTTTCACTATTATTTAAAAAACGGTAAGTTATATCGAAAAATTTTCAGTATAAAAGTTGTAGAGCGGAAGATTCTACGTTGGAATAAGTCATTATATGATAATTTCGGTACGGTATTTTCGACGGAACAACGAATTTCCCGAACTGTCGTCTTAAAAGCGTATTTCGACCGAGAACTCCAAAGCGGCAGCAGCGCTATTCTATACGTTATACGACACTGTTTGTAGAAGCGAGAAAGAACCGTCGCATGGAAAAGGATAGAATGTTCAGTAGGGTAGCGTCGTTGCCGCTTTGGAGTTGTCAGTCGTAGCATGCTTTTAAGACGACAGTTTCGGAAATTCGTTGTTACGTCGGAAATACCGTACCGAAATGATCACATAATGATTTGTTCCAACCTAGTATCTTCTGCTCTACAACTTTTATGCTGAACATTTTTCGATATAACTTATCGTTTTTCAAATAATAGTGAAAGAAGCAAAATACACAGGAATTTCCACACTTTCTTATCAATTTTTCACCTTTCCCGGACGTTTTTTTTTCCTGCAAATTTGCATTTACTACCTGGGGTACTACCTAAATCTAAATATCTGGTTTGCAGGGGTTATTAAAAATTTCGATTTCAGCCGTTCGTTGACTGGACTATAATTCTACCATAACTCAGTTCAAACCAAAGGTTGTGTTATGGTGCTGTTCTCTGGTCTCTACCTCTATTTGCGTAATAGTTTCATTAGACAGTACTAATTTTTCCAAAAATATCTTGCAGCATTTCTCTTTATATTTCAGCACAAGTTGGTGCATTGATAAACTTTGAATAGTATCACAAATATAAGCAGATTGATATTTTAATAGCTCACAATTATCGAGTTTTCTTTTCCTTCCCATATCCAAAAACTTGTCAAGAACACTACTATTTGATAGTAAGCTAGGTGCACCATTTGACAATTCCTTTGCTGTCATATACTTGAGACTACTTCCAACCCTGGACAGTTTGGATTTTTTCCAGTAACATGCGACAGCTGTACAAGGTGGCTCTTCACTCCGCCGGTGGATCAACATGAGGAATGCTATCGAGTGCTTGCAGCCTCCTTCACACGCAACACAATCGTGACATTGCACAGAGATAACAACTTCTTCTTCTTCGTCCACTACTGCTGAGACAGCGTACAATTTCGCATGTACTTTGTGTTCTGGGCAAATCTTACCCTTTACAATACAAATGTTTCCATCACGCTTTAGCTGTACATAGCTCACAGCGTCATCACCATATGATGGTCGTGAAGATCTGAAATTAACAAAAAGTATTAATCGTATTATTTTTCCTTTTTTAATTGAGGTTATAAATAATCGCCTTTAGAGATCAAATAGGTAAATATATGTATTTTTATGGAAATTACAGTTGTAAATTATGTCTTGATTAATAAATATAAACAATACTCACATGGAAGTTTTAATATTTCGAAATTCGGACGAGCAGAAGTCGTTGTTTAATGCAAAAAATCCTCCCAACATCAACAAGTCGATCCTTGGCAAATTTGAGCTATTTGCCTTGATGAATCCTTATTCCATAGCAAACTTTCGTTTTTCGCACTTTTGGTAATACAATATTAATTTTATAACTATGAAATATCAGGGCGCAAATAATATCGAAATGAGGGAAACGAGCCAACAAGTTCGAACGTTAAACCATAGAAAAAAAAAACAGAACGTCAAAATAATGCTTACGAAAACGTGACGTCACGCGCTTCCCATTGGCGTTTGATCTAATATGGCGGATGGTCACGTTTTGTACTTTTATTTTTTCTAAAATTAACTTAACCGCAGTTGTAATAAAAAATAAATAATTTTTTTTAGAATTCCTCAATTCTATATTATTAATTTACATCATAATTTCGGTGATTCTTTGTTACTGTCATCATGCCTATTTAATGGAACACGATGTTACAGTAAGCCAAATGATAATTAATTGGCCACACCTTCACTATATGTTTGCATCTTGATGCAACCGCAATTTGCATGAAATTAAAACCGATATACTCTGAAATGATGCGAAACAAACAGTAATTTAATTAAGAGAGATTAAATAAGCTCCATATTCTGGATGTATGTCAGAATCGTACGCATCCGTACGCAATTAATAAAATGAAAGCTCTGCGATGGATATCGGGAAAGCGAATCAAAATTATCGATTATAAACCAAATGTAAGTAAATCAAATTTAATCTTTATAGTCGCATTGAAATGAAGCAACATATGGGAAGACATAATGTTTTCAATTTGTACTTTTAATAATCTAAATTTCTTCCTGACTAAAAGACCGTTCCCTAAAAATTACGTATCCCTAAGATTTTCAGCGAAACGATCTATTGCTTTAATTTCCATTTTCAATTTTGCGGTTCTTATCCCATCTCTCAATTCGCATAAGAATTAGGAAACGAAAATAAATGGTAAGTTTAATTTATGTAGTTCAACAGACCGCCATACTTGGAATCGCACAATTCGTTAAAGATTGAATTAACCTAAAATTGTCTTTTTAGCAATTGACGTGGCAACTGGGTAATCTGATTATTCGGGTTTATTCTAATATACTGGTAAATTCTATAGTTATTGTGTCAGTACAGCAATGAGTGTTATCAAATTGCTTTGTACATAAATTGTATCGAATTACTATGGCATTTTGCCTACATTGTTACCTAAAGCTAAACAATGTAGACACATACAGCACATCCACTATTTTAATTAGTGCGGTAATACATATAGTTTTAAATCATCATTATGCTCATATAACGTTTCGTACACCAAATTAAATATGTACACGTAATTTACAACTTAATGATGATTGATATTAGATACTTAATCTAAAAATTTAATAATTGAATTGTTTTAAGAAAAATATTAACATTATTGCATTAACCCATTAACGCCTGAGTAATTTTTTTTTGAGTTTTTTGTATTTTCTTTCATAACTTAGTTGTTTAGATGTAATATATGTAGTGAGAAAATACTTTTTTTTTAAGATTAGGTCAAAGTTCACTTAGTAATAAGGTGAGCCCATTTGGGCGCGCTAGGCGCATTATAGGAGAAAACGATTTATTAAAAAAAATGAAAAGAGAAACCAACATATGTCTACATTTACTATTAAAAACATTATTTAAATATTCTATTTAGTGTGAAATCTCTTAAAGCATTCGACACAAAGCAATGTTGCTAGATCTACTGATTTTTCAGTAGATCTACTGTTTTCGCTATTAATCTACTGTTCTACTGTTCCTATCAAAAAGTCGTTATTTTAAAAATAGATTGAAATTTTAAAAAGTTCTGGTTTATCATTTTGTTAGAATAAGAATTTGTTTAAATTTTAAAAAGATAAATAGAAATTCAAATTTTAAAAATCAAAAATTTTCGTCGGTAATGATTTTGGGTAAGAGATAGCGCGAGTATAATTCGCCTCGCTAAACATTTTCCTAATTTAATAAGGGAAGATCAAATTCAAATACTAGATAATGATTAGGCTGTTACGTAATACAACTATTAATTGGACTGCTGAAACTAATATTGAAGAATTTTGGAATTCCGTAAAAAATATGAAATATGGCGACGGAACACCTATGTTTCAAAATTTAGGAAATTTTGCTTTTGAAATGATGAGTTTACCTCATTCGTCTGCTAATGTGGAGAAAATATTTTCCCATGTGAATTTATTAAAAACCAATCAAAGGAACCGTTTGTCAACGTCCAGTATTATTGGGCTTTTACACACAAAAGCCTATTTAAATTCAAGAAATCAGTCATGTTTTTCAATCGATTTTGACAAAGATATTTTAAAATTACATAAATGACTTGTATAAAAGTACACATAACTTATCAGGATCGGGTGACGAATAAATTATTATTAATAGGATACTTTTTATGAATTTACTTATTGTTTTCATTAGTTCTGTAACTATGTTTAGACTTCTGGATTTAATAAATATGTTTAAAAAAAATATACTGCTATTTGTTGCAATCTACTGCATTTTTACATTATATTCTACTGCTTCACGGCAAGGCGACCTGGCAACACTGGTGTTGAGTCAGTTGTCAATAGTTTTTATAATTAGTTGTTTGCTGTCCTTTGTATTTATTTATTGCGCGAAGTTTTTATGAGTGCAGTTTCGCCGCATCGTATTTTACTTTTTTATTAATATAGTGATATTGTAAATACAAAGGCATTCCATGGTGTAACAATAGTGTATTATAAGTGACTGTAGCATGTCTTGTTCGTCGATTACCGGTGGTCCCTCAACTTTATCAGACTTGTGCTTTATTTGTAAAAGTAGTATAAAGGAGGGGGATGTCGTGTTGATAAAAGAAAAAGGAATAGCAACTCTTTTCAAGTCCAGTGTTTCTAGGGAATTAAGGATCATAATTTTTTTAAATGCGCAAAACAAGTGTCCGTGCACAGTGCTTGCCAAAAGAGGCACAACAACCCGAAATTGATAGCAGCGTATCTTCGTCACCAAAATTTGGGCACTGCACCTGCGAAATTAACAAGATCTTCTACCGAAACTTTTGATTTTCAACACTGTTGTTTCCTTTGCGTAGAAGAGATAACTAACACATTCCTTGAAGCCCAGAAGAAGGAGAAGGTGTCGAAAAGGAATAATGTGATAACTGTGGAAATAAATTCAATGAAAAATCAAATATTGAAAGCCGCCGATATCAACGAGGTGATGAATGGGCAATGAAAATTAAACAACGGATTGGGGAACAAGAAATTGATTTAGTTGCACTTGATGCAAGGTACCACTTGTTTTGCCAAAGAAAAGTGTACGCAGCGCCATCCACTGGACATAAAAGAGGATACCGACCAGCTTGCAATGTGGAACGGGCAATGGAACATATATATTCATTCCTTCAGGAAAACTCTGAAGAATGCCAGTTTTCATTAGAAGAGCTGATAAGTCAAATTCCTGGGGATTACCGTCCTGACACTCGAACCATTAAAAGTCATCTGTTTAAGAAATACCAGGAAGATATAGTCATTGCTGAAAGAGCGACCAAAAGTACTATTGCATGTTTCAAAAATGTTGGGCACAAAATACTAACTTCTGCTTGGTATGAGAGTAACAAATTGGGCCCTGAAGAAAAAATGAGGGTATAGAAGCTGCTGCTGAACTCATGTTTGGAGACATGCACAACCGTATGAAACAAATGAATGATAATTTCTTGGAAAATGTAGATTCAGTAATCCCCAAATCAGTGTTAAAATTTTTTGAAATTCTCATCCTCAAAGGGCAGCGTAGCTGCCTGGATAAGTGGAAAAAGAAATGTGTCGCAATGTCCCATGCCCTAATAGCTGCAGTTCGACCTCGTTCGTTTTTATCCTCACTTTTACTTGGAGTTGGTGTGTATTTGTACCACAAATTTGGATCAAAGCACCTCATTGAACTGCTGTCATCTCTAGGCTTCTCATCTAGTTACAATGACACCTTGTCCCTAACAACATCGGCAATTTTACGCCCTGACAAGCTAGAGATCGATGACGGTGGTTTTGTGCAGTTCGTATTTGACAACGCCGATTTTAATGTCCATACATTGGACGGTTCAGGCCCTTTTCACGCTTTGGGAGGTGTCATGGCAATAACTCCTCGCGCTTCAATGAAACCAGACAATAATATTACCAAAGTAAAGAAATACACTGCCTCTGGTCTTGTGGAGGTTATTGCGTCTATAGAGCTTCAAACTTTTGATAAAACTTTCTCAAAAGGATTGGCGTCCATTACAGTTACAGATTTGAACACTATCCACCTACTTCACGATGATGAAATAGTCCCTTCGGCTACTGATATCATTTGGCTGTATGGAAAATGCTTGAAGAAAAAAAATGTTGCAGGTTGGAATGGCTCTATGGAAGAGGCGATGAAGGATAAAAGTTACGAACAATCTAAGGTTGTAAGCCTTCCATTTATAAACTTCCCCCCATCTGATCCAGACACGATCTTAACAGCTCTTCTATTTGCCAGGAAAAAGTGTAATCAAAAAACTTGTTTTGTAACTTGTGATCAGCCTTTGTACTTGAAAGGTAAGGAAATAGTTGTAAATCGCCTAGATTTAGAGAATGTTGAAATGAGGCTGGGAGGCTGTGATTATGAGTGGCAGTGGTCTGAAGGAACTTTTTTGCGACTATTTACGCAGAGAATAGTGTGGAAAAGATCATGTCCGGGCATGCATATGGACGAGCAGTGCGGGCTGATATTTTAACTCGTTTAGCATTGGCTACTGGAATTCTGGAAACGATGACTTTCAAACATGAAAGAGAGGCATCTCTTAGATGAATGGCTACTAACTGATGACAGATCCGTGATTTTGACGTCCCAAGAGAACGACAATTTTCAGAACGTTGCAACAAAATTTCGAAAGGGTCTCTCCAAAATGGAAAGCAATGGCCCCACGGCCAAGTTGTGGGTACAATACTTTTTTCTACTCCCATACTTTAATCGACTTATTAAGTGTAATTAGATTGTATCGAAATGATATTCATTTCGATACAGATTTTCATTATAAAACGAGTCAATTAGCCAATAGCTGTCAAGCATTTTACTTGATTGCCATAGTTACAGGAGTTTTTGATATTTGTCAAAAATTTTGTTCGTTCTTTTATAATAATTTTTGTTTAATTAACACAGGTCGTAGAAAAAATAGTGTATGCAACTCTCATGTAATGGCTATTAATACACTCGCACAAGATTTATGACACTCGCCAAGGCTCGTGTCATAACTTACCTCGTGCTCGTGTATTAATAGCTATCATTACATGCTCGTTGCATAATATACTATTGTATGGTAACCATTAATCAAACAATTTATCGAAGCAGAAAGGTCAGGCAACTGGGTTCTTCATCTGACAACGATTCAAAAAATGCTGCCATTCTTTCATGCGTCAGGCCACATTTTCTATGCTAAGTGTGCACAGTTATACCTTCAAGACATATTGACCTTGAAAGATAGAATGGATCCTGTGGAATATGTATAATAAGTTCACAAGTGAAGGATATTTTACGATCCGGCGGACAAGAAAATTCTGGTCTGGTATTTGGTCAGATATGACCATTGAGCAGACGCTCATGAAGACGATGAAATCCTCAGGCGGCCTAACCAGAGGACGTGGCATTACTGACACTGTCCTCCTTCGTTGGACACTAGGAATGATGTATTTGCAGAACATCTGCAGCGAGATAGAAACTTACTGTGGCACTGAATCAGCAACCTCTGAGCAACATGTTGATACCCGGCCTTCTCGTATTATTCGAGATGAAGGTGGCACTGAAAAACTGAGACAATGGTTTTCTCAACATCTTCCATTTCCTAACACAAATTGTCTAATTTCGATTAAAAGTGGAGTGATTGCACCCGAAAATGTGAACTGCCATATGTCTCAGGAGATTGGTATAAAGCTGATGCTCACAATCGTCAATAATAATTTTTCAGAAGTGAAATTCAAGCGAAAAGACAAAGTTGTGACGCTTGGAAGTGTTGTAAATTATGTGAATGTTGGCGAAAAAAGGGTGACCATTGATCCTCTGACGCTATTTCATAGAATGTACTTGGTAAAACAGACCGATGAAGACATAAAGTCACCATACCCGATGTCCTTATTTACTGATGAAGGTATGCGTCGAGGCACTAAATTGTCTCTATACACAGCTTTTACACCAATTAAGAAGGATGAAATACAAGGAAAACATCACTTTTTTGTAGTTGATGGTGGGCACTTACTCCACAAAGTGGTTTGGCCCAGCAATGCTACTTTCACAACTATAATAGCAACTTACATAAAATATTTAAAGTCTCACTATGGCTCAAAGGTTATGGTAGTTTTTGATGGGTATCCATCAGAGGCAGGTCAAAAAAGTACAAAGAGTAGTGAACGTGGTCGTAGAGTTAAGGCTCATTCTTCCCCTGATTTAATGTTTGAAGAATCAAGTAATTTAACCGCGTTGGCAATTCAGGGTAATAAGATAAGATGAGATCATCTTTTATTTGTTCAGCGATTATACAAAAGGATAAATACTAATCGTTACAAAGCATTCTCAATCGTATGATTAATGTTATTGTTATTACTAGGTCGCGGATTGTTATGATATGTCATCTTTTTTTGTCAAGGTCCTGAACAATTACCCTGTACATAGAAATGAATGCATTTTTAACACTATTTTCTCATTTTAAACTTTGGTAGCGGATATTTTACACTTTATGACTTTTTTCTGATAATCGATAATATTCTCGTAATGTTTGAAAATGTACTTTAATTTGGAGAATGGCAATTACACATTTAAATGGTTTATTGGTGATATGGCACCGGGTGGTATCGGAGAAATAATTGCGGAGGAGGATGATTTAAATGAAGAAGGTAAATATTAATTAGAAAACTATTCCAAACTATACACTTTGTAATTATTTTCAAATGTGCATGAAACTGTATACCGGGCATGAAACAATGACACATTACTATTTTTAGTGGGAAACAATAAAGGAGAGGATGAGGAATCTGTGACATTGCAATTTACAGACAGCGAGGAGAGTGAAAGTGGTTCCGAATACGGTGTGGACAGTGACTGTCGAATGGAGGAAGAGTGTGATGAATAATGATGTTAATAATACTATGTTACGATAATAAAGTTATAGTATTTAATAGTTTACTTTAAAAAACTTATCCCCATTCAAATGGTGTGGAATGTTATGTTTATACGTTACATATACTTATAAAAGGGTAAAAAAAAAATTTGTTATGCTTCGAGCACCAAAACATTTTACCCCAAAGTTGTCTATTATTTTGTAGAAAAGCTGGTAAAAGGGCCGTCAAAAATGCGCATTTGTTTTGTTTTGGAAGGAAAGTGTAGGAAATTTCCCCTTTATTTTCCCAATGTCTTGGTCAATTTTCCTACTTTCGCCGAGATTTTCACAACCGAAGAGAGGACGAAGTTTGCCCTTTCCAACGATGCGAAAAGGGGGGGGGGGGGGGCGTCGATTTGGATTTCGAGATAATGGATGACAACCGTAGCGCAAAATCGGACGGCCCTATTGCCAAACAAAGGTATCGTAGATGGCCGCGTCTTTTTAGCGACCATTTCGGCAAAAACAATTAGGACCCATTTCCATAACTTTAATCATTTCTGAGTATAGAGCGTTGCAGTAATTTTTTAAAAATGATTTTTTTAACGATTTTTTCAAAAAATAAGTATAGAACAATATATATTGCTGAATTCAGAAAAAAATACTCTTTGAAACTCCATAAAAAAGTGCAAGTTTATCTTATACAAAAAATGAGTGCCGCCAGTTTAGCTTACAGCGGAAGTGACGTAATGAAAGGTAATATGAGCATTTTCCTCCTTGGCCCGAATGCAATCGATTGGCGAAAACCGCATTCCGATAACTTTAATCATTTCTGAGTATAGAGCATTGCAGTCATTTTCTAAAAATGATTTTTTTAACGCTTTTTTCAAAAAACAAGTATAGAACAATATACAGGGTGATTCGGGAGGAAATGGAAGTATTTCAGACATGTTCAGGCAGCTAAAATAAGCAAAATAAGCTCATATGTTCAAATCCGATTTTCATTTGTTTCAGAGATAATTAGGTTTTTCTTTTTAAAAGCGACTCAAGTTAAATATGACAACGTTGTCATATTTGGCAATTTGAAACAAAATATTAATTAGGTTAATGTCATAAAAAGTGACAGTTGTAGTTGTTTTACAAGATTACAAAAATGCCTCATATTTTCAGTGATCGACAATATGCAGATATGATGCTTGTCTATGGATTTTGTAATAGCAGTTCTGTTCATTCAGTAGAAGAGTATTGACGTCGTTTTCCGAATAGAAGAATTCCTAATATAAGTGTTTCAAAATGTTTTTACACGTACTAGCGAAACTGGAATGTTTCCAAGTGCACGTATTGCTTCTGCAAAATTTGATTAACTTTATAAAAAGAAAAACCTAATTATCTCTGAAACAAATGAAAATCGGATTTGAACATATTAGCTTATTTTGTTTATTTTAGCTTCCTGAACATGTCTTTGAAATACTTCCATTTCCTCCCGAATCACCCTGTATATTGCTAAATTCAGAAAAAAAGACTCTTTGAAACTCCATTAAAAAAGTGCAACTTTATCTTATACAAAAATGAGTACCGCCATTTTAGCTTACAGCGGAAGTGACGTAATGAAAGCCGAAATGAGAAAAAACCGGCGATCCCTTCTCGACCCGATATCACACCTCCCAATGCGAACCGTCCAGATGGTACAGTGGGCGATGATCTCGTATAGAAATGAGACGTTGTTACCGAAAGCGCCATCAAGATGTAAGGGAACGTTTGGGATTTTTGTTTCGCAATTTTGGGGTTTCCAACCCGTGTCCCTCGCTTGTGAAGCATCGGAGGGTATTTTTCTTCCCGGGACGAAAGACACCACCCTCAGCTACCTAAAAATATGTATGCTCCGAGAGCGTATCTCGCACCGTTCGCCTTCCGCGAATGTTTTCCCTTAGGAGAGGGTGGGGGGTGAACCGGGGAAAGGATTTTCAACAAAGCGCAAACCAAAGAAGCGACGTCGGGAGTTATTGAGGTATTCGAAATTTGGGGAAGTTATTAAAATGAAGGAAGTTATTAGCGAAATATACGTTAACGAATGTTTACATTATAGTATATCGTACCCTATATGTATAAATACGTACGTTACGCGTAGCTATATAAACATAATCCGTAATTGCGGACCCGCTCAAATGACTTTGAATGTACTACAGATTATGGTACTTGAATTGTTAAATTAAAATACTTACCCCCGTGTAAATCGTCTGCAATGTAATTTTTCGTTAATAAAATACCAACATTAAACATTGCCTAAAATTGCAGACGCGGTCAAATGACTTTAAATTTGGTAAAATAAATGGTACTTGAATTGTTAAATTAAAATACTTATCCCCGTGCTAATCGTCTGCAATGTAATTTTTCGTTAATAAAATACCAACATTAAACATTACCTAAAATTGCAGACGCGGTCAAATGACTTTAAATTTGCTAAAACAAATGGTGCTTGAATTGTTAAATTAAAATATTTATCCCCGTGGAAATCGTCTGCAATGTAATTTTTCGTTAATAAAATACCAACATTAAACATTACCTAAAATTGCAGGCGCGGTCAAATGACTTTAAATTTGCTAAAACCAATGGTACTTCAATTGTTTAATTAAAATAATTATCCCCATTCAGATCGCCTGCAACAATTTTTTTCATCACGTACATTACAATAACAAAATAGTGTACTGAAAATTAGCCACGGTCAAATGAACTCGATGAAAATGAATGCATCTTTAATTGTTTAATTAAAGTACTTATCCACATCCGATTTGTCTGCAATTTTTTTTTCGTAACATACGCAAAAAGAAAAATCATTAACCTGAATTGCAGACACGGTGAAATTACTTTGAAAATAGTCAAAACAATGCACCTTCAACATCGTCTGCAGGGTTATTGCACCACCGAAATCGTCTGCAAAAACATTTTTGACGTTTTTAATTTGTCGTTTCGATTCGTACAAGAATTATACGCGGTCAAATCACTTTAAAACATTGATTTTTATGCACAAAAAAAGGGTTGTTTGAACGGGTCTAGGACAAGTCAGCGCCGCCGACTCATCGCGGCCATCTCATCACCGAGCCATCTCATCGCCGGCCAACTCATCGCCGACCCATCTCATTAAAATTAAAAATTGTTAGTAGTGGAACAGCACAGCATACAAAAGCCATCAATATCCGTTAATTACTTATAACTAAAAATCATATACGATACAAAAGTACCGCATAGTGGCAATCTTATGTTTAAGTTTAGCATTTTTTTTACTTCCAAATTTTGTTTAGTGTTGCCATTTTGTATCAATTTAAAAGAAATATACTAAACCTGCAAATAACCTAGATCTAGATGCTTTAATGGCAATCTACGTTTAAGTTTAGCATTACTTTTATTTCCAAACTTTTTATATAATATGAATGTTAATATCAGGTAAGTATGATTCATTGCCCATTAACGCTATCATTAACAATTTAAAGCTCTGTAAAGCTGATTATCAATTGATTAAGATTTAAGGGAATGTTAATGTAATATCTTGATGATCGGTATCGGTATTTATACAAGAAAGTAAAAGAGGATAGGTAACAATGTGCTGAATTTATCGAAAATAAAATCGGCGATGAGTTGGCCGGCGCTGAGATGGCGATGAGATGGCCGCGATGAGTCGGGGGCACTGACTTCTCCCATTCCGGTTTGAACATGTTATCCCCAGGTTCAGAACTTGCGACGATTTTTATGCTATTAATATGTGATATGACCTTCAACGTAGTATGATCTGCAGACGCGGTCAGATCACTACCTAAAATGACGCTGGGCTGCCGCCCTATATGTAATTACTGGAAACGAACAAGTATCAGTATAAATAATCACTGAAGTGGATGTAACCGAATTTATTTGAAAATTTATGGAAACGATCCAGTTTACGAGAAACACATAAATTGATATTGAAACAGACAAAATACGATGAGTTTATTGTCGAGGTATAAGTGATATTCCAGGCGTTATGACGACGCCTTATGTGTTGGAGATGAACTATGTATATCATTTGATTTAGCATCTAAAACTAGAGTTGCTAACCTCGCATTGCAATACCAAATAGAATTGCAATTTTAAAATTCGTTACGTACATAACATGAATTGCACTTAGTTGACAATTTATTTTCAGTTAGTTTACTTCCGTTTTAATACCATTTAATAATAGCAAAGCTTTGAATTGCATACAAGTAGTTATGTTGATGTGAAATCGCTTCTGAAATTTTAATTAATTAAAGGTAAACAAACTAGTACAACAGACTTGTTTACGTTTCTAAATTCAAAACATTAACTTTGTATTCAGCAGATTCAGTGTTTGTAGCTGTTAAGTGTGGTTTCACTTACACACTCTGGTGGTAGCAGTGAACCCTTTTCTAAACTTCCGCAAATTATGAACCCTTGATTGATTTAAAACGTTAAGCTGTAGTTCAATACTACGTTCTGTGATCGACTAACACCGCTGGTAAGGGTCTTTACAATTTAAAACTTGTTAACATACTTTTAAAAATGGCACAAAACTTTCCTCTCACACTACTCATCAAAAGTATTTTTGGAGTTTGACTAAAATGTAGGTCATAAAGGGACTACTTAACGTTTTAACATCTGAGAACAATTAAATGTTAATTGCCACACATTAAGAATAGATTATTGCGCACAATGCATTTAAAATGTTAAGTATTTTCAGTATTGTAGGGTAATAAAATTAAAGGCACTTTATTAAACATTCAAATCTTCAAGCATTTTGTTTTATTACTGAGGTCGTAATTTAAATTTTACTATTGCCCTTTAGACATTTATTACTTAAGAAAATAAATTAGTCTGAAGTGTGGAAATCCGTATATAAAAAACCTTCTGAGGCAAGTCATATTTCAGTTTTAGGTTATTTCATCATAAATATTTTGGCAACGTTTCTTGGTCTACCTGCTATATAAGTACAAATAGTGACATTTATCGAAGGTATAACACAACCAAGGAGTATTGCCAAGGAACCTACCGACAACAACGATAAGGAAACTATAATTGTGGGGGAAACAACAAAACAAACATACTGTACCAAACGCAAAAGAGATATAAAAAGCGGAGGATATAAGAAGGGAACAACTCCAGGAGAAAATAGAAAGCTGCGGCGGAAGGAAACTCCGAGGAAGAGACAGCGAGAGGTGTCTATAAAACACTAGAGAAAGCTAGAATAGGGACAAGAAGGAAGAAAGGGATACTACGAGAGGGGGAGATACGTAAGAGAGGAGCTAAAAAGGAAATGGGGGAGGCCTTCAGGTAGGAGATAACAACAAGAGACGTAGACGTGCAGGATCAGGAAAGAAAGGGTAGGAAACGGGAGGGGAATATGACCTATGACGGGATAAGGTCCGAAGGAGTGTCTAGATACCTAGAAGGGAGCTAAGTAAGAGAAATAAAAGAATAATAACAAGATTGAAGTGTAGAAACGAAGAAAAAAAATGGTGCAGTGAGGAAATGAGAAAGTGCAGGTTGTGTGGGGAGTGGTTGCATTTTGTGCGTCGAGTGAAGTGGGAGACTAATAATGCTAATGTTAGGTTCTCCATCTAGTTGGATAATGTCCAAAGTACGAGTGTGGGAGTAATACCCATCGAGAATCAGCACTCATGCCGTCGTAAGCTTGATAAAGTGCTCAAACGATTTAGTAAATAAATGTTCCTGTTTACACCCTGATTGATGGCATTCTGCTATGGTTCCCGTTGGTGCACCATCGAGTAGCTCCGATTTAAAGTTCTTGCGTGAAAATACTAACATCGGTGGAACAAATCCACTAGCTGCATTCACACAAATTACCATGGTAACAAGTGATCCTCTTTCTCTCTGCTGAAGTCATTCCACGAACCCTTTCACTTTTTAATGAAAGTATCGCAAAACGTTTGTACTGGATGTTGGTTAACCCCATATTACATATTCTTGCTGGGTTTTCCTTAATTTGTTACAACGCAGGTTCTAGGATATCAAAAAAGACGTGCACGTTTTGTTGCATAAAACCTTTCATCCTTGCATTTGAAATTCCGTGTGGCTTTCTGAATGTTAAATTAGGGTGAGAAACTTGCGCAGTCACTTCTTCCCAGTAAGTTATTTCTTAGAGCGAGCTGAAAAGCAAGTCTTCGTATGTCTAAGTCAAACCATAGAGGCGTTTGTCCATTTCTAAACAGTACAGTGCACTAGGCTATTAGGGACATAGCAATCTGCAAATTTCCAATATATGCATCTGACAATTTTAGTATGTTGAAAATTTGGCATGTTTTGGTATTAACATATTGGCTGACATGTAGACAACGTTTATAGACAGTAATCACAGTAACTGGTTTATGTATGGGGATGTAGGAAAATTCATACCAAGTAAGTTGTTGAAGGTGTTACAATTAGCCAGTAAAAATTTTAATTGTGATACCTATTGGAGCTAATTGTGACATCTTAAGTAAATCAGTGTAGGAAAGCAATGCATGCAAAGTTTCAACTGTGACTAAAATGTTAGGTTCAACCTTATCTTCATTTGCATCGACCTTTTGCACTAATCCAACGTATCTCTTCACTATTTTGCTTCGCGTCACATAATCTACTAAAACATAACAAGCTGCCTTGATATTTTTAGGTTTCTCAAATTCTCTTTCGAATCAAATATTCTCTTTATCTTCTTCAACTAATTTTTCAAGAGTGTCGCAGTCACACAACATTGTCAGGTTGAGATAGAACTCGTTTCAATATCTTCATTATTATCACTATCCGATGATGTCTTTTGCATTTTTTTGTTTGTAGATACGTTTGGTGCAATTTTAGATTTGTCGATGACTTTGTTTTGAGTTTTTTAAGGTTTCTAAATAATCCTCTCGGTTAATTACGTCTGCAAACTGAGTTGCTCCAATTTTCTTGCGTTTGGTTACACCTACTGAACGACCACAAGATATCTTTTCAAGAAGCAGTTACTGCTGTTTATGATTTGTCTTGTGCCTGGAGAGTTTTTCATGATCTGGCAGAACCGCTTTTCTACGTAATTTAACATTAACTAATTTTTCTAGACTTTTAGTTTCATGTTTTATGTAATCCCTTAATGTACTTTTAGGGACATTAACTTGGATGCCTTCTCATACACCATTTCTTTACGCTTAACAGTATTGACGGCAGATACCATTGATTGCTTATCCCACTTTTTTCTTTTATTTAGTGGAGCCATTTTATCCGAACAAAAACTAGCGTCAAATTTATAGTTATTTTTAGATGCCTAATACAGTGCGACATTGGGAACATCCACCTGTGATATATTAGGGCACATTATACGTTGAGGTTAACAAGGGTAAACATCAAATTAAAATTAATTATAAGATGTTCTGATTAATTAAATGAGAAAAACAATGCCTATAGATGAACACATTTTTAAAAGGTCAAAATATATCACGTACCTGTTTTGTTAAAATACGGATAAATTGCGTTGGCTGTACAAAACTCCAAACACGTGCATTAATGTTTTTTTTGTGTACTACTGCCATTAACTTGCTCGCATTGGTACTAAACTTTATTAGGAAACTGTATGGGCGTTTGCTTGACGAACTAAACAGAATACTGTGTTACAAATTTATTAGTTTAGCGGCACCTGTGCGATATAATTGTATGCAAATCGCATGGCTTGGATATTTCTCAGATTGCATTATTTTGGATAATGGTGTACTCGGTACTGAATAGTCTGCTGGAGATAAAATGACCTTACAATCGTTATTTTCAGGAAAAGAAAAAGGAATGATCATTTCTTTGATTATTGCGACTATTTGGTAGAAAGGAATGGTGAAGTAGTTTTGAAAAATTGTTATCAATGTTATGCAGAAGTATATACAGTTAAAAGCATGACGTTATTAATCTTATTTCATAGTGTATCCTTCCTTTTCAAAAAGTTACTTACGAATAATAGTACTTACTCTTTAATGGAACATTCGCTACAGATTGAATTAGTATGGAGAAGTTCGATAAGAGAAGCCATTATCGCACGAGTCCAAGATACAAGTTAATTAAATTTTCAAACAATGAGCGATGAAGAAATTCAATGTACCCCACCTGAGCTTCGAGAGATTCTTGAATTGGGCTACAGAAAATAATATAAAATCAATTACAGAAAATATCTTAATTGCATATTTTAAAGTTATAGCGTTATAGGGAAAATAAAAAAAAGCTCGACAATATGGACAAACTATTCAATGCAGCGTACAATGTTAAATATTAAACAAAATACGGATATTTCCAAATTTGCCAGACTAATTGCGTCATTAAAAACGTTTTCACAAGAATATCAACCAAAAAAATCCAAAATATTAGAATGCAAGCATATTACAAAATTTCTTAGCGAAGCACCTGACAATATACAGTGTTCGCCAAAAAGTCGGCTTCAAATGGATTTTTTTTTATTTTTGATTTTTTAAAATAACTTTTTACAATAATTTGTGCTAGTCTTAAAACCTATTTAGCCCCTATCAGATATACCGAGTGATTTTCACTTAGCTAGATTTCCATGAGATTTTTCCATCGTATGTCAGCTTTAGCTTACTGAACAATTTCAACACCAGAAAATATTTTTTTCTTAACCTTCTTTACGTTTTTGGTGCAAGATACTTTATAGGAGAAATATTTTTCAATGAAAATTAATATCTAGTTACGTGGCTTCTAAAAACTCTAATTTACGCTCGTACCTTCACAAAAACCCTGTAAATGTTCTTTTACAATATTGTCTAAGTAAGGAGAGCTCTATTTATTCAGTTTACATAATTGAGTCAATTAAATAGGCACAATATGAGACGGCTGTGGATTGATTTACTGTCAAGAAAAATAACGTAATTATTTTCATGATTGACAGTTGCTTTGAAGATTGTTATTTTCTGTTTCCTAGTCATTTTTAAATTTATTCAATTATAAATTAATCAAAATGAATCATTATTTAACTAAAGAAGACAAAATCGAAATTGTTTTGATTGTCGGTGAGAATTAATGTGGAATCATTAATAATCAAATAAATAGTAAATTTGTTTCAGTACCTACAAACAGTACATTACACAAATCATTATTAAACTAATACAAGGCACTGAAACCCCACGGTCCAGTTCAGTTCAAAACTGTTTTTCAACTGGGCCTTGATTCATAAATAACTAAACGAATTAGACTATAATACATTAAGAACAATGAACGCACGACAACTGATCAATCGGCTTGAAATTTATGTATAAAAGTAGGTATTAGTAGGAAGACTTGACGGTCTCCGGATACGTACATACATTTCACTGATTTTGAAAAAGACTTTTAAAGTAATGTATTCGAAACAGCTTATAGGGTATATTTTTAAGTTCTATCGATAATTTATTACATATATTACTTATCATTAGACCTTTTTCTTCC
Organism: Pyrocoelia pectoralis; assembly: GCA_036250285.1. Lineage (NCBI taxonomy): Eukaryota > Metazoa > Arthropoda > Insecta > Coleoptera > Lampyridae > Pyrocoelia > Pyrocoelia pectoralis. Next base: position 46,934,064 of record CM070075.1, read on the forward strand.
GAGAAAATCTTAATTTTGAGAGGTACCTGCATTTCCTCCAGAATGACTTTTTTAATGTAATAGAGATCTTCGCAGAAACATGTATTTTCAGCAAGATGGTGCTCCAGCGCACAGTACAGTTGACGTTCGTAATTTCCTTGATTATCTTTTTCCCATGGATCGGAAGATTTTCGGAAATTCCTTGGCCTCCGCGCTCTCCGGATATAACACTATGCGATTTCTTCTTGTGGGAATACCTCAAAAATGAGGTCTACAAACGCAGACCTTTCAGGAATATTAACCATCTGGAAACTATAATTAGAAAATGTGCCACTGAAGTATCGCCTATTATGTTGAGGCATGTTTCAAGAGAAACTAAGTACTTTAGGGTTTTCTTATGCAAAAGATGATAATAGGCGAGCTTTAATGGAAAAGCCGCATATAGCATCCATGCGTGTAAAATTTTTGCGGAGATATACCGACAATTTGGCAAAAAATAAAAAACCTGTAATATTTTTAGATGAAACGTGGATATTTGCAAATGGTTGTTTTACGCGAAGCTGGCAAGGCAGTAGTATCAAAACGGTAAAACGTACTGTTGGAGAAGGCAGCAGGTGAGAAAATAAAATTGTTGTTATGGAATTATATATGTAATGCTTTACAGATATATAGTACTGCATGCAGGAGGAGAAAAAGGATTTGTTGCAGATGCTAGTCTAATTTTTAAGTCAAAATCAACAACCGGAGACTACCATGGTGATATGGATGCCGATAAGTTTGAAACTTGGTTAGTTGAACGTCTCCTGCCAGCTTTAGAAGAGCCTTCGATTGTTGTGCTTGATAATGCAAGCTATCATAGTAGGCAATTAAATAAGGCACCTTCATCTGCGGCCAGGAAAAAAGAGATTCAAACATGGCTAACACAACACAATATACCATATCCAGAGAGTGCTTTGAAAGTAGAGTTGTTAGATATTTAAAAAAAAAAAAAACCTGATAAACATTATGTTACAGATGAAATTATTAGAAAAGCTGGACATGAGGTGTTGCGATTGCCTCCCTATCACTGTATTTTCAACCTCATTGAAATATACCAACCACACTAATAACATTATTTTAGAGTACTGGGAAGAGAACGAGTGCTTGATGTTAGTGACATCACTTTAAACATATGTTTGTCACCAGAAGACGATGCCGACCTAGACGACGAGTAGATAGACAATTTCTTTTAAATATTTATAATTCTGCGATTTTTAATTATGCAATAACTATCAATAAAAAAGTAATTTACTATGTATTTTTTTAAATTTGTATTAAAATATTTAATTAATAGGTGAGTGTGGTGATGGCAAGTTTATTAATAATAAATTTATTCAAATAAGTTTTTCACTTTTTTTTAATATGACAAAAGATACTACGCCAATGAGTGCTTCCGCGCTTTATTTGGTAACAAAATTTAAATGGCGGCCATATTGCCGAGGTCTAATTATTCGTGAAATACACTATAGTTCGTGTTACTTCGTTTTTTGAAAATTGTGTATTTCGTCTTAAAAATGGCGGTCGAATTAATTTAATACGATTTCCTTCACACTCTTTTTATATTAATATACCTTTATCAACCATCACTGCATCACCGGAATCTAATTTATTTATAATGTTCTCACTACAGAAAATAGCCTTATTACTGATTCGACCATCATATGCTTTACTTACATAAGAGATTTCCCATTCCCACTCAGATGTGCTACTCAACTTTTCCGTACATATTTCGACTACTTTTTGTTGTTTGCTTTCGGATTTCTCTCGTAACAATTTTCTTCTGTTTTGTTGCGCCAATGTCGATGCTACCTATTATCATTTGCCTAGCAGTTCGTTGGTCTGTTACGAAGGTATGTTCCTCTGAAGGTGTTGTTTCGTTTTTAAGCGACGTACATTTAAGAAAATCACTTGCAAGTCGAAATATTAAACAAAACTTACTTACAAGACGAAACTTTTCCAACTTGTTTTCAGGAATTTTTGGGTGATACTTGAGACGGTTTTTGCGCTTTAATTGTAACATTGCCTTCATTCGTTTTGATTCTACTATAGGAACAGATCATTTTTTGATTTAGGTATTCGCTTTTTTTTAAGTCTCTCTCTCATATTTTAACCTGTGTCGGGTCATCAAAAAAATGTCATCATACCTTCATAGGTTGGCAGCTTGCATCTTCAGAGTGATGATTTTGATTTTATCATTAACTCATGCCACTATTACCACTATCACTATTTTATAATGTACTAGTAATAACTCAATTCTAAATTCGACTTACATAGTAGCCTGGACGTTTTCCTTGCTGTCACCTAAATTGTACATTATTAAGCCGTTTAATAAAGAATTACAATTTTTCAGACGTGCAGTTTTAAAGTATGAAAGGATATTACAAAAATTTTCCATTTCTCGCATAATTCAGTCGTTATGCTTTTGCCTTAACCATATTTTTCACAAATATTTAGTCATTTTCTCACTTCTTTCTTACATTGTATGCGTATAACCTCCACATAATGGCTCGTAGAAAGAATTCATAATTCACTTTCTTTGCATTTGACTAGATTACCATGAGACAATATCAATTTTTTTTATTATTCTTATAATGTATTTTTGCATATAAAAAGGAAAAATTCATCAAAGTTAACATTTTGAACACGGCGTGAATATTTTATACAGCATTTGTAAGTAAACGTTTTGTAGTAAGGTAAAATCCGCATCTAAAATAGAATTCATGATATTTCCAGCATTCGGAATTCAATTAAAAGTATATACAAAGTATTCGAGTGTAAAAAAGTTTTAGCATTTTCAATCGAGTAATCGAAATGCTACAACAGGGAATTAAAATACATAATAGTACAAAAATTTACTTTTGAGTGACATTAAATTGAAGTCTTTTGAATTGAATTGAGGAAATATTTGACATTTCATGTGCCCTGGTGGTTAACGTTAGTGGTTTAATAGCAGATAAATATGGATTGTATTGATTTTTATAAACTCTCAAATGGCATAAACGCCGCCGTCCCTTCCATCCGGTGGAAATTTGAATATTTAATAGTGTAAAAACATTCACAGCTTGTTAGTGTATCGTTGGTTATCACTTTTATTAAAATTAAAGCATTATTTGCTGGACTGTGAATTATTTATTTGTTTAATTAACTTGTTTGAACGTGTGGTTCATCTATCTACTAGACTGACATCAAAAGCTTTACGACCATGAGATATGTGAACCTTATTATCTAATCGAAATGTAAAGCAGTAACTTAGCCATGCACCGTAAGAATGGAGTCTCTGTAACGCTGATTCGCAGAATATGGACTGTTTTGTACATAGAAGTGAAAAGTATCCTTTTCATCTTCAGATTCATCTCACGATGAGACGACGCACCACATACTTTGTGAGTGTCCCGTGCTTGTCGAATTGAGACGATCCATGTTGGTGGTATCCTGGCCGGACATGGCTACGATTAGAGCCGCGTCCTCTTCCAGCATCCTCAGATTTATCTCACGTGTGGTCTTGAGTGACGTTGCAGGGTCGGACGGCTCGTAATCAGGGAGGCAGCATAAAGGGCCCGAATAGGCGGCCTGAGTGCGTCTAGGCTTCTGACTACCCTCCCATCGAAATCCAGAATAAACTAAAGTACGCGACACAAAAAATTTCGAAAAAGTGTGCAACAAAGTGAAGTTACAGTCTTTCCTTTTTTGAATTGGGGATGAGAGTGCAAATAATTTTAAACAGTTACCAACTTGTTAATACGAGTTACAGGCACGGGCGGCTATCAGTTTGAGCATTGTTATTATAATAATTAATTACTTCAGTGAAATCGGTAGGTATATTCAGTAAAATTTTGTCAGTTCCTAAACTTTTAACAAACACATCAATTCCCTATTATTAAAGACTTATGGACCAATCGTTGTATTTATCTTAACAAGGTATCAAGAATTGCTTTACAGTGTTCGTTCAAACGTGTATTTTATCGAAATAAGGCTATCAATTTCTTAAATTGGAAAATATGTGTTTGTAAACACGTGAAGCAGATTATTTAATAAACGAGTAGAGTAAAGGTTGTAATTTACGCTCTCAAATTTATTTAATAAATAAAGGCGATCATTAGGTAACTAGATCCTATTCATCAGTGCGTGCAAATGGCACTTTAATTAGCATTAATTATATGTAGGAATTGAAAATCGGTTTTAATTAGAAAATATGTATGCACTTACTTCAAAATGTGGTGTTACGATAATAGGGCGTTAATACAAATATACGTAATGCAGCGAGCATAACACGTAATACATAGTGAGAAAAACAAATCGCGTTTAAAATTTGGCGCGAAACAGTAAATTGTGTCATTAATAAGTGCGTTCGTTTTTGCGTTCTGTACACTCCTTTTGCTCTCAAGTGTTCGTTTATTGGTCCACATAAAAAAGTGTTTACACCGTAGCGTTCGTTTATGACATAACGTAGTAAGTGGAGTGTGCTCCATGTACTCCCGCCTAAAAGACGGTGCAAACAGAGTAGATGATAGGTTGATCACGTGACCGCATAACTGTAACCTTAAAATTTAAAATACTTCTTGTTCTTAATCTAAAATATTCACTCTTTGTACAATTAATAGCTTTCTGTTATGTTAAATAGTTTTCTTCCGATTGAAAAATGAACAATAATATTGCGATTTCGACGACGAAACGAGAAAAGTCGTTACAGATGCATATGGGAATGTGATTTTATCTTCCATCAGAAGTAAACTTTTATTTGTTTGTAAAGTTATTTGAATAGCTTCACTTTAAGACGGAACACTAGTTGCTGTACCGCCCACGGTGGCAAGCCGAATATTTCAAATTCAATTTGATCAAGAGGCCGACGACTCTACCAAACATGGAGAGGTAGGTAATTGTGATTGCAGTTCTGACTAGTCATTGATAGTGTTTGATATTACATACTATTGTGATGTTAGGTCGAGGCATCTCTTGAGGACGACAAAACTTCAACACAACAAGAGGAAAAAATCATTGGACTCGAGCAAATATACTGTTGCTGATTGAAAGTGTTCATAACAAAATAAACGACTTCGACGTTATGCTCTCAAAAAAATTGTGTGGGATAAAATAGCAGCAACGATATCTCAATAAAGCGGAAATAAAATATCAGGAGAAACGTTTGAAACAAAATGGAAAGATCTGAAAAGAACTTACAAAGGAGTGTTAAATCAATAGAACCGGAAGAAATAAAAAACCTGGGAATATTTTGATGCAGTACATGACATCTTATATAAAAGACCTGAAATTAACCCGGTTGTAACAGCAAGCAGCTCTTCAGGTGTATAGACTAGAGAAGAATCATCCTCTGGAGAATCAACACCAACAGGTATCAGAACACCGTCACCGGCAAGAGGCAGCGATTTTGAAAGAGCACGCAAACCCAAATATTTTGTCCTAATAATGCTAAGCAGTTTGTTTTAATACGAAAAAATGTTTCATTTACTAGTGTTTTTCTTACCTACCTAATACAAAGTTTGTATTAAAATATCTGAATGTTATGTAACATTGCTAGTGAATTAACAATTTCTTGACGTTTGGCTATTGCTAAGTTATTTCTTAATTCTACGTTTTCTAAATTAACTTCTTCTAATTTTACGGTCTCCATGTGTTTGAATCTTCTAAACCGACCTTTAAGAAGAGCAAATGCATTTTCAATCATTTTCAATCACAGTCCGTGATTTACTCGGCACAACATTGAAATTTTGTTGTTGTCGATATAAATGGCTTACATCCTTAAAGGACACCATTAAATAAGTTTGTAATGGATATGCTCTGTCCCCAATGAGGTAAAACTCTCCTACATCTATATGTTTTGTACTTATTTTATTGTACAAATCTGACCGTCTGAATAATGCTGCATCATGTACAGATCCGAGAAGGCCTGTATACACGTCAGTAAATAACATATCTGCATTACATACAGCTTGCAGCAATACAGAGTGGTATACTTTGCGGTTAATGTAGGAAGTGTGATTGTCCTTTGGTGCATTTATCCCAATGTGACTACCATCAATGGCTCCAACCACTCCTGAATCACTCCATTAGATATGTTGGTAAAGAATTTTGTAATGGCCATCGAATAAGACGATGTTGCAAACTTAACATTTTGGCTGCCCCTACCATATCTATGTCGTTTACTGCCGGAAAATTAGGCGTCCACGAAAGGGCACCATAGTCTCATCTACAGCTATTGTTTCTCGTGGAATTGCCTCGTTGGAACAAATTTTTTGATAATATCTTCCACTTTATAAAGTCGGTTATCTTTACCTTCGACGTCATTATTCGCAAAACGAATTACTTTTAGTAGAAGTTGGAAACGATTTCTGCTCATCACTGATGGATTATTGTACAGCCAATAGTCCGAAATTTTAGGATACTTGACTGTACATGACTAAACCAAAAACTTTTTAATTTCTTGTTTATTTGTAAGGACCCAGCTTCCACTTACAGTACCAACTGTAAAGCCCAGTAAAGGGCTAGGTGGAACTTGATGTCAGACTGCCGTCACGCGAGAGAGGCCTTCAGAGGACCATCTCGTAGTCTGGCGCGTTTTTGCACAGGGCTATCCAGAAAGAACCTGCGGCTACTTGTGGGCATACTTTCTGGGCACTGTAAACTCAACAAGCACATGCACCGCATGGGCTTGGTTCAATCACCATCCTGCAGAGGATGTTACACAGAAGATGAGACGGCGCAACACATACTTTGTGAGTGTCCCGTACTTGTCGAATTAAGACGATCCATGTTGGGGGACTCCTGGCTGGACATGGCTAAGATTAAAGCCGCTTCCCCGTCCAGCATCATCAGGTTTATCTCACGTGTGGGATGGCTTGAGTGATGCTGCGGGGTCGAACGACTCTAATCAGGAGGGCGGCACAAAGGGCCCGAATAGGTGGCCTAAGTGCGCGTGGACTTCTGACCACCCCTCCCATCGTAATCCAGAATCCAGAAGGACCCATCTTTTTATTCTGGCTGAACGCGTTATATTTGGCTTTTGTAAAAGCTGTGCACCGTTTCTGTTTGTTTCTGAAACTATAATTTCAAGAATCTCGTCAATGAAACGTTCATAAACATCAATTGGACGTAGATCATTAGAATCACCTGAAAAAATATGTTATATATTCAACGAATAAAAATAAACATTTAAAAAATATATTATTACCAGGGTAAATGCTGTGATGATACATGTATTGCTCTGCACCAGAAAAAATAATGTCAGAACGCAAGTATGTCTCGACAACATCATGCCAATCCTCATCTTGTAGTAGGGTATTTACATTATCATTCTCTTCAGTGTTTACTTCATCTAAATCGTAATCTAAACTATGTATGCTTAGAAGACTACTACTGCGCTACTGCTACCATATCAAATTCTGAATTTAGATACTCTGTAAATAAATAAATGAAAAAAGTAATTTATACGCTTGTAAAAGAGAACCACCCCCAGATAAAATTCCAACAACAAACATGTATTTTTACTACATACCTGATCCTGAAGACGAAAAATCTTCCCAATCTTTGATTTTCTCTGCGATTTCCTGCAGTTCATTTTGTGTTAAAATTTGCTTTTTATACTTAGTCGCCCAGAACTTATAGAAGGTTCATCACTCATATTTGTAACAGCACACACATAATTTACTAAAATTTATATTTCTAAAACACCTCTCAGTTTGCAGGTTCCAAAAACACTAAACATAACCCATAAATCGCAAAATAATATGTATAAGAACCAACTCGAATAAATAAATAAATAAAAATAAATACTCCTGTACATTACGATAAGATGCTATATGTTCAATTACTCATATTTTTTCAAAAAGCTTAAGTCTATTCACCACTCAAATGTTTTTCAGAAATATAATAAACAACAAAAACCTATAACTTATGGGTCAGCGACAAATGATCACAATGGGACACTATATGGAACTTGTATATTGGTGATGTTAATTCAGTTTTACGTAAGTTTTCATTGCCTAATTATTTATTTTATTTCTGACCGTGATATTATAGGCTTATCGTCATAGTTACGATATCAATAAAGAGTGTCATAACTCCCTTGGGATATAAAGACGCTATAATTAACAGCGCAGGACGCTATAATTAACAGCGCAGTCGTTAAATTTCCGCTACAAAAGTAGGCAACCAGTGATGTTATTTATCACAATGAGTTGTCTATATGATCAGTATGCCACAGTATAAGTAGTTAAACTTAATTCACAGGCCAAACGAAAATATCTCTAATTTAAACGTATACTGAATGTGATTCACATGGCCTCCGCGTAAAACGTGCCTGTGTATCACCGGTGATTCACATGGCAGCCAACGTGTTAATTGCATTCACATGTTACACATCTTGTAAAGGACTGCCCAACAAGTGGATTTACTTATTCCAAATCAATTAGTGATGAGCATAGCAAGACCAAGACCAAGACCGTGCCAGTCTTGGTCTTGGTCTTGGTCTTGCAAACTTAGTCTTGGTCTTGGTCTTGCACCAGTCCCGTTAGTGTTGGTCTTGGTCTCGATCTTGCACCACCGAGTCTTGGTCTTGGTCTTGGTCTTGCTACAAGAGTCTTGCATTCTTGCATTTATATGACAATAGCAGACTGAAATTTCAGTAAACAGATGTTGGAAAATGACGAATTTGCTTTTTTTGAAAAAGAGCTATTTATAAGCTCGAAACGTAAAAAACTTTAAATGTGACGTACTACTTATTTATAAAGTTAAAAAATTTTAATAAATGGTTTTACTTCTCCTTAAGTAATAAAATATAAATAGAAGAAACCTCCACTCTGTTCAAAATATCAAAATAATAATAATAATAATAAATCAGGCTTGACCTGAGTATCGAAAGAAACCGAAGTACATAATAATAAGAATTATATTTATTCGCCAAAAGAAATACAAAAAAAACCTTTAAAAATCAAATTTTTGTGCTGGTGAAAAATAACTTAACAATGATGATTCAAAATGAAAATAAAATTTATAAAAAAGTTACACTATAAGCAATAATCAGGAAAAAAAAAGTTGACTCTTACGACATATTATTGTTTAAATTCATCCTATTGTTGTTGCCCAGGAGTTTATGCACAACAACCAGCGCGCAGATTCATTATTTAACCTATTTCGGTGCTTTCTAATTACCAGACTTGCCCTTGAAAACAATCTTTCTGCAGGAACTGATGTCGCAGAAATAGATAAAAAATCTTTAGCCATTGCACCTAATGTAGGAAACTGCAGCTGGTGTCTCCTCCACCACTGCAGAATGTCTTCGCCTCTTGGTGCCCTTGGTTGACTTAAGTAGTCTTCAAGTTCTCTCTTCAAGCTCTGTGAACCACAAGGGGATGGTGTAGAATACAATCTGTTGAAGTCAACTATATCATCATCCTCCTCATTAATTTGCCGTTCTTGCGAAGCATGTGATAGTAGATTTGAAATTGGTTCTTTATTTTCATATTCTGAATAGATCTGCTCGAACTTTTGCAGACTTTCTTGCTTCATTTCTGTTCCCCAAGGAGTTAGGTCAAAAGTATCTGATTTATGTCGTGGATCTAACATTAATGTGGCGCAGTATACCCAATTTGTAAGCCTATAATGTTTAAGCATTTTATCACGTGCAGCTTGAAAACTTAAAATGAGTTTTTCATCTATTTCTGTACGCTCTATTTTTTCGTCAATTTGTTTAATAATTGATTCTAACTTATCCACTAAAAGATTAAATGATACAATTACCATAGGCAATGTCGCATATTTTCACCACCAAGTTTATTGGAAAGAATTTTAAAATTAATTAAAATTTTGTGAATTTTTTCAAATAATGTCCATTCTATCTCCGAAATTTGGAACTCTTTTAAATCAGGTACAATACCGCATAATGTCATAAGACCACCTTTTAATTGCAAAGCAACGCCAAGCATTTCATATGTTGAATTCCATCTTGTTGGACAATCTAAGACAGGACTAAGCGTTGTTGGCACCCCTGCAGTCTCACATGCCGAACGGAACTTGTTCTTCAACATTTCGCTTCGTTTAATTTTACTAAAAATTGAACGTAACTTCATTACTGATGTTGATGAATCGTCAATGTGTGACACACACTCCTGGTCGTCTTCATCTTCACCTTCGGTAGTGATTTCTTCTTCGATCTCATCATCATTTTGAAATCTTACGGTTTTCATTAAATCTTGGACTCCTAAGTTTAAAATGTGAGCCATGCAGCGGAAATGTTGATCATCTGGATTAAATTCTGGTAGCAATTTCTTCAGCTCAGTCATGAATTTTGTATTCGCTGAAGCATTGTCTACGGTGATGCCTTGAATTTTATTAAGTAAATTAAAATCTTTCAAAGATTGGTGAAAAATCTTGGCGATATCTTGTCCTGTGTGGCGGCCGTGAGACGGAACAAAATCAAGCACCATAGATTGATAATTCCAATCATGATCTATGAAATGAACTGTAATACCGTAAAAAGTACGACCAGCTATAGACGTCCATCCATCAATCGTGAATGACATTTTTGACCTACACTTTTCCAGACGATCTTTCACTTGAGATTGAAGTTCTTCAAATCGCTGCTTTACTTGTCTTCGCAGAGTAAATCTCTTAGGAAAATTGAGATTTGGGCAAATCATGTGAAAATAGTTCTGTGTCTCTTCGTCATCAAAAAATGAAAACGGCAGATATTTCTTGGTTATCCAGTCTACTGTAACTGCAGTAAAATCTTTGATTTTCTTTTTTCCCTGGAAATAAAAAAGAAATTATGTACTTTCAAAAGACGTAAGGTTTCAGATGGTAGTGTAGTATAGTGGTTCAATTAATTACAAAATAAAAGCTTAAGTTGCATTGTTTTTTAAATCTAATTATTCAAAAATTAATTGTTTCCTCATTTATTAGGGCAAGCGTTATCAATTATGATTGTCTTTGGTAGGTACTTGTAAATTAAAAGTTTTATTATACAACTAAATTAAAAAAAAATGGTTCAAATAAACCTTATTTTTGTTTAAAATACATTACTTAGGCTATTAATTTATTTGATTTTCTCACTAATATAAGCCCGAGGTTACTCAGTTTCGATTATTATAACTTACAAGTACATACAAGATATAGGTATATAAGATATATGTATCTATATGATAGAAATAGGTACCTACTTACCTGATTAGGAGCATCGAAAAATTCTAAAATGTTAGACTTTGGTCGATTTTGTGGAAATAATTTCTGGAACTCACTCTTATGCGCGGACTGTAGATGCTTTTTCAGTCCGGAAGTATTTCTGTTTTTCATTTTAATTTCCACTTTTTTCTGCTTTAATCCTTCGCATAATTTACAACTGCCAAGCACATTTTCTTTTTCACCGTCACGTATTTCAAAAAATTCACTAAATTTACTTTTTTTTCTAATAGTTGATTGTTTTGTTTTTGTACGTTTGCTAGAACTTAAATCTGTGTCTTTCTCTGTTTCACTACTAGACGAACTAGAAACACACATGGAGTTCTCTTTGTTCATTTCGGAATTATATTTATAAATTTACACCTAAATTGCAACGCAACTGCACTGTCAGCTCCACGGTGTACTATAATCAAAGATTATAATAAAGTAGGTGCACCGACTTGCGTTGAGCGAATGTCACGCGAATGGTGTCCTGCCTGCCTGTGGGAGTGTGGGTTGTGTTGTATGTTCTTGTCTAAATTGGCTTATTGCACTGACAGTATCCTTGTTTAAGTTTTTAAATTTTAAAAAAGTTAAATAGGCCTTTAAGAGCGGTAAAATAAAAGTATATTCAGTGCTTACGTTTCAACAATAAAAAGCTGAAAACAAAAATGTTAAATAAATAAATCCGTTAATAGAATATCACGCCGTCATTCACTGTTATAAGTCGCACATTGTAGCACGCATCCAAGATTGAAATTGAAACACGAGCCGCTTGCGGCGAGTGTTTCTATGAACAAGTGCTACAATCTAATTAATTTCGATAAAGTAAGTGTATTCATACCACATTGTGCAGTTAAATAAAATGAGCACACGAATTGTATTTACACGTTTCTTTCATGACGAAATTTTCGTCCACCTAAAGTACACATTTACGTATAGCAAGACTGCAAGACTCTTGCAGGTTTGGTCTTGTTCTTGTCCAATTCTTGTAGACGTGGTCTTGGTCTTGCACATTCAGGTATTGGTCTTGGTCTTGCAAATTCAAGTCGGTCTTGGTCTTGGTCTTGGTCTTGCAAAAAGACCAAGACCAAGACTGCAAGACCAAGACCAATATTGCTCATCACTAAAATCAATTGGCGACAGATCTGAAATACAATGGTTCTTATCCATGACTAAATACCAACAATTAAAAATTAAGTTGTACCTTATACTCTCCATGTTAGCTAAATACCAAATCATTATCATACACCCTTTCTCAATGGATATTTCGGGCCGACCTCGACATACAATCTCTCGTTTATCATACACAAGGTGACGTTTGTATAATAATGCTTCAAACGCATCAACATCGATGCGAAAATGATGCTGAAATTGTCTGTTAGTCATGAAGGGTACAGTTACTTCGCTAATTGAACATATTTTTGATTCATTTTCGTTATCGTCGTCCGAATGGCTGTCGAAAAAAAAACAGAGTGGCACCCTCATCTTATTTACCCCGGTGTGAGGTTAGGTTAAGCTATTCAATTACAAACAGAGGTTATGTTGGTGAATCAGAATACCCCAAAACGTTTTATTATTTTTAGCGATCTTTCTACTCCAATTGTCACGTGATCCTTTGCGCTACTCTCTCTGCGTCCGCTCTAGAGGCGCAAAAACGAACGCACCTAATGTGTACTGTACACTCAACGCCTATGAATTGTGGAATACTAGATTCTAGCTTAGAACAGTACTATATGTTCTAAGGATTCTAGTAAGTTACGCAGGCAATACTTATGGAGCGCGCCGCCATGCTTGAGACTAAAGGCGGATTGTCAATACAGGATTAAACGTATATACTATACGTATAAAGAAAGAAGATGAGGCGAGTATTTAAGTATATAAAGAAATATACCGCTGATGCTTGGCCTGACTTCGTAAGTAACATTAGAGTGCATATATCTGCACTATACATGCGCATACGCGAACGTTTGATTTACATCGTGTTCATCACTTTGTTGGTATTTAATAACATTGACCGCCATTTGCACAATAAGGATTATTAATTTTAAGTTTTTCTTATTATGTTTTCGAACCTGTTAATAAAAATATTTATATATTTTATGATGCATGCCATTATGATTAAGTTGGTAGGAAACACATTGGGAGACACAGGGGTAATTATTGACAAGGAAAATAATAAAATTCAATGGGAACATCTGAAACAATTGAATGAAGTTCAAATTAAAAAAGGACTGCACTTGGTAACGAAATTAACTAACAAACATGTTCAGTTTTATAATAACAGAATGAATGTACTTGCAGTCAAAGCAGGGCAAGTGCCTTGCTTTATTTAAAAGAAACTGATTTATTTGCCGCAAGTGTTTAGCGACTGGGAGGTTACAGCCAAATTGTGTTTGATGTTTAATAATTGTGTTGACCTATTAAATTGTCGAAACAAATTTTCTAAATGTAACATGCACAACATCCCAATTGATAACAATTTCATTGTTTTTTTAAAACAGCAATCATTTACATTGATTAATTAAGTTAAAGAATTGAAAGATCTGCATGATAACAAGGTCGAGGAGATAATGAAGTACTTGTTAAATTTCAAACTAATGGGTCGATTCTGAGACAATCTATAAGATCTGTAAGCGAAAATCTATCAAAGTTACAGGGATTGCAATTCTGCGCTACCTATTAGCTACAGATTTCCTTATAGATTTGTAAATATTTACAGGTGTATTATACCGAACCGTATGAAGTTACAGGGACTGTTTATAACCTAACAATTCCGTATTTATGTTTGAAAAAATTCTTTTTTTGACTATTTTTACTGTTTTTGACAAAAGTAAAAACGAATATTGCACAAGTCAACATACTTGTTGGTATTCTTTTGGAAGAGTATGAAAACACGTAGGTTAATTATAAAAGTTAATATAAATTGATGTGCTTTTCTATATTATTTGTTTATTTGTTAGAAATTTTATGAGAATTCAACGGAGAAGAAAACCCATTTGATTTAACAAATAATGAATGCGTTTCGGCAAATGTTTCGCCTTGATAAAAATTCGGTTTATCAATTTATTAATTAATAAACAGTTAATTGCCCCACACTGCTGAAAGACACATTTTGCCAGGGATTCCTTTCCCGACGCAACGCAACGCAACTATAAAATTATATGTCGTAAATTTGTATGCACATTATTTACAAATAAAAAAGATACTACTTCATGGCTTATTAAGAACTATTTTATATTATGTATAATAAAGAAGTAGAAAATAGTAAATTTCTAAACATCCGGTTGTCGCATAAACTCAGAATTGTTAAGAATTATCTCACATTTATATAAGCATGAAGTTAGCAATCTATAAAAAAGAATCTGTAAGACAGGATCTTATAGTGCTAGTCTCAGAATAGCGATTTTTGTAATTTCATAAGGAGCAGAGTTACAGTTGCTGTAACGTACAGATTTTGTAGCTTACAGGAGAAATCTCAGAATCGACCCATAAGTCGAGACTTTCTATAAAGGTTTTTTAGCGGTAGCAGAAGCCGCGGGGGATACAGTAATAATCCTAATGCTAAACAATCTGTCAGCGCTTATAAGAGGCCGTTAATTAAAACAGACGAGAGGCTTGCACAGGATTCCGAAGAAAATGACAGCCCAGGGCACGAGGCATTGGCCTCTTATAGGGGTCCTGTCTTATATGCCGATCTCCCTCCAAACCCTACACAAATCCGTAGCAATATTATTAACCATTTACTTAGTCTACCAACCTAAACCATGTTTATATTCAATAACTCCAAATACGTATTGTATTCGCTGGACTTGTACTTGTAATGAAGTGTAACGGAGGCCTGAACGCGTCCCTCCCGCGCTTTGGCTATTCCTTGTCACGAGGAGGGGGGGGGGGGGGGTATTTTAAGGTAATGACTAATGAGTGTCTCGTTGAATATTAGAGAGTTCTACAGGAGTTGGTGATTGACTCAATGAAACACACTAGTACTTCATTCACGGAAAATGCATTCGAAATGATGGTTGCACGATTTAGGATTTTTCGTTCCAAAAAATTTTAAATGCCGGAGAATATTAAAAGCATGTGTGTCTGCATAATAAAAAAAAACAAGATAATATTGCAACGCCAGTTAATCATCGTTATTGCCCACCGTCTTTTGCTGATCATGAGGCAAGGGGCGCATGGGGTTTAGAATTACTCTTGTTACTTGAACACGAAGGACATAAAATTATTTATTTACATTTGGGCTTATGAAACAACTTCATGACAATTTCTAATAATCGTAACATTTGGTTTATTTTCAAGGCTTGTATCGGTTGATTAAGGGCTAATTAATATTTACACTAATTAATTATTGTGACGTTCGTGCCGGCAAGTTTTTATGTTTAGCGAATAAACTACACCGCTGATTTTTGCAAAATTTAGTGCCTCTTGAACGTTTTCGTTCTGCGCACTGTTTAGCAGAATTAATCTGTAAAAAAGGTTAAAATAACGCTCGAATTTCGTTGCGACTCTTTGAAGATATATGGGGTAGATAAAACGCATCACATTTTTAGATTATATTTTATCATTTTTTGGAGATCCAATATTTAAAATTTTAAACTTCATTAATAATGTATAATCGCGCGCATAATTAAGTGTGTAGTTAAAACTAAACGGTAATTACTAAGTTTGAAGGAATACATTTCATTGGATTAATCTAAACGTATACCTAGCACAACTTTGTTGGAAACATTTGCATATTGAATATACATTATTTTACGGAAAACCAAAGTAAAACAGTTACGTAATTCGTCCGGTTTTAAATCAATTAGCTTGGGATTTACTATTCAAAACGAATTTATATTTATTTTTGTGGATGTAATTATATAAATACATCAACATTTCTGATCTGTTCATTTTGAAGGGATCTCGTACGTAAAAATGTTTTTATTTAAATTTAAATTTAGTTAAAAAATCTAACATAATTTTGTTCGGTGTATATTAAATTTAATGGTGTAGTCAACAAGCTTCAATAATTTGGTTATTTATCGTTGAATAAATAACAGATAACTTCCAAAATGAAATAGAACAATTTCAGTTTATTTCATAGTACTTGAAACATTTCCGATAATTTGTTTTGGTAAAAATCACCTTGATTAATATTAACTCACAAACCCGCACAGAGGGCCAACATTCACCAATTGCTTCCATTTAGAGTAACGCAGAACTTAAAATAGTGGTTATGAAGAATACAGTAGAAATTTCACGATAATTTAAATGGAATCATCCTCCTTAATGCCAAAAGGCGTTCAGAGCTCTCTGCTTGATAAAAGATCCCAAGTTTTTACTGACAACACTACCGATATTTCTACTAATGAACAGGTGAAGAGCCCGAAAGTCCTATTGCACTGGTGAAAAAGAAAAACCAACCTTATCGCATTTGTATCGATTATAGAAAAGTCAATGCTATTACTAAAAAAGATTCCCTTATATCAGTACTATATTACATCGTCTTTCTAGTTTCGACATTCGCTCTGCTTCCTGGCAACTTCCGTTAGCTCAAAATTCTAAACCCATCACTGCTTTCACTATACCTGGTAGAGGTTTGTATCAATTCACTCGAATGCCTTTTGGTTTACATAATTCTCCTGCTACTTCTCAAAGGTTAATAGATCAAATATTGGTGCTGATTTAGAACCTTATTGCTTCGCCTCTACTCAGATGATATTATTATTGCTATGCCATCTTTCGAAAACAGTTTGAAGTTGTAACTAAAATTTTCTCTAGATTATCTGGATGCTGGACTTATAGTAGAGTTTGTCAAGCTCCGAAAGTATCCTACAAACGATTTTCGTTTGCAATATGTTGCTAAAAGCGACGACCTATTTTAAACGATCCCCTATCAAAAGAGAAGACGATTTTACTTGGTCGTCCAAAAATCGTGCTGTGCAGGGGGTTGTAAGGGGTGATAGTATGAAAAAAATTTAAAATTTTTTTTTACTTAATCCCCAACGTAAAGGTGAAGACGCGCTGGAAAACTTTTTGTGTGTCGTTGGTACACCAGATTTTTACAAACCGTTAAAGAAAATTAATATCCAGACATTTGAGCGTACAACGGTAAAAGTGTGCTGTAGAATGTAAAAAACGCTTTCAAAAGGGGCAGGAATTTTTGCAGAAAATATTGGCAGCTAAGGAAATGGGACGAAATATGACGATATTTGTAAATTTGAACTAACAACATACCTACCCAATGGCTCTTGCACCTAATGGAGTAATTTCAACACCTTCGAATAAATCCGACTTAGGCGATATAATAGTCTTTCACTTCTAGTAAAAAATATTCTAATAGGGAACCATAAAACATGTCACATATTTGATGGCATGGCCTTAGGACAAAGTCTTAGAAAACCTGCTGGTGCGAAATAATTTGGAGATTATGCAAATAAAATAAACGAAATTGTATTTCAAAATCCATACAATGCCGAAAGAATAGATTTCGTATTTGATCACTATAAAGACAATTCAATAAAAATGTGTACACGAGAGAAGAGGGGATTGAAAGAAACCATACAGCGCAACATTGACAGTATTGAAACATTATTACCTCAACAATGGCATTTATTTGTTCATTCAACATTTAATAAAAGACAACTGACCGACTTTTTGAGCAAGCAGTTATACGAATATTCCTTAAATTTAAAAATTTATTTTGTCACAAGTGGTGGTTTTTGAATACAAAGCAAACTAAGATTTGATGGAAGATTTATTAGTATCTACGCACGATGGTCCTTTTACATATACTCTCTGCAAAACAACAGGGTGTACACTAGGTGCATTGTGGACTGCAAGGATACAGATGTCTTAGTATTACTTGTTCATTTTAGTCAAATATTAACCGCAGAAATCTGGATGAAAGTTGGAGTAAAAGAGGACCAACGTTTCATTCCCATTCATGATTTAAAACTTGATACAACAATGACAAAATGTTTACCCAGTTCACAGCCTTAGGGAAAAAGACATGCTGGAAAACATTTGTATCCTATTACAACTTACTTGCTGGACTTGGTATTGAACGCGAACAATCGGAAGAAACCTTCGATCAAATTGGAAAATTTGTGATACATTTATATTCAACAAACGATAACGTCAGTTCTATTAATTCGCTCAGAGGAATTTTGGTCCAGACCTATTAACAAATTACCTCCTACATTACACAGTCTTAGACAACATTGTCTGCGAGTACATTACCAAACAAAAATATGGTTAAATAGCCCGGTCCCCCAACAGGAAACAATTCTGCCAGATTATGAACAGTCAGGATGGAAATTTATAATAAAGCTGATGTGCTAAAAATTTTAAATGTGCAAAAAAATTGTTTAGAATTCGCGTCATTTGCGTGCTTTAATAGACATTTGGGTGTTTTAATAAAACCGGTACAATTTAATTTTACTAAGTTGGTATTTACCGAATTAATTCATAGCAAATACTGTAGTTAACCTTTAAATAAATTTTAAATTGACAATTTGAAAAGTAGTTTAGTTCCAATCTCTAAAAAATTCCCTAGATTTTGATAATGTCAAATATTTATTTAAAATTGCTTGCAAAAGGCGCAAATTCTAAAAAATAGTATAAAAAACTCATTCATAAGGCTTTTATGGCACTCATCATTAAGAAAACTCGTGGCTGCGCCACTCGTTTTCTAAACTTTGATTCGTGCCATAAAACGTACCTTATGAAACTTGTTTTTTAATATACTATTTTTCCACGTTATTACACAATTCGATGCAAGTAAGACGGTTTTCAAAATTAAAGAATATTTTTACTATTTATTATAAATCCTCCTTCCCCGCTAACAATTTAAGCACCAAATGCATTTCCTACTACAAGCATTACCCTAACCGATTTCCATCCATACCCTCCTTCAACTTTTGTCAGTGAGGATAGTTGGATGCTATTTTGACGAGGATGGAATTGTTTTTGCAAGATCGAAACAATTATTTAAATGACAAACGAAAATGTCCTTACGATAACCATAGTAATGCAATTCCCAAAAAAAGGTTGTTAGCAGCGAAGGTAGAATGTTCCAACTGGTAAACTGATGACAAAGCCAATTCGAATATCATTTATAATTTAAACAAGTACTACTGAAATTACCGGGTAGGAAAGATGAAAAGGAACCAACGAATCTGTATCGATATATCGTATTCGTGCCGTAGATCACGTAGGCCAAACAATGCAATCCATAGAAAATAAGTAACAGAACCAACGAAAACGAAAAAAATGCGTAGGTTTGCAGTTTGTTTAATATTAACTATTAAATGCAAAAATGTTACTCCTTGTGCCATCCAACGGCGAAATATTGGACTAGCGAAGAAAATTTGGTTTTTAGCGAAATTATAATAATTAACGCGCGAACGTAACAAGGCTTTACGAAATCGTTAGAATTTGATTGTAACGATTCAACAATCGAAGCTGAATTTCCCGAGTTCTACTTTCAAAGTAAAAAATTTTCTAAAGAAATACGAAGCGGGAAGAAGTTCAGTAATTGAAATTAGAATTCCGGAATAATTTTATTCGTGTTAGGAAATATAAAACGGTATTTAATTACAAAACGTCTTAAAATATGTAACTACAGTAATGCTTCATAGGGATACCAACCTTAACACATTCCACTCCATCCAAAAAATGCGCACCTTGTGAAAATGAATAAACAACATTTTCCGCTTTTCGTACTTAGTGAGAGTCATAACTTTCGAAAATATAACGTAATAAATAAGCGCTAAAAATTTAAATATCACATTGAACTAAGAATGTTGTTGAAATTTTATCCAAATATTAAGATTTTGTTTCTGCAAAACTGAAATATTTAACTGCATTTTCGCCTTTCACTTCACTCATTTCGGTACGTAATTTAATATTTATTAGAATACCACTTTCAAATTCATATTTCTCTTATGCGAGAAACGGTGCTATATTTAATTAATTCTAACCTCCTACAGAGAAATCTCGTAACTTTTATGAACTTTTAAACAAACGCAACAATTCGAGCGTCAAAATGGAAATACAATTTGTGCTGGAATAATTAAATCTTTCTACAGATTTAGCCGACGTTGCGTCGTCAAGCTGGACAAGTAAGATGCGTGTTATTGTATGAACGTAAAATGAAATGAAACAATGTAATGGAAACGATTTCATTCTTTGGCCAAACAAGTGTACTTACTTCATTTTATTTTGCAATTGTTGATTTAATTTTTATACTTAAATTTGCTAAAATGTTTTGTGGGATTACTAGCCGGAGAACTAAAATGTTTAATACCATGTTTTGATCAACATGCTAAAAATCTCATCTTAATAATAACATTGGAATGAGCATTAAAGACAGTATAAGAAAGTATAAATACACTCAATTAGAAAGGTTTTATATTTAAATTTATTACCTTAAAGCATAAAACGGTTTTTCTGCATCATTGCGTACCCACTTTCAACTAAATATGTCATAACGCAGATTAGATAAATAAAGTGCAAACCAAAACTTTTTGAATTAATGTATCAAGTAGGTAACCAAAAAAGTCCGTCGTCGGGTTTTTCTATGCAGCACAGTGTCACGAATATTTTTTAAGTTGTTGATCGATAGCAGTTGTTTATCTGTCATTCACTTTAGAAGGGATCGTATCCCTTCTTTTGTTAGCTACATATAATATATTTGGTGACAATTGATTAGTTCCGAATTTGAATCATTGAAGGAAAGAATAAAACCTTAACTCGCGGTTGTTTACTCTATGAGTACAAACTTGGTATTAAGCCGCAGTGGTGGCAACAAAATATGTACCGCATTCGGAGGTGATGCCGTAAGTCAGTGAAGCACAAATTTTTCAGCCAATATCAATTTTCTAATCAGTGTTTCTAAAATATCGCTTGACATGTCGTTAATACGTCTTATAACAGTATCGGCAGACAACGAAACATTATTCACTTCCTTAACTTCATTGAGCCCAAGTATAAGTCGAACAATTTCCATGCAAGCTGGTTTTTAATAGGTATTTCGCCGATAGTATGTAGTTTTTTCTAACGTGCAATTAGTTTTGCAACATGGTAGCTCACTTCTAAGGCCTTTGCAGAGATTGCTTCTGTTTTTGATTTTGTTCTAAGCGCCTCTGAAAATATTGTTGGTCCTTTTTAGCGTAACTGGGATGGTTTGAATTTAGATAGCGATTAAGTTTACTGGGTGCCATTGCCTCGTTTGATAGCTGCTCGCTGTAAATGATGCATTTTGACTTTTGAGAGGTTTTGTCACCACACCACGAGAATCCATATTGAATGTAACTTCTTTGGTTTTTTTGCAACACTTGTCCTGGGTTTTTCATCATCTGTAAGTCAAGACGAATCTGTTCCACGTAAAAATTGATCCATATTTAAAGAGGTATAAAACTAAATGTGAATCACACGAAGAATACTAAGGCCGGCCGCACATTGAGCGCAGCAGAGGATTTTATAACTCATGGAAGTAAAGCGAACACCGCATATTGCACGCAGCCGAGACGTAGTACCGGCAGAGGATTATTTTTTTCCTCTGCTTGCCTACGTGCTCTGTAAACTGAACACAGTTTTCCTCTGTGCCGCTGTCGGGCTCCGAGATATTTTATGTGTGGTACCTTATATAAGCGTATGTATTTCAACAATCTGCTCCTTGATAATCCATTTTTCTTTGACTATTATTTAGTCCCTTTAAAAGGAGAAACTCCCCATGGGTATTCCCTTGTTTTAAATAATCATGCATCCATACAGACTTTCTACGTTTCCTAGTCATACTGTATTGCTGTATTACGGTTTCCATTTCTGAATCTGATTCTAATTCAAAATCGAAATAAATTTCGGTAGCAGTACTCATAATTGCGTAGTTCACCCGAAAACTGCACAGAGGAAACTAAAATCCCTGCGTTCAATATGCAGTGACCATTAGACACAGAGTCGAGGAATAGTTTTCCTCTGCTGCGCTCAATGTGCGGCCGGCCTAACCATACACAATTCAGCAACACAACTAATAGTAATGCACGATAACTACTGCCGTAAGACGAGTGAATGTCGCGATGTACCACAACTAATACGGTGTTACGACAAGAATTGGGTCGCAACGAAATTAAATGGAGCAATGGTCGCAATAGCTCAGTGCTAGTAGACAGGTGGTCGCAGGTTAGAGATAATGAGCGAAAATAAAAAGAGTTGTAATACATTCCTTTTCGTCATTATTGATGAAGTTATAAACGGCTTTTTGACCCTTTCGGACAAGTACGCGATTGTCTTTTGGAGATAAATACAGAGCTGTTTCATCAGTGTTGAAAATTCGGGCAGGATCCGCAAGAACATCGAGATTATTATTGTCGGAGAGATATTTGTATACTTCGTTAAACCAAAGTCTAATTTTCTCCTCTGAGATCTGAGCCCTAGCTCGGGTTAAATTCTGGGAGACGCGTATGGAAAGCTCTGGATGGCGACGAAGAAAGCTTTCATACCAGCTTCTTCCTGGTCTGTCATCAACAAATGGGGTATCCCTTTTCAAATGTTTAATGAGGAGCTGCACACTGTCAATAAGATGATCCTTGGTCACAGGGAAACCTCTCTCTGACATCGAGAACATCCATTTAATTAGAATGTCTTCTTCTTCTTTCGATAGGTATGTACTAGGACCCATTTTGCGTTCCAGCGGAATTTTTCCACTTTTCTTATAGATGAGAGTCGTTTTTGGGACGCGAAATGTTTTTGCGGCCTTATTGATAGTCATCCCATTGCTTATAGCAGCCAAAGCATTTTTAACATCTTCCGGGGTGTAGCCTGGGTCCTTTTTTGGGGCCATTCTATAAATAAAATTGAAACATTGCAAGCTATTCAATAATTGATCATGGTATGAATAAGTTATTGACCACACCTGCTATAAAAATCGTTTCTTGCTAAAAGAGTCGAAAAATGACTAGGTCAATAATGAAAATCCAATTTAGAAAATATTAAGGCTTTCATAAATATTATTATAATGTTTTTTATCTTATCTGGGTCCATAAAAAAAATTTATACAAAATATTAACAGCTGCAGAATCATTGACCAGATTCGGTATGAGTAATTGATACGTAAATTGCTGGAGTGATTGACCACTATATTTATAATGAAACGTTTCAAAATTTACTAATAAATCCGTTAGTCAATAACTGAAATGTGATTAAAGGAACAATATTGTTTCTCCAATTAAATATTCCCGAAGGAATAGTGTCAAATTTTAATAATATTTTTATTGACTGAACTAAATAATAGAAAGTTTTAGTAATTGACCACTAAGGTCAATTACTAAATTTAGACGTTTTTTGATGATCCAGTAATTGACCTAGTCATTTTTTGATAATTAATTGAAATAACGCAATTGATCTTATCTACAACGTAAAATATAAAATCTGAGATATACCTGAGTTTTTATTTCACACCAAAGATACTAAAAATTTGCCCACAAGACAACCTCATACAGCACGTGGATGCTTAGCGGGAGAACTAAGGTTTATGCTCGAGAAGCTCTATCGAGAAGGGGGTGAGTAGGGGATAATAAAAATGGTCGAGATACTGGTATACAATTTTATTTAAACAATAGGGATGCGTTCTCGAAATGTGTTTTTCTCATTCAAAACATTTGCATTGATGAATATTTTACCAAAATTCTTGTTTATTAAGAAAAAGTGTCCGAGTTGGTTAATCATTGGGGTGTGGTCCACTACTGGCCCGTCTACCTTAAGTAGAATTAAAGTACAAAAAGTTCAAAATAAGTAACAAAGGGGAAAAACTGAAATTGGTTTTTCACTTAGCGACGGTACATATAGTAAAGATGTAATTCACTGAATTTTCGGGGCGGCGATCGGGGATTGAAGAAATGGTTGATTTCCCACGAAGCGTCGGTCGTCAAAGTCGGAATTTCACAGAAAGCAGGAAAATGGTAGAAGATTTATAGGTAGCTTTTACGGGTGTAAAACCGCTAAAAAGGGGAAAGCGAAATTAGGTAACTACATTAAGCAAAAATTCAGTACCAACCTGGAATATAGTTTTTAATCCAGCTTTTAAGGAACTCACGTACACTTTTTGTGTTATATAGCCGTAAAAAATTACGTATTAGATGATCTTCGGACAAGCAGATGGTTCGAAATATCACTAATTAACGGGTAATACTTGAGCACAGAAAAGTACGAAGTGAACTGTAATAGAGCAAGCAGCTAACTGAAGAAATGAATAGAGAAAAGTGGGCTCTTGACCCTAAAGGCAGTAAATCAGCAGGTTCTACATAAGCAAATTAGTACAAAAGGACAAAGAAATGAATAGATCTACAGTGCAACATAGTAGCGGACAAAAGAATTTAGTCATACTTTGTAGCGAACAAAGAGACTTCAGAAGGTTTAGATTACATAGGACTAAGAGAGCGGATGCTCTCTACATTGTAGCAATTTTTAAAAGAATACAAACTAGTAATGTAAAGAAGGAAAATTAGGAATATTTCAAATATAAATTAGGAAATTAACGCAAGTGCGTTACAACGTAACGGCTTGAATTGCGCCTGGGCGAGGTGGTGCACAAAGCATACTACGACCTTGGTTATTATATGAAATTAACTCTAATTGTTAATTCAACGTTAAGTTTCTCCACGTTTTGGAGACCTTCTCGTGGAGTGTTGCAGGTACAAACGTTAGAGATACACCAGGGTACTTCTATATATTTGCCGATGTTTCGACTAGGGGATGCCTAGTATTTCTCGAGGCTCTTATTAGGTAAGAGAAAACATAATTAATAACATAATCATACACAATTTTTGTGAGATAAAAATGACATAGAATACAAACATCAGTAAAATCTTGGTAACACTAAGGCCCGATATTATAAAGCATAGTTAACTATGTGATCAGCTGACAATGTGGTTAAGTAATGCGATAGGCTAATACGATCAACGACCACACCTATGTAACCCGTATTAGCAAATCATGTTGCATTATTCAAATTTGATCACGTCGTTAGCTGATCACGTATTTAAGTATGCTTTATAAAACCGGGTCTAATACAAGTAACTTAAAAATTTAATTTGATGTTGAATTACATCACAACTTAATTAATTTTGTAACGTGGAGGGAGGGAAACTTACCGGAAGAGTCAGTGTATCGACCAACTGCAGCATGATGAACATCAAATAAAATCCAGCAGCTTTGTGTAAGGAGGATGAAACGGCAGGATAATCATCAACAGGAGATACGGGTAACTTCATAAAAACAATTAGAAGAGTATAAGACAATAAAACAGTTCTAGGTAAGAAGACAAACGAACGAGGACTAAACGTTACAAACAGGCTGGAAGGTCATGGAATGTTGATAACGATAACCTGCTGGATGAGAGGATATCAAAGGTTCAAAGGTGTCAATAACAAAGTATACAGGGTGTTATTATGAAAAGTTTGATAATAGGAACGTATCAGTTACAGTATCGGGGTAGGGGTAGACAATGGAATAAAGATCTGGGTGGACGAACCACACATAAGTAGAAACAAAAGGGGGTCATTAACGGATTTTATTTGATGTTCACCATGCTGCAGTTGGTCGATACACTGACTCTTCCGGTAAGTTTCCCTCCCTCCACGTTATAAAATCAATTAAGTTGTGATTTAATACAACATCAAATTAAATTTTTAAGTTACTTATATTAGCGATACCAAGATTTTACTGATGTTTGTATTCTATGTCATTTTTATCTCACAAAAATTGTGTATGATTATGTTATTAATTATGTTTTCTCTTACCTAATAAAGAGCCTCGAGAAAGACTAGGCATCCCCTAGTCGAAACGTCGGCAAATATATAGAAGTACCATGGTGTATCTCTAACGTTTGTACCTGCAACACTCCACGAGAAGGTCTCCAAAACTTGGAGAAACTTAACCTTGGTTATTATGTGACAATTGAAGACCGTTAAAATATAGTTTGGTATAAAGTTCAACATTACGACATTCAATTGAGTATCGTAATGACGTATTTTATCGCGCTGAGTGCGGTAAAATGGCAGATGTCAAAAATAATTTCTTCAACAAAGTAGAACATTTATTTATTGTAAACATCAAATATAACATTACTGTAATGCGAAACATTCCGGCAGATGTTGAAGCTACACAATTAATAGTTTCGGTGGAGTTATCGCTATTTATATCCACAATATTTTCATTTCTGCCAATTATTTTAGATGCTATTAATGAGAGATGAGAGATGACTGATATGCCTACTACTTTTGTTTCCATATCATATTATTTCCAAATTTCTTTCCATCGACAATATTTTATGAATAGTAGATAAAACGTACGATATTCGTATCGTAACATCATATTACGATACTCGACGGCTTATCAAACTCGCCATGTGGCCTCGTTTGATAAACTGCCGTCTCGTATTGTAATATTATACTTGTATCGTAAACAACTATTATTTTATTCAAAAATACAAAAAAGTAAACTAATGTATCTATAACGACATAGTAGTACATTCAAAATCTAAAAATCTAATTGTCCAATTTCAATTTATTCCCAACTTATGTCAGCTATTGAGTCGTCACTTTTCTCTCGCAAATCGAAGTACATGCACTAATTTTTAGACGTTTCAAATTTTAATCTGTTTCTTAATAAAGAATGAATGTTTCCCCAGTCGGAAAATAATCTTTCTATCTGAGCTGATGCTGCTCATAAAGTTTCCTCGCACCCAAACAAGATCTTATTGTGTGTTTGGTGGACAGCGACCGGAATAGCACATTGCCAATTTTCGGAAAGGGGTCAAACCATCACTGCGAACTTATATTGTCAACAGCTTCAGCGAGTACAAGCAGCACTCACCCAAACTAAAGTGCTGTTTTTACAGGATACCTCCACACTGCATACCACAAGATTGATCCGGGAGAAAATCCCACCCTCCATGTTCTCCTTCATTTCACCAAGTGATTACCACCTTTTTTTGTCTCTTGACAACTGCATGAGACATAGACAGTTCAAAACAAGACTTAATGTTATAAATGCAGTCCGTGAACATTTTTAATTCAAAATCCATAGAATTTGGTGTTACGTTGGCAAAAGGTCATTAATTGTGATGGTGGCTACTTCCATAACTAATAATGTATTATTGTTTATTAATAATTATTTTTATATTAAGTTATTTGGTTACCTGATCAAAGAATATACTTCTACTGGGAAGAAATTAAGTTACCGCTTTTAGTTATATCATCGACATACAAGGAAAAGTATAGCGCTTATTTCATTACGAGCTGTATCCAATTAAAGATATTAAGACATCAAAGTAAAAACAAGTAGTGTGAACATTAATGCCTCTTAGTTTCGAAACCTTTTAGTAAAATTGTCGAGTAATAGAGTACGATGAAAATGTCTGTGTTCGGTTTTTTTACATTAAGATTCATTTTTTTCCGCATGAGATATTTCATTTGTCGACTTTTTCTGCACAAAAAAAGAAATTACTTCTAAAATTCTTTAAAGAGGCTTATTTACATTAATTCTACTACAGTCGAAATTACCTTCAATATAGAAATATGAAACGTTTCCTAATAAAATTGCTTTACATAAAATTTCTTTTGTGGAGATTGTGACAATGGCAATTTTACACATATATAAAGTACCTACCTGTAATCGAATATCCTATTGTGGTCATGTTAACTTTAAAGGTATAGATTTATTACACAAATCGACAGGTTCAAGTTACGAAGGCATAAATGATACTTCAATAATTTTTACAGGAGAAAGAAAAATTGCACAATATGTAAATTGTAATTGCTTTAGTATGACATTATGTTATCACAGTAATATGTATACTTAGTCAATTTTTTTTAATTTAAAAAAATTGCTATTGGTTCGGTTTTGTCTTGCTGCGGGTACTTATACTAGGGAACTGCATTGAATAATGATAATACTAATATAAGTTTATTGTGCATAGTGCAATACACAAAAGGTGAGAATTCGACGGAAAATCAGAAGGAGGGTTTTCTTCACGCCAAAAAAGAAAGCATGCGTGGAGTGTAATTCAAGAAGAAATGGCTGCACACAATTACTTCGTTAGTGAGTTATAATATAGAATGTTATGTTTATCACCTACAGGGTGTACCAATCTTACGACATTGTTCAGTATATGGCTTATTTCAAGATATCAAAAAATGTTGTTAAGGAAAATAATAGATGTCTTTAAGGACCATATTTCTAAATTATGTTGAACTATACAGGGTGTTGCATAACTCCGTTACAAACCAAACACATGATTTTTTAAATGAGACCCCCTGCATATTATTCCAAATTCGGATTGCCCACATTTTTTCGAGTCTTTTGATATAAGGTTTTGTTACGTTATACAGAGTCCTTCAAAAGTTATGGGCACGTTTATGTTAAAATCGTAACTAAATCAACGCCCTCTAGCTTACTGTACATTACGGAAAAAGACAGTTTCTTGGCTAATCGAGTTTCGTAATATGACGTAATATCTCCTCATTCGATTACATTTCAATTATTTTCTCTCTTTGTGTACAGGGTGGATCGAAACTCGGATCTTTTATTTTCTTTCTTCTTTTAAATGGAACACCCTGTATTTTATTGCATAAATAGAATCTTTGATCATGTAGCTTTAATTTTTGTTAAGCATTTTTTAAATTAAATATTACAAAATAACTCTGTTTTTATAAACTTTAGGTATAGGGAATGCTTAAAAAAATTAAAGCTACGTAATCAAAGATTCTATTTATGCAATAAAATACAGGGTGTTCCATTTAAAAGAAGAAAGAAAATGAAAGATCCGAGTTTCGATCCACCCTGTACACAAAGAGAGAAAATAATTGAAATGTAATCGAATGAGGAGATATTACGTCATATTACGAAACTCGATTAGCCAAGAAACTGTCTTTTTCCGTAATGTACAGTAAGCTAGAGGGCGTTGATTTAGTTACGATTTTAACATAAACGTGCCCATAACTTTTAAAGGACTCTGTATAACGTAACAAAACCTTATATCAAAAGACTCGAAAAAATGTGGGCAATCTGAATTTGGAATAATATGCAGGGGCTCCCATTTAAAAAATCATGTGTTTGGTTTGTAACGGAGTTATGCAACACCCTGTATAGTTCAACATAATTTAGAAATATGGTCCTTAAAGACATCTATTATTTTCCTTAACAACATTTTTTGATATCTCTTGAAATAAGCCATATACTGAACAATGTCGTAAGATTGGTACACCCTGTATATATTTTTAATAGAGGTGCAGAAAAATTAGAAAGAAAATGGGCCTATTTAATGTGTATCTACTGTGCCATTAAAGATAATAAAGGCCCTAAGAAAACATGTCTAATCATAGTTTTGCTAAACAATAATTGATGTCCATCTTCAACATTTCACAAAAGGTGCCGCTGAAGTAAATATTTCATATCATACAAAATACATTGTTAGAATATATTTTATATATTCGTGTTAAACTTTTAAACCAGTTGTAATAACTTAAAATAATTCCATTTACTATTATTAATTATTTTCAAGCTTCAAATGTATTTCGCACATTTATAAGGAAAGTATTTCATTTTCACTGTCAGAAATGAAATATAGAAATATGAATTTCTGGTGCACTCAAATTATTGATTTATTTATCTCATTTTAAATGTAGGTATCCAGTCATTCCTTTTGGGTTCTTTGTGTCACTTTTATTTATTTACTTTTGAAGTGAGTTTGAAAGCTGATATCGACGGTTTCGATACTTCAACTGTTTTACTTAGATGTACGTATTGTTGAAGGACCTTACAAAGGGATGAGGAATCTCATCTAAGCTAAGGGGGATAAAATGTAAATAAGGGAAATTGACCGTAACATTGCTTCAGATTGAACGCTTGCATTTGTAGTTGAACAGACAGGAAAATCCATTATAATTGTAAGTAGTTTGGACTGATACTTTCGTTATCGATGTGATAAGAAGCTTCTTTATCTACCCTAAAAATTAATTAAAATCTACGTGTTCTAAATGTTTCACTTCGTAGTGAGTGAACTGACGTTTGCAGTTGAAAGTGGTCTGCACATATTTGTATAGGGTTCTATTTTGTGTCCTAAAATGTGATTTCTCTTCAAACAAATTCTAAAGGACAACTTTTTAAGGTACACAGATATCTAAGAGTATATGTGTTTGAAATTAACATGTTTCATGCCATCTTGGATATTTTGTTGTACAAATGATATTTGCGTTCATACGGTGTTAACAGGAAGTGATGTCCAAGTCGGTTGATTAAAAGGTAATATATAGTGTTGCGCCTGATTTGTAACATTGATTAACACGTTAGAAGTGATTTTTTCGGTGTGAAAGCTACGAATATCAAAAGCATTCGTCAAATATCAAAATCATTTGTCCAATCTAGCCACGTGGTATTTGGTATCCGTACACCAAAAATAAATAGCGGCATTCCATTAAAAGATTATTACCGCTGGAAAATTAAATTAGTACGTAACTATTTATAAAAATGAAGCATTTAGCTTCGCTATAATTCGTATTCATAATCTCCACCTTTTCCTTGCAAGGAAAATGCTTCGGATAAATAAAGTAAAAGGTACAGAGATTAGATTTCGACAAACCAATTGAAACTTGCAGTGCGCAATCAACGCGTGTGTGTCCTGCGACAGCGGTTTATTTTATTTGTTCCATACTTAAAAACTGTTTGCTAGTGAATTGAAGTGAAGCTTGTTCTAAAGCGGCGACAATTTCGGGATTTACAGATTGCAGTGTGTATCCTTCCAAACCTTCATCCATACCTGATCATGCTTTCATGGCAAAAGATGTTAATTCGCTATCTGAAACTGACAAGTATGAAAGAGAAAATCGGAATTCGAACCCTGTTGCCAACCAAAGTTTTTGACAAGGCCTTCACTTGAATCTGTAATAATCGCCAATTTAAATGACATGCATCAACCCTCAACGTCAACTGGTGGTTTTACTTCAGTATTAACCCAGATATGCCCACTGTCCTACATGTAGGACGGTTCATTCCAGTCCGGTCCTGTCGAGACATGCATTAATATGACGCCAGTGTTTCGCTTCATTTGTTCCTAGGTGTGTGACAAGCTAACATCGTGGCCTTACTGGTTATTTATTTGATTTCGGACTACATTGTGCATTTTATAAAGTTCGCAAAATTGGAAAATGGCAGAATACGGAATACGATTTGAAAGGTAAGTAAAATTTTTGCTTTTCCAATGTACAAAAAAAATTGATATTTTCACAGACGAATAAAAAGGCTTTGAGCTAATATTCTGTAAATATAGTTATGCCCTTTTTGGTTTGTTATGTGAGATATATCCTCGTAATTGTTGCTGTCCTATATGTAGGACGTTGGGCAGAAAAGTAGCTGAGACCATTTTTTCAGAAATTTTTCATTGAATGAAGCACTAGCAATGCTTGAAGAAACTGACGAAGAAGAATTAGGAAATGTTCATTCCCTGACACTTTTCCCCCCAGAAAATGCCACTGGAGCAGTCACTGATGAAGATTCGGACGAAGAAGATGCTTTTCACATCAATAATCTGCCTGGGTCTCAATTGAGAGCGGCAGCTGAAATAAACTACAGTCGTATTGCGACTGTAGACGATAATTATTCTTCCGAAGATGAAGTCCCTTTATCTTCACTAAAATCCGCTAGAAAAAGACCCAGTACCATACCAAAACGAGCTGGTAAAAAGAAGAAGCCAAACTACGAATGGATTGATGAAGATTTAGAGAACAATATAGAGTGGAATTTTGGCATTTCTGAGCAGGAAAATGAAACGACCAGTATCTCTCCTCTAGAATATTTTTCCTTTTTTTTTGATAATGAAATTCTTCAAATAATTGTACAAGAATCTAATCGATATGCGGAACAAAAAAATAGAAAC
Organism: Pyrocoelia pectoralis; assembly: GCA_036250285.1. Taxonomy (NCBI): domain Eukaryota; kingdom Metazoa; phylum Arthropoda; class Insecta; order Coleoptera; family Lampyridae; genus Pyrocoelia; species Pyrocoelia pectoralis. The sequence goes on from CM070075.1 coordinate 46,966,174, forward strand.
ATTCCTATAGATCTGAGTGAAATGAAGAGTTTCATTGGAATTTTGATATTGAGTGGTTATGTTCCATTGCCACGAAGAAGAATGTTTTGGCAGTTGGAAGTAGATTGCCATAATAGCTTGGTTTCTGAATCGCTTTCACGGAACAAATTCGAATATATACTGTCTAATATTCACTGTTCGGACAATACAAATTTAGATGCTAGTGATAAATTTGCAAAAGTACGACCATTGTTTCGACATCTGAACGACCGTTTTCTAAAATATAGTTCCCTGGAAAAAACTCACTCCGTAGACGAAGCCATGGTTCCTTATTTTGGGCGCCATGGTTGCAAACAATATATTCATGGAAAACCGATCCGTTACGGATACAAGTTATGGGTGGGGGCTTCTAGCAAAGGGTTCATTAATTGGTTTGAACCTTATCAAGGTGCTGCTACACAAATCAATGAGAAATTTGCCGAATATGGTGCATCTAGCTCAGTGGTACTTGAATATGCAGATCGTCTAAGAACAAAGTGGCCAACAGAAAATTGTCACATTTTCTTTGACAATTTCTTCTCTTCAATCCCATTGCTTGAAGCATTATCTGACATGAATTTTCAAGCCACAGGTACTCTTCGCGATAATCGTGTACCAAACAATCCTCTGACTGATTCCAAACAAATGAAAAAAACAGCGAGAGGTGCATTTGATTATAAGAAAATGAGGGAAAAAAATATCATTATTGTAAAGTGGCATGATAATAGCATTGTATCATTATGTTCAAATTCATCTGGTATCAACCCAGTGCAGGCTGTGAAACGATTTTCTCAAAAGGAGAAGAAATATGTGCAGGTGAGTTTCCTGTATAAATAAATAGGTTCTAAGTTTATTCCTGTAGGTACCGCAACCACATCTTGTAAAAAACTATAATGCCAATATGGGGGGCGTAGATCGCAGTGATCAAAACATGAGTCTCTACAGAGTTGGCATAAGAGGTAAGAAATGGTATATGCCACTGATTGCACATTGTATTGATATGGCCGTCAACAATGCTTGGTTGCTTCATCGAGAAAGCAATGGAAAGTTGGACTTGTTGTCCTTTCGACGAAGAATTGCATGTTGTTTATTGATGCAGAATAAAAAGGGATGCTCCTCAAAAGGGCATAAATCCGTTAACGAAGGTGTAGATACCAGATATGACAGACTGGATCATTTCGTTATACCGCAGGATAAACAAACAAGATGTGCTCATTGCCACCAAAAATCGACGACAAGATGTAAAAAATGCGACAAGGGGCTGCACGTAAAATGTTTTGTTGATTATCATACCAAATAATCATTGTTTGCAGCGTTCAATAATTTTAATAAAAATACAAATCTTTTAATTTATAGCACCATATCTGCCCAACGTCCTATATGTAGGACGGCAGATTTTTTGCACTTTTTGAAAAAAAAATTAAAATTTTAGTTCTTATATGTCTTATTTATTGCATTTTCAAGAAGTCCTCAAAAAATCGCAGTTTAATTTTTATCTCATCCCCCTTGGGCATATCTGGGTTAAAGCCGCCCCTTGAAGACTTGGATTCAAATGTATTAATAAAAAAATCAACCTCAATGAAGATGATTCTCGAGGTTTCTCCTATTCCCATACCAACAGCAAAGAAGGTGTCGGTAAGAAAGCAAGTGGCACAACTTTTGACGTTAAATGAAGTTATAACCGAAAAAAAGAAGAGGCGTCTGGATGCTGAAGAAAAGAAAAAAGCAGCGCTGGACAAGAAAAAAACTAAAGTAACTACTAGCATAATCTTTAAACGAAATAAGCGTCCCAAACGAAATGCTAGTTCTTCATCCGAAACTGACAGCGACATGGAGGTCAATTACGCTTCCAGTGAAGCTGAATCCTTTGATGAAAATTGCTGCGTCGCGTGTTAAGAAAATTATAACCTTACCACCTCAAAGGCAGACTGGATAACATTATACGAAACAAACTGCAACAGGTGTTGCCGGTTGTAACTGAGGAAACAAAATCTTGGCAAATAGGTGTTTACCCATCTTTGAACTTTTTAGTTTAAAAAAATATTAAATAAAATAAAAAGATTACTTTTTGATTTAACCATGTTAATTCCCATAAGCCATCTCTCCCCACCCATATGCGGCGCGGCATCTATACGACGCGGTTGGGTGAAATGGGGAAATGTTATGTCTTTGGAGTTTTGACTATCTACCAAAAAGGGTTCTACCTTAACTCACGTACGAGGTATATTATTTGGTGGGGAAAATATTTCTACACACAACGCTTCCAAAATGGTTATTTCTACGCTTCATGGTTTACCGACAGAAAAATTTCTCCAAAACGTTGCGGCATCTCCCACGATTTTATTTTTTAAATAATACCCTATTTAGCCCGTTCTGTGTTTTACGCGCATAATTACGAACGAACGTAAGGAAAACACTATAAAATACACTTTTCTTTATGAAATAAAGTGAAATTACCTTGTTAATAAAAAACTGAATTAAGTGTCTATTAATATGAGGTTGTACATCTTTCTTGAATTACACCACCGTAATCACACACAGAAATGGAATAATTAGTGTAAAACAATTTCATTTGCTCTTGGGAACTCTCTATTTGCATTACATTTTTTAACATTACAGCTCATTATTTTCTTTTCCAAAAATACCTCCTTTTATACGTAGTAATACATATCGCATCATGTCTGAAAATGTCTACATTTTGGTTGTTTTTCAGTTCAATTTTCTTTACGTACTTATATTATAATTTTAAGCCACTGATTTATACATTTAACATGAGTTGATGATACGATGAATGTGTTTTAAAGGTGGATGTGAATAAAATTAACCTGAAGTTAAATTTATTTGAAAACGTACAAAACTTCACTAATGTCAATTAATTATAATACACCTCATTTTTTCCCTTGGTCATAAAGTGATTTATAAAATCTTTTCCTCCTAATTACGAATGGAACGTTCCTAAGCTAAAATCTTTTTACACTTTACATTTTCTTTGCATTGATAATATTGTTAAATCGAGTTAACTAGAGATAAAGAACGCTATTAGCTGCGACCGTTCGCATTTAATTGTCGTCTTATTTCCTTTCCCACTATCGTCAATTACTACGAAGGTTTGAATATCTGCAAAAAGGACTTAAAAGATATAGAAACGATGTATTAACAGCATAAATTGAACATCAAAGTACATACTTGCTGATGTGCTAATGGTAATCTCCGCATAAGCCAATAGTCTTCACTGCAATTTAGGAAATTACCTATCAAAGCGTGGTTAGTGTAAGTACTTAAATAATTAATGAAAAGGCGTTTGAGAATTTACGTTGCGGATTAAAGTTATCTATTTGATAGTTAAAATAATAAACTAGTGATAAACAGTAACAGTAAAATAATGAATGCCATATACGAGGGCAAACTTAAAAGTAAGGTCTCCAACAGTGTTTAACGTAGTAAATCACGTTTATTTTTGTTGTGACATACATCAAAGAAAAGCTTAGAGCTTCAGCTATTTTTCTATGTAGTCACCTCGATGACTTCCGCTGCACGAACTTCTGCATGCTCGTGTCATACGTCCGCAGTGCGAAGGTAGGTAATGACCGCTGCTTGTACCTGCTCGTCGTTCTCGAATTTCATCTCCTCCAGGTGTTTCTTCAGATTGGGGAACACGTGGAAATCGCTGGGTGCGATGTCGGGACTGTAAGGAGGGTGTTTGACTATATCCCAGCCGAACTTGTTGATGAGATCATTCGTCTGAGCGGCTAGGTGGGGGCGTGCGTTGTCGTAATGCAGACAAAACCCCCTTTGTCAGCATTCCTAGCCGCTTGTTCACGATTGCTTTCCGAAGCTTTTTAGTTTCGCAGTAGCTATCCGAATTTATCGTGCTTTCTCGAGCCATGAACTCCGCAACAACACACCCTTGCAACCCCAAAAGACAGTTGCCATGACCTTGCCGGCGCCATTGTTTGGACTGCTGCTTTGTCTCAGGTCAAATTAAATACGATTAAGAGTAGATTTGCATACATACAGATACTAAAACTATTACCGAATTAATAATTACAATTTGGTTGGGGGGGAGGGGGGGGGGGTGTACCTTAATCACTTAATGCATCACGGGATCGTCTTCGTGTTGTAGGTAGCCATTTTATCGTTTGTGAATTTTTCAATTTATAAATAATAAAACGGTATTTTGGAAATATCTAAACGACAGGGAATTTTGCAATGTTTCATTTTTAGCAGATAGTCCAGTCAACGAACGGCTGAAATCGAAATTTTTAATTACCCCTGCAAACCAGATATTTAGATTTAGGTAGTACCCCAGGTACTCAATTCAAATTTGCAGGAAAAAAAACATCCGGGAAAGGTGAAAAATTGATAAAGAAGTGTGGAAATTCCTGTGTATTTTGCTTCTTTCACTATTATTTAAAAAACGGTAAGTTATATCAAAAAAATTTCAGTATAAAAGTTGTAGAGCGGAAGATTCTACGTTGGGGTAAGTCATTATATGATAATTTCGGTACGGTATTTCCGACTTAGCAACGAATTTCCCGAACTGTCGTCTTAAAAGCATACTACGACTGACAACTCCAAAGCGGCAACGGCGCTACCTACTGAACATTCTATCCTTTTCGATGCGACGGTTCTTTCTCGTTTCTGCAGACAGTGTGGTATAACGTATAGAAAAGGATAGAATAATGTACGGTAGGTAGCACTGCTGTCGCTTTGGAATTCTCGGTCGAAATACACTTTTTAGACGACAGTTCGGGAAATTCGTTGTTACGTCGGAAATACCGTACCGAAATTATCATATAATGACTTATTCCAACGTAGAATCTTCTGCTCTACAACTTGTATACTGGAAATTTTTCGATATAACTTACCGTTTTTTAAAATAAATAGTTAAAGAAGCAAAATACACAGAAATTTCCACACTTTTTTCTCAATTTTTCACCTTTCCCGGATGATTATTTTCCAATTGATTGGGTCCATAATGTGGATGTAAAAATTAGTTAGCTCCAAATGGGGCGAAGACTGAATATAATCATAAATCCAAAAAACGGTAAATTTTATACATTTTCCACTTTCAAAAAACTTTTACGCAACTTTAATGGATTGAGGAGTCGTACGTTAATGACCCTTATGTAAATTTTTTCAACTTCGCTTCACTTCACTCAATCAACCTCTCTAATTAGGACCAATGGTGTCGAAACATGTCGTAATAGTAAGAATCGTTTAATGAACAATTTAATTTCATAATAAATTTTCATTCATGGGGAAGGTAGGTTGTGTGTTTTTTGGATTTATGATTATATTATGTTTATTTTCCTGCAAATTTGGATTTAGTACCTGGGGTACTACCTAAGTCTAATTCCAGCGATAATTGGAACGAAATAGATACAAACTACGAGTGTGCACGTCAAATAAAGCGCTAAACCGAAACTCGCAATTATTCATTTTACGGACAGATGATTCGCAGATGTTAGTGCTATCAAAAATTCTTCCAGAACATAACCATGACATTAACTCAGATATACCTGATGTACTATAAATAGTACAACGTTTTCTAGTCGTAACCTGCATGAAGGAGGGAATGAATAAGGGTAATTTATGTTTAGACCGATTCAGTGTGCTCTAGACTTTATAAGAAAGTGTACCTTACGCAAATTTTTTAAGAACCGTGTAGTGAAATTTGAGTGGAAATAGTGTTAAGTTACAAAAATGGACGACTACGGTATTAGGTTTGAAAGGTAGGAATTTTTGTAGGTTAAAACAATTAGAAAAAAATTGCTTGCGTTATAACCCCAAAGACTAATAAATACTGCTTTTGGTAAGATCGTAAAATTTGCATAAAATAACTGATTATAAGCATTTTTGGGGGTTGATATAGTGCTGTACTATAAATAGTACATCAGGAGAACACATGTCTATTAGTTACATATTTTTTCTAGGGGCTTTTCTTTGAACGAAGCTCTTGCAATGCTGGAAGATGATGAGGAATTAGTTCAAAATGTAAAAGACGTTACAATATTTCCTCCTGAAAATGCAGCATCATCTCTAACTGACGAAGACTCTGAGGATGAAGAAACTTTTACACTTAGTAACCTCCCAGGATCTCAGTTGCGTGCTCCAGCGGAAATACATCTCCAAATATTCGACAATAATAGCAATTTTTCTTCCGAAGACGATATGCCATTAGATGAACTGCAAAGAATGTTGCCATCCACTAGTAAAGCTTCAGTAAAAAGATCATCAACAGCAAGTAAGTCCACAAAAAAAAAGGCAAAAAGACAAAAAGTTTACGACTGGACTAAAGATGATTTGAATTTTGTTCCATCTACTGACTTTGGAGAACCTAGTAATTTACAAAATCTAGATAGTCCGTTAGAAACGTTTTCGTATTTTTTTGACGAACGATTGATAGATTTGATACGTATAGAAAGTAATAGGTACGCTAGTCAAAAAAATCTAGTCTTTCGATCAATTGAAAACTTTTATTGGCGTTCTCATTCTAAGTGGCTACGTTAGATTGCCTAGAAGAAGAATGTATTGGGAACGCAAATCCGATACTCATAATCACGTAGTCTCTGAAGCGATTTCTAGAGACAGATTCGAATTTATAATATCTAACTTTCATTTCGTTGACAACGAAAATTTACCAACTGGTGACAAATTTATCAAATTGAGGCCACTGTTCGATCACTTACAAAAAAAATTTATACAGCATGCGTTTATAGAAGAAACACACTCAGTCGATGAAGCCATGGTACCCTATTTTGGGCGACATGGCTGCAAGCAATATATACACGGAAAACACATTCGATATGGGTATAAACTGTGGGGTGGAACCACACATTTGGGCTACATCAATTGGTTTGAGCCGTATCAAGGTGCATCGACAAATATCAGCGAAAAATATGCTGAATATGGAGTAGGTGCAGCAGTTGTGTTAGAATACGCCGACGTGTTACAACAAAAATGGCCCAACCAAAAATGTCATCTATTTTTCGACAACTTTTTTTCTACCATTTCTCTCTTTGAACAACTAGACAGTAAAAATCTGCGCGGCAGTTATGACTATAGAAAAATTACAGACAAAAATATAATTGCCGTCAAATGGCACGATAACAACATTGTATGTTTATGTTCCAACTGTGCCGGAGTTCAGGCTATACATTTGGTAAAGCGTTATTCACAGAAGGAAAAAAGAACATACAGGTAGGTGCTTACGATTTTCCAAAATGTTGATACTCACTGTTTACGTTATTGTAGGTTGATCAGCCCCATGTTGTAAATATGTATAACGCTAATATGGGAGGCGTTGATCGTTCTGATCAGAACATTAGCTTGTATCGTATCTCCATCAGGGGGAAGAAATGGTACTTTCCGCTGATAACCCATGCGATAGACATGGCGGTTACAAATTCTCTGGCAGATACATAGAAAAAATGGAGGATCTCTGGATCAGCTAGGTTTTAGAAGACGAATTGCGACAACGTTACTGTCTCAAAATAAAAAGGTACCAACGTACCAGAAAGGACGACCGTCTGCATCTAGAGGAGCGGATATTAGATACAACCGGATGGACCATCTAATCATAACCCAAGCAAGAGAAGCAAACCCGGTGTGGTTATTGCCACGAAAGGGCTAAAGCTCGATGTTCCAAATGTGATATTGGACTTCACACAAAATGTTTTGCACAATATCACACTAAAAGTTGAATTGATCTAATGTAATGCTCATGCCTAATGTACTAATTATAGTACAGCATTTTTTTAATGATTAGTGTAAAATAAAATTCTAAAAAAAATTGTGAAAAAAGTTATGGGTAATCTTTTAGGCATATCTGAGTTAAAAAGGAAGTATTCGAATGTCTTCCGAAACAACGTAAACTTGATCCAGAAGAAAAAGAGGACATCAAAAATCTACTGGACCTGAAATGCAACCGAGTGCTTTTAAAGGATTACATTCCCAAAAAAACTGGGAAAAGTCTTGCTACATGATATTTCAAACTTACGGAATAGGGTCAACAGGAATGAAGATTTTGAGTTACAATCTGTTGTTGATGAACTTAAAAAGAATACAAGAGCTGTGGTAGAAATAGTTATTGATGATAATGACACTTTGTTAGGCATTTATTTTCAAAGCAGTACAATGTTGGCGTCTTTTGCCAACTATCCTGAATTGCTTTTGTTGGATGCCACTTATAAATTGAATAACCGAAGAATGCCTTTGTATATAATGATGGTAATCAATGGAAATGGAGAAGGGGAGGTAGCAGCGACATTTCTCTTAACTAATGAAACGTACAATAACATTTCGCATATGCTAAAAGTATTTAAAATTATAACCTTTTGTGGGGGAAAACGTCAGTCATTTTTACAGATAAGGATTTCACACAAAGAAAAGTTATGAAGGAAGAATTTCCGTGTGCATCGTTACTGTTATGCTTGTTCCATACATTGAAATCCTTCCGAACAAATATAAATATGGAAGCTATGGGTATCGATTCGCATCAGAGAGACACAGTGTTAAATATTCTTCAACGATTGGCTTTTTCAAAGTCGGAAAATGATTACAACTAAGTATAAAGTATCTGCTGGACCTACAGTTTCCTCAAGTCACTAAATATTACAATGACAACTGGCATGTTATAAGGAATGAATGGGTTGAATGCTTTAAAAGACGTACAAGTACATTTAACGTAGCTACTACAAACCATTTGGAATCCTTTAATAAAAATATTAAACAAGTTTGCTCAAAATTTAATCATTTAAATTTGTTTTATCACGAATTTTTAATGCTTTTAGATTCAGTTAATTCAGAACGGAAAAGCAAGGCATCTTTGATGTTTTATAAAAATGAAATTTGTAAATACAGACATGGAACCCCAAAAGATTTATATTCAAAATTAGTCGCGCCGTATGCTTTTAAATTTATTGAAAAGCTAAAATTATCTGAAAAGTAAAAATTGCCTCTGAAGAATTAGATTTTTGCATGCTGCATTCTTTTTTATCAGATGAAATATTAAAAGTCTCTGTAGAAAGTTGTCCGTGTTCATTTCAAGTAAACATGCAGTTACCCTGTGCACATATTTTTGCCGTTCGTAAAATTAAACATGAAAACCTTTATTCCACAACTTTAATCAATGAAAGGTTTAAAAAAGCGTTTTACGTCAAGAACATTTTGTCTGTACTTCCCACTAACGAATGTAATAATAATGAAAATACCAGTTTTTTTTAATATGAGTATATGTCATGTGAAAGAAACCACTGCAATTTCAAGTCATCGGCAATAATACAAAAAATCTATGTTGAAATGCCAACAACTGGGTGCAATTATGTCTGAATTTGGCGAATCTGAGTTTAGAAAATGCTTTTCACAAACTTGAAGTTTTAATAGAAAATTGGAACAACAGAAAGCAGGTAATCATTTTGACTGAAGATGAGACCATATGGTATGAACCTGAGGAAAATAGAGAGGAACTGATTACCAATGACACTGATATAAGTTATGGTGAAAATGAAAATGAAATTAATTCTTTCATGTGCAATTCAGAGGAAAGAGTTAATAATAATGATGTTACCATTGGGCCCTTACCTATTACTACGATTAGTGAATAAAACTCTCAACCTCCCCTTACCGATGATTTAATGATGACGATGAGTTGTTATGTTTTTACGTTAAGTACAAAGTACTAAAACTGCTCCGATGCAAAAAGTAAAGTATAAAAACGTTGAAAATTTGGTGGGCTCCGTCACAGCTTATCCATTGATAGCCTACTGTGATGGATGACCTCAATCATTAAGTGTGATTAAAATAATGAAATTGAAAAATTGAAGATTTTACAGGGGAGAGTACTGGCGACATGTTTCGAAATTAACGAAATTAACCTACACTCATTTCTTATTCGTGCTTTTAGCTCCTTAACATTTGCCGGTTTGGTCTTAAACACTTTGCTTTTCAAGTACCTAGTCCAAAAGAATTGAGATCTGGGGATCTCGGTGGCCATTCAATAGGTCCCCTGACGCTTGTAACATCTTAGTAGCTTGAAATTTCATTTTTTATGCGATTCTTCTCGCTCATTTAGAATTCTTTGATTTCTTTCGAGCATTTCAGGTTTTAAATTGTCATTAGCCGTCATATTACCGTTGTCGTTTTCTAAAAGTTCACTTTCATTGCCATCTTGTTCATCTACATTTTCTGTACTTTGCGACGTTTACTTCGTTACCGTTTTCATTATCTTCATTTTCTCTGCTTTCCAAGTCTTCTTCGCTTTGTAAGTTATTTACAATATTATTTGGTAAACATGCGTCGCCTAAACCATTTATCTACCTAGTACCAAACATAGCTTCATAGGGCTTTTATGGATCAGTGGGTAAAATTAAACTCATTTTGATATAGCTTCCCTTAACGAAAAATGTTACAGTGCAAAACTCTTAAAAGAAATGTGCAATGATGACGTCAATGAAGGGCACTTAATATTTGTTATAAACCAATTTTACAGCTTTGTAAACCAATTAAATTTATGTCGCTTGCCACACGAATCCTAAAACCGGCTTTTTTACAAGAAAGTAATAACTTGCCTAAACAGATAATTGAAGCGTTATACAAGGAATTATCATTTTTAAATAGTGATTCTGTTGATTTCAGCTTTTGAGTTTTTACAAAAAAGCTCCTTAACACCACCACAACAATTAATTATTAAAACGAAATGCAAAGCTTTCTTAATGAGATTATTAAAAGAACTTTGTATTCGATTCCCTAATAATTTTGATTTATATAAGGATAATAAAGTTGTTAGGGCCTCAAACCGCGTTTTCCAAGTAAAACCCATCTTTAAAAGTTTGCCTATTATAAATCCTGATGCAATTAACGTAATTGAAGAACTGTGCCACCAATTAAGTGTTATTAATTGGGGTAATATTTTAGAATTTTCAATTTTGCCAATAGTTTATTTCTACACAAATAATATGGCAGGTGAACGACCATTCAAGGAATTGGCAAGTCACTACGAATTATTCCAATTAGTAATGCGGTCGTATAAAGGGTTTTTTCGAAACTAACGCTTACAAAAACCGCATTAAGAAATAAATTAAATTTAAAAATGTTAGATATGTTGTTGAGAATAAAAACATATGGATCTGTATATGGCAAATGTTGCTCTAATTTTGAGCGCACAAAGTACATGATTAACTCCTTCAATTCAAACATGTATAATACATTTAGTAACACAGAAGAGACCACATCTAATATTGAAGACGAAGACACCGTTTGTCAGCTTTAAAAGACTAGATAACAAATTGTTTTGTGGTGTATATTTTTAAAGTGGTAGATACTAAATTGGTGATTTCTGGTTACTTTACTAAATCAGTGTCCTAATTGTACTTTTTTATGAATTGGGAATAAAATGGGGATTTCTGGTTACTTTTCCTAGCAACGCTGGCGATGGGGTCGGCGAGGGCGTTGGCGGGGGAGGCGGTAAGTGCGAGTGGCCGCGCCAATGTGCCAGTCTTTTGTCAAACGTCCTACGGATACGTGTCTATTGGTTAATTTAGCGCCCTCGCTAACATCACGACGCCGCCACATACTATTGAGCTTAAAAGACAAATGCGGATTATAAAAATGTTCAATAAAGGTGGCAGCTACCCATCCCTGCTCGGGAGTTTGGTATAAGCAGGTCAACCGTAGACGATATAAAGAACAAAGATAAAAGTAACAGAACGTGGTTCCCGTGCACTGAAGAAATCGGAAAATCCCGTTTTTGAAGATACTTTGTTTACATGATTAGTGAGAATGAAAACTATGATGAAACTGATATGAATGAAACGGATAATTACCAGTGATACCGAGAACTGTGATAAAATGAGAACAATGTTGACCAAGCGATACACAAAAATTTTACTTAGAACAATACTTCAGATGTATTACAGATTTTTATAAGGATTATCTCGACCATTGCAAAGCATCTGACCAAACTGCAATGAGTCAAAATTCATTAACTAAGATGCTGAAAATATTTAAAATTTCCCTTTATCAACCAAAAAAGGATAAATGTGTCCATCATTGATGACCAGCTCTTTGTATTTTAAATTAAAGTTGTGTACGTGTACCCACATATTCACAGTATACAATTTAGAAAACCATCATTGCACTTGCTACTGGTTCTACAAGCATCCACTTTAGACCTTTTGCTGCAATTAAAGGTAGTATTATCCCAAGATGGTTGGAATTTTTATGACAATTTGCCTTATTCCTAGTGTGCAATAAAATACAATAGGTGGATGGTGAAATATATGTGTGAAAATAAATTGTATTGTATTGCCTTATTCCTAATGTAATTAATTAATTGTTTAATTAATGTGATTTTATTGTTTGTTTATTACTAACTTGTATCAACTTAAATGTTAAAACTGTTAAATTGTTTTTATTAAAATGAGTTACTGTCAATACGGCGTAACTTTATCTTTTTTAATTCCAATACCTACCTCGCATGTTTCAAAATATAAAGTCTTTAAACAATAAAAGACGACTTTTTTTTTTAATTTGTACACCTCCAATCAAATATTACGGTATTGGTGAACCAATTACGTGTTTTTACGCCCTGTAAAATTGATGTTTTTGAGATACATGGTATTGTTTTGAGGACGATCGATATAACGCATAAATGTGACAATTTTCAATTAAAAAAAATTATAAAGTAGACTTTGATATTACTTATATAAATATCACTACTTCGTTGAAAATAAAAAACAATTCGATATGTACGAGACTGTAAGTTATTTGTTATTCATATACAAACGTCAGTTGTTACAGATTGTCTTGCCAGGCGGCAACAATATCTGTATTTTAATAAATGTTAGCGTCCCTAAAGTAATATTTTCATGTTATGTTTAGATGAGCGTGAAAAACGTACTTTATACCCGTGTGGTTTGCACCATATTTCTTGTATGACCAAATAAATAAAATTAGAGAAATAAAACTAACTAACCTTAAATGCCAAGTTGAGAATTAAAAAGTTTTAACGCACCCCTCCGCAGCAAAGCGAAAAAGTGCTACAATTTACGTCCTCTTTTCATAATTAGGTCGAGCAAACGTAACTGTTTTGTATTATCATGCTCGAATAATTTAATTTTTTATTCTAACTTTGAGGGTAATCACAACAATATGCGCACCCTATTATTTTTAATTCTAAAAAAATATCTTTCTTGCTTCTAATTGTTATAGGAATAATATCAAAAATGCCAAAGTAACCGACGTTTTCGTTCTAATAAATTCCGTTTAACGAGGAACAAAAACGGCATCCTTTAATATTGTGTAAAGCATTCGTAAATTATGTACATTTCTTTGTAAACAGAGATATTTCCCAACAAAAGGTTTAATGGACTAGAATTTATCAACTAGTTGCATTGAAGAAGTGAATCGATATAAGGCGACATTCGTTGACCATCTTTAAAAAACAAAATAAAATCGATACAACAGAATATATGGCATGCGAACGATGTTAGTTTATCAATGTTTATATGAAAGTTTAATCGCAGTGGAAACACAACACCTACGGATCGCTTAAAAAGATATGTTCTGTTGCTTTGTAAAAAGCTTGTATACGTACATTAATTAAGAATAGTCTTTGTCGTGTATAGAGTGTATGGGACCAAGTTTTGAGAAAAAGTTTGTCCAGAAATTTCTACCCAAGTTTAATGTTAGTTACCGAGAAACAAGTAAACAAATCGTGGATTTAAGCGTTAAATTGTTTCAACGGTTAAGTTAAAAATGTCATACCCAAAACATCCCCACCTAGAACAGAAACTTAAATGATGACAAAGCGGCAGTAAGTTTCATTTGATCCTCCAGTTACTAGATGACGCTTCGTCTGATTTCGACTCCAAAAAAGAGCGTGTATAACGTTGCAAAACAAAATATTGTCATTGTGATAGTACCTTACTACGTGCAATATTTGTTTGTTAAGAACGGCCATCCAAAATGAAATGTTGTGTTCCTCATTGTAATGACAAATACAGCAGGGCTTGGCTTGAATTTTTAAAGCTTGATATAAAATCAAGTCAAGCCTACAAAAAACCAAGCCAAGCTTAAGTATTATCCAAGCCAAGCTTATTTGTGGAGAGGCTTGAGTTTTCAAGCTTTTCCAAGTCAAGCTTTCAAGCTTATACTTCTAAGCATTTTTTTACTATTTCATGGAACATAATTCTTAGAAGATCCAGCTGATGATTTTGCATTCTACCATAAGATATATTCATTCGGTATAAAAGAAGTACTCACGTGTAATTTATATTTGAGTGTGCTCTACTCAAACAAAATACACCATTAGTAGGTAGGTATGTTGATTCGATTTAGTAAGAAAAGAATATTTTACCTACTTAAAATCATTGTAAAAAAAATTACATATATTTCTCAAAATCGCAATGCGCGCAACGGTACCTTGTACAAAATCTGTTGCGCGTCACGCTGTAACACTAGTTCTTAATTGTAAAATGATACGGTTATCAGGTGATGCCCTGCAACGGTTTTTTATTTGTACGAACTCAGAAATCATAAAAACTATAAATTAGAAAATGTGAATACATAGACATTCTGGCAAATGTACGGTCTAAATAACGGTTCTTCGGAATTTTCAGATAATTTGTTAGAACTCATAGTTACTTAAGCACTCAATGGTGACTAAAAAAAGCTTGGTAAAGCTTGGGAAAGCTTGATAACCAAGCCAAGCCTGCACTCGCAAACATCAAGCCAAGCCAAGCTTTTCTTCTTAAAAAGCTTACCTTTCAAGCCCAAGCCAAGCTATTATATTTCAAGTCAAGCTACTTGGCTTGGTGAATCCCTGTGCAAGACATTTTCGCCCCAAGTTTACCCTTTCTGATTCTACTGCCAGAAGAGGTATTACCTGGAATGCTGTACCTATGTTGCAGCTCCTTGCAGGTAACTATTATCATTTCATCCCATGAAATTAGTCGATCGCTGTCTACACTCCAATGCAAAGTGCAAACCTTGTAAGCATAAAATGTCCTGGAATCATCATCAAGTTTCGGTTCTAATAGAATTATTTAAAAATAAGGAAGTATTATATGTGGTGAAGGATCAACAATATCATAACAAATGTTTCATTATATTTTTTTAGCTAAAGTGATTCTGGAACAGAGTTGGTCACAGTAGGTTTGTAGTGTCTTCGAAGACCTACTTTTTCTGCAGGATCATGTTGTATCCAGGCGTAACTGTACAAATTTAACTGTACAATCATTCTGTAGTAGTTGGGATGAAAGGACGAAAATTAAAAAAAAAAGAAGAATTTTGAATGTATAGTGTGACCAGAGTATCCAAATAAGAGAAACAGTGGCATAGGATTTATGCGTGTAGGCTATAAGAACTCGTCCGCTAGGACTCCACGATCAGGCCCTCGGGTAGACGTAGCCAGAAATAGGCGTCCCTTTAAATATTGGCATCCATCGAAAATTTACAGAAATATTTATGGTAAGTCTGTTAAAATTGTTTTATGGAACGCCGTTTTACTTTTAATGCCTCTTCTGCCAAACTTTCTTTAAATATAACTGTAATCTAATTTTCACTATTTAAAAATGTTGTCATGATAAAATTAATGTTTTAAAAATATCACTCATGATAAAATTAATTATTAAAAATATCAGTCATGATAAAATTTATGTTTAAAAATATCACTTATCATAAATAAAAAGATCGGTATGAAAAAATTAATACATTTGGCATATTACTGGGAGAAGTTTTCTTATTCAAAAATATTTTCTCCATAAAATAACTATATTAAATTTATCATCTAGGTAATATAAACTGTTTTTAGCGTTCATGTTCTTCTTTTTGATTCATCTTTTGCCAGACTTTCTTTAAAATATAATTGTAATTTAATTTTCACTATTTAAAAATGTTGTTATGATAAAATTAATGTTTTAAAATATCACTCATGATAAAAATTAATGATTAAAAATATCAGTGATGATAAATGTAAATAGTACAATTAATTTTATCATGAATGATATTTTTAAAACATTAATATTATCATGACTGATATATTTAATCATTAATTTTTTCATAAGTGATATTTGATGAGTGATATTTTTAAAACGTCTCTGTTGACTATTTAAAAATATCACTCATGATAAAATTAATCATTAAAAATACCAATTATGATAATATGTGATAATACATCTTTCTATTTAAAATTATCACTAGTGAAAATTTTAATTGTGATATGAGAAATTACCGCCACCCGCGTTAAATTTAATAACTACTTCCGAGTGAACTATATTCAATAAAGTAGTAACCAGTGTACTTTGTTTTGTACTTCCGTGATTTAGCAACCGCGAATCGCTATCATTTCGGTTATGATCCTTATGTACCTTCTATCATTTTATGTTTTTGTAAATGTTAAGAATACAACCTTTGTAAGCTTTTTTTTTTCTTAGTAAGTATCAAGACTTTTCTTTCGATTATAAGGTAGAACTGTAATTGTTTTTTCAACAAAAGGTTAAATACAGGGAGCTGAATTTTATCCTTATTTTAACTATTTCCACAGATAAAATGTATTTTATCTGTGCTATTTCTAAGTAACATTTTCAGCGAGATAATGTAGGGTAGTATAAAACAATAAATCATTACAATGGTTAATAAATTGTATTTAAAATGTTTCATAAATAAATAAACTCGTAGTACAGAAAAACATCAAATGAATTGAAAGTTAACCCTATTTCGAGAGTAAAGTTAGATGTAGAAAAAGCTGCCAAATTAGTATTCTTATATAAACTATTAACAAAAATTAATCCATTTTGGTATTAAAATAATGTTGTAGTTACTGTATGTGTGCATTGTTATACGAATCAACCTATGTCTAATCCAATCGAAAGGATTCTTAATGCGACGAACGACGCTGCTGCTACAACTCCAACTCTGGAAGAGTCAAACGGTGGTATCCAAAACTTATTACATACCACCAGGACAAAACTTTTAGACGTGCTACTCGAAGTCGAACTCCTAATGAAACTCCTAAAAGAGGGCGAAAAAAACTAAATACTTTCAAAAGAAAGGTATTTTTGTTGAAATTGGCGAACGCAGACTTTCTTCCATCTGCACATGAGCAGGCTTTTTTAAAGCGAAGAGGTTTAGGTAGGTATCTTTATGCCTAGATCAAATTACTGGTGGGATATGAATCTGTACCTACACCCAAAATATCTGTTCATATTATTTATATATTGTGAATCTAAACTAAACTTTTTTCGAGAATTTCAAAGTTTTTAGTATGCAGATAATTACATTCTGGTTATATAAATTATCAAAATAATGTTAGAAACGGATTCATACTTGAAATAGCTGGAATGGTTGGCCAAACAGTACCTTTAATGTTACTAGGTAGTTCAAAGTGTTTGAAAGTCTTAAAGATTTGTTTGCTAGCTATTCTAGCTGTACAATATCAGTAAAAATATATCTTCTTCACCACTTAGGTAGGTTAGATTAATGACTACCTACCGTTCATTAGATTTTAAATGGAGATGCTATAAAAACTATTTATAATTGCGCATCCGGATTCCACATAAAAATTTAATGTAATTTATAACAAACAATAAAACACAATTTATATTTTATTAGAAATAAAAATTATTACGTTTCTATTTGTTACATGCAAATTATATTTAAGATGATTTTGATTAAAACAACATCTCCATGAACAACACAATTGTTTTATTAATCGTGGAAATCATGTAAGAGTGTTATATTCAGACGAAATGAAATAAATTATTAATTATACGATTAATACCCTACGTAATTAACGAAGATAATTATATAAAATACTTCAAATTTACAATTGATGTTTTAGGTGCCCACTACTTTATTGAATATAGTTCATTCTGCATTTAGTACCAAACACAAACGCGAGGGGCGGTAATTTCCCATATAATACGAATTAATTTTATCATAAGTGATATTTTATGGAGAATTCGATCTTCACGAAGGGGTTTTAATGATATAGAGGATTAATAAACACTCAACCTCCCCCTTGACAAATATATTTAATTAAGAATTAAGATGTTGGCGGCGACATGTTTCGGGAATAACCCATTTTCAAGCCGAAATAACAAACGTCTAATTATAAAAATTGTCTTAGAAGATTAAAGGATGATTATAAAACTAACAGTAAAGTTAATATTTTTAAAAAATCGAAAATCGAAAATTGCGATAATTTCCATGAATCACAGTTTTGTTAATTAAATAACGGGATCCCCCTACAAAGGGAACCCATCGTCAATTTTTCCATAATTTTAATTCATCCACGTTTATCGTGGCCCTTCTGGCACATCTTGAAGGAACTATGGGACTCAACTCATGCCCCAATATTCAAAGCTGCTTTATCGCACGATCGGTTTGTGTCGATTACAAAATTGATTCGCTTTGATAATGCGAATTCACGGCCGCAGAGATTACTCACCAGCAAAACTGCCGCCATTGATGATATTTGGCTAATTTTACAGGCAACTTTGAGAGCAGCTTACACTCCGCACAGTTCACTAACTGTGGATGAACAATTATTTCCTTATCGAGGCCGCACACGTTTTACACAATATATTCCTTCTAAACCTGCCCAATATGGAATAAAGGTATGGTGGTTGTGTGACTCCAAATCTTTCTACCCCCTCAAAGGTGTGATTTATGATGGGAAGGTGCCAGGTCGCGAACGCGAGATCAATCAAGGTCAGAAAATCGTGCTTCATTTGGTTGGAAACTACCTCGGTGTCGGTCGCACAGTTTATGCCGACAATTTCTTTTCAACGTTACAAGTGGTAACATTATTGGTGGCTCAAAAAACTGCTTTTGTTGGAACGGTGCGAGCAAACAAAACTTTCCTTCCACCTGAATTTTTGAAAAGTCCTGCGCGTCCTGTGTTGAGCTCATTGTTTGGTTTCCACAATGGCAATGTTTCATTGTGTTCATATGTGCCGAAGAAGAATAAATCGGTACTATTGCTCTCTACTATGCATTACACTTCTGAGGTAGATAGTCTAAATAAGCAAAAACCAATGGCTATTCTGGACTACAATTCCCATAAATCGGGGGTGGATACAATGGATCAAATGCAAACGTTCGACAAATCGTTGGCCACTTGCGATGTTCTACAACATGATTGATATTGCTGCACTGGCTTCCTTCATAATATACAACGAAATGAATCCACTCCGAAAGTCAGATAAACGACGTTCGTTTTTGCAACTGTTGACAAAACAATTAGCAGTGCCAAATATTGAGGAACGAGCTACCAATCCGCGCATAACGTGCTTTCCCAAAATACGAAATGCTATGGAAGCATTTGATGTTGTGGTAAGTTGAAAAAAAAACACACTAAAAATAAACAATATCTAGTTCTAGTGTTTTTTACCATTTCAGGTATTACAAAGACCACAGCAAGGAGCTAAGCCCGCATTTGCACCTCGGACTAATCGTTGGTCTTGTCATTTATGTCGCCAGCAGTATCATCGCCAACGCAAAACCCGGTCCAAATGTTATACCTGTCAATTACCGGTCTGTACTGAGCACTCGCATCAATTGGCTCGTTGCGCTACCTGCCAAGCGGCAGCTATGCCATCATCATCTACATAGATTAGAAATATTTTCTATGTACTTTTATTATTCGTTTTATTGCCTATGTGGCCAAATATACCTACCAGAATAATATTTTAGATAAATTTAAAAAAATGTTTTTTTCCGTTCCAATCATTATGTTATAGAATAGCTTTTATACGTCTTATAAATTTAGACACTTCAAAAACCATAACCTACGCACACACAAAATGATGCAGATATATTGAGCCCACTTGCATGCTGAAAATCCATGTCACCTCGGCCTCGGTATAGTTCTTTAAAGGTCCCTAGGGACCTTGTTCCCCAGTTTACCGCTCGGAGAGTTGCCACCGATCGGAGGGTTAAATCTGATGGATATTGTCGCAAAGAAAAAAAAAACTGTGTAACTGAAATGTTCTAACGAATAGGAAGTAATCTCGTAATAAGTTCATAAGTTGTCATGTGACCCATAAATTTAGTTTGGTTCATAGGTCAGAGTATTCGTAAAACGAATATGGTTTTACATTTTATCTTATTTGTTTTAATGTTTTTTATTTTACTTTTATGAAGTACTAACCACTAAGAACTGGTGGATTCTAAATGTAGAACCCTTTTGAATATAAATTATCAGGCTGATTATCCAAATTGAGGTTTAAATAAGCAATTCTCGCACTACACATTTTGATTTAATGTCGGAAATTAAAAGAATCGTAACAAAACATGTCTTTTGATTATCCTGCTCAATCGGCGATAGACATTATTTATAAAGCCGCGAAATATTGCCCTCTCATATTAGGAATTTTGTAAATGTATTGTGGATAGTGATTTCAAACTTGTCGGTAGGCTGATATATCAATAAATTAATATAAATGTTAAACGTAAGAAAGTGCAATGCACAACGATATTTAATTGGGAAATAAAAAATTGCGAGGTTTTTTTTAATGCAATAGAAGAGGAGAGGATAATTATAAAACGTAAAGTAATCAAAAAGGTAAAGGTTCGCTTTAATCTTTGTGCCTAAACAGCTCGACGTAAATAAAAATAAATTTAAATTCCAATCACAATAAAGTGGAAATCAATTCGAACCCTATTAGTGATCATTTGATCGGCAAGCGTGTAATGCAAATGAACGTACACAAGGGAATGAATAAATTAGCAATGTTTTCAAAGACAAAGATCCAATTACTTGTACTTGGAGGAAGTGGTTGTTTACACTGAATGGGAAATTGTTTTGTTAAAATTACTAACACAATTTGAAGCTTTTAAAAATATAAAGGAGGACGACAATATATAAAAGTCATAATTGAAAAAGACCCGAAATCTTTATCTTTCAATTTTTGGTCTCCACTTAATGTACGCATTCAATGCCGATTGGAGTATGGCCAAAAATACACAACGTAGTTGATAAGCGTTAGGTACATGTCTTATTATTTTATCATGTGTTATACATGAGCAACTTCACGTTTAAAATAAACTTCATAGCGAAGTTCCAAGTTGACCCTCGTGTATTGAATTAGGGTCGTGTCGTCATTTCTCCAAAATCCCTTTAAACCTTTTGATACACTTGTTCTCCACTAGCCAGATTACGTGGACCGCTGTCAATTTAGACTATGACATCGTCAAACAACTTACAACGAACTTAGTTTTGAATATGTGACCACCTTTATCGCTTGAAAAAAAAAACATGAGTGTGAATGCTTTAAGCTTCGTTAAAAGTGAATACAATCAGAAATTGTTTCAGCTCTACGGTCATCAAGACTTGTGCATAAATATATCTACCGAAATTAAACGCAGGTCGAGAAGCATACAGAAAACATTAGCAAATTTCTGTGGAAGTAGGTTCCTTGTATGTGCTGCTTCACCTGCCAAAGGTAATTTATCGCATTAGCAAGTGAACAATTCTTTGATAGTTTCAGTTTCCATTTAGTTCAAACTAGCTGTGCGCCCGCAGCTTCGTCCACGGCCCTTTCTCCTTTTCTACAACTTGTGTAACTAATATTCGTAGTTCTATTAATAATTTTTATGTTCCATTTATTCTCCGCGAAATTACTCCCTATCCGCCACCTGAGGACGCGTCCGATGGGAGATAGAGAACTCCACACGGATTTTTTACAACGGCTACATGAAAACGGCAATTTAGTCTTTAAAATTTACGTTGCTCGTGGGGCAAAGGCGCCATCTTTTCTTGTCCGGGTTCATCCCCCGAGTCCTTTGTTACTTTTTTTAATTGTTTATTTAAAGATGTATAGATTATTTAAAAATAATTGTGTTTGAACATACAGATGTGAAAAAATCATTGGAGGAACTTTTATACCTGTACACATGTAAACATTGTATTTTTGAAACTTTAATGATCATAACTTGGCTTCTCGTGAACCGATTGCGATGAAATAAAGCCTATGCCCTTCCCAAAACCTCATCATTTTCAATAGTTTTTACGTGATGCTAGAACATATAAACAGACAAAAATTACATTTCTTGTAATCTACGAGTAGGTATATCGCTTATGAGTAGTCAGCAATAATTATTTTCAAAAAATATATTTTATTGTGTATTATTACACCAACTGTAGTCGTAACTTAATTTACTTCCATTTTCATAGCTTTGCGTAATATCCGTATCTTCCTTTCACTGCGGTTCGATATGTCATTATTTGTGTTTTTTTTACTTCATTCTCATAGTCCGGTTTCTGACAGACTCATTTTCTACCTTTATCTGATATTGTGTACTCTTGGAACATTTCATCTAATGATTTTCAATCAATCATCGGATAATGTCCACACCATTTTTTCATTTGTTTCGTTGAAATGATTTTTACATCAATGGAAAATTTAGTACTTAGTCTAGTAACATACGATACGCTAGAGACATATTTTTTCCATAACATTTTTTCTCACTAGATGCAATTTTAACCGTTCTACATTAATAAATATTAACGTCTTCGACTTAAACGTATTTTTGCCATGTTTCATAATAACCTGGGTACAGTTTGTACCTTTTGCTTCTTAAAATTGTTATGATATGCGTATACTCTATGGTTTAGTACCCGATACTATCGACCCTACCTTGGTTGTCCACTAGGTGGCGCAACACTTCACTTTCTAATATAATTCTTAATTTTCTGATTGGTCGAAAGGTTGCTTAGCCTCGTAACGATTAGCCTCGAACCTTGTGTTGGCGTGCTACTCATCTCTCTCCTTTTAACGTTATTCACGCTCTACTATCTCTTTTTTAATTCTTAAGTCTGTTAGTTCTTGTTACTGATCATCAAGACTTCTCTTCGAGTTCTAAAATGGTGTAGACACTCCATTTTTGTGCTTAGAAATTTTCACAAATATCTTTACTTGTGCGTTATTTAAACGGTTTTAAGTGGAATTTCTTAACTAATTGGTTGTGGAGAAACCAGCTGCTTTATTTTCTACCGCCGCCAAACGTATACAATTACGGGTTTAATACATTTAATGGTGCCGCATCTAAGAATTCGTTTTCAAGTGTTCTTAACGTCAGTGATTAAACTCATTGGGTATGTACTTATTCTCATTATTCTCTTCAAAATTGCATTCCTTCCTTCAACTTCTCGTCTCTAATTTCTCATAATTTTTCTAGCGTTCAAGAATAGCCTACTTCTACGCATTCGCTTCCGTTTACCACATGGTTGATCGTGATCCTGTCAATCACCATCTTTGAGCCGGTAACACCGATTTCTGCCTTGACAACTCGCTGCCATATTCTCGACGTCTTTGAAGACTTCAAATTTTCATCGACCTTTGTTTTCCTGCTTCCTTATAAATTACTTTACCTTTATTTTCCTTTGAACTCATTAACTTTAAATAATTGAATTTATGGATACTTTACCTTACCGAAATTATTTGTTTTAGTAAATTGCTTACCGTTAACTTAAATATCTTTGTGACGTCATACATTTTTGTAAATACCTCATTCTAACTAAATTTGCTCTTGATTTAATACTTTTGTTACTTCAATTTAAATATTATTTTGTTTGTGTTAATGTACTTGTACATAAAATTGTATTAGCGACTCCCTTTTACCGTAACTTTTAATTGCTGATAAATTCAACTTTTGCTAAAATATATGCTCAGTATCCGATCCTTCAAGTGAATCGTGAGTAATTAAGTATTCTCGTAGCTTGGGACCGAACCATTATTTTGGTCCGATTTGTACTAACTTTGTTTATTTAGATTGCATCGCTTTGGCAGACTCTTTGCAAAGGGCTCTCCACCGAACATACACAGGTATTATTTTTTATTACTTACTTACTTTGCTTGCTACGATTGTATCGTATACTTGAAATATTGCTTCTTATGTTAACGTAATTCATTACGAGTAGTTTTGCTACGCTACTTGAAAAGGTAAAGCGGATCTCTAATTAGTACTATCACCTTTGAGTGAGTCATTACAACTTTTTGTGGATTACTATCCACTTACTATCATTTATTTATTTTATTTTGAACAATTACTTTATTTTATAATTATTTGTAGATATATTTTGACCGAGAGTCTTTATTATCAAGTTACTTTTATTTTCATTATTACTCCATTACCATATTTTTCTTTCAGATTACTACGCTACTTATCTCCGAATTGAGACTATCTTCGCAGTTCATACTCTCAATTTTAGCTATTACCTCTAGAACTTGCGTGGCGCCCATTTTCTCTATTGAGTATTCGTTACTCATTCTGCTTATACTACTGATAACTCACTTTCTCTCATCATTTCTAATCCACGCCCAATCGTCCATATAACTGAGATTACTGGTGCAATACCTATTTATAAATTGTGTTACAATTCTCAATTCTTGCCGTAACAAAATATTAGAATTACGCCATTTAGCAAAGGCAATAGGTTTTGGTATGGTTAAACTAAATAGCAGAAATATATTTTAGAGACTTTATTCACACTGTAAGTAATAAAACTTAAAAAAAAACAGCAAAACAGATACTAAATTGAAAACTTCCTTAAATATGATTATGAGCACGTATTAATTACACAAATTGCATTTGTTTGTCACGTGTTTAATCATATGATCTTTGCAGATCCATTTATGAAAACTTAATGCCATATCGCCCTGGTTTGGATTCATTATTTATATTGCTAAGTTCTTTCGGATCTGATTCGTATAACAAACCTCTGAAGTTCAGCATCAGTCAAATATCGACTTGATGAAGATCGAAAAAATTACATTTTATACTTTGACGAATTTGGGGAGTAATTTTATACAACTTTATTACACCTGTTACCTGCCAAAGCCACTATGGTCCAAACGTCATAGTCGTCGATCGTTCTTACCTGTGTTGGGGGCATGCGCAGAGAAACTTTCAGCTTTAATAAAATAAGGAAGGTCTGGCCGTCACGGGCTCTTGGGCTATAAGTCTTGTCCTAAAAATCCAATAAAATAATTGACCCATAATATGCAACGAAG
Organism: Pyrocoelia pectoralis; assembly: GCA_036250285.1. Taxonomy (NCBI): domain Eukaryota; kingdom Metazoa; phylum Arthropoda; class Insecta; order Coleoptera; family Lampyridae; genus Pyrocoelia; species Pyrocoelia pectoralis. The sequence continues at coordinate 46,991,211 of CM070075.1, forward strand.
CTGCGTAATGAATACATCTACGTAAAATATTCACGTTTGAACTGTTATTTTGGATTATTTAGATTCAAAATCAAGTTTTCAATTGTAGTTTTCCTTTTCTAACATTTCATTAGCTAATGTGTATAAAAGGGGTCAAACCTTCACAAATGTTTAAAGTAACCTGTAAACTACAAAGGACATATTGTTTGCGTAAAGTTTTCATCCAACTTCTCTCATTCATGTTATAAAGAAAATGTTCGTTAAAAGTCTTAAATTTATCCGGGTTAGAGGTCAAAGATTCAATCTCATATGTACTTTAAGAAAAATATAAGTCTTACGTGGTTCAGAAAGAAAGTGTAATCTGTAGGATTTCGTTTTATAGCCAAAAACAAGAATTTTATGTGTTCTTTTAACAGCTCAATGGTTTTAATTAGAATTTTTATCTTAAAGGCAGCACTATCAAATGTTAGTTTTTTGTAATGCGGAAACATATGTCGAAATTCAACATTTTGTTATCGTTACTTTCCCCAACTAGAAGTACGACGACCATTAGATGCAAAAGAAAATTCATCGATGAGCAGCAATTTCATATTACATGCAGTGTGTCTCCGGATGGAGTTCACAAGAGGAAAAAAAATTTTATTATTGATTTTACGACAAAAAGTCATACTTTATAAAAAGTTGTGCTTGTCGAGTAGATAATTTAACCATCGGAAAATCTAAGATCAAATGTACAGAATGTCCACAAATTAAGATAACATGAAAGTGCTTCAACAGAACAGTATCATTTATTGCATTTTAGAGTTTAGAGTAGAGAAAAAGTTCTTTAAGAACATAAAATTGGTAAAAATACAAAATCTTGAATATTGAACTGTAAAACGTCATTAATTGTAGATGTCAGTTACTTCCCGTTTGCAGTTGCAAAATGTTAACTATCGATTTGATTAAATGTTATGGCATTGGTATTTTTACTAATTTTATGTTCTTAAAGAACTTTTTCTGATAACAGTAAACTCTAAAATGCAATAAATGATATTGTGCTGTTGAAGTATTTTCATGTTATCTTAATTTGTGGACATTCTGTACATTTATCAGCATAACTTTTTATAAAGAACGACTTTTGTCGTAAAATCACTAATAAAAGTTTTCTTCCTCTTGGCAACTCCATCCGGGGATACACTGTATAACTAGTTGAATCACGTATCATATCGATTTTATTCACTATCACTATTACCACCGGAACAGTGTTAGATACTACTACATAATATGTTGCCGTATGTGACAAAACACTAACTCACACACATGTCCTTTCTGAAATGATTGAATTTGACTTACCAGCCAATATACTACTAATCGTCCCTACTCCATTGAGAAGACAACCACCCCACTTTCCAGAATCTAGGAGAGAGAGAAACTCGGGCACTATCATACTCTCGACAAGAGAGAATACGATGGGTAGGATTATCGGAGACACCGCACGTACACTGAGAAAAATGAAGTGCTTGGACCAATAAATATTACTACATTGAGTATAAAATGTTGAAACAAAGCATATATGTATTGAAGAAATGTTGCAATTTGTACTATCAAATTATGGACCATCTAATCAATTCTATTTGTTAACTTTATTTCGTTAAATGGAACCCCACATTCACTTTGAATATAAAACTACATGGAATGTGTTCTACTCAACCTTTTTGTGTTTTAAGTCACTGGAAAGTCTTTTAAGGGAACCTAAAGAGACGTGTGATTTGTCGTGTTGTCATATTTGTCTTAACGCAAATGCAGTATTAATCAAACGCTTCGTTACATTACAACTCTACATTATTTGATATTCTGTGCAAGTATAAACCAGTGGCGGCTTGTCGGGGTAGACAAGGTAGGCGCCGCCTACCCTAACACAACAAACACTGAAACACATGAAGCCAAGTACACGAAATTATTCTAAATCTAATCATTGTTATATTATTTCAAATCAACTGAAATCAAAAAGCAAACTGAATTAACCACAAAAAAGAGGTTTATCTTATCTTATCATAAATGAAAGTAACAATGAAAATATAACATGCTAACACGTATGATATTTAAAAGAAAGTACATAAAGGCACACATCATCGCCGCCTATTTTTTTTTATACTATTTGGTCCCTATGTTAGCAAATGAATCACCTCGTCTTCAATATCCGAGCATACGTAATGTAAAATTCACAAAAACGGGTCTATAGGCGATTCAATCGGCCTTTCGTGTATGAGCGTCAACCCTCGATTTTTTAAACTGCAACTGCAAAGTGAAATGTAATCTAATCTAGTATTATTCTTAGTTCTAAGAATAACCTTACTTTACTTACTGCATAATCGTCAGTCCGTGCCGTGGTACATTTGTATTGTTTGAAAATTAATCAGCTATTAATGTCTATTCTGTATGGAAAACGTTAAATTTAAAACAGTGTTAAAATTTCAACATTTAACATACTAGAAATAATATCGCTATTCTGTATCGTCAAAACTAACGCAACCTTTAAAATCGACAAATGTTTTAACGTACGTTAAAATACTCGGCTAACTTGGTTTAGTTTAGGTATATTCAACCGAAAGTAGTGCAAACTGCAAAGTTTTTGTAGTTACAGTAGTTGATATATCCCACATAACCTTAATTTGGAGGTGTATTAATTGTTGCACGTTTTTTTTTGTCTGTTCATTCTTCGTTTTGTGTTTCTTTTATCACGTCAATATGGCTACACGCTCCACACGAATGACTAAATCACAAAAGGAACATTTAGTGGGGTACTTAGAACACAATAAGTTTTTGATTGAAGTAAAATCTAACCCTTCGAAATTAGATAAATATAAAAAAACGTGGGAGCAACTAGCTACCGAATTAAACGCCTTACCAGATGCTAGAAAAAGTGTGAAGCAGTGGAAAGATGTGAGTACATCTATATTAAATTATTGTACTAGCTAGCTGCTAAATATTTGTCGTTTAAGGCATTGAATGAACTGAAAGTTTCGGTTGGGAGAAAGGCACGTCTGCAGCATGCCGACGTGGTTGGAACTGGTGGTGGCCCCAAGAAAGAAAAGGAGTTAACAGACTTAGAAGAGCGACTGCTAACGTTATTGTCAAAAATTGTTATAACTGGTGCCCCAACTGTACCGGAGGGTGGCATTGCAGAGATTGCGAATACGATAACGCTAATAGATTCGGTTGCATTGGAAAATGTAAGCTGTACCATATATTTACAGGTAATAATTTATAATATGTGTTAAAATTTTAATGGGCGTTAAAATTTGACGCATATCATACAGAATAGACCCTATTGATTGGTAGATATAATTTTTTAAAGGTTTGCGGCGTAAAATGAATCCTTCGCATGATGTGATTTGTAGTGTTACAGAGACACCGTTTCCACGGCGAAATAATTGTGAGCGAAAGCAAATTATTACTGAAGGTCGGCCTTTACCGGCATTAGATATTTTAACTTCTGATAAGAAAAAAGGGCAAAGGCAGACGAATAAATTTAACTTATAACTTATAAGAATCCCTAATATTTTGATTTTTTAGCCAAGATTTCTCGGCTCCCGTAAAAAATAGTTTAAATAGCCTACATCCCCTGATTTAAAAAAAATCGCCTGGACGCTAATTACCTAAGCACCTACCCTATTTATAGACCCACCAGCCGCCACTGGTATAAACAAATGTAGATTCAAAGTTGTTCGAATTTGGTAGGGAAGTGCTTTAATGGCTCATTCAACCAACGAACAGTGTTCTTTAAAAAACAAACGCAATTCATTTTAAATTTGCAATTTCTGCAGCATAGCAAAGGAATCGGATACTGTTAGTTGAGCATACATTGTGATGGTGTGAACTTCAATGTTAATTTATCATAATAAAAAAATGTAAGTACCTACCTAAATATCTTAATTTAATTTAATTTATTCAAAATTACAGGGTTACCCCAATTAATGAAAATATCAAAATACCTCTGATTGTACCTCCGTATGCATGCATACGAGTTGTTATACTACACAACTACATATAGAATATAGGTATATTTTGTTTAATTCACAGCAATGGCAGATCAACAGACAAAAGAGTTGTTGAAGTTATGGGGTTTTGAAAATGTAATAGAATCGTTTAAAGGTATGTGCAAATTTCTGAAATAATGAAATGCTTAATATACGCACGTATAATGTTTATTTTAATTATTACTACATTACTTTTAAGGTATTGTAAGTAAGGCTAGTTTTCAGATAGATGATGTAGTTATTATTATTTTCTTTTAATTATTATAATTAACAAAAATATTACATTAAAGCATTTATTAGTTACCTACCTATACATATAATATTAGTTCTAAGGCATATTGTACCTATATCATGCACTAATTAATTGTATCATTTTGTAAGATTTCTCATGTAGTATTAATAAATAAATGAAATTAGTAATATCACATTTTTCATCAGTTTTAATATGCAGACGGATTTGAAGGTACGCATAACAACCATTGGATTAACCCCATATACGCCTACATATTTTCAACGCTGCTGAAAGATTCGCAAAATGCTACTGATTGCTTCAATTAAAACATTTTTGACTGAAGCCAATTATGCAGTCAAGTGAACTGAATTTTACTGCTAATACAATAAACTGAAATATTCAATTAACAATTTAAACTTTTTAATCCAAACATAAGGTTTGTTAACTGAAATATTTGAGCATATTGAATAAATGTTACAATGTCAAAATTCCGAAAAATCAGCACAAATTGAACAATGGATTGTCCAATGTTTATAAATGTTGAACTAAACGCGAAGATGTATTCTTTTGAAACATATATTTTTACTTTCAAACGCATTATAATAAAGGGTGATTCATTTATAGGTACTTTTTGCGATGGGTAGTTAATTGCAGATTGCGCATGCGTCATGTCAACTGAAGTGACATTCCTGTTCAGTAGTGTTTGACAATTCATAATGGAAAGGCTTAGCCCAGCACAGCGTCTACAAATTGTTCAACTTTATTACGAAAATGGGCGTTCTACGAGAAATGTTTAGAGCAACTTATGGTCCACATAATCGACCTACCGAACGCACAATTCTACCATCAATAAGTTTGAGACCCAATTTTCATTATTGGATAATGCTCGACCGAATAGACCACATCCAGCACGTAGTGACGAAAATATAGGGGCGGTAGCGGAGAGTGTACGCGAAGACCGTGAAGTGTCGATTCGTCGCCGGTCTCAACAGCTTGGCCTGTCATATTCAACAACTTGGCGTATTTTACGTAAGGATCTTTCGTTAAAAGCATATAAAATTCAATTAGTGCAACAATTGAAGCCGTCCGACCTTCCAAATCGTTTCCGTTTTAGTCGTTGGGCTCTTGACAAGCTTACAGAAGATCCACTGTTTTCGAGAAAAATTTTGTTCACCGACGAGGCCCATTTTTGCCTTAATGGGTTCGTGAATAAACAAAATGCCCGTATTTGGGGCGATGAGCAACCCGAAGAGGTTCAAGAGCTGCCATTAAATCCAGAAAAAACAACTGTTTGGTGTGATTTATGGGCCGGTGGAATAATCGGTCCATATTTCTTCAAAACAGAGACCGGCCGGAATGTTACTGTGAATGGCGACCGTTATCGCGCCATGATAGCAAACTATTTGATGCCAGAAATTGAAGCCAGTGGTCTCGAGGAAATTTGGTTCCAACAAGATGGCGCCACTTGCCATACAGCCCGTGAAACCATGGCTTTACTACGAGAGCAATTCGGCGAACAGATCATTTCACGCTTTGGACCAGTGAATTGGCCAGCTAGATCATGTGACATCACACCTCTTGACTTTTTCCTTTGGGGCTATGTGAAGTCCAAAGTCTACATGGATAAGCCAGCTACAATTGAGGCATTGGAGGCCAATATTACTCGAGTCATTGGTCAAATACCACCCGAAATACTCGCACGCGTCATTGAAAATTGGAACTTTAGAATAGACATTGTTAACCGTAGTCGCGGACAACATTTGAAGGAAATTATCTTTAAGACATAATTGTAAATAATGGTTCTTTTATATGTTAAAAAAAGATTATAAAATAAAATTGTTTTTATTAATTTTTTTTTAATTTAAAAAAAGTACCTCTAAATGAATCACCCGTTACTAAGGCAAAATGTGAAAAGATGTAGAATTACACAATTGCAGTTATTAAATTAATTCATAATGCGGGATTTGTTGAATGAACTTTATTTAACAATATTTTCATTTTGATGTAATGTACAAGTTACATTCGCCATATGTAACATCAAAAAATATTTGAGTGAAATATTTTCTTGTTGTTTCAACCATTTATTTTTCTCAGTGTAGGACAAAAGTCGCCCTCAGAAGTCCCAATACGCTTCAGTGGGAACTAAGGTAGCGGACTACCGCACGTCCCGATACGTGGTTTTGGAAAAGCCAAGATTGGGTGTTCTCGCATGCATCCCGCAACTGCTGTCAGTCACCTTAGTCACTGCTTAGTGTAACGACGAGCGGCCAAAAAGGAAGGAAAGTATTCGGATGAAATACGGCTATCTAGTAGGATGCAGGTGGTGGTCCTGCGAAGAAGTCTTGCGTAGTACATTTCCTGCAGAATAACCTTATTTTGGTATCTTGTACAGCAAAATAACAATCTATATGTATGTACCTTTTCTAAACAGTCTCTATGGAGTTTAAATTGGGGAACTGCGCTGGCCACGTAATAACAGTCACACAATTGTCCTCGAATCATCGTTGCACAATGTTCTAATGTGTACTTAGAATCATTATCCTACTGATCAATAGATTAAGAGATTAGATTGATTCAGTTTAAAAATTATCGAATCCAACTTTCTTGATCTATATCGATGAACCTTAAATGTACCTACTTTATAACTAAGAACGTACAATTATTGCCTGTTTGTCGGATTTATGTTCTCATCCATCTATCCGAAGCTGTATAAAACATAGTAACATCAATTCCAAAAAGAACACATCATTGATTAAGAAAGGTCATTAAGATGTAACACCATCCAATTGAAGTAACTCTGTAAGTAAATATCGATGGTGTTCTAATATTAAACAATTGCAGTTAAATTATAACATTTGTTATGTTTGTCGATATACAATAAGAATTTTAGAAATACTACTCAGTCCACATCTTGTTCATATACACAAACGACAATAATTTATAATTTCGCATACCTACCCAATTCGTTTTTACATTGTGTATTCATATTTATTGATGTAAGAATAAAGTAATGTTAGGTAAACTACTAACCGTAAACAGGGCACAAAATAAAGTAAAATGCGCCATAGCAACAAGTGTCAAGCTTTAACATTAAATTCCGAATATATAGAATAAGATAAATAATTATATGAATCCATCATTTACTTAACTTGATAGACTACAAACATTCGATACTCTCCAAGTGTACTGCGGTTTTGATCCTAAATAGGATTGTATACTCTCAAGAGGATTTGCTTAATTATGACATTCCAACCCAAACTACTCACTTAATTAGCATCATGCTGTTGATAAGGGGCATTGTGCTAGAGTTCTTGTAAATGGCTGTCTACTTTAACCATTGATACTTTTACTACTTGTTACGAGTCATATTAAATATTAAATTTGAAACTTAAAAATTAAGTTATTTCTTTTAAAAATATATAATTATGTACTCATACCTTTTATTTGCGAGGATAGTTTTACGAGTCGTGAAACTACATCAACTACATGAATTACACCAAATATTTTTATTTTTCAATATATTCTCATTGAACATTGGCGTACTTGGACCAACGATGCTCGCGTGGCATTTTATCCGTTTTATAATTATTATCAGTTTGAAGGTCATCAGAATAATACTCGAGAGAGCAAAAGCTTGTTCTGCTAGATCTGGCGCATAGGGTGAGTGGTGTAAAACCTGGAATCCGCTGTTCATTTAATTTCCCAAACAATGTGACTCGTGTGAGAAGGCGCATTGAACATTACACTTTCGCCCTTACTACCTTTAGTATGTCCATAATGCACACCATTCATAGTGTGGCATTTTTAAGGTAGTCAATATAGATGTTTCTACTATTGAAACCATCGTTTTCATTAGGTTTTACGTTTCGCGCAGAGGAGAAAGAACTAACATTTGTTTCAAGACCAAAGAAGCTGAACGTTCCAGCAGTGTTGCCAGACTATCAGCAAAAAATTATGGTCGGAGTGTACAGAAATTATCGTACGATGACGTATTTTATTTAAAATTCAAAGAGGAGACTCGAGAACACTTTTTATTACATATGGATGCAGTAGAGGTTACATAAGATAAAAGTGGAGGCGGGAAGAACAGCGGTGAAATACAAAGAAAAAGTAGAGGAAAGGATAGAATGCAGGATATTGCAGGATAAAATACGGACAAGAGGATAGGGAAAAATATGATTGTAAAAGCTTCCTTGGAAGCATTATTGCTAGCATCTATTAAACCAGTAATACATGGAAAGCAAAGTTTAAGAAAACGTCCTTGATCTGGTGCTGAAATTATTACAACCCTAGATAGTTTAAATACGCAGTGAAAACATAAATTCTGTTCACTGAATAGAAATACATGAATTGGCTACTTTTGACTAATTATTATTAGAAGTTACACCTATGCTACCATTGAAAATAGGGCAGCTGGGGTTGTAATTATCGTAGCTCTTCTTACACAACAAAACAATAGGGCGGCCCATCATCGTTTGCAAAACGGAATGAATTATTTTATTTTACTGCTTCCATTTTTAATAAACCATTTCAATCATAAAACAACAGTGATTTACTAACACATTTCTAAGAAAATTATTACTATAGAAATAATAACCAAAACAGAACAATTAATTCATCATTTCTTATTTCATATTTATTTCTGGAGAAACCCTTTTGAAATCACTTCCAAATGCCTACAGTGTAGGTAAATAAAACATTGATTTATACATTGGGAGGGTATTCACTTATTTATACCAAGTGTTGTAAAACAGTTATGAGACTGTCGTCAAGGAGAATACGTGATAGATCTCGACAACTCTAAAAAAATGAAGGACTTGTTCAACATATTCATATTAGATTTTTGATTTTCAAACTTCCATTACCGTATCCATTAATATAATTTCATGCTGGCTGTTATTAATTAACTTTCATTTCTACGACGGCAGAAAAAGAACTGAATTTTATATAAAATCATCACAGGTGCCGTTGTGGGGCGCATTCATATACATGTACTTTATTGGAATTCAGTGTCAGATTGACTATAAAATGAAGTGTGGCTAACTCATAAAAATATACATCTATTTTGATCTCAAAAGTTTCCACTTCCTATTTTACGACACACGTTTTATGACAGTTGGCGGCAATCGGTTAAGCTTGTAAAATTTGGAGATGAACATCTATTTTCAAGTTATGTTGGTTGGTATGTAACGTTTCAAATTTATTATTTATGTGTTTCACTTTTCTATTTGCTCTTCACTTCCTACATCATGAAAGGTTTTCTGTACAAATATGCGAATATTGACATTTATATACCTTTTAAAATTTAGGTGATACATAAAATACCTCTTCACGATCTCCTGTCACATTTATCAAAACAAAATATGTAATTTTAATCCTAACGTATTGTTGCAGTCTGCGTTATTCAACATCCATAGGTTTTCCTTTTGACAGTTTTACTGTATTAATGACATACAAAGTAATAAAATAAATATTTTAGGGCCATTATAAACATATCATCGACAACACTTATTACATCTCTCAAAAATATATTTACATTTCGTCGTATGACAAGAAAAACTCATTAATTAAGTAACATTTTAAAACAACACAGATAATGAGGTTTAAACATTTTTTATTTCTGATAAATCGTACTTAACAGCAGTTGTTTTGAAATTAAAAATGATTATAAATAGTCATTCATATTATAAATTGGGATATAACTTTTTTTAAATAATTCAGTAGTTTCAGGATAAAATGAAAAAATAGCACTTTTTGTCTATTTATCCATCATATAATGTGATGGTGGTTGTAATTATGTTTAATATTTAAACTTTTTAATCTGTGTTAATCAGCGGCCCTTCAGGCTCTATATCTTATTCCTGATGTTCAGGGGATGTTCTTAGTTGGTCTTTGACCGTTTATTATCTTCATTTTGTATTATTGTTCAAAATTTCCCCTTAAGCTTAAATTTTACCCGCTTGAAAATGGAACCAGTATGGTCTCGAAACATGTAGCGCTTAGTTATTATTATCTATAATTTTTAACTTTAAAACTTTTCAATTTCCATAATTTCGCTTCACGGTTTAACTTTGGTTTGATGATTGCCACTTTCCCAAGGATGTAATGGTCCCAGATGGTTTTTTAAATAAACCCTGGTATTCCTTTTTCATAAAAATTTCAATTTGTGAGTTTTGCATTGGCTCATGTGTTAACATCTGTTTGATGATCGCCACTATCCCAGGGATGTAATGGTCCCAGATGGTTTTTAAATAAACCCTGGTATTCCTTTTCTCAACATTTCAATTTGTGAGTTTTGCATTGGCTCACGTGTCAGGTGCTTCGGCGCCTTATATTAAAAAAACATAACAACGTCATCTCATCCCATCGTTTATCATCACACTGTTTTACTACGTAACTTAATTTTGGAGATTAAACGATATAAAGGGAGGCTTCGAGTCTTTTTATGAATTTACCTGTTCTTGCTCCCTTATTTTGAGTACCGAACCACCCTTTCATGATGTCAAAATAGCACTTAGTGAGTTTTACATGCAATATACTAAAATGATAGAAGGTACTTAATGAGAGACTTTTTTATTTTCATAATGTTTTATTGGAAAAAAATATAAAATATCCTTAATAATAATAAAATATAAAAATATCTGTAGTCAGAAACCAATTGTGAGGAAAGTGATTACTCATCTTCATCGGTTTCATCATAATTAGGCCCTGGCAAACGATCTGGATTTTTGGAATCGATTGATGGCAAGCTTTTATACCACCGGAATCAGTTCTTTAGGTATCTGGCCACCATCTGCTAATGTTATTAAATTTGCTTTCTTTGCCTCTGTGATGGGTATCAATTGGGAATATGCAGGTTTCAGTTCTATAGAAGTTTCTCTTCGGCGGCCTCTACCAACAACATAAATTTTTTTATAATCTGATGTGTGGTCATACCTGTAGAACAAAATTTCCGGATATTCTTTCTCAAATTTAATACATTTCATTTTTAGCCATGACATTTTATCCCCATTTTCATCTTTGTCTCTGTTTCTAATATTGTATTTGACGCTAGTTCTTGTAGATTACTAAGGTAAGTCGGGGTAAGACCAGATCTGGGGTAAGAACGAACGAACCTTGCAATTTTTAAACCACACATGATAATGTAGAATTCTGTACAGCATTTCGTAGTCGCAAACGTTATCTTTCAGTAATCCATTTGGCGCGCACTTCTAGTTAAGCGTGGTTGTACTGCGTGTTGATAAGTGATTTAGTATCGTTTTAACATTCACTTAAGTTATTCGGTCTTTCCCCAGGAGATACAAGTTTTTGATTAAGGTAAGTACTCTCGTTTCTGATTTATCATTAACTATGTTTCTATTATTTGGTTAATTATAATAACGAATAGACTTAACCTGAACATTTTAAGCATAATTTCTGTAATTGCCGATCTTACCCCGTCTAATTTTTACTTGGGGTAAGATCGAACCTTTACGACAAATATATTAATATTATTAGTCCGATCTAACCCCATGCATCTATTAATGAACTGAGCTAAGTCAAACATTGGTCTCTTAATTACAGACGATCAAAAAATAAAACAAGAATGGTACGTGTTTCCAAAAGGAAGTCTGTGAGGGCTACAAGTTATACAAAGGAGAATTTAAACATGGCAATGAATGACGTGAAGCAAGGTGTATTGACACTTCATGGTGCCGCCAGAAAATATAACATCCCTAAAAGCACCCTTCACGATCGTATAGCTGGTAAGACAAGAGTTAAAAGCCAATCTCTAGGTCGAAGCCTAGCTATACCTTTTCACCAAGAATTAATGTTAGCAGATGGTCTGAAGACAATGGAACGTTGGGGATTTGGACTTTCTCGCAAAGAAGTAATGCATATGGTGTCTAAATTTGTCATAATGAACAATATCGAAACGCCCTTCAAGAATCAAACACCAGGGTCAGACTGGTTCACAGCCTTTAAATTACGTCACAAGTTATCAATTAAAGTACCGCAAGCAGTCGAATATGCACGCAAGAAAATGACTGATCCTTTTGTAACTGGAGCATATTTCGATTTGCTAAAGAAAACGTTGGATGATTTAGATCTATACGCACGGCCGGCCCATATTTGGAACCTGGATGAGACCAGTCTGTCCACTGATCCTTCAAAAACGAAAGTTGTCGGAGGAAAAGGTACTGCCTGTTCACGTATCACAAGTGGTCCGGGACGAGAATGTAACTATTTTATCAGCAGTCAATGCAACCGGAGAGAAAGCCCCACCTCTTATTGTTTTCAAGGGAAAGTTTGTCTGGGATCAATGGATGGCTAATTCGCATGATAATCTTAATATAGCTTACGCAGCCAGTGCCAACGGCTGGATGGAAGCAGACATTTTCGTTAATTATATACAGAAAACATTTCTGACTGCAGTTGGTGACAAGACCCCCATCTTACTTATTTACGATGGACACAGCACGCATGTGGACCAAAGGGTGATTCAAGTAGGTAAAGATAACAACCTTACTATACTCAAACTGCCACCTCACACTTCACATCTCCTTCAGCCGTTGGATCTGGCTGGCTTTCAAACAAAAATGGGACGAAAAACTGGTTGCCTGGGAGCGACAGAATAACGGCATCAAGCTTCCAAAGAATATATTTTCGGAAATGGTGCGTGATGTTTGGAGAGATCTAAATCCTGAAGTTATTCAAAATGGTTTTCGGAAAGCAGGGATTTACCTCTACAATTCTAACGTTATTCCTCCACCAGAAAAATTTCACCCTGATGCCTTTAAACGATGGCAGTCGTCAAAGACCATAGATGCAGACCTGAATATAGGTTCTGACCAAAATAGTGACGATATACGTGCAGGACCAAGTCATGCTTTTGTTGAAAAAGTAAGACCAATTGGTGAAATTTCCAGTATAACAAGTAATGTGTCTTTCCAAGACCTTCTTCTGGAGACAGTTAAACAACATGCAAGAAGTACACCAAAGAAAAAGGCGCGCGTTGCAGCTGGTGCAGAAGTAATCACATATGAAGAGGCTACTGAGAAAATTAAAACGAAAGCAGAAATGACAGCAACTAAAGAGAAAAATAAAAGGCCGAAGAAAAAAGACATTGTGGAATCAAGTAGTAGTGAAAGCGAAGATTTTGAAATGAACGAAGCTGAAGACTCAGACAGTGACTTAGATCTAAACGATGATTGTTCGAATAAGGAGAATGACTTGCCCCTAGGAACACATTCCTGGGTTCTATTGAAGTATTGTCCGAAGAAGGTGTTTAAGTATTACGTGGGACAAATTACGGAAGTCATTTCTGATAAAGAGTACGTAGTCAAATGTCTCAAATATAATAAAAGTAGCAATTATTTCTTTTGGCCTAACAATCCCGATGTAGACACTATACAGAAGGAAACAATCGACATGATTTTACCAGAGCCTGTGAAAGATAGACGAGGGTCGCACTTTACCTTTTCCATAAGTTTTTTTGGAATGAATTTAGGTTAAATTGAAGAAAAATTGTTTTATTTTAAGAGTTCAGTTCATTATTTTATTGTTCAGTTAACACACAAGAGTGTATTTAAGTAGGTATATAATAATACTTAAGAATAGGTTGGAATTGTGACTTAATAAAAAAATGTGTTCATATAAATTTATTTTAATGAAGTAGGGAATGTCCGGAATTCGAACTAACCCCGCAGCAGACTAACCAGTATTCTTATGAAATTTAAACTATCATTCGGACTTGCCCCATTTGACTGGGCAAGTTCGGACAATTACAACTAAATAAAATAAAAATTATTTCTAGAAAATTCTGCAGCCAACGGGTTTTTTAGAACCAGAACTCAAAAGAGGACACTTTCACGGTATAGTACCAATTATTTATTTAAATGTTATCTGTATTACGTATTTTGTTATTTACCCTAAAAGATGATGTTTATCAATTTTGGTGCGGTCTTACCCCGACTTACCTATAGAAATCTGTAAATTAAGATGAACTTGATATTCTCCATTCGATTTGTTTTTCTTGGATCTTCTATTAAATGATCGGGCAGATTTAAATATGTTTACCCAATCTGCCATCATAAATGCAGTCTTGTATTTTTTTTCGGACTCAATGGCCGAATGCATTGAGTCGCATTTGATATGCGTATGTCCTGACTCCAAGAAGTTTAGCTCAATTTTTTAATGTGAGGAATTTCTTTTATGAAGTAATATGGCAGCAACCTTTTGGTTCCGGTTTTGTCCTCCAACAAAAACACGCCAGAGAATGGCAACTGGAGTATGTACACTCTGTAAGTCAAACGTGCAAGTAATGAATGATGGATCATCCTTGCATCGCAGTTTATCATTTTCCTTCGCCTCGTTACATTGATTTTTTCTGATGACGTGAAAAGTATATTCTTCTTCCAACTCTCTTTTACTTCAGGAACATTTTTTATGGTACATTGCATAGAATTTACATTCTGAGTAAAAGTAAAAATATTAGTTAGGTTATGATTGAATTATAATTATTAGAGCACATACAAAATTTTCAATATTTTCTTCGTTTTTTAGTTTATCACGGCACAGTTGAAGTATTAACTTGCTTCTTTCACTCATTTTGAACTTATTTTAATTTAAATTATCTTATTTTTCCACTTTGATAATAAGCGACCAAACAGATGGTTTACATTCCCTAAGCATTTTATGCGTTAAGTTTGGATAACTAAAATTCAGTAAGTGCAACACTGAATTTTTCCTGCCGGGTTCTTAGACAAAAATGCAGTTAACGAATTTTTTAATTTCTTAAACTGGATTTGTAGCGTTCTATTAATTTTGTGACTTTTTCCAGGCAAGCATAACTATAAAATACGACGATTTATAAAAAGGGCAAGGATTCTGTTATAACGGACGCAACCCTAAGTGTAAGAAGGTGGTAGTAATACATGGGTAAATATTAGTTCCCTAAGCCTGTATGTTGACAACAGGGTATTCAAGGCCAATAATTGTCTATGAGAGTTACAATGTGCTAGTCTGCCATTAGTACTGTTTCCGGTGTCGTTTCGTTGCGTTGTGACAGCTAAAGTTTTTTCCCAGGATGAACGCGTGTTTATTGTAGAGACTTATATAGAGTGTAAATCTTACAAATGTGTGCAAGAGAAGTTTCAGTTAGAATTTCCCCGTACTGCTGTTCCTAATAAATCGACAATAATGCGGTTGATCAATAAATTGTGTCATATACTTAACTTTGGGTTCCGTCCTTAATGAAACACCCGTTAGAACGTCAATTTTTGTAATCATGCAAATGTTTAGAAGATTATGGGGTGACATTTCATGCGAGGGAAAATCACTTAGGATAAATGAGGAGGCGAAAATTATGTATAGAGGTGTGGGTAAAACTGTTTATAATTTAATTTTTTTTTACAAAACATTTTAGAGGCATATTAGTCATAATGCTTGCGTATACCGGGTGTCCAAAAAGTGTGGAAACGCTTAAATATCTCGAGAACGACACATCCGATTACAAAAAGAAAAAACACGTAATCCTTGATTTTTTCATGATATGTAAACATCACCCTCTCTCCTGAGGGGGTGGGGTGAGTCTTGAAAACTTAAATGGGAATGCTTTTTTTATTGCACATTTGCATTCTCCATAAAAAACTGTTCTCAAATTGCAAATTTCGCATTCTATCTCCGACCCTTTTTTTGAGGGTGGACAGGGGGAAAATTGCACATGTCCGTAGAAAAACGATCTTTTTTAAGTTTTTTCCTCCATCATTTTTTTGTGATTTACAAATTGTCCGCCACCACCTCCCTTAAGTGTGGAAAGAAAAACAATGACTCATTATTCGAGGTGTTAGATGGGCGAGTGGAGAGAGTGCGGCCAATTTGTAGATTTCCAGTCTGCTGTAGTCGGTCTCTATCCTCTATCCTGTTCTATATGTTCAATCTCATGACAGATCAACTTCTTCATTATAGAATGTCTTTAGAGGCGCAGAATAGTAATAAAATTGTCTCTGGCAGCCCTTATAATATCTAGATTTCTTGTGTGATAGTGGTACCCAGCTAAGGTCAAAGGACGAGGCTATTCTCAGTTGGATGAACTTTTTCGACATAAGCTGTAAACACATCTATTTGAATCCACCCAAAAGGATGAAAACGAAACGAAGTTCCAGGAGGAGCATCTTTTTTAATTGTTCATTGCAATGTTTGTGAGGAAAAATCATCAGGAGCGGTACAAATGTTCCAGCTCTACTCATACACAGTACAACAGTTATAAGGGACCTGTCAGCTGATGTTAAAGCCCCAACCTGCTTCTTTCCTTTGAGGGATACTAATTGGGGGCATTTAAATTGAACAATGCAGAGACCGCTTTCGTCAACATTGTAAATACGGTGTAGTGGGAAATTATTTTCCTCCATTATTCTTCGTAACAGGTCAAGGAATTCATTAACGCTGGCTCTATTAATAAATCCTTTTGCTCTGGATATAGATGATCCAGTAGGTCTTTCCTTAGTCTATTAGTATCTGCATGCCTCCCCAACAATTTATTAAGTCAAGCTTTACCAGCAGTTTCTGTGAACAATGAAAAAGAATGTTGTATATTGTTTCACCTGGCCAATTGGAATGCCACATAACCGACATATTTTCTTGTTAAGACAAAGAATTTTTTATCCATTAGAAGGGTTATATTGAACGAGGTTTTCCTCCAATGTTTCAGATAAAATAGGTTTTCTTCCTAGTATGAATTTTGCGATTGAGTTGTGTTTCGACCTTTCGCGCCGCCTATATAACGTGAGTAATATTTGGTAAATAAACATTTCAAATTTACAGTAAGCTGAACAACTTCAATTTGAAAATAATCTAAGATATTAAATTTATATAAAAGGAAAACAAAGAGTTCATTATATACATCCGTGTTTCATCATGTTTTCAGACTATTAATTATGGTCTCTCGAACGGTCTTTTTACTGAATGTTCAATAAACTACTGCTGGTTCAATCAAAATGGACATGTTAAGAATTCTTTTTTATTAGTAATGGATATAACAAAGCGACATATAGCTGGGTCACCGAATATAAGCGAATAAAAAATTGAAAAAGATGTAACATATGTCCGTTATGATCGAATGCTATTCCGACAAAAAGCAGAGTGGATAAATTTAGGTAATTTTCATGGATTTTCGTTTCGTCAAGATGTTAAAAAGTCCAACTCTACCATTAAATATTTTGCACTCGTTACCTTTAATTCACATGAAGAGATCGTCGTTGAGTGGACTTACCTAAAACAAAACAAAATCCATTAATTTCACTGCAAAATCATTATAAATTTGTATACAACGTGAGACGACTACTCTTTCATTAATATCCCCGCTAACCATTTAGATTTAATCTGCAAGTTAACGCTATACGGAAAATCTCGCCAAATGTTTTTATTAACCCGAACACAATACGTTTATAATTTTGGGTGTTCGCCGTTCATAAACATTTTTCAATTGTTTTGACTATAAATTAGTTATGAACACAATATAAAGTGATTTACGTATTAACTCGCTTTGATAATTCTCTCGAAATGAGATAAACGCCAAATAAACGAAATAATGGACTGATAAATGATTTCGTTTTGAATTATTGAATATTTCTTTCATTTGTAACGGTGCGACATAAATTACGGTTTTTAACTTCATTTGACTAGTAGAATACGCGACTATGCTAATGGAACAAATTTACCACGAGAAAGTGCTTTTGTTTCAAGAATTCGTGTAATAAGTAAGAGCTATTTCGTACGAAAGTCAAAATACAATTACAGCAATAGAGATTTAAAAAAATGTAAACGTACCCTCATTATTTTTACAACACCAGGGGCCCCAGGGGGGTTTTGTTCGATGACACGATAGCTTGTAAAACCGCACAAACATCTTTGATGGCCTAATTAAGGATATGTAACAGAATAAAAATGTTCATGCACGGACGATACGATCTGTTACATTGTTGTGTGTGTTCTGTTGAAGAGTGCAGTCCTATTCACGTACAGCATGTATCCACCAAAATCTGAATGGAGTAAAACCTCGCTTAATCTGTATCTCACATCGTCCCTACCGACCATAAACCCTACCAAATCTCCCAACGGTCAGTGAAATGATGGATTAACCTCACCTACAGATAACAACAAAATTGAAAGTGTGGAAGACGTCGCAAATTCGAATTATACAAGGTTCATTTATTTAGAATTTTATATTTTACCGTTAGATGATGCCAATCTATCGCGTTAAAATTGGAAATGGTTGATACTAAAAGATGAAGGTCGACATTATCCACGTTAATGCTAACATCTTAGTCCTCGAGGAGGAATTTAACAAGAGTGCAAAAGGCCACTTGTTAGAAATTCTACTATATGCTAGACCTCCACCCCACAGAATAGTTATCTACGGCAAGGGTACCTACTGATACTTAACCATTCTTGAGTTTTATACAGGGTGGGGACCACATAGGGCACGGAATTTGGTGCCTAAACTATAACAATTTTAAGTAATCTTTATATGCAATAAGAGCCACATTTTAAAAATGTTTATAAATATACAGAGTGGTTAAAAAAATTTGGGATATCACGGTTGTATTTTTTAAATGGAACACCCTGTATATAATCACATTTTCGATTTTTACGTAGAAAAATAATTTCTCTTCCTAAAAATTCCCCTATACCTATCTTTTATGGTTTTCGAGATACCTATGTCGGTTTTTCTCGAAATACAGTAAAAAATTACTTTGGATCAGTTGATTTGAAGCCTTTTGGCAACTATTTGCATTATTTACTATTATGTAGAAATGTACAGGGTGTTCCAAAACGTGCGAAATATCATTGACTCCTGCTAACTTAAATAACTTGCTTATCTTAAATAGAACCGAAATAGATCCTCATATGAGCCAAAGATAAATTAGGCAAGAAATGGGAATAAGTAGAATAAGCATATCCAGAATAATACAAAAATACAAATTTCATCCCTATCACATACAGCTACACCAGGAACTTTACGATAGAGATTTTGATCAACGGATAGAATTTTGTTTATGGGTATTGGAACAGGTGGCGGTAATTGACATTTTTTTTACTTCGTAATGTTTACTGAAGCTACCTTCCAATGACAATCCCCCCACTATTTCCAGGCACTCGACTGTCAAAAACGATGGTCATTAAAGAGGTGAATAGTCGGATCTAAGGTAATATATTACTTCTTTAATGGACATTTAAATGCTGCAAAATGTCGTAGATTCTTACTCCGTTAACTTCCTGAACTTTTGGAAGATGTTAGTAGTTCGACAAAGAATGTGGTTCCAGCTAGATGGCGCAATTCTCTTTTCACTTGTTCTAGTAATAATAAATATTATTGTTACGTTATATTCCTCCTCCACAACGCTTTAGTTACAAAGTGGCGAATGTTTTTGTATTGAATGAAGGCAATTGATATAGATTACATGGATTAAGGGCGCACTATTTAATTTAGCTCCCAAAACGATTCGTAAAAGTGCGAGAAAGGTTTTAAAAAACGCTTCCACATTTGCAGTAGGTATTTGGAATATAAAGTAATCTAATGTACTGTTAATAGAAGCGTTGATAGAATTTGGCAAATGAAACGACAATGTTACTGAAATTACTTATTCTCTCGAGAGCATAAACTTGTTTTAGTGCCACAAGCCTTTCACTACTGACTTCGAGGGTCGCATTTAAATTATAGTATATTATATTACTTCAGTTTAGACGAAATGTATTTCGATTTGGACACAACGATAATATTACGCTCTTTAACTCCGTATAATATAGAATACGAATAAATTCAGTGTATATTAAGTGGAACAGATTATTATCTATTATCGAATATTTACAGGCACAAGCTAAATATAAACTCGAACAAAATTCTTGGGCCTTCTACTATTTTATTCAGTACGTGGTATAGAATTCATAGGCTATGAGCATCTCTAATAGCGAAATCGTGAGTATTGCTATCGCTTGCACTTATGTGGCATATCTATACTGAAATTGATGGTACGAGCAGTAATCGTTCGTAATATTTCGATGGAATAAAATTTATTGTAGAGTAGTTAAGTTAGAATTGAAAAATTCTTTTAGTTCAGTTTAGTGAAACTAAGCGAATTTGTTGTTTCCTGTAAAGCGATTAAATTGAGCATGAAGGATTATTGTTAAAAATTACCGTACCGGGTGGCTCTTATGTAACTAATTTAGATCATAAATCCAGATTTAGTAGAACATAAGGGCAGTACGCAGGTTCCTGGAGATGGCTTCCTGGTACCGTAAATTTATACCACGCTTTGCCCAGATTGCCCAACCATTGACACAGCTTCTGAAAAAGGGGTTTAAGTTTCCATGGCACCCACAACAAGAGGCCGCATGGTGTAATGTATGTTAATAAATTGGAACATGCGCCAACCACACCTGGTTGAGTAAAGCTAGAATGAGAGCAGGTTGGGTATGGCCATGAAGGCATAAGCACATGCAGTTGTTTGATTCTATAATCCATGTATTAATTATACAACATGGCGCAGTCGGTAAAGCAAAGTTGGTGCGTGAGTAAGAATGTATGCGTGTAGTCCGATTAAGAACGAAATCACGGAACAAAAGTGAATAATTAGTGAGATTAAAGTGCGAGAGTGAATTAGTGGGAAAAAATGGCAATGTTTGTAATGCCATCACCATTGAACTTGAGTGGCAATTTGAGTGAAAACTGGAAGAAATTCAAAAAATCGTACGATATTTATATGATAGCAACGGCATACAACAAACAACCTGAAGAAAGGCAGATTGCAATATTATTGAATATA
The DNA here is from genome assembly GCA_036250285.1 of Pyrocoelia pectoralis. NCBI lineage: Eukaryota > Metazoa > Arthropoda > Insecta > Coleoptera > Lampyridae > Pyrocoelia > Pyrocoelia pectoralis. Next base: position 47,012,249 of record CM070075.1, read on the forward strand.
ATAGGGTCTGAAGCAGTTGAAATAAGCGACTCCTTCAAGTATGAAGAGGGAGAAGATAAGAAAATTGAATCCGTTCTAAAAGCGTTTGAGCTGTATTGTAATCCAAAAAAGAATATTCTACATTCGAGATTTTTATTTTATACGCGTAAACAGAAGCAAGGCGAATCGTTTGACATGTTTGTGACGGATGTGAAAAATTTAATAAAGGATTGCGAGTTTAAAAATGAAGATGAGATTTTGAGGGATAAAATAGTGTTGGATTCCACAGACTACGAAACAATGGATGCAATTATTAAGCTAGGTGATATCAAGTTAGAGGAGGCTACCCAAAAATACAGAATAGCGGAAATCACAAAGCAGCAGACATCCCAAATACATCAAGATAAGGAAGTGAACGCGATACGAAGACAGAAAAGAGGGAATTCCACCACTGATCAGAACAAAGAAAGGGCAACAGAAAATAACGGTAAGCTAAATGAAAAAACTGTTAAAGATAATAGTGCTAGGAAAGTAGCTGGGAACGTGCGAAGAAAGTGTACATATTGTGGAAATGTGCATGAAAGATATCAGTGTCCCGCAAAAGGTCGCGAGTGCTTTAAGTGTAAAAAGTTAAATCATTTTTCAAAGGTATGTCGCGCTAAAGATAGATTACATTCAATAACCAATGTGGAAGATTACTATTGCGATTCGATTTTGGTAAATAGCGTTAATAAGTTGGCGTGGAAGGTCAAGTTAAACGTTGAAAATATGCCGGTTTTATTTAAAGTAGATACGGGATCAGATGTTAATTTAATATCCGAGAACATATTTAACAAACTTAAATTGACATCGGAAAACAGAAATCTGGTGCTGAATTCGACAAAAATAAAATTAGAGGCCTACGGGGGCTCGAAAATTGAAAATTGCGGAATGGTTGATTTAATGATAAAGACAAAAGTTGGTTATTTTAAAGAAAATTTTGTAGTCACAAAATTAAGTTCGGTACCAATTTTAGGCTTAAGCACTAGTGTAAAATTGAATATTGTTAAAAGAAATGTAGATCAGGTAAAACAGTTACCAATGCATTTAACGAAAAAAATTGTAGAAAGGGAGTATAGGGATGTTTTTACGGGAATTGGATGTTTTCCACGTAAATATGCAATTGAGATTAAAGAAAATGCTACTCCGTCGTCTAAACATCCTTATAGAATTCCTCTTAGTTTAAGGGATAAAGTTAAATGTGAACTTGATCGATTATGTCAAATGGACATAATCGAAAAGTATGATAAGCCAACAGAATGGGCGAGTAGATTAGTAATCGTGCAAAAACCGAACGGTACCTTGCGATTGTGTTTAGATCCAAAAGAGATTAACAAAAGCGTTAAGGACGAACACTTTAATATACCGACCTTAGAGGATTTGAAGGCGAAATTAAAGGACGCCAGTATTTTTTCGGTAATAGACTTAAAAGATGGGTTTTGGCAAATAAAATTGGTTAAAGATAGCATAAAATATTGTGTGTTTTCAACAATATTTGGTTGCTATGCATTTAAAAGGCTACCGTTTGGTCTAAAAATAGCACCAAACATTTTTCAAAAGTTTAACACGGAACTTTTTGGTGATATAGAAGGTGTATTTATATACATGGATGATTTGTTAATTTATGCTGAAAATGAGAAAAAGCACGATGAAATATTAAAAAATGTATTTGATAAAGCTAGAAAGTTAAATATTAAGTTTAATTTAAATAAATTTCAGTTTAAAACTGATAAAGTTAAATATTTAGGGCATGTTTTTCGTAAGGGTGTTGTAGAAATTGATCCAGGAAGAACAAAAGCGATTTTAGATTACGATGTGCCTCAAAATAAGAAGGATTTGCAACGATTATTAGGAATGGTAAATTACTTACGGGCTTTTATACCAGATATTTCAAATCAAACGGCGCCTCTAAGATCGCTTTTGAAGAAAAACGCCGAGTTTGTATGGATTGATAATATTCACACTAAATGTTTGAATGAAATTAAACGTATAATTTGTAATGCGTCAGAATTACAAAATTTTAATAATGACAAGGAAGTTGTAATTCAAACTGATAGTAGTAAGGATGGAATTGGTTGCGTATTAATGCAAGACAACAAACCGGTATGTTTTGCGTCGAAAAGCTTATCAGAAGCAGAAACGCGTTACGCGCAAATTGATAAAGAATTTTTAGCAATTTTGTTTGCATGCAAACGATTTCATCATTACATTTATGGCAAAAAAGTAACAGTTCAAACAGATCATAAACCGTTAGTGTCCATTATGCAGAAAGAAATTAACAAAATTAATTCAAACAGGTTGCAACGCATAAGTATGAAACTATCAATTTATGATCTCGATGTAAAGTACATTCCGGGAAATAAAATGTATATTGCAGACGCCATAAGCAGAGCATGTTTGAAAGCTGATAATACTCAAGTTGATTATGATTTAAACGATGTTATTCATGTGGTAAATGTGAGCGATAATTTAAAAGATAGTCTACAAGATGAGACTAAGGTAGATAGCGTATTAAGAAATGTAATGAACTATTGTGAACATGGTTGGCCAAAATCAATTACTAAAGTAGAACAAAACGTCAAATTTTATTTTAATAAGAGAAATAACATTAGTTTGGAGGATGGATTATTATTCATGAATCAGTCAATTATTGTACCGGCGGTATTGCAAGAGATAATTCTGAATAAAGTTCATTCATCTCATTTAGGTATTTTGAAAACTAAACAACGCGCAAAATCGTTATTTTATTGGCCAGGCATGGATTCCGATATCGAAGAATTGATAAATAAGTGCAAAGTGTGTCAAAGATATCGCAATAGAAATATAAAGGAACCGATGTTATATCATACAATTCCGAAATTAGCGTTTGAAATAATAGGTTGTGATATTTTAGAATATGCAAACAAAAACTATTTAGTTTTAGTAGATTATTTTTCAAAATGGGTGGAGTTGAAATTACTAAAGTCCAAAGATTCAATAGAAATATCAAACGTATTAAAAGAAATTTTTGCTGTACACGGAGTTCCAGTAAAATTGATTGCAGACAATGTACCGTTTGGCTCGTTTTATTGTAAAAATTTTGCTAAGGCGTGGAATTTCGAAATCGTGACAGTTAGTCCATATTATCCAAAATCAAATGGATTAAGTGAAAGATACGTCGGTATTTGTAAAAAATTCATTAAAAAATCAGTAGATGCAAATGTAGACCTGCAAGAAATTTTACTGGAATACAGAAATACGCCAGTGATTGGTTCAAAGTATTCTCCGGCACAATTGTTATTTTCTAGAAGGACAAGAACCTTATTGCCAATATCTAAACAGTCACTGAAACCAAAAATAATTAAAAATTTTCCAAAATTTCTCTCCGAAAGGAAGGACAAAGTGAAAGCACACTACGATAAGAGTTCGAAAGTGCGACAATATAATATAAAACCAAGTCAGGAAGTGACCTATAGATATGGCAATGAGTGGCGTCCTGCTACTATAGTTGGGAAAGCAGACACTCCCAGATCGGTAGTAGTTAAAGATGTCATTAATGATAGAATGAAAAGACGCAATATGCAAGATATCAATATTATGTCTCCCTATCACAATCGTGTTGTTTTGCATGATAGTGAAATAGAAAATGACTGTGAATGGGAAGCACAAAACAAAACCGAGAATTATATAACCAAATTTGGACGAGTTGTTAAACCCGTTGTTCGGTTAAATTTAGAAAAGTAAGAGTTAGATAAAATGTTAGTTAATTAGGTGTAGGTAGTTTATAAGCATGCAGGGTAATGGAAAAGTGGTTAATTTGTATTTGTTGAGGAAGATGTAGTAACGAAAATTTGTATTGTATGAAAGAAAATTTGTATTTGTTGAGGGAAGATGTAATGTATGTTAATAAATTGGAACATGCGCCAACCACACCTGGTTGAGTAAAGCTAGAATGAGAGCAGGTTGGGTATGGCCATGAAGGCATAAGCACATGCAGTTGTTTGATTCTATAATCCATGTATTAAATATACAACACATGGAACCAATTAAAACAGGCTCTCACTACGGCCCCAATACTTACCTGTCCCGATTTTAGCCAGACGTTCCTACTCCAGACCGACGCCAGCACTATTCCACCATCGAACAAGAGTGTTTAGCTGTGGTATGGGCCGTGCAGAAGCTACTTGGAGGGTTATCATTTCAAGGTGATCACCGACCACCGTAGTCTCAAATGGCTTCATAGCATGGAACAACCAACCGCCAGACTTGCTAGGTGGATTTTCCAACTTCAACCATATGACTTTGAAGTTATCTACAGGAAGGGCCAATGGAATAAGGTGGCGGGCACACGAGGACCACCACCCTAAAGAGAGACAGATAGCCCCGATCCAGGAAGCTGCCACTCCTAGATTAGAATCGTGTAAGTGGTATGACACCTTGAGGGGAAAAGTTACTGCTAACCCGAAGGATTATCCGGGATACCGCATCCATCAAGGGGAACTCTACCGCGAGTGTCCTGCTACGTCCCCAGAAGCAGCCGAGGGCTTCACTAGCCGATGGAAATTGTGCGTCGCGGGTCCACAAAGAAGAAGAGTGTTACAAGAATGTCATGATAACGCCACCGCTGGACACCTAGGAGTCGCTAAAACTATATCCCGCCTGTTTTAGAACTACTCCTGGCCTGGAAGTAAACGAGATATAATAAAGTACGTTCAAAATTGCAATACTTGCCACCGATATAAATCCAGTACACAGGCACCCCCAGGCGAGATGTATTTTTCACGAACCAACCAGCCATGGGAAATGGTAAGCATTGACTTGATGGGTCCGTTTCCCCGATCAAAGCAGGGAAATTGTCACCTCATAGTATTCCAGGATAGGTTTACGAAATGGGTAGAGGTGAAAGCAGCAATCCGGAAGGCTACCAGTACGGTCCCAATTAAGCATTTACAGGAGATAATAATTTGTCGGTTCGGGACACCTCGAGTAGTGATTACAGACAATGGCACCCAGTTCACCAGCCAGGCCTTCCGAAATGTTTTGAACGAATGGGGAATCCAGCACCAGCGTACTCCGCCGTATACTCCTCAAGCAAGTCATTGGGACTATGATAGCCCAGGTAACAAACGAGGTAGCGAAGGATTGGGATGGAAAACTGGCCGAGATTGAGTTTGCCACTAACACGGTAAGGCATAGATCTACAGAGTTTTCACCCGCGTTCCTCAACTTCGGCCGGGAGCTGCTACCTACAGGAACACTACTGCGGGAAGTACAGCCGGAAATTGAGGGAGAACCATTGACTACACAGGAATATGGCCGCTGTGTGAGAAAGCTAGAGGACCTTCGTCAACTGGCGCGGGAGTCTATGGAGGAGGCGTTTGGGTCCCAAAAGAGGTACTACGACTTGAGACGGAGACCATATCGGGCGAAAATAGGTGAGAAAGTTTATTACAGGCAACACATCTTGGCGGAGAAGGGAAAAGGGATCTCCAGTAAATTAACCCCAAAATATGCCGGCCCTTTTCCCATAAAGCGAATTATTTCACCTGTGATCGTGGAAGTCCAAACAGATAGGAAACGAAACGAGGGTCCACGTCAAAGATCTAAAAGTGGTGGGACCAGATGAACCAGAAGTCGAGCCATCTAGTACCCCACCACCAGAAGATAGAGAGGAGAGAGCTTCGCCGGAAACTCCAATATCAGGTGATAACAGCATTAGTTTATGTGCAATGGCTCCAGTGAAGAGAAGGGTCAAGAAATCGAAAGTGAGGGTGTACCCGTGGGTGCCAAACCATTACTGTAGAAAGCGAGGACTACCGTTTTCATCAGCCGCGCACCCGGTCCCATCTGTATTACGGGACAAGTAGAGGGGATGACAGCGCGAATGAAGCGATTGTTCGGTAGCCCCTATTCTCCACTGAAAAAGCAGAGGGAGGAGAGTCCAGGTCCAAAACAAGAGGATACTCCGTCGCCCATGGGAAATTGGCCGGCATTACCAACCCCCGAATCAGGGTTAGCGGCAATGTGTCTAATGGAGCCTATAGAATGGGAAACTATTAATCCCACGTGGGAAAATGGTGAAACTAATAACTTACCCGAATTGGGACTTAAGCGACTAGAGATAACTCCCGAAGAGAGGGCGGTGGCACCAGCAGCCGCAGAGATCCAAGAGGAGGAAGCCCCCCCGTCAACCCCACTTCTCCGGGAAAACTCTCGCGCCAGGAAATACGCAGGCTGAAGCGGAACAAAAGGCGAGTAGTGGTGAAGGTGGGCCAGCACGACTTCATAAGAATGAAGAAGTAGGAACTGGAAAACTTGGGCCTTGGCAGCCGTCGTCACCCCGGAGAGGCGATAATCTGTAAGAACCCCTTTTGTACCATTTTAATAAAGGACCCTGTAGGGTCCTAAAATGCCTTACAAAGAGCGAAATAGATGGCGGTAGTAGGAAGGTGGGGCCGCAAGTGGATAAGGTACTCCCACTAAAGAGACCCCCTCCCGATAGACGAGGCTATAAAGGCGAGATCCAGTGCCAAAACGGGAAGTTGAGATTTAGGTATCTACCAGTTCCGATTATACATCCAGACCTGTTACTAACCTAAACAGAATTTGTGCATAAAGTGCTGTGCCGTAATTGTTATCATACCGTTCCTTAATTGTGCGTTATATTCCTGTGTGTCCATACCTGTGTACTGATTCCTTTTGGAACCGATCCTGGTCAACGTATTCCCGACACCCTTGTGTTTGTCCAGCCCTGTGTACGGATTCCTGTTGGAACCGAGCCAGGGATTGTGTATTACCTTTCTTCCGTACTCTATAAATTGAACGGCAGCACACTACAAACAACCCGTATAAAACATAACCCTACTCCCAGACCTGATACCTGTTCACATCCTATATAAATCCAGTCCTTCCTGCATCCTGCTTAACACCTTCGGAACCTTTTCACTTGCAGAAAGGCGCCAGGTGGTTGAAAGGCATAAAGATAAACACCTGAAAAAGGGAGGTTATAAGTTAAGCCGCCGAACCTTATCTACGAGCCAGAACGTAACATCAAACGTACTTGGTGTTACCACCGCCGAGACGCCAAAACCCGCCACCAGGTATTATTATAGATGAAGTAATAAGTTTTAATTGCAGGAAAACAATCCGTTAATATCAGAAATCAGACCGTACACTTCAACAGACCGGCTACGGGAAGATAAGAAAGTGACACCGCCACCAAAATATTATATTAATTTAAAAACTTTGTAAATATTCCATATTATACTAATTATCCACTACGAATTATTTACTATTACAAACCACCTAATCTACGACTAGAGCTACCTGTATGGTAACGAATTATAAAGTAATACCACCGAATATCTGACCACAGAATAGGTGTGAAAATCGGTGGACATTACAGGATGATCTTTTTATTATCACTCACCCCGTTCAGCATACAGTAATTAATGCCCTAAAAGTGAAACAAGTTTACCGAATAGCTCATATGGACAACCAAGAGCACAAGTTTCACTACCCTGCTATTGCTCATTATTAGTGAACGGTGATGAAATCATCTCGTCCCGTTATCCCGTTATCGTTAACAGCAACGAACTCGTAAACCTAAGACGATACACGTCTTACCCGCTGTGTGGTCGAATTTAAAATCCTATGAGATTAAAACTAACGAACACAATACAGTGTTCCACAATATTAGTGAATGTCTAGATAATAACTGGACCACTACTACAGTCCCTCATTTAAACCTATCTACGTCATCAGTGTTGTCATTACGAGTAATGTTTCTTTTTTTCCACAATAAGAAATATTTTTTCATTCAAAGTGGAAGTCTTTTTACGTTACAGTTTTTAAACGTGAAGTTTTATGTCACAGTTAGATAGATTACAAGTTGATCAAGGACACAAACGACGCTGACGATAACACAGAATGCTGTAGAACTTTAACCATTTTTTTCTCGGCTTGTTGAATGGCCGGCCGTTACATTTAACACGTTCGTAATAAATGCAGTACTTGCACTATACGTATTTCACAAGCTGGAGAACTGAGAGAATTACAAACGAAGCGGCGCCTTTGAATAATTATAACATACAGGGAACGCGGGAGACGTTGAATTGATTCTCATATACGCCTGAGAGATATGCAATTAGACATGACTGATCACACCGTCGTAAACATAAATTTATGCCTCGAAATCTGGCGAAGGATGTCAGATGTGATGCGCGATGGCAATTGTCACAAATTTTCCTGAGAGCAATTCAATGAAGTCACAAATGGAAATAAAAACCCAACTTGTTAATGTAACTATGTATATTTTCAGTAAGGAAAACCGGTAAGTTTTAAGGGACTGTTTGAAATGAAAGCCAACTTTTTTGTTTTTATTAATTTACTTCCTCTCTTTGCCTTTTAATACACCTTTCCACTTGTCGACTAATGCTTCAATCCAACAATTTTTTTTCGGCTACGCTCAAAACCTTATCCACGGATATTTTTATGCAAAAGTAATTTACGAGTAGTACTTATAGATATCGTATACCAAGTTTATAACTGAAATTCTGTCGAAATTTGAGATATGGCGGTATTGCACTTTTACTAGTGTTAAATAATGTTATATTGCATCCATATCTTGTTTAAAAAATGTACAATTGATTTTTGTTATTTATGGCGTTATAAAATGTTACGTCTAGTTTGTTCCAATAAAGCCAAAAACTTTGTTACTCAAACATTTTCTTTACCATACTGGAAGTGTCTGATATGGCTTTATTACAACGTTCGTATTTCCAGTGATTTCACATAGTAGTTGTGGTAATATTACAGGTCTGCATTAATTATACCTACAAATGTGGTAAGTTCACCCCTTTCAGCTGATGCGACCACGTTAACTTGGTTTTTGCCTTTCTAAGCGACTATTTTTACAGGTCTTAAAACTGTTGTCACGCCTGTTTCGTTCAGGTTGAATATTCTTTCTGGCTTAAACTTACACGTTTCTAAAACTCTCGCCTAATTATCGAAAAAAGTAGATACACTTTTTTTATTGAAACCAGTTGATCGAGCGAGACTTGTGTTCTCGGGTTGCCTTAGACTAATGTTGTCAGCTTTGTTTCTGTTCAAAGCCGCTTCATCCCGGCTTGTTTGGTGGTTCCCCACCGAACAGATAACACTTCTTGACTAACGGTGTATTACTTGAATAAGTGTCAGTTTCACCTTCACTTTCTCGGTCCGAGTCATCAGAAAACATTCTTCTCAGTTCTTCTGCACTATTCTACTCTGCAGAGTTCCCCTTTTAATACTGCATCCTACCGCTGCTCCGCGTTCAGATAACTGACCACTAATAGCTCTCTTCATGTTATCCTCGGGAAATTTTAAGGAAAATAACTAATAACGTTTAGTAATTATGCTGCTGTAAATAATTTGAGAAAGATAGTTGAAATACACTTCTTAAAAACAAAAATAGAATTATTTATTTTTATTAATTTATTTATTTATTAATTATTTATTTTAGAATTATTTTTATTTTTATATTAAAAATAGAATTTGTTAAAAATGTACCTTGCAGGCTCAAAAACAGTTTTTTATTGCAAATTAATGTGAGTTTCTTAAGATTTTTAGCATATTTCAAACAATTTAGACCGTTTTTATACAACGTTGCGTGGAATTTACCTATATGATAAAACGATAACGATAATAAAACAACTATTCTGCCCTGCTAAGCAAGAACGACGTATCTGCATGATGCGTAGTTTTGAGGAATTGAAGGTTTTGCACTTTTTGTGTTTTTTTCTAAGCTTTTTAACTTTATTTCTTAAAACTTACAGAAGGCATACATATTTTTATCTGTCATTTTTGTATATAGTTTATTTTATGCTATTTTGTTATTAAACAAAAAAAATGCACTTACGACATTTTGTGCTACCTTTTTTTTATTTATAGAAATATAAAGCGAAACTTTTACTAATCTGAATCATCTCCAATAGGCTCAGATTCAGTCAAATTTTGTCAAAATACCAAACGGTTATTTGGCACAATCCCTTTAAGTTTCTGTAACAAATTTTTCTTTCTTTCTTTTGAAATACCTTTTTCAACTGCTTTGGGAGTTGGAGCTGGTAAAATGCTTTTTTCTTATTTTGATAGAACGAAATGTACTTCTTGGAATGCAGAATTGAAAGTTGTTTTGAAATACAAAGATCTGGAGCCTCTTTTAAATTCAATAAATACCATATCTTGAAGATATGGCCCGGGAAAAATTTTATTTAGTTTGTATTGAGATGTGAAATCTGTTACGTTATGAAAGTTTTCAATTTTCATCTCAAAAACGTTTACTTTTTTTGAATTTGCAGATTGGACGCAATTTTTAAAATCTTGAAAATCATACACTTTGTTTTTTCTTTTTAATGATAACTCAACTTGATGGTGAAAAGCATCACCTGACATAAATGTATGTCCAGATTGAAAGTATTTAATGTTCAACGTGTTTAAATTTACAAGATTTGAGTTGATGACGTAAATAAAAAATGAGAACAATGCCCAGTTTTTATTCTGGGCAGCACAGTTATCTAACCATATTGTCACAAATTCCACATCTCTTAGGCATAATAGAAAATTGAAAAACGTCGATATGATATTATCTTTGCTTCTTCCAGATATTCCCTCATGCCAGATAAATGCATATGGCTTTTCAGATGATGTTCCAAGAGGAACGAATGATTCGTTGAAAGCGATTATTCGTGGTACAAAAATGATTTCTTTGAACATATCACATTTAGTAAATTTCAAAAAAGCATCAATTTTACCTTTTGGAGATCGGCTGAAAAATACCGTCCATCTTTCTTTCCACAGTCTTGCTGGTATTCTCCTCGAGCAGCTCTATACTTATCACGATGATCTTTCCATGATCGACATTCTTGGCAATCTAGTTCAGTATTTTGTTTGGGGTGGCCAGTAGATTTGCAGTGTAGAATAAAAGCTTCGCACAGTGAACATTCTTGATTCCCTAGTGTGCTTTGTATGTTGTCCGTTATTGCTGGTGATATATTTTCAGTATCACTTTCATCTGAGGTTTCGCTATCAATTCTAGTGGGAAGGTAGCAATGTCTTTAACAGAATCGTCGTCATCTTCAGCAAATTCATCTCCTGAATTATAATAATTAGCGTTGTGTTATGTTGTGTTATAACCCGCTCGAATTCATTAGTTAGAAATACCTATTTAACTTTGTTAGTTCTATATTCAGTCGATAGATGGCATAAGAATGCACATTTTTACTAGAGTCCCTATATAGAGGACTCTAATTTTTACGTGTAATAATCCGCTTTCTACCCACACAAAACTCATCTCTTTCGTCCTGTTCCGTTTCAGATAGCTCCATAAGAAATACATTGGCTTAACCACGTGACTACCCGTTCGCCTACGCAAATTTCATTTCGTTTGCGTTGGTTCCCTTTTTATGTTAACAGCAATCTCCGCCGAGTTGGAAAGTGTTACTTGCGCATTGGGTGATTCCTTCACCGTTTCTCGTATTGTGCTAGTCGTTCGATCTACGTTTCTTAATAAATCGATATTTTATCGGATATTAGTGATCAACGATAATTAAATGGTTAATTGGGACCAATTGCTCATCCCTAAAAATCATTAAACGTAACTTTTACGTATTTAAAAGCATTAAGTGCGAGGTGAACAGTTTTGCTCTACACGCTTGGAATATTTTTCAAGGTAAATCTACTTTTATTTTCTCAATCCTTAACTAATTTCGAATTTATTCTCTATTCTCTAAATTCAGTTTTATATTTACAATTTACCGTTACGCTAAATTACCATTTTGCTTATTGATAAATTTTAGTTTACGTCATTACTCATTTTCTCACGTCATTACTTTTATTACGTCATACTTTGGTTAAACATATTAACCCTACACTGCGACATGTATCAAATATGCTACGACCCATTATATCCGTTAATATTAACCATTGGAGATAAACTTTTGCCTTAAACAGATATGTATATACTCTGCTACAACCCTATTAAACTTGGCAATAAGGTTCATTTTGGATTGATCCGTCAACGGAATTTATTTTGGTGAATCACAGTCACCTGTTACAGTTTATGCCGAACATGTGTATGTAGTGTCTACGCTTTAATTTTGTTTATCGTTTATTTTGGCGAAATATAAATCTGAAAATTGTTATAGTTGTTGCTAAAGGTGAGTACTAGTAATTATTACGATCACTTAGTAAGAAAGCATATTGTAAAGTTATAATTTTGAAAGAAAATTATGTTGTAGCAGATCTGATACATATCACATTATGTTTAAAATTTTAGGAATCATGCCGTTGCCCAAACCAAAAGGAAAAACCTACACGGAGTTGGAATTAGAAGAGATTCTCGCACATTTATCGGATAGTGACGATAATTTAGACGATGAAGATGATGACGAAGAAGATGAAACTACAGATTTAGTAAATATAGATATTGATTCTCTTCCTATCGAATTTGAAGATGGGGTTGTAATTGCAAACAACGAGGAACTAGAAAGTGATGAAGCAAACGAAGAAATCGAAAATGAAAGAGATTTTAAGAAAGAGGCACTTGATTTGAAACATATGTATTCAAAGATTTTATGGAGGAAAAAGAAATTGACTTTGAGTGATGACGTAAAAAAATTTGACTACATAGGTAATAACTGCTTTCAAAACCTCAAAACTCCTTTGCAATTTTTTAAAAATTTTTTTGGAAATGATATACTTGAAAAAATAGTAAACGAATCTAATTTGTTTATGTCACAGAAAAACATAAATAATACATTTACTCTGACAATGGAAGACCTCACAAAATATTTGGGAGTTTGTATATATATGTCCGTTGTTCATATGCCAAATGTGAGGAGCTACTGGGCCACTTCACTAGGTCTTCCTCAAATAAAAAATGTAATGAGCCAAAAACAATTCGAAAAAATTAGAACATCAATTCATTTCAATGATAATAAAAAAATGGTACCGAAAGAAGATCCAAATCATGACCGATTGCACAAAATACGTCCTATTATAGATTACCTAAACGAAAGATTTAGGACCACTCCATTGCAAGAATGCTTATCCGTAGATGAACAGATGTGCGCCACAAAAGCGCGAAATTATCTAAAACAATACTTGCCAGCAAAACCACACAAATGGGGATATAAATTATTCGTTTTGTGTGGTTCAGATGGTTTTGCATATCATTTTGAAATCTACTGTGGAGCAGGCCATGAGAGTACACCAAAACCGGATGAACCCGATTTGGGTTCCTGTGCAAACGTTGTTGTTCGCCTCTGTAGGATAGTACCACCTGGGAAGAATTTCAAGGTGTACTTTGATAATTATTATACTACACTACCCCTTATGGTATATTTAGCAAAAAGAGGAATTTTTTCATTGGGTACGATCAGGAGAACTAGAATTCCAAACTCTAAAATTCCTACAGAGGCTGAAATGAAATCAAAACCACGAGGGTACTTGTGAAGAATTTGTTACTACTGCAGAAGGCGTAGACATTTCCTGTGTATCGTGGAAAGACAACAAATTAGTAAATTTGTTATCAACTTTTACTGGTCAAGAACCTGTAGGTGAAATCAAAAGGTATGATAGGAAACAAAAGAAATACGTAACAATTAGTTGTCCGAATATAGTTCAAAGCTACAACCAACATATGGGTGGGGTGGACCTTCTCGATGGTCTTATCGGACGTTATAAAATAAAATTAGGACAAAAAAATGGTACATGCGATTGTTCTACCATTTACTTGATGTAACACTTGTTAACAGTTGGCTAACATACAGGAAGACTATGGGGAGTAGAAACGAGAAGAATATATTAAATTTAGCAGATTTTCGCTCAGAAATTGCATATTGCTTATGCAATTACAACATCGGAGGACTGAAAAGAAGAGGCAGGCCTTCGGAAATGGAATCTAGATTAGAAGAAAAAAAAAAGAGATCCGCAACCACAGCATATGTTCCACCAAAAGAGGTTCGATTAGATGGAAGTAGCCATTGGCCAATGTATGAAACCATCAGACAGAGATGTAAATTACCGTCATGCAATTCATTTTCATTCATAAAATGTTCAAAATGTTCACTACATTTCTGTTTGAACAAAAACAACAATTGTTTCTATAAATTTCATACTGAATAAATAATCATACTATTTTACACTATGTATCATATCTGATACAACCGATTTTTTTCGAAAAATAAATTTATTTTTTAATTTAGATTTTTTTCAATATTTTTCCCTTAATATATACACTAATTTACTATTAAAAAAATTTTTTTCATAAAAATTTGAAAAATCGCGCAGTGTAGGGTTAATTTACTAATTTACTAATCACTTTGATAAGATTTAAGAATTCGCTTACTGCGACTTACTGCGGCTACAGCTTACAGGTACGTTCAGTTTGATTATTTACTTAACCTTTTGCATAGATAAATCGTATTCTGATAATAATTTTTATGTAACGTCACTATATGAATTTTCTCACTGTTTCCTACAAGGTAAATTAGATTAACCATTGTTCTTTACAAGCCCTAGTTATTATTATTAATTTTCCTTATTTTGTATTAACTACTTATATTTGAAACCAGTTTATTTTTAATTAGTCATTATAACTACGTTAAATTTACAACGCCTTCTTTTTGTTATTGCTTACCTACCACCATTTCTTTCAGCTGCTACCTTATTGAGGATATCTTCGTAGTTCTGATCCTCAATTTGGAAAACCAACATTCTCTAGAACTCCGTGGCGCCCTTTTTCCGAAATTTCGCTTTCTACTACTATTGCACTTACTGATAAGATCTCTCTTTTGCTCATTGTAGCTAACCCACCCCAAATTTGCATACTAGCACTGAGCGACCGAGGCCATTGCATTTTCAAATTTAGTTACGACCCATTCTTGCCGTAACAGTTGTTATAGTTGTTGGACTGATTCGATATTTTGAAGTTCATAATATTTTTTTTCATATGAAGAATCATTATTAATTGATTCGCAGTTACTGGCTTCATTAATTTGGTCAGATTTGGTCCTGCTTAAAGCAAGCTCTAAAATTCGTTTCCCTCTGGTACTTATTTTATAAGTTGTTAACGCTAACAACAAACTAATAAATAAGAGAAAGAAGTTAGGTGATGAAGTAATGAAATTTATTTTATAAACTTACCGCAATTTTCACACTTCCCTTAACAAGACAATTATTTATAAGGACAAATTCTACCACAAAACACAAATTTATTCAAAAAAAACATAAGTATAAAAAAACATGTAATTCAGCATGCGTTTAATTCACCAGTTCAAATGGATCTACCTTTTCCTTACTGCACATTCACCTTCATTCCGTAAGTTCAGCGTTTTCAGGAACGCCGGTTGATAAAGTTGACGAATAATGCTTATACAGGGTGATTCATTAAGAATGTCCAATCTCTGAACTGTAGATTCCAGACCTCGAAATATGATGATTCTGCCCAACATGCCTTATACAAATATTGATAGTTTCCGAGATACCGGGTGTTTAAAGTTTAAATATGAATTTTGATTTTCGCAATAACTTTCTATTTTTTCACAATTTCTTTTTGAAAATTGGCAGTTTTACCTTTTTTTGCATGAGGATTGCCAATTTGGACTCTAATTTAGCATTGCTAATAGAGGGCGCTAGTTATACTTGGTTGTGTTTAGTAAATCTAAGCAAAAATTTTTTTCGGCTGAACTATTAGCAAACTAATAATAAAATATGGAAAAGCGTTAGATTCTACAAAAAAAAGTTACTCTTGTTTGATTCGTGTAACTCGATCAGTTATCGAGTTATTTGCTTCTAAACAGTTCAATAAATTTTAATTTAAAAAAAAATTTATTCTCTAAATGTGTAACAACAATAAACTATTATTTATGATCCGTTTTCGCAAAGATCTCTTCATATCAAATAACCCTTGTCTATTATTTTTAATCACATTAATTAATTGTTATTGCGAAAATCAAAATTCATATTTAAACTTTAAACACCCGGTATCTCGGAAACTAGCAATATTTGTATAAGGCATGTTGGGCAGAATCATCATATTTTGAGGTCTGGAATCTACAATTCAGAGATTGGACATTCTTAATGAATCACCCTGTATATTATAATAATAATGACGTATATTAAAAGTTTGAAACACAATGAAAAGTCAAAACAATATAAATAATAATACAACCGAAGAACGTAAACATAAAACATGTGTCGCCTTTTTAATGTAGGTTATGTTATACACTTTGTCATCGTATCTTCAACCCCCTGCGCAACAACGACTCGCCACTACTAAGAAGAAATGTCGTATCTCACAGGATATTTTGTAGATACGACATTTTACTTTAGCATGTGTGGCTTACGACTTATTTCGTTAGGAGCACAATCTTTTTTGCAGTTAGGACAAAATTTACTTGTTCTTTACTAGTCTAAAATGGGCACATACGACATTCTAACTTGGCAGAATATATAGGAAAATATACTGTTGTGTTCGTAGATACGACATCGACAGCTCAATTTTGATAAAAATGTCAGATACGACTTTCTTGCTTAGTGCGGCATTTTAGAGTTATGCGATGTATAAATATGAAATGCGGTTGTTCGGTTAATTATTATATTAATTATTTCCTAACAAGTAATTATTTATAATTTAGTTTATTAAGTTATACTTTATTTGTCCTATTATTTGAGGTCCGTGAAGTTAGCGATAACAAATGATAGTAATGTGTTGTAATTCAGAAAACTGATTGTATGTTATTAGTATCGATTGTAGGCAAGCTTGTTAACATTTGTAGAATTATGTATTGTTCATAAATTAATTAAAACAAAATGTATCACCAACTTCACGCAATCACGCTAGCGACAACATTTTACGATTATCGAAAATCAAGCCCGAAACATGTTAGTATCCCATTTGTATCAATTGTAATTGTAAATTTAAAGCGGACAGAGTTTTAGTCGTAATTAATTAGTCAAAAATGTGTCGTCATTTATATGTAAATAAAAGTGCTTGTGGATATGATGGTAATTTTTGCAAAGGTAAATTTTCCGAGTTTAGCGATTGCTTAAAAATTAGACGTAATAAAAAATACTGTTTTATAAAATTCCAAGAGTGATACTGATAAGTATGTATTTAAAAAAAAAATTTTCTTGAAAAATCATAAACTTTGATCTAAACACAATGTACATAATTTATTTATATAAAAGAATTAAAACATAGGAAAATAAAGAGTAGAAGAAAAAAATGTTTAATGTCTTATAAACGAAAACCATCGACGTTTATGACATGAAACCTGATCTGAAAAAACAAACAATGCTTATTTTTGCAATGGGATGTCTCAACTTTTTAAATGCGAGTACCTACGATATTTGAGAAACAGAAAAATTGTAATTGCACATGTTAACGAATTTATACTACTTGCCACAAGTCGAGCTTTGTATTTGGTAGGACCAACATTAGGGTCGTTTTTAAGCTTGTAAACCCATCTACACCCAATAACGTTTGTACTTTCGGGCAAATCAACTAGCGTCCAAGTGTTACCAATTAAGGACTCATACTCCTCCTCCACGGCGAGAAACCAATCGTCTTTGTATGGGCAGATGACGGCTTGATTAAAGTGCAATTGATCACGACCTTAACATCGTAACGTTTTGGGGGGATTCCCTTTGTTGAGCGAGAAGAAAACCTTGGAATAATAGAAATTGGTTGTTCTTCTTTCGGCAGTTCAATTAAAGTTGAACTAGGAATGATGGAAGTGTTAATTGAACTGCGAGAATAACTGAAGTGCGGTTGGGGTGAGGTATAAGACGTAAAATCGTAATACATTGATCTTAAAACGACCATTAATTAATTGTCGTAGAAGAAAAAATCGCAGGGTCGTTTGATGCTTTTGCAGTGTAATAAAACCGTATTTGTTGTTAATGAGACCCCCCCTGAAGCTACTCTCGACACAGATGAGGATTCTGCTGAAGAGGATCAAGGGGGAATGCTTCATACTAGTCGCCAATTGCGTGCACCTGTAGAAATAAAGCTTATTGATAATACACGCATGAATAGCAATAAACATGACCGTGTTTCTTCAAGTGAAGCGCCTTCAATATCTTCAACATAAACAAATCATATGCCGCCTTCTGCGTCATATAAGAATGACTGGATCAATAATGAGCTAGCAAAAAAATCTGATCATGGGTGGATAGAAGGAGATATCGGGCCTGGACCTCAAATATTTCTACCAGAAGATTAAACGAGATTTGAGAGTATGTCATGTGTAGATATTTTGGAACTGTTTTTTGATGACGAGGTTGTTAATTATTTGGTGGTCGAAACGCAAAAGTATGCTCACTTCCATAACCAACCTGATCCGAAAATATCAAAATCTGAGGTAAAGTATTTCTTGGGAATTTTAATTATCAGTTATAATTTCTATATTTATGAAAATAAATATGTCAAGTGATTATTATATTCTTAGAATCGTTGAAAAAGGGGCTTTTTATAGTCATGGCCAACTATGGTTTCCAGTAGAAAAAACACAAACTTATGTAATAACTCAAAAATTAGAGATTAAATAAAAAATTTCATTAAATCGTATTATTGAGCCCATAATTATCTACAACTTGTTCCCTTTACACATTTTTTGTAAAGTCAATAATAACTTTAATAATAATTTTTTGAGATACCTATCTAGTTAGTCATGCATTTTTTTCAAAAAATGGAAATCTCATTAAATTGAGCTGGTACAACTGCAATTCTTTCCGCATTTAATCATCTCTATATCTCTGCTAGTTTCCAAGATCTCCATACAAATAATGAAAAAAAACTTATCGTGTATAGAAAGACGCACGGCAAAACCTCCAACTTGCAATTTCGAAGAGAGCTGGTACAAGTGTACCTAACATGTTTTGGAGTATTAGCAAAACCTTCAAATCCTGCAAAAACCTCATGCCAGAAATTCGATATGATGGCATGCACCACTATGTAATGTCATGTAATAGATGACGCTGCGCTGGAAATGGTTGTAAGACCTTTGGTCCAACAATGTGTTCCAAATGTAATGTTCGTTTACGTGTTCCTTGTTTTGCCAACTACCACAAACAATAATATTTTTCTTATAATGTATTACTTTTTAGAAATAAATTTATTTTGATGATTAATACTCTCAATATTATATTGCACCCTATACGCCTAGTGATACCATTGGGTATCAGTTTATATTTCGCTCTTCGATGTGTGTTGTATGACACTTTTTGCAAATAGATTTTCTAATTTGTATACAGGGTGCGGAAAAATTACGAACAAAAAATTTAAGGATGAAGAGTACGTTGAAAATGAAGTGTTTTAAGGATAGGAACCGGGGGGTCGCAGAAGCTTACTTACAGGGCCACAGGCATAAACATGAAAATAAAATGTGCTTTGTTAAATTACACCACCTTCCTGTTGTTTTGAGTGTACAGATTACCACCGTAACAACATGTAGCACCTTACGACTACTCAAATAAAAATCCATCTGGCCATTAGTAGTAACGTACTGTTTAATTTCCAACTTTTTGGGCGTAATCTTTGTTTATGTTGAAATTAAAATCTTGCGCTTCGGTTTAGCTTTTTTTTTTGGTTGAGATCAAAATACCTGAACTAATTTGCTTGAGTTATTTTTTTACTGAAGTACCGTACTGTACTGTACAGTAGTGACGTGACGTTTAGTACCTAATTGAGTTTCTGCACTAAGCTTCTGTGACCCCCGGTTCCTATCCTTAAAACACTTCATTTTCAATGTACTCTTCATCCTTAAATTTTTTGTTCGTAATTTTTCCGCACCCTGTATATCCATATTAACCCAATAATCTAAAAAACAGGTAATTATTAAAAAAAATTCTGGGGGTTCACGGGTTAAGGCTGTATTTTGAGAAGGTATCTTTTTTACTTAAACGTAGGGCTTATACGCAACAGAATTCCAGAAGTAGGGCAATTATTTTAACTGAGTTTACAAATATTTCAAAAACGTTTGAGTTTTCCGATACCCCTACAGTAGTTCGTTTTTTTTTTTTGAAAAAAATCTAAATTCAGGGAGAAACGACGATTTGATCAATGACGTAGAAATTAATGGTTAAACATTCACTCACTCCCCTTATTGGTGCTGAAACTTCCATTTCACTGAATGCAATTTATCATAACGATGTTGGAAATAATGTCACTACTGTAGTGAATATTTTTGCGTTGACAATGTAGCATTATGTGGAAACATTATGCAGCAAATCAAGTAAAATAACAGTAAAATAAAGTACACTTTGTAAATGAGAAGGCAATTTTTATACTATATTAACGTCTTAGAGGTTCGTTGAAACAAGAAGCTTAAAGTTATGAATTCGGAAGTTAAGGTTTTAAGATAAAATCGACGTCCAATTATTTGTTACATCGGGCGAGCTGTAATTACAACATTTCTACGTAAAGGTTAATGATGTGGAATTTTTTGAGGTGAACTAACGAAAACCATATTGGGAATTATTTTTGCGAGGTCTAAAAAAGTTTATTTTATCTTGAACAGTTGCGTTATTAAGCTAAAGGAGACTTAAATGATCTATTGTCAACAGTTAAGAATAGAGGAATAGATTGCGATGGTTGTAGGGCATTTCCGTGCGTATATCAAAAGCTATCGAACACTTCTACAATTGAGGAGCGTTCATTCAAAAACAGATATGTCTATGTAAAGCAGTTTTGAGAAAAACGCAAAAAACTGATTACTTGAAGGGCACCGGAACTAAAATTATGGAATACACAGGGTGTCCCACTGCTCCGTAATCGGTCGATAACTCAATGTGGGTTCAAGGTACAGAAAAAAGTTTCAAATAAAGGCTGCTTTGATTTGAATTGCGCATCTTTTAAAAATATTCTTATATCTACAGTATGTTGCATTTTCACCTGGCAGGAAAATGTCACTTTTTTTAAAATAACACATATTTTCAGCGCATTGCATTTCATTATTTGACATGATATGCTTATGCCCTGGAGGAGTGAAAATTTCCGAAAAAAATTCCACATTTGCCAATCAGTCTTATGAAAAGGTCGTTGTAGAGAAGATTTATAATTTGTGCAGCTTTCAAAAAGTTTTAGTAACGGAGTGTATCAAAACGTGCAGATACAGAAAGAAATCTTCTAGAGTGGCTTCTAATGTGCTTACTACTACACATTAAAAGTCCGGCCGCATACCGATTTTTGAGAAACAACGAAATGTTACCACTCCCTGCTATATCAACCATAAGTCAGTACCTTTTGAGAGTAAATTTGAAATATGTGACCTGGACGAAAATTTTTTTAAGGCATTTAACCTTTATAATACCAAGCTTTTTTTATTACGTGCGATACCAAGCGGGGTGCATGAGTTTTTGAGATATTCTGAGACAATTTAATATTTTGCTGCACAATTTTACTCATTTGGGTTCTTGTTGACTAAAAAAATCTATAAGCAATCAACTTTAACCTTGACTTAAACTCATATTCAATAAATTTAAAAAATGGGAAATTATTTTTTATTTTTACAACTTAGGCACAATATTTGCTTTTGGGAATGTTCTAGGCATATAAACTGGTTACATTCTACACAACACTGTCTTGACTTCCTGTCTTTGACCCTTGTACAAAGATAACATCGGCCCTGACTTGGTCGTGATTGGTCTTGTGAGGTTCTTTCTTTTTCAATTTCTGGGAAAACCTTCAGCATGCATTCCTTTATATTCGCCTTCAAACCATTATTATTTTTGTAACGAAACATTATATTGTCTTTGGATAAATCTTTGCCTAATTGAAGGAGAAACCTTCTTCTTGCATCTGTGGCCTTTTTCATAATCGGGATTAGCCATGATCCATATTTGGAATGCATTTATTGCAGCAATATTAATCATATGATAGAAAATCGCCATAGGCCACCTAGCAGTCTTTCTTTGCGTGGTGTACTTTTGTGCCATTTGGTCTGTTGCATCTACTGCACCTTTAGTACCGTTGTAATGTAAGATTATGTCTGGTTTGTAGCCTACATCTTCACCATTGATTTTGTCATCTTCATGTTCGCTGGAAAGCAATATGACTGCGCGGCTTTTTTTCGGCACGTATGAAACCAAAGTGCGGTTCTTTTTGAACGCGAACATACAAGAAGGTACTGGCTTTGTTAGAGATGGCAACAGTTCTGTCGGTATAAATGTTTTATTCCTACGTAGTGTTCCACAGAGTGTCAACTTTTTTTCCCAGAGTTTATCCACCAGCTTTAAACTTGTAAAAAAATTATCGGTTGTTACACCGTATCCTGTACCTAAATGGTCAACAAGATCAAGAACTACCCGTTCGCCTTGGTTTTTTTCTGGTTTATTGTTTACTTTTCCTAAAACCCAGATAAAAGTTGGTTACATGACGCATAATATGACACAAAATCTTACCTAAATACACCCGCATATTCACAGTATAGTTAGAACCACAGTCCGCTAGAGCCCAAATCTTAATGCCGTACTTGGCTGGTTTATTTTTCATGTACACGCGAAATGGTGCCTTACCTCGGAATGGCACTAGTTGTTCATCAACGCATAAGTGAGCACTTGGGTTGAGTGCACGTTTGCAGTTTGACACTAGTTTTTCAAAAACATCCCTCACAGGTGCCAATTTATCACTAAATCATTCCTGGTCTCAAAATTATCAAAACGCAAGAATTTAGTCAGAAAGTTGTACCTATTTCGAGAAAGAATTGCGGGAATAATTGGCCGACAATAAGCAGTATCGCTAGTGAAAAGTATTTCAATGGGTTCACTACTACCGTGCAATGCCCCCAACGTTACCAATAACCCTATGTAAGCTTCTATTTCTGTTCTATTCGTGGCTGCATATCTCTTGATGCGGTTGGGATTCTCAGCATTCCATTTATCAAAGAATTGTTTAGCTTTACGGTTGGTTTCCCTCACAATAATTTCGAGTATATCTGGAGTAAAAAATTAAAAAAATGATTCTTTGATGTTGGATATTGCACAATTTAGACCTGGAGCAACGGTAAGTATATTTGCTTTTGAACGTCTTGAAATCCTACTTACTGGTAACTTAGACCATTTCGTACCATCTTTAGCAATGTAAAAAAGGATCATTATCAGGCGAGTTCGATTGGTCAACTTGCTGGGGCTCTATATCCTCATCGTCATCATTTGCACAAATTACATCATCAACCATCTTCATCTGATAGGTGGTCCCTATCTTCTATGTCACTTGCCTCACACTCTTCAACCATCATGTCGTATTCTGGATCGTCCACTTCAAGTAACATTAACATTTCTTCTTCGGTGAGATTGTTCTCATCTCGAACACGTAACACACTCATTTTCAACACAAATTTAGACTAACTGTGCACCTATGCGGTCTAGGACAGTACTGGCGTGCAATGTTAGTGTTCCCAAGTACTAAAGCAGCCGGCGCTTGCGCTTAGTAGAACCTATTCATAATACACACACGCAAATTTAGAAAACGTCCGATACCAAGCGGGGTGCAGACGCACCCCAGAGTGCAATAACTCAAAAATGTTTGTTCCAAAAAACATTTAAAAACAAATAATATGTAGAAAGTGTTGAGAAAACTAAAAACTACAATTACCTAAGAGCCCAGAGGTCACAAATTTTTTTTTTCAAAACTATGACCGAAATACTGACATTGGGGTGCATTTGCACCCCGCTTGGTATTATAAGGGTTAAACTGAAAATGTCTCAAAAGAGTAAGTTCAACATGGAATACTTATTTTCGACGAAATGCAAGTAACGGAAGACGTTAACTTAAATTTCGGAGTTGATCATACTTCCACTTCGAAGTTAAAAAAAGGCAGAACATGCTCTAGTTTATGTTCTCGTCTCTAATCGAACGATTTTGTCAGCCAGTGGCGGTATATGCAGCTAAGAGTGCAACAAAAGGTAACTGCTTAGCTCAATTAATACCGCAGATTATATTAAAATTGGAAAAATCTGGGGCCAAAATACATGGAGTTATCTGTGATGGAGCAACTACTAATAGAAGGATGTGGACAGAATTTGGTGTGTCAGGAGATATAACAAACACAAATAATAAAACAGTTCACCCAGAAGACGATTCAAGATACCTACATTTTTTCTCCGATACTCCACATTTATTTAAATGTATTAGAAACAAATTTTTAAAAGAAAAGGTTTTATCGGTAGGTTCCAATTCTTAATTAATCCAATTAAACTGATTAACCATCATATCTCTACGTTACAGACGCCTAATGGAGAGATTAATTGGAAATATCGTGATAAAGTTAGCAATTTAAGAATAGTGCCAAAATTAACGGACTCATATTAATCCATCAAATTTACTAAAAATGCGTGTGAAGTTAGCGACGCAGGTATTTATATCATTTGCTTTGTATTCCTATTCAAAACAAATTTCATGTGAATGAGGAAGGTAAGGTCTTACTGTTGAGGCGTGTGGATGATGTATTCGGTGTTTAGTGAATAATGTACGTGTGTTTCGCTGTACCTGTCCTAAATCTGTATTGGTCCACTTTATTATTCCAAAGGAATGTGAATATTGTTTGATTAGATTTCGTTTTATTTGTGTATGTTTTATGTGTGTGTTTTGCTGAAAACCAAGATATTTATAATGCTCTAGAGGTTCTAATGTAGGTAATGAGTACTTTTGTTTGAGTGTTTTGTTGTGTTAGTGATCTATAAAAGAATTTTTCGTTGTATTTAAATTGTGTGTTATGACGTTTTCTATTTGCCGCTTCCCTATAACGCCTCAATCTGTTTGTGTATACTGAAAGTTTTTGTGTAAGTGTATCTTTGTGTTCATTGTAATTCGTGTTTTTGGTTCTCGTGAACTGAGTGTGTTTAGTTTTCTAATGATGTTGTGTACCTGGCGTGTTAGTTTGGAAGAGGTTGTGTCTTGTATGTATTGTGTAATTGTTATTGTTACTATTATTATGTGTTCCTACTAGATTTGTGTAGGTAAATTTTCTTTAAATCCTTGATTCCAGTAATTTTGCTGTAAGTTGTTGACAATTTTTTAATGTCGTATAGGTTCCAATCCGTAGATAATGTACGAACTTGCCCAACTTGTTCATAAAATCTTTTATACAGGGTTACTATAAAAGAATCATCGGATTTTAAAATAATTATTATTTATTATTATTATTAAAATAATAATAAACGGTCTGTGATTTCTTCCTTTGGGGGTACGTTAAAGACTGTGTTTACGTGCCACCACACCCAACAACTTTAATTGAGCTACGGGAACGCATTACAGCTGCATTTATGACCATCGATAGGGAGATGTTAACACGTGTGTGGGTTGAACTAGACTTCCGCTTAGATGTGTGTCGTGTGACGAAAGGAGCTCATATAGAAAATTTGTGAAGGTATGTCTAAAACTCGGACAGTTTATATTTATTTTCATGTATCATTCATTACTGTATGTTTATTATTATTTTAAATACAGCCTTTTAAAATCCGATGATTCTTTTATAGTAACCCCGTACCTACTCTTCCGTACTAAAAATGATGGGATGCTTTTTCAGTATTTTTTCTGCACGGCCAAAAACTCGGTCTGCCGGCAAGTAAGAGTGGCCTCTGAATGCAAAATCAAATTAGTGACTGTACCTGGAGCTCCAGTTCTAAGCCATAACGTCAAAATATGGACAATGTGAGCATTCTTGTTTTGGCTACCACAGCCATCACAAAATAACATTACAGACTCTATATTATTTTCTAAATCTAGAGAACTAAGATGCGCAAATAACGCACAGCCAATTTCAGTAGAGCAACGAGGTTATAATATGCAACTGCCGGTAAAGTAGAATGTAAAACCAAATACAATTTATTATATAGATATGTCTGCTTTTGTCTTATGTTGTGCATTCCAAATGTTAAATATGATTGGAAATGTCCTGTTTTGGTCGATATAGTGAAATTTATTTTCTGAGGTGGACATGTCTGGTTTTGACTGAACTTGCGCTATTCACGCTTAGATTACTATGGGATATGGTTGATTTTGAACGATTCTGAGTAGAAGAATCGATAAAAACGATCGAAACACTCGAAAACCGTATAAAAATAAATTTCGCTGGAAAGTGGACATGCCTGATTTTGAATGAACGCTCCTCAATTGATAACGTTTCACCAAATATGACAACTTTTTTTAAAACGAAAATAAAACGTGAGCTTCTTAGGATTAAAGTTAATCATAAGTGAACGAGGACCCTTGTATAACGACTTACGTTCTTTGTTTGTATAAATTATAAAGTAACGTAAAGTCGTAAACCAGGATATGTCATATGATACAACATTTGAATATAGGTAGCTGGAAATCTAAAGCTCAAAATCGCTTGTACCTACAGAAAGGTCTCGCATTGATTTGAATATCAATAACAAAAGTTTTAAAAGGCGCACGAATAGATCTTATAAGAAGGATATTTATAATAACCCCAGGAAAGAGAATAATATGTAAGTCGAAAGAATAAAATAGGCTTTTTTTTATACAAGCTTTCCCACTAAGACATTTCTACAAGGACTATTAAGGTAACCTTGTTGAAAATTCCTTTGAAATACTTTAAACATCAATCATCGATAGAACGGGTCTGTAAGAGGCATGACGCTTTGATATTCGAGGATTACATTCTTTTCTCGGAACTTGGTCAAACACACACTTGGGAAAAAATGTCAACCTCTCTTTATATTATTTTCATGTTCACCTCCATCGATTTGAATTTGTGTAATTCATTTTCTAACAAGTTCCAATGTCACGTTCCATATTTTATTTGCATCCCTTTTAAAGGTGATAGTTGACTCCTCAACATTGATTATTTCACTTATTACAAACATGTTCACATTCATGTAGGAACCAAACTGATCTAGGGCTATAAAGTTGGTGACAGAAAAAACTACATGTTTATCAACAAAAGAATTTTGTTGTCACAATTTCAGAAACTAAAAAGTGAGCTAATAGTACGATGTGTGTGTGGACAAACGCTTTAATGGACAAAAGGGGCGAAATCTGCAAAATCTTAATAAATATATTAATATATTGGCAATATGGTAAATAAATATGGTTAACATTCAACCGTATCGAAGGGGTTTTTTAAAGTGTTGAAAGTGATACCCTCCGGTGGGAATCGGAAAGGTAAAAAGATTATTTCAGAAATTTTCTTCAAGTAGATTCAACGTAAAAAAGAGAAAAGGCATAAATTACTGGTACTACAAACCCTGGCACGTTTCATTGTTCACAAGGCCCTTAATATTTTTGGTAAAACGTTGTACCGGCAATGCGGTATTAATCACTCGAACGATTTGCTTCAATCACCTGCGGCTCGTTTCGCAACGTTCTCGTGATTAATAGCCTCTCTTATATGCTCGTTCTATAATATACTATTTACATGGTTCCCTAATACATTTTTTTCTTTGCAATTCTGAAACAATAATATACGTTATTGATTGAAATAAAAAGCTATAGAAATGTCAAGAGAAAAAAGGGCACATCAAAAGGAAGTGAAATGATCTGAATAATCTTTTGCACCATAACCTCAGCCATACACGAAGCGCATTACTATCTGTAATTTGTTATCGATGTTTGTATTATTTCGTATTTAGGTAGTGAATATTGCAGTATCTATGGGAGTTTAAAGTACAAAATTAATGTGAATTGATAATAAATGTTTCAAAGAGTTAAAGGAACAACCACGAAGATTCTATGAGTATTTCCGAATGGCACCTCCAACCTTTGAATACATGGGATTCATTTTTAATAACTAATTAAGTTTCGAAGGCAATCCTCCACTAGAAAATGTTTGTAAAATCCGAGAAAGTCGCACATAAAAACAAACAAGTTTGTTCCTCTCAAACAAATACTCGCACGATACGATCAGACTAAATCGCAAGTAATGTATCCGCACAGTTTTAAATTAGGGGGTTTGTTTTTATCTGAGATGTCGTACTACCTCGCACGATTCAAAAATTGCTCGTATCCGCATCTAATGTAACTTTACACTTATGCACCTACAAAATATTAAATTGCATTATATCGATACATTGTCCAGTATTGGCAATATATGATAAATTAAAATGTAATCAAATACCATTAAACCTTTGAGAACGTATAATAAACGTGTTTAGTCAAAATAAATCTTTTCGTTTTCAATTTTCAATAAAACTTGACGCATCTTATTACAGTTTAGTTGTGATGGATCAATATCTTATGAGGTAACTTAAGAAATTCATATGAACCTTGTAGTCCGGGAGCCGGCCACCTTTTTTGCAATCAATTAATATACTTTTTATACTTCGTGAGCGGCTTTATTTTAATGAGACGGTAAACTTTTTCCTCTGCGGTAATGTTCGAAAATGGGTCCTACGGGAGTGGGCAGGGAAAAACACGTTGATTTGGAAATTACAAAAAATGGATGAATATCATGGGAAAACGGCGCAATTAATTTGTAGGACAAAGTGGGCATTTAATTATGCAAATATTTAATAAGCTACAGAAAAAAAATCAGCTTGATATTCATTATTTTTCTTAATGTAGTAATATCTACATGTATCTGAGATGGGGACACTCTTGATGGACACATTTTTGTTGTAGGACAAATTTTATTTTGAATTACTTACAAAAAAACTTAACAGTTAGCTAAAAATTTAAGTGATATTAATCAATTTTTTGTAATTACCACATCAACGTGTTTTACCCCTGCGCACTCCGTAGGACCCATTTGCGAAAATTTTCGGAGAGGAAAAAGTTTAGCGTCTCGTTAAAATAAAGCCGCTCGCGAAGTATAAAAAGTATATTAATTGATTGCAAAAAAGGTGGCCGGCTCCCGGACCATTGTGATTTATCTCGTTTTCACGATCGCATAAGAATAACTATAACCTTCAAGTGCTTGAAACCAACATTACAATTTCCGGTGTGTATGCGAAAATCTTTGAATATCAAAGCTAAACATGTTCTTTAAAGTAGTAGCTGCAAATCATTAAAGTTTAATAGATCGGAAATTGAAGTATAGCCGTAGCAATTTAATAACTGAAAAGTTTAATAGGTTTCACTGCCACTTGTCAGATCACAGCTCACAAATCTAAATTATGACTCTTTAAAATCAAAATGCAATTAGAAAGGCACTATTGCAGAATTTAATAGGTTGTTTTATGTATTTAATGTGTTTCTCTTTCAGATTTATGTTCAGCTATTAATGTATAAAGTACGTAGTAAAAAATAAGAGTAATAAAGTACTTTGGTAAGCCCTGAAAGAGATGTCAAAATAACTAAAATGTAATAATCGTAGGTTAATTTATACAAGATGCGATTACAGTGCATCCTTATTTATTTTTTTTGTAAGCAGTTATTAACATAGCAACAGCTAGCTAACTTACCATTAATTTTTAATAATTCTACAGTTTATTGTAATTAGTACGTAACAATCTCCATATAATTTTCATTGGGAGTTACCAAGCGTGTAAAAGTTTGCCCCCCCCTCCAGGATTGTTATCAATGACCCACTGAACAATATTAGAGGGGGGGAAAGTTGAACGGCCGCCATCTTGTCCGCCATCTTGAAAATACCCGCGAACCTATTTTTGGCTATATCTTAGCAACCGTATGTCCAAATCGAACGTACGTAGACTCTAATTGCACAGTTTTGTATTCCTAAGATAAATTGTTATATAACCGAAATTGATAATCCTAGCGGATTTAATGTTTTTGGGCTTAAAAGCTTAAATTATGGAATATGTAAAAAAAAACCTAAAAAACATGACACTTTTGATTTTATTATTATTAATCTTTTAGATCTCGCTTTTATGAATAAAATGCAAAAACAATCAACGAAATCCGAGCACTGGTTACCAAAATATACAAGATTTAGGAATAGGTTCCGCACCTTTGCTCAGCACACAATAATTGGGAGTTACAGGTCAAATTGAAAATTTCATAAGTTTGTTCTCTACAAATGTGCGAATTAATACTAAATACATACATCAATTTTTGAAGGCTTATGCCCCATTCGCGATTCACTCGCCCTCATAAGAATAATGATCGCCATGACATGAATCAGATCCGAAAAAACCGTACCGGTGAATAAATCGAAAATAACCGAATTAATACAAATTTTATAAATGAATCATTTTTTATATATTTTTAAAAAGTTTTATGCGTTTCGCACCTTGTCGTTTTTTAATTAATTAATTTAATTTAGGCTTTTAGGGAGAAGAGGTGACCATCAAATGACAAGTATTATTATACGGAACACTTTACGCAGACATTTGCAAAGAGCAGTGCAATTTAATGATTTTTTTCTTGAATTGCATCAGTTTCCACAATTCTGCTTGTAACCACATTTAAGAATCTCAATGCAAGCGGGGCTGACTTCCGGAATTGTTATCCACACGGGAAGGGATCTGTGATCGAGTTTCTTCCACCCATGTTGAATTGGATGTGGGGCTTGAAGCTCAGCCTTATGTGCCCTGCTCCAAATGGTGGCTTGGTAAGCTGCTCTCTTGCAGTGTAATAGGAGAACGTCTTGTGTCGGGTGCATCATTTGTAAACTTTTGTTTCGGTGACAGAATATTAACTTTCGTTGTTGATTAATGGATTCTGCACCGCCTCCATAAACTTGAATAAAGAAAGGCTTCAAAGCTTTGAACTTTGTAGACTCCAAATTTCACCACTGCGAATGGATTTTCCATCATTTGGACGATGACCTGAATTACAGTGTCTGGGTTCCTTTTCCAGGCACTGAATTCCGTCCTTTTAGACTTTAATGGCCAATTGCACCGTAAAAATTAAGTAATGCTTAAAGTTAAGCAGAACTTAAATGCCATGATTGCTATGGCATTTAAGCGGTGCAACTGGCCATTAGAGCGTCCTCTCAGTGAGGAAGTGGAGTCACAACCCGTAAGTGTGACAAACAATGGACGTGCAAACTACACTGCTCTTTGCAAATGCCCTTGTGTAAATTAATCCGTATAATAATTGTCATTTGATGTTCACCTCTTCTTCCTAAAAGCCTAAATTAAATCAATTAATTAAATAAACGAGAAGGTGCGGCACAAAAAAAATTATTAATTTATAAAATTTGTATTAATTCGGGTATTTTCGATTTATTCACCGGTACGGTTTTTCGGATCTGATTCATGTCATGGCGATCATTACTCTTATGGGGGCGAGGGAATCGCGAATGGGGCATAAACCTTCAAAAATTGATTACACTTAATTAATGCATGTATTCAGTAGTAATTCGCATATTTTGTAGAGAGTGAACTTATGAAATTTTTAATTTGACCTGTAACTACCAATTATTGTGCTCAGCAAAGGTGCGCTACCTATTCCTAATTCTTGTATATTTTCGTAACCAGTGCTCGGATTTCGTTGATTGTTTTTGCATTTTATTCATAAAAGCGAGATCTAAAAGATTAATAATAATAAAATCAAAAGTGATATGTTTTTTAGCGTTTTTTTTTACATATTCCATAATTTAAGCTTTTAAGCCCAAAAACATTAAATCCGCTAGGATTATCAATTTCGGTTATATAACACTTTATCTTAGGAATACAAAACTGTGCAATTAGAGTCTACGTACGTTCGATTTGGACATACGGTTGCTAAGATATAGCCAAAAATAGGTTCGCGGGTATTTTCAAGATGGCGGACAAGATGGCGACCGTTCAACTTTCCCCCCCCTCTAATATTGTTCAATGGGTCATTGATAACAATCCTGGAGGGGGGGCCAAACTTTTACACGCTTGGTAACTCCCAACATTACATTGTTACGTACTAAATACGAAAATGGCGATATTAATTGTGGAAGTTAGATTGAAGAAAGAAATTGAAAGATATAATAAGAAGTTTATTAGCCTTGAACCAGCTCCATAAAGATATTTTAATTACAATTCTCTATTGATTTCTAAACATAATTTGACAATATTGTGGAGAAATGAAAGCGTTTCGAGGATCCTACGAGTTTTCTAAATGAATTTTGATGAAGGTTAAGTAAGTATAAAGAGCTAAACCAGTAAAGATACTGTTACTGTAACGTTTAATTAAACTAGTTCGAAATAATTGGATAATTAATTCATTACTCCGACCTGAGGAGTATCCTGAATTTAACGAAGCTTTTCCTACATTAATAAAAGAAGGGAGTTATTACTGTTGGAATTACCTAAAAAGATAATCTTTCCTTATTTACCGTACAATTCTTCTAAGCACAAAGGCAAGCAAACCTCGGATTACCTCTTGGAATTGTCCTTTTCGATCTTCTAAACCTAAAGAATCCTTTATCTCATAACTAGGGTTGGGCAGATATGCTGTAAAGATGAAGCATATATGCTCTAAAATATGCTTCTATAAATGCCTTAAATATGTTATATTTATATGCTCTAAAAAAAGATTTTTTCCTATAACTCTTTCAAAATGACAAAAAAGTTCAATATTTCTTCATTAAATTTGAGAGATTAAAATACCAACATTATTGTTTTGCATGGCACCTGACAAAAAATTAAAAATGTACACGAAATTTTGTTAAATGTTTTTAATTTTATAATATAATATATACTAAAAAAATTAACAAAAATAACTAGAAACCTGTTTACCTACTTGTTACAATAAATAATCATGTGTTTTTCTATATTATCCACTAGAAAACGTTGACGCTTATCTTGTAATATATTTTTGTACATAGAGAAACTTCTTTCACAATCACATGAAGTTACAGGACAATATTTAAATAAATGTGCTTTTTGAGTAGCTAAATTTTGTGCAATGTCCTCCGAACCGGAAAAGTTCCCATCTAAAATACCTTTTATAGATTTAAGTATCGACAATCCTGAATTTTTTTTAAATAAATCAATCAATTTTGTGGATATTTTTTTGCATGTATCACTTTTATTTGCATCTATAGCTTTTTGAAAGTTTTCAATTAAATCTAAAGATTCCGTTAAAAGTAAATTTTTTGTCTCCAATTTCTGAATTATGTCGGGAATATCGGCAAAATGCGATTTTATATATGACAACTGAGAGCTTAATTCGCGGTTTTTTAGAACACCTTGACAATCCGCTACAGATTGAGCACAACTTGGATCAAAATCGTTCACAATTTCTTTGAATTCTGCATATGTTCACAGTAATACAGAGCAGCTTCGATCCAGGTTCCCCATCTGGTCAAAATTGGTTGCGGGGGCAAAGCAACGTCTTTTAATTTTTCGCGGAAGACCTCAATTCTGCTTGGAGCTTTCAAGAAAACTTTTTTTCCCGTGTTAATTAACGAATTTACCAGGGGAAATTCAATCCGAACAACTTCGGCAACGCGATTTAGGGCATGTGCTAAGCAAGTTGTATGAACTAGATTAGGATAAAAAATTTGTAAGTTTTTAGCTGCTTTGTTCATATATGCAGCACCATCGGTCACCATATACAAAACTTTAGCTGTTGGGACTTGTTGCGGCAGATACAAAAGGGCAAGTATTTCATTAACAAATCTAGATACTGTTAAATGATTGGTTTTTTCCAATTCTTTAACGGCAACCAAGTAACTGTTGGAAGAGTTGCCATTCAAAACACCAACGATGAAGTTTGCAATGTATCTTCCTTTGGAGTCTGTTCAGGGACGTCATTTCAGCATTTCTCAGAGGGGGGCAAAATTATATTTAACTTATCGCATACGCGGACTAGAGAGGCGGTATGGGGGTCGGGGGTGTGTGTTAAGTTTAAGTAGTGAGTAGACCAGAAATTTGATAAAAATCTATACACATAATATACACTCTAGTTCTGTATCAGAATATGAGAATATGTAATTTGTTGATTGAATTAATTTACAAAGTAGTTACTTATGATGACGTTTTAAGAATACAGATTTATAATAAATTGTAATTGAAACAATTTGTTAAAACAAAGGATATCGTCTTTGTTTCATACGACCAAAATCATCAATAACTGCATCGATGTTTATGTTTTTTGCATCTTCGTGGAGGCATGCAATTACTAGCAAATCACTAAGCCTTTGATCTCCGCATCTATTTCTAAGATATGTTTTCACGCGTTTCATGCAGCTAAAAAATCGTTCATTTTCAACTGATGTCACTGGCAGTGTTAGGACAAGGTCAATTAGTTTTAACAGCTCATTAAAACCATGTGGGAAACGACTTAAACATGTTCGAACTTCGTGAATAGTCAATAATGTTATTTCTTTATCTAACGATAGAATAATGGACTTTGCCGAATGAAGTTGAGTATGAAGTATCATCGTGTCGATACCGCAAGAAGGATATAGCTTTACTATTTCATTGACTGTAACTGGGCAGAGGAAATTTGGTGAAGTTGGCTTCAATGCCATCACAGCCTTTAGAACACTGCAGTTAGTTGGAAACCGTGCATTTATTTCAAAAATAAACTGGTCTATGCACGCAAAAAGGATTTCAGTACGCATTGAATCATCAATAGTTTGAGTCGTTTCGGTTTCTGTAACCTCCTTACCAATTGTTGATAACACGAAGTATTCGGATAGTTTTTTAGACATCACCTGAGCTCTCTTTGGTCTATTAACGGTGGTCTTGTTGAGCGAGATTCCAATTCGAACTCCTATTGCATCAGCTTCTTTCACAATACTATCCCAAGTCTCATTCGTTCGAAATGCCATCAGATCTTTTTTGGTGCATTCTAGCAATATTTCGGCTGATAAATAATCGATTGATGCATTTTGCAATTCTTGTGATAACGAATGGACTGCCCCCAGTAACTTTTCAGCCACAAGCAAACAACGAAGAAACGATGTTGAATGGATTCGTTTTTGCAATCCTTGAGCTTCTACAGTTGCTAGCTTGTCAACTTTCTGTAAAGCAATGGCTTCCAACACATTAGCGATCGTTTCAATCCTTAGCTTTATCTTGCGAATGGATCGATACCAATAAGACCATCGGGTTTCAATCAATCTTTCAAGCTCCAAGACCTCCAAATTATCTTCAATTTGTGCTTTCACAAACAGTTCATGTCGAGGGCCGCTAAGTGCCAAGAAGACATACACTGATTGTATGATGGAAAACATGTGAACGATCTTGGGAATATTTTTAATGGTGTTGACTAAAACCAGGTTCAGACGGTGGGCATGACAATGGATGTAGATGACATGTGGAGCAATTTGTTTAATTCGTGCCTGAACACCTCGAAGGCGGCCACTCATGACTGAAGCACCATCGTAGCATTGTGCAACACATTTATCCCAAGACAATTTGTTTTCCATAACTGCGTTGTTGATGGCAGTTGCCAGTGACTGAGCATCTAACCGTTCCATATGAAACGCTCCTAGAGCCTTTTCCCAAACTAAACCTTCCGGTGATGTGGATCTGACGACGAAACTCAGCTGCTCTTTGCGAGCTATATCTTTTGATTCAAATTTCCTTTGTTTGAAGATTCCTTTGATTCATCATCTCCGCGAAAAGATAAACCTTGACGAGCTAGATACGAAGTCGCTAAAATTAGGAGCTTAAGATGATTTCTATTTTCAAGAACTTCTGACTTTCTCTGATCATTGATTAAATTTGCTACAGATTCAGTCTTGCCAGCTGACACTTTCTTTGCTTCTAGCCACATTACTGTCCCGTCTTTATGCTTACGACTGGAATTATGCTGTGTCAACAATTCTTTCATGTCTTTCCACTTTCTAAATCCTTTGTTGACAAATGTAATACTCCCATGCGTTTCACCAGCATGGATAATATTGGAACAAAAATGACGACAACTATAACAAAAGACAGCGTCCTGATCAATGGAGTATTCGATCCATGGAAATTGTTTAAAATATCCACAGTTGAAACGGCGTTTTGATGTTTGAGGATATTCACTTAGTATTGGTTGAACCGGAGCGTCGTGATGAGAACGTGATAAATCTAGTAATGCTTGTGATTGAGATTTATCTAATACTAATGGAACTCCACTTGTAGAAGCTATTGCATTATGTTCTTTCTCTTCAATTTGATCAGGTTCGAGGATTTGTTTTTTATTTGCAACTGATTCGAGTTTAGGATTAGGAGAACTTTTTCTTTTCAAGAAGTTTAACATTGACGGTTGTGTTGCTTTCTTTGACATTGTAACTCTGAAACAATCACATGTAAATATCGTAATATATTGTATTTATTATTGAATAGGTTCAAATGACACAAATGTTGATTAAATGTTATTGCACATAATATTTAATTTATGCATAAAAGAAGCTTACTTACCCGTAGGTATGTGGAGTATGTTTATTGTTTATAGAAGAACTCTCAACAAAAATTATATAAATTTCCAGATTAACAGAACCTTACATAGAAATACACTCAGCGCACAGCTCGCAATTAGCACACTATGAATAATTATGGTAGAAGTGGTAGAACACGCACAAACTTGCAAATTGTAAACCTAAATTAGAAAAACTACTACACTAACAAGCAGTGTTCTGTTAATTTAAATTGTTTCTTTGAATTTAAATCGTTGTCGTTTTAAATTCATCTACTTTAATGTGTTATCTCAAATCTCATGTTTCCATGTCCGTTTACGTTTACTAGTTTACTGTGTATTGTACTTGCTAATTATATATAAACAAACTCAGCAAATTCTTTCGTGTTTTATTCTGTTTTGGTTTGCGGGTGTTAAGTAACATTGAAATTGAAACCTAGTGCACATACGGTCATATGTGGGAATTATACCTACTTATAGGTACGTAAAAAGTAACACTATTTTTTGTTTTTTCAAAAATATACTTACCATAAAATTGTTTTCCACAAATTTGACCCAGATTTCTTGTTAAAATCCCCAAAATGTTTTTTTGTACCTAGATCTAGGGAGAAATTCCCTGAATGCAGGATGCCCCCCCCTGCCCCCCCCCCCCCCCCAAATGACGTCCCTGAATCTGTTGTTTCATCCAAACTAAACCAGATGTAGTGACCTGAAATCGAATTCCTTATTTTTTGAAGCATGTCTTCATATAATCTAGGAATGTGTGATCTAGACGCTGTTCGCCGGGAAACCACAGTTTGTTTCGTGTATTTCTCCATGAAGATCTTGAAATCTGGAACGTCGAGGTTGTTCAACGGAATGTTGCAGGACACCATCATTTTGCATAAATCTTTATTGAAATGTTCGTTTGTATTTGTATTTACATAGTTGGGAAGTAATTCTTGCGCAGGAGCATTTTCAATGGTAGCTTTTCGTTGATGTGGGCCAGTGCGTACATGCTGATCCAGTTGAAATTTTTTGCCAACGGTGATCTATCAATAAAATTATAGTGTAAACAAAAGATTATTTTAGTCATTGGCTTAACTTAGGTACGTTCTCGGGTACGTTAAATACTATCAAAAATAGGAAAAAGAAAAAATAATATGAACGGAAAACAGCTGAAGCTATAAAATTTTTTGATAGGGACTATTAGAGGGAAGCAAATAATTAATTATTCGAAAAAGCCCTACTTGTGGAATTATAAAAAATAACAGGAATATAAAATAATGAGGATAAATTGTAAAAGTGGGTTTAAATTTAAATTTACAAGTTCGCTCACTGCCCTACTACTAAAATTCCAACTAAAAATATGAACTACTAATACAACTACCTACTGGATATAGATACATACCTGCTTTTCACACACACAACAAAACACTACACTTCCATCGTACTTAAAGCACCTGTAGGGTTTTAACCACTTTTTAATAAGTTCCGACTGCGAACTACCGACTTTCGGCATCTTTTTAAATATCCAAAACCGCAGAGTTTGCTATCCAGACTAAAACCATTGAATAACGTTAAAACCAAATACTCCTTGCTAAAACTAAAATTTTTGCTGCATTCTGAAGATTTTAATTACCAAGAATTTAATACTTCCTGTTCTGCAACAACAGCTATTTGTCAATGAATAGGTACCTTGTTAAGGCTAAGTAATACCCATAAAATTTAACATAGTAAACTGCTCCTAGGTCCTTTATATTTTATTTTTAATTAATGCAATTTGTTGATGTTGTTTAAAAAAGCTAAATTGATAATAAAATGTAAAAAAAAATATTAATTTCTGGTTGGTTTAGAAATTAGGTTTTTTTTACTTTTCTCAAAAACCAATTAACGTACGGATTTCAAACTTGGTAATGTTCATCAGTACCGCACAGTGCAGGAGGTGTGGTAATTTTTGTAAGCCTTCATTAATTAATAACTTAGTTTTTATGGAAACTAGGAACTAACTAACAAATTTTTTAGAATTAACGACTTTTTATACAAATTGACATTGAATACTTTATTAAAAATTAGCACACCTCCTTAATTATAAAATTTCTGATCTTATACGTCTAATTTCATATTTTAGAAATGTATAGGAACGGGCAAAAGTAAAAGAGAATTTATAAATTTAATTTGTTGTCCATCTCTCTTTCTTAAAAAGATTTCTCACTCAACGGTTTCACTCTGTTGTAAGTTGTACGTGTAGCAGGTCGTTAGACTTCGGTACCGCTCGACTTTGTATGGAGAACGTCTAATTGTCATATGGAGAACGTCTATATTAACACAAAATTTCGAAACAATAGGCGCCTTTGAAACCCACGCGACAAAATGCCTGGTAAATTGTTTTCAATAATGCTGAGATCCGGTTTCCGAGAAACGGAAAATTTGCCTTATTATATTATCACTTCCAATACATCTGTGATATTATTGTACACAGGGTGTCTCAGTCTCACGGTAACCGTCGGTACTTATAGACAAGTTTCTTAAAAAAACGTTCGGACACGTCGATTTTCTACTTTTGGGGGACAACTTTTGATGTCAAATTTGACTTTGTCAGGCCAACCCCCTAGCCCCAGCAACCCCTAACTCAACAATTTAAATAGGGAAAAGGTGTCGAGCGACCCCTCATTTGAAGCGTCTTTTAATTCTCTATTCGACAGTATGTACCAAAATTAGTTTTATTCAATTTTTTTTCTCCCCCATGGAAAGTACCCTCTAGATTAACTAAGGTGGGGGCGTTGTTTAGGAAAAATCCTGAAACACGCCACCTTCGACCTTTTGAAGGGCACAATTTGATGTCAAATTTGACTTTGTCAGGTCAACCCCCTAGCCCCAGCAACCCCTAACTCAACAATTTAAATAGGGAAAGGGAGTCGACCGACCTCTCATTTGAAGCGTCTTTTAATTCTCTATTCGACAGTGTAAATGAAAATTAATTTTATTCAATTTTTTTTCGCCCCCGTGAAAAGCACCCTCTAGATTAACTAAGGTGGGGGTATTGTTTAGGAAAAATCCTTAAACACGCCACCTTTGACCTTTTGAACGGCATATTTCAGGATTTTCCTAAACAACACCCTCAGCTTAGTTAATCTAGAGGGTGCTTTTCATGGGGGTGGAAAAAAGTTGAATAAAACTAATTTCGATAATACTGTCGAATAGAGAATTAAAATACGCTTCAAATGAGGGGCCGCTCAACACCCTTTCCCTATTTAAATTCTTGAGTTAGGGGTTGCTGGAGCTAGGGGGTTGACCTGACACCGTCAAATTTGATATCAAAAGTTGTCCCCCAAAAATAAAAAATCGACGTGTCCGAGGGTTTTTTTTAAGAAATTTGTCTAAGTGTCCCAAAACATTCGTGTTACCTTTTCAATGGCCCACCCTGTATATCAATATCTAGAATTGTAAAGGCTAGAAATTTGAAATTTTGCACATGCGACCATTGATTTTTGTATAAAGTCAATGGTGCGACATACCGTGTTTAAAATCTATTAAATAAAAATATTTTCCAAATGAGAGCAATTCCGGAAATACCGGAAGTAAGCATCAACATCTTTATTTTAAAATAACCGGCGTAGCAATTTTGATTGTTGATAAAAAAAAATTTTCACTGAAAAATTTCAAGATCTTGTTTAGGAAATAAAAAATTGAAAATCGAAAATGGTAAAAGTTAGGGAAATGGGATTTTAGGTTCTCAATGTCAAAAGATTGAGACACAATTTTGTCTGTAATCACTATATAATAACCGAGACGTGTGTATATGTTTGTGTTGCTGTGCACTTTTCCGACAGTCGCCGAATCCTGACGAATGCGGATGTGATATTTTAAAACAACCTTATTTATAACCTACAAATTAATGCTACAGGCTACAATTATAGATACCCCGCAAACTACGTAAATATCTGCACAAATTTTTTTCAAAGTAAGTTTTAAACATTTTAGTATAAAAGTCCGTCATCTTATTCAAGCGGTATTTGTGTCTAAATATATTTTCTTTACTTAGAAAATACGTTCAATAAGTTTCCTTATGGAGATTTACGTGTAAAATAGAATTCGCTATTTGTGCTTATTTTTGGGTAAAAATTTTGTGTAAACATGCAAAGTTTGTCTGTCCGAGGTCCTTAACCCATTTCGAACATTAAAACAATGCCAGAAAGTATTTTCGCGAAAATTTTCAAAATGACAAGTATCGGATACTTTTTCTCGACAACATGGAAATTTAATTATTTCAAGTTGAAAAGTTATTTAAATGATGAAAAATGATTCTATTATGCCTCGCGTTAACTTTTTCATGGTTAAAATGATGTAAAAAGTAGTAACAGCATTCATCGTAGACTAATTTATGTGTCCCGATACCTTCTTTCGGTAACTTTCGAAATGTACATGTTTGTGTGCTTATTTCGAATTTAGAGATTTTGAACGATGAACGATGTCGTAGGTAACATATATAATAGTCGAATGTTTTCACCGAGAAAAATGTTTTTTTCTTATATGTGAGTGGAAAGTGGATATATTTTCCCTATTTTGAGGGAGCAAAGTACCACTTTTTCTCCCTTGGGAAATTTTTTACACTTTTTCTCCCTTGGGATTTTTTAAAAACTTTTTCTCCCTATAAAAAATATAAATTTAAGTTAGAATAATAATTTAAGCAGATTCTAATATTTCGGCTGATGTATTTTCTACATAAGAGTCTGAATTCTCATTAGACATTTCAAAAAGCGTTAATACCGATCTACAAATGATGAGATATTGATGAAATATATTTAATTAAAAATTGTGACACATGGGAAAAGCCTTCCTGATGTATTTTTTAAAAATAACCAATGGTAAACTATACCAAACGTATAATTGTTGTGAACGGAAAATAAATTCACATATAAGAAAAAATCATTTATTTACCGCGAGAACAAAGTGAAATTTTCTCCCGAGGGTGATTAATGCCCTCGCTTCGCGTCGGGCATTAAACTTCACCCACGGGAGAAAATTAATCACTTTGTTCCCTTGGTAGATAAATAGCTATTGTCTACATATTTAACTTAATATCTATTGATGAAAGTAGGTGGCAAGTGTATTGTTACGTTACACTATACCAAAGAGAATACCTATACTTTGACTATACTTCTAAATTTACAACTTATATTGTAATTATGAGGAAGTAAAATCCATATTTACTGCTGTACATATACGTGTAAATGGTGGCCTTTAGTTAGTGAAATAAACAAAAATTTGAAACTGTTTAAGGTAGAGAAGGTCTTTCTATAAAACAGATGTTATGCAACGTTAGACCAGCTTCTATTTGTACATTTTATGTTTTATGGTATTTTTAGTTTTACTATAGTTAAAAATGAATGTTAAAACGTTCTCTCTAAGGCCATTCGTATTCCGAAAAAGTTGCCAGTATCCAAATTGAGTTCTTTTACATTCAAAATTCATTCTAAACTATCCTTATGAAGTTCACACGGAATTTGTTATATTTTCGTTAATTTTGGGCAAAGACTATGTGCAAAGACGTAATTAACATTGTGAAAGGGCCATTATGTATTTTTGGTCTCAAATCTATTCCAAAAAGTTTGCATTTTACATTTTTTTAATAATTGGTAAAAATTTACTATAAGCAGGTAGGAACGAATTCGTATATCTTTACGAAATATCAACCCATTTTTGTGATTTTTACGTCAAATGTAAGTAAATGTAGTCCTTTATTTTAGTTACTTTAATAACTTGCTAAATTACAGATACCTACAGGGTCAAAAATCTGAAAAGGTACAAAAATGTAAATTTTTTTTCTATTTTCAAGCAACTAAGCCAGCTCAACAAAGTGTGATATTTTAAAACAAAAGCTATTACAACCT
This sequence comes from Pyrocoelia pectoralis, assembly GCA_036250285.1. NCBI lineage: Eukaryota > Metazoa > Arthropoda > Insecta > Coleoptera > Lampyridae > Pyrocoelia > Pyrocoelia pectoralis. Next base: position 47,054,354 of record CM070075.1, read on the forward strand.
ACAATCATAGATACCCCCTCCCCCCAAAGCACGCAAAACGCGAGAATCGCGTGTACCCCCGTTTATAGATAATAAACAAATATCAAAAGGCGCGAATTCTTACAGAATTCTAATGTCAACCAACTTCAAATCTGTAACTGATTATGACATTGATATAAGTATAATACATACAATACATATGTATATAATTAACCCCCCCCCCTCCCCACCTCAGACACAACCACCCCGGGATTCTGCACAAATGAGTTATTGTTTTTCTTTCTACCCTTAAGTAAGATGGGAACGGAGAGGGTGACAGACAATTTGTAAATCACGAGAAAATTTTAGGGGGAAAAAAGTAAAAAAGATCGTTTTTCTGCGGACATGTACAATTTTCCCCCTTTATACTCCCAAAAAGGGGTTGAAGTTGGGGGTGGAACTTGCAATTTGAGAATAGTTTTTTATGGAGAATCCAAAAGTGCAATAAAAAATAGGGGTTCCCATTTCAGTTTTCAAAACTCACCCCGGCTCCACCCCAGAGAGGGGTGAGGGTGATGTTTACGTATCATGACTCAATAGGTTTCAAAAAATAAAGGAAACGTGTTTTTTTCCTTTTGTAATTGAATGTGTCGTTCTCGAGATATTAAAGGGTGTATATTTTGACTTTAATGGCGCCCCGACGGTGAACGGGTGATCCGATCAAAAAATTTATCAGAGATTTGGAATCAGTAAAGAATTTCCTATAACATCATGACACCACTTCCAGCTTTGTAAACCTTGTAACATCGACCAACGCAACGCAACACACAGACATTCGGACGAATTTAGTAACCAACTTTTTGCAGTTGGTTGAAAATTGCCGCGGTTACGTATCTGACATTTCCACTTACGAAAAATTTTAAAAATTCTCTTTTTTCAAATGGAATGCCTATTTAATTAGCAGTCCATTCGATGCAGAAATAAATTTCCTTTAAATTGATATACCATGTTCCTATACCTAAAATCAATGATTACAGAGTTATTTACAATTTTCTATTGAAATTTATAATTACATAATGTTCTTTACAAAACATTGTTGGCTTTGCAAATTTTATAAATATAAACACGTAATTGGAGATGGGGATTCCAGCGTTTATAGTCGAATTGTAGAAAATGTTACGATAATGCAATATCACATTTTAATTTAGTATTTATGTATATTTTTTGTCCACGTACACCATGCACGTCAGCTCGAACATGTCATTTGGGTTGCCTGCATATTTGTTACGGATTTAAAAGTGGTATTACATGGCCTTAAGTGCATGGGATTACGTATCACAGATAAGGGCTAAAACAGAAACGGGAATTTCTAAGAAATGTTGAATGAACGGTTTTAAAAAGCATTTTTGTTTCAGTTAAAATTACAATGCAAAATTTACTCTAAAACATGCATTTTTATGCACTCAATGTTCGATATAAGCACTTTTATATGTCATATGCTGTAAACCTTAAATATATGCACAACATGCAAAATGAAATGCGGTTTATATTGAAGTAAACATTGTGAAACGCGAAAATATCGAAAGATTAGCTGATTATGCTTATTAGGTAAAAACATGCAAATATGCATATGCCCAAGCTTACTCATAACCTCTTTCAGAATAAATGCCTCCGTTATTTTCTCATCAATGCTGCATGCCTCGTAAACTTACTATGAAACCAATAACATCGAAAAATGTTAATGAAAGGACAGATGGTTATTTTCTTACGTGCAGTGAGATGGATGGATGACATTTTTACTTATTTTACTTACATTTAATCGTATCGGAGCTTCTTTGAGTAGCGTAGTTGCGAGTTTCTCGTGCGTCATGCCATTAGCATTTTAAATTGTCGGGGTTACAATTATTTTCTATTTTATCAAATAACAAAATGGCGACCAATCAAAAATTTCAAAAGAAAATATTTTAAAAACCATTCTATCAATTTTTGAAAATAAAACATGTACAAAATCCTTAACCCTGTAATGCATCATTTCTTTTTCGAGCTAATAAATCCAGGGAAGTCTATTTAGGTAACAAGATATACAATTCGGGCGATATAAAGTAATTTTTGTGCATAGATTACGTGTGACAGGTAAAAATATGAAGTCCGTCTTAGACTTGTGCATTTACTGGTCATTATACAAGTAAAAAAAAATGTAATGTATACTATAATAGTAAACTATATTTTTAATATATTTACAAGTAACAGTTACAAATAAAGAATAAAAAAGAATATAGTTATAGTTAGTTGTTATGAAAATCAAAAAAACAATTTTTATTTGTTGAATTACACAAACTAATTTTACATTTGACACAATATGCTTGTGTTTTTGAAGTGCATTTTGGACATTTGCATTGCTTTTTGCCTGTTCTATCACGAAAAATACACCAGTGTCTAGACGAACATCATCCGTTTGAATATAACTCTTTATTGGGAGCGTGCGCTTTGGACTTAATTTTGGGGATGATAAAGGACGACCAACACCTCTTTTCTGGATAATGTTTCCAGAAAGGCAAAGAGACTCAGCAACTTGAGCTCGAAAATTTGGAACGTTTCTTAAGTTCAGATATACCTATTCGTACTATTATGTCACATATTAGTATTATCGATTAATATTATAAAACACAATGTTACCTGCTTCGTGAATATCCACCATTGAGATGTTTTCGCATCCATTTGTAGGACAATCTGAAGTATTTAACCAATTTATAATCTTTGCTTCCATTTGAGTATCAAAATCTGGTTTATTTATGACGCCTGGTGGAAGAGAAATTCGCTTCATGAATGTTTTTCTGTTGTAACACCCATTTTTGCATCTTTCGTTGAATATAATGCTTGGCAAATTTGTGAATAGTTCATCTACTATTTCACCAACAGATGATGTACACATTACCTGAATGAACTTGCCGGTTAGTTGAGTTATCGTATTGGAAGATATTCCTTTCAAAATAATCCCTCGCTTCCTGTATGTCGATGTACTGACACCATGTTTTGCAGTTTGCATGACCATGTTGTTACAATTCAAATTTGGAAGGATAGTTAGGTGATTGTAAATTCGAACTAGACATTGTTTGTATTCGGGGTAGATGTCGTGAGGCGTACCTTTTTAAATAAAATTGATAAGCGCGATATTGGTTTATCGGGTCTGTTGCACGTTTTTGAATAGGTGAAGGCATTCTTCATATAATTAGATGGGCATTCTTTGCTTTCATGCGCTCGGTTGTAGTACGTATAGTAAAATTAAGACAAGATTTAATCGAGGGTTGGTGTACGAATTATCTTTTAGTTTAGAAAACGTAGTTAGTAAACGTTATATGGTGATAATTCGACTAGTAGAAGTAGATTTGAAGAAAGCAATATTTCAGTGAGGCCGCTCGATATCTCAGGTGATATTTTCCTTTCATTTAGACTCCTTTCTTATCGCTATAATTATATTTTAGGCCTGTGTTTTTTTTGTTGTTTTGTTGGTTCCCGTTGTTCGTTGTTGGAAGTCATTTATTCCTCATTACTAAATTAGTTACGTTTGGATTTGGTGAACCAATTCGTCCAGTTTTAATTGGTATAAATCACGACGTCTATTGTGAAGAATTCGTATGCAGATGCGCCGTAATCTCTGGACAACCATCTGGCAAAGATATTAGTCCATGGGCCGTGTTGATTAAAAATTCGAAGTACACGTGCAAGACATCAAAAAGGTCAGATAGATAAATAGTAAATTATTTGTGGCCGTGATTAGCACGCCAGTCACTGTTATCAGTTATCAATTTCATCTAGAAGACTACATATCAGTAGAAACCATCAAGTTCGTTCGGACAGCGTTATTATCGCTTATCGCCTGTGCAATTGTTTTACTGTGGCTTCACCACAATCTCTAGTATCAATCAAATAATTACATTTTTGTTCTTCATAATTATTGATCATTTTGCAAACTAATTGTTAACTAATTTATGAATTATTGTTCAAGAAACTCATTGTTAGGGAATATAATCTACGATTATTCCAAAGGAAGTTTATCGTGGTATTATTGCGCGAACTCTTAGGTTTTTAGGAGGGATAATCAATCAAGTTAGTTATACAATTTGTTATTAGTAATTTAGGCTTGATTAATTACGCCCGGTTACGAGCGCTCACTAACCTACCTTTTGCCTTGACGCCGCCCTTCACAATACTTTTATTAGCGTATTATTATAGTTACTAAAGAAGCGGTAAACGCAAAGTAGATTTTTTTCCCCTTAGCAATATTTTGTGTTCGTTACCAAATTAATTAAATATACATTATATGCATGTACGTTATTATTATTGTATTATATATATGTTACTATTATTGGTTCATCCACGTAGCCATTGCCTACAATTTATTTCTTTAATAGCGTTCAGCCAGAGGAGGAAATCTCAGTCGGGTCTACTGAGATCTCTATTCATTGGGCCAGTAGTCAAGGACCCTGGCGCCCTAAATAACCTTGTGACAAAGCTTATCCACGACCAAACCGGCAGAGCAGCTGGACCCATTTGTTACCGACCTCTATTCTGGTACCAGCTGAACGCAGGCTATTATTATTATTAGAAAATTCGGTAGCAAAATTGGCGCCCAACGTGTATTTAATTGGTGCATTTGAACATTTTTTTTATTCAATCAATTCAGAATTGTATAATTGTATGTGTAGTGTCTTCTGTCTGTCTTCAAAATGTCCTTCAAATTAGATATAGATCGACTTTCTAAAGACGAACTTGAATACGAATTACGCGTTAGGAATATAACTGAATCTGGTAATGTTGATAAATTGCGTAAATGTTTGCGTAGCGTGTTCTTATTAGAAAAATCCGGTAAAATTATTTCACAATCCCTAGCTTTTGACCCTTCATCAGAATTAAAAAATTGCGATGATAAAATAACCGAAATTAAGGATGTCGTACAGGTTGGGGAGGTATCAGTGACGCAACAGAAGAAGATTGAAACCAAATTAGCGCACATTTTCGCACGACTTGATAGAATTACGGTAGAGGATGAAAATTTATCAAAAAAACGCTCCAATCTCTTAGTTAAATTGATGGAAGTTGTTTCTGATTATTCGAATAAATATTTATCAGAAACGGTAGCAAATCCACCAGTACCATTAGATCCCTCCTTTCATTCGCCTGAAATGTCTACGAGCGAGACTGTAACCGATAATATTACACCGGTTACCACACTTTCTTCTGCAAAAATAGTTCCCGTGTATAAATGGAATCTTAAATTTTCCGGTAGCGGTAAAGACGGTATGAGTATAAACGCGTTTCTTGAGCGAGTAGAGGATTTATGTCAGTCTAGGAATGTAACAAAGAGTCAGTTGTTTGATTCGGCCATTGATTTGTTTGAGGGAGAAGCTTTGCTGTGGTTTCGAATGATTAGGAAGCAGGTTAGTAATTGGAACGATTTAATTCAGTTAATGAAGCAAGAGTTTACTCCATCCCATACTTCCGATTTATGGTGGCAACAAATTTTAAAACGCACCCAAGGGCCAAACGAATCAACGGGTATTTATGTCGCGGTAATGACCACGTTATTTGACCGTATGCCGGTAATCGTATCCGATGAGTTACGGTTAAAGGTCTTAAGATCAAACATTTTACCATTTTACCAGGAACGGCTGGGGTTGGTAGAAATAAAATCCCCGTATGATTTAATTAAATTATGTAGGCGTCTGGAAGCAACGAAAGAATCGGTAAAATCTTACAAACCTCCTGTAAAAGGGAATTTATTTTTAGAGCCAGATTTAGAATGTGGAACGGGACAAAGTGAGACAGTTAAGGTTAGGGAAATTACCGTTAATAATGCGGGACCACAACTTTGCTTTCGTTGTAACAAACCAGGACATTATGCACGGGTATGTAGGGTTCGCACACGACTTAGATGCTTTACGTGTGGCATGGATAATGTCACTAAAATAACGTGCCCAAAATGCAATGTACGAAATTCGGGAAACTCCAGCGGGAGTCAGCCATAGGTCGCAAGCTGCTTCCGAATCAAAACGCGATCATTGACAACATTTCAAAATTTAATTTTTCTAAAGATAAGGTAATTCTCGATTATATTTTAGCTCAGGTGGACGAGGGAGAATGTCCGTACATTCAAGTAAATATTTTCGGTAAATATTTTCTCGGATTATTAGATTCCGGTGCAAATAAAACGTTTATCAATGAAGATACCTGGAATATATTGCAATCATTACAGTGTAAATTAGATACTAGTAGAGTACCCTTTTGTACAATAGCCAATAGTGATCAATGTCAATGTTTGGGAGTTGTTACGGTTCCTATTACTTTAAAGGGGCTAACTAAATTAATTGACCTTTATGTCGTTCCTCGATTACGTCAGTCTCTCATATTAGGGGTAGATTTTTGGAGTAAAATGGGAATAATAGCTAATATTGGGAAGGGGGATTGGTATTTCTCTTCAGAAAAGATAAATAGTGCCACCATTCACCATATCGAGGGTCATTCAGACCTGACGGAAGGACAACAAGTGCAATTGAGGGTAGTGGTACAGGATTATTTTGATAATTTTGCGGACGATAAATTAGGGTATACTTCCGTGGTGAAACATAAAATAGTAACGAATAGCCAACCGATAAAGCAGAGATACTACCCGGTATCCCCGTATAAACAAAAATTAATAGACGCGGAACTAGATAAAATGTTAAAGGACGGTATTGTAGAAAAATCCTTTAGTGCGTGGTCCTCACCGGTATTGTTAGTCCCGAAAAAGGACGGATCACAAAGATTTTGCGTAGACTTTAGAAAGTTAAATCAAGTATCTGAACGTGACGCGTATCCATTACCATTTATGTCTTCAATATTAGCCAAATTAGGATCAACCAAATATATCAGTAGCCTCGACATTAAAAGTGCCTACTGGCAAGTTGCTTTAGATGATGAAAGTAAGCAGTATACGGCCTTTACTGTGCCGGGTAGAGGGCTTTACCAGTTTACGCGGTTGCCATATGGCCTTCACAATGCGCCAGCTACTTTTCAACGTTTGGTGGATGTCGTATTAGGTGCTGATTTAGAACCATTTGTATTCTGTTACCTCGACGACATTATCATTGTGGCACCAAATTTCGAGAAACACTTGGAAGTATTATCCGAAGTTTTACTTAGGTTACGTAACGCCGGTTTAAGACTAAATAAGGAAAAGAGTCAATTCTGTCGCTCTGAATTGAAATATCTAGGTTACGTGGTGAATCATTCAGGTCTTCATGTAGACCCTGATAAGGTGCAGTGTATCATTAATCTGCCAAAACCTAGAACTTTAGTTGATGTTCGCCGTCTGTTAGGCATGATTTCTTGGTACAGACGGTTTATACCATTATATTCCGATACAATCGCTCCTCTAACGAACCTCCTAAGGAAAGATACCAAATTTGACTGGGATACCAGATGTGATGATTCTTTTAATAAAATGAAAGAAGCTCTAGTGACTGCTCCGATTTTAACGATACCCAACTTTGAACAACCATTTGTCCTTCAGACTGACGCTTCGGATGTCGGAATTGGCGCAGTTTTAACACAAATCTATGATGACCAAGAACACGTTATTTGCTATCTGTCCAGATCACTAACTCGCACTGAGAAGAAATTTTCGGTCACGGAACGTGAATGTCTCGCTGTTCTGTGGAGTGTTGAAAAATTGAGATGTTATTTGGACGGGGTTAAATTTACAGTGATAACGGATCATCACAGCTTAATTTGGTTAAATAATTTAAAAGATCCTCAGGGCAGGTTAGGAAGATGGGTGCTACGTCTTCAGCAATTCAATTTTGAAGTGCTCCATAGGAAGGGTAAAGATCACGTCGTACCTGATTTTTTGTCCAGGGCGATTGCTTCTGACAGCAAAGAGTTAGAACTAAATTTAATTGAAGTCACAAATGTACGCGATCCGTGGTATTTAAAAATGATAGAAAACGTAAATCGTTATCCGCTTCAATATAGTAAGTGGCGCGTTGTAGATAATAAAATATATAAACGAATGGAAGTTAATTTTAAAGAACTACACGATTCAGCTGACAGTTGGAAACTCGTTATTCCTAAAGAGTTACGTAAGGAAGTTATCCGCTCGTGTCATGACATCCCTCTCGCGGGCCATTTGGGGATATACAAAACTTTTTCACGGGTTTCTAGATTTTATTACTGGCCATCAATGCGGAACGACATAATACGTTATATAAAGTCTTGCCTAGTCTGTCAGAGCATTAAACCCGAACAAAAAGCACCAGCAGGACACATGGGGAATACCCTTATACCGGACAAACCTTGGCAAATCATTAGTATGGATTTTGTAGGACCGTTACCTAAAACGAGCCACGGTTATCAGTTTATTTTCGTAGTCACTGATGTATTTAGCAAATTTAGTTTATTTTTCCCCATTAGGAGAGCGTTAACTACTCATATTGTTAAAATTTTAGAAGAACAGGTATTTTTGTTATTTGGGGTCCCTGAATTTTGTAGATGTGACAACGGAGCTCAATTTAAAAGTAAAGAATTCGACAAACTACTTCAAAAATATAACGCAAAAGTAATTTACTCTCCAAATTATCATCCGCAACCTAATAACGCGGAACGGGTAAATCGAGTTCTAAAGACAATGATTTCGGCTTATGTAAAAGGCGAACACCGTAAATGGGATGAACATCTTAGCACTTTAGCTTGTGCATTGCGTACTGCGCGACACGAGACGACTTTACAAACTCCGTACTTTGTTAACTTTGGCAGGGAAATGTGCTTAGATGGGACAGAATATGATCGTATACCAAGAACTGTGACTATTGAAGATAGGGAAAAGGAAGTAGATAAGAGGGAGAAAATTCTAAATAAAATGAGAAAATTAGTAAAAGACAATCTGGTTAGTGCATATGAGAAAAGTAGAGAACGGTATAATCTTCGTAGAAGGGATGTTAAGTATGAAATTAACGATCGGGTTTGGAAAAGGAATTACGCATTATCAGATGCTGCAAATTATGTAACCAAAAAACTATCTAATAAATTTGAAGGTCCGTTTCGTATTAAGAGGAAAGTAGGGTATTGTACCTATGAGTTAGAGGATGATGAGGGTAACGTTAAAGGGTTGTGGCATGTAGTGGATTTAAAACCATTTGTTCCCTCAGACGGGTACCCTTAGAATAATTGGGAGTTTTGTTGGTATGTTGGTGATGGGATTTTTCGTTTGGTGATGGGGTTTTTCTTTTGGTAAGGGGGGAGTTGTTACAATTCAAATTTGGAAGGATAGTTAGGTGATTGTAAATTCGAACTAGACATTGTTTGTATTCGGGGTAGATGTCGTGAGGCGTACCTTTTTAAATAAAATTGATAAGCGCGATATTGGTTTATCGGGTCTGTTGCACGTTTTTGAATAGGTGAAGGCATTCTTCATATAATTAGATGGGCATTCTTTGCTTTCATGCGCTCGGTTGTAGTACGTATAGTAAAATTAAGACAAGATTTAATCGAGGGTTGGTGTACGAATTATCTTTTAGTTTAGAAAACGTAGTTAGTAAACGTTATATGGTGATAATTCGACTAGTAGAAGTAGATTTGAAGAAAGCAATATTTCAGTGAGGCCGCTCGATATCTCAGGTGATATTTTCCTTTCATTTAGACTCCTTTCTTATCGCTATAATTATATTTTAGGCCTGTGTTTTTTTGTTGTTTTGTTGGTTCCCGTTGTTCGTTGTTGGAAGTCATTTATTCCTCATTACTAAATTAGTTACGTTTGGATTTGGTGAACCAATTCGTCCAGTTTTAATTGGTATAAATCACGACGTCTATTGTGAAGAATTCGTATGCAGATGCGCCGTAATCTCTGGACAACCATCTGGCAAAGATATTAGTCCATGGGCCGTGTTGATTAAAAATTCGAAGTACACGTGCAAGACATCAAAAAGGTCAGATAGATAAATAGTAAATTATTTGTGGCCGTGATTAGCACGCCAGTCACTGTTATCAGTTATCAATTTCATCTAGAAGACTACATATCAGTAGAAACCATCAAGTTCGTTCGGACAGCGTTATTATCGCTTATCGCCTGTGCAATTGTTTTACTGTGGCTTCACCACAATCTCTAGTATCAATCAAATAATTACATTTTTGTTCTTCATAATTATTGATCATTTTGCAAACTAATTGTTAACTAATTTATGAATTATTGTTCAAGAAACTCATTGTTAGGGAATATAATCTACGATTATTCCAAAGGAAGTTTATCGTGGTATTATTGCGCGAACTCTTAGGTTTTTAGGAGGGATAATCAATCAAGTTAGTTATACAATTTGTTATTAGTAATTTAGGCTTGATTAATTACGCCCGGTTACGAGCGCTCACTAACCTACCTTTTGCCTTGACGCCGCCCTTCACAATACTTTTATTAGCGTATTATTATAGTTACTAAAGAAGCGGTAAACGCAAAGTAGATTTTTTTCCCCTTAGCAATATTTTGTGTTCGTTACCAAATTAATTAAATATACATTATATGCATGTACGTTATTATTATTGTATTATATATATGTTACTATTATTGGTTCATCCACGTAGCCATTGCCTACAATTTATTTCTTTAATAGCGTTCAGCCAGAGGAGGAAATCTCAGTCGGGTCTACTGAGATCTCTATTCATTGGGCCAGTAGTCAAGGACCCTGGCGCCCTAAATAACCTTGTGACAAAGCTTATCCACGACCAAACCGGCAGAGCAGCTGGACCCATTTGTTACCGACCTCTATTCTGGTACCAGCTGAACGCAGGCTATTATTATTATTAGAAAATTCGGTAGCAGAAAAAGATCATTTTCGAAGTCAGTTTCATGTATGAATGGCTCGTCTACTTCTGCAATGAGTAATACCTGGAATACGGAATCGAATGCACAAGTGTTACAGAATACATAGTCTTCACCATTAATGGTAATGTAAACCAAAGATGATTGATTGCCATTCAATACCAACGGTACTTTATTTAACTTTCGATGCAATTCAAAATCGTTCGCATCGAAAGTACCATTATCATCAATATATTTCGATGATTTGTCCTTTGGTTTGTCCACCAAGCCCATCCAATTTTTTATTGTGTTCCATTCCTTAATTATTATATAAAAATCTTCCGCTTTTCTTCAAATTCCAAAGAAAAACCATTATCATTAATATATTTTGATGATTTGTCCTTTGCTTTGTCCACCAAGCCCATCCAATTTTTTATTGTGTTCCATTCCTTAATTATTACATAAAAATCTTCCGCTTTTCTTAAAATTCCAAAGAAAAAGTCGTCAAGCTAGCACCCCCATCCAAAAATTGCGTTTCCTGAGTATACTTTTGCGTTCCAAAATTTTTTATTGTGTTCCAAAATTAGTCTTTAAATGTTTCTTAATTATTGCATCGAAATCTTTCGTTTCTCTTCAAATTCAAAAGAAAAGGTCGCTGGCTTGACGTCAACTTGACTTAACCCCCACCCAAAAATGGCGTTTCCTGACTTTATGTTTGCGTTCCAAAATTTTTTATTGTGCTCCAAAATTAGTCTTTAATTGTTCCTTAATTTATTTATTACACAGAACTTTTTTTTAAATTCCCAAAAAAAAGGTGGTGATGTGACGTCAAGCTAACACCCCCACGAAAAACTTCGTTTCTTGACTATATTTTTGCGTTCCAAAATTTTTTATTGTGTTCCAGAATTAGTCTTTAATTGTTCCTTAATTATTGCTTAGTCTTTAATTGTTCCTTAATTATTGCATCGAAATCTTTCGTTTTTCTTCAAATTCAAAAGAAAAGGTCGCTGGCTTGACGTCAAGCTACCCCCCCCCCCCCCACCCACCCAAAATTGCGTTTCCTGACTTTATGTTTGCGTTCCAACATTTTTTATTGTGTTCCAAAATTAGTGTTTAATTGTTCGAATTTTCCGAATTGCTGATTGTGGGGGTGCCAACTTTTTGTGCATATGTCAACCCTAGTTAGTGTGACTCATTTTACACTAACCGCTGGTTGAAAGTCAACTAGAGTTGATACAACTGGGCATAAAGCACTTTATGGATAAGATGTGGATTTCACTACTTCCAACATGCCGAAAGCTGTCCTAGAACGCTTAGTACATGAAGAAAATCTTGATACTCTTGATAATAAAGAATTATCGCAACGACAGCACAAGTGGCATGGATCAAAGAAGTATTGGATCCTGCCAACAATCGAAACAAATAATGAAAATGGCAAGGATGAGATCCCTAATGAGTTCCTCCGATTGTGAAAAAAGCTTGCATAGGTCGAAAACGTGCGGCAGAAAAAATGTTGATGTCATTTAAACGTATAAATACGGCGTGAAATGTACATTTCACCGTGTGGACGAAAGTGCGCTTCACTTATGAAATGGATGACAGTTCTGTCGAGGTGGCAAAAAATTTGAAATTAGAACCACGTCATGAAGTTTATGTTAACTTCATTGAGGACAGTAGTGAATTTGATATAATACAGGAATTATAGGAGATTTTGACTGGAAATGAAAAATGTATCTGAACAGTTTCAGACAAAAAGCATTGATCATCAATCAAATAGGAAACACTGCCAAAAAAATGTGATCTAATTCAATATCGAAGACACTTCACACGAAGAATGTTGTAGTAATTCTATTGATAATGGCAACAACAAAGGAATGGCGAGTGCGTAATAAAATTTTTAATCAATATTACTTCGCTGTCTTTATATTAAAAATCAATTTATCGACCACATAAAAGTTCCGAAAGATATTCATAACACGAAATTGAAAAATTCCTCTACAATATTTTCATTGTGCGTTAGGCAATCAATCCCGCGCTTCAACTGATACACCGGCTAGCAATGTTAAACAAACCCCTACGATATAAAATATCAATCCATTTTAAGTCTATATCACGTACAACATACTGACTTCACAATTTAGCTTTGAAGGAACTTTTATAGAGATGTGTTATATAAAAGGACTCGTGAAGTTTGAATTCATTATTTTCTTTTATCTATGTGAATGCAATTTATTTTATAAATTAACGAAAAATGATAACACGGTCGTTACTACGAATACAAACCTCTGCTTCATATAAAATGAATTCGATAATTAGATAATCTCTCTTCAAGTACGATTTGGAATACGTACTTAACGTAAAGCCTAACAATAAAGATTAAAACAGCGTAAAAGTACACCATTTCCTATATTAATAATTTGATTCACAAAATTATTAATAATTTGATCCACAAAATTATTAATAATTAAATATCAATTAAGCTAATTACATGGATTTTGCGCTTAGTAGATTAAAAGAGGAATACGTTTTATGTGAACCTACAGATGGCGGTCCATGAAAAATTAACTCGATTTTAGTAATGTTACAAGGCATTAAACTCTAAAAGGACAGGCGGTTTAAAGGATCTTTAATAGAGGGGGGGGGGGAAACCTTTGTGTACTTTCCTTCTTACGACACAGCCTTTTATTTCAAACCCTTCCGATTGGCTCAATAGAACAAAAGAGTAGAATAAAATGTTATACTACCAGCTCCTAATTATCCAACCTATTAGTCGTTAATCATAATTTGCTTAGAAAAGGGATAACTAATTTAACCATTATAAATTTAGCTCAAGTTAAATGCTAAATTAAATTGCGACTTGCAAATTGTGTCGAACGGCAAATTATTGCACACATGCAAGTGTTTATGACTCACTAAGTGCAACATTTCTTGAGAGTAGCCGCGTTATTATAGAAATTTTAGAATATAATCTCAATCATTCATCAAGTTGTAAATTAATTACATACTTATAAACATTTTCCAGTTCAATCCTCTCCAGTTTATTTCAAAGTAACATGAGACACGAGAAATGTGAGACGGTTTCTGATATCGGCAAAAATGTAGAGAGAAAGTGTGTTTTTGGATAAATTTAATGAAAATTTAATGTCGTTGTTTACAATTGAAATTCAATCCTCTGGAAATTTTAAATTGCTGTCCGTACTTTAATAGGGCATTTGGAACTTTCAGGTACTTAACGTTTCTGTATCATAAAATCTTGTTAATAATTGTAACATAATCCAATGTTGGTTAATTCTATTAGGTACATTATTGGAACTGCTAGATCTAGCTCTGACGGCGGTAATTTTTGAAGGTTTTAAACAGATGAGATTTGTTCAACAGCTTTATATTTGTATAGAGCTTTATTCATGGATAATATTTGTAGGTGTTCTGTATCAAACTTCCCTTTTACTTTTATGCCGTTTTCCATTTTTAGTTATCGCATTTTCTTCTAGCAATTACGAAATTGATAGTTTCAGTTTCTGTAAATGAAGCATTTAGTATTTCGTTTATGTTATGTGTAAAGGACTCTCTATTGTACGGTGGTCCTTATTTGAATCAAAAATAATTTTTTTTCTCTTCTTGCAATTAGGGTATTTTTTGTATACCTTATCTTTTACCAACAAAAGCAAATATTGCTTGTTCTCTTCATCTATGGTTAACCTTTAACCACTAACTGCTAACGAGCGGTCTGAGAGACCCGCCATTTTTTATAACTTTAAATTAATAGTAAAAATAAAACATCATTTAATACTAATAATAGTTTATAAACTATATTGAACTGAAAAAACACATATTTGTACATAAAAAAACTAAAATTCACTTGGTTAATTTCACACATTTCTTGCTCTCGCACATTTATAACATATTTTCTCCTCTTTTTCTTCTGTAGATTCGTCTGGATCATCCTCTGAACTGCCAGAGCTAGAACTTTCATTTTGGTTGTAATCCTCATCGGAACTTTCTTCAGAAAATTCTTCCACATCTTCCTTATCACGAAAGTCGTCGTCATTCTCTTCAAATTCTACATTTTCGTCATCTTGATGCTACAAATTTTGTACCCAATTCATAAATCTGGGGTCGTCAGGGTGCATTTTTTCAGGAAAGTTTTTATTTTTGCTCATTTTTACACTAGAACTGTAAAATTTCGAAAACTTGATTTCGTAACTTATTTGCTAACGTGAGGCCCCAAAAGGCGTTATACTAAATACTAAGCGCCCGTCCACCTAGCAGCTTTACACGCAAGTAGATCATTAACTCGTAGAAAGGTATAGAGGATAAATAAACTCGCAACCTCCCACTTGACAATTAAGAATTATGATATTGTTGGCGGCGATCAAGGTTTATTAAGTGAATAGGTTGCCTCAATCGCATAGCTTGTAGGCGATCGCGCGCAGCGTGCAGGGAGGTTGCAACGTCACTGCCAGTCCGCGACATTTCACGTTATAGCGCGATCTCAGTCTGTTGCATAGGTAATATATCTGTCTGTTGCACACTTGCAGTGTGATGTTATTGTGTTTCTTAACAAAAACTACATAAACTTTCTATTACATACTTACGTACTTGAATAATGCTAAGATTTTCTTTTTCTTTCAATGTACATTTCCTCGTACATACTAATACATATTTACAAATAAATACACACCTAACCTACGAATAAAATATTTAAAATAAAAACAACAACTGCTGCAAATATCTACGAAAAGAAAGTTTTTTTTTGCTACTTATAATTTGATCCCACAAAAATAATTCTTAATATTTAAATACCTGTTATGCAGTTAATATTGCAATACCGACCGAAACTGACTGTACTAATAAATAGAGAAAAACGAGTTCAACAGAGAATAAATACAAGCATAGGCACGATTTAAGAATAGTTCACGTAATAACTTGCTTTGGTTATAAGTAAACATAAAATATACCGTCCACATCACTTTACAACGGAATTCGTATTACCTTAAAATTCAAACAGATCTACTTGTATAATTTATTGTAATAAGTAGATAATACATTAGCGTTTTTTTAATAGAAATATGAAACGAACATACAGCAATGAGTTAACTACTCCAAAAAAAGTACATAATATCAAAGAACTTAATTCATACACTTATAAACTATATTAAAATGTGAATATACAATTCAAATTTAGTGGTGGGCGTGTCTAAAAGGACTGGCGATGACGTAGACTTACTCAACCAATGCAAGTAAATTTGTTCATTGAGGTAACCTGGTAACCTATTCACTTAATAAACCTTGGGCGGCGATGACATGTTTCGGGAATAACCCATTTCAAGCCGAAAATATAGCAAACGTCTAATGGGCTCATTTAATGAACCATGGGAATGGTTCAAAAAATTTTAACATATAATATTAAACACTAAATAATCCTGAAAATTTCAAATCAATCCGATAAGTTGTTTACAAGTTATTACATTTTAAATACGAGCGCTTCTCGGTACAGTGCTGAGAGTTGTGACGTCAGTCAATATGAAATCGTAAACACCAGTCTTGCGACTGCATATTTTAAAGCGTTTTCATTCTCATAAGTAGAGCGCGGATTTCTAGCTATTATGCTATACATAATAATTAGCAGCAACACGACCACGCTTATAAATAAATACGAAGCATGAGTAAAGCTATCATTTAAAACAATGTCTTTTGTGCTTATTTTGCTTTTTTCCTATTTTTGTGCCTTTCTTGAATTTCATGCTTATTTTGTGCTTTTTTAAGCATTTTACCTTGAAATTCTCTTTAAATTTGTAATTAGATAATTAAATGGTTGTTTCAAAATAACTTAAGTTTTAGTTCAAATTTCCACACAGTTGCATAGCGTACAGTTCATGAGTTCAATGATTGAGGATAAGTATCCCCTTTCATGACCTGTCGCGTCGCAGGTAGTCAGCCTACGACCCATAGGGAAAAGTACATTGTACATATCTATTTCGTAAGTATTTGAGATTCGGTCGGAAGTGTAAAGTGTGTATGCGTACTCTTCGCTAAAACATTTTTGTTCTCGAAACACCGTAACTTAATTGTATAATAATGCCAAAAATTAAACCTACCGTTGAAGAATGGATAAAAAATATCCCAGAATTAAAATTTGACAATAATAGATTATTTTGCAGAGCATGTGAGAAAACAGTAAGTTTTCAATATTAAGCACTTCCTATCGAAAATAATTTTATCTCTTGCAGATTAAAGGTGAAAAAAAATATAATATCATTCAACACACCAAAACTTCAATCCATCAAGAGTGTTTAGTAAAATTTAATTCAAAAGCACCTAAGCAGCAAACTATATTAGAGTCCATAGCCAGCTCTTCTTCGTGCGATGAACAAACAACGTTTAATTTCGACTTGTGCAACGCCATGGTTTCGTCCAATATACCCCTAACAAAATTAAACAATAGTGAATTTAAAAACTTTTTGCAAAAATATTGTAACAGACATATCCCGTCAGAATCTACTACCATAGACTTTAGTCTATGCTACTATACGTAAAAATTATGTTGATTCAGTTTATAAGCAAGTAATGTGTGAATTAAAAAGTACAATAGCAACTAATTATATTTGGTTTGCTGTCGATGAGACAACGGATGCATGTGGACGCTATATTGCACATCTCATGATAGGAATATTGAATGAGGATATTCCCACTAAGGCATTCTTAATTAGTTCTAAAGAATTGGAAAAAACCAACAACAATACAGTTTCAAAATTCGTTGACGATGGACTAGTAAACTTTTTTCTACCTGATCCAGTTCCCTGTGAAAAAATATTACTGATGGTTTCTGATGCTGCGGCGTACATGATAAAAACAGCATCAAATTTAAAAGTGTTTTACACAAATTTAATTCATTGCACATGTTTAGCACACGGATTAAATCCATCGACATATAGAAATGGACTGCGCGTGGTTATGCTAAGCCCGGATACTGCAGGTGAGAGAGAGGGTAAACGTGGAGGCCTAGTTCTAGCTTTATCTGTCGCGTATCTATTGGTTGCTGCATTTTAATGGGAATGCAACGACCAATAGATACGCGACAGATAAAGCTAGGGGAATGCAGCGACCAATAGATACGTGACAGATAAAGCTAGAACTAGGCCTCCACGTTTACCCTCTCTCTCACCTGCAGTATCCCGGCTTAACATAACCACGCGCAGTCGATTTCTATATGTCGATGATTAAATCGTGTAGCTGAATGTATTAGACTACAATTTCCGTTAGTAGACGATTTAATTAAATATGGGAAAAAAGTATTCTTAAAAGCGCCATTAAGGGTTCAGGTGTTTAAGGAAAGAAATCCTGGTGTTGCATTGCCTCCTCAGCCGATAATAACTAGGTGGGGCACATGGCTAGATGCATCAATGTACTATGCGGAGAATTTTGATGCGTTTAAATCAGTTTTATTTGAATTTCCTGAATGCGCATCCCAATCAATTAAAGAATGTCAGAATGTCCTCAAGAATAAGGAACTTGAGCAAAATTTGGCATTCCTTAAAGCCAACTATAAATTTGTAAGTAAATCAATACAAAACCTTGAACATAAAGGGCTTACTTTGCCAGAGGCAGTGCAAATAATAAATGACTTCCAAACAGCAGCTTCAAATGTGCAGGGACGTGTAGGAACAAATGTGAACGATAAATTAACCAGTGTGTTGTCAAAAAATGTAGGGTATAAAATTTTAGAAAATATTTGTAGTGTTTTAAAAGGAGATTTTGTCGAAAGTCTAGATATTAATCCATCATTTATACCTACATTTAAATATGCTCCACTAACAAGTGTAGATGTGGAACGAAGTTTTTCCCAATTCAAAACAATATTGAGCGATCGAAGGAGTTTTTTAGTAGATAACCTG
Source organism: Pyrocoelia pectoralis (assembly GCA_036250285.1). Taxonomy (NCBI): domain Eukaryota; kingdom Metazoa; phylum Arthropoda; class Insecta; order Coleoptera; family Lampyridae; genus Pyrocoelia; species Pyrocoelia pectoralis. Next base: position 47,073,029 of record CM070075.1, read on the forward strand.
GAGAAACATTTAATTATCAGCTGTTACAAAAATGAACATTAGTTATCTTTTAATTTCTCTTTTTTTAGTGTAGTATGTATAGTGCCCAAGAATTTTTTATTTTAAGTTAAAAATCTTACTTTTGTTAATGTATACATAATACCACTTACTAACATTCCTAGATTTTACGATTTTGCTGTTTTTTTTAATGCTTATTTTAAGGTTTTGATGCCTTTTTAATGCTTATTTAACGAATTTTTTAAGCATTTTAAAGCGCTATTTTTTAAGTTTTTTATACTTACAAATCCGCGCACATAAGCCATCGCTGTTGTGCCATTTCGAGGCTATTTTGTATTTTATGATATATTGTTTGTTTGAAGAACATGTGTGAAGCTAATTTTATTAAAGCTGACTCTTCAAATTTACCGCAAGTAGACTTATTTATGGTGCAAACTTTGAAAAGGCGCGTAAGCGTCTTTGCGATGCCAAAGTTATTAGTTTCTTGGGAAAACAAAACTTGGCTCTACGAGGTCATCGGGAGGGTGACCCCTTCGAATCGACGCAGAACAAAGACAATTTCCTTAAAGCTTGTAAATAAAGCTTTTGTCGAAGTATAATTCCGATCTCAAAGAACATACTCGGATCCAACCTGGAGGTATTCCACAGCCCTCATACTTGTCCCCGAAAGTTCAAAACGAATTCATCAATTTATTGGGTGAACAAGTTCGGCGTCGTATTATGTAGCGGGCAGAAGCCAAATATTTTGCCATAAAATTTGATAGCATACTCAATGTGTCTCACATGGATCAAACTTCGCAAGGGCCTCGTTATGTTGTGATGGAAGGCCATCGTGTGTCTGTTATCGACTTTATTGACACCGAGAAGAAAAATGCCGCCTAGATTGAAAGAATGATTTTGAAGACTAGAGGCAGGCGGACAGCCTGGACAACATGGACTGCCGAGGTCAAGGGCACGATAACGCTGCTGTGATGAAAGGGGACATTCGAGAGTCCAGAAACAGATTTTTGATATAAATCCAAAAGCCCAGTATATCACATGTTCGAACCATAATTTGTTTAAACCCAGCTGTGATCTATGCGGCACATGAAGAAGTAAACTCTGTGACCTTCTTGGGCACGCTTGATCGTCTGCACACTTTCCTCTTTAATTCCACTCACCACTGGGACGTGCTGATCAAAACCGCTGGAATGATTCTCAAACGATTAGATAAGCGCAAGAGATGTAGCGGTCAAAATGGTTAAAATCCACTTTCTGAAACAGTTACTGATGACGAAGTGGCGGTGTGGGGGAGGGGGGGGGTTAAATCAAGCTCCCCCTCTTCCTTTATACAAAATATTAACATTTTTTATTGTCACTTAACAAAATTGACATCAAATTAGCATAGGTAATCGGAAAAACTTCTTTCGGCGATCATAGCGCCATCTGTCACGAACTTCAAAAAATGTTTCAAACAAAAAGTTCCCATTTGTTAACGCAGAATTCAAATCTGCATAATAAACAACACGTTGGCTGCCGCAATGCTAAAAAAAAATCAATCCCTATGGCCGTTTTTTTTTTGTTTAATATCAACTTTAGTGTCCTAGAACACTCATGAGTATTTTTTTTTATTATTTAAACATATTTATTTTAAATTTTCTGATAATTTTTAATGAGACCCCCCCTATGGTCACGCGGCCTCAACGTATCAAATTTTACCCAATGGCCGCGTGAAACAAATGTGGCGTCTCAGTTCCAAATGTCGTTCCTGTCGACTCATGTGCGCAACTACGCAAGTATCATATAAATGCAACAGCCGGGTCGAACGAGGGAATTAGACATCATTTTTCGTCCGCACGCGTTATCTTTCTGGTTGGTGTGAATTGTGAAATCTGCAAGTTGTTATCAGATCTTTATGTCTTACGAAGAAGAACAAAAGAGATTACAGCTGTTGTGGCAGGTAAATATTATTTATATATTGAAGTAACTACGGAATCGCCAGTGACAATATCCTTTTATTAGGTTAGGTACTTATAAGAAACTAATACATATTATGAATTTTTTTATTGTAGGAAACGTTATCTGACGAAGATGATAATGAACCGTTTGATGAATCGTCCGACGAATACGTTCCAAGTAGTAATGATGAATCTGACCATTTTACTGAACAGCTACCGTTACCGAAACGCGCCAAAGCACATGCAAATTTGGCACAATCCAGCTGCTCAAATATACCAAATAACCGAGACTTGGCCATGGAAACAATTGAACAGGTTATTCAGGAAGATGTTGGTTCTAGCAGTAGTGACGAAGAAGCTGTCGATGATGACCGGCATATTTGGAATCCCGTAACTGGAACGAATTTAAAGCATTTTGTATTCACGGAACCTAATCCTGGCATAAATATGCAACTGTATCAAGATTATTATAATAAATCGCCTCTGGAGTTCTACCAATTATTTTTAGACGAAGACATACTCAATATGATGGTCATGGAAACAAACAGGTACTCTTCTCAATGTCTGGCTAAAGAAACTAAACGAAAGGCAAGAGTTCGACAGTGGCAGGATACAAATATTGATGAATTGAAAAGATTCATCGGTATACTAATTTGGATGGGTCTTGTTCAATATCCAAGTATTGAATCATATTGGTCAACAATGAGCATATACCATAATGCGATAAAATCCGCAATGTCCCGAAATCGATTCCAGATATTGTTGAAAATGTGGCATTTCCACAATAATGAAAATGTGTCTACAGACAGATTGCAGAAAATATCGCCTCTCACAAAAAAACTCAACCAAAATTTTCAACTTTATTTTACACCTAACGAAGCCCTCTGTATTGACGAAACACTTGTTCCTTTTCGAGGTCGTTTATCTTTTCGACAATATATAAAGAATAAGAGGCACAAATTCGGAATAAAACTCTACAAACTGTGCATCGAAAAGGGATATACTTGGAATATGTTGATTTATTGTGAGCAAGACCGCGTAAAGGGACAATCTGCATCGCAAAATGTAGTACTCACTCTTGCAAATGACTTGCTTGATAAGGGACGTACAATTTTCACTGACAACTATTATACAAGTATGGCTTTGGCACATGCTTTACTGGACAGGAACACTCACTTGGTTGGGACTCTCCGATCAAATCGCAAAATGAATCCTAAGCAAGTTGTGAATAAAAATCTCAAGAAAGGAGAGACAGAGGCAGCTGAAAGCCACTCAGGTGTAATTGTCCAGAAGTGGAAAGACAAAAGAAACGTCCTTACTTTATCCACAAAACATACCGATGAGTTACTGACCATCAGGGTTGGCCGTAATAAAGAAATGCGAAAACCTGCTGCTGTTGTTGACTATAACAAACATAAAGCCTTCATCGACCTTTCAGATCAAATGAAAGCTTACAGCACATCATTACGCAGAGGAGTGAAGTGGTACCGCAAGCTCGCCATTGAGGTTCTTATTGGCAGTGCATTGGTAAATGCACACATTTTGCATCAGGAAGTAGCCAATGAAAAAATGTCCATCACAAAGTTCAAACAGGAAATTGTAAACGGTCTCTTAGGTTTAGAGGATGCGCAACATAGGCAGAATGTTGGTGTTGAAGGACGCCAACATTCTTTGGAAGATGTTGGTGGAAACAATAGACGTCGATGCGTTCTTTGTTATGAAAAACTTCAAAGAGAATCTGGACGACTTCAAGCCCAAAAGAAAGCTCCTCGAACAAAACTAAGTGCACTGCATGTGAGAAATATTTCTGTCGGTGTTTTTTTCAGGTGCATAACTGCACGAAATAATGTTTATAAATTTGTAATAATGAAATAATTTAACAATTTATGTATTTTTGTAAGAAACATTTGCTTTTATTTTGAATGTTAGACAATAAAAACGTACGTTTTCTATATTTTTGGATTTTATGAATTACGTATATTTCAGGCCATGAGTGGCCGCTTGTGAGTCTTAGATTAAAAAACCAAAAACAGTTTCAGACACTTACAGCCGGCCTCTTTCAGTCCCATATAACTTATATAGGATTGAGACGCCGACCCATGTACACGCGGCTATAATGCAGAATTACCGCCGAGACAACAAGTGTGTGTCACGCGGCTGTTATCGAAAATGGCCTGAGACGCAACGTTTATGTCTCACGGCAGCCAACGTGTTAAGATTACGAAGTTACCCCCCTCTCCACCCCCGGGGGTGGGAGTGGGCACATCCTATTACTATCAAACAATAGTCTTAAAAAATTTTTTAGACGTATTTTTTCTTTTTTCAATGCGTTTTGTATTTCCCGAGATATTTGGGCGGTACCGGTGGTCTGAAACACCCTGTATTACTGTACCACAATAAATACGACTAACAACATACAGTCCGCCGAATTAAACTGAGATTGTCTACAGAACCCGCCGAATTTAAATTAGCCTAGTGTAGGTACATCATTTGGGTGTTGTGATTAGTTTATTACCCTTCGAGAAAAAAATTTACAAAAACAGTTCGATTATTGCATCGACTAGTCTCCCCCACCATGAGTTCTTCTGGTAGTAATGAAAAGCAACTAGCACAAGTAATTACCCCTATAACGATGAAGGTGAGAAGTAACCCGTTACAATGCACTGGAAAGTATAAACTAAAGTCAGAACCCTGATATCTAAGCAGATACCTGAAAATGAGAGACGCGCTTTCCTCCTAAAAAAACTCGAAAAGTAGATATGAACTATAAAGTATAATAGATGTAAGAGATTACGACACCTCGTCATCATCAATTTTAAGCTTCCTCCGTAGTAAAGTTTTCAAAATAATAGCATTAGTTTCTAAAACCTAAATTTAAATTTAAATATTACGATTAATTTCTTTCACCATAGCCGAAAACTAAATATTGTTCTCCAACATATAGAAAGGTATAAACCCTAAATTTATATTCACTAGTTTTTGCAAATTTTCTAAAATGTTTATTACAAAAGAACTCCACTTTTAACGACGCACAAAAAGTGGACAAGTAAACAAATTGCAGTATGTGAATTGAACACATTGTACCTAATGATGCATTAAATTCGGAGGAAAACCCTGAAACTTTTTATTTTCACAATTTATTTGCTTTCGGAAAGGCAGCTTTCCAATCAGTGATAATTTCATTTGCATTTAAACGAAGCTGCAGAAATCTATAAAGTGAAGCGTAAATTATGGAATTCCAGTTTTTATACAGATCTCCCATTAATTAAACGCAAGAATTTAAATTTTTGTTTGGTGAAGGTTGTTAAACACTATTCTGATTTTTCGTTCATTTTTCTTCCCTATCAAATAAAAAAACATACTCAAATGAGAATGTGAATTATAAACCTATTATTGATGTTACTTTGGATGCGATCTTTAGAAAGCGTTAATTGTATTTCAATTTGAGTGGTAGTAAAACATTATAAAACGAAGAGAAACGAGATGTGGATTAGAAATAAGAAGAGTATCATCTAATATGCAGTATTCTACGTGCTGGTGCCTTTCCTGAACGTGTTGAGCTACTTTCTAGAACTTTAAACTATTGTTGAGCTTTGTAAAGTACCTTTCTAGGGTGCTACCTAATAAATAAATGAATTTTAATACAGTAAATTGCCTTTGTATGTTTCTGTTTATTTCCCTTTTGTAAAACCGTGGGCCAAGGGAGGACATAACATTATTTTCGTACAACCTTACTGAAATTGTGTTTTATCTACGTAATTTCTTTTTAATTTCATTTTCTCATTAAAGAATTTATTAATCCTTGTCATTTTTAAAAATGTAAATGTGCAAAATCTACCAAATTTTTATTTCTTGATATCAAAGCAAAATCGATTTCAATCACCTCGAAATGTCTGCGCCGTTTTTAATAAATCTAATTGTGAATTATACCTCCTAATCACGACTTATAACACGATGGAATTTTACAACTGTCGACTGCCTGCCAATTTAGTGTCAAAGGTGTCCCTTTTTAGAATAACTTCATTTAAATATTTTATCTTGAAATTTATCGCAGACCATATTTTAAATCTGAAACTGATCGCAAAGTTTCTACAAATGAGCACGTGACCGAAAAAAATTATTTCCTTCCTAGTAAGGATAATAGAACTGTACAGATTGCTATAGAAAGTGGTAAGTATCAATTTTTTACTGCAACAATTCAAACAAAAGTAATACGAGGTTTGTTTTTTATTTTTTTCAATTAAACAGTAAACACGCTCAGAAAATGATTTCTATGTTTGGGTCTTCAAGGTATTTTCATTAATGAAACCAATTTGGAGCCAAATTTTGACGCTATAATTAATGAACAGTCAAAGTTTCATTTGTCACATCAACCCAGTACATTGAGACAACAATTCTTGTCAATTTGATTGTGTGGAAATCCTCTTTGGCTCGCCTAAATACTGTAATTATTGTATGTGGCCCTCTTCTATATTTATTTCCCCATTCCTGCTATAGCACATCGTCGAAACTTATAAGTAAAGCATCTAGCATAAATACGGCACCACTTCGGCAAACCAGTTCTTCCGGACATATATGAATATGACGACCGAAGGCAATAACACGGTAAGTAGATTTTGGAGGAACAAACATACGACACTATTTGTTGAAATGGAAAGAAACTACATAAATGACAGAAGAGAAAGAGATCTTCGGAAGAAGAGATAACATATACCGCACTCCTTCAAATATAAGAACATGATTTTTACGAATGATAGCAGTCCTAGCGGTACATCTAAATGTCTGTCAATTTGTGCGGGAAGTGTGAAATTAGGTACACTTATTAATTAGATCAAACTAAACTATTTGACCCGCAGCACTCCTATTTTCAACCCTTAGTTTTCAAAATTGCCCCATATTTAGTTTTTTCCATCCCCTAACGATAACTATTTTGTTTACAACTTTTCGAAAAAATTATATTAATAAAAGTTTTAGGAATTCTTTTAAGGAAAACTTTTCTAAAACGGGCTGAAAGTTTGTTTTTTTCAAAATACCTCGCTAAGGGTGAGTTTTTGTAAAAAATTACCCCTTGTATTTTCTACATCCATATACCTACCAAATTATATAACAATAATGTCACTTTAGTGAAATATAAAAAAGTTTTTATTTATTTATTTATTTTATTTTATGTGAAAATTTTTTTTTTGCTTGCAATTATTTGTTTCATATTAAATTAAATAAATTACAATGTAATTCTAAAAAAAAAATACAAAAATGTTTAAAATAAATAAAAAACTTCTCCCATTTCCATACTTCTCGGCAATGTCCCCATAACACTTGCTGCAATCCCACGTTGTATAGCCAAGCTTATCTGCTGTTGTAAGTGAGATTTCGCTGGTCGGACACCAGTTTTTTTCTGCAACAAAGTGCCGATTTTATGCCATAAGAATTTTGCATCCTCACTCCAAGTCCCCATTGTTTCGAGTGCGAAATTGACAGTTTCTGGTTTTTTCGATATATCTCGTTAAGGGTTGACTTTTGAGAAATTTTCCTACCGACATAAAATACCCAAAAGATAATTTTCTATAATATTTATACACGTGTTTTTCTCATAAGTTACAAATAAAAATGAGATGAGCGAATTCATACTTAAGGGTTGCTTTCTGTGAAAATATTATATGTACCTAAAATATTGATCATATTAATATCTACATCTTTTACTTGAATAATTTTTTTGAGAAACCATAAACAAGATTACTATGACCGATTTTGTAATGAGACTTTTGCCAGATATCTCGATAAAGGTCGATATTTGTGAAAATTTTATCCTTATATAAAATGTTCCTAAAACTTTTATTAGATAATATAATTTTTTCGAAAAGTTGTACAAAAAAACAAAATAGTTACCGTTAGGGGATGGAAAAACTAAATACGGGGCACTTTTGAAAACTAAGAGTTGAGAATAGGGGTGCCGCGGGTCAAATCGTTTAGTTTGATCTAATTAATAAGTGTATCTAATTTCACACTTCCCGCACAATTTGACAGACATTTGCGATTTTCTCGATCTACCAGGACTACAGGGTGCGGAAAAATTACGAACAAAAAATTTAAGGATGAGTACGTTGAAACTGAAGTGTTTTCAAGGATAGGAACCGGGGGTCGCAGAAGCTTAGTTACAGGGCCACAGACATAAACATCAAAATAAAATGTGCTTTGTGAAATTACACCACCTTCCTGTTATTTTGAGTGTACAGATTACCACCGTAATAACTTAAACATGTAGCACCTTACGACTACTCAAATAAAAATCCATCTGGTCATGCACCGCCACATCTCTCCAACAGAGCCATAAACCACCTTAATGCAACATTTCCCGTGAGGTGGATTGGGCGCAGTGGACCAGTAGCATGGCCTCCGCGTTCACCTGACCTGACACCTTGTGATTTTTTCCTCTGGGGTGTCATGAAGGATTTAGTGTACGATACTCCAGTTGAAAATGAACACGCCTTAATACGGCGTATATTGGCTGCAGCAGAAGTAATTCAAACGAATCCTGGTATCTTCCACAGAACTCTGCAAAGTTTGCTGCACCGATATGTTCCCTGTCACAATGTAAACGGTGGTGTATTTGAACATTTATTTAGGCATGTTGTGCATTAATCTGTACACACAAAATAAAAGCAAGGTGGTGTAATTTCACAAAGCACATTTTTTCCATGTTTATGCCTGTGGCGCTGTAACTAAGCTTCTGCGACCCTCGGTTCCTATCCTTAAAACACTTCATTTTCAACGTACTCTTCATCCTTACATTTTTTGTTCGTAATTTTTCCGCACCGTGTATAGGAAATGGGTTCATTTTTTTGCTTTTAAAAAACAAATTTTTTAAGCACTTAATTATAAAGTTACAGCCTACTGTTAAATAGGTGCCATTATAAGTATGAATTTGTTATTAAAAAATATACAGGGTGATTCACGACTATTCCCTCGGTTTTTTTAAATGCAACCCCCTGTATTTTATTACATTTTTAGATTATACGTTAAAAACTAAGGTAACTTTATTAAACGTTCACTATAATACCTATCGCTTACCAATTTTGAGAAAATTGTGATTTTAAGAAAAATATTCAATTTAAACAACCCCTAATAACACGGAAACCACTTACTTTTAGTAACACAAATTTATATCGATTTATCTTGACCTTTAAGGCTTTTATTTGCACTACGTAGGATTTCGATTTTTTGTACAGGGTGTTTAGAAAAAAGATTCATATTTTAATTTTTTTCAAACATCAAAAACTCACTTAACTTAAATGGAACACCCTGTATGTTTTTATTCTATGTTGAATAACTTTTCATTTTCTATCAAAAACTATGAGTAATTCATATGTCTAAAATCAACGATTAAAAAGTTATTACGATTTTTCTCTAAAATTTGTATGGAAATGGTTTTGTTTGCATTCTAGTAGGTCATGATTTTTTTTATTGTAGTTGATAATTAGATATTCTATGTTCTATGGAAATTTCCTCAAACGGACTTTTACTCTAAAGAGAGCACATTAAACAGCTTAAAGCAACTATCAACACAGGAGAGATATGAATCATGCTTCTGGAGACACTTATCAAAACATACATAATAATCAGTTATTTGGTCAAAACTTAACCCAACCACTATTATAAATGGCTGCAAAGTCAACTTGTTGCTGTAATACTTAGCTTGTAAGTCAGTTACGTTGCGGTCTAAATCGTTGATCGTACTTATTCTTAACGTGAAGCTTTCTAGGGCATCTTGGATGGTAACTTTTCTCTTGTTGGATCTTTTGCTGGTGTCTTTAAATCTTCCAGTCGGTAGAATCGCAGCATTTAGTAATATGCAAAAAATATAGTCTTTACTTTCTATATATTTTTTTACGACAGTGACCTTAGTCCATCCATCATACTTGTGTTATTTTTATTTCTACTTTATGGGACCCCAATTAAAGGAATTGATAATAAACTAAACAAAAAGCAACAACTTACTCGTTTCTGTTGATTCAGTCAAAGACGAAAATAACTGGTTACAAGCCCTGTCATTAATATTTTTGCTATAATATTTTTTTTTGAATTCGGTCCACTGCTATACAGTAAATATTCTTTATTTGGAAACAAGGAGGGGTTCAATTGTCCTGTAATAAAAATTTCATAATCGCACTCCCATATAAAAGCCATGTTAAAATTGGACTTTGGCATGCATTTCTGGAGAACTCGCTATGATCATAGTTTTGCTCGGATCATGGAGTTTTATGTCTCAAAATGACCCTAAGAACATGCCACGGCTCATATGCCTAGTTTTAGCAAAAAGTATAATGTTTCAAGCTGTCTAGGATGTGTCAAAGTGAGACAGATACTGTTTTCTTGCGATTCTTTCAAAGTTACAATAGAAATAGCATACCCCAATGCGATATCGATAGGCATAACTGCCGTGAGGGTTCATTGGGGTCATTTTCAGATATAAAAGTCAACAATTCGACCAATGCAGTGGTCACAGCGAGTTTTCCAAAAAATGAAGTCCGAGTATTTTCCAATGGCGAGTGAACTTTTGGCGTACTAGCAGGAAAAATTGTCGTTCCATCACAACTCTTTACCTTAGGCTAAATTTCCTCGTAAATTGCTCTCATTATTCGAAAATTTCGGAATTCATCAAACAAATTCGTAGAGATTTCTTCAGTGGAATGGACCAACGTAAACCAAGATCGGTGCGTGCAGGTGAAAGAAAGGTGGCTAAGAAGAACACCAAACTGGGCAGACGTAAGAGAGCTTTGGAGGCCTTCAACGCGATAGAAATCACGGTCAATATCGGATCGAAAAAAGTTCTTGAACCCCCCCTTAACACGTTCACGACGGTTCGTACCACCGGGGTCCCGTACATGTCATCATTAAAAATTTGTCTAGAAATCTTCTATATAATTCCTAACTTACGAATCGTATAATTCAGCCATTTTTCGATAGATGGCGACCTTATAAGTAGCGTTGTGTTCCATAGCATGCAGGGAACTGCATAGAAAAGGTATCTGCCTTCGGGACCCCGGCGTCCCGAATCGTATTAGAGTGATCATTTTTGTTTGTTATACGGTGCGAGTCGCCAGCGTCCCGTAACTTTTATGTTGAAAGTAAGTTGAATTCATTTGTTTATTGTTAGAATAAATAATACTTTATTCCTTTTTTCAGTCTTAAAACATTGTAATGGGTGAACGAAGTAAAACAATATTAAAATTAGCTCTACAGTCAGCCAACAGTAACAATTTTCAACCTCCTAAGGTAACAGTTGTGCAGAACGAAGTATATTATCAAAAAAGTCTAAGTTGCTTTGAGTCTGAAGGCGCTAGACAACTGGTAGACTATGAAAATTCCTTGTCAACAGTTTCTGATATTTCATCTGCACCAAGTAGAGCACCATTTCAAGAATTCGATGATAATCATTTAGAATCTTCAACAATAAATAATGATTTTCAAGATTCATTATCATGGGTTTATCAAAAAAGTTGCTTTGAGTCTGAAGGCGCTAGACAACTGGTAGACTATGAAAATTCCTTGTCAACAGTTTCTGATATTTCACCTGCACCAAGTAGAGCACCACTTCAAGACTTGGATGATAATCATTTAGAATCTTCAACAATAAATCATGATTTTCAAGACGAGATCTTTTTTGCTCGCACCTGTATGGAAGCTCTGCCATCGGAATATAATAATGAGAATATACCGCCTCCAAATAAGACCGCGAGAAATAAAATTCAGACGGACGAGTTGTTTAGTGATGAAGAAAAACCATTTTCAAGTGATGATTCTATCGTTGATCGTACTTACATGCCTTCATCTGATTCCGACTTTGGATCGAGTTCTTCTCAATCGTCTGATGTGTCAGATTACGAAGATAATGATCCAGATAATGTTAATGATGACAGTTTTGACGCAAATCCAGAACAAGATACATGGGGAACAATCCATTCTAAACCAGTTGATTTTGAATTTAGTGATGAGCAGATAATCAGTATTGATCAAGAAGAAATTAACGAACCCTTAGATGTCTACAAACTTTTTGTGTCTGACGATGTTCTACAACTAATTGTAATGGAAACTAACAAATATGCAAGACAACAGCTAGAAAGTTCTAATAGGTCTAAGAAAAGCATACAGTGGGAAGATACTGATAAAAAAGAGGTTTTATCTTTCTTTGCAATCGTGATTACTATGGGTCTGGGTCCATTACCATCTATTACTGATTACTGGAGTAAAGAAGATATGTTTCACAATGAATTCGTTAGCTCCGTAATGCGAAGAGATAGATTTCTGTTATTATTGAAATATCTACATTTTACCGATAATACTGCGTTTGATGGAGACAGGTTGCACAAAATCAAGCCGCTACTGGACATATTATTGAATAATTTTCAAAAAGTATTGACACCTGGTCGAGAAGTAGTAATTGACGAGAGCATGATACCATGGCGAGGGAGACTACTCTTTAAACAATACATCCCTAACAAGACACATAAATATGGGATAAAATTATATAAATTGTGCACCATTGATGGATACACGCACAACTTGATAGTTTATGCAGGTAAAAATTCTATGCCTGTCAATATTGCAGATTGTAGTCACTCAGAAAGTATTGTTATCAAATTACTTGACTGTCTTGATAAAAAAGAGGGCAGAATATTGTATGCTGATAATTTCTACTCTAGTATACCGTTGGTAAAAAAGTTATATAAAGAAAAAATTAAATATGTTGGTACACTGCGCATAAATAGGAGAGGAATTCCAAAATCTTTTACTAATAAAATGAAAAAATCTGAAGTATACGGAGAAGAAAACGGCAATTTAAGAATAATAAAGTGGGTAGATAAAAGACCCGTTCTTATGATTACATCTGACAGTACACATGAAGCAACGCTTATAAAAACTGGGAAAAGAGATAGGAAAGGAAACGAAACTGAGAAACCGAAATGCATTTTAGATTATAATAAAGCAAAAAAGGGTGTAGATCTAAGCGACCAAATGTCTTCTTATTTTTCGGTGCTTAGGAAATCATTAAAATGGTACAGAAAATTGGGCTTTGAGTTGTTGTTTGGGACAAGTGTTGTAAATGCATGGATAGTCTACAACACAGTAAAAAGAACGAAGATGTCAATAGTGCAGTTCAGGAAACAGCTAGCAAAATCAATGGTCGTTACTCTCAATTCAGAAAATAAGAAACCTAAGAAACCACCAAAAAGGAGCATCCATACCTTTACAAAACCAGAGGGACAGGGACGCAAACCCAGAAAGAAATGTATTGGATGTTATAAGAAATTACGTCAAACACTTTCAAGTCGCGAAGCAGACAAGAAAACAAGAAAAGTAATAAGTTTTTGTGCTGAATGTGATAACCAGCCGGGATATTGTTTAGCTTGCTTTAACGAGCATCACCAAAAAAAGACATAGTACAGTGAGATTTATTTATATTTGAATTTTTCTATTGTATTTTGTAAAAGTTTTATATTATACTTTGATCTTTTGTAGCTAAACTAAAATAAAATATAAGTAGGTAAATACATCTATCTAAACACCCCTTGACACTATCAAAATAATTTTTCTGCCTCACCAAGAAAATCTAATATCAAGTGAAACCTAATCTATAGCATGAAAATGTTTTTTCAATAAAAATATATTTTTTTATGTATGAAAAATGATTTTTGTTAGTAAGTGACTTTCGGGTCTCCAGGGTCCCGAACCGTAACAGAATAATTATAGCATACGGGTGCGTCCCGAATCGTACCTCAGTCCATCAACCAAAAATGCCGCCCGTCGTGAAAGTGTTAAACGGAAATCGATATTATCTAAAAAAATAGCAAAACAAAGGTAAATAATGACCTACTATAAATTAGGAATAGATGTCTTACCAATTCCTTTGCATTAGCGTTTTTATACAACGGCCAGGCTAACAGAACATTTCTTAAATCTTTTGATTCGTTTGCTTTAATTTCTTTGCGTCTTAAAAAGAAAGTCTTCTCCCATTTATCTTTTACTTCGGCCCAGTTACTTATCTCTCTTGCCAAAGAGGTTTTTAACGATAATGATATCTCTTCGTCGAACTCTTGCTCCTCATAGGTGATAGATTTGTCAATGGATGAAGACGTTGAGGGACTTGGCACCCCACTTTTTCGAATTTTTGTTAAAGTATTCACTACTTTGTTGTATAGTTTTCCCCCTGGATTTCTCCGTTTGTTTCGTGCAAAATAATAGTAATCCTGTAAAAATAAACTAGTTTAAATTGTTAGCTACAAGCTATCCATTTTACCAAAAAGTCTTTCTCAGTTGGAAATAACGTTTCTATTTCTTGTAGAATGGGCGGATAATCTTTGGGAGCCAAGTGTTTACCATGATAATGAATATCTTCTAAGATTATTGATATAAGGTCGTCTCGTCTCAGTTTATCCAAATATGAATTGAGTTTTATAATATTCCAAAATAGCGTTCCCTTTATGACATTCCTTCAGTAGTGATGCTGAGATAAATATATACCAATAAATATAAAACTACGTAACGTTACCAAGTACATACCTTTGAGAGATTCACTTTAACTGTACTGCAAGTCGGTGTTTTTGGGATATTTTCTTCTAACCACGTTGACACTTTTGTTGAATTAGTTGTTGTACCATCATCAAATGGTTACTTATAATAATTACACATCTGAACCTATTCTACCTACGTATGGAGTTCCACAAGGTTCCAATCTCGGACCGCTGCTTTTCCTTTTAATTATCAATGATGTTGTAGATGACCTAACGTGCAATAGTCTACTATTTGCAGATGATTTAAAACTTTTCACCTCTGTTTCTTCTGTTGATGATTGTGCTTTTCTACAACTTAATCTAAATAAATTATATCTTTGGTGTCACAAGAATTCTTTATCATTAAATATTGAGAAATGTAAGGTAATATCTTACACGAATAAACATTTACCCATAGTAAATATATACTCTATTAACTCTATTAATCTCGAGCGATGTACGGAGATAAAAGATCTAGGTGTTTATTTTGACTCCAAGTTTACGTTTGCAAAGCATATTTCTGAAATTTCGCGAAGCTCTAACAAAAGATTGGGTTTTATTACTCGTAATACCAAATCATTCACCAATATTCATAGTATTAAGGTTTTGTACTGTTCTCTAGTTAGATCTAACCTAGAATATTGCTCTCTAATATGGCAACCTCATCTGAAATATCAAATAGCCCAACTCGAATCTGTGCAACGAAATCTCTTGAAATACCTCTCGTTTAAAATAGACAAGATCTATCCCATAAGGGGCTTTTCACAAACTCAACTGTTGAACCGGTTTAACCTCCAATCTCTACAAACCAGAAGAAGTCTATCCAGTTTAACTTTTCTTTATAAACTGCTAAATAATCACATTGATTGTCCACATTTATTATCTTTAATCAACTTTCATGTACCGTCATATTTCTCTCGAAGCAACCCAACTTTTCGCATAACAACGTCGCGAACTAATGTACTTAAATCACCAACTCGTATCATGTGCTGTAATTTTAATAAAATATCATCTAGTTGTGATCTTAGCTTAAGATACATATTAGATATTTATTCAACGATATCCAAGCTAGTGTTTATTTATGTTTTGGCAAGGAGTGTATTGTTAGGTATACCTACTTAATAAATAACAATGTTAATTTTAGTTTTAGTTATACTGTTGTAGTAAAATTGTATACTAAATTATTATTCAATAATGTTTCTGTTTTGTCCTGTTAATGGATTCTGTCTGTTGGGCAAATATATATATTATTATTATTATTATCAATATCATGCTATAACAAAATAGGAAAATCAATTTCCATATTACTGTAAGTAATGGAAGTGCTCTATTTTTATAGTTATACTATATCTTGTACAATTGATTACAATTACCATATAAAAAGACCTTTAAAGACACTGCAGAAAACAAATGGATTTTCCCAATTCAAAATAAGTCCATTAGAATCAAATATAGCAATAGTGGAAACTACCATTACAATCCATTTAAAACCATTAAAATACCTACGTTACTGTTTCTAGTGGACATTTTTACCAGGTAAGTATACTGTATTTCTAACATAATGACTACTAAGATTAAATATACAAGTTACCTACCTCATCTTTCCTCCAATGAAATAATTTTTCCCTGAATTCTGCCCTGAGACCAACACTCCCAATTATTTCCTTGATGTCATCTTTTGACAAATATTTCAAACTTCGGTAAGTAATTCCAGCACCTAAAAATCGACAATACCTTAACAATTTCTACACATTATCTGATAACGAAAAAATGGGATATTCTGAATTTGTCAATTTATTCATAAATTAAATCATTAAAGTGCAAAATAGATCTGATAAATGGTGACTTACTTTGCAGTAATGGAAGAATTGATAATAAATTCCATTCTTCTAATAAATTTTGCAAAAGGAGTAGGTCCGGATCCGATTGTAAGTTGGAGTTACTTAAACTATTTCATTCAACAAGATCGTACAATATGAGATTACTATTTTGCGTATCAATTTCTTCTTCCATTTTAATACCTATTAATTTAATTTTTAGTTAAACCTTTTCCTTAAATTAATCAAAGTTGATGCAAATCATGTTGTACCTAACATTATGTATTATTATTATGTAAATATGTATTAGATATAAATATTTGTATACCTATAAGTATAAAATGTGAATTTCCAATATTTTGTAGATGTTTATACTAAAGGTTAATTAGAAGCAAACAAAAAAATATCAGTGTTGCTGGTATTAAATTAAACCTTTTAAAAATATTTATTGAACAAGTGTTGTGTGAGAATGACCTGGGCTATTGGTATTAATTTTTCCTTTAGCAGCAAAACAAAAATAATTCTCAAGTGATACAAAAGAATCGCAAACAAAGCAAACAATAATTTTAATGATAAAGTAGACTATATTATGACAATGCAGTCGGAATGTCGCGTCGTCAACGATTTTAACTTGCAAATTCGAAATGCCATACCGTCTAAATGAGTTTTTAGTTCCCATTTTCTACTTTTTAAATTCGCGCGTTTTAAAAGTAAAATGTGTTAATGTATAGGTATGAATGAAAATCATCCAAACAATGTTTTTTGTGGTGCGTAGCTATACACTACATACTAGACGCAAAGAGTATATAATAGGGGTATATACTCTTTGCTAGAAGGATAAATGATTATACATGTACTGTACTTACCCTTATACTTTCCAATCACGTAGAACGTACACTATACAAAACACAATATGTACTTTTTAACAATGGCTTGAAGTTCAACAACGGTAATTGTAATGATACAAACACAGAACACTCACGTACAAAGCACGATAGGCGTATTGCAATTGATGATGTAATCACCAAGAACGAGAACCACGGAGTCAGACAAAGAATAAGAAAACAAACGGATAATGTTTTAAAACAATATGTTCCATAACAATTCAATTACAATCCCTATATACCAAAAGTATAATATTTTAAATGTATTAACATTCCAAATTTGTTTTATTCCTATTCGATATTAAAATATTAATATATTTTTGTAACATTCATTTTACCATCATTAAATAAAGCGAGTTGTCTATTTAATTTAATAACATTATTTGTTATTTTTAAAAGCGTGTTTTATCCAACAGTATGTTTAAAATATTCACGGTACTTTTTGAAACAAACGTTATTTAATCATTTCGAAAATATGCCTTTTTCATTAGTAGTCCAGTAACCTTGTCGCCTGAAAGGGGTGGTACCTTGCGTCAAATCCGGTAGTTCTGATTTTTTGCTGACTTATTTATGATGTTACCCCAATGAATAATCCAAGTTTGAGACCTCGAGCGCCGAACGCAACCTTGTCATAAATCGAAATAACCGCAACATTTTCGACTTTATTTCAGTTTTTGGCGATTTTAAGCCTAAAGGACTAGTTTTTTGATAATACCTACGCAGTAAGTTTTTAAAGTAGACTAAATTGTCTACAATATGAGATGAAAACTGTCTCTGTAGACCCACTAGTTTCCGAGATAAAGCTTTTCAAAGTTTATCATTTTTGTCGAACTTCGCAATTTTTAGCAATACTTTAGACGCCACTCAAGCAACACAGACAGGCTCTATCAGAGGTTCCTGGGTACAGGCGTGGTTGGGAGTCACACTGTACCCTCTGCCTGGGGGTGGATATCGAAGTCACAAGACCTCTGCCCCAAAATGATGTCCAGAGGCGCAGCCCCACAACACCTCTTGTGGATGATTTCTTGCGGTTGCAAGAGGGGTTGTAGGAACGCGTGCAGCTGCAGGAAGACAGGGATGACAAGCTTATCAGCATGGACAAAGTGGTGGGGGGGGGGCTTGGGGGGCTAAGCCCTTCCAAACTTCAATTTAGCCCCACTAGCTTACCATGACATCTTAAAAAACTGTAGACGTTATACACATATACATACTTCTCATATTATCTGTGGGGCTTGACTCCCCCCCCCCCCCCCAGATCTGTTCACCTAACTTCGCCCATTCTCATCAGTCTGCAGGCACTGCAGCGGGGCCTCCTTGACAACGTACCGGATATTGCAGTAGAAATAGACTTCGATTCCCCAGAAGGCGGCGATCTGTCCGATGTCGACATGGAGGATGTCTTATGGGCACAAGACATGAACGATACATCGCGATCCCCTGATAGGGATATGCCATCACGATACGATGATCCACATACGGACGAACCTCAACCGGGCCCTTCCAAGAAGGCAAAATCAACTTAATTTTAACATCCCACCATAAAACGTACAGAGTTTCGATAATATAACAGGGGTATATTTCAGAAATATGAAAAATGTAAAACATGGGGAGGGGGGAGTCTGCGTACTCCTCAAACCTCTTTAGAATACACTACAATATAATCCCGAAGCCCGAAGAAATAGGGTCAAAATTCGTTCAGAATAACAAATTATTGCTAAAAATTGCGAAGTTCTACAAAAATGATAAACTTTGAAAAGCTTTATCTCGGAAACTATTGGGCCTACAGAGACAGTTTTCATCTCATATTGTAGACAATTTAGTCTGCTTTAAAAACTTACTGCGTAGGTATTATCGAAAAACTAGTCCTTTAGGCTTAAAATCGCCAAAAACTGAAATAAAGTCGAAAATGTTGCGGTTTTTTCGATTTATGACAAGGTTGCGTTCGGCGCTCGAGGTCTCAAACTTGGATTATTCATTGGGCCAACATCATAAATAAGTCAGCAAAAAATCAGAACTACCGGATTTGACGCAAGGTCTGAAGTATAAGGTTACTGGACTATAGGTAAAGAAAGGAAATGACTATAATTTAACATGCTAAAACTATTGTTCCATTCATAACTCATAATGTAATATAGAGATGTTGTTTTAATCTAAATAAATTTTTCACATCAATTCATAAATATCATTCCATTTAAAATTATTCGTTATCTTATAATTTTTAAAACGCATTATTTTTCCGAGTGTACTATGAGGTTAATTACTTTTAAGTCCTGAAATGACATATTCTTTGTAAATCAGATGTTTATCTGGGATTTACAGAAATGTTATCCACTAGACCCAGATTTAACTTACACCGAATCGATCGCCCTAAGAGGATTATTCCGAAGCGTATCGGTAAATTGAGTGATGATTAGTTAAGTATTTATATACGATATTTAGTTTCAAAGTTTAATTGATTATACTCGAATAGTTTTGCAGCAATTTTACACGAAAGAAAAGATAAACACTTTGGCAAAGGCAGATCCTATTTGTGTTGTAAATGTCTGTACGATAAATCGATATGAATGAACAAAAATGTTTGGAAAAACTTCTATAGGCTGTTAATGTGCTGAACATGAGGACATTGAATGTCATTTTACAAAATATTTTTAGAAAATTCACAAGTAGTCACGGCGTTCTCTGCTAATTTAGCACAAGTCCTATTGCTAACGGCGTCAGTCAAGGTGTTTGGTCCCAGTGGAAAAGTACGCAGTGCTAAGATTCTGTTAGACTCCTCAATAAATTTTTTTCTCGGAAAAAAGGAAATTAATTGGACTGAATTTATGTAAGAAAACTTTTTTACTGTAGATAACTTTTCTAATGGTGCAATAAAATTTAATTACCTGTTTAACCACTGTGTACCTGATTTATGCCCGTATGCACTGTCGTGATTTAATCGCGTTTTACGTCTAATCTTGATTAGTCAAATGATTTCTACACTTGTTAGGCAGATAATCGAGATTAAAACACGACGGTGCATACGGGCATTATTGTTGTAAAGTACTTTCAGATTTGATAATGTCCGCCGTTGACCTGCTTTCCAATGTCTCTAATATCAAGTTTTGCATTATGCTCACATAACAATAGGGTACCATAGAAGTTGTCATGGTAGAGTCATCGTGTAGTGGTGCCGGATACATCGAGTCACAGATCGATAAATGGCAAGAGGGCTGTGGGATGGCAGCAGGTCATGGACAAAAATCCTGGTGAGAGAAATAAGAGGTTGGATTAGGAGACGGCATGGCATGGAAAAATAGAGTATCACCCTACGCAATTTTTAACGGGTAATGGGGTAATATCTTTACAAGATTAAGAAGAGGATAAATGAGAATTGTCAAGACTGCGGGGAGAGAGATTGGTAGGACCACGCAGTACTGGAGTGTATAAGGTGCCACTGGGAGTTTGGGGAAGAGATTAGGGCAGATAATATAGTAAAGCAAATGCAACTGGAACACTATTGCGGAACTTATCAAGGTAAGAAGAACTAGAGAGATGGAGTCGAGAATGAGACAATAGTAAGCGGTGGAAGCGACGTCGGATGTTATTTATTTAGTCTCAAAACAGAGTAGGTTAGGTATCAATCGCTGTTTTTTATTTTATATTTTAACGTAATTAACAAAACCGGGAGCTTGTAATTTGATATTAAATAAACTTTATCTCGTCTTTGCGTCGCAATTTGAAATCTGGAATGACAGTAATCCATACTGAAATAAAACATTTCCTTAACAAGGTGACGACTATAAGCTTCCTGATCATAATACTTTTACTATTATGTAATCTTATAGAATTATGTTTCAATATTCGAAAATGTTACCGGCCTATTTAATACAATCATTGAAATATAAGCCTTCGAATTACCACTTAGTGTCAGGAACATTATACAATCTACTATGACCGCAGTTTTCCCAAGAGCATAAATGAAATCAATGTTACTTGTGTTTCCTTTTAGGTTTATGTGGATTCAAACCAAGTTCCTCTTTAGAACAGCGTGTGTCACTTTCGTGAACGTTGTTTGCCGCAACTACAGCTACATAAACATAAAATGATATACTAAAGCACACACGTCAGATAAAGTGTAAATGTTACACTTGTAGGATACAGAATGCCCATGTAGTTGAAAATTTCACTTGAATGATTTTCTTTCTTAAAAGAAAAGAAATATGTAATATTTACACGTTAGCATGTACTCTTCAAAATATTATGGGCGACGTTTCGATATTAATAGTTAAATCAATAACGGCAATCGCTTAGTCGGAGTGTGCAGTATGTTTCACAGCATAATTGACACTGCGCTGTGACCGCATCCATTTGGCTTCGACCTTGACAGGAAATGTTCTGTCTCACCATTCTATGGACTAGACTCTAGAGAAATAAAGCGTACTATATATTTGACCATCATTATTATTTGGTTCATCGATAACTACGGTAGGAGAAACCGCCAACCACAACCGAATCGAAGATGTATTAATCGGTGCGTATTTGCCAACGGATATATCCGTGGTTAAACGATTTAAACACTTAAGTAATACTTTTTGTTTTGGCAATGAAGTAATCACAACCTTTTCGATATTATATGGTAAGTGTTTTACATTTTATAACTGAAATTTTACTTGAAAACTAATACTACTTCCATTTTCTTCACAAATTCGCTTCTGGTAGGCTTAACCATTTGGTGGGCGCGAGCAAACTGTTAATGCTGTTGAGAAAATTTTCTTTGTTATTTGAGAAATAATTTTTATCGCGAGCCTCCTGATATTGTGCGTCCCTAAGCCTGGAGGCTGGACCTAGTGGTAAATTGAGCCCTGAAAATATGAGGCGTGTTTTTAAACTAAGTACTGCAATGTTATGCAACGTGCCCACCCACTCTATGGTTTGTTATTATTACGTAATTGGGGTGGGCGATTTTTACTGTTGTTACCAATGCGGGTTTCTCAGTCGGAGACCAGGGTGAAAGAGCAAATTCTGGTTTAACGCTATGTATAATTATTTTATATGTATTTACAATGATTGTTTTATTTAAATATTATAATACGGTGGCGGTTTGTAGTTCCAATTATTTCCTCCTGCCCGGTAGTTCCTCCGTCTCGTCAGGTCGTAGTTCCACTACTCGCGTTTATTTTTAACCAATATGTCGGTCGTCGTGTTTATCCTGCAAGAAAAGTATTCAACAATTAGCGGTTTACCTCTGTGTTGCTGTGGGAAACTTCAATGGACTGGCTACTCCGCCTGGATTATAATTGCAACGAATCGGTGGTATTATTGGAAGGTGTTAAGGCTTAACCTCTAATACTTCACACGTTTCAGGTTAATGGCTGGTTTCTTCGCGACCACCTGTAGCTGCTATCTAACTACAAGATTATTCTGGTGCTGGCTGGTCTCTCGGTGGAATCTTTACGAACGGGATAATGGTATCTACAGGTATTTACAAGGGGGTTCCGGTATCAGGATGTTCGGCTGGGATTTTAATTAAATCTCTTTACAGGGGCCAAAGCAAGACCGTTCGCTTTTCAATTGATTTTGACTTGGTCAAACTGGTATTAGGCACGGTTGATCTCCATACGCCAATATCAGGACAACGCGGACGTCTTTACCCGTAGCATCCCTTTAATCAGGCTCGGTTCTTAAAAAGACTCCGTACGCTGATCTTGGAAACACTATCTCGGTGGTAACGACGATTATTAATTAGGTCAGGCACGGTTACTCCATACACCGACCATATAAATTTACTTTAACTGCGGTATTACACAGATCGGGCACGGTTCCGAAGAATCCACACGCCGGTCGTAGTATTACATTTAATTCACCCACAATTTAAAGAACGGTACTTACTTGGTCTCTGATGGTTACTAAAATAATTATTAATCAAGGATTCAGGTTTTCAGGTTCGGTTCAGGATCGGAAATCGGTTGGAATCTAAAACTCAAGTTAAGTTTTATATCGCTCCCGCTCTCTTTTATGTCTTTTGGTTTAAGAGGGGATTCCTTGAGTGGGAGTTCTTCGTCCACTTTCCAACTACCGCCATCTATTGCCGTCTTTATAAGGATTTTAAGGACCCTACAGAGTCCTTTCTAGAAATACTATAAAGCGGTTCCTTACATATCATCCCTTCCCCGGGGTTGCGATGGTGACCATATCTCCTGGGCCAGGACGTCTCCGGTTTTGGCACTGCTGGACTGGTTTCAGGTGGCCTCGGTTTCGGTAAGCACCAGCTCATTTCTCTTCTCTCCGATAATCCTTTTCTTTTCACAGGTCTGGTCTCGGGGGACCCACCTCTCTGGCTATGATACGGGTCTTTCTTGTCTCTACCTCTGGGGAGATCCCTCGGCAGCTTCGGTGAACGTTTGCGGACAGGGACGGTGGCCCCTGTATCTGGGGTTCTGTTTTCGGACTCTACAGGTGAGCTCCATGAACTTGATGCTGGGTGGATTACTCCATCGCTTAGCGTCTGATCTTTTGTAGCTCTGGTACTTTCTGGGTTGCGAGGATAACAGTACCTCTGTAGTGGTTCAGCTCCTTGCTTAGTTGCAACGTTAAGGCTACTTATCTGGCTCATTTTTGGAGATGATTCAACTGGCTGCAGCTTATTTTCCCGGAAGTTCCCTAACTTCTCAGGCTGGACCCATTTGTTCCATTTTTTCCAGCTAGGCCATCTCGTTGGGCTCCTTGTAAGTAAATTATTTCTCCCCTTAACATTAACGCTCGCTTTCCTAGGTGCAGGGACATCTGGTATCTTGTCATGAAATCCAACCCCACTATGAGGTCGCAAGTCAATTCGGGCAGGAATTGGCAGTCTATGCTAACCATTTGACGTCCCATGCTCCCACAAAATCGATACTTTCCCAGTGTTTGGACACTAGATCCTTCGGCTAATTCTACTCGGCCTGGTTGTCGGTGGACAGGGAAAACATTGTTTTCACGGAGTATGTTGCTTACCCTCGTTCCTATGTAGCTTTTGGTAGCTCCAGTATCGATGAGGCCCATAACAGTATTTTGGAATATGTCCATCTTTACCAACATCCGGTGGTCATCTCGGCTTTGACGGGTTGTCGGTTGGCAGGTGAGTGCGTCTCGGGGTTTTCTATTAACCTCTTGCGGTATCTTTTCAGGAGTCTCTGTCTTCTGGTACGAGGCTTCTATTGGTTTGCATGGGCAGTCTCGAGACAGGATCCCTTGTCTCCCACATCGTGAACAGAAGGCTCTAAATTTTCCGGTGCAGGCGGTTCGGCGGTGGCCAGGTTCCCCACATCTCCAACATACTTCGGTTCGGTTGTAAGTAGGATTGGGCCTCTGCGTGGTATTACAATTTTGATTTTCAGTTTCTAATGCGGCGGCTGGTCTGGTAGGTGGTAACGGATTCAACTCTCTTATCGTAGCTATGGTAGTCGGTGTGGATTCGAGCTGCACCCTTGGCCTATTCTGGAATCGGTTTTCTGCACTGGTAGACGGGGGTAACTTCTCAAATTCGCTAGCCATTGCTAAGAGTTCAGGTAGGGAATGGAAATCCCTGGGTCTGATGTAGTGCTTATATTCTGGTCGTAGGTTTTCGTACAGCCGCTCCAGCTGACTTGCCTGGGACATTCCTCCATGCCGGCGCATCAAGGTCATTACGTCCGTAACATACTCAGAGGCAATTTCCTTGGGCTTCTGGACTCTGTTGCGTACCTCTTCTTCGAGCTTGTATAGGTATCTGTGAGGAAGGTAGTATAGGTGGAAGCTCTCGACTACTTCACCCCATGTGGTCCAAAACGCCTTGTGATTCCTATACCACAAGAGGGCTCGGCCATTAAGCATTTGTGGGAGGGTATGAAGCAGGTCGGCATCTTTGAAGCCGTAGCATTCTTTTAGCTCTGCGACTCTTTCCAGGAACCCCAAAGGATCGCTGGTGCCATCGAACCTCACACCCCACTTGCGCACCTTCTCGCACAGATCAGCTGCAGTGGGAAGAGCCATGTTAATGGTAATTTATTTCTGGTATAAATTGTTTCCACAACAAATGTTTCAGGTGCAACTAAAATAAAACGGTTATTCTGGAAAACAAAATTAAAATCAGGTGCTGGAAAAATAAAATTACGTTCTGGAAAAAATAAAAATTAAGTTCTGGAAAAGAAAAAGATTAAATTCTGGAAAAAATAAAAATTAAGTTCCGGCTGGCTTCTGGGCTCTTCAAATATTATAGCTCGGGCGCCATGCAATGTTATGCAACGTGCCCACCCACTCTATGGTTTGTTATTATTACGTAATTGGGGTGGGCGATTTTTACTGTTGTTACCAATGCGGGTTTCTCAGTCGGAGACCAGGGTGAAAGAGCAAATTCTGGTTTAACGCTATGTATAATTATTTTATATGTATTTACAATGATTGTTTTATTTAAATATTATAATACGGTGGCGGTTTGTAGTTCCAATTATTTCCTCCTGCCCGGTAGTTCCTCCGTCTCGTCAGGTCGTAGTTCCACTACTCGCGTTTATTTTTAACCAATATGTCGGTCGTCGTGTTTATCCTGCAAGAAAAGTATTCAACAATTAGCGGTTTACCTCTGTGTTGCTGTGGGAAACTTCAATGGACTGGCTACTCCGCCTGGATTATAATTGCAACGAATCGGTGGTATTATTGGAAGGTGTTAAGGCTTAACCTCTAATACTTCACACGTTTCAGGTTAATGGCTGGTTTCTTCGCGACCACCTGTAGCTGCTATCTAACTACAAGATTATTCTGGTGCTGGCTGGTCTCTCGGTGGAATCTTTACGAACGGGATAATGGTATCTACAGGTATTTACAAGGGGGTTCCGGTATCAGGATGTTCGGCTGGGATTTTAATTAAATCTCTTTACAGGGGCCAAAGCAAGACCGTTCGCTTTTCAATTGATTTTGACTTGGTCAAACTGGTATTAGGCACGGTTGATCTCCATACGCCAATATCAGGACAACGCGGACGTCTTTACCCGTAGCATCCCTTTAATCAGGCTCGGTTCTTAAAAAGACTCCGTACGCTGATCTTGGAAACACTATCTCGGTGGTAACGACGATTATTAATTAGGTCAGGCACGGTTACTCCATACACCGACCATATAAATTTACTTTAACTGCGGTATTACACAGATCGGGCACGGTTCCGAAGAATCCACACGCCGGTCGTAGTATTACATTTAATTCACCCACAATTTAAAGAACGGTACTTACTTGGTCTCTGATGGTTACTAAAATAATTATTAATCAAGGATTCAGGTTTTCAGGTTCGGTTCAGGATCGGAAATCGGTTGGAATCTAAAACTCAAGTTAAGTTTTATATCGCTCCCGCTCTCTTTTATGTCTTTTGGTTTAAGAGGGGATTCCTTGAGTGGGAGTTCTTCGTCCACTTTCCAACTACCGCCATCTATTGCCGTCTTTATAAGGATTTTAAGGACCCTACAGAGTCCTTTCTAGAAATACTATAAAGCGGTTCCTTACAGTACCGTTTGGAAATTCCGCTACGGTCGGTATTCGACGCATGTGCTCTGTGTAGCGGTATCTGTTGCCAAGGCACAGATGCCATTACGGAATTATTCGACCGTGTATAGATACGTTTACTTGTGTGTATTTGAAATGTCTCCTCCGATTGAGAATACCGCCGACTGTGAAACACGCGCTGTGATTTGTTTTCTTAGTACTAAAGGCGTGAAAGCGTCATCTTCAGATTAATGATGTCTACGGAGAAAACGTTATGAGTGATGAGGTGGTACGAAAATGGGTTAATGGCTGTACGAATGTGTCTGATGAAGAACGAAGTGAACGACCTTCACTCATTGCTATGGTGACTTGCTGCAGAAAGTTAATGAAAAAGTGAGAAAGAACAGACGCTTTACGATTATCTGATCAGTTTCCTAGAGTTTCAAGAAGTGTGGTTTATGAAATTATGACAAAACGTTGCAGAGGTTGTTCAATCAGGCGGCAGATTTCTACGGGATCGTATTCTAAAACTGGTTGTACGATACGATAAGTGCCTTAATATTGGTGGACATTATGTTGAAAAGTAGATTAAAGTACAAACTTTCATGAAAAATAAAATTGTTAGAAAAAGTCTACTTGTATGTTTTATATTTCAAAACGGTACTTACTTAAAAAATACGACCCGTACATACAAGAAGCAGTGGGATAACTTGACAACTACGAAGAGGACAGGCGCTTCTCGACACTGTATAGTGCTAAGAAGTTCATTCAAGATATGTGGGTGGATCCTCCCGCAGAAGACTTAGATTGTGATTAAAATATTGTTATTATTTACTGTACTACCGTACTGAACTATATTGTACTTCGATTAACAATAGGTGCATCTAGGGTAAAACGGCGTACTGGGGCATAACGGGGTATCGCCATTTTACGTGAATTCCATTCGAATTAACCCGCCAAATCTCAGACGCATTATTCCCACTACCAATACCCTTCACTGCAATAGACGCAGCACGAATCGGGCGAACGTTAGGTCCGGCATAGAGTTATAAACGCCGTACGTTGTAAAACTGGATCATATATTTCCTTAAGGTACGTACATTTTTCGAAAAGTTATTGATGTTTTGTTTATGCTATATCGTTATTACCTTTATATAGTCTACCTTATCAAACGCATAGCTTCAAAAACACTTTTACACTGATTTTTTTCTTGTTTTATTTGAGCACGTGTTTTTGGGGTACAACGGGGTCCGTTTTACCCCGTCCTTGGGACCCCGTTTTGCCCCAAGCAATGCATTAGGATTTATTATGTTTTCCTATTGGTTTCAGATGGTACCAAAATACGCAAGAAAGACAACTCGTCAAAATTGATCTAAAGAGTCAATGAAAAAAGCAGTAGGTACAGGCGATATCAAATTTCTTCGTTTAGAACGTTATGTTGCAAAAACAAAAAGAGACGCGGAGTCAAAGTTTAACATATTGCAATTACGAAGCGCCAGAAATGTGTTTACCGAAGCTCAAGAGTTCAAGCTCAAGAGCTCAAGAGAATCAAGATTATTCGGCTTTACAATAAGAGAGTTAAGAAAATTTGTTTATCAATTGGCGGTCGTAAACGGTGTTGCAAACAGGTTTAGTAAAGACACTCAGATGGCCGGTCCTGACTGGATGGAACATTTTCTTCGAAAACACCCTACCATAGCCCTAAGAAAACAAGAAGCCAGGAGCTAGAGCAATGGGCTTCAATGCCAAGTAGGAGTTCTCACTTCTGCAGAGAGGGGGGAAACCGTGACTGCTGAAATTTGTTGCTCAGCTTCGGGCAAGTTACGTTCCTCCTTGCCTTATTTTTCCCAGAAAAAGAAAACGTCTTGAATTTCAAATTGGTTTGCCACCTGGTTCTATGGTTGAAACAAGTGATTCTGGACTGGAGATATTTTTTTCAGATGGTTTAAAAAATTTCTTCAATTTTCCGGGGCTTCAAAAGATAACGCCGTACTTTTAATTTGTGATGGCCATGCCAGTCATACAAAAAATCTTGACCTTATTAATTATGCCCGAGAAATCCCGGAAAAGTCGTAACATTTTGGCAACTTTCGACTCTTTTTGGTGCTGCCTATGTTAACGCAGCAACAATGAAAAATGCTATGAGCGCTTTCAAAACACGACAGATATCCCTTTAGACGATGAAGGTAATGAACAGCAATCTTAGGAGAAAATGCCCATCAGACTCCAGAAAAATCTGTGATCCATAAAAATAGAGTAGAGACAACTCCGCCTTCACGTGTGCCAATGAAAACCATCAACAATGATTCTTCGCCATTACCACAATGGTCCTGGATGCCTGATGTCCCTCCAACTCGTGAAAAAACACCGAAAAAGGTAGTTCTACAAGAGCCAAATATATTTCCTCTTGCATCGCCGCAAGATTTGCAGCCAATTCCTAAAGTAACTTCTGTTGCAAAACGCCCTCAGCGAAAACGAGGAAAAACAGCAATTTTAACATCCAATCCTCACATGTGGAATTGGAAATATCTGTTCAAGAAAAAAATGAGAAAGCTAATAGTGTCAAAAGAAAAATAGGCAGTGTAGGGAAAAATACTAGGAAAAAAGCAGTTCCTAAATTAACAAAAAAAGCAGTATTGAAAGACAAAAATAAAAGATTCCTCAAGTGACGAAGACGATGCGATATGTCTTTATTGCAAAGAATGTTATAGTACTTCCACCGAAGGATAGATTTCATGTTGTCTTTGTCACGAATGGGCTCATAATTCCTGCGCCGGGATCGACAGCGATGACGATGAGACTGCGTTCCGATGTGAATTTTGTTCCTAACTATCTTTGTATATCATATATTATATACCTAAGAGTTTTTGTATTAATAAATTATTTTCGTTCACCAACACGTACCTCATATACTGAACCCATTTTACCCCAGATACAATTCCCATTTTGCCCCGTATACCAGGCCTGATTTTAAAAAAATACATAAAAAAACTACGTAAAAAGTTTAAGTCTAAAGGTAATATATTTAGCTAGCTAGCTAGCGTTTTGCCCTAGATGCTCCTAATAGATTTTGGTAATTCTGATTAAAGTGAACAAAGGCAGAGGAGTGAATGCTTAAAAAATGTAACATTAAAGTTGTTTCAACGTTTCGTGAAGTATAAAAACGTGAACGGTAAATTATTTAAGTGGTAACGTTTCTTTGAAGATATTAAGTTGATTTATTTATTTAAGAGGTCTCATTTTATAAAAGACTGCGGAGTATTATTAGTGAAGATATCCATTAATGTGTGGGGGAATGGTTATGACAGAAAACTGATTGAACATCTCACTCAATTTTTTTCGTTCACTGACATTTTACTGCGAAATAATAGATTTAATTTATTTAAATTATAAAATCATTTTCAGAATGGGATTCGGTGCAAAAACTGCGAAGGATATTAATGAATTACTGCACACTTTAAATGAAAATTGATCAAAACTCTGAAAAATGAATATTTTTCACTTTATACAAAAACAAATAAATGCATAACTTGACGAGAGCTTAATATGTGGATATAAAAAGAAATGTAGTAGCTGGATAGATGACATATGTGATGTACACATTTTCATTATAAGTCAATTATAATTATGTCTGACAGCTACATATAGTTAAAAAAACCTATTCTTCTGAAACCGTTTGCCGTCTCATTTAGCAACTTCCTACTTATCTCTCATTAACATTTGACAAAAAAAAAACTAATAAGTTAAGCATTTGACTGGATACTGCTAAAATCAGCTTACTGACTGAATCGATGAAACGCTTTAGGGTATTTCCACCGCTCCGGCGAGCACCAAATTCGAACTCCCTGTTTTATGGACACTACTTTTACTACGTTATCACACCTAATTTGGTACAGTATTCTTTTGTTAATAAGTTTTTTTTATTACATAGTATAAAAAAATTTAAAAAGGGTAGAAAATTGACATAGAGCAGTGTACGAAAGGACGGATAAAAGAAATGTGGTACTTATATTATTATTATATGATTAGAGGGGCGAATACTTTTGTTCTTATGAGACGTCTTTTATTTATATAACAAACTATAACATTCTAATAGTTGTTTTATGTAAACTGTCATTTTATGGTTATTACATAAAGAGAATAATACGAAATTATAACAACGTTAAACAAATACGAGGGCATTTGATAAATGACTTCATGTAATGACCCTTGGGTATGTATCGCAGGAGCAAATCTAAAGATATACAAATTTATCTGCTTTTGAGATAGTGCACGGTGTTCAGTGGAAGACTGAGCACGAGTCACGTGTTATACCACTCTTGGCACTTAGTTTGTACTATTTTAGCCATTCGCTTAGCTGGTAGTTTGGTACCCAAAACTAGACAAGTTTCTAACGCAAAGGTTTGTATGCGAGTTTTCAATTATGATGTTTGGATAGTAGCAAACATTGTATTGATATGTGCCTGGTTAACTTGGTTTCTAATTATATTTAGTAATGGAGAATTTACATTAAGTAATTCTTAAATGTCAAGTGACTCACCATCTGTGGTGATTTCCGTGTTCTACTTAATTTACGTTTTATTCACATGCAATGTGCTTTGATCTCAAATATGACAACTATTCTAACAAAACCACAGTATCTTTTGATATATTCACAATTTAATTATTATAGATCAATTTTTTAATAGAGGAGACATCGTATTTATATGTGCGTCGTTAACGTGGTGTTTAATAACATTTTGTAATAGAGAATTTACATTCATTCTTAGATGTCCAGTGACTCTTCATCTGTGGTGATTTCCGTGTCCTACTTAATTTACGTTATTCACATGCAATGT
This sequence comes from Pyrocoelia pectoralis, assembly GCA_036250285.1. NCBI lineage: Eukaryota > Metazoa > Arthropoda > Insecta > Coleoptera > Lampyridae > Pyrocoelia > Pyrocoelia pectoralis. Next base: position 47,104,515 of record CM070075.1, read on the forward strand.
GCTTTGATCTCAAATATGGCAACTATTCTAACAAAACCACACAATCTTTTGATATATTCACAATTTAATTATTATAGATCAATTATGATGTTTTGATAGAGGAGACATCGTATTTATATGTGTGTCGTTAACGTGGTGTTTAATAACATTTTGTAATGGAGAATTTACATTCATTCTTAGATGTCCAGTGACTCACCATCTGTGGTGATTTCCGTGTCCTACTTAATTTACGTTTTATTCACATGCAATGTGCTTTGATCTCAAATATGACAACTATTCTAACAAAACCACAGTATCTTTTGATATATTCACAATTTAATTATTATAGATCAATTTTTTAATAGAGGAGACATCGTATTTATATGTGCGTCGTTAACGTGGTGTTTAATAACATTTTGTAATAGAGAATTTACATTCATTCTTAGATGTCCAGTGACTCTTCTTCTGTGGTGATTTCCGTGTCCTACTTAATTTACGTTATTCACATGCAATGTGCTTTGATCTCAAATATGGCAACTATTCTAACAAAACCACACAATCTTTTGATATATTCACAATTTAATTATTATAGATCAATTTTTTGATAGAGGAGACATCGTATTTATCATCCTTCCATCACTCGCACCGTTAGAAAAAATCTAACATTTTTAAATATTTCGACATAATTTTCTAAATATCGCTTCTTTTGGGTTCTGCAACAAGGAATACTCCTATGAATACTCGTGTAAGACTATGTTAAATAGTGGTGGGAGTACCTTATATTTTATAGCCTACAGCGGTTGATGTTAGTTAGAATCTAGCACGCGAGCGATCGCGTTCGTCGGAGCGTTAGAAAAAATCTAACTACGCGAGTGATAGCGTTTGTTGATTTTTTGAGAGATAACTTGAGAAAAGTTATAAATTATCATAAAAGGTAAGACTTTTAGTGAAATATAGATTGTTGAACATGCGTTATTATAAGCGCTGGGTATTTTTATGCATTTTGTGGTTTAATGCAGGTAAATATGGACAAGAAAATGGAGGAGCAATTACTAAAATGGTATGATGAGATAGACAGCGATGTAGCACCACTAGATTCCGATGAGAACCTAAGTGATGTTCGTTCTGAACACAGTATCCACAATACAGATTCTGAGCAGTCCACACAAGATCTACCCAGTGATCCTGAAGATGCCATGGAAGAAAGCGGCCAGGATGATGGTTTTCCAAGATTTTATGGCAAAGATAAAACACCATGGTTGAAACATAAGCCACACACTCCCAAAGGTAAGACCAAAACCTGTAATATTGTTACATGCTTACCTGTGGTAAAAGCAAAAGCAAAAGGCGCTAAAACCATATTAGAATGCTGGAAATTGTTTTTCTCGGATGCTATGATCAATAATATTGTAAAATACACAAATCAAAAACTGGATATGATGAGAGTGTCTTATACTCACCCTAGGGATTGTCCTACTGTTGACTATGAGGAAATGCAAGCATTTATCGGACTTTTGTTCCTTGCTGGGGTAAAGAGAGCGCAACATTTAAATAGTGATGAGCTTTGGAAATTAGATGGAACAGCTCCAGATATTTTTGCAGCTACTATGTCCAAGAAAAGATTTCACCAAATAATTCAAGCTGTAAGGTTTGACGACGCCACTAAGAGGCAAGAGAATTCGGCAGTTGATAATCTTGCACCCATTCGAGAAATATTTGAAATGTTTGTCACTAACTGTTTATCAACATACAGTCCTGGATTCTATGTGACCATAAATGAAATGTTGGAAGCGTTCCGTGGCCGATGCAAATTTAGACAGTATATACCCAACAAGCCAGCAAAATACGGAATCAAGATTTATGCCTTGGTGGACGCAAGAACATTTTTCACGCATAATCTAGAAATTTACGCCGGCAAGCAGTCTGAAGGACCATACCAACTACCCAACGATCCAGCTAGTGTAGTCAAAAGACTTATACGACCCATAACTGGAACCGGGCGAAATGTAACAACAGACAATTACTTTTCCTCTGTACCCTTAGCCAACTCTTTAGTGAACGATCATCGCTTGACAACGATGGGTACCTTACGTAAAAACAAACCACAAATTCCCCCTGAGTTGGCAAATGTAAAAGGAAGACCTTTACGTAGTAGCCTGTTTGCATATGGTGACGATGGAAACAAGTGTTTACTTGTATCATATGTGCCCAAAAAACATAAGAATGTGTTACTGCTTTCAACAATATGGTCTCATTGATGAAAAAACCAAAGAACATGAAGCCGGAGATTATTACTGATTACAACCTCACAAAAGGCGGAGTGGATGTTGTTGATAAAATGAAGGGAGAATACTCGGTGACCAGATTTAGCAATCGCTGGCCGTATACTGTTTTCAGCAGCCTTCTAAATATTTCAACTATAAACAGCCAAATAATTTACAAAAATAACACTGATATTGTAACAGCTCGAAGAAGCTACATCACAGAGCTTGGCAAGCAACTTTTAATGCCCCATCTTCAATGACGTTCCAATATCCCAAATCTGAATTTTCAGTTGAGACTCAGAATCCGAAATATAACAGGAGAAAAGCCATCAGTTACTCAAGAGGCAACTCCAACTACAAAACCAAGATGTTCTTTTTGCCCTGTGAGGAAATACAGGTTTACCCAACATTATTGTACTAACTGTAAGTTGCCGATATGTAAAGAGCACACTGGTTTAACAAATTTTACTTGCCGCAGCTGCCTAGAAGAGGAAGAAGACTAATTTTACGCGTATGCATACATTTTTTTGCAATAAATTCCCTCATTTGTTTTGTTCTAGGACTTAGGATAATGTGTATATTTTTTAGTTTAGTAGTTTTTTTGCAGTTTTGTTTCAAAAAATGTAAGTTTATTGTTTTTTGTAAGTTATTAGCCAATAAACTTAACCAATAAGCACAAATGACTCATTTATTTGACTTATACCCATATGTTAGATAAAATCTAACACGCGAGTGATGGCTTAATTTCTTGAGGTGCGAGTGATGGAAGGTTATATGTGCGTCGTTAACGTGGTGTTTAATAACATTTTGTAATAGAGAATTTACATTCACTCTTAGATGTCCAGTGACTCACCATCTGTGGTGATTTCCGTGTCTTACTTAATTTACGTTATTCACATGCAGTGTGCTTTGACCTCAAATATGGCAACTATTCTAACAAAACCACGCCTATCCTTTTGACAACTCCTTTTACAATAAAATTATAATGTGTAATTCCACTGAAATGTTTATTTGAAATAGAACGCAATGCGGTTCATCACTATGCGTCATTATAAAGAGTGACAAATTAAAGTTAGGCACATTTGCCAAAATACAACATTATTTTGTATATTTATGCTCATCAAAATTGCAAAAAAGAACAGCATCCCATCAACCTTTTTACAAACGTAGAAATCCTCCAGCGATTCCAGTCCAAAATGCTACGTATAATCTCCGTGGTTTACCATAAACGAAGTTCTTCATCGAGAACTGCAAATATCTACTCTCAACGGAATATCTCAAGATATAGTCTAAACTACCGCCTCAGGCTGGCCAACCACCCGAACACATTCGTTAAACATCTAATAAAAAGATTACCAATCATCCTTAGACCATGACGTAAATACTGTACCATGTGCAACATATTTCACAGCACTGCATTGATATATTCACAATTTAATTCTTATTGATCAATTATGATGTTTTGATAGAGGAAACATTGTGTTGATATCTGTGTCGTTACCTTGGTGCCTAATAACATTTTGTAATGGAAAATTTACATTCATTCTGCAATGTCCAGTGACTTACCATCTGTGGTGATTTCCGTGTTATACTTAATTTACGTTATTCACATGCAGTGCGCTTTAACCTCAAATATGGCAACTATTCTAACAAAACCACGTGATTTTGACAACTTTTGAAATCATTATAATAATATGTAATTCTACCGAAATTTGACATAGAACGCAATGCGTTTCAATACTATGGTCCATTATCAAGAGTGACAAATTAAAATTTAGGCAAGAGTTGAGGTAATCTTTGGTATATTTTCGTTTTGTTGTCATAGGTGAATAAAATGGAAAACACTAACAATTTTCATAATACATATACACATACAAATACAAAACGAAGGATGTAATTAACGATATTTGATCAAGCCAGATCATAAATATTGCAGTGACATAATGTTGAACCTGTTCATATTGTTTTTTGGAAGTAGAATTTTACGATCATTCTCCATCGTAAAAGATGTTTATAACTACAAAACTAACTAGCATATGAGAAGCTTACATTTAACAGAATGAAACCATTACAGAAAGAACGTAGAATTTGTAGTCGCAAGAAAAAACGGGAAACATTACGTTTTTATAGCAAATAAATTGCCCTAATTTATTAATTCGTTGCCAACAATTTACAAAATGTGAATTTCGCACGACGTAATGAATGGAAGCTGTTTGCAATATTGTGTAGATAACCAAAAAAAGATAGAATAAATATATGGCGAAATTACTTCTGTTCTAAGTAAAACTGTTAGTCATAATCAAAGATGAGACAACACATATTCGGTTTCCTACGTGTAAATGTGATCGTTTCAAATAACGGCCTTCCTGTTGGATTTTTTCGTGCTATAAAAGTTGAGCTGTAATAGATTTCATACACGAACTCTTGGAAAATATTAAAGTAGAATATTTTTAATGCACTTCATATTGAAAACGTCGCAAGTTGATCACTTTCCGCAGTTTTGTTCGCTTATTTTCGTTATTATTATTTGATAGGATAAGTAAACAATCGAAAAGTCATACGCGTTTTTAGTAAGTCACTTTTATTGTTTTTGTTTGTTATTATATCTTTCAAATTCTGTTTTAAAATATAATTTTACATTTCGTTTTGTCGTTGATGAATTATTATTAATAAAATTCAACATGGCTTACTTTTGAAGGTTTACTGCCAACGAGGACACTAAGATAACCCGATCGTAATTGATTGATACAATATATAAAGAATTTTGAAACACTGAAATAAAAAATAGTACCTACTTTTGGTTGTTTTTAACCCTCGAGTAAGCGTGCGGCATTAACAAACAAGAACGGGCGAGTGGGTGACAAATATTTACAAATATATTGTTTTAATACGTTTTATTAATAATAAACATATTTGAACTATTAAAATTAAAAAAAATATAAGAGCACATATTAGTTGTAGCAATTGACACAAACGTTCTTCAAATGCTCGCCACACATCCACTTTACACAAAATCTTCGCGTTGTTTTGTCTCTACTTCGTCCACATTCCTGACAACGTCCTCTATTTCATCTTCGCTCTGCAATGTTTTGTTTCGTTTGTGGTATTCCTAGAAGTAATTTCGCCCTTAGTCTGATTTCCACCCGTACAGTATCATTTTCCGATCTTCTAGATATCTGAGGTTTTATCAACTCCCACGCAATATTTTCTAAAAATTCATTCCTCTTTATTTTATCTAAAGGGTTGTTGTACTTATAAATGCATAATGCATGCCTGTAATATTGATCAAATTATAAAATAATACCATCGGCCAACGTCTTGTATTTCTGGCTACATTTCACCTCTGACATAATTGGTCTACAATATCTACACCACCTTTTGTATGATTGTGGAACGTTACAATATTAGGTTTTCTTTTATCTGCCGTCGACTCATCGATTGTATTATCTGGTGCATTATTGAAATCAATAGGACTGATTTCATTTTTTTGGGACAGTAGGAAACAAGTGTAAGTAATATTTTTTTGTGTGGCAAAAATTCTTTAGGCACTTCTTTCTTATTTTTACGAAGTGTTTCCACGTAAGTAATTTTCTTTTCTTTGAGAAGCTTGTAGGGCAGAGGTACACTTGAAACCCAGTTATCTCCGGTTAGATTTCTATTGGTACCTTGAATTGAATCAACCATTTGCAAAACTATATCCTCTGGCTTATTGCTTTTGTTATAAGAACCATCAGGTTGTGTACCTACATACATCTCAAGGTTCATAGTGTATGCCGACTACTGGAAAGACCTTTATTCCATACTTTGGAGGTTTGCTAGGAATGTACTGGCGAAAAGAACATCGTCCTCGAAATGCTTGTCAATTTCTTTTCGCACTGATCGGTTTCTAACATCGTCAAAGCTTAAACATCTCAGTAAGAAGCGAAACCCTTTCTCACTCATTGTGAGATAACATGATTCGAGTCCATTTCCTCTACTTTTGTCCCAACATTTATGTATATTTTTTCTTGAGCTACGAAGTGACCCGATCAAAAACAGTAGTCCAATAAAAGCTCTAATTTCTATAGAATCTGTCGGTGTAGCGTCCCATGCTCGCTCGAACTTATGTTTGATATATTCAATATAAATATCGGTTGATGTGACAATAGTGTCTATAATATAATATCAAGAAATAATCTAAAATTTCTAAAGACGTTTTATTCTTAGCCTCGTCCTTTGGGCCAGGTGGGTGTATAATCAAATTATGAGCCGTTCTGCTACGTAAATTTGGTGTTTTCTTTGCCCATTGCGTAATACCGTCTTTTCCCATTAAAAAATCGTTGATTTCAGAATTTCCCTAGTCATCACTCTCTAAATTTAGTCACTTACTTCTTGCTCAGACACAGAATCGTGATCACTTTGTTGAATACAATCAATTTCTTCGTCTTCACTCTCATCATTTTTATCATCATCACTGTCTGATTCAGATTCCTCAAACTATTTCATCCAAACATTAGGGTCTCTACTTGCTTCAATTTTGCGTTTTTTTTGTTTTTGCCATCTTTATAAACCTATAGAATAGAAATTATTACAATTGCTGTACAAATAATAAATCTTACCAGTTTAGTCAAGTGGATGACAACCGTCAACCGCTTCAAATAACACTTTATTTACTGCACAACCATTAAAAGCGTTTTCTAAACTTAACACACTGTACTTCGGGAACACGAAAGGCATATTATAGGCCATAGCCCTCGTCATCGCCATCCAATGGTATGGAACAAATATTAATCGCGTCCACAGCTTTATCAATCACACTGCACACATTTACGTGCGTCCGATGTTGCATTGTAACATGACGGACACAGTCGTTCCATCGACGGCGGTCTACCCTCTATTGACATTATACCTGTATCCAATAACGAATCCAAAGGTAGAAATGTGGCAGCTACTTCGCCTTCATTATTCTTCAAGCTGAAGTCGTTGCACTTGTACAGGTTCGGACGTCATCGCGCCGCGCATCTTCAGCCTGGATAGCCTCGTTGAAAGTTTTTTCATCCCAGCTGGTTTGAATAAGATCCTCGGTTGCATTTTGAGAATCGATAACGTCATCTTCAAGGTTGTGTGTTATCATTTAAATTGGCTTCCGCTAGTTTCGAAAGAGCATTTAAAAAATCAATATAATCTTCAACACAAGTGTTGATTCTTTTTTGCGATCCTTCCCCGGAAAATGTACAGTTTTGATTTTATTAATTTCTCCCTCCACTGCAGCGCTCGATGCCCGTATTCTTTCATAACCGAAACGGTTATACACGACACACGACCACGACGGGAATATTCGCATGATATGCAACAATTGCTTTTGAAGCTTCGGAAGATAATATGGGTTGTTCTCACATCCTTCCTCTTCAATGCCGGTTTTTAACTTCTTCATCTGGATTGCTTTCATTCTCACTGGAATCGTTGACAACTGAATGTGCACTCTCGAAACTCATCGTCAGTGCCATGTCATCCTCCAACAGGTCGCACTCCTTCGATTCATTTTCGAGATTATCGAAGATTGTCGACATAGATGATTCAGCAGTGATCAGTTTCGTGAGAAAAAGTGTACTCTGTTGTTTTCCGTTGTGTCCCTTCCAGTATACCGCTGGTTTCTTCCCGACATAATATAAGCAAATGCCTTAGAAAGACACCTGCATTATCCAAATTAGTGCATAGAGTAATCGCAAGATGAAAAAGACCTGTCACGTGATATTTACAATAAATGAAAATTAAAATAGTCGGCTTATTATTCAGCTCAAAGGTGCAATTGCACTTAATCGCATTTATCTTTTTCATCTTGCGATTACTCTACCACTAATTTACCAATGACTCTTAAGTAAAACTCGACGTGTATCGGTGTACAGAAAATTTGCCTACAGTCTTATGAAATGAGAAACGTCAAGGTGCACAGGTGGTGTCGGCAGGGCTTTCAGAAAACTGTTGGCGTAGCCCTCTACAGTTAAATCACAAGTCGCTTTAATTATTCCGGTTAATAAGGCTGGACTGCCATAACCGTTTCTTTGGGAGGCGGGAATCCTGAACGAAACCATTGCAGCAGCCAAAACATAATTGTACCGGCATCGTGGGCTTCGGACAGGATTTCATTCACAGGAAATAGTCCTGCTCGACAATTTATGACACCTATATATAGGGAATATGTGCCCGCCAATCTCATTGTCTTTATAAATTTTATTACACATATTCCCAGTAACGTCGATATAGAGACAGGTAGGTTCTTCCTTCGAATACACCTTACACACATTTTTTTAAAACTTTGTTGCAAAGTAACGATACAAGGGATCATAGCCAATATTTTGGATGTAAGCCCCTGCAGATTCTCTCAACAAATAAAGCGATTTTACTGGATCTTTGTTCCGGTACTCTGCATCCACGGCTGCTTTCTTCGCCATCTTCGAAACGGATGCCATCGGAATTTGTGGCGCCTCAGCATCTCCAGGAGACATTAATTTTTCTACCATTAGTACACGGTACCGGTCCGCTGACATCTTGCATAGCTTTTTCCCAACGTCTTTTCTTCTTGGCTGTGGCAGAAACCTCTTTCCTCATGCTTTCGTCCTAAGTTTTAATTCGCAATTTAAAATCGCTTGTGATTCCATACTTAGGGTTCGGCCAGGCTGGCGAGCGATTTGTCGTGAGCGAAAAATCGTGGACAATGTAGTGGGATACAAGCGACACCCCGTCCATCGCAAAGCGATTAAACATTTAGTTTAAAGAATGGCGCTCTCACGAAAACGTCGAATTGCATTGCTTTTGGAAGATGATCTATTGCCCAATAACTTTCCCCAGAATCAAAAAATACAAAATGGTGTACATCCCGTTAATAGATACAGAAAGGAGTATGGAGAGTTTCATCATTTATGTTGTTATGGCTGTGGTATTTGAATTGCTTGAGTTTGCTGTCCAGTCGTAATTTTTCGAAATTTCTGTAAAACTAGTTGTTGTATGCTGGTTCTCAGTTCCAAGTTTTCCAAAAGTGGCAAACGCTCCATATACGGAAGCAAACTTCTAAAGAACTGTAAATCTGAATTCTCGGGTATCTTTAGAATTGTTAATTTCTTTTTCCAACACTTTTACTTTCTTGTTCTTAAGTATTGGTCATTGAATCTTTGTGTTTCACGTTTCCGAGAAGTGGCAGAGCTACGTGACCCAGTACTACTGCTGAAAGGACGGGATGTTGGTGGTTGAGACTGTGGACGAGATGAAGGCGTTTCCGGCATATTGTCTACTGCGGAACCGGATCTTGCAATCTCCACATCTTCTGCATCACTCTCGTCGTGATAAACGCTGCGACCATAAAATTCGTCATCAATAATTTCATTATTTTCTTCATTTATATTTGCTTGCTCATGTTCACGAATTCTGTCTAAATTGCCCTCAGTTTTTGCTGCAGTCACAAAAGGTTGCAAAAATTGCATGGCGGTGTAATACTTCCATCTACTTGTAACAGTCGTGGTTTTTGATCCAGATCTTAAAATGGGCAATTTCTGATTTCAGCACAGCCCTACTTTGTACTTCTGATATCAACATTTCTTTGAAACACGATGCCATGTTGGCGTAGTGACAGCACGTGTAACGATATAAACTGTTACAGTATAAATTTATTAATGTCATTGTGTGTTGCCTAACATACAGAAAGAATTTTATGACCTTGTTCATTTCATATTTGTTTAAATAATGTATTTTCCAGTTTCCCTTTATCTTTTATCTTTGATCGAGTTTTTCACTTCCTGTAGTCGTCCATCTTTGCAAATGGGGACTTGCGAAAGATTTTTCATGTGAAAGGCATGCGAGTGAAAGTTCACGTCTTATTTTATAATCTTTTCTTTTGAAAAGGATCATAGTGAATATTGCCTAATAATATAACAAATTACTCCTAATTTTGTGGGTAGATGTTAGTGGAAAGAAGAGTTTTCTCGCTTTTGCGGATCCATTGCATGCTTAATAGTTCGCCCAACATCGTAGAGCTATTTCTTATTTCTTGGAGTTTGGGAGGAAGAAGATTTTACGAGCCGTTGTTATCTCTGGTGGTTGCGTCATTGGTTACCTGTCGGTATAACATCACATGGTTACGTTTCAGATACGGCTTATCATCGAGTTCGTCAGATTATGTGTGAAGCTTTCAGCACTCGTAAAAAAACTTAACAACAACCAGTGAGGTACCTATACTTACCAAGGTCAGGAATCTGTGTTGTATTGTCCAGTGGGTGGTTGGGATAGAGATATTTTTATAAAAAGTATATCTGTGTATATCTATCAACAATTATTTGTGTTAAAAAGACTATTTTTTTCCTCATGATATAAAAGTTTATTTGATTATTATTCTTAAAGATAAAACACATGTACCTTTGATTTATTCACATTGTAAATTTGTAACCCCATTTTGTACGTATAAGATTTCCTTGTCAGTCATTGCTTAAGAGTTTCATCCTATAATAATCAAAATCAATCACTATCAGTATCATTCATTATATTATTCGAACCTTTATCGATATCATTAAACGATTGCAATGTTAACGATCATCAGCAAAATATTATAGGTTAGGACGTAGGAGTTGCATTTTTTCATAGTCATTTAGAACTACCACCGTAAACTCGGCCTATTATATTGCATTCTGTAAGGCAACAACAAGAATAACTTAAAATTATTTGCCTTAAACTCTAAAAAAAGGAGGAAAGCACCCCTGTTTAAAGGTTAGACCTAAGGAAGCGCTTCAGGAGTCCCTAACCCTTGCATTAATTTAAAGTTTCATTCTGTCATTAGTTTATTAACAGATTTATATTAATTATTATCCCTCCGTGAACTCTTGTTGAAGTCCATAGTTGAAGTCATCATTCCGTTTTACTTTCATTCCTATCATTTCATTCATTATTAAAGTTAGCAACTACCATAAAATCCTTAAGTTGGAGATTTGTTTTGTTACCGTTATCACTAGAGCCCGGAAAATATGAAAAATGCATATTCTTTGTTTTTAGCATATCTAGTTGTATGTCTTCAAATCTTTACGATTTGCACGATTACGAACCGATTGACACTAATTTTATATTGCATATTTTGCATATTTGTACTTTTCTTGCATTTTTTCGTAAAAATTGGCATTCTTGGCATATTTATGCATCTCGTACTCGTATAATAAATGTATAGCCTAAAAAATCTCATCCAAATAATAAAGGAATACGAACCGCGTCAGTATAAATATGATTGTTCGTAGAAATGCGTCAAAAAATGTAAAAGTGATGTTTTGGAATGTGTTGAATAGGATTAAAATTTAAAAGTAAATACACGAAAAGCCCAAAGAATGAATTCATAATTCTGAAGTCTTGTCAACGTCAGCTTAAGTAACAAAACAAGAAACAGTAAGACCAAACAAGTACCCATTTAAATAAATAAATTGCAGTTATTTTGTACCTATTTTGTGTTGAAATTCAATGCTTTTGACCATTTTTTCAAGGAAATTAGTTAGCTAATTATTGTTTTTATGGATACTAGATGTAGATACTACCTGAAAATATTTGCAAACAAGGCGAAGGGTTTTACGTAGGTACCTATCTATTTTTATCCTTTTATCTTTAGCTAAAGTACCTACCTAGATTAAGAATTGTTGTTTAAAATTTATTTTAACCCTAAGCTTCAAGTTGTCGTAAATTAAATTAAATTAAAAGTATTGTTAAAAGTATTGCGATATTTTTTAAGTATAGACTATCGGTAACGCAATAGTTTGTACAAGTATCGAGTATCGTCATAAATATTATTGGATTGTACATCTTTTAATTTTTTCTCTTTCCAGTAAGCATATTTTGCATATATTTCGGCATATTTTCGCTAAAAACATTGCATATATATGCGCATATTTTTAAAAATTTCTTTGCATATTTTCCGGGCTCTAGTTATCACTTTTGTTGATTTAATTTATATTTATGAATATAAAATCTTTAGTTTGGGGTTAATGATTGATTTATTTTGTTGCCCTTGTGCTTGTTTTGATTAGTTATTCTAAAAGAAATTTATTGTAAAGATATCTTCTTTAATACTGTCCATGGAAAAAAAATCATGACAAACGAAATTAACTGAAATCGCCAGAAGTGTCGCTTACAAATCAAACAAAGTTGAATTAAGAGCGACGCGCTTACTCGCTAAGCGATATATCGATCATGTTTTGTGTAGTATGGCCGCTTCCATTTGTTTTAACTTGTTTGAATTTATTTTTTGTCGCTCTGTCGTCCACGATTTTTCGCTCACGACAAATCGCTCGCCAGCCTGGCCGAACTCTTAGATTGTACCTCCACACTTGCACGTTCCTAAACAGTGGACAAACGATATTTTAATTGAAACTATTAATTTTGACTAAAACCCCTAAGTATTATTTTACAAAAATGTACCATTGATTGTTCCAAATGTCATCTCATTGTTCAATTAAATTCATGTAAAATTTGAATTTAAGAGCATCCAATCTCCTCTCATCTAAAGAAATATTAGTAGCATCCGTGCAATCATTTGCTACTTCCGATTCACTTTCTGTGTTATGTATCCTGTGAATAAATTAATGGCAATTTTAAAATATACGATTGGTTAAATACACTAACAAGACCTTATGACCATGTCATGTCAGAGCAGGATGTGTCAGTTGTTTGGAAGAATGCAAGGAGGGCGACATTGACACAAGAACATATTGCGAAACAGTGGTTGTACACAGAAATATGCAACTGAGTTCATCTTTGCCTTTAAGAAATCAGATAATGATACATGTGATCATTGTGACCACTACATACTACGGGTTCAACACTCCCGTTTCTATATAAACTACATTGCAACAAGTTTATGAGAAAGACCTTAAAGATGGTTTCACTTACCCTTATAGGTAGCAAATTAAAAATCTCACTATAAGAATGAGTATTTTGTATTTTCGACCAAATGTTTAAATCAAATTTGTTCCAAATAAAATAAAAATTTCATTTTATTTTTAAAACATCTTCCCTGAAAGTCTTCTACTTCCACTTTACAATACTGGCAAAGAATTTAAAAAAGGTAATGGCTTTTAAGATTAGTACACCTCTTTATTACAGTAACAAGCCTTATACAGCTGTCTCTCTAACGAGCTTATTTCATAGAAAAAATTCAAACGCGATACTCGTGGATTTTTTTATTGAATTTACTTTATTAGCTTTGTGAAACCCTTGTTAAACCAACGAAGCAACTTTAAAACGAGGAAACCGCTGTTATTTACGCATTTTCGTAATAGGATTATTCATAAAAAGTCAGATTTATATTACAACGAAAAACTAACAGTATCATCAGTCTCTTTTCGCTTTAGTATCTAAACTTTGGAAGGTTACGAAAAAAAACCTTTCCAATTTTCTATGTGACAGTTTTTCCTTTTCTTTGCTTCTACCACATTCATCTGCATTGACGTATGACATTCAGCTGTAATTAAGGTTATTATTACAGTTTGTCGGCGACTGCCATTTAACGACGTTATTGCTAAAGCGCTTCATTCCTACAATTTTCAGGAAGGCAATTTAAAAAAGATTAACGCAGTTTGTGCTAACCGTGTATATATTTTAGGTAGGGCAATATTGTATTCTCTAACGAAAAATAGTGATATCTGGAAAATTCGTTAAATACTTCAGTTTAACAAACGCTAATCAAAATTATAAAATTTTCAATATACTATATTGACATACGAAGGTCACTGGGATTTACTATGTTGAAAGGTAAACAATGCTTTATTATGTATTACAAAGCCATGAAAAACAGTATTCTTTTATATTTCCAAGGAATTTCAATGATATATAGGTTTCTTTTTGCTTTTCCTTTATGAAAAGCTCAAAGCAATTCCACTTGACGGTAGTCTGTTCCAATATACAGTGTTCATTAAAGACGAAACCCTCATTAAGATATTAAAAATACACGTTCACCTACATTTAAGGATAGATAAATAGAATATGAATATGGAGCTTTGGACCTCTACAATACTTAGGTATTAATTGATATATATTTGTATCTTAGCAAGCAAAGAATAGTAAAATCACGAAAGCCTATCCGTTTTCTTCGGAAATCGCTCTCTGTATAAACGTTCGGCAGCACGGGCGTTATCATTACAAGCGCCTAAAACTTTTATCATATCGACGTATTCTCTGTTAGTATACCTTTCCATTATTAATTTAAAAGCTTTTCCAGCTTTCAATACTTTATAAATGATATTTAGTCAAGTAAACGTCAAAGTAAAACAAAATAACGACAAGTAAATGCATTGCAATTTGATTTAAAATTTAATTCTTTATTTCAATTTTACCAGAAAACCGTTAGGCTTTGGGGATTTTACTATTCTTTATTTTTATCTTATTGTTAGTTGTAGAATACATATCCGAGGACTGGGGAGTGAATATTGAATCACCCTGTATAACCAATCGGAATTGTTGCCAGATCTCAACTTTGAATATAATAATTTGGCCTTAACCCTTCAAAGCCTATATAATTGCCACATCGCGACCCTAGAACCATAAGGTTTCAAGTGCAATTTATAAAATTTTACAGTACGGCATATTTAAGTTTAAATAGGCTTAAAAAATTAAACCGTTCGCGATAAGCTCAATATTTAACCAGAAGTTACTAGTTTATATATTTTTATAGGCATCTGTAGAAGCATTGCATAATTATTTTACAGATTATTCTTTGTTTAAAAAAAAATTATGTGTGTACTTGGAACCTGACGGTTCTGTAAGAAACATCATAGCTTTTTTCTGTGGAAAATAAAGAAACATCGGTTAGCTTCTTACATTTTTATGTGAAAAAATAAGTAGGTAACACTTAAATACAAACATTTGAAATTTATAGGAACAAAATAAGAAAAGAGAAAAATATAAAATTAGCTATTATATTGTTGAATTGTTTTTCTTATACTCTTCTAAGAGAGCTTTCATATAGGTCTTATCAAGCTGTGGCATCCATTTATAAGAAAACTCGATGTGAAGTAGCTTGTCATTTGGAATGACAATGGCAGTTCACGATGTCGATACCCGTATGTTTGCAATACATTTTGGATTAACATTGGCTTGGGCGAATACAGTTTGGTCATGATCGAGTTTGTAAAAAACTTTGAATGGTTCCGGTTTTTCAAATCGTAGCTGCCTGACCTTTGTGTAGGATACCTTTTGGTACGACATCGTCTTGGCGATGTTGTGAAAATCTAAGAAATTATTTTTTCTCATTTGAATTATTTTAAATGGTTGTCTTCTGTCCACTTTGAGAAGTATTCGAACTAGTGACAATGGAGACCATATTTCGAATTGCTGTAGAGATTTCTCTATCCGTGAATGTATGTTGTCTACTTCTTGAATGCACGAATGACCTGTGATAGAGTACTTCATAGTAATATGAGTTGATATTCGGGTTTTCATACAAAAATTTTGAAATCATTGTTGATATTACTGAATTGCGGTTCTACAACTATGACTCCATGTGATAATATTTTTTATATTAGGATTAAAAGTGATAACGGTCTGAAGAATCTGAAACAAGGCACTGGCAATATCATTACCAGATCTGCCACATACTGTCTCTGGCCAAATACAACAAATCTTATGTTTACTGAGAGATTCATAGGCTGTAAGGTTGTAGACATTCAGTTTTTTTTTGTAGAAGAGCTTGCCAATCTCACAATTTGGTAAATTAATGACATTTTCTAAATCAAAACAAATAACCACAGTCTCCGTGTCATTTAAAATTTTGTCAGCATCACGTTCTAGACGCATGTTTACTTTTTGTTGTAGATGATTATTATAATCTTCTACTTGTTGTTGAAGAAGACGTCCTTCTCTCTTGGCTAAATGGTAGTCTTCACAAACATCGCGCATGTCTTTTTTGGGTGTAAAAAACCAATGTTGAATTCAAAATTGAATATGTGCCTGTATAAGTGTAGTTTGACCGGAGCCCAACCCTCATTTTGGCAAACTTCAATGTACAAGTCATACATTTTTTGTAAATTTAAACTGGGAGTCAAATACTTACGCTGAAAGTCTGCCCTGCAATAGTGAGACTCCACAGCTGGAAAGGACTCAATATGTCGACGTACGTGGTTTTTGTGTTCATCAGTAATTTTACTCTTGGTACGCTTTCCACGTTCACATGATTTTGGAGTCCCGTGACTACTTTTGTTTCGGTGCACATTGTATACAGGTTTCTGGCTAATGCACAATGTGTTTAAGACGGTTTTCTTACATACACGTAGCTTTTCTCCATTCTTAGTTAAAAAGCACTCGAAGGAAAATGATCTATATGCAGAATTTTTTGCTTTTTTGCGTTTAATGGAGACTCGAACTGTGTGGTTGAGAATAAAATGATATTTTTCATTTTGTGACAGAGAGTAATAAGCATTTTTACAATGTAGATATTCTTTCATTCAATTTGAAATTTAATTTGCATTTGAAACGACACGTTGTTGGGCAATCACCCTCAACTCTCACGATCTTGGCTGGAACCCTTGATTTTGTCTTGTCACTTATGTACTCCTTACCATTCTGAAAATTAGTCTTCCGCACATTTTTCTTCCATGTAGCTAGATTTCTGCTTCGAATTCGTGTTCTCTTACTTTGTTCTTTGATGGGAGTTTTTCCAGTCTCACTCTCAGATGTACTACCACTCGTGTCATCACAACCAACTAAACTAACCTTAGTATCAAGTTAAGTACATAATTTTCTGTTTCTTTCACGTCAACAAGGCGGCCCGGCGGGGAAAGAGGTATAAGTACAAAATTAAGGTTTTGAGATAATGAGCATTTAAGTTTAGATATTATGCATTCCGATACCAACTGTCTTAAGTAAAAATTATTGCAGTTTCAGTTTTTGTGCTTTTGACTTCTTTTTCTTTAATGCTGTTAAAATAGTCAAAAGTGCTTACTAAGCAAAAAAAATACTACTTACACCTTTTTACACTTTTACTTTATTAAAAAAAAAAACATGTATCCTTTTTCTCTAAATAATACGCAGTAAAAATTCCTTAATATCTCAAAACTTATAATAAAAACAAAACAATATTATACATAGGTAGGTACATACCTTATGTATGTCAAAATTATTATTCGTCTTCACTATCAGCAATAGTGTCTACTATGTCGTTTTTTGTAGGAAGACTACGATAAAACTCGTGAAAATTTTTGTCAATGTAGGTTAATAAGTCCAACAAGTTATTCTTTGTTTCCTCACTTATAGGCACAGAGGTTTTATATGAAAGTGGTATAGTAAATTCTTGCGGTAGACGAGTCTTGCGTAAATAATTTATTTTCTTGAAGGGTTCATTTGCACTTAAGCTAGTTTTATATTCAACAACCCCAATAATTTCTTGAGAGTATCTCAACCATTTTATGTCTTTCCAAATAATTTTTTCTCCATCCTCATTAAATTTTTTTTGTAAAAAGTATTGTTTAAACTTACCTTGATCGCTTTCGTCATTGTTAGTTGCATTTTGCATTATTAACCGAGTTCTTTTAGAAAACATCTTTATAGATAACACATAACACGAACACAAAACAGAAATAATGCCGACTCCGAACTGCTAAGTACACTAAAAATGGCGCGAATGCTTTGGGAAAAGGGGTATAAAAACATTTATAATATTCAGCATGATTAGGAACCTTTTGGGAACAAAGGTTTAAATAAACTTATACCACCGTCCACACTACTTTTGTAAAAAAGGGATTTGTGCAAACTGGTATAAGTGTACTTGTAACATATTTTATGTTAAATGTGAACATCTGTGTATTGTGTAAAACAAAATAGGTCCACTTATATCACTCTTCCCATTTTAGAAAACTTAAAGATCGTCGAGAATATTGATATATGCAAACATATACCAGTCTTCCTATTACTCTTGTGGAAAAACAGTAGATATACCGTTTAGCTCATTCAAGTAATAGTATATTACAGTACAAGTGAAGAAACTAAGAATTTCGCTCACGCATATGCCGTTTCGCAAACGAGGCGTTAGCCGAGTTTGCGAATGCATAAAGTGAGCGAAATAGTTTCTTCACGTGTGCTGTATAGCGTTTTGTTCAATCCTGCTACTAGAATTTCAAAAACCTGCCTTTTAAATTTCGCAATTTTGACAATTTTATCTGTCAACACGTTATTCCAGTGGGCGAAATTTTTTTTCACCCACAAGTGAGTGAAATAATATTTTCGCCCACCCGTTGCTATGAGTGAGGAAAACAAACGCTTTCGCGTTCCGTATCCAAGTAAGAAACTACAAGTTTCCGTGGTAGGATTGAACAAATAAATATTATGCAGCTGTGATACTTATATCTCTATTCCCAAATGTAGATTAGGTGTTCACAGTCCTGAATTTGCACTTAACTCATTTTTTATAATTTTGTACTTATACCTCTTTCCCCGCCGGGCCGCCATATTATTCTACACAGAAGGAAAAAAGCAAGGTTAGAATTTCATATTAGTAAATAAATTGTGAGTTTTTACCTTTTTTTCACTTTATTTAGGGCAGGATCATTTTCTGGAGTATATTCTGAACCGGAACTGTAATAGTCTGAGAATTCCCCACTATTTAACATTGTTTTACACGCTAATATACACGATATCGACTAAAGTGTTACTTAGAACCGTATGACTGAGTTAAAATTTGACAAATGTTACTTGAAACTCTACGGAACTCAGAGTCAGTAGATTAACAGAGTACCGCAACCTCCGCCATGTTTAGTTAGTCCTTTCCGCGCTTCACTCCCTACATGCTCAGTAAAGTAGATGATGTCTTGACTAAATTTTTCGGAATATAATAAAACAAATACACTTAACGGCACAACAACACGGCATTTTATTAAAAATTACGCACTTCGTAAGTCTATCTTATGTATATGGACTAAACATGGCCGCCAGGGCGGCATTTGTCGCGTCAAAGGCTTGCGATATTCTGTTAATCTACTGACTCTGACGGAACTGTGGTTTTGGCGCCCTCTAATAGAATTTTATTCACTTTTCAGTATTTAACCCATGTAGAATGAGTTACAGATTACGTTTCTTCAGAAAAATAATTTCTGTACAAAATGTTACTTAGAACCTTATGGTTCTAGGGTCGCGATATGCCAACGGGAACACTACTTCACTTTCATATACGCAAAATCTAAATACTTGTGGATTGTGTGTTGCCAAAGAGATAAAACCCTGGCTGGAGACTGCTACCAATGAATAGGTAGCACTGCAGTATTAGTTAAATACGTTTGGTAGGCGTACAAGGTTTGTGTTTACCAGATTATTTTTTTGATTAAAAAATGGACATCAGATGGGAGTAAGTAATGTATTATTTTTGGAATCGTAGTTGCATACGAATATTGCGAAGTTTTTTACATTACCTAACATGTTATTTGTTTACTTACTTTGATACATTTTATGTAGGTTACATTCTGCCGTATGGCAACGTTAGGCTTTTAGGTAGTATGTACTCTCAAACCATTTTAATTTCATGCCCGGCTTTCATCTGAAACAACCTTTAGGGTAACATCAGATGAGAAAATGGGAGATGTTGAAGTACGAGAAATATATATTTCTCCACATGAAGTTGCCAAACTTATTGACGAAGACTTCGGGGAAGAAGACGAGGAATGTTTTGGAGACAACTTTAATAGAAACCAATTACTAGCCCCAGCGGAAGTTGTCTTGGAAAATAATAACCGAACGTTTGGAGTTCCTTTACATCATATAGAAAATGTCAAACAGCCCTTATCTATAAAAGGAAAGCTCAAATTGTCACTATGTCACTTCTTTCTTTGGGGATACCTAAAGACGAATGTGTCTGCAAAAGATCCACCCTGCACAATCACAGCTCTCAAACAACGGATTCGTGACAACATTGCAGCAATACCTGTCGATATGCTGCGCAGAGTTATGCAAAACTTTCAGGCACGACTCCAAGAATGCATAAATTGTAACGGAGGACATTTGGCGGATGTCAAAATCCAGACAAGTATATAAGGGTAGTTTCAAGACGTATTTTAAGAGTTTTTTTTGAGTTATATTATTAATTAGTGGCCAATTATGAACGTTTTTAGTATTGGGAACAACTTGTATAGGCACAAGGTTAGAGTTCAACAAACAATTAGATTAGTGTACGAATAGGTGTAGACCGAGAGAGAAGAACACGAATAAGAAAGAACATGGACACGACACGACACAAAATGCATAGATTATACTTGTAAACTGTCTGTAATTGTTATTGTACGTCATATGTAAAGATGATGGGACTTAATAGCACAAATAAACGAAATAAACGTCAGGAGTCATACCACAGATAGCGGAAGAATTCCCGGTCATTAGCTACTGCTATCCGGGAATGGCAAGTGACTAAAACATGAATAAGCTCTTCGACGCCATAAAGACCGGCGCAGAAGAGCCAAACACTAGGAAGGGAGCAGGGCGTTGTAATGTACGTCAGGGCGCTGACTACCAAGGAGGATATTCTAAACGCGGTGCAAAGCAAGGTCTCTCTAACAGATAAGCCGTATAAGATAAGCGACATTCGCCCAACTAGGGACGATACGTGCGCAGCGACCCTGTACGCAGAAGATGCGCAAACTATTCTCGCGCAAGGGCTATCTCAGAGTGGGCCTTGTAAACGGCACCGTAGAACGGAGACTGGAAAAGTGCCACAAGTGTTGGAGATATGGCAACAAAGGGATAAACTGCGATGGTCCAGACAGGTCTAGGTACCGCAGATGTGGGAAGGACGGGCACCTCGTAAAAGACTGCACCGACGAGGAGGGGCAGACGAAATGCACCGAGCGGGATCTGGGAGGTGTGCCGCCTTCCAAGAAGCCCTGGGCCGGGTAAGAAAGGAGAAACGGGGGAAACGCGGAATGTACCGGGCGAGGTTGGCTAGCGTATTATACTAATCAACCTGCACTGCAGTCACATGGCAGGAAAGGACACATGCTAAAGTTCATTTAAAAACCAGGTTTGGCAAACCTGGCAGAAATCTCATTGGTCAACAGTGAGGAAAAGTTACACAACTAAAATCTGTCAAATAGTTGTCAGCTGTGAGAATTTAATTTTTTAAACCCTCAAAGCATTTTTTTTGTTTGGTAGTTTTTTACATTATTAATCTCAACTTTAAATCCGCTAATTAGTATAAATAGGTCCTTTTCAGAGCCAAATTGTTCTTTTTAGAACTTTATATCGTGTTTGTTACCATCATGGATACACCATGTTGTAGTTCCAAGATAAAATCACCTCCAAGAAGAAGGAAGTTATTGAATTTAGGCCACTTGAGTCTTTCTGAGAAACAAACCATCATTAATTTGTATAAACAAATAGTGATTGATAAACCAAAAATAAAAATGGTCGATGTTGTTACAAACATTTGCGAAGCAAAAGGTAAAAAATATAGCTATATTTTAACAATCCTATAGATGCTAATCAATAATTGTTTTTTTAGGCGTAGCTAAATCCACTGTTACAGAGTAGTGCGAGAGTATAAAAACACTGGAATGACATTTAGGGCGAAAAATATTGGTGGAAGACCATCTATTTTAAAAAGCTATGATGAGAGGGTGAAAAATGCTGTTCGAAGACTTATTCATAAATTTTTCTTCAAAAACGAATTGCCGACATTAGATAAAATTTTAATATCATTAAAACAACGTTCAGATTTACCTAAAATGTCTCGCTCCACACTATACAGTTTTATGAAACAAATTAATTTCAAGTAGGTTTCAAACTTTAAAAATAATTATTTTTATAATACATAATATCTAATTTTGTAGATTTTTGAAGAGGTCTCGTAAAAGTATTCTTATAGAACGTGATGATATTATAATATGGAGACGATCTTTTTTACGACCCATCAGCAATTTTAGAAATGACAGAAGGCCAATCTTTTACTTAGATAAAACTTAGCTTAATGAAGGTCACACAAAAGGAAAAGTATGGGTTGATCTAAGTATTCAAACTAAACGACAAGCTTTCAATGAAGGCCTCAAAAATCCTTCAGGGAAAGGACAACGGCTTATAATCTTGCATGCTGGGTCCGAGTAAGGTTTTGTAAATGATGCTCTACTTATGTTTGAAGGCAAAAAAAGTGGAGATTATCACGAAGAAATGAATTCTGAAGTAGGTATTTGAAAAATGGTTTGCTGATTTAAAAAAAAAAAACTTCCTACTGGTGCTGTTATTGTTCTAGATAATGCACCATACCATACCCGAAAAGTAAAAAAAAAAAAAAAGTTGGTCGTCAAAAAAAATTGAAATGCAGGATTGGTTACGATCAAAGGATATTCCATTTGAGGAAAATATGGTTAGATCTGAACTGCTACATTTAATACGGCAGCATAAAAATAAATTTGATTTATTTGCTGTTGACGAAATGGCAAAAAAAGAAGACAAAGTTGTGTTGAGGTTGCCACCATATCATTGTGAGTTAAATCCGATAGAGATGGTATGGGCACAAGTGAAGGGAGAAGTGGCAGTAAAAAACACAACTTTTAAATTAAACGACGTTAAAAATCTTTTGATTAATGCAATAAAGAATGTTACAGACGAAGACTGGAAGAATTATATTGATCATGTACTAAAAATAGAAGAAAAGATGTCATCTTTAAATGTGATAGTAGATCAAATGATTGAACCACTGATTATTAATATAAACACGGGAAACTCCGATGAAAGTGATAGTGCGGATTCCGATTAGCTTAATATTCTTCTTATCAAGGTTTTTGGTCATTATCAAGGTTTCCTGTCGTCATAAAGGTTTTTTATGGCTTTCCCTTGATACTCGTCGAATGGGCGACCCATAAGTGAGTTGATAGCTCCCCAGAAACGCTCCATAATGTGAAAACTTACATATTTAGTGAAATATTAGTCTCTTCCTTCATGTAAATTATAATGTTTTAAATAAAGATTAGTGGTTATTTCTTTAGGCATACAGATGAGTCCTGAGGGGGACGCTGCGTAGCTCAGTGATATTTGGGGGGTCAACGAACGTGACTGTGATAGATACTGTGACATTTTTAAGCGTTAGTGATCGTCTATTTGTTACAAACAAAATGGCAAATACGAAAAATGAAAAAGTAAGGAAGAAGGAAACCGCGAAAACAATGGAAGCAAAAGTTTGCAAATTCCTACAGATTAATCTGAACAGAAGCCCACGACCTAGCGCACGCCTGTGGCATGCTTTGTTTAAATAATATTTTTTCGACAACCATCTAACTTAACGAAAAATAATGGAATGCGCACAAAACAACCAACTATTATGAAGTGATATGTCGGTACCAGAAGTCGCACACATTATTTCAACGATATATCAAAGATACAGACATTTTGAAGATTTTATTTTGAAACAGCTTAAAAATCATTAACTTATTAAAACATTTTGAATGGAACAAGTGTCAAAGTAGAGAATAGAATAATACGAGTCGTCAGGTGTTCGGTGCATTATTCAAATTAAAGAAACTTATCAGAAATTAAAATAGAACGAATAACCGTAGGTGTGTATCACTAAAAATACTGATTTTTATCATAATTCTAATTCAAATTTTTATTTAGTCACATCAATTACAAAGTGTAATGAATAATTAGATAAATGGTTTACAATGCACAATTGCACATTTTAACAAAATTATCGCAAAGTATACGGTTCAATTTTACTACATTTAAAAATTCATTCACAATGGCAGAATAATATTCAATTTCGATACAATACAAAAGGGTTGGTCAACAAAGCTTATCTGACACTCATTTAACCTTTGTACTGTAGAAAATGTAGAGCTTTCCCGAGATTTTACCGTTTTCAGCGAATTGAGTGATATTTACCCCTAAAAGGTTCCACTTTATTATCTCAATTGACAGATCTCAATTTTGTCTAAAAATTTATTACAATTCAATATTGTATTGCACGAAAAGTTAGTTTATTACGCCATTTTATTTACATTGTGTTTCCAATCTGATGCTGATAGTGCCTCCAAATTACATAAATTTAGCTTGCAATTCACAGATCGTGGGTGGTCTCTGCTCTTATTATTTGCAGTGTTAAGTGTAGTATGCTTATTCATTTGTTTTTATTTAAAAAAGGGCAAAATTCTCAATGAAGTAAAGGTAAAATAAATTAGTTTATCTGAGAGCATTTTGATCGGCTGTAATGTGATTTTAAATCACTCACTATGGTTTTCGTTATCTTGGAACAAACAGTTGCATAACATTTTGAGATTAATAACGTAAGAGGGTGGATCCAGAAATAAGGTTCCCATCAATTTACAAATAGACAGCACTGTTTATTCTTATAGAAATTTACATCGTTGGAAACAAGAGTTTGCTCTATTTCTCTACATAACTCAAGTTCCTTTAACTTGGGGAACAACTGATAATCACTAGGCGCGAGGTCTGGACAGTAACGTGGGTGGGCAATGACCGCCCACCGAAAGCGCGCAAAAGTTCCTGGATTTGAGGTCGTTCGTTGTCATGAAGCAGCGTTAGACCGGCTATCAGTCGTCCTCGCCGGCGGTTCTGGATACCTCACCTTTTTCTTAGTGTTGCACAATAACTGCCTGGGTTGATTGTTGTATGAAATCGATCAGCAGTACCCCCTTTCGATCCCAAAAAACACTGGCCATGACTTTACCAGCAGAAGGAGTTTGTTTCAACTTCTTTGCGACTGATGAACCTGAGTGACGCCACTGTTTGCATTTTTGTTTCGTTTCAGGAGTGAAATAAAACACCCACGTTTCGTCTCCCGTAATAATAGAGTCCAACAATCCTTTTTTATCTTCTTCGCACTTTTGCAGAAACTGGCGAGCACAGTCAAAGCGGTACCCATCGAACACAACACTTGTGATTCTCAATTTTCAGTCAAAGCTGTTTCCACTGTTCTTTGGAACATTATTTCTTGATTGACCCTCGTATATAACATTTTTCTTAATTTTTATTGAAGTAGTGCATAAGTATACTTAGCCACGGTTAACGTTTTGGGTACCTAAGACGCATTTTTAAAAGTTAACTTTGGTGTTAAGTAGGGCATTTGATCTTCTCGATTATGAGTTACTCCTGGACAAAATTCAGCTACTTGGTCTGCGAGGAAAAATACGTGCATGGATTACATCATACTTGACGGGGCGTACCCAAGTTGTGGAGATTAACGGTTTTTTATATGATCCTCTAAAAATAGATATTGGGGTTCCACAAGGCTCTGTCTTGGGGCCTTTTTTGTGTCTATTTTTACTCCTCATAAATGATGTAATCTCAAATTTGTGTTCTCAAGATAATGGAGATTCTATTTTAAATAAGAATGGAAGGCTGGCATCAACGGCAAAAACATATGTTTGAATAGAGGTTTATTAAACGTTTTAAATGAGGTATGACTTGATACCTAGTCATTTGAAAAAATTTAAGGGATATCTCCAGTAGGGAGGGGGTGAATCTAACGTTTATGACTAGCACCAAAAAGTGTACCCCTCAAGTTACAAGTTGACGTGTTTCGACGTTTCTTTCTAACACGGCGTATTTCTGAAATATTAAGGGCGGGTCCATTTCAAATCAACGCAATGTATAAATAAAAGCTTAATTATCACGCAAATGACAAATCTTTAATAGAAAAGTGGTGTAACTTTGAAAACCCAACATTTTTTGGCCAATTCAGCATCCAGACAAGAATAATTAATTCTGTAAATCGTGATTTTTATTTACAGCGCACGAATGATAAATAAAGCTTATTTGCCGTGACTAAATTGTTCAGGTTCGCTCCAACCGAAATTCGTCCTTATATTTATTTTCCATGAAATGGTTCGTCTTATCACTTGGGGTATATTGAGTGCAAATGCATTATTTTACATATTATCCTACAGTAACCAGTGCTTTCTAAACATTTTTCAGTAACTTACTCCTCTAATGTTAAGAAAGTATCGATAGGTTCTTAAACTAAATGTCAATCGATCGACAAAGTACCTACATTTCATTAATTCTTAACTTTTAACTTACTCTTCTCACAATTTGTGTTCTACATACAATAATTGCGATTCCTAGATTAAAATTTCCTAACATATCTGAAGTACAATGTTGGTAGTTCAATAAATAGGTACTGAAAATTTTCCACATCTGTAAAACTTTAATGAAAAGCTGGTTATGCAGGGTAATGCACAATTTTGTTAGAATATATCTAAATATGACGCCGTCTAAGATTTTATTTTGAAACAAAAAACTGTATACGTATACAAAAGTTTTAGCTAACTTTTCTTGGAAAAGTTATTATTTCAGCACAAATACTTTTTACTTTTTATTCACTTTACGGTACGAATGTTCACAATACGCGTCAGAAACAGATAATCTATTCTTCGTTGGCGTTCATATTTTCAAAGCAAAGATCTAAATCTTAAATGCATTCTGAAGACTTAATTTGAAAGGAGACATTTCCTATTTTATTACTTAATTAGCCGGTGCAATACGGAAAAACGGTGCAATACGGAAAAAGTTGTTACACAAACTTACCCTAATATTATAAAACGTAAAATAACGAAAACAACCCCTCTTTGCATTATTGCATAGAAATAAAGTTTGATTTAATATTCATTCTGGAATGAAAATGAAGACATTTTATGTAGCATTTAACTTGTAAGATTAATATTTTAGTTCGCTTATGTGTAAAACTCAGGTTTCTTTCAAATAAGGCGGTCCTGTTTTTTTTATTTTCGTACGCAAATGGAAAGTGGTTGACGACAACAGATAAATTTACGACTAATACTTTTTGCTCCTTTAATGACTCCAAGTTCCACAAAAACTCGTAAAGGGTGATGAAAAGTTTCCCAATTTTACGATTTTAGTATTGAAAGTCAAACAAAAACAATTTGCTTGACAGAAAACCAAGATAAATATAGCATAAATTTAATTCGCTACATCATAAGAAGGGGGTACATTAAAAATCGATATCTGAAAGATCGTGAGGAGTTACTATATATACAGGGTGTTTCAGACCACCCGTACCGCCCAAATATCTCGCGAAATACAAAACGCATTGAAAAAAGAAAAAATACGTCTAAAAATTTTTTTAAGATTCTATTGTTTGATAGTAATAGGATGTCCCCATTCCCACCCCCGCGGGGAGGAGAGGGGGGTAACTTCGTAATCATAAATAGCACCCCCCAATTTATTATGCAGATTTGTATTCTGCGTGAACAAATAAGAACTTTTTGTTTGAAACATTTTTTGAAGTTCGTGACAGATGGCGCTATGATCGCCGAAAGAAGTTTTTCCGATTACCTATGCTAATTTGATGGTAGTTTTGTTAAGTGACAATCAAAAATATTAATGCTTTGTAAAAGGGAAGAGGGGGGAGCTTTATTTAACCCCCCCCCCTCTCCCACACCGCCACTTCACCTCTAATTTTAGATTTAAACGTATCTCGAATGTCAATGTGCTCTTTACTCGTGAAATCAAAGTATTTCAATTTTTTTTTCTATTTTCCATCAAAGACAAAAAAAATTTACAAAATTTGACTTTTTCAATCGTGGTATTGAACAGTTGTTTAAATCTAAAATGGTTACGTTTTCCCATCCTAGGTTATGGGGTAGGGGTAAAGTGGCGGTGTGGGGAAGGGGGAGGGGGTTAATAAAACCTCCCCCTCTTCCCTTTTACAAAGCATTAACATTTTTGATTGTCACTTAACAAAATTGCCATCAAATTAGCATAGGGAATCGGAAAAACTTCTTTCGGCGATCATAGCGCCATCTGTCACGAACTTCAAAAAATGTTTCAAACAAAAAGTTCCTATTTGTTCGCGCAGAATACAAATCTGCATAATAAATTGGGGGGTGCTATTTATGATTACGAAGTTACCCCCCTCTCCACCCCCCGGAGGTGGGAATGGGGACATACTATTACTATCAAACAATGGAATCATAAAAAAATTTTTAGACGTATTTTTTCCTTTTTCAATCCGTTTTGTATTTCGCGAGATATTTGGGCGGTACGGGTGGTCTGAAACACCCTGTATGTACTGTATGCAAACATTTTTGCTATTAATATAGTTTACAATTACGATTTGATATCAATAAATTTGTGTTACGTAATGATGATGTTTAATGAAAGAAAAGTGAACAGTTTACCTTTCTCGATTCTCTTTTTTTATTTTTAGGACATTTTAAATACAGTTAATTGAAATGTATCCCTATACAAGGCATTGTGGGCTTTTATAGTTGTTTGTAAACGAACAGAGACAATTTGTTAGAAATGTTTACTGTCTCCTTGGTAAATATACATTCGAGCTCGTTAACTCGGCAATAAATAATGTTTTACAGCCTTACACAAATTGTTTTTTTTAACATTTGTATACATCCCTTGTAATAATACTTTACTCATACAAGCGGAACAGTTTAATCTTATGGATTAACAATATTGATAAATTTTAATTCTCTTGTTCTACATCCCTGTAGTTATGAGAATAGAATATGTAATACTGTTGATCAACTATACATACAATATAATTACTAACAAAACGAGATGAAAAATTCCGCTTTTAATGATTTCCTACGCGAAGTTTAAAATAGTAGGTAATAGACTAGTCGAGAACTGTAATATTTTAAGACGTAACTGCTACGATGTTTTGTGCAACATCTTTGTGACCGCCTTAATTAATATTTATTCTTATAATGCTTTTATTGTTGATTTTTGGCATGTAATACCTGTTGACGAGCTAACACAAAGGAAAAATAAATATTTGGTCTAAATGTAACAAGCTGTTCATCTATTGTTCAATTTGGCCCTGTAATAACAAAGTTCACAGAATACTTGTGAGCCTTATTTCTTCGATCTTCACACGAATTTATATCGTCGAATCGTAAGCTTCGCCATAAAGAATCTAGAGGATCTATTGTGGGACATGCGCAATAAATTGTATCAATACTAGTACCATCCGTTTTCCAAAGATCATTTGAATTTTGTTACGTAAGCCAAGTAGATAAAGCATACCTAATCTTATTAGTTATTAGGTGTTAAATAGTGTACAAATTATGAAGATTGGGAAAAAATCCTGATTCACTAGAACACAACAGTCGGACAGGTTTTATACTTGCACCGAAAAACACAAACGCAATAAAAATCGTAGTTTAGTGCGCTGTACAACAGCATACATACATATATGTACTATGAACTAAGGTAGGTACCTCCCATAGAACATGACCACACCATCTTTCCAATAATGCGCGCCAGAGCACCTTTAATACAGTTGTTTTATTTCGTTTTCTTAATTCTCGTTTTGAATTTTTAACCATCATGAGTACAAAAAAAAATAGATCGCTTTAAACTGCGTAAAATGTGTAAAGTGTCTAAAACGGCGACGTCGATTTTTTTGTCAAAAATAATACTTCACTTGTAAAAACCAATAACGTATTACTATATCCACATAAGTATACTACTGCTGTTTAATTAGAACCCATAAAACAGAAGCTTACACTTAGAAAGTACACCTACGTAAGATGCTAGTAATCAACCGTAGTGAATATTTTATTACTCTCTCATATTTCCTCCGGCGAAAATTCGAAATTAAAAGGTAAGAAGATCCAACCGACGCGACGTATAGCAATGTAATTAACTTCTATAGCAACAAGTGGATGATAAAATTTCGCAGAAAGGAATAGTTTTCCGCCCTACGCATTTTAACAAGCATTAAGACAATGAGAAGTCCTTTGTCACTTATTTTTTGATAACGTTTTTAAAAGCATCTCAACATATAGGCACTTAACGTGGGTGGTACAATCAGTTCCTGTTTGTTTTGATGCTTTTCTTGTTTTTATTACAGATCGCTGCAGTAAAGCTGAAAATTCGCAAAAGTTTTAATTTTGTGTTCAAGGTTGTTGCTCGTGTTGAGTTCCATGCAAGTTCACACTAGGCCTTCATATATTGATGCTAGCCCACTGATCAGGATACCACCACACATCAAATTAAGATAGAGTTGATAATAATTAATAAGCTATTAGGATGTTACATTGATTGTTCATTGAACTGGAAAGATCATGCTATGTACTTCAATTTGCAACAAAATAGCGACAAACTGTTTCGCTGTAAAACGCTTGTTATACCATTGAAATATTGAATCGATCATGCGCTACTACATAATTTTTTGATTAAAGAGAAGCGCTAAATGGATAAAGGAGGTATGTAACAGTAATTCGTCGGGGTTTATTAAAAATCTTAATGTTCATCAGCATGACTTGAGAAACAAAAATCTCTATAGGTTGCCTTTCAATAAATTAACGAAAGCAGAAAAGTCGCCTACAGTACTAGGAAGAAAAATATTTAACGCTTTACCAAAAAATATTAAACATTTGGACAAATTTTCGAAATTTAAATCTAGTTTATGTACATTTCTAGTCAATGGGTGCTTTTATGATATAAATGAATATTTCAATTACATAATGTAGTGCTGTTATTAATGTAAACTGTTGACGTATCCTATATTTTTGTCGCTGGAGGAATTTTTAAATAAATAAATAAGTAAATAACATTTTTATTAAAATTGAGTTTATGTCATGAATGAAGGGGGATAAGTGCTTACTGACTTGTCTCTAACTTTTAAGAACGCCGGAATACTTATAATACGGTTTTTGAAGTGGATAAAGGAGTGATGTGTATTGCACATGTTGCCATCATATGGAAGAGGGAGACAACGGCACTTACCTCCTCCATTCACAAACTAAATGTACGAGGCATGTTTTTATAGTAAGTACCGTTTGGAAAATCCGCCGCTGTAGCGCTGCGGTGGGAATTCGGTGCATGTGCTCTGTGTAGCGCTATCTTTTACCAAGCCACAGACGCCATTGCGGAATTATTCGACCGTGTTTACGTTTGCTTGTGAGTATTTGAAATGTCTCCTCCGATTGAGAATGCCGCCGACTGGGAAATACGCACTGTGATTCGTTTTCTTAGTGGTAAAGGCGTGAAAACGGATGAAATTCATCCTCAGATTAATGAAGTCTACGGAGAGAACGTTATGAGTGATGGGATGGTACGGAAATGGGTGAGAACTTTAATGGCCGTACGAATGTGCATGGTGCATAACGCTATATTTATTTTAATTCGACGTCTATTTTCATTGTAATTTAATTTCCATTCGACTTGAGGGTGTACAGAACACGCATAAGAAATGCAATTAAAACTTAGCTGTCGTCCTCTACATTGTAGAGAAAAAAATTGATGTGTCTAAATTTTTGTGTTATGTTACCTATGCTATGGCCTATGTAAGTATAGAGTTACTTTGTTCTCATTGTATATTTTGAAATTTGGTTTTAGATTTTAGGAAGTACTGTCATTGTTTGTATAACATTATAAGTTGTAGAACCTCGTTCGTCATAAAATGGCGCCACCTACAATTTTAGAGTATTGGATAGAGTATTGCCTGAAAAAATTACCATTTTGTTTAACGATGCAGTTGGATTATCTCGAAGACCAATTGTTACCACTTGCTCAAACTCAATAAAGCTTCTAAATGGATATTCTTCATATCAAGACCTCAAAAAGGATTTCAATTGTTGTTTACTCCCTGATGAGGCATACGTTTATACTAGTTATGAGGTTGTGTTTAATCTGTAGGTGCAATACTAGGCTATAATGTTTTCTAATAGAATAACTGAATTTTTTTTATTTCATTATTAATAGCCCATTAACTGAAAAATAGGGAAGTAGCTACTTCTGAACACACCAGAACGTTCCTTTTTATGGTGTAGTTTTTACTTTTAAGTTCGTATAACACGATGTTAAATTTAACTGCTAAACTTATTGTATACTGGGGTGTCTTTAATCCGCCACCTGCGATAATTCTACAACACTACGTCGGATCAAAAAAATGTTCCGAATAAAAAGTTAACGGTTTTGACATCTCATGCTGTAACAACCCCCCCCCCCCCCGACACCCAGGGGAGTGGATAGGGGAGGTGATTTTAAAATCTTAAATGGAAACCCCTATTTTTTATTGCACATTGAGTACTTTTTCTGAATGTGCAATAAAAAATAGGGGTTTCCATTTAAGATTTTAAAGTCACCCCCCCTTATTCACTCCCCTGGGTGTGTGTGGGGGGGGGGGTGAAATTTGTTACAGCATCACACGCCCCCCCCTCAAAACCGTTAATATTATTGGGTTATCGCATTATCCCCACTAAATTTAGGTTATGTTAGGTATAGTGGAAGGTATTCTCCAACTATAAAACTGCAATATACATGACCTCTGAAA
This sequence comes from Pyrocoelia pectoralis, assembly GCA_036250285.1. Classification (NCBI taxonomy): domain Eukaryota; kingdom Metazoa; phylum Arthropoda; class Insecta; order Coleoptera; family Lampyridae; genus Pyrocoelia; species Pyrocoelia pectoralis. Next base: position 47,136,996 of record CM070075.1, read on the forward strand.
TAACAGAGTAGATAAAACCATTATATGAAAACAAAATCAAATAGAAGATTAAATTTATATTTTTTAAATAAGTTATTCTTTATCAAAAATGATATTGACAAGAAGGATGTGCCTTGAATATATTTTTCTCTACTACTAGGTTAGTTGCAATAGTGTTTTGGAATGAAGATTGCTGTTTATTGTTCAATGGTCAAATCAAATGCAGCAGTCAATGAGGATTGTTTTTCTCGAATTTGTATTACTTTATTGCCATATTTTGCAAAAACCTATTGTAGGTAATAGTTAACTTTTCCTAAAAATGATTTTAATAGCATTATGTTATCTGGCCGAGGGAAAGATAATATAGGTTCTATTTTACTTTCTATAATTTTTATCTTGAATCCATGCTTTCTTCCGCTGTTTGATTTGTTCTTCAATAAAATCCATTCCCCGCAAACATTTGTTCACTTTGAGGTTAATTATTAATTTTATTTTGTAATTTAGTAAAACACTTTTTAATTTCCACATTTACACTTTTTATGGCTCGTTTCACTCTCGTCGCCAATGTTGTATCTTAATAATAGTTGGATTGGATAATTAATTAAAATCCGCAATTTTATTTGTTATCTCCCCAACTCACAGAATACATGCTTTCCCCCAACTAACCTAAACTAAAAACTAAAACTACAGAACCACTAAACTAAAACTCTAACAGTAAGCATAAGCTTATGCAAATTTTATTTAATTAACATTCTTCAAACTTTAAACATTAATTGACTTGAAAAAGCCAATTTAGTTTCTGCGAAACTTAATTTAAATATGTATATATAATGGAATCTATCTAACTTATTAATAAAGAAGATGTAAGAAAATTTCACACAATTATTAATTGGCAGATTGAATTCTAACCCTTATATGTACGAGTACTACTTGTCTTGCTGCAGTTTTACCACAATCTCATAAATAAAACAAGGTATGGCAATTAAACAGTCACCGTTACGTTACGCTATAGTTTTTTTTTTCGAAAATGCAACTCCCATCTGAAAAGTAAATCACATTTATTCAGACCTTTTACTCCGATAGTGAATTTTGATCTCACAGAATACAATTTGTCTCTATAAATTAATCCACATACTGGACGATAAAAAAACAGGAATTTTGAAACAGTGTGTGATCGGTGCTTGTTTATCTCTATCAAAGCTATTAATTTTTACAAATTCTTTTGTCTTTTATCCAGATAAATTAAATCCTTTTTACAGCATCAACAAATATTGATAAAAATATAGGACTACCCAATTTCGCCTTGCTGCGTAAATCTTCTATTCGCTCTGTCTATTATAAAAGCACTTTGATAAACTAAGTGAGAAATAGTTACATTTACTTAATTTAACATTCAATTAAGCTTAGCGTATAAACAGGGATGGGACAAAATTAAAGATTTTGTTTATCCGCCTTTTTCAGGCTGACAGGTCATAAAAAGTCCGCTTTAATTCTGAGAAGGGTCTAACATTGCATAAAGTTTTTATTCAATGGCCTTTTTTAAAAGTGCGGAAGTGTAATAGGATAACTTGTATTTAAAAGTATAAAATTGCAATAATGAATATAAGAAGGGTAGGAGCTATTAAGGAGTTTAAATCTGGAGGGTTTTCCATTATGTGGGATGAACATAAACATGAATATTTTGATGCTCAATACGGAAATTATTCATTTTAATTGGGCAAAAAATTCGTAAACCAGCAGCTTTTTGTTTAAGCTTTTCAAAGTAAGCTTGTTTTTGGTGGATACACTAATCTGACGTTTATGGAGTACGCGTTTACATTAAAATTACTTTTAGATTCATTATCACTAAATAAGCACCACAGTTACGGATTAATGAATGGCTTTTTTCCATTTTAAAAGTCAGGTGTTTGCAAAATGTGAGATAATTAATCCTTAATCGTACACAAATTTATTAATCGTTAATATGTATTTTTCCCAAAAAGCGAGTATTGACATTCGAATTTTATTATTTTATAAGCACAAATTCTGTTCCGGGCATGAAACACAAGTAATATTTAATGAAATTAAGTCTTAACTAGGTATATGGGGTATATCGACCACACCACAATTAACCTGTAAAGTTTCACAATAATATATTTAAATCACACAGTTACGTTTACAACCATTTATATTTTACAAGCATTTCTTAACTTAATACCACATTCAACACAACGATTCCTATTCCCCTTATCCATACCTATCTTATCACTCCAAACCTGCGTCGTCTAATCCCATACCGTACATGCAATCTATTACATAACCCATACATACCCTATTATAACTTAAACGACGCGCCAATTAGACGTTTCTGACTCGTTTTGGCGTTGTCAACAACCCACTTACCCGCTTACGTTATGTTTTTAATTTCAGTGCGGATCCAGGGATCAAAGAAAAAGATGGGAGGATTCGAAGGATACAGCAAATTACATTGGCACAGTTATTTTGGTTTTGGTGAATTGTCAAAAAAAATAATATATTTCATTTTGATTAGTTACACCTTCTTATAAGTCTGAGTAAGTATTAAGTATATGGATATTAATTAAAAATGATATTACTATCCTGATTCTGGATTTGGATGGGAGGGTGGGAAAGCCCACGCGCACCTAGGCCATCTACCACCCCGATTAGAGTCGTTCGACCCCGCAACCTCACACAACCCATCCCACACGTGAGATAAACCTGAGGATGCTGGACGGGGAAGCGGCTCTAATCTTAGCCATGTCCGGTCAGGATTCTCCCAACATGGATCGTCGTTAATTTGACAAGTACGGGACATTCACACAGTATGTATTGCACCATCTCGTCGTCTGTGTAGCATCCTCTACAGGATGGTGAATCTACCAGGCCCATGCGGTACATGTTCTTGTTAAGTTTACAGTGTCCAGAAAGTATACCTACAAGGAGCCGCAGGTTTCCTCTGGATAGCCCGGTACAAAAGCGCGGTAGGCTACGAGATGGTCCTCTGAAGGCCTCTCTCGCGTGGCGGCAGTCTAAAATCAAGTTCCACCTAACCCTATGTTGGGCTTGGGTGTCTTGGGTTATTAAGTCAACTGTAAGTGGAAGAGCCGGCTCTGGACCATAAAACGGTTGTTTTGAGGCCAGTCGGGCTAACTTATCGGCTTTTTCATTGCCTACTATCCCAGCATGCCCTTTAACCCATACAAGCTCAAGGGTACTGCTGTTAGTTACTTGCTCTAGTACCTGGCGACACTCGGAAACCAGCCTAGAGGTGGTATTACTATCACAGTGTTCTGGTGACCCTACAGTATATACATTATCAGAAGTCAAAAATGACTGAAAACGACCGAGCAGAAGTAGATGTGCCCGGGGAAGTGTACAAAGTTGACATACGCATACAGTCATTTTGACCAGAAAAACCTGGGATATGGTGTGCTCAAATTGAAGAACAGTTCGCGATTTCAAACATTACGACGAACCTAACAATGTTCTATTATGTCATTGGCCAACTAAATCCTCAATGAATGTGCATCTGAGGTGGAGGACATAATTATTATTAATCCACTAGCCACTCTGATTGACAACATACTAACCTCAAGCCACCAGCTTCACTCGCAAAATCACCCAACAATAATTTTTTCGGGGCCAATCTCGTTATCATGACATTCTCCGAGACTTTTCAGAAATCAAACCCCTCTCACCGACAAAATATGGAGTAAAAATTCAAATTGACTATGATTCTAGAACTTGGTATACAATATCATATGCACATTTATGCAGTGACTTAAGGTTGGAGCGCTTTCTCCAAAAGGGGACACAAAATTGCCTTTAAATGTATCGCGAATTTGAAAAGCATTCCCTCGCACAAAATTTAAATTAGCTTAAATTAGTTAATTTTCTTGCATAGCATATTGTGAAGACAGCATGCTACTGTTTTTCATCGACTAGTTAGTACACCAAAAGCATTTTCAACTATTCATCTTGCCCTAGGCAAACAATTAAAAATTTTCTTGGATTCGTCTACTAATAAACCGACTGTAGGGCCTAAGTAAATAAGTTTTTAATGGAAATATTTTATCTCCTACTATAACATGTGATTGAGGAGGACCGTGTTCGAATAAATGAATGGAAGGGGGACCCGCTCAGGCTAGAGGTTGCGTTATAGTTTTTTTCCAATCTTAGAATTAGGAAATACACTGCCATATGAACGTACTTCAACAGCAATAACTTTATATTCGAGATCCACAACTGCTAATAGCACAATAGAAAGCGTGTCTTTGTAATTGTAAAAAGTAGAACCTGCATTGATTGGACACCGTATTTGTATATGTTCTCCATCTATAGCTGCAATACAGTTAGGAAAATGCTAAAGTTCTTTGTATTTTGCCGGTGACAACTATTTATTGGGTTCCGTTATCTTAATGGGCTCCACCTTCCTCCAAATTGCGTCACAAACTTCGTTTGACATTACTGTAATGTATTTCCACTTGAAACCTTCCTCTAAATTGCGTCACAAACTTCGTTTGACATTACTGTAATGTATTTCCACTTTTACTCATCGGAGGAATAGATAAACAGATTGTTTTAAGTAAGGACAAGGTAATCAGATCACTTCCTCAAACTAGGTAGTCTCTAGTTATTAAATTTTTTATTTCAAATCGGTTATTCGCTCCATTCTCGAAAAAAATGGGTGGCACGCATGGTCTGAATCACCCTGTATTTTATAACTTAATATTAAATTAGATCCTGTTAGATGTCGTTATTGACACATGATAAAATCAAATAAATAAATGTCTGACTGTGACTTGTGAGTCTTTAGTGCTGTGTAGTATTCTCTTTCTTTATTATTTCCAGTACACAAACGTGCACTTTTGTTTTATCCAGTAGAATTTTCTACAGTGTGTGACTCTTCACTAGACTTTTTGTTTTTGTGTGTTTTTTAAATTCCATTTGGTAAGTACCTATTTTTAATTTTTATTTCTATATTATATAGGTACCTATTAAGGTTCCAGAGGTTTCCTACAGGATCGGTATCGACCCTCAACCGGTCGAAGGATTTTTATAGGGGGACCTTAGGCGGTCGATAATGACGAAGGGGTTATGGGAGCCTATTATCGAATTTGTATAGTGAGTATAGTGAGAGATTTTGAAGGTGCACAAAAAGGTACAGATGATTTTATTATTCGCGCAAATAAGCAATTTGAAGAAACTGAAACTGAAATTCAAAGTTTCCACAAAAAAGATTGAAGAAAAGAAAATTGATGCCGGATGAGACAGCGTCGAATGTTGTTGCTACAAGATATTACAAAGATTCAATTTATTGACCAATTCTCACAATTTAATTGGTCTAGCATTAAAATTTTTACTAACATTGTCAATAAGTCAGGTGGTTTGTGAAAGATCATTCTCCACATTAAAAGTAATTAAAAATCGAATGAGGAGTACTTTCTTCGGATCATCTGAATGCTCTCATGGTAATGGCAATAGAAAAAGATCTATTAATGAAATTAGATCGCGACGACATTATCGATAAAGTGGCAGAAAATAGTGAGGTTCTTCAAAAGTCATTAAATTAAATTTTAATTTAATGACTTGAAGAAGTATTAGATCTATTTTTAAAAAAATGTTTATGTATGTAAAATGGGGTAACATTGACATGGGGGAAACATTGACATGGGGGAAACATTGACACATTTTCAAAATTCCCTCCTAATTTTAGTTGAAAAGAAATTTACGTTCTGTCTTTTGTTGTAAAATTATGTGTATAGTTCCGCCATCTAGTAACCTATACTTCAAACACTTTGTTCTAATTTTATGGTTTGTAGCGTCGGTTTAATGGTTAAGCACAAGAATTTGTTGAGTCACGTCTATAGAAAACTTTGCCGGTGTTAATTGTTTTTTGAAGATTCAACCTATAGTCGGCCAAGTAAGTAATTTCTTATATTACGCGTTAACAAATATTAGTTTATTTCAATTTAAATTCTGTAATTTGATGAAGTTCTACTTTCGTAAGTGAAGGTTAAGATTGACACCTGTGTCAATGTTACACTCTATAAATGTGTCAATGTTTTTTCTCTTTGCAGAAATGCCCCGCAAAAAGAAGGTTGGCGAAATTCCCAGAAAATATAAAACCTATGATGAAGACAGTATGGTAAACGCCATAAATCAAGTAAAAAATGGAAGTTTAAGTGTCAAGAGAGCTAGTGAAATGTATGGAATTAACCGTTCAACGTTAATAAACCACTTGAAAAACTATAAATGTAAAGCAGTTGGCCGCCCCACAGCAAGGTCTATTTCTTAGACCTTGGCCCCACAGTACTCACTTTACAAGAAGAAAAACTCTTGGTAAATGCTATAATAAAAGTAGCTGACTGGGGCTTCGGACTCGATCGTTTTAAATTACGTATTTGTGTTCAGGATTATCTCAAACGAATGGATCGTCCAAATCCATTTAAAAATGGATTAGCAGGTATTGACTGGATTAAATCTTTTGAACGTCGTTGGAAGAAAAAACTCAGTAACAGAGTCGCACAAAATCTACCTAAAAATAGGGCAGATGCTTGTTCTTTGGAAGTGCTCAATGATTTTTACGAAAAGCTAAAAGCCACGATTGAAAGGCTGGAATTGTCGAATAAGCCACAGAATGTGTTTAATTGTGACGAATCAGGCTTTCAAACTGACGCTGGTATTCAAAAAATTTTATGTCGCAGAGGTTCACACAACCCACTGAAACTTGTGGGTACTGTAACAAAAACTACTTACACTGTTCTGGCATGTTGTAGTGCAATCGGTGAATATCTTCCCTTATTTGTAAATTACAAAGGTCTACATCTTTACGCAACATCGTGTCAAAATGGACCAGAAAATGCTGTGTATAACTGTTCTCCATCCGGCTGGATGGAGGCAGCCCAGTTTGCAGATTGGTTCGAAAATGTTTTTGTGAGAGCTACTGCTGCGTTAAGTGGACCGAAACTACTAATATTTGATGGCCACAATTCCTACATAACACTACAACTTATTGACATGGCTATAAAAAACCATATTGAACTGTTCTGTTTGCCCTCGCACACATCGCATGTTCTACAGCCGTTAGATGTTGGAGTTTTTAAACCTGTTAAAACAGCATGGCGTAATGTTCTAAAAAGTTTTTATCAAGAAAGTGGGTTTAAGAACGCCGACAGGTAGTGTTTCCTGGTCTGTTAAAAAAACTTCAAGAAACTGGGTGTTTTTCTAGGGCCAATGCAGTAGGTGGTTTCGAGGGGTCTGGAATTTTTCCCTTATCTAAAGAAAGGATATTAAAAAAATCCATATCATCAACCGTTATATGTTCTTCAGAAAATAAAATTCAACCAACCACATCCACAGTAGAAAAAGAAAATGAAACACCAACACCCGATTTTGCAGGTTACAGTCAATCCTCACCACCAACTACTTCACTTCCTGAACAGTTGGAAGATATTACACCTACTAAAAAGTTGGAATTATCACTAATGAGTGTATTAATACGGCAAGAAGCCAAAACAGTAATACAAAAAAGAAGTAAACTCAGAAGAAAATTTGCGGATACATTAACAGCGGACGATGTTAGACTAAGAATGATAGAAAATGAGAAAAACAAAAGAAAACCAACAGTAAGAAAAACTCAAACAAAAAAGCAAGAAGCCTATTGAAAAAACTGAAGAAACCTCAGATAGTGATGCTGCTAGTTTACAACTTATCCATGATACAGATGATGACATTTCACACGATGAAAATAATAGCAGTGCAACAGAAGAAGATAATTGTGGCAAAGCAAAGGAATTTGTGAAGTTCGACGGAAGTAACCAAAATATAGTTGCAAATTCATGGGTCGTCGTCAGATTTAATAATTCTAAAAGTTGTGTAGAAAAGGAAGAATGCATTCACTATGTTGGACAAGTGTTGGAAGTAAATGACAGCGAAATTATGGTCAACTTTTTGAGAAAGAAGAAAATAATTTTGTGTACCCTGATGTGCCAGATCAAAGCCTGGTATCTGTAGATGATGTCGCTATGGTTCTGGGCGAACCTTATATTAAAAGGGGAATGCATTACTTTCATGTCAACTTTCTTCCTTCTAATTATAAAGCGCCTCCTAAGATTAACTAGGCTTTATTATAATACGTAGGTGTATAACTATCTAAAATTAAGTACAAAGTTTCTTAATTATTTATTGTTTTATTTCTATGATTTTCCATAAAAATATCTAGGACATTTGTCAATGTTACACTATACATGCAAAATATTGACATATTAGCTGTTTTTATGAGTGTGTCAATGTTAGACTTGCCATGGGTAACATTGACACATTACCACTTTTAAAAAAAAATTAAATTCTATAACGACTTGGTATATTCATATTCTATCATATACAGTGTAGAAAAGGTTAATATATCTTCATTCTGTCACAAAAGCAGACATATACCAAACTGCTATGTGCCAAAAAAAATCAATTTTAAAGTCGTGTCAATGTTACCCCATTTTACCAAATCATTCATGTATGTATCATCTCAAAAGGGAAAATACTTACATTTGTATGGGTCCTCAGTCATACGGGCATAGTTGGAAACGAACAAGCAGATAATGCTGCCCGTCAAGTGACACTGACTGAGCAGGTAGATGTAAAGTTTGCAGTTGCATCTGATGTAATAAAATACCTGAAAAATGAATGTCACATAGAATGGCAAGAAAAATGGTCAGCTACAGATACCCACCTGTACCAAATACAGCCTGTTGTGAAGACGGTATATGCACTACAAAAAAGAGAAGAAACTGTGAAGATACACCGTATGCGAATAGGGCACACTAAAGTCACACACGAACATCTCCTAAAAGATGCCAATCCGCGACAGTGTAATCGATGTGGAACGGTCCTCACGATGGTACATATAATATGTGAGTGTCCATTGTATACCCACAAGCGGTCGGTACATAATATACTTCCCAATTACACAGAGAACCTCAGAACGTGGAACAATTGTGTACAAGTACTAAACTATTTAAAACAAATAGGAGTGTGTCTACAAATCTAGGACACGAGACAAATCACTGAAATGTTAGGCGATATGACCAAGATGTCGAAGCCTTAAATATATTTAAAAAAAATCAACCTATGTTTCCTCATAAGAACCATGTATTTTAAACTGAAATATATTCTATAAAGGATTATTAAGCAATTTTTATCTACTTTCTTACTTCGATAAATCAACTTACGTTCATGAGAATTTATAAGTAAGAAATGCCTAAAAATGATACATTAGTCGCGCACGCGGTGTTTATGTGAAGTAGAGGGCCGATCTTAAAAAGCCCGTGCCGATTTTAGATCCCAGTCCGGGCCTGACTCTGTATGTGCATTAACGGGGTTTCAATGATACTTTAACAGCAACAAGAAATGAAACTTTTAGTCTAATCAAATATGTGGAATAATACATTGGAAAGTATAGATGAAACAAGCCGCAGGTCTTGAAAGGCATCAAAAGTGCGAAAAAATCCAAAAGTCTCTTATATCCACTACAATGAAGAACCTGTATAAACACTTAAGTGTTAACGTGCGGACTGTAAATCCGCACGGTCATGAATTTACCGATTTTCGGAGAAAAAATACGATTATATCGCTATACTTCCCAGTAGCTGTAGCCACTGACAATGTGAATTCAGTATTTAATAAGTCATTAGTGCAGGTTGGTTATTTTTCGAGTTAAATGGTCATTGCGGACTATCACTCCGCACGTTAGTCTTCTCGTGATATTTTAAGACGTAGGTACCCTAATCATTTGCTTCTTTCCAAAAGTAATTATTTAGTAGCATTCGATAACATGGACTACGAACAGGAGCAAGAATACCTTCTCCGACTATACCAAGAAGTTCCGACCGATGATGAGCCCGATGATGATACCAATAGTTTGGAAGGTGATCACGAAGAGACACAAGATCACAACTCGTCGTTGGCCCATGGCCTTATTCTATTTGGCAATGAATATAGCTGGGATAAATTCCTTTATTGTTTTCAAAAATAATTCAATGTTTTTGGACAAAACACCTCGAAGACTATTCTCATAATCTCTTGGCATGCAATTACTTGATGGACATATACGACGACGAGTAATGAATAATCATATTCCACCTTCTATCAGATTACGACTTAACCCATTAACGGCGAAATTTTTTTTCGTCAAGTGCAAATGCATATGGGAATTGTATGTGTTCAATGTTTATTATTCAGGCAAAAAAAATTCAAATTTCATAGTACATAATATAATTTTTATTTACAAAAAACCAGCGTTACCATATGGTAACGCTAGCCATATGAAGGGTCAAAGATATGAGATTCTCAAAAATCGATCTTTTATTTGGTATGGAATATGAGATTGCATTCTATGCATAACCCAACGCCACATTTTATACACATGCTTCGGACACTTGATGAACAACCCTCCCCAACACATCTGCGTCTCTTTTTACCTTCAGTATGGACCAGAAGGTGGTTTTTTTCATCATAGCGCACATAGTCAGACACTCTGTTGACACTAACGCTGCTCCTACATGTGGATGGCCTCCCAGCACCGCATAGTGGTTTTCCGAACATGGCCAGATAACTTTGAACGATTTCTTATATGCCTAAATTTATCCCTCCTCATTGAATTTATGACCATGATATTTCCTAAATCATTTTTCGAATCCCAGTAGAAATCTCTGCCTGGCAGTGTATTGTAACCACTGAGAATCAGAATGGCTATAGCACCATCGCATTTCATCAGGAGTATTTTTGGGTCCGGCTGATTGCAAAATAATGCATATAATTTCGATTCTTCAACGAGGAATTAGATTGTCGTCATCAATGAACTTTTCGAACACTCACGAGAGGTTAGGTTTTTGCATTCACCATAGTTACTAATCGGAAATACGTTTGCTCTAGGCATCACATCTCCGTCAACCCACGTAATGTCTTCTTTCCCTGGTCAATCTGCAGCTGCATTTTCACCATCCTCACCACCAACGGGCAACGAAACGAACTTCGGCCAGTGCTGTAAGCTGCCTTCTGCTCAGGTTGTCTAGCAAACCACCTTGATCTTCATCCCCAGAGTCTTCGTCCGTCAAAACATTTTCCGCAGCAGGTGGCTCTATGAAGATTTCATCTGAGTCCAAATCAGTGCTTATTCTAGTGTATGTCCTCGCCTGTACAGGAAATTGCCATTTTTGATATCACATTACGCTAGCGTTACCGTACGGTAACAGTAATAAATAAGGGCGATTTACCGGGAAACTATAAGAGCAACAACTAATTTGAAAACAAATACATGAAGATTGGAGTATATTCTACGGAATATAGAAGTAGCCCACGGAGAAAATTACTCATACAAAAAATAATATGCTTACACAAATCTTATGTCCACGATTTTCTAGAAGTAGAAATTTGTCCTAAAACAACACACTGATAACAGATTTCTATGGTTTCTGATTACTTTGCAACAATATCATTTCACACTATGGACCACGTGCATGTAATAAACTGAAAGAATGCAGTTCGTATTCCGAGTAAACAAAGTGTAGGAAGTGAAAATACGTGCGCCTGTCGGTGTTACCATTTGGGTACGCTAGCCGTTAAAGGGTTAAAGAAATACTAGGCATAAAAGACCAAGCTATGGTCCCTGCTTAGACAGAAATTCGAAAAGGGCGTTGCTTTTTCTGCGATAGAAAAAAAAATAGGTCAACTAGGTTTAGTTGTGCAAAGTGTTGCAGGTACCTTTGGTTGGAACACGTAAAAAACTTTTTACGTAATGACTGTTTGACTGATGAGTGGCGAAGGAAGAAGAATAGTATATTAGTTTTATTTTTAAGCAGTTCATAATAACAGAATATTCAAATTTTCCTTTTACTCGTATATTTTTTTATAAATTGGGAAGCAAGTGACCTTGTTTAAGTTTTTGTAGCTCTATTGAGTATATATTTTGCATATTTTATTGAATAATAGTTTTTCTCCATTTATATAAACGTATATTTTGATCAAAAACTAATTGCGGACTGTGAGTCCGACGTTAACTTGGGTGTAATCTCAAACCACGTTAACTCTGAAAGGTTATTAATAAAGGGAAACATGTTAATCAACACAAAGGCCGATTTGAATAGCATTCTTATAAGGCATACAATCTCAGATCTATGTATTATTTGAATTTGCATATTATGTGTATTTTACAAGTGTTTTAACAACGGGTTTATTTCTTTTTTAAGTTAACTTTTATTTAAACTATTGCTCCTTGTATATCTGTTAGCTCACAAAATACATAATAAAAAATCAGTTAAAATGATATTTTATTTAGTTTTATTTTTAATTCCTCAAATAGTACGGACCATAAAACATCAAATAAAGGTACCAATGCAAATCGTAGAAAAAGTAACAAAATTATTCATTTTTAAATTGTGGCTAATTCTCACATGAGATTTTTTGGTTGTGGTTTTTTAATTAAAAACTCTTATCGATTTCCCACTTAATATTAGAACATTTCCCATATAAGCTGTTACTCGTTGCAATGGACTACGAACGTACATAATCTTTTTGTTTCCCAATCCTTATGCATACATATCTGATCGTTATGATAAATCTTCCATTATCTCGTAAATTTCCATCACTAAGTTATCAGTATCTTCATGGTAAATACTTTTTATACACCACATAGTGTGTTAATATGCATACAGCCTTATGAGGATGTCCTTAATAAAGTGGGGTTTAGCAGTGTACAGCTCTGCTATTCGAAGTTCTCATTTAGCGTGAAAAGTAATGGAAACTAATACACTCTTTCAATTTTGTATTATACAACGGTTATTATTAATTGCTATTGTAATCATACGAAACAAGATGAATTGTCCTCATTCGAAGTTAATTCTAAGCGTTTATGTAGCACCCCCACTCGACTAATAAATCATTAAAACGGCTGTGCTTAATTTTATTTTTTAAACTCTTCGAAATGGAGATGCATTATATTCTCACAATAATTTATGCTCGAGGGGTAAATTATAATTATCTTTCATAAACAAATGGTGACGATTTTAGTGCTTGGCAAATAATATAATAATTATAAATAATATACGATAAAAACGCAATAAAATAGAACTAATTCACAATGTACTTCTTATATCTATATACATTTATTATTGGAAGTGCCACCAGCGAAAAGTCAATAAAATTTTTCCATTGTTGCTAATTTAGAAACTGACGAAGTTGGTGTTTGAAATCGCTTGATTTATAGCCAAAAGTAAATGTTTGGAAATAAAATTAACGTTTATTGTATTTATTTTTCCATTTTTATTCACGTTTGTAATTTTAACATCTCGATCATTAACCGCTGTTCTATATAAAAGCTTTCATAGTTCATCTTCTCATCAAAATAGTAATAAAAAGTTACATTCAGTGTAGGAATACGTTGACAGATACCATTATCTTGACATTTCAATCGTATATAAAAGCTGAAGAGATTGGCAATTGAAAGACTAGAACACAAAGCTTAATATCGGTGCTGTGATATTAGTTCTATTCGCTTACACCTTTCCTTTTAGGCAGGCTTCGTAAAACAAAATTGAACTCTAATATTCGCTTTTAGTGGAAACTCGTTTTTTTTGTAGCGCAAATTACTCTGTTTGATATCGGGTGCATAAATAGCGAGTACGTATAGCGATGAAATTAGATGCAGCTAATTGCATGTTTTATATTTAACACCGGTACCATGTTGAAATTGGTGTAAATTTATTAGCTTGGGCTGCAAAGTGCAAATGTTAATTAACATACTGGAAGACTTCATAATACCACTTTTATATTTGGCTCATACAAGCAAATGAAGCTTAAATAGTAAATGCAGCAGCGACGCTATATTTTCACGTGACGCCGTAGATATATGGGTATGACGTTACTCGAATACACACACCCACACACACTCTAGATTCAGGTAATTCGGAATTTCTCAGCTTAAGCAATTTCAAACCAGCTTTATATGCTTAAATATTGATTTAACAATTTATCGCATCTTCCGCATCTTATATTCGTGCTAAGTAAAAGAATAAAGAAATGTTAATCGGTATTTAATGCACACTGTCTGCTGCAGCGATTGGTTAAATTTTGTAAACACGCAACAAGTACAAATGGACAGTATTTACACTTAAAAGCTTTTAGTTCGCACCATTAAATTGCATTAATATTTGTTTATAGATTTACCAATATAGTGCAACTATAAAACAGTTCACTGTACTAAATGTAATAATAATAATAATATATTTTGAATGAAAGTAGGGTTATTTTATTAATATGTCAATGATCGTAAGAGCCGTATGTCCTCCACTTCACTGTATAATTTTACTTCTTCATCTATGTTAGCAAAAAAATGAGATGAATTTTTAAAATCTTCAACTTCAAAAATTCATCCCCCTTCCCCTATAGGAAAATAAAGAAATAAATGTAGTGCCAATAGTTTTTCATGACCTATATGTATCTTGGAAATAGTAACCACTAGGGCTGACAAAAATATTGATTTACATATAAAATATTTATTTAAATATTTCGGGCATATTTAGGGTTTCATCCATATTTTTGCATTTGTCGCGTTCCGAAAGTTACTGCCCAATGGCCAACTTGTACGGATGAAGATGCAGGTCATCGTGAAGGATTCGCCTCACAGAACGCGAAGACAGTCCAAGGGCCGCTGCATGCTTGCGAGCAGAACGCTGCGGTGATTGGGCAATTGATTGTCTCACTGCCTCGATGTTTTCAGGAGATCTGATGGGGCGGACGCCTACAGGTCTTTTTTTCACTACACTACCGGTTTCACGAAAACATTTGACCCAATCAGCAATGGATTTATGGTTCGGAACAGGGACCAAGGGCGCGAGATTAAACCGATTTCGGAACTGACGCTGGGCTGTGATGACTGAGTTGCCATTGGATAAATAGGCCTCTACGGCGAACGCTCGTTGCTCTTTACTCCACCGCATGATCACGACTGACCTAGGTGGTAACAAAACTTTAAAACCTTATCTGTCAATTGAGACCACGCCCACCCATCCACATTATCATTGAGCGGAATGGCGCTCATTTCAAATCGGGGGGTTATGTTGCCCCACCCTGTAGATACATTTCCAACAGCTAAAAATACTACGTATTATCTTCATTGTATAATTAACTTTTAAAATGATTCACGGAATTATGAAAGACGGTGTATTTTAAATACGTAATAAATAGGACGTTCCTTATTTTCGATTTCACTCACATTTCTTGAGATATTGAAATGAAAATAACGTAGACTGCAGATACCTCCTTTTTAAAAATGGTTTCTACGGATGAATACGTATATATTTCATTACGTCGATTTGTAAGCTTAAACGGTTCTGTGAACACTCTAGGTAACTAACTTCGCAGAAAGTCACAGCTTCCTTAACCACAAACCAATACAAATTCGTATGAAAAGAAAATAAATCCCCAGAAAGTCCCCGTAAAATACTTGAATACACCATTTAAAATCAAGTATTTATATTTATAGATCTATGTGCTATTTACTTTTTGATCAATTATATGTTAGATACGTGTGGGTTAAACGATATCAAAATATCTGCTTTTGTGTCTCGTATTTTATGACCGTCATCAATAAAGTCATAAAAATTTGAAATTGAAGAAGAGAATATATGTGGTATGTAAGTAAAGTTCCTTACATCAAATCGATAGATGTTTGTACGTGATCGAATGCAATGAAGCCGTAAAAGTCGGAATCTGCAATATATGGAAATAGAGTTGTCTACAATATACACTATACTATATTACAAATTATATACCTACTCTGTGATGGCCAGCCATAAAATAAATTTTATAAACTTATATTCATCTGAACCCAATTGATTAAATGCTTTATTTAGACAAGGTTTGAAAGCTGTCCCGCCCATTTCTATTGTTTTATGTACAAAAATACGAAATTACGCATAAAAAATGTAATGTGGTAGAAACAAGGCTAATAATGTCGTTTTATGAAAATGATGAACCAACAAGAAGACGGAAAGCGTCAACATTGTAGCAACATTATTCAATGTTAAGAACTAGTTTACATAAAAAACCTACCGGCTTAATCACACTGCCAGCCCTTTGAAAATGAAAATTGATCGAATTTTCAGCAAGGAAAAGCAAGCCCGTAATAAAAACTATCTACGTGCACAGTTCAATCCCATCTTCATTTGCTTGTTTTGCATGTCTACTTCGTCTCTTTTAGAAACTGGATATATACGCTTTCCGCAGATCCAGAGCTACTTCCTTACGTATAGTTTTATCTAATTCTTTGCGCCTCAGTTTCATCTAAACGTAAAGATATATGCATAAGTTTTCATCGTTATGTTAAACTGTTGATTTAAGTAGAAGGGGTTCTCCCAATTATATAGGCAAACGTGCCCATAAACTTTGCCTAAATTATTTTTTTAATATAATTGTGAAATTGAAGACTAAATTACAGAATACGCTGCTGTCGATTGCTTTAAAATTTAATAATTGTACGGAAACAGTGTTAGATTACTGCTTATGAGGTCGGTGAGACGTCTCTTGTCACCATTTCTTTCTAAAAATGGGGTTCTAGAAAATGGATTCTTTGTGTAAGCAAGCGTACGTCAAATTTCAAGAGCACGTTAAGTCTTAAATATTCATCAGTAGTGTGTTAAAATATAGTTTTATCTATTGTATAATAAAATCATGTATTAAATGTAATCTATTGGTTCATGTTTCATTTATGCATTGTTTTAATTTATTGATATTATGAGTTTAGTGTTTATAATTGATAAGTTTGCATGGTTAGTAAAGTTGGGAAGTTTGTTAAACCATGCGTCAGTATCACCCCATAAAATGTATACCATCTTAAAGAATGTATTAATGTCTACTCTTTGTATAATGACAATTGAAGCTGGCAATGAAACTATTTCAGAAATATGATTTTTTTACATTGCTTATTATGTGTTCGTAGGCGGCCGCACGGGTGCAAGTAACAATAGCCACTGCACCCTTTGACATATTGTGACAATAAATATTATTTCATTATGTTATAATTGTAAGCAATTATCAACTTGAAAGCGGCTATACACGAAAAACGAACCCGCACTTATGAGCAACTGCAGAGTGCTTGAAGCACGAATTGTTCAAGCAGTACTGTTCAGCGTATATTATTCTCTTCATAATGAACCTAAAACCCCGCTTTATACGAATTAACGAATAAAAGATACTAAAATTCATTTTCCTTCATAAAAAATTACACTCCTGCTTTAAGAAACGGTGTCTCCATTTCAGTGATTTACGTAACTATCTACAGAGTCAAACAAAGAAAACCTCACAGTCAGATCCATAAGGGATAGTTCAATGAATATAATTTACATGATAAAATCGATTGTTTAGATTGTAGACTATCTTAAGAATTCTATACATTTTCTTGATAATAAAAACAATAAAAACGTACTATCTAAGTTTACAATACCTTTTCGTTGCCTTGTAAATTTTTGTAAAGGTGCTGCTTTATCTTACCTGAAACAGAAAAAAGCGCATTAATTCTGAGCACTACGAAAAGAAATTTCTACTAGAGAAAAAAACGCCTACAGTTTGTTGAAAAATTGCAGGTGGCGGTGTAAGACAAATGTTACCTTATTAGGTTATCGAAAAGGGTCGGTGTGAATTCAATTTCTCCCTTAAGAAATGAGTTTCATTGTGATATGCCGCACACTTAATGTTATACATAACTCATTTGAAAGTTTGTGTAGCCAACCGGTAAAATGATTTATTTAGTTTCCCATCTTCCGATTTTCCACTTTCTTTTATACCTATGGCTAATTTGTTTTCAAATCTACGTTGTAGACTACTCAAATAAGATAATTCTGACAACTAAGTGCAAACTTTAATGTGAATCTTCACATAAAAACCAAAGGTTTAGGTCATAGGGTCACTTTTTCTTTATTATACTGGGATGATCATTAAATGGGGGGTCTCTACTTAATTATCAAGAGAAATTTAAATTTTATTACATACAAATTAAAAGTAGTCTCCCATGACTTGAATGCACCTTCTATTCTTTCTTGTCACTTTGTAAATACTTGTAGCAAAACCCATTTTGGGAAATGCTTGAAAAAAATTCAATTACGCAGCATTCACTCCTTCACTTGAAAATCTTATTCCTCGTAGAAATTTTTTCAGATTTCTAAATGGCCAAAACTCATAGAGAGCCAGGTCAGGAGAATAGGCCGGATGAATCATCAAAGTGGCCTGGCTTTCTTCCAGAAATTTTGATGTTGCTGATGCAGTGTGGGGCGTACCAATTAGCGTTAACCTTTTGACCCTTTTCTAATTTGACAACTTTGGCTAATCCGGTTGACCGAAAAAATACCGCGTACATTATCTTCCGAACATGGATTTCTCTCTTGGGTAAATTGGGCAGTTCTTCATCTTCCTTCAAACACCCATAATTTGGCTTCCTTGGAAGTTAAATTATCATAAAAGTAAACCCAAGTCTCGTCACCTGTCAGGAATCGGCTAACACCATTTGGTTGCAATTTTCAGGTTTTCTTGGCATGCTTTCATTCGAGCTTCCATTTGACTTCTTCGCTTGATTAATTTTTTTTGTAGGTGGCAACCGCTAGGATCAGTTTAATGATGGCTTCGGTCAGTGATCGGTGATGATAATAAAAGTTAGTCGAAGGTCAACTCGAAATTCAAAACATACAATTAAAATTCGAACAATAAGTTGAAATTCGAAAGGTACAGTTGAAAAAGTCTTAAGATAAGGTAACACATTAGGCCAGTCAATAAAGCCCTCCAACTTAAAATAATTCCAAAAGTTTCAAAACTTTTACACAACAATCGGTATAGAAAATTAGTAATACAATAAAATTTTGCACCCCTTCACAGG
Source organism: Pyrocoelia pectoralis (assembly GCA_036250285.1). Lineage (NCBI taxonomy): Eukaryota > Metazoa > Arthropoda > Insecta > Coleoptera > Lampyridae > Pyrocoelia > Pyrocoelia pectoralis. Next base: position 47,155,891 of record CM070075.1, read on the forward strand.
GTACGGAACATTGTTTAAATTACAAAAATAATAAATCTTTAAGAACATTGCAAAAGTGGTGCAAATTATATCTTGTATTAAATTTGCAACCTTTTCCTGAAACCGGAAACATGGTTTATTTAAACAAATTATATTGTTTATTATTAACTTTTTCAGCAAAATTGCAAAAGTCGTGCAAACTGACGGAGATCTTACAATAACAGGGAACATCCTTATAAATTTGCAACCTTCTATCTTGCCCGGAAAATGTTATTATTGTAATTGTTATGTTATAATACAAGAATTATTGGTTAGGGTTATTTCGCTGTAGTAGCACAAAGAACAAATTCGCTATGAGATTTAATATTTATTGGATACTGCTCGCATCGTAACTAGAAAAATAACACGTCTGCTTCATATCACGGTTAACATTCGTGTGTTCACATTAAAAATGCCCCTTCGCGCATGCTTATTTAAATCAAATTGCTTTCCCTTAAGTAAAACAAAATGTTATCTTAACTTAACCGCTACATGCCGCCCCCCTTGAAATGAGACAGGGCGCAATTTCAACATAATATAACTGCAAATACAGTTGAATAAACAAAAAAACATAAAAAAAGGTAAGTATGAATCCCTTAATTTCTAAACATTGCTTTGGTTTTTAAAGTCGTTGTTACAGTTAACTTCCACTGGCAAAACACAGATTTTCGACACTGCTCTTTTGTAGAGGCCACTCTGACACTTTATGGTCACTACACGCACCACACCGTCTTCGCCAGGGTGGATTTCTTCTATTCGCCCCAACTTCCACTGGTAAGGAGGCAGGGTTTCTGCTTTTACTATAACCATAGCACCGGGTTTCAGGTTTTGGGTAGATACCTTCCATTTTTGGCGTTGCTGCAAGGTGGTGATATACTCGGTTGACCACCGCTTCCAAAATTGCTGACTTATGCGTTGAAGCTGCTGATAGCGGTCCAATCGGTTAAGGGGTATATCCAGTACATCAGACTCCATCAGTGATGTGAGCGGTTGCCCAATTAAAAAATGTGCAGGGGTGAGAACGGTTAATTCATTGGGATCTGAACTAAGGGGGAACAAAGGCCTGGAATTGACAATTGATTCGATCATGACCAGCACCGAATAGAGTTCTTCGAAGGTTAAAAGCGTCTCACCTAGCATTCTTTTTAAGTGGTGTTTTACAATTTTGACCCCCGACTCCCAGAGTCCGCCCATATGTGGTGAGTTTGCGGGTATGAAATGCCAATTAATGCCTAAATTATTGATTTGTTCACAGATCTCTTTGGATTTACCATTAATAAAATCGTACAACGCCTTGATTTGGTTGTTTGCGCCCCGAAACTGTGTGCCATTGTCACTATAAACATGAAGGGGTTTACCGCGTCGACCGATAAATCGTTTGAACGCTGTTAAGAATGCATCAGTGCACAAGGATGACACAAGCTCCAAATGAACGCACTTTGTTGAAAAGCAAATAAATAAAGCTATGTAGCATTTTGCGCTTTTTGCACCCCGACCTTTTCTTTCCTTTATATTCAAAGGGCCGGCATAATCCACTCCGGTGGAGTGAAATGGAGGCATTATGGCCGTTCTAGACCCCGGTAGGTGGCCCATTAATGGATTAATTGTAATTGGGTTAAACTTAAAACATCTAAGACATGATCTAACAATTCCCTTTGCGGTGTTTAGACCGGAAATCGGCCAAAAGGTTTGCCTGACATGGGCTAGTAGAGCGTTGGGGCCTATGTGCGCTAACTTCTCATGGTAATCTTTAAAAATTAATTTCGTCAAATGTGCACTCTTGGGTAATAGAATTGGGTGTCGCGTATCAAATGGAAAATCAGATTGAGACAACCTTCCTCCAACCCGTAAGATTCCCTTTTCGTCAACAAACGGGCACAAGCTCACAAGACAACTGCTGCGTCTTATTGTTTTACCTTGTACTAGACGGTTATACTCCTCGTGAAAACATACAACTTGAACGGCTCTAACACAAATCATGAGTCCCTTATTAATTTCGTGAGGAGTTAAGGCTCCATATGTCCGGTTTTTTTTGGGTAATTGGGCGTTGCATATGAATCGCCAACAATAACCGAATACCCTTTTGATTCGATTTAGACTAGAGTATTTTTCATAACACTCGATCACTCGTGTTACTTCAGATTGCATGACCACAAAATTGAAATGTATTCTACGCTCCTCCGGAGGGTCGTTTAAGAGAAGGGGAAAAATTGAGGCAGATTTGTAAGAATTTATGGTCCCTTTTTTCAACCACCTAGGACCAGACCACCACAACGCACTGGATATCAGGTTGACTACCGTACTTCCACGAGATACGATATCCGCTGGGTTATTTTCAGAAGAAATATGCCGCCAATTGGATACTTCAGAGGTTTGCTGTATCATAGACACGCGATTGGCCACAAATGTGGTCCAACGCGACGGAGTTGCATTAATCCAACTTAAAACAATTGTCGAATCACACCATAGACATTCTGGGATATTGCCTTTGAAGAGAGTTCTGACCTGACTAATTAAATTGGACAGCAAAACTGCCCCTAACAGTTCCAACCGTGGCAAAGAAAGTTTTCTAATGGGAGCTACTCTAGACCTTGAGGTAAGTAAGCAAACATGGGTTTTACCATTCTTGTCCACCGATTTTAGGTAAACACAAGCGCCGTAGGCTCGTTCAGAAGAGTCACTGAACCCGTGCAGCTCAAAATATGTGGCATTTGGAATCACCGTGCATCTAGCAATGGTAAAGTCATCGAGATGTTTTAAGTCGGCCTTGAATTTGTTAAATTGAGTAGATAATTCCATGGGAATAGACTCGTCCCATTCCAAACCCAGATTCCAAATTTCTTGCAAAATCAGTTTAGGTATAACAAAAATTGGAGCTAACAGACCTATTGGATCAAATAGCTGGGCTACCAATGATAAAATGGTGCGTTTGGTAACTCTTTGAGAGAGTTTCAAGCTGGTGGCTGAAAAGGAGAACGAATCTTTCTTTGGATTCCAGAAGACACCTAATACCTTAGAAAGACTGAGTGACAATGGAGTCACATTGGAATCATCCGACAACTCCGAAACATTACTCTTAAATTTAGTGAGTACGAAATGAGCTTGACTCAAGATTGATGTGAGATTGGCCTTAATCTCGGTTAATTGAGAAATAGACTGATGACCGGTAATGACGTCATCCACGTACATATCGTTCCTTATAATGTTCGCTTCTGCAGGAAATTCGCTTTCATTAAGGACTGCTAACTCGAAAAGGCATCTAATCGCGAGATAGGGTGCCGAAGACATACCAAACGTCACCGTATTCAACTCGAAACATTGCAATTCATCCGAAGGATTATCACGCCATAGTATTTTTTGATATTTCCTTTCCTCGTTGTGTAACCAAACCTGACGATATATCTGTTTGATATCGCCTATCAAAACAAATTGGTGGATGCGGAAACGCAACAAGATGAAAAATAAATCTGACTGTAGAGTCGGACCAACACATTGAATTTCGTTTAAGGATAAACCCTGTGGCAAATCGCAACTTGCATCAAAAACGATGCGCAATTTGGTTGACGCACTTGCAGGATTCACCACTGCGTGGTGTGGTAGGAAGAATTCGGAATGTCCCGTAATTTGACTGGGAGACATGTGACCCTGTGCCTTGAGATCGTTAATAGTTTCCACGTAAGCCGCCTTAAATTCAGGATCATGGAGAAATCTTTTCTCAAGATTCAAAAAACGCGATTTTGCACAAAGCAACGACTCGCCGAGAAAATGTCGCTTATCGTATTTTAGCGGCAACCGCACGATAAATCTACCGTCGGTGGCTCGCGATGTGGTTTTTTGAAAATAGCACTCACAATATTCTTCTTCAGGGGATAAAAATGTTTTTGGGGGAATATTTTCCACATTCCAGAACTTTTGGAGACTCTCATTTAGGCTACTCAAGGTCACAAAGGTAGAGGATTTAGGCACGTTGCCCATAGTGCGTGAACATGAACCCGAGACTACCCAGCCAAATCTGGTTTTTTGAAAAATCAGTCCTTGGTTTGACTGGGTTTGCCCCACTGCGATCAATTTCCAAAACCACTCGGCCCCAATTAACATATCGATTTTCCTGGCTTGCCCGAAAGTTTCGTCTGCTAACTTAATACCTGGTGGAATCTCAATGGCTGCAGCATTCATGGACGAAACGGGAAGGCTTGCCGCTATGGTGGGCACAACAAAACACTGGACTTCCGTTTGAAAATTGTTTAATCGAGATGACAACTGTACGGTGGTGCGACTATTGATTAGAGAGGTATGTTCATTAAGACCAGTGACCGTCAGTTCCGTCGGGTATTCCTTTAATCTTAACATTTTGCAGCACTTTTCCGTTATAAAATTGGATTGCGACGCTGAGTCTAACAGTACTCTGATGGTACAAGTTTTGTTCAGATTGGTAGCTAATACTTGGGCCGTTGGTAACAACGTTTGATAATTGGTAAGGGAAGTAAATATCTGCGTAGACATCGATCTACTAGGTTTATCGGTTTCGATAGTGTCGCTGGATTGATCAGTCGATATTTCGCTAGTGTTTGATGAACTAGCCAACGCTTGGGATTTACTTTCGAAATGCAGAGTTGTGTGATGTCGTTTATGGCAGATCCTACAGCAACTAGATTGACAATTAGAAACCATATGCCCCTTACGCATACAATTTAAACAAAGTTTGAGATCCTTGACCCGTTTGAGTCTCTCGGTTATGATAAGGGTTAGGAATTTCTCACAATTGGAAATGAAGTGATTGTCACCACAATTAGAGCATTTGGCAGTAGTTGTAGTAGAAAATGTTTTCGCTGATTTGAATTTAGTTTCAACTTTGGGTTTGACTATGTTCTCATCGACACTATTGACGGTTTTGCGGTATGAGATCGCTTCCAAAACGGATTGTTTATTATTTAGAAATGCAATAAGATCACCGTACGTGGGAAGATCGTTATTAGTCAGGGTTGAATTTAATTTCTTTTCCCATTCACCAACAATCGTTTGATCAAGTTTGCTTAAAATTATTGGGATAATCAGCGTGTCCCAATGGTGAGTTGGTTGATCCAAGCACGCAAGACACTGCATGTGAGTTTCCAACGTGTTAATGAAATTACGCAAATCTGACTCTGAAAATTTCCTTAAAGAGGGTAATTTTATAATTTCTGTAACATGGTTATCTACGATACGACGTTTATTATCGTAACGTTGGCACAAAGTTTTCCAAGCGATTGAGTAATTTTCGTCGGTTGTATCATACGATTGTATGCAAACAAGCGGTTCACCCAGTAAACAAGATTTTAAATAACACAATTTTTGACTATTGCTGATGTGATTATTTCTATGCACGATAGACGAAAAAGTGTCAAAAAATGCGCGCCATTCTGTGAACTTACCTGAAAATTTAGGCAATTCGATACGAGGGAGTTTAATATTACAAGGTACGGACGGATCCTGGGCTGCGGTAGGAATTCTGTTTTTTGATTCCGAATTCGTTATCAATAAAGCTCTACTCATTAAATTAAAGTATGTTGTTTCAAACTGTTCCCTTTCAACTGACGCCGCTGCGTCCCCTTCGCTTAGCACTTCTATTTGGGTCTGTATGTCATGAAATTGTTCCAAAACATCGCTGCATTTATCTAAACGTTTTTGTATATTAATGCACAATTCAGGTGTTACCTGTACATTGTCATTTAAAAATTTTTCAAAAGTGGTTAAACGCGCTTTAAGAGCTCCTCTTTTACAATTAAGGGTTTTTAAATTACTTTCGGCCATTGTTTAGGTTGTAGGTACAATATACGAATTGTTAAAATGTGTGAAAGGAATGTGTACATGGAATTCTCACCTTGAATAATTTTCCCTTGCACATGTGGGCTGACGCCGCTGTTTCTTATCTATCGGTGTTGTTCTGCAATGCTGCGATTGATGTCGGCTGGGAAACGAAGATACCTTATGTAGGCTCTTGCGAGTGTGAGAGCGCTGCCAATATACACTGCACACGTTTCTTTCAATTAATGACCTTTGAGAGTTTTTAATTTCTTGCGAAATTAACACAATTTTCTATTTTCCACTTTCTTATCCGGCTCGAAATCGAAGGACCAATGGTTAGGGTTATTTCGCTGTAGTAGCACAAAGAACAAATTCGCTATGAGATTTAATATTTATTGGATACTGCTCGCATCGTAACTAGAAAAATAACACGTCTGCTTCATATCACGGTTAACATTCGTGTGTTCACATTAAAAATGCCCCTTCGCGCATGCTTATTTAAATCAAATTGCTTTCCCTTAAGTAAAACAAAATGTTATCTTAACTTAACCGCTACAATTATTGTTGTTTGGTGTTGACAAAATTGCAAAAGTCGTAATTTCAGGTTGCAAATGTTCAAAATATGTTAATATAACTGAAATTAATTTTGCAACCTTTTGATGAAAGACGTTAATATTTGCACAATAGATGGTCTCGGAACTTTCTATTCAATGGGAATGATACAGTGACGGGCGTATATGGTAGAAATGTGATTCGGAATGCTGGTCAAGTTCCTTTACAAACTTTTGAGAGAAACGGAACAGGTCTTGGAGCATTGAGGTGGAGGCAATCAGCACAAATGATCCTATCACTCCGCAAATATCTGATGTGCTGTGGATGTACGGCAAAATGAATGATATTCCTCGCATATGTGGATGGAACGGATTTATGGAGAAGTAACATCGCATAATGTCTACGCGATGTCAGGTATTGTGGCCTTGCCCTTTATTAACGCTTCTCAAAGTGATTATAACACAATTTATACCATATTGATTTGTGCTGCTGAAAAGATAATGAAATCAAGGCAAGAATCGTGCTTTGTCACGTTCGACCAACCACTGTATCAGAAGGTACGTGATATAATTTCATCTAGCTCAGATCCACTGCTGCGATCAATTATTCTGCGACTTGGAGGATTCCACTTGCTAATGTCATTTTTGGGATGTATCGGATCTCTGGCAGTGGATTGAAGGAAGTTTTATCTACGATTTATGCTCCAGTATCTGTTGAAAAAATGCTAAATGGTCATGCTTACGCAAGAGCCATCCGAGGAAATTTCTAGACGCAACTAGCATTGGGCCATATCATTCTAGGAAAAATAATATTCAATGGCAAACATGGTTGGAAAAAATGTCGCCGAAATTTCTTTTTCGCGGAAGAAACGGGTGCTTCCTTTGTCAGTATAGTAACATCGTCATTGAAAATTGGTGATACTAGCGTTCCCATTGATCCAGATTTATTATATCAGCGAATTTCATTTACCACGGAATCTCAGGATCAACTAAAAAAGTATTTTAAGTACGAACTTGCACCTTATCTGTTATCTCTTTTTGACGCAGTTGGCATTCGCAAGAGCAAGAAATCTGCAATTTTCACCAATACCAGATAACGTAACTTCGGGAGACGTGCTGTATGTAATAGATGGTGGATATTTATTGCACAAAGTCGTGTGGCGCAAGGGTGACAGTTATTCCGTTGAGTGAAAAGTTATAAGGCCGGCCGCACATTGAGCGCAGCACAGCACAGCATAGCACAGCGCAGCAGAGGATTTTGTAACGCATGGAATTAAAGCGAACACCGCATATTGCACGCAGCCGAGATGTAGTAGCGGGAGAGGATTATTTCCATTTAATTGCATGGGTTACAAAATCCTCTGCTGCGCTGTGCTATGCTGTGCTGTGCTGCGCTCAATGTGCGGCCGGCCTAAAGAGGCGAAATTGCAGTCGTTTTAACGTCGCTCCTGAAGGCTTGAGAGTTGGGTCTGATATTTGACTATCTCACTCGACGGTTCAGTACCGATACGAGTAAGAGTGACACAGCAATAGGGTACGCAATTTTGCATTATAGTTTCGCCTCTTTATACTTTTCACTCAATGGTTATTCAGAAATATGCGACAAATACATCGTCTACGTGAAAAAATACTATGGCAGTCACGTCATCATCGTCTTCGATGATTACCCCGAGGATATATCCAGCAGAAGCACAAAAACAGCAGAAAAATTACGGCGCTTGACATCACAATCTACAGATGTTCTCATCGAAGAATCCATGAAGTCCACTATGACTCAGGAAAACTTTTTTCCAACAGAAACAAATTCCGCTTGACTGCCAGACATGATATAACCGATACATCCCAAAAATGACATTAGCAAGTGGAATCCTCCAAGTCGTACAATACATAACATTAACGTCGGTAATGAAAGTCCCAAAAGATATTAACTGGTAGTGATATTATGAAACTAATATTGCAAAAAATGACAATGTTTTGACTGACGAAGACTTCAAAATAATGCAGTAAGAGACCTGATTAATGATGGTAATGAAGGTAACGGAAACCTTACCTTCTTGGCGGAGAGTCTAATTAGTCACGTTAAAAAGTGACTGAAAACAAATGGAAGGAAACCTGGAAACATTGCAAAACACAACTACGCCAAATGATAACCAATATTAAAGCAATAATCCCAATAATATCACTTAAAAGTAGAGGAGCCCTCCTCCTCTACTTTTAAGTTTAAGTAGAGGAGGAGGGGTTCTTGGACTAGACTCGTAATCGGCCACAAGAGACTTGAATAAAAATGCACGAATTTCACGGATTGATGGAGAAAATGGATATCTTAAATGCACTTTGAAATATAAAAGTGATAAACTTGCATCTCAAAAAAAAGGTACCTAACCCTTCCTTTTCAAGATGATTTATCCGCATTGCAAGCAAGATCCATATTTTTAAAACATTTAATGTTTGTGATGAATGACGATTGCCTTTCATTCGTAATTTTCCCCGTTCTGCAGATCATTAATAATATTTCTTAAACATACGTCAGTCACAGCATATTAATGAAACGTTCGAAAATATTTTGCATATATATAAAATAATATAGATTCAGCCGAAAATACGAGTACATGTATAATTTCATACGATTTTTCTTATTTCGGCGATTAAGGGAATCCTTGCATAAATAACCTTGTCTTATTGTTCCTATTTTGTTACCGTAAAAACATAAATCGGTTTTGCTTTTAGAGCCTATAAAGAACATCAATTGTAAGAAGTGGAAATGAATTTATTGCACATACAACTGAATAATATACCGTACGTAACATACTATTCATTCTTAAAGAAGTCACAGAACAGCATTCTTACCAACCTAAAACTTATATATCCTAAAAGTACATTTCTTACCAACCTAAAACCCTTATCGGGCACAATAGTATTAAACCATTCGCAAATATATATATTAGTTTGATGTTTAAATGAACTCCTTAGTACAGTCAATTTAAACACGCAAAAAATCCAATATTAGGTTTGCTTTTTTGATAGTGTTTAGGTTCGGTCTCGGTAGTAAATACTATTTTGCAACTTCGAAAAACTTGTGGAAACTGGGCACCAAAAACAGCGACTTTTTCGGACTTCTTTCAGTTTCAACCACGTAGCTCAAAAACTATGAGTTGTAGTGCAAAGAATATTAAGGGCCGTCCATTAATCACGTGATATTTGATTTAGCATTTCTTAAACCCCTCCCCCCTCCCCTTTGGTGATATGTGGTGAGATTTAAGACTACCCCCCCTCCCCCATCCAACCTCACTTGTATTTTTAGTACCTACAAAGAATCTTAAAATTTTTCGAATATTATCTTATCTCGAATATTATCTATATAATCTTATTATATACAGGTATTAAGTATAATCTTATTTTATTCTGAAATTAGAGCCATGATGAAAATGTCTAGACTCTAGACAGAAAGGTTGCAGGTTTGACGAAAAAAATAAATACACGTGATATCTTACTAGACGCCCCTCCCCCCTTGTGATATTTCGTGATTTTTGTCAAACCCCTCCCCCCCTGGCCCCTTTCAAGCTTCACGTGATTTATGGACGGCCCCTTATTATCTTTTTTAAACTAGACTAAATTTGCTACAATTTGAGCGCAACCGAAAGTCTGCAAGTATAATAGTTTGATCCCCCCCCGTTTCCACAAGTTTTCTGAAGTTGCAAAATTGAATATTTGCTACTGGGACTGAACCTAATAACATAAAAAGGGCAAACCTAACATAGGATTTTTCGCAATATTTATGTTTAAAATAACTACACTACCTTGGAAAGCAAAGGATTAAAAATTAATTTGTGCATTACTTACAGGCCATATAAATATACATATATTATGTTATGTTTTAGATCATGGAGAAAAAAAGAAGTGCTGAACGTCTACGTACTATTTTCCAACAACTTATTTCTTATTACAACAATTTATTGTTTTTATGGTTTTTTAAAATCGTTTGACTATTATTTTCATTCAATAATATTTATTTATTACCAGTATAACTCACTTCGGAACTTAGTCAACGTGACTGCGATCAAATTTCTCATTGAAATGTTTTATTATTAATTTGACATTATACATTTTTAATGATCAGTGTAGACTGTAGAGGAAGTGTTTGATCTGTATTCTATGACTAAAAAGTTCATATGAATAGGAAAGAGAATACAACAACGTATTTATCAAACAACCAACAAGGGTAACGGTTTGTCGCAGACAACATAATTTATGAACCTTGTTTTTGTTTCTTTGATGTCTCATCCCATCACGGTTTTTCAATTTCATTCACTATGTAGACAGATCTATACGATACTCTGGAGTGTAAATAGTATTTCGTGATTAATGTATTACGTGTTTTATGTCGAATGTTCGAATGTTATTTAAACGTACAACACCTTTCTTTCATTTACTCATCCCAAAATTACGGTTTATTCTAAAAATCTGTAGTAAAATACAGCTCCTAATTTCAACAACGAAACGCTTTCAAACAATTGAAGTATAAATTTTACTGACAGAAAAATGTACGTTTGCAGTATTCGTTAAATTAGTAGAAGCGCACTATGTCATATTTTCCACTACACTCTTTTATAACTAGATGTAGAGTGATATAAGATTAAAGCTAAAATCCTTTGTCGTTCTTGCAAAGACAAAGAAAAAATGTTCAGAACGAATTATGGCTAGAGATAATCCAGTATTTAGAGAAGATCAAAGATATCATTATTACAAAGTACTAAAGTAAAGTACTAAAATATTTTTAATACGTCTGTACCGTAAGGTTTAAACAACTCATTTTCAAATTTTCATTTGTTTAAAGAATTATTTGTCATATTACTTTAACACCGCGATAACACAATACAGTTGTTTTTGTGCAACCGACCATTCTCCTACGTGTTCATTCATAAAAGCACATCAAGAATTGGTTTTTTTCAGGAAACACAAATGGTTCGATTTCGGGTTGTTTTTATTAAGACTAAATAGTGGAATTAAATAATATCGGGTGGCTGCTGTTACTTTAAGCAGACCTATCGGCAAGACACGATCTTGCTCTCATTTAAGAGCACTAGACTGTTAAATCAAAGGTTTCTGGTCTTGAGAGCACAAATAGAACCATTTCCTGTTAGAACGGAATGATAAACCTAGAACATGTATATCATGTTCGTAGCCACATTAAAGCTATCCTTGTGTCACGCCTGTGCATTAAGGCAGTACAGTTCAGCATTTACATGCAACGTAAAACCGCATTAGTTGCCACTGCAGTACACCTCTCAGAGCATTTAAGAAAACAGTAGAAACCCACTCATTTACGTGTATTTAAAATCACTTTATTCCAGCTCAGCCTGATGATGGTTTAAATAACTGAAATCGATAGCTTAAAGAAAAAATTAACAATAACCCTATAACGCTGAGGTTGACGAATTCGTAACGTTTGAATATAAGCTATTAGATACCGAAACAAGAAAAAATTTATATACGTGTCAGTCCAAGGTTTCATGTTTTTGCCGTCGTTTGTCTGTGAGATCACTTCGAAAGGTGGTTGTTCGAGTTGAGGTTATGCGGTAGTTTAGTCTCTTGTATTTTTGTGATTATTTATAAATAAACAATTATAAAGTGTTGATACATTTTGGGTGAACTAATAAAACATTGTTTTATACCGTGGCAAACATAGTTTTTAGATAAATATTATTTATTTTGAATACTTGGACATTTTCAAAGCGTACCGAAATCGTCACGTTCGTCTGTTGTTACAAATTTTTCTCTCTATACATCATGGATTGTTCGATGTTTTATGGAAAACGCCGCGTTCGTGAAATTAGTGAGAGCAGTTCTGAATCAGATAATAGCCTGGATGAACTTGGTAAGTAATATTTTTTATTTTAGTAAATTATATGAGTTGAGAGATGGTTTTATTTGCAGATTCTGAGTATCTGCCCGATGATGAGGAAACAGGTGGCAATCTTTCTGAAAGCGCAAGCGAAGAATATGATGATCAAACTATTGAAACGCCTATTTCAACTTCCTCAAATACTGACACCTTCCCAGCAAAAATTATTTTGTAGAATTTCATAGAAAGTAATAAAAGATAAATAATTGGTCTGTTATTATTCTGAGTTACTAGAGTTATAACAAAATTTAAACGAAGATAAAAATCAACTGATAAATATCACCGTAATATCATATAAGTAATTTTACTATCTATATTTCTAATGGATCTATGGCGAATATGACGATTTCGTAACATTTAAAAAAAAACGTCATTTGACAGCTTTTAAATGAATTGTATATATAATCCCTTTAGTTACTAAATAAACGAACGAGAAATACCAGAAAACAATTTGTTTTCAGCCATTTAAAAATTCAGGCGTTATAGGGATAAATAATAATTTTTAGCTTATATAGAATTTTAATTAATAATTTTAAACAAGCTAAAATAATGGAGAAATGTATCCAATTAACAGTAGAAACTGCTTTAAGCCAAAATTGTTTTACAGTCCGCTCCGTATTCTTCCATGTTGTATCACGTTGGTTTACTACGTTTTATATTTCGATTCCCGTTATTCGTTTATCACTCATATCATGCTGGTTGGGATTTGTTGTCTGCGATATTGTGTGGAATTCTGTTTCATTTTTTTCGGTGTATTATCCCTGTACGTGATGTTTTTGTTTGGTGTTAGGATTGTCCCTTAAACCGATGTTATTTTTAGTTGATTTTCGAGTATTTTAACCTTGTATCTGCGAGTAGTAAGTTGTTTTCCATCAAAATTGCATTTTTACTTGCCATTTCCACCATCCACTTCCATGTGCGTTAATATCGGAAATTATAATAGAGCAAGAAGACGAAAATATAACAGTAGAACAAGAAAATAACAAATTTGATATAGTAACGCCCAGTATTACAAGAAATCGTTGAAATTAAAATAGTGGTTAACATATAGCATATTCTTCAGGAAATTGTGAACAACGAAGTGCACAAACCGTCTAGTTGCTCACTAGTGAACATAGCAATTACATAAGAAAGAAGAAATGGACTTATAAGTGATTGCATGCTTAAACGTAAAATGTGCGGTATAATACAAACAATTAGTTCAGAAGACTGTAATGATCATTCATTACTAGACAAACTCTAGTACAGTTTTAAGTGCAATATCAACGGAAATAGGACACTCTAATTTAGAAGGAATTCAAGCTACAATGGCCGTTTCGTCAATATCCAGTAGATGTACGTACAACACCACAATTTGTTGGGCGACACTCTGCACAAATTGGCTTGGATGGAAATGGAAGCAGCTGGGAAAGAAGAAAAGAAAATGGCTAAAAAAGATGGTCCACTAGATGAAAATTGTATACCATAAAATATTAGTCATTGCGGATGTAACTTGGTGTAAAAGATCTTATGGGACTAATTCTGCTACCAATTCCGGTGTTAGACGTATTATAAGGTGTCAGATCGCAAAAACTGTTATATGTGTAAGTATTAGAAATAAGTGTTGTTCGGTTTGTGAGCTATATACATCATAATCGGCCTATATTTCGCAGCATACGTACTTGAAAAACTGGAAAGGAACAAGTATGGAAACTGATATTATCGTAGAAGAGTTTCGACGCAGTGTAGAAATGCATTTGGAATAATATTTGTCTTACCAGTTATACGTAACTGGTAAGTAATTTTCCGTTGTAACGGTACATAAACCACTTAGCGGGGGAACAGAACATTTATTACTGGGACAGAGCCGTGTTACAGGTACCTGCATATTCTTAGGATATGTACTACCTGCTTGTTGGCACTATTACTATCAGATTCCAGTGCCCGGTAACGCACTGCGCAGATAATTTTGCCGTTATTAAACTTACCAGACACTCGTATCTGGTAGCATAGTTTGTGTAAATTTAGTGAACTTGTTGGTAATGTTTCAACGTTTATGTGTAAAAAATGACTTCCCGAGGTAAAAAAACGTGAACAGCAATATAATTTACTAGAAATAGAGAATATTTTGGAGTCAAGAATTACCATATAACTATAAGTTCTTTGTACGTTGACAATTTTTATATATATATATATATATATAATTAAGATTTCACAAAGTTTCAGGGGAATTACGACTCTGGATAATTAAATAAAGTTTACTCTTTACTTGCTTGCCAAGCTTTCGGCATATATTATCTGATGCCTTCTTCAGGGCTACTACAATTTACATGGTTTTACAATGGATTATTAAATTTATTCTCTACTTACACAATATGTGAGGTTATATTTAAGAAATCTTTCACTAATATTGATCATCACATTGATTTGCTGATTTTGTTTATATTGGCTTTCTTGTTATTTATTAAAATTTACTGATTACGATGGATGAAATGATTTTATGTTTTGTCACATTTTAAAATTAATTGAAAATATTTTCTGTCAAAACTGTTACCAACTATGCTATAATGTTCTTAATCTAGTTATACAAGCGGGAAATTTGAAATTTGGAGGTTTAATATTAAGATTCTAAATTTAATAAAAGGGTGTAAATATTACTTAAATTTTGTATATCTGACTTTTTGTTGATGGGATTTTCCTCCCTGTTTATGAAGTACATTTCTAAAAAATTTCTTTTTATTTGATTTGTTTCAGTAGCTAATACTCTTGCATTTTTGTACCCTATTTTGTGGTCTAATTTGATTGTGTGGGAGGCTAGGGAGCATCGTTCTAAACCATTTCTAGCGTCGCTTTGGTGACCAGCAATTCTGGCTTTTAATAATTGCGAGGTTTGACCAATGTATTTCCCTGTGCATTCCTCACAGTCAATTATGTAAATTACGTTCGATTTTAAGAGGGTTGGTGTTTTGTCCTTTAATTTTGAAAATAAATTCCCTATCGTGCTAATGCATTTTTGTGCAATTTTATGTTTTCAATTTTGAATATGTTGGTTAACTTGTGTGTCAGGTTGTTAATGATGGGTAAGGAACCATAGTTTGGGATATTTTGTGTTGCCGGTCCTTCCTTTGTTGCCGGTTTTATTGTAATTTCTTGGTGGCTCTTGCAATATAGTAAGTTGTTTATTAAACTTTTGGGATATGAGTTTTGTTCTAGCATTACTGCTAGTTTTTTCATATTTTGGCTCCTAAACCTTTGGTGGCTGATTTTCATGACCCTATTCTTCATTTGCTTTATGAAATTAATTTTGATTTTAATTGAATGGTTGGAGTGAAAGTTTATATATCTGTTAGATGAGGTGGGTTTTGGTACCAATTTAATAAAATTTTATTCGTGCTTCCCTTTATTACCCTGGTGTCCAGGAACGGGACTCCTTCACCTTCATCCCTTTCTACGGTGAATTGGATAAATTGGTTGAAATTATTGAAAACGTGTAATATTTCCTCGACTCCATTTTGCGGAAGTCCTAAGATGAGGTCATCAACAAATTTTTTATGAAACTTAAACCGAAAGATAATTTTGGAATGCATTTGTCTAATAGGTGGTCCATTACATATTGTGCCAAGATTGGGCTTAATTTCGATCCCATCGCACAGCCAAAGGTTTGGGTATAAACTTGATTTTCAAATGTGAAGAAGTTGTTCTCTAGTACGAAATTGATTAGTTCTAACATTGTCTCCTGTTTCAAATTGCAATGTTGTTGAATTGATTCCCATTTTTCTATTAGTGCCTCCTTTATGAGTTCCTTACTGATGTTTCCGAACAAATTGACTACGTCCAGTGAAATTACCATATGGTTTTCTGGTATCTCTCTATCGTTTATAAATTCTGCAAACGTGAAAGTGTCTTTTACGTGATATTCATTATTAGTGTTGTAGGCGTTTGTTAAAATTTCTGTTATGTACTGGGCTATATTGCTCGTGGGGCTTTGGATTCCCGATACAATTGGTCTTAGTGGTGTATTTTCTTTGTGTATTTTAGGGTTACCGTAAATTTTTGGGCATACCGAATTATAGCTCCTTAACTTTTTGGCTTGCATTTTGGAAATTGAGTTGTTGCTTTCTAATTTAGTAATTATTTTGTTCCCTTTAGTCTGAGTTGTGTAAGTGGGGTCATTTTTCAATTTTTTGAATACATTTGTGTCATCTAAGAGTTCGTTCATTTTATTAGTATAAGCAGCGCGATCCATGACCACAGTTACACTACCCTTGTCGCTTTTAGTTACAATAATTTCGGGATGTTGTTTTAGGAATTTTCTTGTTTGATGCGCCATTTTGTTTAGGTGGTCCGTTTGGTCTTTGTGTTTGTGTATATGATTGGTTATTGAGTTCGTTGCCTTTGCCCTGAACAGGTCCCTATCTTTTTCTTTTATAAACGATAAGATATGTTCAACGTCTGCTAGTAATTTGTTCATGGGGATGTCCTTGACCGGAACTGGTAAATTAAATTTTGGACCAAGAGCTAATACTGAAGAGATTTCATTTGGTAGTTCAACCTGACTTAAGTTTTTTAACCATTTATTGATTGTTGTTATATTAGTAATTTGGGTTTTCTGAAGTTGGTTTATTTTATGTAAATTTCGTTTTTTTATAGCATGGAATTTTCTATTATAAAGGGTATTTTGTTTAGCTTTAAATTCTGTTATTATGTGGTTTGGTAAGGTGCTAGCTACTGTTTTAGTAAGGTTTTCTAATTTCCTGTTTATCATATTAATTCTATTGTTAGTAAATTTTATTTCTAGCCTAATAATCTTAGTTATCAACCTGTTATTGAAATCTTCTATTTGATGATTAATACTTCTTACTTCAAAGTCACTGTGTTGGAACAGGTTTTTCGTGTTGTTTGCAATGTGATTCGGTCTTAGTTTTTGCCTTTACATTCTAGTAGGAAAATTCTTCGGTTTATTAGTGATGCCTTCTTGATGTTCGTTCTACTCCATCTTTTGAGGATTTGGGTGGTTTCTATCCCATATGTAGCACTATTTCGTTGATAGAACCCCATCTGTAATGATAATGATACCAGGAAGTAACGGTCGTTGCTTGTTGATAATTAAGATTTCACAAAGTTTCAGGGGAATTACGACTCTGGATAATTAAATAAAGTTTACTCTTTACTTGCTTGCCAAGCTTTCGGCATATATTATCTGATGCCTTCTTCAGGGCTACTACAATTTACATGGTTTTACAATGGATTATTAAATTTATTCTCTACTTACACAATATGTGAGGTTATATTTAAGAAATCTTTCACTAATATTGATCATCACATTGATTTGCTGATTTTGTTTATATTGGCTTTCTTGTTATTTATTAAAATTTACTGATTACGATGGATGAAATGATTTTATGTTTTGTCACATTTTAAAATTAATTGAAAATATTTTCTGTCAAAACTGTTACCAACTATGCTATAATGTTCTTAATCTAGTTATACAAGCGGGAAATTTGAAATTTGGAGGTTTAATATTAAGATTCTAAATTTAATAAAAGGGTGTAAATATTACTTAAATTTTGTATATCTGACTTTTTGTTGATGGGATTTTCCTCCCTGTTTATGAAGTACATTTCTAAAAAATTTCTTTTTATTTGATTTGTTTCAGTAGCTAATACTCTTGCATTTTTGTACCCTATTTTGTGGTCTAATTTGATTGTGTGGGAGGCTAGGGAGCATCGTTCTAAACCATTTCTAGCGTCGCTTTGGTGACCAGCAATTCTGGCTTTTAATAATTGCGAGGTTTGACCAATGTATTTCCCTGTGCATTCCTCACAGTCAATTATGTAAATTACGTTCGATTTTAAGAGGGTTGGTGTTTTGTCCTTTAATTTTGAAAATAAATTCCCTATCGTGCTAATGCATTTTTGTGCAATTTTTATGTTTTCAATTTTGAATATGTTGGTTAACTTGTGTGTCAGGTTGTTAATGATGGGTAAGGAACCATAGTTTGGGATATTTTGTGTTGCCGGTCCTTCCTTTGTTGCCGGTTTTATTGTAATTTCTTGGTGGCTCTTGCAATATAGTAAGTTGTTTATTAAACTTTTGGGATATGAGTTTTGTTCTAGCATTACTGCTAGTTTTTTCATATTTTGGCTCCTAAACCTTTGGTGGCTGATTTTCATGACCCTATTCTTCATTTGCTTTATGAAATTAATTTTGATTTTAATTGAATGGTTGGAGTGAAAGTTTATATATCTGTTAGATGAGGTGGGTTTTTGGTACCAATTTAATAAAATTTTATTCGTGCTTCCCTTTATTACCCTGGTGTCCAGGAACGGGACTCCTTCACCTTCATCCCTTTCTACGGTGAATTGGATAAATTGGTTGAAATTATTGAAAACGTGTAATATTTCCTCGACTCCATTTTGCGGAAGTCCTAAGATGAGGTCATCAACAAATTTTTTTATGAAACTTAAACCGAAAGATAATTTTGGAATGCATTTGTCTAATAGGTGGTCCATTACATATTGTGCCAAGATTGGGCTTAATTTCGATCCCATCGCACAGCCAAAGGTTTGGGTATAAACTTGATTTTCAAATGTGAAGAAGTTGTTCTCTAGTACGAAATTGATTAGTTCTAACATTGTCTCCTGTTTCAAATTGCAATGTTGTTGAATTGATTCCCATTTTTCTATTAGTGCCTCCTTTATGAGTTCCTTACTGATGTTTCCGAACAAATTGACTACGTCCAGTGAAATTACCATATGGTTTTCTGGTATCTCTCTATCGTTTATAAATTCTGCAAACGTGAAAGTGTCTTTTACGTGATATTCATTATTAGTGTTGTAGGCGTTTGTTAAAATTTCTGTTATGTACTGGGCTATATTGCTCGTGGGGCTTTGGATTCCCGATACAATTGGTCTTAGTGGTGTATTTTCTTTGTGTATTTTAGGGTTACCGTAAATTTTTGGGCATACCGAATTATAGCTCCTTAACTTTTTGGCTTGCATTTTGGAAATTGAGTTGTTGCTTTCTAATTTAGTAATTATTTTGTTCCCTTTAGTCTGAGTTGTGTAAGTGGGGTCATTTTTCAATTTTTTGAATACATTTGTGTCATCTAAGAGTTCGTTCATTTTATTAGTATAAGCAGCGCGATCCATGACCACAGTTACACTACCCTTGTCGCTTTTAGTTACAATAATTTCGGGATGTTGTTTTAGGAATTTTCTTGTTTGATGCGCCATTTTGTTTAGGTGGTCCGTTTGGTCTTTGTGTTTGTGTATATGATTGGTTATTGAGTTCGTTGCCTTTGCCCTGAACAGGTCCCTATCTTTTTCTTTTATAAACGATAAGATATGTTCAACGTCTGCTAGTAATTTGTTCATGGGGATGTCCTTGACCGGAACTGGTAAATTAAATTTTGGACCAAGAGCTAATACTGAAGAGATTTCATTTGGTAGTTCAACCTGACTTAAGTTTTTTAACCATTTATTGATTGTTGTTATATTAGTAATTTGGGTTTTCTGAAGTTGGTTTATTTTATGTAAATTTCGTTTTTTTATAGCATGGAATTTTCTATTATAAAGGGTATTTTGTTTAGCTTTAAATTCTGTTATTATGTGGTTTGGTAAGGTGCTAGCTACTGTTTTAGTAAGGTTTTCTAATTTCCTGTTTATCATATTAATTCTATTGTTAGTAAATTTTATTTCTAGCCTAATAATCTTAGTTATCAACCTGTTATTGAAATCTTCTATTTGATGATTAATACTTCTTACTTCAAAGTCACTGTGTTGGAACAGGTTTTTCGTGTTGTTTGCAATGTGATTCGGTCTTAGTTTTTGCCTTTTACATTCTAGTAGGAAAATTCTTCGGTTTATTAGTGATGCCTTCTTGATGTTCGTTCTACTCCATCTTTTGAGGATTTGGGTGGTTTCTATCCCATATGTAGCACTATTTCGTAGCCTCCCACACAATCAAATTAGACCACAAAATAGGGTACAAAAATGCAAGAGTATTAGCTACTGAAACAAATCAAATAAAAAGAAATTTTTTAGAAATGTACTTCATAAACAGGGAGGAAAATCCCATCAACAAAAAGTCAGATATACAAAATTTAAGTAATATTTACACCCTTTTATTAAATTTAGAATCTTAATATTAAACCTCCAAATTTCAAATTTCCCGCTTGTATAACTAGATTAAGAACATTATAGCATAGTTGGTAACAGTTTTGACAGAAAATATTTTCAATTAATTTTAAAATGTGACAAAACATAAAATCATTTCATCCATCGTAATCAGTAAATTTTAATAAATAACAAGAAAGCCAATATAAACAAAATCAGCAAATCAATGTGATGATCAATATTAGTGAAAGATTTCTTAAATATAACCTCACATATTGTGTAAGTAGAGAATAAATTTAATAATCCATTGTAAAACCATGTAAATTGTAGTAGCCCTGAAGAAGGCATCAGATAATATATGCCGAAAGCTTGGCAAGCAAGTAAAGAGTAAACTTTATTTAATTATCCAGAGTCGTAATTCCCCTGAAACTTTGTGAAATCTTAATTATCAACAAGCAACGACCGTTACTTCCTGGTATCATTATCATTACAGATGGGGTTCTATCAACGAAATAGTGCTACATATGGGATAGAAACCACCCAAATCCTCAAAAGATGGAGTAGAACGAACATCAAGAAGGCATCACTAATAAACCGAAGAATTTTCCTACTAGAATGTAAAAGGCAAAAACTAAGACCGAATCACATTGCAAACAACACGAAAAACCTGTTCCAACACAGTGACTTTGAAGTAAGAAGTATTAATCATCAAATAGAAGATTTCAATAACAGGTTGATAACTAAGATTATTAGGCTAGAAATAAAATTTACTAACAATAGAATTAATATGATAAACAGGAAATTAGAAAACCTTACTAAAACAGTAGCTAGCACCTTACCAAACCACATAATAACAGAATTTAAAGCTAAACAAAATACCCTTTATAATAGAAAATTCCATGCTATAAAAAAACGAAATTTACATAAAATAAACCAACTTCAGAAAACCCAAATTACTAATATAACAACAATCAATAAATGGTTAAAAAACTTAAGTCAGGTTGAACTACCAAATGAAATCTCTTCAGTATTAGCTCTTGGTCCAAAATTTAATTTACCAGTTCCGGTCAAGGACATCCCCATGAACAAATTACTAGCAGACGTTGAACATATCTTATCGTTTATAAAAGAAAAAGATAGGGACCTGTTCAGGGCAAAGGCAACGAACTCAATAACCAATCATATACACAAACACAAAGACCAAACGGACCACCTAAACAAAATGGCGCATCAAACAAGAAAATTCCTAAAACAACATCCCGAAATTATTGTAACTAAAAGCGACAAGGGTAGTGTAACTGTGGTCATGGATCGCGCTGCTTATACTAATAAAATGAACGAACTCTTAGATGACACAAATGTATTCAAAAAATTGAAAAATGACCCCACTTACACAACTCAGACTAAAGGGAACAAAATAATTACTAAATTAGAAAGCAACAACTCAATTTCCAAAATGCAAGCCAAAAAGTTAAGGAGCTATAATTCGGTATGCCCAAAAATTTACGGTAACCCTAAAATACACAAAGAAAATACACCACTAAGACCAATTGTATCGGGAATCCAAAGCCCCACGAGCAATATAGCCCAGTACATAACAGAAATTTTAACAAACGCCTACAACACTAATAATGAATATCACGTAAAAGACACTTTCACGTTTGCAGAATTTATAAACGATAGAGAGATACCAGAAAACCATATGGTAATTTCACTGGACGTAGTCAATTTGTTCGGAAACATCAGTAAGGAACTCATAAAGGAGGCACTAATAGAAAAATGGGAATCAATTCAACAACATTGCAATTTGAAACAGGAGACAATGTTAGAACTAATCAATTTCGTACTAGAGAACAACTTCTTCACATTTGAAAATCAAGTTTATACCCAAACCTTTGGCTGTGCGATGGGATCGAAATTAAGCCCAATCTTGGCACAATATGTAATGGACCACCTATTAGACAAATGCATTCCAAAATTATCTTTCGGTTTAAGTTTCATAAAAAAATTTGTTGATGACCTCATCTTAGGACTTCCGCAAAATGGAGTCGAGGAAATATTACACGTTTTCAATAATTTCAACCAATTTATCCAATTCACCGTAGAAAGGGATGAAGGTGAAGGAGTCCCGTTCCTGGACACCAGGGTAATAAAGGGAAGCACGAATAAAATTTTATTAAATTG
Organism: Pyrocoelia pectoralis; assembly: GCA_036250285.1. NCBI lineage: Eukaryota > Metazoa > Arthropoda > Insecta > Coleoptera > Lampyridae > Pyrocoelia > Pyrocoelia pectoralis. The sequence continues at coordinate 47,178,426 of CM070075.1, forward strand.
GTACCAAAAACCCACCTCATCTAACAGATATATAAACTTTCACTCCAACCATTCAATTAAAATCAAAATTAATTTCATAAAGCAAATGAAGAATAGGGTCATGAAAATCAGCCACCAAAGGTTTAGGAGCCAAAATATGAAAAAACTAGCAGTAATGCTAGAACAAAACTCATATCCCAAAAGTTTAATAAACAACTTACTATATTGCAAGAGCCACCAAGAAATTACAATAAAACCGGCAACAAAGGAAGGACCGGCAACACAAAATATCCCAAACTATGGTTCCTTACCCATCATTAACAACCTGACACACAAGTTAACCAACATATTCAAAATTGAAAACATAAAAATTGCACAAAAATGCATTAGCACGATAGGGAATTTATTTTCAAAATTAAAGGACAAAACACCAACCCTCTTAAAATCGAACGTAATTTACATAATTGACTGTGAGGAATGCACAGGGAAATACATTGGTCAAACCTCGCAATTATTAAAAGCCAGAATTGCTGGTCACCAAAGCGACGCTAGAAATGGTTTAGAACGATGCTCCCTAGCCTCCCACACAATCAAATTAGACCACAAAATAGGGTACAAAAATGCAAGAGTATTAGCTACTGAAACAAATCAAATAAAAAGAAATTTTTTAGAAATGTACTTCATAAACAGGGAGGAAAATCCCATCAACAAAAAGTCAGATATACAAAATTTAAGTAATATTTACACCCTTTTATTAAATTTAGAATCTTAATATTAAACCTCCAAATTTCAAATTTCCCGCTTGTATAACTAGATTAAGAACATTATAGCATAGTTGGTAACAGTTTTGACAGAAAATATTTTCAATTAATTTTAAAATGTGACAAAACATAAAATCATTTCATCCATCGTAATCAGTAAATTTTAATAAATAACAAGAAAGCCAATATAAACAAAATCAGCAAATCAATGTGATGATCAATATTAGTGAAAGATTTCTTAAATATAACCTCACATATTGTGTAAGTAGAGAATAAATTTAATAATCCATTGTAAAACCATGTAAATTGTAGTAGCCCTGAAGAAGGCATCAGATAATATATGCCGAAAGCTTGGCAAGCAAGTAAAGAGTAAACTTTATTTAATTATCCAGAGTCGTAATTCCCCTGAAACTTTGTGAAATCTTAATTATCAACAAGCAACGACCGTTACTTCCTGGTATCATTATCATTACAGATGGGGTTCTATCAACGAAATAGTGCTACATATGGGATAGAAACCACCCAAATCCTCAAAAGATGGAGTAGAACGAACATCAAGAAGGCATCACTAATAAACCGAAGAATTTTCCTACTAGAATGTAAAAGGCAAAAACTAAGACCGAATCACATTGCAAACAACACGAAAAACCTGTTCCAACACAGTGACTTTGAAGTAAGAAGTATTAATCATCAAATAGAAGATTTCAATAACAGGTTGATAACTAAGATTATTAGGCTAGAAATAAAATTTACTAACAATAGAATTAATATGATAAACAGGAAATTAGAAAACCTTACTAAAACAGTAGCTAGCACCTTACCAAACCACATAATAACAGAATTTAAAGCTAAACAAAATACCCTTTATAATAGAAAATTCCATGCTATAAAAAAACGAAATTTACATAAAATAAACCAACTTCAGAAAACCCAAATTACTAATATAACAACAATCAATAAATGGTTAAAAAACTTAAGTCAGGTTGAACTACCAAATGAAATCTCTTCAGTATTAGCTCTTGGTCCAAAATTTAATTTACCAGTTCCGGTCAAGGACATCCCCATGAACAAATTACTAGCAGACGTTGAACATATCTTATCGTTTATAAAAGAAAAAGATAGGGACCTGTTCAGGGCAAAGGCAACGAACTCAATAACCAATCATATACACAAACACAAAGACCAAACGGACCACCTAAACAAAATGGCGCATCAAACAAGAAAATTCCTAAAACAACATCCCGAAATTATTGTAACTAAAAGCGACAAGGGTAGTGTAACTGTGGTCATGGATCGCGCTGCTTATACTAATAAAATGAACGAACTCTTAGATGACACAAATGTATTCAAAAAATTGAAAAATGACCCCACTTACACAACTCAGACTAAAGGGAACAAAATAATTACTAAATTAGAAAGCAACAACTCAATTTCCAAAATGCAAGCCAAAAAGTTAAGGAGCTATAATTCGGTATGCCCAAAAATTTACGGTAACCCTAAAATACACAAAGAAAATACACCACTAAGACCAATTGTATCGGGAATCCAAAGCCCCACGAGCAATATAGCCCAGTACATAACAGAAATTTTAACAAACGCCTACAACACTAATAATGAATATCACGTAAAAGACACTTTCACGTTTGCAGAATTTATAAACGATAGAGAGATACCAGAAAACCATATGGTAATTTCACTGGACGTAGTCAATTTGTTCGGAAACATCAGTAAGGAACTCATAAAGGAGGCACTAATAGAAAAATGGGAATCAATTCAACAACATTGCAATTTGAAACAGGAGACAATGTTAGAACTAATCAATTTCGTACTAGAGAACAACTTCTTCACATTTGAAAATCAAGTTTATACCCAAACCTTTGGCTGTGCGATGGGATCGAAATTAAGCCCAATCTTGGCACAATATGTAATGGACCACCTATTAGACAAATGCATTCCAAAATTATCTTTCGGTTTAAGTTTCATAAAAAAATTTGTTGATGACCTCATCTTAGGACTTCCGCAAAATGGAGTCGAGGAAATATTACACGTTTTCAATAATTTCAACCAATTTATCCAATTCACCGTAGAAAGGGATGAAGGTGAAGGAGTCCCGTTCCTGGACACCAGGGTAATAAAGGGAAGCACGAATAAAATTTTATTAAATTGGTACCAAAAACCCACCTCATCTAACAGATATATAAACTTTCACTCCAACCATTCAATTAAAATCAAAATTAATTTCATAAAGCAAATGAAGAATAGGGTCATGAAAATCAGCCACCAAAGGTTTAGGAGCCAAAATATGAAAAAACTAGCAGTAATGCTAGAACAAAACTCATATCCCAAAAGTTTAATAAACAACTTACTATATTGCAAGAGCCACCAAGAAATTACAATAAAACCGGCAACAAAGGAAGGACCGGCAACACAAAATATCCCAAACTATGGTTCCTTACCCATCATTAACAACCTGACACACAAGTTAACCAACATATTCAAAATTGAAAACATAAAAATTGCACAAAAATGCATTAGCACGATAGGGAATTTATTTTCAAAATTAAAGGACAAAACACCAACCCTCTTAAAATCGAACGTAATTTACATAATTGACTGTGAGGAATGCACAGGGAAATACATTGGTCAAACCTCGCAATTATTAAAAGCCAGAATTGCTGGTCACCAAAGCGACGCTAGAAATGGTTTAGAACGATGCTCCCTAGCCTCCCACACAATCAAATTAGACCACAAAATAGGGTACAAAAATGCAAGAGTATTAGCTACTGAAACAAATCAAATAAAAAGAAATTTTTTAGAAATGTACTTCATAAACAGGGAGGAAAATCCCATCAACAAAAAGTCAGATATACAAAATTTAAGTAATATTTACACCCTTTTATTAAATTTAGAATCTTAATATTAAACCTCCAAATTTCAAATTTCCCGCTTGTATAACTAGATTAAGAACATTATAGCATAGTTGGTAACAGTTTTGACAGAAAATATTTTCAATTAATTTTAAAATGTGACAAAACATAAAATCATTTCATCCATCGTAATCAGTAAATTTTAATAAATAACAAGAAAGCCAATATAAACAAAATCAGCAAATCAATGTGATGATCAATATTAGTGAAAGATTTCTTAAATATAACCTCACATATTGTGTAAGTAGAGAATAAATTTAATAATCCATTGTAAAACCATGTAAATTGTAGTAGCCCTGAAGAAGGCATCAGATAATATATGCCGAAAGCTTGGCAAGCAAGTAAAGAGTAAACTTTATTTAATTATCCAGAGTCGTAATTCCCCTGAAACTTTGTGAAATCTTAATTATCAACAAGCAACGACCGTTACTTCCTGGTATCATTATATATATATATATATATATATATAATTTATAAGGTTATAACGTTGGTTGTCATTCTCGACAGACTAATGACTGAATTGTCAATGTCACATGTTTTATAATCATAATTTAATATATATATATAATTTAATACATATAGAAAATTTACACCGCGGCCGGGATTCGAACCCGGGCCTCCACCTCGCTAGGGTGATGCTCTACCAACTGAGCTACCTCGGCATCTCACCCCGACAACGGTTCAAATTCTCTATATGCATATAATATTAGACAAAGGACGATTTTTAACCTTTGTATCAAGTTAGCTTCATGGTTTGTGAAGATTCAAACTTGAAAGGCATTTTTTGTCCTTGTATATGTTTATGTAGCATTCCGCTAGGGGATATATATAATTTATAAGGTTATAACGTTGGTTGTCATTCTCGACAGACTAATGACTGAATTGTCAATGTCACATGTTTTATAATCATAATTTAATATATATATATAATTTAATACATATAGAAAATTTACACCGCGGCCGGGATTCGAACCCGGGCCTCCACCTCGCTAGGGTGATGCTCTACCAACTGAGCTACCTCGGCATCTCACCCCGACAACGGTTCAAATTCTCTATATGCATATAATATTAGACAAAGGACGATTTTTAACCTTTGTATCAAGTTAGCTTCATGGTTTGTGAAGATTCAAACTTGAAAGGCATTTTTTGTCCTTGTATATGTTTATGTAGCATTCCGCTAGGGGATATATATAATTTATAAGGTTATAACGTTGGTTGTCATTCTCGACAGACTAATGACTGAATTGTCAATGTCACATGTTTTATAATCATAATTTAATATATATATATAATTTAATACATATAGAAAATTTACACCGCGGCCGGGATTCGAACCCGGGCCTCCACCTCGCTAGGGTGATGCTCTACCAACTGAGCTACCTCGGCATCTCACCCCGACAACGGTTCAAATTCTCTATATGCATATAATATTAGACAAAGGACGATTTTTAACCTTTGTTCGAATCCCGGCCGCGGTGTAAATTTTCTATATGTATTAAATTATATATATATATTAAATTATGATTATAAAACATGTGACATTGACAATTCAGTCATTAGTCTGTCGAGAATGACAACCAACGTTATAACCTTATAAATTATATATATCCCCTAGCGGAATGCTACATAAACATATACAAGGACAAAAAATGCCTTTCAAGTTTGAATCTTCACAAACCATGAAGCTAACTTGATACAAAGGTTAAAAATCGTCCTTTGTCTAATATTATATGCATATAGAGAATTTGAACCGTTGTCGGGGTGAGATGCCGAGGTAGCTCAGTTGGTAGAGCATCACCCTAGCGAGGTGGAGGCCCGGGTTCGAATCCCGGCCGCGGTGTAAATTTTCTATATGTATTAAATTATATATATATATTAAATTATGATTATATATATATATATATATATATATATATATACAACGATCCCTTTGGCGAGAGTTTAAATTTAAACAGTTTATACTCTGTTATACACTTTACACAGTTTACACATTTTTACACACTTTTATACAGTATGTAAAAGTTGGCAACATATGGGAAACTTTTTTATTATTAATTTTATTTCTTTTAAAAAAGCCCTGCATGTTCTAAAATCTAAAATACAATCATCAGATATTAAATTTTTTCAGTCGTATACGCGGTTTGTCAAAAAATATGAATTTTGCTCAACAGTAAAGTACCTTTATTTTTGACAATATCGAAAATTGTTATTAAAAAAAGTTAATCAGAACTAAAAGCTACGTTCAAATATGCAATTAATTAATAAAAAATTTTTAAACTTTTTCTCAAATTACGACCTACTGATGCTTAAAACTTTTTTGTCTACAATAACAATGCAAATGTAAGTGTAGTTACGTGAAATCTAGGATTTGTATGATTTGTATTATATCAAGAAATGTTTGCCAGTGAGGTTGCTGAACGGAACGGAAATCGTATCAGTATCGGTAGGTAGTAATTTGAGAAAAAGTTGTAAAACAAAATTTTTAACTCGTAGGATGTCATTGCATATTTGAACACAGGAAGAAAATTTCAGAGGTTCCCTGCCGTATAATAAAAATATTTTGCATGAATTGTCATTTGTAAATTACTGGAGTTGATTGATAGAGGGGGGGGGGATTAGGGCTTTCCCCTTCTGGAAAAATGTGTAGCTGCGGTCATTGATGTCGGTTGCTTAATAATGGAAGGAAAGAAGGAAAGCAAAAATGTATTTTTTTTTAATTTGACTTATTTTAAATCAAATTAAAAATCATTGAACAGTTCTCTATAATGACAAAAAGTCAATACGCTTTTACACTATTTTATGCGAAAGTCCGCGCATTTCTGTTTCTTTATCTTTGGAAAAGTTACTTATATTTTACCAGGAAGAAGGTTCAGTGAACTAAAATCGTACCAAAGGTAAATGATAATTATTTATTAATTAAAAACATAGTAAATATTTTAATTTTGACAAGACTAACTTTCACCGATCGTTGGAGTTATTTTTTACCTGGTCATTCTTTATGCCCTTTTTGTTTACTGTAATCACTTGTCCGATATTACGATATTACCTGCAGGTAGTTTTGAGAATAAGCACTTAATTTATTATTCCTTTCACAATTCATTCAATAATTTAATTTCCGTCCGCACATCTAAGAACTTACAAAATAATCTTTCTTTTCATTATTAAAAATTCTTCTAAAGTAAGTAAGTAGTATGTATACATATCAATATCATAATAACAATGATACAATGAAAGAAATTGTTTATCATAACGTTTGTAAATTGGGTTTTTGATTCAATTTTGTTTATCACGTTCTTAAATGAGTAACATTTCCTAACTTTGTTGTTAACTAATAATTATCAGTATAAATTTATTTATTTATCACATTAGAAATCTGAGAATGCTTTAACAAGTAATCGTCAACAACTAATTGTAAGTTAATAGTATAGGTAATTGAGCAACTAGTTTCATAAGTCGTACAATAGGTGTTTTCTTTTTGCACCGCCACAGGGCTAGGTAAAGTTACAATCATCACGTGATTAAAGTGCCTTGTGTCATGTAGACATTTCGGCCTCAGGTTAATATAAAACCATTGAGTAATATAATGAATAGAGAAACTTTTCCATATGTAAAATGGGGAACGCCTAAACTGAGTGTAATAATAGAGGGAGTAACGGAAATCATCTTACGGCACACTTAGTAACTAATAATTTCAATGACAAAATAGCAGACTGATTACCACTACTAATACTTAAGTATGCTACTAGATGGAGACCTTGGAAGACACGTTCTATAGTGACTCTATTACAAACAGTGACGACAAGCGTGGTATCGATTTTTATTGGTCGTGGTATATTTTGCCTCATAATGGCGGATGGGTGGAGCTAATCGCTGCTTGTCGTCACTGTTTGTAATAGAGTCACTGTAACACGTTGCAAACTCATTTTCTGTCCTTTTTCGTCTATAGTGGGCGTTTAAACCTTTACAGCTGTTGATATTGAATCCTGTAGCAGATAATAATATAAACCAATAGGTGACAGCACCTCTCGAGTTAATTTTAAATGGGACACATAATCCTATGAAAAAGTTTCTCTATTCATTATATTACTCAATGATAAAACTTAAATAAAGCTTTTAAAACGAATAGGGTTATTGAGAACTGAGTCAAATTATTTTTATAAAACGAATGGTGTGTATTGACAGAGGTGATTTAAGTGTACCACAAAATGCAAAAAGAAAACACCTATTGTAGCACGCGTCCAAATTTGAAATACGAGCCGCGTGGATTTACGAAACGAGTTTTTTAGACTACTTTTTCTATTTTGCACCTTTCACAACCCATTTTAATAAAAAAATTACAATAGGGTTGGTAAGCAGGGCCGGATGCTCCGACGTTCAGATTTCGTCAGACCGTGCGCATGAGGTCACTCGCAGAGTGAATTACATTTGCGGAATACTCATTTGATGTGTTTTTCGTCTGTACCGAGTTTATTTTTAGAGATCCAAAAAATTCATAAGATCAAATATGCCTTTTATACAGGGTGGTCCAACGAAAAGGTAACACGCCTGTTTTGGGGCACTTAGACAAGTTTCTTAAAAAACGTTCGGACACGTCGATGTTCTACTTTTGGGGGACAACTTTTGATGTCAAATTTGACTGTGTCAGGTCAACCCCGTAGCCCCAGCAACCCCTAACTCAAGAATTTAAATAGGGAAAGGGGGTCGAGCGACCCCTCATTTGAAACGTCTTTTAATTCTCTATTCGACAGTATGAATGAAAATTAGTTTTATTCAATTTTTTTTTCACCCCCATGAAAAACACCCTCTAGATTAACTAAGGTGGAGGTGCTGTTTAGGAAAAATCCTGAAACACGTCACCTTTGACCTTTTGAACGGCACATTTCAGGATTTTTCCTAAACAACACCCTCACATTAGTTAATCTAGAAGGTGCTTTTCAGGGGGGTGGAAAAAAATCGAATAAAACTAAATTCGGTTATGCCGTCGTATTGAGAATAAAAAGACGCTTCAAATGAGGTGTCGCTCGACACCCTTTCACTATTTAAATTCTTGAGTTAAGGTTTGCTGGGGCTAGGGCACAAATTTAAAAATGCAGCGTTTTGGAGATAACTATTATTGCTACTCGAAAAATAATCATGCCGAATACCCCACGTGCACGTAAAATACTTGATAAAATTTTGACGTTTCCTTTACTCAAATGCTTTGCTAAAAAGGAAATAGTTTTCGTGCTTTTGCTATCCAAAATGTCGAGACGATATGGCAAATTCACTCAAAATATTTTCTATAAATAGCAAAACATTTTTGTAGAAACGTTAAAATGTTATCGACTATTATTTTACGTGCATTATATTAGGTACTGTTGAATATGTAATTATAAGTTAACTCCGTAACCGATACCACAGATAAAATTGTGATGACACGTTCTTGTAAGAGGATATTTCCAGCTTTTGTAGGTCAACAAATTCATAACAATAAAGTGCTATGTACATATTTTTCGCATGCCGGAAACAATATTTTTCTCCTTCTAGTAGGTATTTTGTTTCCAGCAGGATTTCTGATAAGGAAGATCTCTACAAATGACGACATGTAGGTAAATGTAACGCTAATTTGAAATTTTCCAACTCCGTGTTTGCATATCCTCCATCCAGTCCAGACGAAGATGAAGAAAGCATGAAAATTTTAATGGAAAATAGAAAAATAAATGCATTCTTGTTTTAATTATCTACTACATCCCTTGTAATGATCTTGGCAAATATAAATGCTTTCTAAATTCTTATTATTTCAAAGCTAGCGAATGCCTATTTTATAGAAAAACAATTTTTTATTCCGCTCTATTGATTTAAAACTTGGTCTTAAAAAATATAGAATGCACGAGAGACGGCGATAGTTCCAGTACCGGAAAAGCTGAGGCCGAGGCAGATACTTACCTACTCAACTGGTATCCAAATCGTTAATTAAAAATATGTATTAATAAAATATTTTCGAATCATAAGAAGTTCAAAAAAACCAATCGAGATTTTTATCGTAAAGAATTTAAACGAATTCGGGCGCTAACGAAAATTCAAATTAATCAGTGCTACCAGGAATACATATGTTATACAGGCAGAAAGCTCAATTCGTTTTAATCCTTCTTATAACTGATGTAGAGCATCTCGAGGAGCATCTTAGCATTCTTCGCTCGACCAACATTTGTTACACTAAAAATGATTTATTTTAATACAGAATTAATTAAATTGAAAAATAAAATTTTTATTCTAATTAAATAACTGAATGAAGAGACGAGGTGTAAAGCTAAAGTGGAGGTAAAGAGGGGGAACAGTTCTGGACTCTGGACAACAAAAGGGGTGAAACAATGATGTGCGTTGAGTCCCAGGCTGTTTTCCATTTACATAGGAAAACAGGCTAGGCCCCACACAGTGTTGTTACCTTGACGTGGTTGTAGGGCTTGAGTGGTTCAGTGATCAAGGGGCCGTGTGGTGAAAGAACAATTCTTACGCACAGCATAAAGAATAAAAGTATCAGAATTTCCAGTCACAGCAAAGCCACTCTGCAGACACTAGGCCAATACAAAATCACATCTAGGCTGGTTTCCGAGTGTTACCAAGTACTAGAGCAAGTGACAAACAGTAATACCATTGAGCTGTATGGGTTAAAGGGCATGCTGGAACAGCAGGCAATGAAAAAACCGATAAGTTAGCCCGACTGGCTGTTTATGCTCCAGCGCCGCAGTATCAACTGTAAACAACTTAATAACTCAAGACACCCAAGCCCAGCACAAGGTTAGGTGGAACTTCGTGTCAGACTGCCGTCACGCGAGAAAGGCCATCAGAGGACCATCTTGCAGCCTGGCACGTTTTTGCATAGGAGTATCCTACACCTTGTGCTGGAAGTTAGAAACATCATTTGAGCAAAAAATGTTATTTAGGAAACTTTCGTAACTAAATAGGTTGTATCCGAAAATAGAGTAAAAAACTTTTGATTTCAAAGAGATAGGGCGATAGCTTGTTGTGGGGGCTACAAACTTCATTTGAGCAAAAAATGTTATTTGGGAAACTTTCATAAATAAATAGGTTGTATTCGAAAATGCAGTTAGAAACTTTTGATTTCAAAGAGATATGCCGACACCTTGTGGTAGAAGCCAGAAACTTCATTTGAGCAAAAAATGTTATTTGGGAAACTTTCATAACTAAATAGGTTGTATTCGAAAATGCAGTAAAAAACTTTTGATTTCAAAGAGATATACCGACACCTTGTGGTGGGAGCCAGAACTTCATTTGAGCAAAAAATTTTATTTGAGAAACTTTCATAACTAAATAGGTTGTATTCGAAAATGCAGTAAAAAACTTTTGATTTCAAAGAGATATACCGACACCTTGTGGTGGGAGCCAGAACTTCATTTGAGCAAAAAATTTATTTGAGAAACTTTCATAACTAAATAGGTTGTATTTACATTAATTCCTTGGAGGGAATCTTAAGAGGTATTTGCCACACGCAGGCGGACATTTTACTGCTAAAAAAGCTTGTCTCAAGCAATTACTAGAAGAGGAATATAATATGTGGTTTTATCAATTCCTCAGTATATTACTGAGCTGTCAAAATACGTCGGGTGAAGATCAGAAGATTCAGTGCAAAGTCGTCCTTACATATCGCCGTGACCATATAATTTTAGTTATAATGCCAACGCATTTCCCACATACTACGTTTTTTACGAATTTTGCAATATTGTCTTTCAATTTATTGCCACATTTGTAAGTTTGGCATTGCATTTGCATTCGCTTGTTTGGTGCTTGCGACTCGCTTTGTTGATATGTAGTGGATTTTCTTGTACGTACGTACTCACTCCTGAGTTCATCAGCGAGTTTCAAAATATATTTTCGATTTTTAGATGACTTATTCGTTAGTACATAAATTATAAATTTATCCATGAATTGATTGCTGCTAAATCAAATATGTTGAAAAATACTTGTAGAGGCCACCTCCTGGAAGACGATTTGGTTGTATAATTCCTTGTCATATGGTCCAAAACATCTACCACATATTTAGTATTGTTGTAGAATTTTATGGTTTCTGGTAGTTTCTTCTGTCCCTCATTAATCGTTGGAAATTTATGGATACTACTGAGAATGCACACATTTTTCAATCTCTTCGCTTGATAACTTGTTAGAGAAATATCTTCACATAGGTACATATAAACCTTCGTAGAATTCAAATCATGTCTCAATTTTTTTATAGCAACCGATAAAAATCGTCTACTTCGGTTCACAATTCCAAGTTTTGTCATGATTTTCAACATGACATGATTTCATCCCTTAGCGCTAAGACAACAACGCCTATAATTTAAATAGGGATGGTGGGGGAAGTAATACGTCATTTGAAAGGTCCTTCTTTTCTGAATTCAATACACTAGCTTTTTTTAGTTTTTATTATTTTTAACAAAAAAATGGGAGTTGCCAACATGGAAAATGAGTTTAAGCAATCAACGGTTTAAGGCATTTAAAAACAAAAATACCTGGGACAGGTCAATTGTTTTTTCTTTAAAGAAGCTAGGTACTTTTTGTGTCCCGTTTTGAGTCCAAAAATAAATGGTCAGGTTAGCTTAAGTACACTTTCTAATATTACGCATCATAAAATTGTCAATAAAAGCCCTACGAACTTGCACTGCACAAGTTAGTATTGTCGACATTTCGTTTAGCATATCCGGTTGGACCCGCTTCTTCTCTAAATATTATGTTATGATGAGATGTACGAGTTATGGTCGAAAATGTGACAAAATGGCATTTGTTACGTTTTTTTTACAGTAAAAACCCCCCAGAAAATTTGGCCTCGACATGTTCACAAAAGTTGTGTTTTGGTGTGAAAAACATCTCGTCTGACGATTGCATTGAAAAATTCCCAATAATTTACGAGATATAGCTGTGCAAAACCAAAGGTCGGCCAAAAAAATTGATGAAAGCATAAAAATAAATTCGAACTAAACTATCAAAACCTAAATAGGGCTTTGCTAGTTTGGGTGGGTACGTTCAGAAACTGAAGTCTCAATTTGGTTTACATTTTATGTATAATTGCAATGTGTTAGCAAAGGGTAGGTATATAATTTATTAGAAAGAGAATCCTTATATGACTAGAGTTTGTCCTCGACGGCATAGACGTCGCCAGTAGGTATTTAATAAGCGTAAGAGTTTAAAAATAAAACGAAATTTTACATAAATCTATAACATTTTTCTCTATGATTGACTTGCAACAATGCAACGTCTATTTTGCTTATATCAAAGAGATTAACACTTAATTTCCCTTTCATTAAAGAAAATTACCGCTATGGTGAATTCCTGACCTACCACAACACGTGAAGTAAATCTAAACGAGCGCATTGAACTGTTTTTGCCACGTCAACATTTTCTTTATCGCACATATCAGTTACATCAACCCACATGGATTCATGACATTCTAACTTCGCACAGCAATTTTTGTGTTTTTTTTGTTATCGATGCACTTTTAAAATTAATCATATGATTTCAGTGTTTTAAAATTTTTGTTTATCTTCCGGATCAAATTAAATGTCCATAAAGAAATAAACGAAATTATTAAACTTATTAGCACGGTATATTATACGCCCTGCTTATTACCTACTCCATGCAATTTGAGACAAATATAAATCCGCCGTATTTGTGTTGTTATAACAGTTTGACATTTCCTAGACGACCTCCGTAAAATTTATTTTTGCCATCTTGCCATTTTCTAAAATAGGAATTGATATTATGGATTTCAATAGAAAGAGTTATCTAATAATATTTGACTACCTATATGTCAAAATGGTTAGAGATAAAAGTGATTCCAAGCAAATCGGCACAAAGTATAATAAGTGCATTGATAGATGTATTTGCTTCTTTTGGCATACCATTGGAGGTAATAGCAGATCATGTTCCTTTTGACTCATTTCAGTGTCGAAATTTTGCTTTGGAATGGGGTTTTAAATTCACTTACTCTAGTCCTCGATATCCGCAGTCGAATGGAATGGCAGAACGCGGAGTACAAATTGCAAAGAAATTATTAACAAAATGTCTTGAAGATAAATCGGATTATAGACTAGCATTACTGCAATACAGATCATCACCAGTATCTGGGACGAGGTTTACTCCATCTCAGTTAATGATGAATAGAAATGTTAAAATTAAATTACCTGTAACTTATGAATATTTAATGCCAAGATTAAATGATAATGTAAGAAGTGAATTTGATAAAAGTAAAGAAAAAAATGTAAAAAATTATAATAGGAACACAAGGGTTAAAAGCAGTTTTAAAATTGATCAAAATGTATGGTTTAAGAAAGATCCAAAGTCCAATAAGTGGATTACTGGTAAAATTGTACATACCTAAGTGACAAAAATTATCGATCGTATGATGTAAAAGACAATAATGGGACTGTATATACTAGAACTTCCTATCATCTTCGTCCTCAATAATTTGGTGTAGATTAGATACCTGGGGTGGGACTGAATGTGCAGTACAACCTTGGAAGGGAACTTATTATATAATTGTAATTATGGATAGTATAGTATATAAATAGTCTTCTGTGTAAATTGATTATTTTATTGTTAATTTTGTTTGTTTGTTTGTTTTTGTTTTCTTTTTTTTTTGGGAAAGAGGAAGGATGTAGTGAACGTTAGATATGTAGTAAGGATTAGGTTGCTAGGCATCCAATGTATGTTGTCAGATTAAAGAATTATTGTATGACAAGTTATTTTCATTAAACACAAAATACTAAGAATACTACAAAATCAACCCTAGATTGTAGCTGAAAAAGAGCTAGCTTTAAATATGTACCACAAGTCTCCAGCCCCTTATCTATTTATGAGATGTGAGACAAACTTTGAAGTTTACGCTACCCTCTAAGGGTGGTTTGTATGGAAACAGTTTAAACCTGGCTTACTGGTTAGCTTAGTTTAAACTTAGTTTAAGCCGACTTGGTATCAGCCGACCACTAGGCAAAATCTTAAAGTTAAAGGGCATCCTGCAACAACAGGCAATGAAAAAGCCGATAAGTTATCCCGACTGGCTGTTTCATGGTCCAGCGCCGGCTCTTCCACTTACAGTATCAACTGTAAACAACTTAATAACCCAAGACACCGTAGCCCAGCACAAGGTTAGGTGGAACTCAGTGTCAGAGTGTCGTCACGCGAGAGAGGCCTTCAAAAGACCATCTCTCAACCTGCCGCGTTTTTGCAAAGGGCTATCTTACACCTTGTTCTGGGAGCTAGAAACCTCATTTGAGCAAAAAATGTTATTTGGGAAACTTTCATAACTAAATAGGTTGTATTCGAAAATGCGGTAAAAAACTTTTGATTTCAAAGAGATATGGCGACACCTTGTGGTGGGAGCTACAAACTTCATTTGAGCAAAAAATGTTATTTGGGAAACTTTCATAACTAAATAGGTTGTATTCGAAAATGCAGTAAAAAACTTTTGATTTCAAAGAGATATGGCGACACCTTGTGGTGGGAGCTACAAACTTCATTTGAGCAAAAAATGTTATTTGGGAAACTTTCATAACTAAATAGGTTGTATTCGAAAATGCAGTAAAAAACTTTTGATTTCAAAGAGATATGGCGACACCTTGTGGTGGGAGCTACAAACTTCATTTGAGCAAAAAATGTTATTTGGGAAACTTTCATAACTAAATAGGTTGTATTCGAAAATGCAGTAAAAAACTTTTGATTTCAAAGAGATATGGCGACACCTTGTGGTGGGAGCTACAAACTTCATTTGAGCAAAAAATGTTATTTGGGAAACTTTCATAACTAAATAGGTTGTATTCGAAAATGCAGTAAAAAACTTTTGATTTCAAAGAGATATGGCGACACCTTGTGGTGGGAGCTACAAACTTCATTTGAGCAAAAAATGTTATTTGGGAAACTTTCATAACTAAATAGGTTGTATTCGAAAATGCAGTAAAAAACTTTTTGATTTCAAAGAGATATGGCGACACTTTGTGGTGGGAGCTACAAACTTCATTTGAGCAAAAAATGTTATTTGGGAAACTTTCATAACTAAATAGGTTGTATTTGAAAATCCAGTAAAAAACTTTTGATTTCAAAGAGATATGGCGACACCTTGTGGTGCGAGCTAAAAACTTCATTTGAGCAAAAAATGTTATTTGGGAAACTTTCATAACTAAATAGGTTGTATTCGAAAATGCAGTAAAAAACTTGATTTCAAAGAGATATGGCGACACCTTGTGGTGGAAGCTACAAACTTCATTTGAGCAAAAAATGTTATTTGGGAAACTTTCATAACTAAATACATAGGTTGTATTCGAAAATGCAGTAAAAAACTTTTGATTTCAAAGAGATATGGCGACACCTTGTGGTGGGAGCTACAAACTTCATTTGAGCAAAAAATGTTAGCATCAGCACAATGCTAAGTGGAACTTGATGTCAGTCTGCAGTCACGCGAGAGGGCGTTTCAGAGGACCATCTCATAGCCTGGCGCGTTTCTACACACGACTATCCAGAAAGAACCTGCGGCTACTTGTGGGCATACCTTGTGGGCACTGTAAACTTAACAAGCACATGCACCGCATGGGTTTGGTCGAATCACCATTCTGTAGAGGATGCTACACAGATGACGAGACGGCGCAATATATACCTTGTGAGTGTCCCTTACTTGTCGAATTAAGACGATCCATGTTGGGAGATTCCTGGCCGGACATGGCTAAGATTAGAGTCGCTTCCCCGTCCAGTATCCTCAGGTTTATCTCACGTGCGGGATGGCTTGAGTGACATTGCGGAGTCGAACGACTGTAATCAGGGAGGTAGCACAAAGGGCCCGAATAGATGGCCTAGGTACGCGTGGGCTTTCCCACTCTCCCATCGAAATACAGAATCCAGAGACCTCACATTTTGCCCGTTTAAACTGTGTTTAGCAGTAAATGTGACGATGTCAACCATGTTCGAAAGAGAATCGTTACAAATAATCGAACTAACAGATGACGAAGACTTTTTAGAACTAATCGAAGCCGAGGCTTGGCCCAGCCAGGGCCCCCAGAAATTTTCGACCAAGAGAAAATCAATTACTAAAATGGAGTGATAAAGAATTTCGAGAAATATTTCGGTTATCGAAAGAAACTGTATCATTAAGTAATAGAAGAAGTTTCAGATGACATTACATGTCTTAAAAATCAGTAAGGATAACTGAAATGCTTGTTGAGTGTAAAATGTGTTTCTATTGTAGGTACTTTCTTATTACGTACTTTCAGTTATGTAGCTTTATCAGCTGGCGGTATGGTTCTCCTTACTTTGGGATATCTTGCAACAATTTTGCAATTTCAAAAAGTCCGATTTATTTTGAACAATTTTAGAATGCTTTTGCGGGAACGGGTTCGAAAAAAATCACGACCGCTAACGGTACCATTTTTTGCCGAAAAGGCCTTCCCATTTTGCTAGGCGGTTTTCGTCTTTTTACTCGAAATCCAAATCGACGACCCCCATATTTACGGAAAACGAAAGAGAAAGTCAAGGGCTTTCTTTTGATACCAAAATCACCGGGAAATTAGGAAAAATGAGAAACTTATTAAGGAATAACTGCGAACATTTTCTAATTCGGTTTGATGAAATTTTATGTTAAAATGATGGGAGAATGCAAGTAAAATGAAACGGAGAATAATTACTGGAAGCGATACCCATTTAATTTTGTTTTAAATTGCCACCGTTGTTTTTTAAATGCAATCCAGTTTTCTTTTTTATAAATCTTATAATTTTCCGAAGGTAATCGACGAATCCTAGTGGAGACTTGAAATCGATGTCCGATCGGTTGAAAAAACGGCGTGTGATGCGAATACGACTATGTATTTGTTTTTTTATTATAATAGTAGTCCTATAGTTATGCCAATAAATAAATTTAGAAGGTAGTCTACAGCTCTACTCAGCAAACAAGATAGTTGGGGAGGGGTTACCGGCGCGAGAGTAGCTTTTAAGGTACAATCCGGAAAGAAATATTTGGGCGCTTAATTTAAATGTGTATTGTTGGATACACATAAATGTATTGTATGCTGCATGAGAAGTGATCAGAAAGACTGATTTTAACAAACAAGAGTAACACAATAAAAGGATTAAGTAATAAAACGCCCGCGGAAAATGTCAGCTGTCAACCTTAGAATTCTCAAATATGATTGGACAAATAATTTGCCGCGTCAAAAATTTCAAATACATTATTTTAGTTGACATATTTTCCGACTATCTTGTTTGCTGAGTGGAACAAAAGAACAAATTAAAAATTTTTCTTGAAAATTAAATTGCAATTAAGTGATTGAAACAATTTTGTGCAACGTATAATTACATATGTCTCACATTTTTAAATTAAGTACCTATGAATTAAAGGAAGAGAAACAATTTGGATCATATCATATTACATTATAATTTATTGATAATAGAACTACAATGAAATATTTAATTACAAAAAATTCACTTAAAAATATTATTTGCCCATTACGAAATGATAGGTCAATAAAACGAATGTATATGATTTCTTTAAAATGTGCTGTAACAATAAAATATTTGTCAAGGTTTTAAATATTGGCGACCTTGTATGAATTCTGAAGAAGTGCAAGCTTTTAGTTTCAATTCGCCTGATAACGGGCTAGTATCTGTCTTTTTCTTTCATATTGAATTAAACATCCATTGCATTTTATTTCATTCAAAAGTTCGACAACTGTAAGTGTAAAAAGTAGCTTTGATAGTTAGTGTTTTAATTCCAATATTTGATCAATTACTACTTACTAATAGTCTAACAGCCCTGTCTATCTCCATTCAAAGTCTAAAGTAGCTTGGTTACTATTTTATTGTTACTACGTTGTACATAAAGAGGTTAGATCGAATAAATTTTATATAAATACCTATGTGGACGCAAAGAATCCATTTAAAATTTTAGACATACAACGGTCAGATCGACGAGGAAAACAGCATTTTGAAGAGAAAATTTCTCCCCAAAGTGCCATCGCGTGGCACTTTAAGGAGTGGCACTTTGACGCTTCTCCTCAAAGTAACCACAGTCTCGCCAAAGTGACCATTACGCAGTAACATTTCTCTGCAAAGGGACCATTGTACATATACCGGGAGTTCTGTCTCAAAGTCGAACATAGGGATTTAACATGGTATTGAACGTTTTTGCCGATTGTTGCTCGCCTATTTAACTTAGAGAAAAGGTAATGACATCAACAGAAAGAGAAAATTATTGCGATTCAAATAATGCTACTGGCAAGACTAAAAGTGCGACTTATTCTTTTAAAATACCAACTTAAAGTATGACACTTTTGTATTGTAGTATTAAAATTAACGACAAAGAAATCTTGACCTCTTCTGAAATTAGCGCCACAATGAAAGGTTTTCACCATAAAAACCCTTTCTTCGTTGGTATAGGTATTCATTATTAGATAAATAAACTTTAATACGTGGTTTAACGTCAAATTTGTATTGACAAACCAACAGTACAAAAAACAATTGCTGTAAAATTTTAAAGTCAAGGGAATGCTATTTACACAATTTCATACTTTAAGTTAGTATTTTAAAAGAATAAATCGTACTTTTAGTCTTGCCAGTAGCATTATTTGAATCGCAATAATTTTCTCTTTCTGTTGATGTCATTACCTTTTCTCTAAGTTAAATAGGCGAGCAACAATCGGCAAAAACGTTCAATACCATGTTAAATCCCTATGTTCGACTTTGAGAACGAACTCCCGGTATATAAAGTTAGTTTGATCAGTAAACGATTGAAAGGTTCATAATACGCGTTTCCGTTGGTGAGATAGTTCATGGTTCTATTAGTATTGAATCACAAAAGAATGTTAGTGAGTAACGAAAAAGAATAAAAACTCAACAAAATTCAAGGCAACTGTGAGTGTAAAAAATGGCTTTGATAGATAGTGTTTTAATCCCAAAATTTGATCAATTACTACTTACTAATACTTATAGTCTAACAACCCTGTAGATCTTCATTCAAAGTCTAAACTAGCTTTGTTACTATTATTGTTACTAGGTTGTACATAAAGAGGTTACGCTAGATTGAATTAATTTTATAAATACCTACGTGGACGCAAGGAATCCATTTCAAATTTATTTTATTTACTTTGGGTTAAGATAAATAAAATAGATGATCTGGATTAATAACATTTTAGGTCATCAAAGAAGATTTCTTGAAACACACGATAAATGGATTTGTCACTTTGAAGAGGATACTTTGACGAGAGGCATACCATTGGAGAGGATACTTTGACGAGAATTGTTATAGACATACAACGGTCAGATCGACGAGACAACAGCATTTTGAAGAGAAAATTTCTCTCCAAAGTGCCAACGCGTGGCACTTTAAGGAGTGGCACTTTGACGCTTCTCCTCAAAGTAACCACAGTCTCGCCAAAGTGACCATTACGCAGTTACATTTCTCTTCAAAGGGGCCGTTGTGTATATATATATATATATATATATACATATATATATATATATATATATATACAGGGTGTCCATTTAGTAGCCCGTTCTTCAAGTACGGTTTTATTGTTAAATTTACTAAAAAATAAATATACGGGATGGCAATTAGGTTGGATGAAGCACATTTGCAAATTAGTTAGACACATACAGGGTGTCTCCAAAAAGTAGGGTGCATAAAACGTATATTTTTTTAAATGAAATGACCCACTTTTTTTAAGTCCAAATATAGGGGCCTTGGGTGAACTTTTTAGTCGTACATTATTTTTGTATTAATACACGGCGTTGCCAAGTTATTAATTAATACATATTTTTTTGCTAAAAATCAACCCTTCCATTATACACTTGTATTTTTTTAACGTCTTGTTTTTGTTTTTATGTAAGTTTGGTGGTGACTTGGGTTGAATGAGAGTATTCAACCGTGACGAAACATTAAATTATTTCATACAGGATGTTCACTTTTTTTTGCTCCAAACATCGACATTTTCAAACTCATTTTTCTTCATTTTTTTAAATAGCACACCCTATTTATTATTGCATATTTGGAATCCCCGGTAAATTTTAGTGCAAGTTTATTAAGCTTACCCTATACCTAAGTGCGATAGTTTTTTCGTAAATTCAGATTTTCTATTCCTTACGGCAGTAGATAGTGGCGCGATGGACGAGGCAACGCATAGGCCGGACACTCGAATCGAGGATACCGTTCAAAATTTTACCGTCTTGTACTAAGTAGGAGTCTACTCTTTTGGTGAAAGATTTCATCACTTCATTCAACATAGCTGGAGTAATGCGGTGAAAAGACTGTTGAATCCTCTCCATCATGCAAACGTTGAGACTCCAGTTATGTTGGAAATTGTTGACGCGGATAATGTGCGGGTTCTATTTCTATGGAACGTGCATTCCTCCGTAAACAGCACATATTTAAAAAAATAAATAAAACCTTATTTCATCGCATCCTCGATTCGAGTGTCCAGCCTATGCGCCGCCTCGTCCACGCGCCTTAACCATCGCGCCACTATCTACTGCCGTAAGGAATAGAAAATCTGAATTTACGAAAAAACTATCGCACTTAGGTATAGGGTAAGCTTAATAAAGTTGCACTAAAATTTACCGGGGATTCCAAATATGCAATAATAAATAGGGTGTGCTATTTAAAAAAATGAAGAAAAATGAGTTTGAAAGTGTCGATGTTTGGAGCAAAAAAAAGTGAACATCCTGTATGAAATAATTTAATGTTTCGTCACGGTTGAATACTCTCATTCAACCCAAGTCCACCACCAAACTTACATAAAAACAAAAACAAGACGTTAAAAAAATAGAAGCGTATAATGGAAGGGTTGATTTTTAGCAAAAAAATATGTATTAATTAATAACTTGGCAACGCCGTGTATTAATACAAAAATAATGTACGACTAAAAAGTTCACCCAAGGCCCCTATATTTGGACTTAAAAAAAGTGGGTCATTTCATTTAAAAAAATATACGTTTTATGCACCCTACTTTTTGGAGACACCCTGTATGTGTCTAACTAATTTGCAAATGTGCTTCATCCAACCTAATTGCCATCCCGTATATTTATTTTTTAGTAAATTTAACAATAAAACCGTACTTGAAGAACGGGCTACTAAATGGACACCCTGTATATATACCAACAAACTAAAAAAAATGAAATATGTATCACCTGGAAGGTATCCGGTCTGGCCAGGCCTGAGGTCTGTTAATGTAAGGATCGGCATAGTAACCAAAATTGCCGCCGCAATGAACGTGTTAATAAATGAGTAGACCATCGAAATATCAGTGTTTCTAAAAAAGTTTTGGAAGCAAAACCTAATCGAAACAGGATTGTGAAAAAAACAGAATGTAGGAATCATTTACTTAGAAATTTGTGTAAAAAGTTGGTTACTTTAATAAAAAATACTAAAAGCAGCTATTCAAGTAGCACTTTTATTGCGACCAGAATCAGATTAAGGATGTCGATAATGAAAAGCAATAGATTATAGGAGATTAGAAAATGTGGATGATAATGTAAAAATAACTAATTTATTGATGTCATAAATAGTCCTTGTTATATGTATATTGTATATTTGGCAGTTACACCGAATGTGCGCAATATTTTTGTAGCGCTGAAAAACAAAATGAAACCAATATTGTTAGTGCAATGAAGGAATGAGGACATCAGGATATTATGTCCTGTGCATAGCTAGTATATGATAAGTTTCCTAAGCATGACAAGTTATTACTTATTACGTAGAGCAATATAATTCTGTGGTATGTAAATTTTTTGAAGCAAATACGCCCTTCCGATGAAGATGTCTGATGAAGGTTTCTGTTAGCTGCAGAAATAGTCCCGAGTCCCGAACATTCCGACATGAAACCAGAATTATAAAAATCCCAGAAGGAATTATTCCTCCAAAAACTGAAATAAGCGATATTGAATTTCGTGCTCGTGGGGAAAATTCTGATAGTGGTGGAAACAAAGGGTTGACGACTTCAAACTTTGGGAAAATATGTAAAATGCGGTGCACCGACAAAACAGCCCCACCCAAAATAGCCCCGACAAAACGGCTTGTACACAAAATAGCTCTGTCTAAAACAGCCCCGTCAAAATAGCCCAGTGAAAATGGCCCCGAGAAAACGGCTTGTACACAAAATAGCTCTGTCTAAAACAGCCCCGTCAAAATAGCCCAGTGAAAATGGCCCCGAGAAAAAGGCTTGCGCACAAAATAGCTCACCCCGACACAATAACCATTTAAAAACATAGAAAGAATAGAAATATTGATTACATTTTATTATAGAAAAAAGTTTGCTTACAAACCCAATGATATGTAGGTATACATAAAACCGTCTCCACATAAACCACCCGTATCATACAAACCTATATTTAGTTATAAAGTAACAACATAAAAAAATCCATAGATTAAGAGTAATGATACTATAAAAAAATTGTTTTTAATTTTACCATTCTAAATTTCTAAACTATATGAGACACTACGGAGATAATTAATAACATTAAAATTATCATAATCTTGTACTAACATTTCTAATCTGCGATTAAGTCGGACATATTTTTGTCTAGTTTCCTGCTGGCGATCTCCAGCGGCAAACCGCGTCAAGCGTATTTCAACTTGATCTTGCTCTTTGCGAAAATGATCTATTAGTTTGTAGATCGACGGATGAATACAATCTACCGTTTGCTGAAATGCGCGGTGCCAGCCTTCTACCGAATTATTTGTACGAGGAAGACTGTTGACAACACGATCGTGAACATTCCACACTTGAATACCAAATCGAGGCTCTACTCTGCGTTGGCGTCTTCGTCGTCCTATATAAGTATCTTCCCAGTAATCTACCAAGGTATCCATTTCATGAGGGCAGCTCTCTATCAAACTTTCAAAAGCATTTACTACATCTCTAACTGGTACAAAACTTAAAGCCAACAAGATTTTTATATGCAGACGCACATTATCGTTATCACGGTACTCTCCAGTTAACCCAAGTTCTTGAATCTTTTTCCACAAAGACTGTCCTAAATGAAACAAACACCCTGCAATTTCTGTACCCTCGAAAACTCGCACCACGGCATTTTGAATAGCTTTTTCGTAGTCTGCTAACACACTTATAGGGTCCAATGTTACTTTTAATTGCTTCATTTTTTGGAAAACTCGTACATACGATTCCTCACGTTTATCTTGTAGAAGGACGTATATTAATGGAATGCACCGTTTTTCTACTAACGCATGGACGGTAAATACTTGGTAAAACAAATCCGGTGAAACTTTAAATGTTCCGTCCACGAACCAATGTCGATGCTGTTCCAGCACGGTCAAGTTTGCTTCAGTCCCAAACATTAATAAACGATTCGCATCATCGGCACCGGAATCCCACATCAAAAAGTTCTCATTTCTTGATGTAACTTGCAAAGCTGCAGGAATTGCAATATCTCTAATACGGACTGGATTTGGATACGGTTGATGAGTTCTTTTTCGAATTCGTTCTATGGCTCTTTGGGATGCTGTGTAAGATGGCAGTGACACCGATGCTTCCAGCGAAACCCCGTTAGTACAGTGTTGAATTATTTGCCTCGGTTTTTCAACGCCGGATTCTGCACGACTTCTTATAGCGGAAACACACCGCACTGCTTCATTTTTTGCTGGATCCGGTGCGTGATCATGTTCACTGATAATGGTTATATTATCTTCTAACACTTTTAAACGTCCACGACAAATTGGCTGAATACACCTCCAGGAAACAGTATTATCGGCGTTCTTTCTTGCAACGCGATACCGATAACCTTGTATTAATAGCAACTCCTTCCCTTTCTGCGACACTATTTTTTCCATCTTTAGATAGGTATAACGGACAGGTAAATTTATTCAAATTAACACGACCTGACAATGCAGGCACCACAGTAAATACTGGCTACTTGAGACTTGAGAGGTAAATTCTACCTATTTACTAATTTGCTAATAACACCCTTTCTTAAAAAGTTACGGTGTGGGGGTATAGTTAACGGAATTCAGTAAATTTCCAGGTTTACACAAGGTCGGTCATTATGACCATAGCGCATGTAAGTACGTTCGAAATTTATTTCTGTGTACTCCCGGGTTAACATTCCGCTAACCTCATTAAGTGAAAGTATCGTTAAGAATTGAACAATGACCATGAATTAGCAATTAATAAAATTCGGGGGATTTCCAGTGTTCCAATAAGGCATTAATGACCGTTTTCGCTGTAATTTGCTATACTTAAAGCTAAGTAAAACTTAATTACCGTAGAAACAATTATTGTAATAATTATTTCTATAGTAATGATTTAATGAAACTTTACTTAACTTGACTATATATTAAGGTAAAAACGGCCATAAGTAGACACCATTACAGATAAAATAATAAAATCAGCACACGGCTGTTTTTGACGCGAAGCTATTTGGGCATGGAGTTGTTTTGTGCGAGCTATTCTGACGGGGCTCTTTTGCCTGGGCTATTTTGACGGGGCTGTTTTATACTGAGCTGTATTGTGTGCAAGCCTTTTTGTCGGGGCTATTTTGACGGGGCTGTTTCGACGTGTCACGGTAAAATGCGCTCTACCACTTCATATGTGAGCAGAGTTAAAGGGTTTTCTGTACTGCTCGTTTATCTTATCAAGATCCACTGATCAGTTACTCACGAACCTGCTGCTAAACTATCTTTTGCGAAACATTTAGGTGTAACAGTGAACGAGAGACCAGAAACGTATTCATCCATA
This sequence comes from Pyrocoelia pectoralis, assembly GCA_036250285.1. NCBI lineage: Eukaryota > Metazoa > Arthropoda > Insecta > Coleoptera > Lampyridae > Pyrocoelia > Pyrocoelia pectoralis. The sequence goes on from CM070075.1 coordinate 47,203,809, forward strand.
AAGACGAATTGTATTATTTGGGTGCTAGTCCAGATAGGTTTAGGTAGGTATACAGAAATTGAACTTAATTTCTGGATCTTCGTTTTTCAATTCTTCTACGTTTCGGGAACTACTTCGTTCTCTTTTTCAAGATAAATGTCAGTAATGAAACATGCCATCTAATTTTTAATAATTACATCAATTATTAAAAATTAGATGGTATGTTTCATTACTGACATTTATCTTGAAAAAGAGAACGAAGTAGTTCCCGAAACGTAGAAGAATTGAAAAATATATACGAGAAGATCCAGAAATGAACACTTTCGCGAACAACGACTGCAAATGCAGTCAATTGTGTGTTTTTTATAGGGACACGACTGCTTTTGCAGACATTAGAAATTCTATTGGTAGAATCATGTCTGCAATAGCAGACAAAATCTCCATTTAGTTACATGCTTTTACAGAGTGTATGTCCCTAGAAATCGCATAGCCCCTAAATAAATAGTTCATAAAGATCAATTTTTCACATTTCTATTCTCGGCTGCGTAACTAAATTAAAATTTAAACGTGTTGCGCACGTCTGCATATGCAGACGTTTTTAATGGAAATTTCTACATGTTTGTGAAAAGTGTGCATTTTGTGTCGTTTTCTTAAAGTGAATCTACGTTATTGAGTTTGAGGTTATATATTTGTTAAATGGTAAGCTATTATTTGTTTATGATAATAAATATAATAAAACTAAATATTTTATTGTAAGGAGGAAAAAGAAATTCGCAATTACAGAAATTATATGATGAAGTTCCGACACCATCAGGCAGTTCAGAATCAGATGCTGATATATTCAGTTCTGATGATAGTGTGGCTGATCCTAATTTTCAAGATGCAAATATTTCATCAACAGAGACTGAGTCAAGTTCTAATGAAGATGAAATTGAAGGTATAACAGAAAATGAAGGATGGTCTGAATCAATAGAACCTATTCCAAATTTTGAATTTGATGAAAATTCTGCAGGCGTACAAAAATTGGGCAACGGGTGCACGATCTTTGAAGCATTTTCTTCTTTATGGGACGATAATGTAATGCAATTACTGATCACCGGTACCAATAATTATGGTAAAAATCTAATGAATTCAAATAGGCCTCACACAAAGAACTGCAGAATAAAATCGTTCAAGCCAACAAATAAAGAAGAGTTCCTAAAGATTCTTGGTTTGACATTATTACACGCGCAAATTCCATTTCCAACAATAAGAAAAGCTTTTTCAAAGGATTCGTTATATTATCATCCTGTTTTTGGTGCAACGTTATCAGGAAGACGTTATGAAATTACGTTCGTTAAACTGTAATAATGCTAATGATAAAACCAGACTTGGTAAAATTAATCTATTACTAGATATGTTACTAAACAACTTTAGAACGAATTTGCACCATATGAATGATTGACAAATTGATGACAAAGGAAAAAAAGCCAAATATGGTATTAAGTTTTATGAACTTTGTTCTCCCAATGGCTATGTACATAACATAGAAATATATCATGGTAAACAACTGGAAGATCCTCATAACAGTAAATTAGAAGCACTGGTCTTCAAACTAATGAAACCATTTGTAAACAAAGGACACCATCTAGTACCTAATGGACAATTATTACAATAGCATTAATTTGTGTGAAAAATGCTTAGATAAAAAGATACACGTAACTGGAACATTACGTGCTAATCGGAAGAATAATCCTAAATTTATTACATCCAAGAAATTGCAACAACACGTTTGGTCTCGAAAAGGTAATGTTTATGTTTCCAAATGGAAAGATAAACGAGACGTATTGTGCATTACTACGAAATACCACCCTCAGTTAATAGAGACAACAAATGTCCGTAATGTTCCTAAAGTCAAACCTATTGAAATTTCAGAATACAACAAATACATGTCAGGAATTGATAGGGCAGATCAACTTGTATCATACTATTCATGCCCAAGAAAAACTGTTAGATGGTATAAAAAGATTATTTTTCATCTATTAGATTTGTCAGTAATGAATAGCCATATTTTATACTGCGCTGCAAATCGATGTAAAATAAGTTTGCTAAATTATAGAGAAAAACTAATAAAAGTTCTCATTCAACTTCCAGAAACAAGTAAGGGCAGTGAAATCGCAAAAAAATTAGATGCGGTTCCAAGAAAAGAAGCTGAAAAGGACACACCTGTAAATAACAGCCATTTTATTGAACGAATTCCTATACCGGAAGGATATAAACGTCTAAAATATTATTTACGGTGTAAACAATGCGCAAAATCAAAAAAGAGATCTAATACGAGTTGGAGATGCAAGAACTGTTCCAGTAAACCAGCGTTGTGTGCAGGAAAATGCTTCGAGACATTTCATAGCGATTTAGGTATAAATAATACTAATATCTGACAATGTTACTGTAAGGAAATAAATATAATAGTTATTTATGTATCAAGTACGCAAAATGATGTTTTAGTGGATGAGTCGAGTTTGTCGGACGAGGCGAAGCCGAGTCCGAAAACTTAGACGAATCCACTAAAACGTTTTGCGTACGTGATGCATACAACATTTTTTTGCATGAATTCTCTAAATTATCAAATCAATTTCATAAAAATTTAATTTGGTACGTACAGAACAGTTGTAAACGTCATATTTAGCTTTGACATAGTTGTTATAGCAACAACAAGTAAATTTTGTAAAGCATGTATTAAACGCCGACGGTCAAATAATCGGCGATTGGAAATTCGGCCGATATCTCATTAGCATAACATAAAGTATAGGAAAATTCGGCCGGTGTCCTAAATATCCTTCAAAAAGCTACATGTAAATTCGGCCGATAGAAACTCACACTATTTAATTTGACGTATACATCTACTTGAACTTGAAATAGCGTCTCCAGAAACATATATGTACAATGATGGAGAATGGCAGTGGCGGTCTAGCCAGGTCGGCGAGTCGGCAAATGTCGACTGGGCCTTTTGCCTTTTTGAGTACGCAATGCGCTGATATATGTTAAGGTAAGGTAAAAGTATATAATTCGGTAGTTGTATACAAATACCACGTCTGGTTTTAGACACTAAACAAAGTTTGGAAATAAAAAAATGCCAATCTTAAACGTAGATTGCCACTAAAGTGCCTAAGGTTATTTGCAGGTTTAGTATTTTTTTTCCAATTGATACCTAAACAGATAACCAGTAAATTTTCTAACAACAATTAATTTGGAATTTTATGACAGCGATTAAATTGGAAAGCGGCAAAAAACGTAAGGAATGGCCCAATTTACCACCCGAGCGGAATGTTACTAGTAATGAGGAAATTAAAAACAATTAAATTGGCCGAGTTTTCATCTGCCCCAATTAATTACATGCAAATTCTGTAGAGTTTAAAGAAAACACTATACAATATAATTCCTATATATTTTTTTAAATTCATAATTTTAGGATTTTTAAAAAAATTTTATCGCTCTCTTAGCGTAACAGGTTTGACGAAATTGCTACATTCATTTGGTTTTGATTTCAAAAAGGATGATCCAATAAGAGGCTTATGAACAGGAACATATACTTGCCAGTAGAACAACGTTTCTAAGAAATTATTTTAAAAACAAACAAGAGGCTAAGTACGATCCTGTATTTTTGGATGAAACATGGATATTTACTTAGTAGAGGATTTTGAAACAAAATAGTCATTGTTTAATGACTAAAAATATACCAGAGATTCTGATCAAGTTAATCAATTGGGAGTTGCCTTTAATTCCATGGAAATGCAAAATCATACACTGTCGCACGACTTGTTAGATAATCATATCATCGTATAGAACTGAGCAAACTTATAATAAAATTTTATATAAATGTATGTTTGTTCCACGAAGCATCAAAAATGTCACCTAAAGATCAATCTATTCGTCAAAAATATAATAAGCTATATTATTTAAAGTTCAATAAAATCATATGTATGTAATTATATGACCTGTTTAAATAAAATTATTTAACACTACTTAACTCATTTAACTTCATTAATTTCAAAATTTCTAATAAACGGTAAGTAACGTATTTCTCGAAAATTAAAATAGCAAATAAATACAATACTTCTTATTAAAGTAAATGTTCAAAATGTCTTTCCCTTTGAGGTGTGGTAACCCAGGCGGCCAAGGAACAGGATCTCCTCTACCGATCCATTTATTAGGGTACAGTAAATCCAATTCTCGCGCGTACCTCTAACGCTGTTGTTTTGTTTTCATTATTTAGAAATTATGATTGTTGCCGCCATTTATTTAAATCGTTTAGAAACGCCCATTGCGGCCAATCTTTCCAGTATTGCAGATGCCTGCGCGCCTTTCCATTTTTGAGCACGTTCACGTTTTTGATATTGGAGGAAGTTAGTTAAGTTACGAATGAATGTGAATGATGTCATTATGTGCGCTCTGTCTGAGCCTTTCGTGTCTGTTACTGTATACAAATTATAAAAATAAACGAAAAATTGAAATGTAATTTTGTTGTTCGTTAAAAGCAGTATAATCGACAGAACACGTCTACATAAGCATCAGCAAAGGTAGTCACCCGACTTGAGTTTTGTTCGTTTGCGTTGATACCAACTATTTAAACTGTATTTTGTAATAATAATTAAACTAAAATTACTTTTAACAAATTTTTTTACGTAAAATTTTAAAAATCATAAATATTAACAAAAGTACAAAAAATAATACCAGGAAATAATACGCCGTTGAATAGGGTTTTTTGTGGAAAATCTGATGGTAAATAAAAGTACAGGGTGTTCCATTTAAAATATTCGTATAAATTCTACTTAAAGTTCACAAATTGTGAATTCTCATTTTAAGCACTCTGTATAAAATTAATCACTTAGTTTTTTTTTGTAAAGTAACACAACATTAGGGTAATATTATTCGTCAAATAAATTTTTCCTTTTTTGAACAATAACTTAGTTATGAATATTATAGTCCGACCTTGAATTGTACAAAATTATGACAAAATAATTAATAACTTGCCAACCGCACATCCAATATCAAAAAAAATTCAGGCGTGATATAAATATGGTTGAGCGATGCATGAAGAGAAAAAAATACAGGGTGTGCCATTTTAAAAAAAGTGAAATTTTCCTGCCAGGTAAAAATGCAACATACTGTAGATATAAGAAGATTTTTAAAAATTGCGCAATTCGAATCAAAGCAACCTTTATTTGAAAATTTTTTCTGTATCTTCAACCCACATTGTGTTATCGACCGATTACGGAGCAGTAGGACACCCTGTATATTTGATCGTATGTGACGAAATCAATTGCTACTGTTATTAGGTAAAATATTGCATACGCCAGACGAAAAAAGTTGTCACATGAAACCAGCTTATACGTACAAAAAAATTAAAATGAGATGCGTAATTTCTTCTCATTCGTTTTACATTACTTAACAATAGTATTATTGTATGTACTTAGTTACTTTACTGTACTAATGTTTGTCGAATATTTTAAGTTTTGTGAAGAAACGTTAATAAGATGGCACTGTTTTTACTACTCCTCTCTACCAATACATTCGTTATAATAATTGAGGTCAATTCACTTTCCATCCGAAAACCCATGTGGTATATTAGCTGTACTTTAGTGTATTTAAAGAGCGATGTATCTATGCAGGTGATGAAATGATACTTCACTTAATTATGAAACCCTACAGCTGTAGCTTTCACCAGACATACGTTTTTTGTATCCTAATGACCGCTTTAGTAATAGTTTTGTAAACATGTGCTTTACATACAAGATAAAAATTTGCATCCAATATACCTCGACCACTTTAAATAAATTATCCTTCTTTTGTTTCGATATAATCAGTGGAAATTCGGTTTCCCAACGGCGATGATGCCAGTTATATAAGTATAATGTAGTTGGCGTGACAACAACAAGTATACATATTTCAAAGTAATTTCCTCTTTTTAGCACATTACTAAACATCTTAAAAATAGTGTTATTCGTATATAAATGCAATGGAGCTGTTTTCTGCTGTATTATTTTTTTCCGTGGCAATTTTCTGCGCGCATATGTTTCTATAAAAAACGTACATCGTAAAGTATCATCAAGAATTTATTAAAACCACAACATTTACCATGCTTTTCAAGCACACCGCATGTACAGCAACAGATTCATTATCTTTTTAATTACATTTACAAAAATTTAAATCTCTCGAAAGTGAATATTTTGATATAAAGTCCTGCTTTTGAGTGATTGTGTTCCCTGAACTCTTTTAATCAATTATTCAATTACACTGTTCTATGTAATTGTAGTGGTATAATTGAAAAGATGTATAAGATCGTTTGTGTTAATTGTAGCATTTTGACATGAAACGACGGCAATGATGTGTGCAACCGACTGATTCCATTATGATATTGACTATCTTTCAATTCACGTTTCAGTTCCATGACGGAGAATGGAATGTAATTTGCTGCTGGTATTCTGTAATATTTTATCTACTACTCTACTATTTTTGCAATAACGTTTACCGATATGATTTTCGATACGATGAATAACAATGGGTTGATTATTTGGAAAATGGCGACAAAAATGAATTTTTTTTATTATTTCGGATTCAACAATCTACTTTAATTTTACAATAATGTTTTAATCTATTTACTGTACTGTCGACGCCTTCACTCTAATAACACCACGTTACTGACAAATCAACACTTTACAAGAGAGAAAAAAAGTTGTAGCCTAAATCTACATTTTAAGCTACTTATGAAGTTATGACATACCTACACTTTTTCAACGATATTTATAATAAAAGTGCGAAGGAGAAATATTTATGTATGTTTTTATGTCGCATATGTGGTAGAATTTTAATTCTGCATTCCACTAGGTTAGTTAAAGCTGAAAGAATTCATTACTTGTAAGTAATGGGTACAAACGTAAATGAACGAATATTTTTATAGGGGGAAAAAAGAAACATTTTAACCGCATTATTATTCAAAATAAAGAATTTTGTTACAATATCTGCCCATACCTTTTCATATTTATTGTCGTGCTGAGTAAGGTATGAAAGATTGTTAGAAGCTTATAGAATCGGCTGCCATTTAATCAATGGAATTGGATGGCATTTTTATATAAAGCAGAGGCTGGGTTGTAATTTTTACGTTCACGGCCCTTCGAGGGAGCTCTGCAGACACAAATATGTCTATATTTTCTCCATATTTGTGTGGCGTTTTACGAAATGCTTTAACTCTATATCCATATTATTTTGAATGAAAAAATGTAATAGCGCATACGACATGTTCACATTCCAATTTTGAGATGTACAACTGTAGATAATCTGTAAATATACCACCTGACGTAGATGAACTAACGGACGAGGAACAATTTGATGATAATACACCAACAGGTAGAATTATTATTTATATTTTGTTACATTTTAATTGTAAATTTCGAGTAACCTAACAATTAGCCGCTCCGAGACCGATGTAATGCTATCAAAGTGCATACAGTGAAGTTTGAAGTGCACGAGGAAGTTAATACGACGCCGACACTACTTACTGTTCTGCTAGATACATAATCACTACCGCAGCGACATCTCTCAAAGAAAAAAAATATGACACTATTTCCGCATTTAAACTCCACGCGTACTTTGTTAAGATGCGAAGTACATTGACCAAAATTAAAATTGTTTGCATACAAATTGCTATTTCATATAATTACCTCTCAACTCATCCAAATATGGCCAAAGTAAAAAAAGAAAAGATATAAAAGTTAATATAGGTACAACCCCTTTTTGAGCATTCGTGGCTGTTTACTTAACCAACTAATCAAAAGGAACTGGAGAAATATCAATGTTTCCCTTATATTTTACCAATTAAAATGTAATTAATTCAGTTTATTTAGGCAATAGTAGATAACTAATACATTTTTTTTAAATTATCGTAAAATACCTTAGGCCATTATAACGAATATGCATCGAAACGGACTAATACGAAATTTCATTTCTCATGGTCTATGAATACGGGCAGTATTGAAAATATAAAGCGAACGCCAATTAATTAATATGGGAATTAATTATCGTAAAACTTTTTTAATAAATGGAAGAGAAGAAATGTGCCGCTAACTTTTGTCCTTGCGGAATTCTCGAATTTATTTTATAGGAGCTGATCAGATTGGTAGTTATTGATTGTGACATATTGGCCTCTATCTGACAGTTAAAGCCACGCCAACTTTATTCCTATAGCCAGCCACTTCAGATTTCCACAAGTTCTTCGGTAACGCACGAATTAATTTATTGAAACTGTAAGCAATAGAACTTTTCCGCTTCCAACTAACACGTTCTACAACATTTCTAGAAGATTTGCGGCCCTTTCTTAGTGGTTGTTTCTAACCCGTAGTTCGAATTCGTAATGTTTTTTAAATGAGCAACTTGAACAGAACACTGAATTTTATTGCTTACTTATACAGCGAATGAAAAATTAATTTACGAGGCGTAGTCAGTTCATTCAACTAACGTTTTGCAACATTAGTAGTGTTTTTAACTTTTACACTGACCAGTTTATTTCATTTGTCTAATAGAGATTTTAAGCGCCGTGATTTTGATGGCACTGTTGTCAAAAATCCATTCAAGTATGAACAGCGTGCGGTCATTCAATTTGTATGTACGAAAGCTGTGCAAGCATTGCAAATACATACGCGCATTCAAGCAGTGTATGGAAATGCACGCATTTCATATCCAACCCTGAAGAAGTGGTGCCGAAAATGTATGAAAAAAAGCTAGAAATTTCCTTCAATTTTAGAAAATATTAGAATTATAATATTGTTGAAATTCAGCTGACGGGTGATTAACCGCCCCTGTGTAAATAGTGAATAGTATGTTTATTCGTTTTATATCATTGTAATAAAGATCCTTTACCACAAGAATATGAATGTTGTAAGTTACTCACTGCAGCAATAGTCGGTCAGTCTTAAGCAGCACGCGCACTGCTTCCGCTCGGTTCAGCACGGCACAATCAGAAAAAATTAAAATACATGTAAACAAGTGGACATCCGCGCATAGCTTCCGGTCGGATCGGTTCGGTATCGGCACAAGTTGTAAAACACAGGGCAAAAAGTGCCGAGCGTCGGATACCTGCTTACAGTTTGAGAAGCTTTTTCAAGTAGTGAGCAAGTTTGTATTTAATAAAAGTAATAATAACAATGAATGAAGATTTGTTAATTGAACGCCTGCCATATCTCTCAAACTCTCAAATGTTTCGTCGCGTTCCATTTCTCCTGGTTGACAAGCACATGTATCGTTTCTAAGGAAGTTATGCAAAACAGTCGCGGCAAGCACGATTATATCTAGATGTTCTGGAAGAATGTTAAATTTTTTTAGAAAAATACGAAACTTTTTCGTTAGGATTCCAAAGGCATTTCCACTAAGACGTCTAGCTCTACTGTGGCGATAATTATATATTTGTTTGATTTCATCGTTTGCCATTTGGACTGCTGGATATGGTCTCATTAGATTTGGCAGCAAGGGGAATGCTTCGTCCCCAACAATAACGTGAGGTAGTACAATATTTGAACCCGGCAGGGCCTTATTCTGAGGAATGTCCAATTTTTCCAGCTTTTCCCAAGTTGGGAGGCATGGAATATACCTCCATCACTATTACGTCCATATGCTCCTACCTCAACCGTTATGAATCTATAGTTTGCATCTACTAAAGCTAGCAATACAATGCTACACTGCTGTTTGTAATTGAAAAATTGAGATCATGTATTTGGTGACTTTTCAAACATGACGTGCTTGCCGTCAAGTGCTGCCAAACAATTTGGATAGTTCCACTTTTGGGCAAATTCTTCTTCTATTTGCTTCCAATGCTCTACAGTTGGAGTGGGCATCACCAGAGGTGCATGTGTCGTCCATATCTTGTTGCGTGTATCGTAAATAATTCCCCTTACCGTAGTTTCCCCCAATCTGTAGCTGAAGGAAATTGATGAAAATGAATCACCATAGCCGAGAAATCTATAAAACGGGAAATATTTAATCAGTTCACAAATTACATCACTATAGTAGTATATCAAAATTATATTCTTGTTTTAGACAAACGATGTAAAAAAATGGACCGCTCTTCGTGACGCCTATCGGAAGGCTATGAAAAAGCGCAAGACGCATAGTGGGCAAGAAGCTAAGAAGCGCAAATTATGGAAGTACCAGGAAAATATGAACTTTCTGCTTCCATATCTTGGCGAGCGGAGCCAGACGTCGAATTTGTCGCAGGACTCAAAGGAAAGTGAGGAAAATGATGAGGAGTCTGACGATCTACTGGAAGAAGAAAATGAGAAGACAGACAAGTCCATTGCGACTACCTCTGCTGGTAACAGTTCCGTTCCGTCTCCCATATCAAATGAGTCGGATAACTAACCCCGATCTTCTAGTGCACCAAAAGGTCAAGGGCAGCTTCCTCCCATGGCACAAGTGCTAAAGAATTACTTCGATAAAAAGCAGTCGAAAGTACCTCGAAAGGCGGATCATTTGGAGAAATTGCTTGAAGCAATGGAAGAAACGGTCAGGACATTAAGACCTGATCTACAGATCGAAATTAAAGGCAAGATATCGGCTCTAGTGACAGAGTATGAGCTACGCAATCTACAGCCGGCTGCAAGTATTCAGTTCTCAGCAAATAGTACACCACAACCTCATCCCCACCACCAACAAGTTTCTGGAGATTATTTCCCACCATTCGACTATAATTCTTACCAAAGATAAAATGTAAATAAAAATGTTATTTGTCTTTCTTTTTTTTTCATAATATGTACCTACCTACAATAGATACCACAGAATAGCATAATTATATCAAGCAATATTGAATACTTACTTCAATGTAAGAGCTAAACGTTGAAATCGCTTTCCGATAATTGGTGTCTTTTCTTGAGAGGTAATAATTTCACTAATTCAAAAAACTTTTCACATGACATTCTAAAATATTTGAATAACTTCTGTTCATCTCTGAGCAAATCTGGAAACAGATGATAAAACTACCCATATTTAGATCTCTTCAAATTAATATCATGTATCCAAAATCTCGAAACCCTTTTTTCTAGTTCATAGCATGCCACAGTTACCACAATGTCTTCTTCCTTCACCCGATGAGCTACTCATTTTTTATAACCACAAAGACTGCAACAGGAGACAAATATGTACTGAGCATGGATAGTTGTAGCCGACATAATGTTGCCGATCAGTCCGAACCAGTGCGCGCGTGTTGGCCGGTGCCGAACCGAACGGTGCTGAACCGAGCCGAACCGAGCGGAAGCAGTGCGCGTGCTGATTTAGATTGCCATTTCTCTCCCAATGCTTCCCCACTCAGTCTCTCTGAACATCGAATGGAAGTTGAAAGCCTCACGCTGGTTTAATTGAGCTGTATGGCTCCGACTACCGGTGTGCTCGGAAAATGGGACCTTATGTTGATCGTCTCCTACATATTTCCGCAGAAATTGGTAAAACATGAATTAGTTCACCTATTTGCCTTTTTTGGTCTATTCTTACTGTAGTTTGAGTATGAATGAATTGATAAGAGAAATTGGCTTATGTAAATTAATTTTCAAAGTGGATCTCATCTTAATTACGAATAGAATTCAAGGTATCACATACCTACGGAGTTTTTCTTTCATCAGTTTTAGTCAAGGTCAAGGTAGAAATCTTTGATCGGTCGGTTGTTGTTTTCAAATTCACACTTGAGGCTTTTCGTAGGACTTTCAAGCTTCTATCAATTTATTTTTTAAGGATGAATAACCGTCACTTCACAGATTATTAAAATGTTCCCATCTCTTTGTAGAATATTTGTAATACTATAGCGCTGTGTAAAATGCGGACAAAGTAACATAGTCAACCGCTATTATATTTCAGCTACCAAGATAAATCTTATCGCCTATGTAAACCCACAAAGAAAATTGTTACCTTAATAATGCCGAAGAAAAAAATTCGCAATATCATAGTCTACTTTTCCACGTACTTGAGCTTCCTAGATTTCATAAAGAGGCGAGATAAGTGTTTTAAACACCATCGCAAGGTCTGACAATATTGTAAGAATGCATACGTACACACTTCACCTACTAAGAATTTTAACTAAATGTGGGTTCTTTGACGCTTGATGATGTTAGGTCATTTAGATCATAAAGCTCTATTACGGTTCGTGAAGCAAACCAACACCGTAAAAAATAACGACAAACACTACCGTTTCGTACAGTCATTCTGACAAAAATGTTTCAACTTTTATTTGTTTGTTTACGATACAGCACAGGGAAAAGATAGAAAGTTATGTATCATACCTGCTTGTGTTGAGATACAACTTCGATTAGCGTTTGTCTTTAACATTCAACCTCAACCTAATAGCTCCGACCGCTATCTTACCGGATCCATTAGTATGATTCTTTCGAATAATAGCTGAAAGAGACTGCCACTGCAGTTTCTGTAATATATTAACACCTTCGCGAGCAATGCTTTTATAGAAATTTGTACCACAAACATATATTTTTATTAACCCTTAAAAATGACGATATTTTCGTAATTCTACTCTTTTACACCATAGATTATATCTGCAGTAGTTTTTAATTCTAGCAAGAAATCTCTGTTTTATACAACAATAAAAAGCAACTATCAAAATCATCTTTGTTCCCATGTGTAAATTGTAGATATTTTTCTTTGCTTTTAAAATTCATTAAGATCGATTTTCTCCAGGATTATTCCTAAATAGTATGTTATTCAACGAGCGTATAATGATGGCTATTATTCACGAGGTAAGTTTATGGCCACGAGCCGCAGGCGAGTGGCATAAATTACCGAGAGAATAATAGCCATTATACGCGAGTAGAATACTATACTTTATCCACGACTATAAATGTTAATTCAATTTAAATATTTATTTGAAAATTCTCTAATTGACTGTATTGGACGGTTACCATGGTTACCATGGAAATATATAAAATAACAGTGAGTAATATTCATTACTCACGTTGCTAATGACAATAACTTATTAATCACTGATAGTCGTGGATAAATAAGTTTTATTAATCTGCATAGAGGGATAGCATTCATTGTATTTAAAATTGCTACTTCCATTTAATTATTTTCGATTGTTGGAGGCAGTTTTTACTTAATCTCATACTCTTATTATTTGTACTGCATCATTATTTCATCGTTGGTTACAACGGAGCAGTCATCGAGATAAGCTGTCATTTTAAATATCTTAGGTGCTTATATACGGGTGGGTTTTCGCCTTTATCAGGTCAACTTTATTAGAATTTCCTAACATCTACATCTATACATTTGCAGTGAAGGTCAGATAACTTGGAAAATCTCACCACCATTAAACAACATATGATCATCACGCATTTTAAAATGTCCTCAATAATTTCGTTACATAATAGCAAACCACAACAAATACATCAATGATGTGGATGTTTTGAAGCTCAGTCAAAGTGCATATAGAAAGATTGTTAGTGAACACATCTGTTGTTGATATGAAGTAAATGAATGTTTATCAAACTTTAATATTAATTTAATGTGAAACTTTCTTATACAATATTTTGTTATTTAATGTGTTGTTTGTACTAATTTTTGTGTGTTGATTGTTACAATGTGTAATTTACTCATGCTTGTACGTTTCTCCATTTTTTATTGTAATATCTACTATTATTATTTGCTATTGAAAGGACAAATTATTTGTGTAGGTTTGCACAAGAGGATTTAAACAGCAGACAAAGCCAGACCAGCCTATTCCCCTTTACGACCGTCTTCCCATCTGAGTGATAACCTGAAATGAACGAGACTTTCCCTACGTTAATAAATATAAGAGAATTGTTACTTTTGAAAATACCTAAAATGATAACCTTTCTTTATTTACTGTAACATAATTATAATTCTTACTGTAGTTTGCGAGTAATTATATTCTGTGACGTTCACGAAATGTTTGTGAGAAATGAACATATGAAAAATTTCTTTTGACTGTCAAATGCCCCTGAACAAAAAAGCATAATAAAGAAACTCGATGCCAAAAACGAAGTCTGAAGTCTGAAACTTGCTCTGTATTTTTTATTGTAATCAAAGCATTTGAAAAGTGCGGAGAATTTGTTTACAGTAACTTACAGAAGCCTCATTAATTGTAAATGCAGTCATCACGAAGTGTGAATTTCCAAAAAGAACCATAACAATGTATTTCGCCAATACTAATTTGTATGGCACTACTATGTTCGCTTAACTTAACTGCTTTGTAACCCTGATCAAAGTATATACAGGAAAGCTTATTTTAAATTAAAAATTTCAGCTACAACGTTAGTTACATCAATATTAAGGTCAGGTACAGTCCTTTAATTATAAATGGATCTAAGGATTTCTAGTAATTAGTATGCGCAGTCTAAACATTCGAATTCAGTATTATGAACGTGCACGATTTTTTCAAGCAAATTTTCGTAGACATTTCGCAATGTGAAAGAAATGATTTCTAAACGACTTAAGTTATTTCTTAATAAGACTTTCCTAACCAGACGTAGGGGAAAGTAGGGGAATACAGACCACCTAAGCAAAAATGACTGCAGAATTGTTAAAAACGATATATTTGTTGATACAATTTTATTAACAAAGTTATTGAATATTTGGTTAGGTACATGTTTTCCCAGAAAATAAAACTAAAAACACAGCACCATTTTTTCTCTAAGTAAAAAAATAAAACAATGCAAAAGTCGCACTTACCCTACATGTGCGATGAAGTTCGATGACACTGTCGGGTAATTACCACCGTTTGCTTATTTGCCAAAAAAACATGAAACTATTAAAAAAAACTCAACTATAAATAAAAAAATATTTATGAACTTGTTTAGGTACAATTGTGACAAATAAACACATCTTTGCGAGACAATCCAGTACATTCTAAGTGTGCCCGCATATCACACATCCCACATTTCGACCATATGGGTAAGATCGACCACTGTGGTCGCCATTAATCGACGTTGTTTACATTTCATACATTTTAAAATATAACCCCACATGTAAAGAATTTCTAACAATATTTATAAGAGTACATGCAGAAAATAGTGTCTTAGACGCATTCCGATAAAAGTCTTAAATTTAAAAAAAGAAGTAGTACCTACTTATTCTTTTATTGAAGAAAAATATAACCAAAAGTCGCAAGTTGTTTACGAAGTAACGAATTATTCTGTAACTTACCTAATGGTGTGTAGTGAGTTCAAACAATTACTACTAGATGTCGCGCACATTAAATACAGTATAGGTTCAAATTAATGTGGTTTTTAGAGCTGATCGATCTTACCCGACTGGTCGGTCTTGACTACTTTCCCCTAGGTATGCTTTATTGTTAAATAGTGATGATCCAAATTAATTTTCCCGAAACATTTGGAAGGTAAGCACCATTAAATAATTATATTATGTTTATTTTCTTACTTCATATCGCCGTTTTAGAATATGAAAACAAATGGTTAAAGAGGCTGAAATATGCGTAAAATATTACGTTATTTAATTTTATGACTTACAAGTGCGCAGGAGAATTATAAATCTAGAAATTTTATTTGAATATGTGGGTTAATTACCAATTTATATTCTACTTTATTTTGGTTTACGATTTGAATTAAACGAAATTATTGGCAACGGGCGTGCAATATACTGGCGACATATATTTATGCATTTTGACAACAAAAATAGGTCTACAGCGCTGCAAAACGATGTTACGATATTTCGTTTAGTTTCTTGTTATTAATCTTTAAAGAGAGTACTTTCAAGTTTTGTTTTAACATCAATGGACTTCAACGTGAGATCCGTTTGTTGCCCTGCACACGTCGAGACGATATTCCACTTCTCGGCACGTATTCACCAACATATCAGGTAGCTATTATTAAGTGTTTTGTAGTTCACATAACATTTAAAGATGTATGTACCTATAATGCTATATTCTTTTTCTGTTTCTAGATAGTAGACATCACACGCAAGTTACTGAAAGTAAGTAAGTAAGTTACTGAATTTTTGAGTGAGTGGAGAAATGGATGCTAATTATGTGATTCCCCATCGTGATATCTGTGGTGGGTAGGAAAAAGGGTATAAGTCAAAATTTAACATTTGTGATAAAAGAGGTTTGAATGTTAAGTTCTAGATGCAAAATCGTCTAATTAATACAAATGCAATTAGCTGAAATTTAATTATACTGCTATCATTCAAATGTATGTTTTCGTATATCTACTCTGCATTGTTGTCTTGTATTTTGTTAAGGAAAAAAATAGACATACTATTGACTTATGTAAAGTAAACTATCCTAACTCGACTTTACATTAGATCAATAAATAGTACATGGGGAAGGTTTTGTGTTGAATATGAATATTTTTTTATGCTAGCATCATAAACGGCTCTATTGATAACCAGAAATCGTTCATAATTTCCAGCTTTATTGCACCCGTGCAATAATACTACCATAGAAACAACGACGTCATATTTACCTGCTCTGACATATAAGGTATTTACACACGACACATAGCAACAATCGTATCCAACGAAACGATATCGTCATCACGTCAAACATTATGAATATTCATGCAAGTATATAGTCTGCTTAAAAATAAAATTTTTAAAATTTATGATAGTAGCATAAAAAAATAGCGTATACAACTCGTTATAATCTTGGTCTCATTCACCCGGTGTCATCCTCCCTTCCCCCCGAAATGGGGAACAATACGAAATCTCAGAAATCAATGTAGTACACATCATCATACGAAGATTTCAAAAAAAGTTTTGCCGTGAAAAATTTTACGGCGATCCGAATAGTAGTTTGTCCGTAATTAAATTATTAAGTTGCCCTAAAATTGGCGAGAGCCGATCACATGCCGAACGTTTCCGAGTTTCCCGATGGCACAGTGACGTCACAACCCATACAGGACCTGTTGATTCTGGCTTGCGGAGTTGTTTTTTTACGATTTTCAACTGTTTTCACGGAATATAAACACTAGGTGAGTGGTTTTTTTAATTACATAATTTGTTGGTGAATTGAAAACAAAAGGACACTTGAATATCTTGCACACAAAACTATTTCTGTGGCCATATATAAGTGGTCGATTTGCAGACCGGATCAACGCCGCCGGTTAATACAAAATCATTATTAATTATTTCTTGTGTTTATCATCATCATATTCGGTTTTATCACTTTAAGAACATAAGTCGGTATGCCTAAAAATTAGAAAAATAAGTTCACCGATTTCTTAATGCTGTTTTATCACAGAATGTAGATGCTGTTTACTAGGTCAGGTTAAGGAAAGAAAAGTTGTTTTGCACTTCAACAAAACAATTCTTGTGTTTGGTATACCTCGGAACTGGAAATTTACAGATAATTTGCTTAATATCAAACCTTATAAATGCCACAAACCACGTTCTTACTCGTTTTTATTGTTTGAAGGGTATAAGACGATAAATACGATAACACAGTCAATAATTATATTTTATTACCACTTTCTTCTAAAACGTAAGTACAAGAAATAAAAAACACACGGTGTAATGAGAAAAGTAGTAAACAAACCGACGCAATGTTTACGTTTAGCTACGCCGGTCCCAGAACCTCGAGAAATTTATAAAAGTTCCCAATGGTATTTTGGGAGACATATTTTAATCGTAGTTTAGAGCGTTAATTACTTTATTACGTTATCAAACAATAAATTATGTTACTAAGATGTTCCACTGGACATTATGATGAGCAAGAAAGGTTAGGACGGGTGTCTCCCGGTCACGATTTCTCACTACCCAAAGAAATATACTTGACATTAAATAACATCCTTTAAAACCAACAATATAATTGTTTATAAAATGGTAAAATACAACGAAAAACTACATAAATACAAGATAAAAACGACTAAAAACACTGGTCTCCATACGCTCCGTACATTGCCGTGTGGGACGTGACGTCACAGGACCTTAGGGCATCGTCGGAAACGTTCGGGCTGTGCTCGGGTCCAGCTGATAACGAAGCGACTTTAAAGCGCTATTGCTAAGGAACGGCTGGTCGTAGACGACTATTTCTTGGGTGGGGGGGGATGATTCATTATGATTCCTCTATGAGAAAAAATGGTTTTTCCCCATTAGTAAAAGTCGACGCCTAGCAATGTTTTATTTTGCTTAATGCTACTCGTTTAGAAAAAACGTTAAGAAGCACTACCTTGTAGGACCCAATTTCACACAGGATTGTAGAATAATAAAAATTATATTGGCAACAATACAGATACATCCTATACCGGGTGTCCCATTTTAATCTCCCACCTGCGATAATTCTACAACACTGCGACGGATCGAAAAATGTCCCGAATAAAAAGTTAAAGGTTTTGGTTTTGAGGGGGACATCTGATGCTGTCAACCTTGCTCCCGCCGCGTCGGGGGGGGGGGGGCAACTTAAAAATTTTAAATTGAAACCCCTATTTTTTATTGCATTTTCGGATAGAACGTTGAACAGCAAGTGAATTTTATTCGGAGACTTTTTTTATAGATGGCTTTGCAAACGTAAAAAAAAATTTTTTTAATAATTGAAGCACAAAAATTGTTACATTAATAACTGAAAATTACTTAAAAATTACTCACACACATGACACACTCTCGCATCGTACTACGAGATCGACGATTCGTAGTTTCGTAATTCGTAATTCAATTATTTAAAAAAAAAATTTTTTGACGTTTGCAAAGCCATCTATAAAAAAAGTCTCCGAATAAAAGTCACTTACTTTTCAACGTTCTATCCGAATATGCAATAAAAATAGGGGTTTCCATTTAAAATTTTTAAGTTGCCCCCCCCCCCCCCCGGGGGTCCGGCGGGCGCAAGGTTGACAGCATCAGATGTCCCCCTCAAAACCGTTAACTTTTTATTCGGAACATTTTTTAATCCGTCACAGTGTTGTAGAATTATCGCAGATGGGAGATTAAAATGGGACACCAGGTATAGAAGTAAATAACATGTATGCGTTGGGAGGTTTGAGTATGATCGCGATTTTTCTAATACAAACATGTAACGAATGGAAATTAGATTTCTGTGTGTATGAAGATCCCATTCTTTCTTACTTACTTCTGTGCGACTACACACCTGCAATGCATAAATGAGGAAACTGTTTATTTATAACTGTGAAAGTCATAATAAAATGTTGCGTCATAACGGGATGAGTGAGTCCTGTCATCTTAATTGAAACTTAATGAGAATTCTGAACTTGTTTCAATGATGTGAAACACTTAACTTAGTTTGGGAGAGCGGTTAAAAAAACAATCAAAATTCAATTTTCCACTTGAAACACATATTCGAAGCGAATTCGGCAATTCGCACGAACACAAGGAAATACACTTCCAGAAGTCGGTAGTATCATTTTTTATTTAATAAAAAAAGATAAATATTCTCGTATTTTATATTTCATCAATTCGTGTGCAAATACAGTTGCAAAAAATACAATCTCGCCGACGACATCAATACAAAGACTTAATCAAAAATTCGGAATTACGAAAACGAGTTCTGAATTAACACGAAACATAATGACGTAATATTGCAGAGAAATTCATCATAAATTATAGAGTTCCTTTTGTACTTTATACGTATATTAAGTACAAAATATGATTTTCATTTTGTTACAGCAATATACGAAGCGGAAAGGACCTTAATCGCATCGTATACGTACGATACTAGGACCATTTTTTCTACATTGTTTCACTTAACTTCCATATTGCGCTTAATATTAAACCAGAAAGAAATTTTTTGCTGCCATAAATTTCTAAAGGTATCGACTTTCACCGCAAAAGTCTACATCTAAATTGAGAAAAGGTTTCACTTTGCCTTTGTCAATCAAAAATCTCATTTTCCGCTCATGCCTTCTTCTGTTTACAAATATATAGTAGACCTTTTAGAAATGACATAGCCATGATTGTGACATTTTCCTCAATCCTTTTCAATATTTTCTCAAACTCTATTAGGTGGAATATAGAAAATGCCCCACTTTCTATTGATTTCATGTATGTCTTCAAGCTTTTATGTGCATACGATTTTCTATTTCACTTGCATAACCTTCCGTAAAGAATATCCTCAAGCGGCTTACTAAAAATAGAATAAAACAAATATTGCAAACAGCGAAGAAAAACATATCAAACGAATGCTATTCTATCTTTACATTTTCTATTACCTTTTCTACTCTTTGCTTTGTAAATGTAATAGTTTAAGGGCTTTTATGGATGTAATAACGATAATTTATTTAATTAATATTCTCGTTATCGTACGCCCGCATATATGAAGAGATTACGAAAGGATCAAGAGAACTCGCCTTCTTTCGGGATAGACAAGAACTAAATTTTCCTAAATTTGCTCTGCAGGGGGATTTCAGATAGTCGACACGACACTTGTTACGATCGATGGTAAACTCGACATCCAATCCGATATCCGGTTCACCAGATTCAAAAGTAATATCGAATTCATTATCGTTGAATCTAGGACTAACTTCATATTTGCGTGTGTTTATTTCACCCATTAGATTTTGTTTATTCTAGCACATTACAAAGGTGTGTCGTAATTAATTTACGTAGCGATAAATCAATTATTATTGTAAAATTAAGCCTGCAATCTTTGATATGACAGCAAATTAATCTAAATGAGGATGAACTGTAAAGAAAACTACTGATTCAAAGAAGGTATAATTTAATCTTCCAGAACCTAGGTTTATTAAACTCTTTCGACTTATGATGTAAAACCAGGCGAGATGCTGCATTATTCGGCCAAATTTTTAACCTTCATATTGTATACATTGAGCGCTCTTTTAACATACAACCTACTCTAATGACATGTGAAAACACCGATTTTGGCCACCTCACCCACTTGCTGAGTTTCTGTAGTAGGCCTTTAAAGATTTGAAAAATGATTTGTCGAGGGACTCCAAATATTGAGTGATGTGCCTTGGAACACACAAGAGAACAACAACGTTCAAGAATGTCGGGGGAGTTCGTGTGTGATAGATCTATGGCCATCTGACTTTAGTGGTAGGAAGTGCGCTTAAAACCACTTCATGAATGTTTTCATCAATGTAGGCCGACTCCTGGCATTATTTCGATAGTGGCCCCGGTAAGCATTGATTCTTGTCAAATTTGTTGTTTTTTGCACCTTTGAAAATACTGCATGCCACCACAGTTGCTGTCTCAGCTCTGTCTGTGGGTTATCTGACACAATCACTCATTATTTGCCAATGCCTTTCTTTAAGTCTTAATTTGGAGAAATCATTTAAAGTGATAAAGGCGCATTTACATGGTACACTTTGGATGATCATCCTGGGTGAATCATCCAATTGTGATTTCGGTGATGAAAGTAAATATTGTTTAGACCAGGGGTGAGCAACCCGCGGCCCGCGGGCCGCTTGCGGCCCGCCGGACATATTTGTGTGGCCCGCCAAGCATTTTCAAAATTGAATTTATTTTATTTATATTACAGACTTTCTCCCGTCAATATATTGTTATAAAATTAATTATAAATAAAAGGTTTCCATGAATATGACTATTTAACATACATAAATCCTTCTTTATAAGTATAACAATAACATAATACCTAATGCATACTAAACCGAACCATTTTTTTGAAACGGGACACCGACTTGTTCAAAAATTCAATACGAATGCACAAAATTGTGGAAACAGCACCTTTTGCAAAATAATGTGTTCCATATTTAGAAATAGAAAACGTTCCTACTTCTCAAAAATATGCGCAATATAGGTACATATAGAAATCTTATTCAACGGTCACGATTCCAAATGTTCAAAGTTGAGAAGACTATTTAGAAATTTTATGGGAGGCCTGAGAAATTTCCCCTTTTGACGTGAAATGCAAAGCAAATGATGTCTCTGTTCGCAACTACGTATGTTTGCGAATAATTGTTTTCAACCATGAAAATAATTAAAAAGGACCACCGATCAAGACTAAGTGATGCACGATTGGAAAGCTGCGTTCGTGTAGCTGTCTCATCAATATCTACCAGCTAATGTTGATCAACTTGAAACAGGCCCAATTTCTCATTAAAATCTTCAAATTCGTTTATTTTTATTATTTTATTCATTTTTTGTATTAAAAGTTATGAAATCTTAATGTTCGTTCAAATTTCGTGTTTTTTTATTCTAATGTTTATTATATAAAGTTTTATAAAATATTTTTGTGTGCGGCCCGCCAAAAAATTTCAAAATTTGGATTGGCCCGTTGGTAAAAAAGGTTGCTCACCCCTGGTTTAGACGGTTCACCAAAATTGAATTGAACAGTTCATTACAAAATGACGCCGAATGAAGTTGTTGTACGAGTGGGTGTGGACATAATTAGTATATGTACTGCAAATGAACGGCGGTGGTGGGTTAGGAATTGGATAAGACGACGTGATGAAAAGGGGGCATCAATGAATTTGTTAAGGGAATGGAGCTCAGAAGATCAGGGTATGTTCAAAAATCACCTAAGAATGTCCGAAGAGCAATTTGAACAGCTGCTGGCCAAAGTCACACCGTTATGTCAAAAACAAAACACAACTATGAGAGAAAGTCTTCACCCCAGACTAAAACTGCAAATTGTACTGTGGTATTTATATTGCAGCAGGAGATTCTTTGAGAACACTGGAAGCTTTGTATCGTGTACCTACGTGCTCCATTTCAAAATGTTAGTATTCCATAGACAAGGTCGGTTCTGCATTAAACTCAAAATAAGTGGAGTGTGGTCGTCTTTCCATTTATAAACCATGCTGCAGAAAGTACAAACACTCTACACCAAAACTGCACGGGTACTAGTCATTTCATTACTCATGAATTATAACGTTTATACGGCACACTTTGGATGATTCATCCCGGATGAATCAATCAAAGTGAACAAAAGTAGAGTCAAGTTCAACTTCCTTCATCTGTCATCTTCGATGATCACTTTCGATGATTAAATGTTTACATGCTTCATTTTTGTTTCACTTTGGATGATTCATCCAGGATGATCATCCAAAGTGTACCATGTAAATGCGCCTTAAGTATAAATTGTCTTTCATTTTTGTTTCATCCAAAGGGTTCTCTAAAAATTGACAATGGACGATTTCGACCGCAGTCGAAAGTCGAACGTTGATGAAAAGCGACGTTCCTCGAACCGATCATTCATCAAAAGTGAAGGCTAAGTGAAAAATGTAAACAAATCGGAACGGTTTCATTTCCCTCCCATTCACTGTTCAGTTCACAACCGCTATACTATAACGTTTGAATTATGAGAAGATGCGTCTGATTCTACCATTTTGATTTTTACACGTCATGTTAAACATATATAAATGACTAATGTATTGCCCAAAAATGAAGAAATTTCACCCCTCAGTTTTTTCCTTATGACCACTTAAAGTCGGAGGCCTTGCATTTTTACTCCGATAGAAGGTGATTGTACCAACTGCTTAAAATCTTTTTTTTGTTGGTTAAAGTCAATGTAATCATGTTAATTTATGAAACAATCTAATAAAATTTACTAATGAAGTTAAATTTTTGATTTTAATTATTTATCTCATTCTATTTTTAATGAAAACGACAAAAGCATTTGAAATTTGGGGTTTATTCTTTTTTTAAGTTTAACCAGTGTCTTATTGTGCATAGTACGATTCATTGTATTGGACTTTCAAACGACTTAATTGCTTATGTAAATTTAAAACGCTATTATTTGTTGAGTTGCATACTTACAATGTTAAACTAAAATAAGATCTACATATACACATACTACAAAATTACGTCATGAAAAAGTTATGACGTGCACGCATCTTCTCATTATTCTCACTTTATCTGTCGTAGTGCAAGTTTTTTGTTGTGTGTTTTCAGTTATTTTATATGGCAAGTTTATTATATACATTTTGTATACAATATCATTCACGTGGAATTGTTTCTTGAAACATATCAGCAGTACGTTTGTGGAACAATAAATGCAGCGATTACAGCAAATCAAATGTACGGGGAAAAGCGTACTCCTCAATGCTCACAGATTTAAACTTGGCTGGGTTAACCGTAGCAGATATAAAGGCTAAAATAAAAAGGGTTCGAACACGTTATGTAGCAGAACTTTCTAAGATGAGAAGGAAGACACCCTTCAAGATGCCACCCCTATTTTAGGGGCCAATATCTTCTCGGTCTTTTAGATTCGGGTTGATCAGTGAGCGAGCCGACTGTTGCATTGGGACGTCTTCCTAGTGTGTCGTGATATTTCCTGGCTTTTTCTTTAATTATTTCAGTGACGAACTGTATTTTCAAGTCAGTATGAAAAGTTAATTTCGAAACGAACCATGGTGCCTTAGAGTAGTACTCTAAGTGACTTCGATTGGAAAGGCTGAATTATCTCTACACAAGTTTTACAAGAAATTATGCATTTATACAACAGGAGTTTGTTTTCTAGTGTCAGCGCTAATCTTTTTCCTATTAGACAGTACATACTTTTCAGTTTTAGGTCCATTTCTTTGCGCTTTTTTGTAACGTGTGTCCTCCTAGTTAACTTCCAGTAGGTTAAGGTGATCTTGAAGGAGGTTTGAAGCCATGGCTTTCCTGGAAAGATTTGCCGTGACGTCAACGAATGTCTCCTCCAGGGTCATTAGCGGTGTTGTAGATGAGTCGTAATTATATAATAAGTACAGCATAGGTCCAAATACTCTGCCTTGTGGTACGTCATCCTTTATTTCCTTTAATTGAGAAGTTTCGTTACCTACTTGAGTTTGAAAGGAAACATACGATAAGTTGAAGCATAAGAGGAGATAGTACTGGTGCCTAATCTATATAAATAAAAATGAATGGCCGAAACGTATGTACCTAAGCGCATCACTTCCGAAAGACTGCACCAAATTGGATAATTCTTTTTTTTGTGTTCGCCATTTTAAGGAAAAGGTTTATATAAAAGAAACTTACAAAAATCGAACAGAAAGTTTTTGAGTTGGCCGGGTCGGCTAGTAATAAATAATTAATAAGTTGATCGTCAAGGTTATTAAATCATTTTCTAGTACTGGTGCCAAATCGTTCAACATAATAAGTTCATATTTCTCCTGCTGCATTTGAATTGTTTAATTCCCAATAGTAAATTTCCTATGGGTAGCATTCTTCAACATTCAGCATATCTCTCTGAATATATGTGTAGGAGTTGAAGTTTTTCTTAGCTAGTTTTAAAGAGCACGTGCAGTTTTCATCACTTGTTCCGTTGTTTGTAGAGAGAGTGGAATCGGTTTTCTCATACAAAGTTCTTGCATGTAATGCACATAATTACCAATACCGTTAAAAGTAGTGGTATAAGATAAATAATAATTCATTAGAAAATCGAGACATAATAAAGGGAATAAATTGATATGATTGTGCCAAATATTCTTTAAGATTTATATCCAGTAAGTGTAATAAAAGGGCAAATAAAACTAAATCAACAGAAAGAGTGGAGAGGAACTACCATAAAAGATAATTATTACTCAAGATAATATGTTATAACTTCAGCTACTATATCAATTTCGGGCAAAAAGGCTTATGTCGTGGAGCATATTGACTGAAACTTAAATTAATTTCTTAGTTATAAAAAAGAACTTGAAATACTATTTCGAGATTAAAACACAAAACCGCCACAAAAAGTACCAATAGATCGTTTATTTCCAAATGTGCTCGTTCAACTTTAAAAATTATCGTCAATACATCTTATCCAGTTACTGTTTTTATTGGCTCGTATTTACTATAATATATCGAACGAAGAGTGTTTACAAACAATAAATAAATAAACCAATGTAGCGTTTAAAATTGATTGAATAATTTATGTTAAAGGAAGGATAAATTAAAACAGCGTTCTCAAGGTAGGACGGGTTTTTCAATGTCTTCGTGAAAATATAACGTCGTAAAGTTTAATGTTAAACTAGGGTAAACAAAGAAGTTGTCAAGAGTCCCATCTGGTGCTTTGATGAAGTAGATCAGGCTAACAACGTAAAACATTTATCCTAAGTAAAATGTAAATTACATTTTAGAAAACCTCTAACTAAGAATAGCGCAACACCCCTGAGTGCAATTCTTATGCGTACCGAAACCCCCCATCGTAATCTTTTCATGTATCGTTTATACGAAAAAAATGTTGATTTAATTTTCCTTGCATTTCTACACGGTAGAAAATAAAAATAATATCGAGCCAAGCGACTCAATCTAAATAATGTTAGAAGAAGGTTAATGCTATTACGGTTTCCGCCACTTCAGATAATCTGATGGGATTTCACACTACTTCGTATGAGGGCTATATCTTAATAAAGCTGGCAGATAAAGTTGTAAAATGATTATTACAACTGAAGGCGAGCATTTTCGATTTCGAATTAAATTAAAAATAGATTTTCCATGGAATCAGAAACTCATATTTAACTGTTAATGCGATAGATAATCGTAACATCTCTGGTACAGCGGGCTTAATCAGATCCCATTTTTTTTTCGAAAGCAGCAAGCATAACTAACATATGTTTCACGCTAGACTAATTTAAGGTCAGAAGTACAGTATAAATACAAAATGGTGTAAACGAAGCGCTTTAACATTTACTCCCTTAAAAGACTACATTAAATACCGTTCATATTGTTTTGGGATATTTACACTAAATCCAACTAAATATGTTGTCTCTCTTGAAACAACGAAGCTATAGTATGAACTAGGGGTGAGTCGGACAGCAATTTTTCGTGTCCGAGTGCATCCGCGTCCGAAAAATGTTGGACTTAAACTGTCCGAATCCGTCCGAAGTTTGTCCGGATCGAAACTTTTGTGTCCGTGTCCGAACAAATTTTCATAAAGTACGTCCGAAACTGTCCGAATTATTTTTTGTTGTCCAAATCCAAGTCCGTCCGAAAAATGTTAAATGAAATTCGAATGCGGTAACGTAGGATAAATTAAATATATGTACACAATTACACATGCAACAAACGGCGTAATTTATTTTTGTCATTTAAAAGACAAGTTTAATTAAATACCAATTAATAACAAGATTACGGGCAAAAGGTTTTGTTATAATGTATAATTATATTATTCTTTAGATTGCAAGTAATTTTTATGCAAAAAGGTCAAATCTGAAAGAGTTGAAGCCCCTAACGTTTTTCGAATTGCCGTAGCCGTTTTTCCCGTGCTAGAAAATACCCTTCCCAGGGAAGCGTCCATTAATTTTACGTCATTGCATTCCAATGTTTCTTAAAAGAGAAACTCTCAACCTCCCCTTAGCAATGTATTAATGTAGACGAAGATGAAATTATAATTATGATAGTACTTAAACTGCTACAATGCAAATAGCAGGGCTGAAATTTTGACTAAATAAAACGTATTACCTGGCACCCCAATTAGTGACTCAAGTAAACAATAGTACAAAATTTGGTGATTAATTACAATACAGCGACATGTTTCGGAATACTACTGATTCCATTATCAAGCTTGGATTAAATTATTGAAAGATTACATAGTTGATGAGATGGTGCTACAATACAATATCGTTAGAAAATCTAAAAATGAAAACCAAAGTTCACTCACCTGATGGGGTAGATATGAAACTTAAAGTAGGATGATGAATTACATGATGAAAGGACAATTAAACGTACAAATAAAAGCCTGAAGGGCGTAAAGTCGTTACAAGAAAATTAGAGAACCATATAACAAAATGGAGTAATTGATAATAGACCACATGGTCTCAATTAAAACTAACTAAAGATAGATGGCGCTTAACAAACTACAACTAACTTGAATGAAATTAAATACAAGGTGAATACAAACTAATGAAACCTGTGGCTTATGTAATCATTGTCAAGGTCAGTAATTTCATTGACCATCTTGGGATTATTTTTATGTCTATTAATTTCTAATGATTCTAGCACATTAAGGAGGTACCCTTTTTTCCCGAAATGTAAAATGTCAAAATCATTTTTGGGGTTAAATGAGTGACCCTTGGTTAAAATATGGTCCGCGAAAGCTGATTTATTATCGATGTTGTTATGTTTGATACAATGATAATGTTCTTTAAAACGGGTAACAAATGACCTCCCCGCTTGACCTAAATAAAAAGCACCACACACAGGGCAGTTCAATTTGTAAATCCCTGAACGGTCCAATATATTAACAACATCTTTGTTTTTCACAAGCGTACTCCTGAGAGTGTTTTCAGTAGAAAAGGAAATGATGATATTATATTTAGCAAAGATGTTCCTAATCTGATAGGACAGTCCAGGGTAATACGTGAGAGAACGATAAGAGGAGTTGGCACAATCTTTCTTAGGGATCAACAAGGTGGAATTAATTTCCCGTTTAATTTTGAAAATCAAATTAGTGATGAATTGAGGAGAGTAGCCATTGTTCCAACCTATCTGTTTTATGATGTTAGTTTCAATGAGCAAATTCTGGTGGGACATAGGGATCATCAGCATTCTCCTTATCAAAGCATTAAGGCCGGCCATTTTTTGTGAAAAAGGGTGTATGGAGTCTGCCGGAATGAGAATATCGGTAGTAGTTGGTTTACGATATATGCTGAACTGAATATTATGGCAATTTTTGAGAGTAACATAACGTCCAAGAAAGGTATTTGATTATTAATTTCTTTTTCAAAGGTAAATTGAATCTTAGGGTGTATTTGATTAAGAAATATCAAAAACTTATCAATGTTTATCATCATTAGCAGTTTGTATGCAAATGATGTCATCAACATTTCTATGTGATGCATAAATATTTCTGATAAAATCGGGGATAGGTTAAAGCCCATGGCAAGACCATTGATCTGGGAATGGCAAACACCGTTAAATTTGAAGAAATTTTGGATAACGCTAAGATTCAGTAAATTTATGATACAATTGAATTGGGAATCGGAAAGGTTGGAGTGACTGAGATGTTCAGAGACTATGTTGATACATTCGTCCGAGGGTATACTTGGGAACAAATTAGTAACATCAAACGATATCATAGAAAAGTGTTAGGAAGGTTGATGTCTTTAAGTTTATTAATGAGATCTAACGAATTCTTTAAGGAGAAAGATGGGTCCAGTGATTTTTGATACCGGAGTGTCAGAAAAGCTGACCACCGGTCTTATTGGGATCTCTGGTTTACGTATTTTTTTGGAAGCCCATACAACAAAGGACATCTGGGGTTCATAATCAGCAAGTTTTTGTAATTGATGTCAAAAGATTTAAGGGTGGACCTCTGATGATAAACTAAATTGTGAACTTTCTTATTAAAATTAGCTGTGGGATCTGTATTGAGTTTGTTAAAACTCGGAGTATCGATAAAATCATTGACCTTGACAATGTAGTCCCGGTTATTCATGACAACAACGCAATCCCCTTTGTCCGCCTTCGTAACCATGATTGAGAAATCTGGGCTATTAAACAACTTTGTGATTTTTCTCTGAACGTAGCTGAGTTTCCAAATTGACTCGGCGGTAACTTGGGTTTGGTAGGAAAATTATGACAATACACTTTAAGAGTCTTATATATCTCCGCTTTAATAACGTTCGAGCAGATTCCTCTTTGTCAAAGTGGTGATCACTTAAATTAAGTAGCCTAGGTACTTATTTGTAAATGCCGTGCGGAAAGTCTCTAGGTTCCAGAGTTGTACTCGGCCGTGGTTAAATAACACATTTCTAGTCTGATGCCAGGTATCTGGCACTTGTGTATAGTCGACAAAGTCAAAGCAACTGTAACAAGGTACGTTGTTTACAGATTCCTTTCTAACTCCAAATGCGCACATAATTGCGACTATCGCCATTCGTTTATCGTTCTGGTATGCGCACAGTGAGCGTACTGTCCCCTCTGAGTATTGAGTGTTTCTATTGAACACTATGTCTTCTTGTGGGTCACGTTTTTGATACGCGACTTGTGCTATGGAACCGAAAATCGATTCATGCACTGAAGACCCAAGTTTTATCTTGGCCTCTGCTCTTACGACACGATCTGATATGGACTCGAACAAACCTTTATTCAAGGCAAACTGAGTCATGTCTGGATGTAAGTCATCGACCTCTACTCCTGCGGATTCTAAGATCTGTCGCTGCTCGGTAGTTAACGTCGTCGCAGGTGCTCAACCTAGTAAATTACGTGTTGGTAGTCCTGCATTTTGTTCGGCTGGTCGGATTTCAGCTGGAACATTCCAAATGCGCTGGGCTGCTGGGTCCTGTGTAAACAGGAGGCCAGCCATTATTCGTTGAGCTAAAATAGCTGGTGCGGCTAACGATTCGTACGCGTAATGCGTATCTGCAGCAATTCGTGCAAAGTGTCTGTTTGGCCAAATAAGGAAAGTCATTCGGTATTCTATACCGCTGGTATCTATTGTAGTACCTATAGAGCGTAAATACTCTTCAATCGTACTTGGTACTGGATACGTATCATTCCGTATAAACTCCAAGATTTGTCTTCTCCATATGACTCATGTGCAGTGTGCTTCTTAATCGCAACACACCTCGCGTACAGATGCTGCCACATGTAATACGAAAACATAGACTTAGAGATATACTTGGTGAAGGTTGGATCAGCGGATCCAATCGTCTCGTATACCCTATCTATCAGGCCGCCATACCCTTCGAAAGTGTCAGTAAACTCACACCTCGGTCGATACGCTGTATACCAATAGAACCCCTCCATTTCAAACTCCTGCCACATTGGATCATTACGTAAAGCAGATGATGTTGTGGATAAGTGTTTAGGTGATAGGTCTGGGTTAGGCGTTTTGGGTAATGGCGATGCAATATTGCCTGCCTGTGTTTTTGGCTTGTTACCTTGATTCTGGTAACGTCCTCGACCCCGTCCGCGTCCTCTTCCTCGATTATTATCGAACTTCTCCTTGGTTGCGGTGGTCTCATCAATAGGTTCTTCTAACGAAGTTCCTAGTTTAATTTTGTCTCTAGACGACATATTATAAGGCTCCCTGAGCAATGACACCAAATTAATACATACTTATACTACCCTGTGTGTGGTGCTTTTTATTTAGGTCAAACGGGGAGGTCATTTGTTACCCGTTTTAAAGAACATTATCATTGTATCAAACATAACAACATTGATAATAAATCAGCTTTCGCGGACCATATTTTAACCAAGGGTCACTCATTTAACCCCAAAAATGATTTTGACATTTTACATTTCGGGAAGAAAGGGTACCTCCTTAATGTGCTAGAATCATTAGAAATTAATAGACATAAAAATAATCCCAAGATGGTCAATGAAATCACTGACCTTGACAATAATTACATAAGCCACAGGTTTCATTAGTTTGTGTTCACCTTGTATTTAATTTCATTCAAGTTAGTTGTAGTTTGTTAAGCGCCATCTATCTTTAGCTAGTTTTAATTGAGACCATGTGGTCTATTATCAATTACTCCATTTTGTTATATGGTTCTCTAATTTTAGTGTAACAACTTTACGCCCTTCAGGCTTTTATTTGTACGTTTAATTGTCCTTTCATCATGTAATTCATCATCCTACTTTAAGTTTCATATCTACCCCTTCAGGTGAGTGAACTTTGGTTTTCATTTTTAGATTTTCTAACGATATTGTATTGTAGCACCATCTCATCAACTATGTAATCTTTCAATAATTTAATCCAAGCTTGATAATGGAATCAGTAGTATTCCGAAACATGTCACTGTATTGTAATTAATCACCAAATTTTGTACTATTGTTTACCTGAGTTACTAATTGGGGTGCCAGGTAATACGTTTTGTGGTTGGGTTACGACAGCTGTTTTTTGATATACAGGGTGTCCATTTAGTAGCCCGTTCTTCAAGTACGGCTTTATTGTTAAATTTATTAAAAAATAAATATACGGGATGGCAATTGGGTTGGATGAAGCACATTTGCAAATTATTTAGACACATACAGGGTGTCTCCAAAAAGTATGGTACATAAAACGTATATTTTTTTAAATGGAATGACCCACTTTTTTTAAGCCCAAATGTAGGGGCCTTGGGTGAACTTTTCAGTCGTACATTATTTTTGTATTAATACACGGCGTTGCCAAGTTATTAATTAATTCATATTTTATTGCTAAAAATCAACCCTTCCATTATACGCTTGTATTTTTTTAACGTCTTGTTTTTGTTTTTACGTAAGTTCGGTGGTGGACTTGGGTTGAATCAGAGTATTCAATCGTGACGAAACATTAAATTATTTCATACAGGATGTTCACTTTTTTTTGCTCCAAACATCGACATTTTCAAACTAATTTTTCTTCATTTTTTAAATGGCACACCCTATTTATTATTGCATATTTGGAATCCCCGGTAAATTTTAGTGCAACTTTATTAAGCTTACCCTATACCTAAGTGCGATAGTTTTTTCGTAAATTGAGATTTTCTATTCCTTACGGCAGTAGATAGTGGCGCGTGGACGAGGCAACGCATAGGCTGGACACTCGAATCGAGGATACCGTTCAAAATGTTTGCCGTCTTGTACTAAGCACGAGTCTACTCTTTTGGTGAAAGATTTAATCACTTCATTCAACATAGCTGGAGTAATGCGAGGAAAGGACTGTTGAATCCTCTCCATCATGTTCTATCTAGTAGTGGCACCATTACGATAAACGTATTCACTAATTTGTTGTCTGACTTGTATGGAAAAGTGAGTCGGAGTTCTGTCCAGCTGCAACCACATTATCTCCGTAATGTAGTTAGGAAGATGCTGAGTTAAATTTTGAAAGTCTTCTGTCAAGAAATTTAAAAAGATTTGTCTTGCTAGTGGATTTTCAAAAAAATAAGGACCAAGTTCACAGTTATGTACGATTCCTTTCCAAACGTTGAGACTCCAGTTATGTTGGAAATGGTTGACGCGGATAATGTGCGAGTTTTGCGTGTCATAAAAGTGAAAGTTGTATCTGTTTACAAAACCATTTCTATGGAACGTGCATTCGTCCGTAAACAGCACATATTTAAAAAAATAAATAGAACCTTATTTCATCGCATCCTCGATTCGAGTGTCCAGCCTATGCGTTGCCTCGTCCACGCGCCTTAACCATCGCTACTCTATCTACTGCCGTAAGGAATAGAAAATCTCAATTTACGAAAAAACTATCGCACTTAGGTATAGGGTAAGCTTAATAAAGTTGCACTAAAATTTAACGGGGATTCCAAATATGCAATAATAAATAGGGTGTGCCATTTAAAAAAATGAAGAAAAATTAGTTTGAAAATGTCGATGTTTGGAGCAAAAAAAAGTGAACATCCTGTATTAAATAATTTAATGTTTCGCCACGGCTGAATACTCTGATTCAACCCAAGTCCACCACCGAACTTACGTAAAAACAAAAACAAGACGTTAAAAAAATACAAGCGTATAATGGAAGGGTTGATTTTTAGCAAAAAAATATGAATTAATTAATAACTTGGCAACGCCGTGTATTAATACAAAAATAATGTACGACTGAAAAGTTCACCCAAGGCCCCTACATTTGGGCTTAAAAAAAGTGGGTCATTCCATTTAAAAAAATATACGTTTTATGTACCATACTTTTTGGAGACACCCTGTATGTGTCTAAATAATTTGCAAATGTGCTTCATCCAACCCAATTGCCATCTCGTATATTTATTTTTTAATAAATTTAACAATAAAGCCGTACTTGAAGAACGGGCTACTAAATGGACACCCTGTATAACGAAGGGTTTATCTTCTGTCATG
Source organism: Pyrocoelia pectoralis (assembly GCA_036250285.1). Lineage (NCBI taxonomy): Eukaryota > Metazoa > Arthropoda > Insecta > Coleoptera > Lampyridae > Pyrocoelia > Pyrocoelia pectoralis. Next base: position 47,237,406 of record CM070075.1, read on the forward strand.
TTTTTTATTATTATTATAAAAACAATTGAGTTTAAAGTTGACAACGTTTCGCCTAAGCCTTATAAACTTAGGCGAAACGTTGTCAACTTTAAACTCAATTGTTTTTATAATAATAATAAAAAACATGACAGAAGATAAACCCTTCGTTATATATCAGTAATACGTTTTATTTAGTCAAAATTTCAGCCCTGCTATTTGCATTGTAGCAGTTTAAGTACTATCATAATTATAATTTCATCTTCGTCTACATTAATACATTGCTAAGGTTGAGAGTTTCTCTTTTAATTTAAATCTAAACAAAATGCTAAAAACCGCATAGCTGCAAAAAGTTTCGATAAACTTTCTCTACACATGAGACTAAATACAACAAATGAAGCCTATTTTCATATTGGTCAGTTATTTTTTCCATCTGTGGCTGCAAGTATGACCAACTTAAATCAAACCACAATACTTGAAAGCTTCTCAAAATTCCTTTTTTCGGAGCACTTCCTCAAAATGAGCTCATTGATGGGTATACTCACTTTCATCGTCTAATGCTTTTATCAATCAGCAGGAATGAAGATCCCAATGTTAAGGACATGTTGTGGGCAACCAAATACAAGCTTTCCAATAATTGCTGATGCAGCGTTACAGAGCATTTGGAGCCCAACTAACAGCGTAGACGCAGAACGCTTCTTTAGTAAATATAATGTCGTGGTTACGGACAGAAGAACGGCTTTAAAAGAGTCAAATGTTGAAATTACAACAATGTTGGCGTTTAACTGACATTAAATATAAATTTTAAGTGTATAAAAAAGTTGTTTTATTTAATATGTATACAGGGTGGGCCATTGAAAAGGAAACACGCCTGTTTTGGGACACACCAATTTCTTAAAAAACGCTCGGACACGTTGATTTTTTATTTTTGGGGGACAACTTTTGATGTCAAAACCCTAGCCCCAGCAACCCCTAACTCAAGAATTTAAATAGGGAAAGGGAGTCGAGCGACCCCTCATTTAAAGCGTCTTTTAATTCTCTATTCGACAGTATGAATGAAAATTAGTTTTATTCAATTTTTTTCGCCCCCATGAAACTCACCCTCTAGATTAACTAAGGTGGGGGTGTTATTTAGGAAAAATCCTGAAACACGCCACCTTTGACTTTTTGAACGGCACATTTCCCAATCCATGTCCTTTTGGTCTCTGAGAATAACCAGATTCAATTAAAATGCGTTTGCATTTTTTTGTGTAGCATACAATTCAGTTTGTTTCTTTATCTATTCACAGAAACAATCCGTCCAAAAAAATTCGAAAAGTTCGACTAGATTTTCATTATATTATCGGCTCATCTTCGTCGCTGCTTGAGAACGTTTCTTGATCCTCTTCTGTGTGACGATGTGACAGAAAAGTTGCTTCAGTTGGAGTACTCAATATTTTGGGAGAAACTTGTTAGAAAATTCGCCCAAATTTTCAATATCTGATAAGCCAGAGCCGCCGTCAGAATCTTTTGCGGGGGAATAATGTGTATAGCGTTAAAGTTATTAAGTAATTATATTAATAGTAATAATTCGTAGACATATCTGGTAAAATTGCATCTTCGCATTACGTAAAAGTTGTGTGAAAAATCCTTTTGTATTAAAGAATCAAAATGAAGGTCAAATCTGCTTTATTCTTATACGGAGCGGAGTATAGAAAGAGAATTTGCATTACATGATCGGATTGAAGGAAACTTTTGATATTCCAACATTATCGTAAAGCTTTACTTCAAGCATATAAGGTAGGGCACCACTCAGGAAGATTTATAGTTTTATGCAAAAAACCTACCTTTTACATGCTTACGAGAAAAGTGAATTGTTATCTATTTACTGACAGCATAACGAAAGTATATAACTACATAGTTGTGTGTTCCACTTTATCGAAATTCATACGTGCCATTTGCGTAGAAAATAAAAGAGTAGCATCTTTATGTTAGTCGTTGAATATAAAAGAATACGCTATTACAGCCGCTGCGGGTGTAAGTACTTTGCACGAAAACCGTAATTTCAAAAGCTAAAATACTATCCGTATTGAGAGGTTTGGAATATCTTTTTAGTTGCAGCAGAGGTTAAAAGAGAAGTATATTAAATCTACGTCGGTTTATCATGCGGCGGAAGGAAAACATATATCACGATAAAAGTAAATGTTTGTGTTTAATCAATAGCTACGATTTCTCTTGTGAACACAAAGTATGAAGAAATGTAATCTCAGCCGCTTCTATTTAAGGTCCCTAGAATAGTGTATACATGATTAATGTGATATTGACAGTAGTAATTTGGCGCTTTTTTCATGTGTAAACTGTTTTCTTGTATGCGAAAGTTGACAATAGGGATTTTCGTGTATAAAGGATTATGAGGTACTTAAGTAAACCTAATTACGTTTTGAATGAATAAAACCAAAAGTAAAAATTTACAGGATTTCTCTGAAAATTCTCAGTAGAAAATAAAACGTTTTTTTTTAAATAATCCTTTCAGTACGTACTTAACATCAACGGAATGAACAGTTTTGGATTATCTACTAACGCGGAATTTTCGAATAGGATCTACTTTTACATGTCAATACCTTTTTGGTAAAACATCGCAAGTGGTATTTTCGAAATTGAGCTGTTCTGACTATGGTAAGTGTATCCTTCGTGCATCATTTAAGAATGAATGAAGTACTGTAACTGTCAAATGATCGTTTTCATCATTTAACGTAAATTCATCAATTTGAGACAATGCAGAAAGGAAATCCAAAGGAAAAATACAGTTCCAAATCACTTCAATGGGGAAGAAATATATAATTTCCAAAATTTACACAGTTAATCTTTGACATTAAAGAGACACAGGTTCAAAGATAGACTTCTATCATTTGGAGATTCGTAACCGTGATAAATAGGAGTTCCATACAACCATTATGAGATGTTAGGAGTATTAAACGGGGGTCCAGAAGGAATTGTAGCATTTTGATTTTTAATTTCTTGAATTAAAACCAAGACCTTCCGAAACAATTTCTGGTGTTCATTACATTTTTTAACAGAATGTGTTAATCTTCGTTTTCGTTTTCTGGATTAAAGTCCGTTTCCGCTGTTCTGACTTATTCCATTCCTTGCTTCGTTTATCTCCACTTTCCTATACAGAATATAATTATACACTATTAAACAATAAGAGAAAAAAGGATAGCAACCCTTTTTAATATAAAATATTTTATGTAAACTAAAAATTATCATATAAAGAATACCTATACAGTGTGTTCATTTTAAAACTTACCACCCCTGTAACTTAAAAACCGCAATAACTTTCAACATGCGCGGGGACACGTCGATTTTTATTTTAGGGGGGAACGTTTTTGACAGTCAAGTGGTCTTGATATGTTCATCCCTCTAACCCCTAGCAACCCCAATTATAAAATCTCAACTACCCCACTTGTTATACATCATTTGAAAGCCCCTTTCAATACCAATACAACACTATTCAATTTGAAAATTGGGTGAGATTTGATAAAGTTATGGGTCAAAAAGCAATCATTTGACTTATAATGTAATGTACTATTATACTGTGAGCTACAAATTACTTTTTACAATGATTGACGGAAAAGTTAGAAATACAATAACGATTACAAAATCGAATATGCGTTGCTATTTGTGTGGAGTCACGTTGAAACAGTTGAACAAACTTGAGGAGGTTATGGCGTTACAAGTAAATGAAAAAAAATGTAGGATTCGGTTTAGCTACTTTACATTCATGGATACATTTTATGAAATAAATTAGATACTAAAAAATGGCAGGTGCGATACGAGAAAGACAAACAAAGTGTACAAGTTGCGACTTGGAATTGTTATTGACACTCCTAAAGTGGGCGGATCAGGGACAAGTAACGATGCTAACACAGCAATTATAGGCGATTTTTTGCAAACTCTTCTGTGTAAGCCGAAATTTTAGGTTTAGACATCGAATTACTTCATCGCGCGCATATTATAATGCAAGTTCTTTCATGCGGTTTCGGTGTAAATGTAGAACATTTTAAACATTATTGCGTTGAAACTGCAAAAATGTTTGTCGAAAAGTTTCCATGGTATTGCATGCCCACGTCGATTCACGAAGTGCTAATTCATGGTCCTCTTATTGTGGAATGGGCACCACTACCTATCGGAAGACTTTTGGAGGAAGCTCAAGAGTCCAGGAACAAAGATTTAAAAAGTACCGAGAGAACTACTCACGAAAACATCATGATGGGTGTATTACAATGGTTGCTCGTCTATTCGGATCCGCTAATTTCAAGTTTACGGTTAACACCACCGAAAAAAAGCGAAATATTGTCACGCGAAGCGGTTCACCTTTTACTTCCTGCTTATGGAAACATAACAGCATCAGCAGTCGAATCTTCTGACCAATCCGACGTCAGCTCGGATATTACTGATACATCTTATACAAGCGACTGAATACAGTTTTTTAAAGTTTTGTAGGTACATTGTGTAATTAACCTCTTTGTGCACAATTTTTCTAAAAATGTTTGAAAAAAAATTTTATTGTGTTAAACTGCTTGTAATGGTACTTCTAGGTAGTTCTTTATAGAAATTTTTCATAATTCTTCATTATTTCCAAAGATAATGCTTTGTATCTTATATGATACCATGGGCATTGAAATATAAATAAATAAACTGTTCTAATACAACTACCATCAGGTTCATTGATTTATTTGGATTAATTTGGGCACAGTATAGGTTGGACTGGTCTACAATGTGTTTTATTAAATCTTGGTCAAAAATATTTGAAAATAGGCGACAGGTTCCCAAACATCCTCGTCTCGATCTTCAACCTCTAGTTGGTAATCTGGTGTTGCTCTCGGTGAATTTTTTGCAATGGTGGTCCAAGTAGAACGCTTGTTAGCATTATTATTTGCGTTATTTCTACACTATTGGGCAAGGGGAATAGAATCAGAACTATCGCTGTAGTAATCAAATTCAGATTCTAATTCGATGTCGGTCCCAGGATTAGAATCTGATTCCTTCGCGGATGCTTGATGAGTGATCACGTACCTCATTATTATTTCTGTATTTGTTTAGATAAAATTTTATATCGACAGGTGAATTAGGTAAATTTACCCGCGTCTGTAAATGAGGTTTCTAAGGGAAAATGCTTCGATCAAGCTCATTTCCTGGGAGGAATCTGTAGATTATATGAGAGTTTAAGACGGCAGTGTTCATTATCTGAAAAAAGAAAACTAAAGGCCAGCTTCTGGTTCTTCTTTGAACCGTATAATTTCCAATTCTCTTGTCTACTGTATCGATTCCTCCTTTTGTTGAATTGTAGAACAAGATAATGCCGGGTTTTTACTCTCTGAATCCACCGCATCCTCACCATGCATCGTAGATATTAGCAGCACGGCTGTCTGGCTTTTTTGGGCATTGGTAAGCAAAAATTGACGAAATTACTGGTCGATTCTTCTTTTGTAGCAGTTCTATCGGAATTTCTCTCTTGTTCATTTTCGCTGTACCCACAAATGTTATCTTTTTAGTCAGCAAATGTTTAGCCAGTGGACAACTGCTGTACAGTAAAATTTTTATGAGAACTACATGACGTCATAATGTGCAGATACCAATATCTTCGTTCGACGATCTCATTTTTAAAATTGTAGGGAAGTACAATACTTTGATAAATTTAGTTTATTTTCGCGCGTACAAAGTTTTTGTAATTATTGTTGTATTTGCTTGTTTTGAACGATTTTTGTATCGAAAATTGTATGACGTCATGTAGTTCTTATAAAAAGTTTACTCTACCAATTGTCACATGTAAGATTCCTATTTTTCCCCTTGTAGGGATCTACCAGCCGTGTTACGATCCCCAACAGTAAATCTCGAAATTTCTCACATACAATGTTTTGTAGTCACATAAAGCAAACCCTTTTAGTCCGTATTTGACTGGCTTACTGAGTACATCTTCGCCGAAATGGTATTAGCATCTCATAAATTCTCCAATTACATAATTATTCTTACAATTGTATACAAGTTTATCGGTTAATTTTCTTTCTTGTCTTGTAATTATGTCGTCAAAACGAATATGTACAACGAAGCAGTAGTGTAAGCTCTAGATATTACATTTCCCTCATTAGGATCCCAAATTTCGCGAAAGGCAGTGTGACTCTGTTTTTTAGTTCCTATAAAATAAAGTAAACCAAGCAAAGCTAATATTTCTTGTCTTATTGTTTCTCTAGCATCTCTAACTGCACCAAATGCATCTTGTTTTTGTTGAATTAAATCTAATTGTATGCAATACAATTTCTTCCACGAATCTGCACATTTCAAGTGATCAAAAAAAAATTGGTTGCTTATGAATTTCTCCATTATTATAGAGTACAAAAATAGTAATTTCAATTTTTTATACTTGTTCTAACTCAAATGGCAGCATTTTTGTTATACAAGTCACTGTGTTTTTTGCGTTTGCAGGAGTTTACGTTAACTTACATTACTCTGTACTGGCAAAACACAGGTTGATAAAACAAAAACCATTTCATTCAAGAGATGACGCCCTAATTATTATGTCTAGTGCATGTTTAATGAGATTTTGATACTAAATACTCAAAACCAGTCTCAAAATGTGACATCGAAATCGCCAAATTTTCAATTTTTGAAGGGGTATTACCCCAAGAAGGAATCAAATATTGTACCTGATTTTTGTAGGTTTGTAGCTATATGTATACGTACAAATGCATAGAAAAAATATCAACCCTGAGATTCGTTTACCTTACAAGTAATGGTTTTTCAAAAAATTTAAATTTCAAAAAAATCCAAATTTTGATGCCTTATAAAGGGTGGGGCAGAGTAGAGATAGATTTTGAATAGCGCGGGAAACGTTCTCAGCTGACAGAAAGTGGTGGGGAGGCAGTCGACCATATTCCTCACATATTAGCATTACTATAGTAATGGAGAATTGGTCACCTCAACATCGCACATACGCTTTCAAACGCTTCTGCACAAGCACGTTGTGCTTTTCGCACCTATTTTAAAATTTATCGGAATCGACCAGTGCCGTCTGCTTGTACATTTAAAAAGTGGATTAAGAACTTTGAAAAGGCTTCCTCAACGACGATAAAGATTCCTGGGAAACCAAAAACAGTGCGTACTCTTGAAAACGTCGAGCGTGTAAGAGCTACGATTGAAAAAAACCCGAGTTGTTCTACTCGTCGACATGGCACTGTACTTGGGATTTCCAACAGAACGATTACCACGACGATCTACATCATCATCCTTATAAGATCCAAATTTTCTTTGATGAAATTCATTAAAAATGTAGTTGAAAAAAATTAACTGCAGCTGTACTGTGATCTAAAGTGTCACTCATAACACAAAACATTTGCTTTTTACTTCACCATCTTCTTTGAAATAACAGGCAAAGAGTGAATTGTGGATTGTCGCTTGAACAGAATCCTGCAAAAATGTCAAATTTTTATGACAGGGCCAGCAGGTAAAAATACCAGCATCCCCTACCTTGGGTCGAGGTAAAATATCATCTTTCAATCCCGAGACGTTATAAAAGAGAACCTCCCCATTTAGGTGGAATTCCTCGAGAAATCCTCTAACCGAAACCTTCACATTAACCGTTACCTGAACCTGCACGTGAAATCAAATTATTAATTTCGTATCGCACCGTCCGTTTCATAAACAAACCGTCATTTATTAATAAACATTTATTCATTCATTAAATCCCCTGTCATAATAAATTCCGTAATTTATAATTATCCAACTAAGGAAAGGTTGCGGGAACGATTACAGGAGCCGGATGTGAAAACACTGATGAAAGTAGTAGTTGGTTTTATTTGATTTTAATTTTTAATTGTGGATCCAGTCATCGTGAGTGTTTGCACTTGCTCACGGCTAACCTACTCAAACTAAAGTAAACAAAATCAAATAAAATCGACTACTACTTTCACCAGTGTTTTCACCTCTGGTTCCTGTAATCGTTTATTTTCACCACGCGTAACAAGTCCAATTAGCACAGGGTTTGCACTCTCGGTTAATGTGTAGGTTTCGGTTAGAGGAACTCTCGGAATTCCCCGTAAATGAGGAGATTCTCTTTTATAACGTCTCGGGATTGAGAGGGGATATTTTACCTCGACCCAAGGTAGGGATACTGGTATGTTTACCTGATCGTCCTGCCATCCTTTAACTAAAATCTTTACAAAGTGATTCCACAGGAACACTAACACAGAATCTTCTCAAAAACAACATCTATTACAATAAAATCCATGACTCAAGGAACTCTCAAGGAATAGACCTTTGTGATTTCTTAGGATACTGTGATGAACACCCTACAAAGTGGGAATGCCATATCCTAGGAAAGAAGATAGACTGTCACAGCTGCATCAAGAGAGAGGTGATATTAAATTCAGCTGGTCTGAGCATTGCCACTAAAAAACCTGCTGATGTTTCCCCTGCAACGATACCATTCTTCACTGTCCAGACCTCTCATGTAGACGAGATAATATTGATCATGATCACCATATGGGCCTTTCTTCATCTTTCCACTATCTTATCTTTATTCAAGAAAAAGAATCACTAATTTCATGGTCCCAACTTCTCTACTGGTTGCGGTATCACTTTGTTGCCTCGTTGCCTCTATCTGTGAACTCGGTATTACAGAAACGCATTTACAAAGTGATTCCACAGGAACACTTAACACTGGAAACTTAACATAGGTGTTATAAACAGAATCTTCTCAAAAACAACATCTGTTACAATAAGATCAACATGTTTTTTTCTGCCATTCTCAAAATTTTTTTAATGTTCCAAAAACACTGCCTTCTATCTGCAAGGAAGTTGGTTCGTCTCCAGACAGAGAAAAGAGTGCCAGAAAGCAGAAAAGAAATCGACTGTCCGAAGTGCACTCACAGAACATCCCAGAGATGTCAAGGGACAAATGATGAGATTGGGATCATAGTACGGGTTTGTGGGCAGACAATCCATGCCTCAAGGAACTCTCAAGGAATAGATCTTTGTGATTTCTTAGGATACTGTGATGAACACCCTTCAAAGTGGGAATGCCATATCCTAGGAAAGAAGATAGATTGTCACAGCTGCATCAAGAGAGAGGTGATATTAAATTCAGCTGGTCTGAGCATTGCCACTAAAAAACCTACTGATGTTTCCCCTGCAACGATACCATTCTTCACTCTCCAGACCTCTCATGTAGACGAGATAATATTGATTACCATATCATCACTGGGTCTTTCTTCATCTTTCGCACTATCTTATATTTATTCGAGAAAAAGAATCACTAATTTCATAGTCCCAACTTCTCTACTGGTTGCGGAATCGCTTTGATGCCGCCTCATTGCCTCTATCTGTGAACTTGGTATGACAGAAACTCAGTTAAAAAGTGATTCCACAGGAACACTTACACTGGAAAGTTAACAGAGGTATACAAACAAAAAACATTAATCAAACAGCATTTTATATGAAACACAGCTTTTAACCAAAAATTAAAATGACCACTAATAACATTTCCAATATTAAGCTTGTCCTATTTTTACTACACATTTGCACCTATTCATGAATACCAATCAATTTTATCTTGAAACAACTGATTTATATCACATAGTCGCACCGTCTACATTGCAAGGAAGAAATGGGTACAGATTTAAACCAAAAATGTGAAGGATAGAAGATAATCAAAATGGATTAGAAGCGTGTCATGCAATGATAAGAAAGGGAGAGTAAAACGAACACAGTTGTAAGGCACCAATTTATACGAAAATACAAATATTATCTGGGCGCAGAATAACGTTCGTTATAGAAACACACATATAATATCACTCTTATCCTTGGCAAATAGTAGTTGAAAAATGTGTGCGTGTCTGTATTTTACGGGCAGCCATTTTTCCTCTTTCGATACAATATTGAACTTTATACTCTCGCATTCTCGTACAGTTTATTCGTGTCCTTTCACTTGAAGTTCTTATTCGAATTTCCTAAAGGATTAAGTAAGCTATAGAGTTGGAAAATTCCTTTAAATTGCAAGTATAAAAGCGCTCCAAAAATAACTAAATTTGAATTTTCTCGGCTGGGTTGTATATAGTAAAATTAAAAAATTTCAAATCTTGATTTTATTCGAAAGAGCAGAATAAACAGTATAGTGATGCATAAATTTTACATTTATATAGCCTTTTAGACCTTGTTATTGTAATTCGCATACATTTTGTCCGCCGCTTCATTCAATTGATTTCCTAAAGGTTTTTCAAAAGATCGTTCATTTTTATTGAATCGATTTATTGTTACTTTAAGTGTAGGTATAATAAGAACACATTAAAAACTCTCACGAAGATAAAGGCAACAAGTTACAGGGATGCTCCCAACTTAAATCCAGTATGATTAATATCAGGTGCCACAGCTTTACACAAGAATAAAATTTATCACGATTCTATCTCTACTTCAGATTTTACACGCTGCTGTGTCAAGTCATACGAAACAATTCCTCACAGAGGTGTGTAACATCTGAGACGTGGAAAAGCACTCAAAATTACATATAGTTGTAGTGCTTCCAGGAGCTACGAAAATATCAGTTTCGTCACAATACCGTTTATAACAAGAAAGGGCTGTTTACTTTGAAAATCATAAATAATAGTAATTGATCTAACATAAAGGGTGTAAAGGTAAGGTAGGGGTTTCAAAGATTTGTGTCTTCTAAATGCGAAGATCGTTTCCCGAGAGAGGTAGTTTCTACTCAGTGAACACGAGCTCGGCAACCTTTACAACCTGAAAATGCATTCGTTTCATTACGTTACATGTTACACACTGTTGGTTGTGAGAAGTCAAGTATATATACAAGAGATGTGTTGCTCTCTAGAGATGGTTTTATAATAAACTTGAAAATTCATTTTCTATTAAATTTACATATTGTAAATGTGTTATTTCTTATGATGTGATTTACTAGCGATCATTTATCTTTAAAATGTAGGCAATTTAGTATACTGTGTGAATAACTTAAGGACAATGAATGATTTTGATAAAGTGTCTAAACCATGCAGACCGGCTTATCTTAGGCCTTATTAGCATATATTCGTTTTTTTAATAAATTCCTTGCATGTTTGGCATTCTTTCCCTATTCAGATTCGTAATTTTTGTTGGGGTGCTAATATGGTGGGTTTACTTCGGATGTTTAAGCAATCCTTTATCATAAAGATTTAAAGTATGGATATCAGTTGGAAATTTTAGTTTGCTAAACAAATACGATGACTAATTCGTTTATTCACAGTTTATGCAAAACACATGTAGCATGTATAAATGTCGCTTGCCCTCCATGTTTACCATATTTAAGGCCGGCGGGCAAATAACCGTTCATATTTTCTGAGTCTGACTATTACTTTGAAAGAAGAGTCTTGTAGATATAACAACACCAGGGTAGAAAAGAATAACGTTTTCACCGGTATATCGAAATAATGACTAGGTTGCCGTGTATTGTATTAATTAATTTTCTGAAAGAAATTCAAAAAGCTGAGAAGGGCAATAGCACCGTCGTCCTAGCAAAGACTCAATATTGAACCTACCCAGGCCAGTAGAGAACGACTGCGCAACTCGAAACCCCAAAAAAACAACTCCGCCGTCAACTAACTGAAACCCCAAGGCACGTGATGGTGAAATTACAAGCGTGTCACGTGACAGAACTCTACTTTGTGAGCGAGTTACTCGAGGATGTGCATTCTGCTTTTCTTTTTCCCGGAGAGGGGGGTAGTGTGGGGGCCATTCAGATTTCGTCCCCACCGGGGTCAACAGGTAGCCAGCCCGGCTCTGTCTGTTAGTAATATTTTCGAACAGTATTATTAGTCCAGTAACCTTGTCGCCTGAAAGGGGTGGTACCTTGCGTTAAATCCGGTAGTTCTGATTTTTTGCTGACTTATTTATGATGTTACCCCAATGAATAATCCAAGTTTGAGACCTCGAGCGCCGAACGCAACCTTGTCATAAATCGAAAAAACCGCAACATTTTCGACTTTATTTCAGTTTTTGGCGATTTTAAGCCTAAAGGACTAGTTTTTCGATAATACCTACGGAGTAAGTTTTTAAAGTAGACTAAATTGTCTACAATAAGAGACAAGAACGGTCTCTGTACACCCAATAGTTTCCGAGATAAAGCTTTTCAAAATTTCTCATTTTTGTCGAACTTCGCAATTTTTAGCAATATTTTAGGAGCCACTCAAGTAACACAGGCGGGCTCTATCAGAGGTTCCTGGAACTACACAGGTACAGGCGTGGTTGGGAGTCACACTGTACCCTCTCCCTGGGGGTGGATATCGAAGTCACAAGACCTCTGCCCCAAAATGATGTCCAGAGGCGCAGCCCCACAACACCTCTTGTGGATGATTTCTTGCGGTTGCAAGAGGGGTTGTAGGAACGAGTGCAGCTGCAGGAAGATAGGGATGACAAGCTTATCAGCATGGACGAAGTGGGGGGGGGGGGGGGCTTGGGGAGCTAAGCCCTTCCAAACTTCAATTTAGCCCCCCTAGCTTACCGTGACATCTTAAAAAACTATAGACGTTATACAAATATACATACCTCTTCTCATATTATCTGTGGGGCGTGACCCCCCCCCCCCCCCCCCGATCTGTTCAGCGGGGCCTCCTTGACAACGTACCGGATATTGCACTAGAAATAGACTTCGATTCCCCAGAAGGCGGCGATCTGTCCGATGCCGACATGGAGGTTGTCTTGTGGGCACAAGACATCGACGATACATCGCAATCCCCTGATAGGGATATGCCATCACGATACGATGATCCACATACGGACGAACCTCAACCGGGCCCTTCCAAGAAGGCAAAATTAACTTAATTTTAACATCCCACCATAAAACGTACAGAGCTTCGATGATGTAACAGGGGTATATTTCAGAAATATGAAAAATGTAAAAGATGGGGAGGGGGGAGTCTACGTACTCCTCAAACCTCTTTAGAATACACAACAATATAATCGAGGGTGGGGGCCTGAAGAAATAGGATCAAAATTCGTTCAGAACAAGAAATTATTGCTAAAAATTGCGAAGTTCGACAAAAATGAGAAACTTTGAAAAGCTTTATCTCGGAAACTATTGGGTCTACAGAGACAGTTTTCGTCTCATATTGTAGACAATTTACTCTACTTTAAAAACTTACTGCTTAGGTATTATCGAAAAACTAGTCCTTTAGGCTTAAAATCGCCAAAAACTGAAATAAAGTCGAAAATGTTGCGGTTTTTTCGATTTATGCCATGGTTGCGTTCGGCGCTCGAGGTCTCAAACTTGGATTATTCAATGGGCCAACATCATAAATAAGTCAGCAAAAAATCAGAACTACCGGATTTGACGCAAGGTCTGAAGTATAAGGTTACTGGACTATATTTATAGTGAACTTATAATTATTATAAGCTGAGCTTCACGTTAGCTTCCGTTCTGTCGATAAGCGGCAAATCTGTATAAAGAATTTTCCATTAAACTTGTTTTCATTTTCTCATGTAAATGTCATTCTTAATTCTTGTTTCTTTACCCTTTGCGATTGTAAATTCAAAATATAAAGGTGTATTCAATAGATGTAAGTATCGACCACTGCATTTTTTTCATAAAGGATTGTATTTATAATACAAAATAACAGATATAATAACGTTTTGAAATGTAGATAGTCCTACACCTTAATGTAACAGAAATTTAATTTGTTATTGCTCATGCGGAACGCAATTTTATAACTGATATAATGTAGTGGAATAATTACACTTCTCTAAGTTTAAGTGTTTGCTGTGCTGACAGTGAAATAATTATATTGTTTCGAATAATGTGTAACAATCAAAATGTTTGATTTGTTAAACAACAATGCTATACGTGAGATGTTGTGTATTTTGTACAATATCTTAACCGCATCGTTTCATCAATTAAGTAGGGTAATTTAAATATTTATCTAACGTTCAGAGAAAGCGATAAAGTTCGCGAACTAAATGAAGATTTGCAAAAAGATTTAATGGAAATGCGTAATCGATAGAAACTTATCTTAAATCATTCGGTAAACAACAAGCGATAAAGTATTTGAGTAGTTAATAATTTATAACTGCCCCCAAAGCAAATAACAAATAAAATACGTTCACTTTATCATTTATGATTAAATTTATGTTCTTTGTAAACTGCTAAAATTTCTTGCTGAGCTAAGGACATATTTTAAACAAGACAGCTAGTATATTGTTGCCAGTTGTGATAGTTTGCTTAGCAATTTGGTTTACAAAGGCTTACAGCTATTCTAAGAAGACATAAACGAATAGTTTAACCCTTCTGTTAATATTAACGGCGGTATTAGTTAATATTATTCATCTTAATGTTTGAATGTTCGAAAAGGAATTTGTTGAAAGTGTTCATGTTGTCTGAAGTAAACAAACGGCGGGCGTATTTATTTACGTGAAAAGAGTTCGTTCACAAACTTTTTATCAACTCCTAATAAGTAAATTACAGAAATATTTACAAAATACTTTCTCTTGTACCCAAGTAATCATGATTCGATGCGAAAGTGTTTCAATTTTTGTTTTCCAACTAACTCATCTAAACTTTTTAAGTAAGAACAAAGTTTCAAGTCATCAACCGTTTTCGATTAAATATTCAAACGGTCGATGAGTTTGTTACGGCCAACAAACAAGCATCTTTAACACGGAGTGTTAAAAGCGTTTTCGACGGAGTATAAGATTAATATTAAAAGAATGTAATGGATGATTCATTTACAGGTTTTGAAAAATAAAAAGTAATGAAAAAATCAATTTTATTTTATAATCTTTATTATCATACAAAAGAACCATTCTTTACCATTATTTTTTAAAGATAATTTTTTTCAAATGTTGGTTGTAACTGCCGTTAACATGGTCCATTCTGAAGTTCCAATTTTCAATTATGGCCTGCAATGCCTCAATCATAGCTAGCTTATACATATAGACTTTGGATGTAGACACAAAGGGAAGTCTAGAGATGTGATGTCACATAATGTGGGGGCCAATTCACTGATCGGAAGCGTAAAATGAACTATTCACCGAATCGTTCTCTCAGTAAAGCCATGGTTTCACGGGCTGTATGGCAAGCTGTTGGAACCAAATGTCGTTGAGACAACAGGCTTCAATTTCAGGCACCAAATAGTGCGCGATAACGGTCGCCATTCACAGTAACATTCTGCTCTTTGTGATTATTTAATATTTTAGAACAAATATTTCAAAAAAGGTTTCAAAGCTCTTATTTAGCAGAAAAGCGATAATTATAGAAAAGACGCCTAATATATTGAATGTTATACCAAAGTGTAAGTTTTCCGCGTCTGCGCATGCGCTAGAAAGCGCTAGCAGCAAAAATGGCGACTATTGGACAGAAAGATTTTTGTGTTCTGCAGTTACTGTGCAACTTGCGTTCCGGATTAAGATGTGATCCCCCATGTGATAATAGCACCTGTAGACGGTATCATCAGTTTGGAAAATACCGGCTGCCTTTGCAAAGGAAAGAGTACGGGACGACCAAGTGTTAGTGAAGAGAGTGTTGAGTGAGTGAGAGAGTAGCCCGACGAAATCAGTTCGGAAGAATAGTCGTGAATTAACAATTCCGGCGACGACTGTTTGGAAAGTTTTACGGAAACGCTTACAACTACGTCCTTATTATATGGGGCTACAGGCTATCGACTTGATGTGTACCGTATGCCGAATGTCATACGCTTGTAAGCTTATAGGTATAACTATTTGAGTTGTTCTTTCATTACATATTAATTATGATTTTAAGTTTTATGTAACAAATACTACAGTGTTAAAACGCCGATATTCATTTAGAAACACCCGGTATACAGGGTGTTTCAGACCACCCGTACCGCCCAAATATCTCGCGAAATACAAAACGCATTGAAAAAAGAAAAAATACGTCTAAAAAATGGTTTAAATTGTTTGATAGTAATAGGATGTCCCCATTCCCACACCCGGGGGGTGGAGGGGTAACTTCGTATGACAATTTGAGTGACAATTAAAAATGGTAATGCTTTGTAAAAGGGAAGAGGGGAGCTTTATTTACCCCCCCCCCTCCCCACACCGCCACTTCACCCCTAATTTTAGATTTAAACGTATCTCGAATGTCAATGTGTTCTTTACTTGTGAAATCAAAGTACAACATTTTTTTTCTATTTTCCGTCACAAAAAAATTTACAAAATTGAACTTCTTCAATCGTGGTTATTGAACAGTTCTTTCGGCGATCATAGCGCCATCTGTCACTAACTTCAAAAAAAGTTTCAAACAAAAAGTTCCTATTTGTTAACGCAGAATTCAAATCTGCATAATAAACTGGGGAGTGCTATTTAAGATTACGACGTTACCCCCCCCCCCCCCCCCCCTTGGGAACATCCTATTACTATCAAACAATAGAGTCTTAAAAATTTTTTTAACGAATGCGTTTTGTATTTAGCGAGATATTTGGGCGGTACGGGTGGTCTGAAACACCCTGTATAAGGATCCATTTATTATACTTTTACCAAATTCATACCTTGTTTTAAATTATTATGTCGTGGGTATTTATATAAACAACGAATACACTAATTCACAAATAACTTTTAATATAAGAAAATCATAACTTAATAATTGACAGTACTCATTTTAATTTTTACTAATAATTCTACTGTTTTCTTTGCCAACTATATAACATAAATATACTATTCAAATTTAATCAAAATTTGTTATTTCAAACGACTATAGAAGCATTTAATTTAATAATTCAGTTTACGATAAAATAACGCCTACGCAAGTTAGTCCTCATTAAAAATTTACTCGCCAGTATAATACATTTACAACTACCTCTAGAGTTCATACAAGCTCGTGTGAAATCTAACCCTCGGGATTTTATATACATTACACTAATTAACCTAATATTTACACCCTAACGGCCTAATCGAACTATTTACAGATTCTTTACAAAATAGAAAGAAAAAAAAACTTAAACTCTAACTTATTCTAAACTTCGTTTTTCCCTTTACATTAAATTCAATATTCCACTCGACCTCTCCAGTATCGGACCTTTATTTTTGCAATCAATTTCAAGGATAGATAGGCGGCAATTGTCATAGTCATATTGCAACTTATCACCACATTGCAATTTAATTTTAGTTCATTTGAACTTTGAAAATGTATAAACAAATAAATCGTCCGTTTAGTTTTGTTCATTAGGTAATAATTTTTGTCTTCATATTTCCCAAAAACACCAACCCTTAAGCGTTACTCCACGGGTATTCACGAGCTTGAAACCGACTAGTGAGATTTAATAACCCACTGAGGTAGTTTCACAATAAAATTTTGGTTTCTGGTGTCCATTAAAAATTAAAATAACACCTTACTTTGCTACGGGTTCCCTATCAACCCACGCTCGTCCCTAGCCGAGCATTGGTTTTGTACCTTGTTACAGGACCGTTATAGCACGGCTAAAATTATTTTTAATTTACAATGGATTCTACAGCATTCATGAATTTGAAAACTGTAATTTTGATTTAATTTAGCATAGTCCAACCAAATTATATCTTGATGTGTAAAATATAATGCAGCAATAAATTTATATCTATCTACACGAATACATCTTTATTCGCTCGAATTTCCCAATGGAGTTAAACAATTTTAGCAAAAAATTCAAGTCAATTTTTTTCGAAAAGTGGGGTATAAGTAACTTTATACCGAGAGACTGATTAAAGTAAGATTACAAAAAATTTGCGGTATGCACCTGTAATTGTCTTATTTCTAGGGGAACTTTTGTTGGATAGTGAACGATATCTCCGAAACGAGAAGTCTGAATCTAAATCTCGATACCATACAAAAATTAAATTTTAGAAAAGAAGTGAGTACAAACATCACCATCACCACATCACACGTAAATAAGTGTTTCAGCGGCGAGACGGGTTTATTGATCACCACATCTTCCATAATAAGACCTATCTGGAGCACTGGATCTAGCCAATCCAAGCGGATCCAAGTTATGAACGCTATAAAATTCAGACAAAATCCTAGTTGTTAATCACGGAAAATGTCGTTTCTACAGCAGCCACAAGCGTTACTGAAAAAGATTCCGAAACATTTATTTCACCAAGTGAATTCAAAGGTCGCGGTAGCGAGAAAGAAGAGAGTGAAAGGTCGAACATGCATACTCCCGAAAAGTTGTTCTATGAAGAAAGAGATGCGACGCGACAGATGAAGAAAACGCTAAAGGATAAGAAACTAACTTCGAAGATTTATGATGATTCATCTTCATCTGAAATTGAAGACCAGTGGACGACTATTCCGATGACGACGTGGAATTTTATTCAGTTCACGCGAATACCTTCGAGGTGCTTGAGCGTGAGCCCAATGTAAGAGATTTTGTACTTGTCGAGTTCAAAGACAATCTGAACAACAAGGTGAAAATATATTATATCGGACAAGTGATCAAGAAAGAAGAGAATGACGATTTAAAAATTTATTTTATAAGAAGGCGCGTTAAAACTGTCGCAAAACACGACATAAAAATGATTTTGTCGAAACTGTTTTCTGCGAGAAATACAAAGATCGGGCTTCCTCAGTACGAAATTTGCCAATCGCAAATGTGGCTCCTGATCGACCGACCAAGCTACACACTCCCCCAGTTGCCTGAGTCGAACGCAGACTCGGATAATACGTCGCGTTACAACCTTGAACGTGTGATAAGAATTACATTCGCGCCCACACCTCTCCGCATCGCCTTTCAGGTTGAGGGTTGTATGAAACTCCCTGTATGGCTTGTTGTCCAAAAATGCCGCAGGCTAGCCCGGAGGTGTCCTTGGAGTTAAGCCGTTGGATTTTATAGTACCCGTCCAATATCTTCCCCCGCTGCCGCTTGCGAGTGACTTTACTGCCGGATTTCTTCAATCCATGCTCGACGTCGACTGCGAGATTCCTCAACATAACAATTGTTGGACAGGAAGCGAGGACGGAAAGTTCTAAGAACGCGACTACAAGAGTAAAAGTGAGAGAATAGGTATAGCGTGCCAATGGTAATGTCTGTGTTGATAAAGGAAGAGGCAAACGTCAATACAACATAACGACTGAACACAATAACATTTTGGAGTTACATCAAAATCGGGTAAATAAAGACCAATAATTCCATATAATGACTAAAGTTACGTAACGTTAGGGAAAAGATGGCACTTGTGTTCAATGGTTAATGTTAGTTTGTAAATTGCGCCAAAAAATGGTGTGCTTAGAGCCCTGCTTCAAACAATACCACGAGAGTGCCTGAAGAAATTTTGCGATTTTCTGATCATAGGTACATTTTATTTCACATTTATAGTGTTTACATTGGCGTTTTGCCTTTTTTTCTGTAGATCATTTTGTTGTTTTTTTCGTCTTGATTGCATTTCAACAATTAGGCAAGAATAAGTAAGTATAAAAGAAAAGCAATTATTCCGGGTGACCACAACATCCGGAGGTCACTAGCTACTTTCAGTATAACCCAAAAAACAAGATTATAACGAGTGATTTTGCTTGCAATAAGGTGGAACGATAACAATACGCTCACCATAATATCAAACTGGTTCAGCGTGAAGTATTACGTTATTTAAGGCGTTTGAAAATTTTAATTTCGATTAAAATGGTCGAAAATAGCAGTGCAATATACATATTATTTTGTATGATACATTTCCGAAAGCGAACTAGTATCAAGAAATTCGATGAAATAGTAGTAATTTTCATCAAATTAGTTAGACGCTCAAATAGATCTTGCCAAATTTATACTATACTGGTAATAGACCTTTTCAATTGGATAGAATAATGAATTACTTTTTTATTGGACCCCATATAAAGAAGTAATAAAAAGATTACGTTCACAAATCCCAAAAGGTTTCATATAAATGAGCTCATTTGTTAAATCTTTTTAAAATATCAATGTGAGCAATCGACGAAGATCAAATGCCACTTTGCTATTTATAAAACAATTCGGAATATATATTATAGGTAAATTGCACGTTACAAAGAAAGCTGCTTGATGTTTGTTGATAATGACATTTACGAACAAATAAAAAAAAGACATTAAAGATACAAACCAAATACAATACATTAACCATATGTGTAATAAATAAAAAATGTTTGTTGCTTCCAGACAGATAACGAACATGTTTAATATTGTTGAATACTCTGTTATCCATCGTATTTTTTTTTTCGAGATTTTTCTAAAAGAAATCCATTTATATCTTTTCAGTTCAGTGAACAATGTTACATTTTTGTTTTGTGATCGTTAAATTTCAAGTTTCTCATTCAAGCAATCTACAATGAATAAATTATCAATGAACCAAAAATATAGCTTCTATAAAACTTACTCTAAAGGAAATTACTTCGTAGTGTCACAAATAACTGATATATGAGTCTCGTCGATCATGATTACAACTTTACGTACATTGATGTTGGTAATTGATCTGTATCTCATGCTCGAGTAGTGCTCATTAGTAGATGCCCTGGAAAATGAATTACTACCTAAGGAATGCGTCGTGTTGGGTGATGACGCGTTGCCTCTGAAGGACTACTAATGAAACTATACAGATACAACTAGATAAGGACGCCAAGATTAATAGTTAATTAAAAAGACTATCGGCCAGGTGCATAGTTGAAAATGCTTTTGACATATTGGTGAGCAGGTTCATAGTTTTTGACAAGCCAATTCAATTTTACGGTGGGGGGGGGGGAGTCTACACTTGAGGAAGGTTGACCTGCCAGACAGATTGTATGGCAACTTGCACGTTGCTTTCTAGTGATGTCGTTTACACAATCACATGTTGCCTGCTTCAGGTTACCTCCTCCAACTAACCTGCCCAGCTACTGGCCTCGTGACAACGCGTTATATAACAGACAGGTTTTGGATAGTGATTGTTCCTCGTTGTCTGCTTTAGATCGGAATGGTGTTTCTGCTTCTCTTATGCTTATTACTTCGAAATTATTTTGTAATATGTTGTCTTAATCTGATAGTCGTTTAGATCCTGCCAGGAGAGGTGCGAAGTTAAAAGCAGGATTGTCTTGTAAGCCCAATTAGTATAACATGAAGATATGTACAGTAGTGCACGCAAGAGTTGAATACACGGTAAATTTGGAGGTTGATGTACGTATTGCAACCAAAAGAATGAGTGTCAAATGATCCCAACAACGTCCCATTTCTTGCACGAACGTAAACTCATGTACGCATGCTTTTCCAATAATGAAAGTGGGAATAATAACGGAAAGAACTTGAAAACGATCACTTCACTAATGCCCTAGTAAATCTAAAACCACAAAACCGTCTCGTTAAAGAACTTCTGTATGGATTTGGATCTTTGATAAAATCCAAGTGGAACAAATTACTCCATTATCGAAATAGACGTTCTACACTAATGTTACTTAAAATTTACTAAAAGCAGAATACAATTGTATTTCAGAATGAATTGAGTAAACTGAAACTTTGACTATTCACAATTCAATAAGTAAGCAGAGACTTAACTTTTCAATGTTCATAGTTTGTGGGCCTAATGGCATAAATAAGATTAATGCATTACGTTTATGCAGGTATGCTACTAAATGCGAGTAAATAAATCTCAATTTGTGAACGCAAAAAGTTAATAAATTTCAATTTTGAAACAGCAATAAAGTATTTAATGCATTCTCAACAAGAAGCGGACGACGTATTTATTACGATTAAATAAGCATTATTCTTTGTGCCTAAAAACCCACAAAGTAATAATTTAAAACTTCTATTGTGGAACCTACTATAAAAAATCCAATTCTATATATCACAACTTTGTACTTTTGCACTTGATTCAACGAGTCGCAAAATCGACAAACGAATGGCTATCCTAAAACCCATTTTCTAGTGATTGTCTGTTTGGAACGAAAAGTTTTAAGTGGGTAGCTATTTATTGCGTTTTCTCTAAACTTTTTTTTTTGTTTTTCTATAAGATAATAAAGCCGGATAAAAATCTAAATTTGAAGTGCTTTAACAGCGATATAATTTCATTAACTTTTAATTAATTGTTCTTTTTGAGATTTTATAAAGTTAGCTTAGTCTGTAAAGATGATTCAATTAATGAATTCTTCTCCTTTCTGCTTTATTTTTAAGTACATTTTTATAAAGATATACTTTGTACTGATTAATTATTTCAGTTTTCTCTCAATTCTATTCGACGGAAAGAACGGACATGAATTATGCACTTTGAAAACAACGACCGTATCTTCAAAGTGACAATTTAAAGTGGTCCGAAATGTAATTCTTATTGATATCTGTCTCAAATTGATAAATGTCGAAGTCCCATTTGTTTCAGGCTGAGTGGTTTTGGTACCTAATGTCGGATTGTATCAATCTCTACATCCATATTACAGTTAGGAGTCAACTAAAATTATATTTTGATACAATATTGTTGTTTCAGTAAAGTATATGACAATTTGGAGTTTAGTTGTTTCACTCGGATTAACTATATGAGATTTTTTGTGTTCTGTTATGTTTAGTTTTCAGATTTCTCCACAGTGATGCTTATTATGTACAATTGTTGCAATTTAACATATTCCTCTTAGTAAAGGTGTCGTTTTGCTCACTTTATAACCTGAAGATTTTTTTATTTGGCACGACAAATATCATGATGAAGTCCAATGCTCTCAAAGGGGTTGTAGATAAATAAATCTTAAATAACACACAACCTTCGCGTTCAACTTTTAATTCGGTAAAATTAGAATTATGTAAACATTAGTTAGTGTGGGCGACATGTTTTGGGATACACTGTTTTTTTCATCTTTAATTTGCCCAAGCATTCCATGCCTTGTTATAGCTCTTGAAATTGTATGGGAGAAAAGTTTTGTTGCAAATTTCACTTTTTGTCTCTCAGCATTCTTAACATTTAAAGTTTCCATAGAAATTGTATAAGCTATAATTTAGGTCACTGGAACTAGTGATATTGTATAAGCCTCTCTGATAGTTTTATTTCTTTCAAGTGATTTCTCAATAATTTGATCAAATGTGGCAGATCCGCAAAAACATACATCTTTCGACTAGTTGTTGAGTATTTAAATTAATTTTCCTACCAATCTTAGAAATATCTTCAATACTACAGGTTGTTTGTTTATTTGGATATTTTAACTAATTTATTTGGGATAGCGAGAAAAAATTTCTAAATATACTATTTTCATTGATCAGTTCTGCATTTCATTAATATGTCGGTGTTTGTACTAAAAATATAAATTAGTATAATATGGCACAGGCAGAGTACAGCCAAGAGCAAAAATAGAACAACCTTTAAAAAAAGCAAAGCTAGGCTCTGACAATACATTCTAACAATTTCGGTCTCGCTCGCTGGGTACTTAATTCTTAATTACAAGTATATTGTAATAATAATAAACGACTCGCAACCTCCCCTTAATAATTTTAATGAAAACGAGTGTGGTGATCAAAGTCACTTAATTAAAATAATAAAGCGACATGTTTCGGGAGATCGCTACTCCCATTATCAAGCAATCATAAACATAAAACTCGCGTTAAACACTTACAACGTGAAGATGACTAAAAAATTAGACAATAAGTTATTTAAATTAAATTAACAACACTCACCAGGGGAATTAATTCATAATAAACAATAATTAACATGTCAGATAAAATATCTAGTAAAATGACATTTAACCATAAAATTACAAGTACGGTCCCATTCAGGGGACCGTGATACGCCGGATGGGTCGAACATCGTTAAACAACATTAAATAAGAAAATCGCTCAATATGGCTTAGATCGATGCCAATCAGCAGGAAATGTATATTGTATTGTTTACTACATATTTCCACAATTTTAGCCCAACTATAACAATACATAAACACATACCCAGTATCTGTTTTAAACTCGATATTGTTATCTGTTTCATCAACAATTATGTTAGCGTCCACGACGTCGTTGCTGCTCATGGTATTTGCAAGAGTTGCATTACTCTTGCAAATACCATGAGCCATGAGGTTATTGCCGAAGTTCAATCGCCTATAATTGGTGCCAATTTTCTTAGTCATTTTAATCTCTTAGTGGATTTAAAAAACCAACAACTAATTGACCAAACGACTAAGTTGACGGCTAGAGGCAAGCTTCACGCATGTTCCGTAGCATCATTATATACAGTCCAGCCACAACATCCATATGCAGAATTGTTATCGAAATATCCTAAACTAATCAATCAAAATCTTAATTTTGATACAGTTTCAGTGGAAGTAGAACATACAATCACTACAACCGGACCTCCAGTCAGAGCCCGAGCTCGTCGAAAATTTGTAGTTACTTATCAAAAGGATTTATTTATTATGTTTAAATAATTTATTTGACATATCTATATTTTCATTAACAAAAAACTAAACTCCAATAGCATACTATTTTTTTAATAATGTAAAAAACTAAAAACATTGCCAGTTGGCACTGCCACACAGCCAATAAGGATATCGCACCAGCAAGGTGGAGCACCGAAACATGAAATAATCAATACGCAGTCTCTGAAAGGAAAATTGCGATCAAACAAATTTATCAACTGTTAGATTTCCATCATATAACATTATGTTATAGTCTACATTTTAAATGCTTGATGTACTTTACACAATGTATGATTTTCTGCTGTATTCTTTCCCAATTATATTACATTCCATTTTTCAGCACAAAACGCGAAGTAACGTTAATGAGACATAGAACATACGTTAGATAAATTCATTAGCGATAAAATAAACATAGTTAACTTCTAATTAAGTTAGCTTCTGTTTATTAGCCTTTATATAAATATTAGCTAATGCTGAGAAATTTCCTTCAGGCATTCTAAACATCATTCTGGATCTTATACACAATAATTTTATGTTTCGTAAAATAAATGCTGTCACTAGAAAGCAATTCTTATGCATCCAAGTAGAAGAAGCAATATTTTTATTCTCCTTTTTGGAAAGCTTTTATTAAATAATATATTTAGAAAACGACGTGTTTTTATTTTTTCATAATCTCACAAATTATCAAAGCAATGGCCAGTTCAAACAGGGAACATATTTTTCAATAATATAAATTCCACGTTTGTTTTTCGTCCTGTGTGTTCTTTTTTCAATTTCTGAATTTTGCACAGTGTGTTTTGTTTAAAGTAACTATGATTTTTTTGTTGCACTGTTCTTCATTATGTTGTAACTCCGTGTCTTCTTGCTTCCTTTTTGTGTCGCATTTACTCTTCGCAATATTATACTTCTCTTCCCTTTTTAATCCTCTCTCTAGAATTGCGTTGGAAGATCTGTTCCAAGTATGAATATTTGTCCAAAGCGATAAATACGGAATACAGTGTTTTAAAAATATTTATCCACGACTATTGTATAATGTATCCATTATAAGTCTGTTTTATCGACCTTAAAAGTTATTGTCATTAGCAACGGGATTAATGAATATTATTCACTGTTATTTTGTATATTTCCATGGTAACCGTCCAATACAGTCAATTAAGATATATTCAATCAAGGGTGTCGGTTTATAGGTGAAGATTTCCATCCCCCCAAGCGTTTTATTGTTAATAAATCGCCCCCGGAATTTACCTAAAACAATGTCCTGTAAAAAGTTCAGGATCTTGTAATTTAAGAAACGCAGCAATAGTTGTAGGCACTTTTCCCATCATATTAATTCCTATAGGGCTATTAATACAATAACCATTCCTGTAAGTTAGAAAAAATCGCCGGTTAGTTATATTTTTAGGCCTTAAGTTAGCATATCTCTTAATGAGATCAATCCAATTTTCATCGGTGACAAGGAAGGTTCTCGGAACATAATTTTTGGTTTTAGGTATAACCACGACGATGGAGTCGGCTCTATCTTCTATCTCATCTACACACATATTGGTTAATTCTTCACGTCTACCATGCTCCATTATCAAGATTACCTAACATGAATATCATTGTGTTGGGTTGGTAGTAATTAAGAGCTAAGGTGTAAACGCGGCAATAATATAGAGGGAACACTAAGATGGCCGTACTAAAAAGACACATCGTCTAATGTAGATAGTGAGTGTAACTTTCTAAATAAAGACTTAATAAGTAGTATTTCAATCTGTTGAGTATCACTTCTAAATTAGCAAACGTTATATTAAATAACGGCACACATTGTTGAATGCAATAATTGGAACTTACTTTCATCGCTATAGCTCGTTTCACTTAAAAAAAATCCGGGGGAAAATCGTGTAACTGTCCACTGTTAATCACCAATTGATTGCCCTTCTCTATATCTCTATGCTAGGAATAAAGATGGATATAGAGTTCGTAACCACATTAAATGCTTGTATTCGCCCTCTAGAGTTCTAGACTCTAGATCTTTTCTATATCTTTATGCTAGGAATAAAGATGGATATAGAGTTCGGGGCGGATACAAGCATTTAATGTGGTTAGGTTACGAACTCTATATCCATCTTTATTCCTAGCATAGGGATATAGAGAAGGCCAATCAATTGGTGATTAACAGTGGGCAGTTACACGATTTTTTTAAGTGAAACGAGCTATAGGTATGTTTTATCACCGGCAACTTGTATAAATTTATTTATGCTGTCTTCTAAAATTTTAGATTTTCTTGGAGTATAATGTTGGGATGCCCGTTTTAGCAAAGCCTGCAGTTTGTTATACTTAGATATGTCGATATTTTTATACATGTTTAAGCAGGACCTCAACATAGAGTAAATTGTCCATAAAGTAGATGCCTTATACTTCCTACGTTGTAATTCAAAATACCCCAGTAAAATGTTCTCCGAGATGCTTTCAATTTTATTTTCGTTGCACCATGTTTCAAACTTTTCGTATTGCTTCTTATATTCTCCAGAGGATTTAATAGGAAGCAAATTTGCGACTGTACTTTTTGCAAGCTCACGTATTTCCGGAGGCGTACAAGCAAGATTATCTTGACTACCTTCCATAATATTTGTATTTTTTAACAGAATTTGTGTAAAACAAAAGGAGACTAAATTAAATTTTGAATTTGAAAATTAAGAAATTACCAACCATAAAAAAATCCCTAAATTTAATAAAAATTTGTATTTAAAAGTGGCCTAAAAGGTCAAATTACAAAAAATAGTATAAAAAACAAGTTTCATAAGACCAAAAAACTCGTTTTTTAAACTTGAATTCGTGCTTCAAGATTGGTCTTATGAAACTTGTTTTTTAATATACTATTTAACAATTGCGAACTGTAAAATGGATTTTTGAGGGTAGGAAATTGGATATTGGATGACGTATTTTATATGTTGAAATACTGGTAAAAGTTGTTTTTTTTTTAATAAAATGTGGCAGATTTATTATGATGATGTTGCAAGTTTTCGTCTTCAGTTCCAGTTAATATAATAATTGTTTGCTTCCAAATGAAGCATGCAACAGGACGCTGGTATGTGGACTGTAGTATATTTATTTATTAACAAAATCTCCGTGTGTTTGATTTATTAAGGAATTAAAGAACTAGTGTTTTCGATCGACCCTTGTGTGGCAATTGACGGTGATTTTACCCTCCCTAAGTTTTCTTCGTTATATAATGATACAAATACTTGTTTAGTATTTTTTAACATTTGTATCAAGAATGTACGTATTAATGTCTCTGGTCATTAACTTAAAAAGGTGACCGCAACAGATGTTAATTATAACAAACTTATCTGTTGAAAGTGAAGGATCATTGATTCTTTTAAAAAAAATTGCAGTAACTAGTTAATCGCGTATTATTCCATGCAGCTGCTACTGCATTAATTAACGCTATACTACAGTCTACTATCGCAGATTTAATCGAACGTTGTTCTTTATGGCATAATATTTAAAATGGATCATCCACGATTGATTTGATGCTGTATGATGAATATACTGCTGAGCATTTCAAAAATGGAATTAATCCAGTTTCTGGTAGTCTTTATTACATTTACTAGTAGTAATAAATATTGTTTGAACCAGGCACTGGCTTTCTTACTACTAGTCCGGTTATATGTATTTTTCGGCTTTTGCCATTTTTTAAAAAACTCATTTGCTCCTTACTGAAAATGTATACACTCAGAGGTTGTAAAACGCAATAGTATGATGTGAATTGGTTCTGGCAAAATAAAGTACATCGGCAATGTCATCTTTACTGCAATTGTTTGCTGAAAGTGCTTCAAATTTCGCTTGTAGGGTAAATGCTTTTCGATTTTAATTTATTTACATTTTTTTTGACAACAATTTATGCGATGGCTTAATGTCTTCTACGCGAATTTTGACCGCTGTTGAAGTCAATTAACTTTTTCCTAGTATTTTCCTTTCTACTCTACGAACATGGCCAGTGAGACTTACTGAAAATGCCCGTATATTACAATTGAGTTGGTTTTTAAATAGTTTGCGTTTCTAAAATTTAGAATACAAGTGTTATTTACACTTTAAAATTTTGTTTAATCAAAAAGATATGGACATTCCCTTTAAATTTTTTAGTAACTGTATTAGAGTCGATAACAACGAA
Organism: Pyrocoelia pectoralis; assembly: GCA_036250285.1. Taxonomy (NCBI): domain Eukaryota; kingdom Metazoa; phylum Arthropoda; class Insecta; order Coleoptera; family Lampyridae; genus Pyrocoelia; species Pyrocoelia pectoralis. The sequence continues at coordinate 47,265,851 of CM070075.1, forward strand.
CTTACTTCCTTCATTTAAACTTGCAGGGTAAATATTACTAGAATTTATTTGTACTGTTACTGATAGAAGCATTATCATTTTGGTAAACTGCTTCCATTTCATAATCAATTTTTGGATGTAGTTCCAAAACATCTAATGTATTACTTATTACTCTCGAGTCGGATAACAATATACCAACGTCCAGTCTACTGGACATCCACACAGTCAACGTTGTTGCACTTCGCGTAAATTCTTTACTTCACTCTGTACCAGAAATGAAAAAAAACAAAAAAGTGTAAAAATAACTTTTATTTGAAAATAAAAATTTTGCATTCAACAAAAATATAAAAACAAAATATTTCTCAAAAAGTGCAAGAATAGCAATCATTTTCTTAAAGTTTCGTTCCAATCTCGAAAACAAGAAACAAAAACATCTACTTTTTTTACATTTTTGTCGTTTACTACCCATGCGACAACTTTTCATCGGACTTTTATCATTTTCAGTCGCTGACTTGGCTCAAGGTAGTGCAAACTTGTAGTCGGTTCAGTATTTTCAATGGGTGCTATGTAGCTTCGTACTTTCAAGCAAAGAGGTGACCACTTTCTCTCGAAATTCCAATAGTCGAGTGCTGTTCATTGATTGCATTGTTCTGGGTCGAGCACTTCGCTGGGTTTGGATCTAACTACTTCAGTTTCTCCTCCACTTAACGTGAGATTTCGGAACTGTACTTTTTCAATTCGGTACGTATTGAACAGTGGCCTTGCTCGAACTGCCCAATAACATCGGACAACGATTGGATGTATTTCAAGTTGAAGCGAGTTCCCACCACATATTCGCGGAATCCGGCTGCTGAAATTCCAAAGCCGGCCAACCTTTGCGAGATTTCTGGTCTACGCAGTCCAATTGACGTTACATTACCAACCAAATTTTGCAGGTATTTCGAAATGCAAGTTTGGAACGGGTTCGCTAGTGCCATAACCATATCGTCAGCGATTACAAGAGAAGGTATCTCCTGAAATGCCTTGTGACTATCCGTGGTTATTGCTTGGGCGTGATATCCGCCGAAACCTTGTACAATAGTAACGGGGTGCGGAGGCGTGTTTCATCTCTTTGTCCATACCGTTTGTGTACGTTGCTAGTTGAGAAAGGTAAGCGAACAGAGGCTGCGGAACGTTAAACGTTATCTCCGCAATTGCTTTTCTGATTGCCTTTTCCTCAGTTATGAGACAAGTGTTACCATCTTTAGCTTTGACCATAACAAGGCGGTTGCGTAGTACCTACACCATCTCCTTTATCATTATGCGGTCTATCTGCCTATTATCGGCTCGATATCTTGCATATGTCTCTAACGATAAATCGATGATCTTTGTGTAATTGACAAAAAACTCTTGCCTGGGCGCAATTGCGGTTACGCTTACATCACACCAAACACAGACTCGGAATTTCTAATGAATGTCTTTTCACAAAATTTGTCGCATTCACAAGATTTCTTTTTAATTGTAGAGTCCAGCTTAAATGTCTCACATATGTCCTTCAACAATGCAGACGTATTTGTCAAACGGTAAATTTTGAAAAGACTGATATTTTGGTTTCTTAAAAATGTTCCTAAAGTTTTGGGATAAAAAATCCTCACAAGACTGTCCCATACTCTCATGTTAATGCGACCACATCGTTTGAAATGTTTCTACCTACAGTTGTGATTTTTCATGGGTCCACATAATCCAATTTGACGCAAAAAGTCTCTGCGGATTAATTTAACACTTGGATTGTTACTAACAAATATAACTTGTGAGTTGATACCTGCTATGTCCAACAATCAATGAAATAATGCAAGAGGCCAACGTTTTGTCCTCCTGGAGGTGGAATAGGTTGCGCACATTTCGTCATCTACGCATGCTTTAGTTGCATTGTACATGGTGATAATTTCTGGTTTATTAGATTCTTCCGACTCTTTGTCGATATAATCGTCAAAATGCATGAAGGATATAGCTAGTACATTTTTTTTTCGTTTTGATAAGAGACAACTGTATATTTTTCCTTGAAAGCAAACATACTACTTTTTATGCATCTATCTGTTATATTTACTAGTTCATTTGGCAACTCTCTTTTATTTTTGCGTAAGGTACCTACCAATGTCAGCCTGATTTTGCATAAAGCTTCAATTAGGGGAATACTACAGTACCAGTTGTCTGCGGTAATGTTTCTATTACTTCCAGATATAGTTTCGACTAGTCGCAGTACAACATCTTTTGCACTATTCGATATCTGGTATTGGCCTTCTGGCTGAGCACCACAGTATATTTCCATGCGCAAAGTATACCACTTCTTAGCATCACATAGTGTATGAATCTTGATCTCGTACTTCGCTATTATATAGTTTGCACCATTTTGTTATTTTATCTCGGCCTAAGTAATATGAGCCTGGCTTACCAACAGGAGTATTCAAAATGTCTGGTTTTTGGTTCTTCCAAAACACCTTCTTGCTCCATTTCACTACCACTTTGTTCTTCAACATGGTCCTCTTCATGTTCAGAGTCTTCATCGACAGCATCATCTGAAGGAACGTCCCTTAGCAAAAATTCCAAATACGCTTGTTCCTGTTCGTAAGTTCTGGCACACTTACTATTCATTTTGGAATCCTCTTATTACAGCTATCAAAGAAAGTAAAGTAAATAAATCAATAAATATAAATTTTACAATTTGGACTAACCTCAAAACAATTTGGCACGTGGGGAGTTCTCAAGACCCCAACAAAAACGACACCGTACAATTCGAAACACCAGCGTGCGATCACCTTGAAACTTGGCAAAATACTAAAACATAATGTAACTTGAAGGTACTGAACGGCTTAGTGCGGTATGCAACCCATATTGCAAGATGTTGCCACAGTTACATGAGTGGGGTGTTTTGTACACCCCACCACGTGCCCGTTTAAGGGTTAAGATAAAGACGACTTACGGGGCAAGACCGCGTTTTTATATTTTATATTATTTTTTTGTTCATTTTGTGTATTTTCTTGTCCTGATGAAGCCCCTTACGAAAGTGGACGAAACGTTGACTTTCTTAATTATGATACGGTCCTATCCTGGAAGTCGTCTTTATTCTAATTTTAAAAACATAGTTATATTTCTGATGTGGATAGAACGGCATTTGGGCGTTTTTGGTTATATTGAAGGGTTATTAAATGCCAATTTATTTTACATTAATTTACAATTAACACGACGACGTTTCGCCTATTCGAGGCTTTTTCAAGTCAAAAATTTTGGATAAAATATTATTTAATTATTATGTGTAACATAAAAATGAAGGTTAGAAAATTTTGAACCTTCATTTTTATGTTACACATTTAATAATTAAATAATATTTTATCCAAAATTTTTGACTTGAAAAAGCCTCGAATAGGCAAAACGTCGTCGTGTTAATTGTAAATTAATGTAAAATAAATTGGCATTCAATAACCCTTCAATATAACATAGTTATATTTATTTACTCTAAATGTTTAGCATGGCATTTTACCTACCGATGTTTCTTGACGTGTTCGTGCTTGCTTTTCGAAATTGTTTTAAATCCCCCCGCGCATCTCGAGTGCCACGAGATTTTGAAACTACTCTACCTAACAAATGGGATATTTAAAGTTCTTCTTTATCCCTCTTATGATAAAGATTAAAACATGGTCAGTTAGTTCACACATTCGTTGCTCATTGCCCATGTCATGGAAACCTTCTATATACCGAAGTCTTTCGTTTAATATTCGGGCTATAATAGGCGAGCGTGTAACACGCCGCGTGTAAAACGCTGCGTTTTCTCCCCTGAAACGCATATAATGTATTTAAATTGCAACAAATACACCAGCGTTGAACACGTTCGTATCCGCTGGCCGCACGCCGCTGTTTGCGTGCTACCCGCGTCGTGTCAAAAACGCCGTCGATGAAATACATTGCTTACTATGCCGATGGATACACGAGCGGATAATACACGTCGGTTAAGTACAAACCCGTTCACAACTCGAGCAGAAGACAGTAGTACTCGCTTGTTATTAAAAAAAATTCGGTATATTTGAAACGGAAAAATTTATCACAGAGGTTGGAAAAAGACCATTACTTTATGACCAATCGTCAAAACTCTTAATGGACATGCAATAATAGGAAAAGAAATTTTCCGGATATTTTCTGTGATCCGAAAATCTCTAATGAAAATGTCCTGTTTGGAGTCTACTACTGATGAGTGGATGTACCCACCAACGACGATGTCTACGTTTTCGTTTTTTCAGCAGTAAGCACCATGCTGCAACACAACCAATTTGCACAGGATCCATTTTGATACTAACTGTATCTGCGCTTTTGTGAAATTTCTACACGCCAAAAACGTGCACGTGTATTAGAAAACCAGTGTGGCGGAGCGTGTTACACGCTCGTCTATTCCTAGCCTTTAGTCCTTCACTAATTGACATCTCGTCCAAAAATTAATGATACAAACTTATCACTTTCACCTAGGTGCTCAACAGCTTTTTGTAGACCTTCAAATAATGTTGACGCCAATTTCAAAATTAATTTGTTTTAAAAAACCAGTTAATCTGCCCTTATTCGGCAATATAAATAATGTGAACAAAAAGCGATATAACTTCGGGCCTTGAACATACAATGATAAAGCTAAAATCTTGTCAGCATCAGTAAACCTTCTTTGTTTACCACTTTTACCAGCTTCTCGAAATCTGGCATGTAACAAATTCAGATGCTACTTATGTAACGCTGCTAAATGTTTTTTAAAACCATCCCGAGCTGCACGAGTTAATCTTGTTCTAATATTTTTCTTTGCACAGTTCAATTGGTGAGTTTTTTTGTACATTTTCTTTACATGGCTATAAAGATAACGTTTTTGGGAGTCATGTCTTTCCGAAAAAACGAGTTATAGGATGTATGCACTAGCGCATAAATATAAGAAAAATATATACATTAAAAGACTACCTACCTTACCTAGATCAGATACATTGTCTCTGCCTGGATTAGTAAGTTATAAATGTAGAAAATGCAAATTAGGCACTGCATTTAAATGTAGACGGTGTGAAGCAGTACGAAAATATTTACTTTCGAAATGACGTTGACACCCCCTTTTTAAGACACACATCTTTTGGGTCTATTTCTAAAAGTGATGGATTTCCTACAGCAGTTAACCAAAGTTGATATATGTATGTCTCGTTGCAGTGAGATCGGTGCAACCATGTACACGGCATTTTATGTCTCATATTATACTTAAACTGAATGATACTTGTAGATCATAAAATTTTACTCACCAAAGGATGAATATTAAAAAAATACTTGATCTACTAACTAATCTATATTACACTAAATAAACGAAATTACACACACTAGCATCCAAATAACAGGAACTAGGTAACTTATAAAAACTATACATAGATAACTAAACCTTGCGCGATACTAGATAACAATCAAGGAATTGACAAAAACACAAACTTGAAAAACACGTGTAAAAAACGATTCCGGTAATGGTTGGTTATGTTAATGGCATTTTTTATTTCAGACAATAAACAAACGTGTTACAGCTCCATCTAGTGTTTGTAAGAGAATTTTCTTTTAACGGTTTAATTTAATTGTATCGTTGAACGTCTATTATAAATGTTACTGGTTTGTGAGTCTCTCGTGTTCCACATTTTAATTCATTAAATATTCATAATTAAAAAATGAGATGGGGTTAAATTTTATTTTTATTTGATATTATGTTTGGATTTATACTTAAAACTTTATTTGAAATTAATTCCTTTCGATTTTAAGTTCAATTCATTTATTTTTTTATATTAAACTATCGTTATTTGACTTTTGAAAATATAATGCTCTTGTTGGCAATGGTCGGTAGTGAAACTTATTAGTTAATGGTGGATTTATGTCATCCAGCTAAACCAAAAGATAATGAATGGGTAATTGAAATTGAAATTGTGGTCAACATTTAAGTCCTGCTCCGTCCAAAATTGCTGAACGTTACAAATTCCATCAACGTCATCAACAAAGTGGTGAAAGAATTGCTGTATTTGTGCAATCACTTAAACACCTGTCAAACTATTGCAATTTTGGGTATCAATTAAATGTAAATTTACGTGATCAACTAGTTTTAGGTCTGTTATACGTGAAAAAGCTATGGAATTATCATTGTCGTTAGAGAGGATAGAGAAGGATGCATTTGAAGCAAGCAACAGTTCAATCAACGCCCAAGTAAATAACCTCAAAGTTAATAAAACTTACAAGTGCAAACACTGCGGGTTTAAAAACCACAGCGAGAATTAATGTTATTTCAAAGACAGTAAATGTAATAGGGTCATATGAGCTCAATTTGTAAAAACAAAACAAGGTATAATAAATTCGGAGCTGGTAAACGGAATCAGCTAAATTAAATGAAATTGATGTAGTTGAACAATTAGGTGAGCTTGATTTAGAAACATTATTTTATTTTAATAAAATTAATTCTGAACCGTATACCTACACAGGATTTGATAATTAGTAATGTTAAGCTAAAAATGCAAATAGATACTGGAAGTGCAATGTCTGCTATTTCAAATAAAGTGTTGCAAGTAGGTACTATATTAAAATCTAATGATATAAAACTACAAAGTTATATTACACCAATTGGGTTCATTCCAGTAGATGTTAAAAAAGGAAAAAAAAGACAAAATTAAATTCTTAAACGAGAACATTAACATCAAAGTTCACAAAAAGCCATCTATGGTTAACGGAAAGCTTTAGGTCACTGACTAAATTGCGCGATAAGTTACTATCGAAATTCCGCCAATGTAAAACGCCAACAAACTGGGATAATTATACACAGATACGCAACTTTGTTACAAATGTTAGCCATAAGTTAATATATTTAATCCATCTTAATTGCAAGAGAGATAAAACTTATCTTAAAACTAAACTCGTGTACAAATACGTGCTTACTACCAAGGTTTACAAAACAGTAGTGTAAAAGAAACATGGGACATATTTTCCTCTCTAACGCCCAGTATTATCAACGTCTTTTAAATCGCCTTTTAAGTAACTGCCCTTTAAAAATTTGAAGCGTATTATCAAAGGAACTTAAAAGTACATTTAACTAATGGTCTGAAAAATGTAAGTTGGTGGTAACTATAGGTAGCATGCTCTTTAGTTTTGGTTTAGTTGAACTAATTTACACTGACCTGTTCATAAAGGACTGAGCATTCTTCAATGCAACATTGAAGCAAAAAGTCCCACCTAAATTTTAGTTACTGCAGGTACCCACTAGTGCGTTAGTTATGTAATGATGGTAGCTCGGTGTTTATAATGTGTTGGTAGTACTGGTATCAGCTGGTACAGCTTAGCTTGCTCTAACCTATATACTTAATATCTGGTGAAAAGTAGTATAATTACAGACTCATAATTATTTAAAAACGTAAAGCATTCAAAATTGTATTTCATTGGCAATGCATAAATGTAGTTTATACTACGCATGAAGCAAGGTTATGTTTATGTAAACAAAAATATTAGTTAGTGTTACCAATAATCACCAACACAACAAACCTAAATTACTAATTGGCACCTTAAAATGGCGGTTTTCAATTTGCTTCTAAAGTAGTGGAGGGGATCATTAGAATGCCTTTAAGATACAGGTCAGTGACTAATTTAATTGTTTATAACCTGTCAGTTTTGTTTCTTATGCTATAACCTTACCTATATATTTCACGTTGTTTATTAGTAGTATTGCTGTAGTTTCCTTTTTAGTTTTTATTAAATTAGTTAATACGGTTTTGTAGTAATAGTTGGAGTAGAAGAAAATTCAGCTATTAATAGGATGTAGTAGGTATTTTGTAATAGTACCTAGAATCCAAGAAAGGTCATACAAGAATCCCAGCTGTTGTAAAATATAATAATGTGGTCTATGATAAGCCAAACACAGCCATCAATGCCTTTAAAGAGTATTTTAGTAGCATCTATGCAGATCCAAACTTGGCTAAATATGTTCCAACATCGTCTCGCAGCACTGACATTGGTTCAATGTGCTTAGGCATCAACCTTACAACTGAGGAGGAAGTGGAAGCGGCTATCAAAAAATTGAAAAATAAGAAGACCGCTGGCGATGATCAAATTCCGAGCTACTTAATTCGCGACTGTTACCAAGTATTTTGTCAACCCTTATGCTTCATATTTAATCTGGCATTGCAAACCCGTAAATTTCCGGAAGTATGGAAAATAGCGAAAATTTCTCCCGTATTAAAGAGTGGCGATTCTGGGGAAGTCTCAAACTACCGGCCTATCAGCATCCTGTCGAATTTCTCAAAAGTATTTGAAATGGTACTTTACCACCGGATTTATCCTCTAGTCAAACATCGAATTTCGGACGACCAACATGGCTTTATGGAAAAACGATCCACAGTCACAAATCTCATGTGCATCACTCAGGATATCTCTGTTTGTTTGGATGCTAGAGGGCAAGTTGACGTTATATATACGGATTTTGCAAAAGCATTTGATCGTATTATTCATGATATAGTGGTAGGTAAACTCAACTCATTTGGTTTCTCGGAAGCATTATTGGAATTCTTCACTTCTTACTTAAGCAACAGAGTTCAATATGTCTGCTATAATGGGTTTAGATCCGATTCCTATGTTGCTAAGTCAGGAGTTCCGCAGGGGTCGAACTTAGGCCCTCTTCTATTTTTGATGTTTATCAATGATATTTGTAATGTTATTAAATGTAGTAAACTTATGTTTGCTGACGACATCAAATTGTATGCTTCAATTGACAGCATCGATGACTGCATAAAACTACAAGATCAACTACAAAATTTGGAAAACTGGTGTGTGGAAAATTATTTGGATTTGAACACAGGGAAATGTAAGGTACTCTCGTTCACAAGGAAAACTGAGGCTATCACATACAACTATAACATACATAACAACGTACTTCAACGAGTGAAGACAACAAAAGATCTTGGAGTAATCTTTGATGAAAGACAATCATTTGTTAACCATATCGACGGAACTGTAAAATCTGCGTTAAGGTCGTATGGTTTCATTATACGAAATTGTAAAGAATTTAGAAATACTGCATCTTTAAAAGCGCTATATTTCTCTTTGGTCAGATCGAAACTGGAATTTGGTGCTCTTATATGGAATCCGTACTATGACACTCATATAAACAAAGGTGTTCAGCGTAGATTTTTGAAATTTTTGACATGGGTTGAAACTGGTGCCTACCCTGTTAGAGGTGTAAACCAAGCTGAACTGCTGGAGACGCATAATCTCAAATCATTAAAAGCGAGACGTATGATTAACAGTCAAGTGTTCCTATTTAAATTATTACATAGTTTAATTGAAGCTCCTTCCATACTTGCAATGCTAAACTTTAATGTTCCTTCGATTTCTTTTCGAAAGAAAAATGATTTTTACAACCCTACGCCTCGAACTAATATATTATTGAATTCTCCACTTTACTACATTTGTAACACCTTTAACCTTATCTGTGACAACTGCGACATCTTTAACACAACATTGCAATCACTCATTCGAACAATTGAAGGTATTATTGATTAATGTATTGTAGGTTTTTTGCCCCCCCCCCCCCCCCCCGTTTACTTAATTATTATATATTGTTATACTTATGTTTTGTATAGATATAATTTTTAGTGCACTTTTATTTCTTTTGTATTATCATTTGGTATTATCCTATTATTGGAAGCTTCTTCTGTTGGGTAATAAAGTTGTATTATTATTATTATTATTAGAGATAGTGCGCGCCGGCGTGAGTGCGGGAAAATAGAAGAGAGGGACAGTGGGTACCAGGCAGCGGTAGTAGATAGGGAGAATTGGAGGAAGAGGAAGCTTAAGTGAGAGTGTTTTTGGTGAAGAAGATATTGTGCCGGCCTGAGCGCGTCGCCTTCCTTTGTGAATATTACGGAGAGACATTACTGCAGAATCGGACGGCCTGTGTAGAGTGTATGTTTTCTTGGTTACTTATTTGTTACTTATATGTTTGATTTGATTGATAGTTAGTTGATAATAAACCATTTGATATACAGTATCTCTGTGTGCAGACCTCACAAGTCCGTGAGAGATTGGTCTTTTTGCTAATTTGGCATAAAGAGTAAATAACAAAAAGAAATTACATAACAATTTACGTAAATACCATCGTTTATTAAGTTAAAATTGACGTTTCGCCCATCTAAGTGGGCTTTCTCAAATTAAAGATGTCTTTGGTGAGCTCCACATGTTACGAGTATTGGTCGACCCACGATCACAGGCATCATTCATAACGGAGAAATCCGCACAAGTATTAAAGTTGCCAAGGCAGAACGTATAAGGTGGAAATCAGCGGACTAGGAGGGTCAATACCAACCAAAGCAACTACAAAAGTAACCATTCAGCTCACACCGCGACCTGCAAGCATCTTTTCACTATGAAGTTATAGTGCTAAAGAGAATCACGGAAAACCTCCCCATGAAGCCTTTTGAGTTCGACAACAACCAGTGGAAAAATTAAATGTTAGCGGATCCCGCGCTAAATAAGCCGGACCCATAGACGTGCTCCTGGGAGCCGACCGTAAAACTGATACTAGACGGTAGAAGAGCAGATGACATACTAGATCAAAACTCTGAACTAGGGTGGATCTTATCAGGGCAGATCTACACTCCCAGAAAACAACGAGCACCCGACAACATAGCAGCGAAGTGGGTAGAGTTCAGAGATTAATTAAAGGCCATAAAAGAGCTGCAGATACCGAGATCGATCCACAACACGTAAGACGAAATACAGTTGCACGAGTTCTGCGATGCATCCGAAAAAGCGTATGGTGCAGCAATTTATGCGAGAACCAATGAAGGACAAGGAGATGGTAAGGTTCGCGTCGTAACAACCCCGTAATCAGGGGTGGCCTGGACCGAGCCGGCTGTTAAAATTTTTGAAACTCGACCAGCCGCAAATTACTCCTAAAACCAAAAAATAAGCCATTTTTAATAGTATGTTTATGCAAAATGGTTAGAAAATTATGTGAAATGTTAAAGTTTCAAGTAGATGTTTTTCGTGACTATGTAGAACGCAAACATACAACTGGAAAATGTTTAGTTACCTAATTCAATTTTAAGGGCTAAAAAATAGCAAGCACCAATTTCTATTAGCAATTCAGAAGCTGAGAGAAGAGGTTTTAGCTTTATGAATTTAATTGCATCCAAATTAAGAACCGCCCTTGCTGTGGAACATATGTCCAATCTAATAACAATAAATTTATTGGGGAAACCAATAGCAAATTTCGATGCCATTCCTTTTGTTACATTTTGGATGAACCAGAATCACAGGTTATCCATCTAACCGTACATGCAGAGTAAAATTAAACAACGAATATTCGTCCGAACTGCAATCATATCAAGGAATACCTCAAGGCAGCATCGTGGGGCCGTTACTCTTCATCACCCTTACGGCAGATTTAGTTAACATTATTCCGTCAGAGGTGGCTATCTAATTATATGCGGATGATTCCCAGTTATATATTAATTTACCGTTTTTTTTCTTCGAAATAATATCGAGCCGGTTGTTCAAAATTTGGCAGCCCACCCCTGCCCGTAAGGCAATATAATATATAAATATTTTAAGTAAACGAGCCTTTGAATGAAAGCCATTTTTTGCAAAACATCTAGCTAATGTTTTCCAATCTAGTCTCACAGTACCCCTACAGGAAGAAACCGAAATATAATATTTAATTTAGGCTCAAAGAAGTAAAGAGAACAATCATTACAAAAATTAACCCAAAGAATGAATGCTCCGGGATCTGATCTGATCACAAGAAGAGTGTTGCAAGAGGTAACGGAAAAATGCTATGCAGGAATTCTACAGATATTCAATGCGATTATTAAACTCCATCACTTCCCGAACCAATGGAAAGTAGCACCAATTTTAATGATTCTTAAACTAGGCAAAAAAAACCGAAGAAATAAAATCGTTAGACCCATCAGGTTGCTTTCTTTACTATACAGGGTGTCACAGAATAACTGTTCCTAATTTTCAGAAATGAAAGAGGGCACTTAAATAAACATTTTTTATTAATAAACTAGTGTCCGGAAATTTCTCGTTGTCAAGATAAACTATAAATCGTAAAAAAAAATTACATTAGGAAAGAGTAGTTACTTACTAAATAGAAGCAACTAAGTTAAGAAACATTATGTTAGAAATAATAATGCATCAAACTTTATAAAAATTGTTCGAAGTTACGACCACCATTTTCGATACACAAGTTATAACGATGTGTAATCGACTGCCGAATTCTTTGAAATAACTGCGGACATTCACGAATATCATCAAACGCCAGAATAATTCGAGCCACTAACTCTTCTTCTGTATTAACAGGTGTCGCATAAACTAGTGATTTAATATGACCCCAAATACAAAAATCAAGTGGAGTCATATCTGGTGAACGTGCAGGCCAAGAAATCGGCCCTCCTCTTCCGATCCATCTATTTGGAAATTGCGCATTTAGATAATTTCGGCAATTTAATCTAAAATGTGCTGGTGCACCATCATGCTGGAAAACAATATTTCTTCGAATATTAAGTGGGACATCTTCAAGCAATTCTGGTAGAGTATGTTCCAGAAAAATCCTATACACATGACCATCTAACCGTGCAGGCAGTAAATATGGTCCCACTACAAAATTGTCAACAATTCCAGCCCAAATATTAACAGAAAACTTCCACTGATGATGTAACCTCTGAATGGCGTGAGGATTTTCTTCACTCCAAATGTGACTATTGTGTGTATTAAAATAGCCATCTCTTGTAAAACATGCCTCGTCTGTCCATAATACACTCCTAGGAAATATTGGTTCGTCGTTAATTTTATTCAAGTACCATTCGGCAAATTGAACTCGGTAGGGATAATCAGCTGGAATTAACGATTGCACTTTTTGAATGTGAAACGGATGCTTGTGGAATTCCTGTAATACCCTCCATACAGATGTGTGGCTTGTATGCATCGCATGGGCAATGGCACGCGTGCTTGTTTTCGGGTTATTTTCAAATTGTTGCAAAACGTGGTCCTCAAAGTTAATATTTCGTATAGTACGATTGGCCCCCGAATCATTTTTCTTTACTTTGCATTCACCAGTATCTCGAATACGCTGATCCAATCTTGAAAATGATGTATGACAGGGAATGTGTCGCTGAGGATGCTGCACCGAATAAATTCGCCTTGCTTCGTTAGCATTACCGTAAGCTGCTCCGTAGGCCATATGCATGTCTGCTAATTCACTATTTGTAAAATTATGCATTTTCACACTAATTTATCTAATAAAGACTAATTTGTGACACATAAAATGATAATTAAACACACTTATCTAGTAAGAAATAATTTGTGACGCACGTGAAATGACAAGTACGAAGATAACTACTGTTTATTTGCAAAGGTTGCTACGATTCAATTTTATTTCATTTTATCTTGACAACGAGAAATTTCCGGACACTAGTTTATTAATAAAAAATGTTTATTTAAGTGCCCTCTTTCATTTCTGAAAATTAGGAACAGTTATTCTGTGACACCCTGTATAAAACACACAAAACACATACTTAGTTTAAAAAAAACTGTCTTAATACAAGAGATAAGGTGCCGGTGGTATCAAACTCAATTGAAATACGCTTTCTTAAGTTATACTCGTACACATTTCTCATGTTGTGATGAAAAAATTGAATTATTCATCATAAATATGTTTCTTTAAGCTCAAAACAAAGTTGCAAAACTTCGTGTCTTTAATACGTATATCGAAGGAGGTATACAAAAATTATCTGACTAGATTTATTTATATAATACTCATGTAAGGATAGGGATCTTGTAGGACATTTAAAACTACTTCTCGGGTGAAAATTCTGCTTTATCCCTCCAAAAGTTTTAAGAACTTTTTTACGTTATTCCGTTTGAAACAGTGCATAACAATTTTGTTTAGCAAAGAAAAATGTAACTTTATTGCATATTTATTTTCTACTCTTTTTAGTAACAACGCTAAACAACGGAAAAATAAATTATAGAGAACTGAATATAATAAATTTTCATATCTGACTAAGGTTTTAATGACACAGACGTAGTAGGCGATATTAAGTTTGGTAGGTATTTGTATGATCGTCAACGGTCGCAGTTATTAGCACTGATTCAGAAGCAGATTGTTATCAGTGCTCCCTCACACGTTTATTTCCCATCCAATAATGGGAACGTTTTCCTTAATTTCATCAGATTTTGTGCTGTGAGGCTAAATGTTTGGGATTAACAAGATAAATGCCATTTGGGCAAAGGAACATTTAGTACTGATCAATATTTTACTTCATAAGCAATGGGAAAATTAATTTAATAAGTACCTAAATGTTAAATCACAAAAACGGTATAAGGGAAGAGTCTATAAAGGAAATTGGTAACTTTGATACTAATGGCGCGACAGTATTAAATTATTTCGATGTCTGCTAAAAGGTTGAAATATCCTAATAAGTGAATAATAGATCCAGTGGAGCGGAATAATCATTATCAATTAATTAATAATCTTTGAAAGGAAATATATTGCAGAACACATTAATGCGTCGTGTTGATGCTAATGAAGTATAGGATATGAGACGCTTCTATAACACCACAGAGAGATAAAATTAACGGATTATTGGGCATTACATGTAATGATGAATAAATTAATGAAATGTTCTAAACATTCCGTAACTGTTAAAAACAATCGCAATATGTGGAATAATAAGCACGAAACCACACAAATCAAACTAAAACAATTTTTATGTTTTCGTCTGCAGAAATCTACATCCATACACTTACCCATTGGTGTATGCAGTTCGAAATAGGCTTTCCACTTACCTGAAACAAAAAAAAACAAATTTAATTATATGCGAATATCAATAAGATAAATGCCAACAAAATAGCGATTTCTGCATTTAATAATGGCATTTTGAAGCACTACGTGCTTACCATACGTGACTGAAATGAATAATTGGAAGTTCAATAGTCTTTTATAGTCATGTCGTACAGGTCGACATGTGAGAAGTTGCGGCTGAGAATTGAGGAAGATGTGCGACAGGAGGAGTGAGAAAGTATTCGGGTAGACAGAGATAAAATTACGCGTTGCAGAAAGTGCCTCTCTAGCCGCAGTTTCTTGTCCAGGGGCCGTTGTGGAAGCTTTTTATTCTTCTCAAATACCAAAGTGCAACTAATTGTTAGTCAGGCTCTACTGTACAACTGTGGGCGAGACTAACTCAGCCGCAAATTCTCGCATGTTGATCTGTACAAAGATTAGGGAGGTTAAGATAGGAAACACCCATAAGTTACCTGTACATAAGAGCGACCAGGTTTTGTATTGGATTTAGTTAACGTTTAACAAGTTCACAGCGGTCTAGCAGCTTAAGAATGACAAAGGCGGTAAATGTGAAAACTTAAGGGAGGGTAAATTTATAATGTATGTATCTACAATTAAGTACAACATTTAAAACATAATTAGGAAATCATACAAAAAATATCTAGGTAAATACAACGAAAGAATTTAGATTTAACAATAGCAAAATTCTTGTTAGAAGAAGATTATTAATCTTCAAATAGTTTCTACTCATAGAAAAATGTTGTTAGAAATAAATCAAATGCTACTTCAGAGCATAAAGTCACAACAGGGATGTTATCTAAACCACGTACAATATGAATGAAATCCGGAGTCAGCGACTTACTTTAAATAAAGTTTTTAAATGTTCGCTATTAATTATTTCATTGGCAGGGAAAAACAAGCCTTCTTTGACATAATCCAGAACATCACTTCACGGAAGTAAGTGAACAGTTGATGCTCCCCAACTAAATTTTTTTCTTTCTCCAATATAATCCATTTGCAAATTTCACAGAATGAATTTTGAGAAATTTTCTGAAATAATAGCCGGCCACGTAATAAATGGCATTTTCGTCTAGGACTGACACATTTTCAATTAACTCTGGAATTTTGCTGCAATCAACATTAGATGTAACTGGTAAAGACGTTGAAGTGTGCATTGCTTTCTTACTGTTTAACAAGCTCTTAAATTGTTTAACATTATATTGTAATCATTTTCACAATTTGAATTCGAAGACAGTTTCGAAATACTAGTAATATAAGTATGCCTCAGCCCATTTTCGAATTATTAGCCCATTTTCGAATTATTATTCAGCAGTAGGATTTTTACAGCAGCCATGTTACTGCCTCACAGTTGCGAAAAAATTCTCAAGTGCGTCTTGATCAAGGGGCCTCGTTAACAAACTAGGAATGACGTGATTTTTTCTCAGTTCTTCCACCAGTTGTAATACACTACGGATTGTTATTTGCCAACCATTTAGGCATGGAGGTCTTTGTCAAATGAAACATTCTCAAATTTGTTATAGATTTCTCTCATACATTCCTCATGAGGAGAATCGTCCGAAATTACAAATTGCATTGTAATTTTGTCTGATTTTAATTGTATGCTATTAAGGCAATCAAAAATGGTATCCATATCTTTCACAAAGTCAGCACCTGGTTCCATAATCTGCAGGTGGTTCATCACCAAAAGAGCTACACTCATTGCATCGCTGAATACTTGTGTTGCGTATTTAACCTTCATGCTGTTAAAGTTGTTTATATAGAGGTGTTCAAAACCAATTTTCGGTAACATCCTAACACGAATAGGCTGTGCAGATTCAACGGTGGTCTTGATGTGTTTCCAACTAACGATCTTGTTATCCCACTTTAAATCATATTTGGAAAGATTTGACTTCATCAAGTGAGGTACATCGGATAAAAAATAAATTGTTTCACCATTATGTAAAAAATATCTCTTTAGATATTTTAAGTACTTTGGCCAACCCTTGGCTCAATGGGCCTTGATCACAAACGATTGCTTTGACAATTAGACCTGCATGTGCAGTAGCATTAATGCAATTGATTATAATGTTTTTAATTTCTTATGTTTGGCACCTAAGGACCCAGTCTGGATTCTGGATTACGATGGGAGGGTGGTCAAAAGTCCACTCGCACGTAGGCCACCTATTCGGGCCCTTTGTGCTGCCTCCCTGATTAGAGTCGTTCGGCCCCGCATCATCACTCAAGCCATCCCACACGTGAGATAAACCTGAGGATGCTGGACGGGGAAGCGGCTTTAATCTTAGCCATGTCCGGCCAGGAGTCCCCCAACATGGATCGTCTTAATTCGACAAGTACGGGACACTCACAAAGTATATGTTGCGCCGTCTCATCTTCTGTGTAGCATCCTCTACAGGATGGTGATTCAACCAAGCCCATGCGGTGCATGTGTTTGTTAAGTTTACAGTGCCCAGAAAGTATGCCCACAAGTAGCCGCAGGTTCTTTCTAGATAGCCCTGTGCAAAAGCGCGCCAGACTACGAGATGGTCCTCTAAAGGCCTCTCTCGCGTGACGGCATTCTGACATCAAGTTCCACCTAACCTTATGCTGGGCTTGGGTGTCTTGAGTTATTAAGTTATTTACAGTTGATACTGTAAGTGGGAGAGCCGGCTCTGGACCATAAAACTGTTGTTTTGAGGCCAGTCGGGCTAACTTATCGGTTTTTTCATTGCCTGTTGTTCCAGCATGCCCGTTAACCCATACAAGCTCGAGGGTATTGCTGTTTGCCACTTGCTCTAGTATTTGGTGACACTCGGAAACCAGCCTAGAGGTAATTTTGTGTTGACCTAGTGACTGCAGAGCGGCTCTGCTGTCACTGGAGATCCTGATACTTTTATTCTTTATGCTGTGCATAAGAATTATACTTGCACTAAGCGTTATTCCTGCTAATTCTGTCTGAAAGACAGTGGAAATTTTGCCTAGTGGTTGGCTGATATGGAGGCTCAGTTCTTTGGAATAAATTCCTGTGCCTGTTCCTTCCATTGTTTTAGATCCGTCTGTAAAGATGGATATGTCTGGTTGGGATGTCACTTCCGCATCAAAGAAGATGCGGTAGTTTTTCCCTAGTATAAATCGAGGGATGAGTGAGTCAGACCGTCCTTCTAGTATAGGCAGTCGTTTGAATGCCTCGCCCAGAATTCGGGAGTGGCCCACATCAATACCTCTGCTGTTCAACAACCCCTTGTTTTTCAGACGCAAGGCTGCCACCGTGGCCTGCTCCCTCACGTGGAGATCCAGTGGAGGCAGACCCAGGAGGGCTTCCATGACGGCTGTGGGGGTCGTTCGCATTGCGCCCGTGCACGAGAGGCACGCTAGTCTTTGCACATGGTTAAGAAGTGCTATGGTTGTGGAGAGTCTGGTTCTAGGCCACCAGACAATTGCTCCGTAACAAAACATAGGTCTGATCACAGCGGTGTACAGCCACAGGACAGCCTTTGGGGACGGGCCCCAAAGTCTTCCCATTGCGCGGCGACATTGCCAGAAGGCCCTATTTGTTTTCTCCGCTTTAAGCTGGATGTGTTTGCTCCAGTTCAGTTTGTTGTCAAGTGTAATACCTAGATACTTCACTGACTCTGAAAACTGGAGGTGTTTTTGGAAGAGTAGAGGAGCTCGAAGGCCCTGAATCTTCCTTTTCCTTGTGAATAGAACTACCTCCGTTTTTGTCGGGACCCAGTAACCAAGAATATGTTTCCAGCAATATGCGATCGCCGTCGCCATACACACGAAAGCCGATTTAGCCTTTTCATTTGTACGATTTTCTCCGTCGTCCACAACACCAATGATTTTGTCTTCACTTGAATTATAATTAATTCCTTCTTTAATACTGATCTCATCAAATAATAGTGATGCAAATTGTTCAGTTTTATGGTTGCCGTTGTTCATGTGAGCCTTTATCGATTGAAGCATTGCGTTGTTTATACCTGTAAAAGATTCACATTTCATTAGGATTATCAAAATAAATTGAATAGTAAATTGAATACAAAAATTATATTATTTTGTTATTTATACTAACAATGAAACGATTACATTAACAATACATAGATACAACAGTTAATCATCTGATTCAGAAGAGTTTGCAATAACATCTGATCTGAAGTTCAAATAAAAATCGTGATGTGTCGTCTTTGGATTTAGGTTGGCTGTGCATGTGCAGAGCGATTCCAAATGCATTTTTTTCTTTGCTGAAATTTTAGGAGCTTCTCTGTACCAACTATTTAATGTGACTTCACCATGTTGTTTTCTCATTTTCTGTCTAATGTAGTTTTTTAAATGGTATCTCTTCTTCATAAGACGTTTTATATAAAATAACATCTTTCTGGGACTTTTCCATTTTTACAATCTTTACTTCATTCCATCGGATTTTTTCGTTATCTGTATTGATAGAAAAAAATTTTCCCATCGTTTCTGAAACTGTTTCCCAGTCTATGAAGTCATCAGTGTGCATTTCAGACACAGTGTACGGCGATCCAGTTTCTTTCTCTGCTTTAACACTTCAGTACTCGCGTGGGATACAGCCGTATCCCAGGCGTATCAAAACTGCTCTTGCGCGTCACCTGATTGAGTAGTTATTCATACGCCCGCTTCTAATTCTCGCAGGTAGTTTCTATTGTACGTTGTAACAGTCAGCTAGTCGCCTTGTGCTTTTGATTTAAGAAAAAATACTATTTTAATCTCTGGGTACGATTGTATCCCACGCGACGATTATCGACACCACGATTTCTACAACGGCTGTTTGGCTTGTGGTAAGTGTGAACAAATTTTATTACAATTGCTAGACCATTCTAAGAGGTAATCCCATTTTTAAATCGCAGTTTTTATTCTTTATCAAAGAAAACTAGCAAAGTACTTAAAAAATCTGAGGTATTCTCTGTTCAAATTTTACATTACCCGTAAAATGCCGAAGGCATATAATAGAAATTGACTTTGTCTTTCTTTTTTACTTTGTAGTCAATAATGAACATCCAGAGTTATGTAGGTACCCTAATCAGTGGTTAAAGTGGATGAAAGAAGTGGAATCTGATGACGATGATGAAAATTCCGAAATAGAAGGAGACGATGTTTATTTAGATCATGAAGACGATAATGTCGATGAAAGTGACCACAAAAGCGAATCTGAACAAGATGATGACGATAGTGATGAAGAGAACGCAGTGGGCGATGAAGATGAGAACACCACATGTTACATAGGAAAGGACAGTACAACAACATGGAAGAAGAAATGTCCGCCCGTGACAGGAACGAGGATATATAATATTTCGAATATAAAACCGGGTGCAACAATTCCGCCGTTGACAAAAAGACAATTTTGGAATGCCTTGAAGTTTTCTTAGCCAAAGTATATTAGTAATTATTGTTGAATACACCAATATATACAGTATGTCTGTAAAAGTTGGCAACATATGGGAAACTTTTTTATTATTAATTTTACGAAAAAAAGTTATTCTTTATAAAAAGTTGTGCATGTATAAACAGTTTGAAAATACGATTTTGGAAAGGTTTTTTGTTCAGCTAAATTAATTTTTAAACCAAACCAAATAGTACAGTCAATTTAAACACAAAAATATACAAACATTGCAAAAAATCCTATGTTAGGTTTGCTTTTTTCATGGTGTTAGGTTCGGTCCCAGTAGTAAATACTCAATTTTGCAACTTCGAAAAACTTGTGGAAACTGGGGGGGGGGCACCAAAAACCGCCATTTTTTCGGACTTTTTTCAGTTTTAGCCTCGTATATCAAAAACTATGAGTTGTAGTGCAAAGAATATGATTATCTTTTTTAAACTACACTAAATTTTCTACCATTTGAGCCTAACCGGAAGTCTGTAAGTATAATAGTTTCCGAGATACAGCTCTTCAAAAATAGGCATTTTCCCTAAATCTGTTTTTAACGTATCATCCATGATTCGAGCCAGATATTGCCACAATGACGTGCCCTACGACCGTTGCCATGGAGGAAAAAATTGTAGGACATTTTATCACCTTTTATTTAAGCATAGATGCATTCCTGTAGGCCTAACAGTTCTCGAGAAAAAGACGGAAAATCGGAAAACGATGAAATCGCTACGACTCCACATATATGTAATAGCATTAATATGATTAGAAGACATTTTCTGATTATTCTTATTTAGCCTAACGAACGAACGCTCAAAAAGGGCTTGTAGACAGACTTTTTGATCCTAATGATTTTATTTCTGGGATGTGTTTGGTGATGATTATACGAAAAGTAGCGTAACAAAATGTGCGGATTTGTTTGGTTTTCCGTTTACATCTCTTGAACAGGCCATCGTAGTGGGAAATGGCCAATTATAAAAAAAAGCTGATTAAATTTTCTACAAGTTTGCTTCTATGCGTTTTTTCTCTATCTCTATCCGTTGAAGAGATATTCGCTGTCAAAAATTGACATTTTTTTTAAAATCGCTTTTACACGACGTTTTTCGGCAAATTTTGTGTCCTAGCTCCTAAAGTATTGGGTTTATAGCAAAAACTGCTGAAATAAAAGTTGTAGACCATAAAATTTCCTATAAAATACATATACCGTTTAATATTTTATCTCAAATAGATTAGATGTTATAGTTATCTAAAAAAAACGTTGAGTTCAATAGAGGGCACTAGAGAACAAGTAATTTTGTGGGAGGTTTGGAGCTAAATCTGATATGTGAGTATTAAATACAGATTACCTGCATCCTTAGCCAAACAATTTCAGTCTTATCCGCCACCATGTTTAATGGTCTCTAGTCTTTTCTAAATACACTTATGATAGGGTTAATGTTTGACGAAATTGAAAAGAACAAAAGTATTTCCTCAAGGCAGCTTTTATTTTATAATTGGCCATTTCCCACTACGATCGCCTATTCAAGAGATACAAAGGGAAAACTTAACAAATCCGCAAATTTTGTTACGCTACGGAGTTAGCTCATACGGTAGGGCCGGGGACTTTTCGTATAATTATCACCAAACACCTCCAAACACATCTTAGAAATAAAATCATTAGGATCAAAAAGTCTGTCTACAAGCCCTTTTTGAGCGTTCGTTCGCTAGGCTAAATAAGAATAATCAGAAAATGTCTTCTAATCATACTAATGCTATTACATATATGTGGAGGATTTCACTGTTTTCCGGTTTTCCGTCTTTTTCTCGAGAACTGTTAGGCCCACAGGAATGCATCTATGCTTAAATAAAAGGTGATAAAATGTCCTACAATTTTTATCTCCATGACAAGAGTCGTAGGGCACGTCGTTATGGTAATATCTGGCTCGAAACATGGATGATACGTTGAAAAAAGATTTTGGGAAAAATTGCCTATTTTTGAAGAGCTGTATCTCGGAAACTATTATACTTGCAGGCTTCCGGTTAGGCTCAAATTGTAGCAAATTTAGTCTAGTTTAAAAAAGATAATCATATTCTTTGCACTATAACTCGTAGTTTTTGAGCTACAAGGCTAAAACTGAAAAAAGTCCGAAAAAATCGCGGTTTTTGGCGCCCCCCCAGTTTCCACAAGTTTTCCGAAGTTGCAAAATTGAGTATTTACTACTGGGACTGAACCTAACAACATAAAAAAGTCAAACCTAATATAGGATTTTTTGCAATGTTCATGTTTAAAATGACTGGACTAAAACTAAACCAAAAATTAATTTAGCTGAACAAAAAATCTTTCCAAAACCAAAAATTAATTTAGCTGAACAAAAAACCTTTCCAAAACGCAAAAATTAATTTAGCTGAACAAAAAACCTTTCCAAAATTGTATTTTCAAACTGTTTATACAGCTTCAAAAATTTCAACACTTCAAATCGAAGGAAGGCTGATTTTGAAGAAGCACCAAAAATTAATTTAGCTGAACAAAAAACCTTTCCAAAATCGTATTTTAACGTGAAAGTAATGTAGTAATATGTATATAATCGGTATTAATTATCGATAAATAAAAGCAGAATCACTAGCTTCTGTGGAGCGGAATGTGGAATTCGAGGTCTGTAACACGTTCGTATGATTCGTCCAAAATTCGTATTGTACTTGAAAATTTTTCAACTTTTTGCGAATATTCGGATTTCGTACAAAACATTTTTGACTCGTAATCGACAATAACCGAGAAGTTGTAGGTAACCAATGCATCATTTACTCTGTAATCTGCTAACTATGGCAACATGACAATTTAAACTACTCCTTTCGTTACACACTGACAAAGTAATGGTTCACGTACATTGCTATGAAGAATTATGTACAAAATTAAATTAAAGGGACGAAACGTTTTAAACCTGTAAGCTAAATTTTCTATTCCAATAAGTACGAAATCAACAAGTTCCACTTTTTGATGCAATTAGTGAAGCTTGACCTCCGAAACGTGTTCTTTCAATGTTACTAGATGTCGGTTACAAAGTAACATTCACTTGAAATTGAAAAATTGTGCCATACGGATAACAAATGAACTTCAACGTAACGTAAATTGGATCGAGATTTTGCAGGTGGTCATTGCGCAAAACGTCCGCCAACTATTTTTCAGTTCAAAGTTTAATGAACCCTAAACGTGTAAACGTAAATGACTTGTCTGATATACGACGGTAAATCGAGTGAACTTTTTGGAAACGCTTATTAAGAAAAGCATCGTAAAATGCTTTATTCGAGTTTGATGTCAGTTTACTGATAATGGTGGAAGTGAACATTTACTTACGTCAATCAATGAGGCATTTCATTTCGTTTCTATCCTTTCTTTACTATAGAATGCTTTCGTAAGTATTATCGTCTATAATAAATTCGTTTAAAATTCCATAGTAGATATAATTAAGGATTTGGTCGACGCTTTTAGCTTCTATATATTGTGAAAATAAAGCAAAAATAAGGTTCTCTCTATTAATAAGTAGTAAATCATGTACTTAGTTACAAGGAAGGCTAGAATAAGTAAATTGCATCAAGTAATCTCGGTGGGATTTGGCGTTTAATGAGGGTGAGTTATTTGCATATTCAACTTCTGGGATTCTACCGTCAGTAATGTAAATCACGTTACGTTTTTTCCTTTTAGTGTATGAGACTGTTAAGTGAATCTTAAAATTAATAGGAAATTACCTTATTTTGAACCATTAATTATATTTACCCAAAAAAAAACATGCTTTCCTCTTAAATTATACTAACACGCTACAAATCAAATTTTCAATTCTGCTGTAGCTGATACTAGCAACCCACTCCGGATTCGCACGGGTAGCAGAGCATATATGCCTACATTTTTTTATGTCATAGTGAACTAATATCTATCAGACTGTTCCGTCGAGCTTATATGTAGATTAGATTAAAATGTAACTGATGTTCATCCTACTTGGAGTATTTTGAATGTATTATATTTCCAATCCTGCAAGTATTTGAAAAAGTGAAGAAACAAACTAAAATATTTCTTTACATACAACATTGATAACTTCTGCCGGATTATGCTTATATGTTTACACGTGTGGAAAGCATTTAATGGTTAAGTCAATTCCGGCAACTTTTAGAGTTGTGCTTTATTAATAGTCATGGCAAACGCTAATTTCTGTAGGCATTCTTAGTATCAAAATAGCCAGTTTCGCAACTAGTTAATATTGTACATTCGATCATAACAAATTTTTAATGAACTATTTTGAATCTTCTACCGTTGCGTTGCACAGTTTAGGTGGGTTTAAATGCTGAAATAATTGCATGAAAAATTGAAGCTTTTGTTACTATCTTTAGATTTTTGAGAGGCTTTTTAAATACAGATTGAATTGTCATCATTTGTTGATAAGGATGACTATACCTACCCCTTGTAGGTAAGCGCAATCATTTTCTGTTACAATGTGTGTTATGTAATGTACTATAGGTAGCAAAATGAAATAAACAAACTTGTGTTTTTGTAGTAAATTATGGAATGCCCGAAAAGAAATCCAAAGGTTAAAGAACCAAAGTCGTAGATTTAAGGAAATGCTGCAAAAAATTCAATTTCTTTCCGAGAAGCTAATAGAACGCATAACTACTGGAAAAATGAGGGGTGCTTGGACACCAGAATGAATTAAAACAGCATTGAAGATGCGGTTTACCATAGGGTGGAAAGGATATATTTGGTTAAGAAGGGTTTCCCACTACCTTCATACCGAACCATATGCAGACACATCCAAATTTAGCTTCGAATCAGGAATTCTAACCGATATTCTTCCACAAGAAAAAGTCTCAGCAATGAAGCATTCAAATGAAACAATGTTTTTTTAGTAATTAATGAAATGCATATAAAAACAGGACTGCAAGCTTTTGTTAGCAATGATAGCATGATGGGGTACAGTACGATCTCTTCAGAAAATGGAAAACTTGCCAATCAATTGATTGTATTCATGCTACGTGGACGAAGAGTAGTAACTGGAAGCAAGTAGCTGCTTGGCTATTTAATATAAAGACAATTTGTACACTTTTGTAGTGGTGGCAAATTTAATTTTTTTCGTACTCGAATATTCGTTAAAAAAATATTCGAATATAGAATTATTCGAATTCGAATAACAGTCAGAAAAAAATTCGTTTTATTCGTTGTATTCGTTTTATTCGTTGTATTCGTTTTATTCGTTGTATTCGTTTTATTCGGTGTATTCGTTTTATTCGTTGTATTCGTTTTATCCGTTTTATCGTTTTACTCCTTTTATTCGTTGGGCTAGTTTTATACTATAAACGTAGTAGAGCATTCTCCAATGGAAGTTTCATTTAAGCATAAACATTTGAAACCACGCTTAACCTTAATATGCGTTAGTAAATTACTTGTTGCTCCATTAAATTTAAGGCACTTATTGCAAATTTTGCAAGTAACTGCCGCATCACTCGTATTCTTCACGAAATATTTCCACACTTTACTCATAAATCACAGTAATATGTAGTCGTCTAGCCTGAGAAATAATTTGAACTAAAGTAAAAATTTATATTTAAATTCTTAGATAATCCTTTAAAGGAATAAATTATCATCAAAGGCGGGTAAAAAGTAAAAACTTCAATAAACAAAGTCCAAGCTTTACAATCCATGAAAATAATTCCAGTTAAAATCACCGTGCGTGGTTGAGGATTATTGTAGGTACCTAATGTTTAGAGAAATGTGTTCACTGATTTACCGAAAACCTTTTACACTATCAAACAATAAATTACAGTTCATTACGACTTGTAAAAGGGTGTTATTGAATAGTGAATGACTTTAAGCTGACAGCAAAGAAATGCTGAAATAGCTATTTACAATACGAATATCGTACCTACAACGTTTCATCTCCTATTCATAAAATATTGTGGGTCGCAAGAAATTTGTAAATGAGAAACAATTCCATGAAATGAAAAGTAGTAGGCATACCTCTGCCGTCTGTCATCTCTCAATAATAAACCAACGACGTTCTCTTTTTTCTTAATTTAACAATTTTTTTTTGTTCTGGCCATTATTCGTTTTATTCGTTTCATTCGTTTTATTCGTTTCATTCGCTTTATTCGTTTCATTCGCTTTATTCGTTTTATTCGTTTTTATTCTAATTCGAATAGTGGTATTATTAAGTATTCGAATAATTCCCGATTATACATTCGAATATTCGAAAAAAATTGCCACCACTACACTTTTGTGTAAAATGTTATAGAAGGGGTACAAGTGTACACCATGTGATATGGGACCAAAAAATAGAAGGTGTGAAAGCAATTTGGCATTAAAGTTGAGAGAAATGATGACACATTTTTTATTTCACATCCGTTTCGAAGTAGTGACAAGTTATATTTTTGTCCTGATGTACCACATTTGCTAAAAAATTTAAGAAGTGCCTTATTTATCCCATGATATTATATTGTCTGCTGATGTAGTTGTCAGAGAAAAGTTACCAACAAATTTGTCATTCCGTTACATAAGGCAGTTATTTGACATACAGAAGAAGAGTAAATTGAATTTAGTCCCACAATTAACGTAAAAGGCAATTAATGCAATGACATTTGAAAAGATGAGGGTAGCAGTACATACAGGGTGAGTTTTTTTTCATTCTTTGTATGGGGATCTCGGAAACCATAAGAGTTACACATTTGCTGATGCACCAAGGGCTAACCTTCAAACCGCACCTAGAGAAGACAGCGAACAAAGCCACAAAGTCCTTGTGGGCTTGCAGGCGAGCGTTCGGAAGCAAGTGGGGCTTATCTCCAATGATGACCCACTGGATATACACCAGAATGATCAGACCGATCATTACGTATGGCTCACTGGTGTGGTGGCATAAAACCTCCACCCAGACGAACATACAGAAACTTAGCAAGGTGCAGCGTAGGGCTTGCCTTGGAATCACGGGGGCAATGATAACCACCCCTACGGCAGCTATGGAGACCCTCCTGAACTTACCACCACTAAACCTAGCAATTAGGGCAGAGGCGCTCAGAGGGGCATATCGGCTGAGAGTTAACGGCGAGGAGGGATCGTCAAGGGCGGGGCACTCGCTCATTTTTGACGAAATCTCCAAAGACAAAACCCTTAGTATGAATACTGAGAGGATACCCAAGACAGTTTGTCCCATCAAACTGTTTAAGACAACAATCCCCACTCGGCAAGACTGGGAGAGCAATTCCAGTAAAGCGAAGCTGAATGGAATCGTGTATTACACAGACGGCTCGAAAACCACAAAGGGCACCGGCTCGGGAGTATACGGGAGCAATGGACAGGGCTGCAGAATTTCTGTAAGCCTAGGACAACAAGCGACCGTCTTCCAAGCCGAGGTATATGCAATCCTGACGGCAGCTGCTCAAATATTAAAAGAGAACCTTATCAAAAGGAAAATCTTTATAGTGACAGACAGCAAAGCAGCGATTGCAGCAATAGACTCATATGTGGTAAATTCAGGGCTAGTCCTTGAATGCACACAAATGCTAAACGCACTAGGTAGGTGCAACTTCCTTGAATGCACACAAATGCTAAACGCACTAGGTAGGTGCAACTCAGTCACACTAGTGTGGGCACCTGGGCATGCGGGAATCGCAGGTAACCAGGTTGCTGACGAGCTTGCGAGAATGGCAAGCGCAAAACCATTCATAGGACCCGAACCGGCTTGTGGGATTACTTATAAGTTATAACACAGTCAAAAAGGAGATTCAAGCAATACTCATGAAAGAGCATTGCAGACATTGGTCGAAAATCCCAGGACAGAGTCATTCCAAGATCTTCCTGGAAACCCCAAACGGGGACCTAGCTACGTCCATCTTAAAGTTAAGCAGGACGAAGATAAAACTTGCGACAGAAATGGTCACTGGCCACTGTCGCATGAACAAACACCTGCACAACATGGGACTGACTGAAAGCCCGACGTGCAGGGGTTGTGGTGAGGCAGATGAAACGCCCTATCACGTCATTTGCCAATGTGAGGCATTCATAAAGGCAAGGGAACTCCTACTTGGAAATGAAAAAATTACACAAGAGGAAGTAACGAAGATTCGCCCTACTAAAATCCTGGACTTTGTGAAAGATACAGGCATTCTTGAAGGGTAGACAACACCGGGGAGCACAATAGACCAAAAGGTCGCAGTGCGGGAACCTATTGGGACCACCCCCAGAGAATAATAATAATAATACACATTTGCTTAAATGGGGAAAGATTTGCTTCTTTGGAAGACTAATCCAGATACGCTTTTGTTGATTTAAGAAAAGGCATGGCTTACTAGATATTTGTAAAAAATTAAATTCTCCAAAATCGTTTCAGCCCTTTAATTCGTTTATTTCTAAAGATAGATAAAAATTGTTCAAATACAATTTGTAGATAATTTTGTGCCGCATAACATCACCGTATTTTGCTTAGCATTTTGAGCTTATGAAGTAAAGTTGAATTTTTTTAAATGGAAACCAAGGTTGGCTATGACGTACTTTAATAGTGCATTTTTTTCTGATTGTAATGATGTAAGGGTTGTATCACTTATTTTGGTAAATAAAGGCACAATACACGTTTTCCTATTATTAGGTTTACAAAAAATCATATCCTGCCATGGAAAACAAAAGAAATTATTATCGACACACATTGTGACACCTTTTCAACACGGAGTTAACAGCTTTTCCAATTTTACGCCCATTTACATCTAATCTGCTAAACGCATTAATAACAATTCCCTACAGCTCCTGCATCTTTTATTCCTCCAAATACAAAAGTCTAAAGGTGTGTCGATAATAATTCTGTACATTTCGAAGACTTACTGTAAATTTTTTTTGTTTTCCATGGCAGGATCTGATTTTTGGTAGACCTAATAATAGGAAAACGTGTATTGTGCCTTTATTGATCAAAATAAGTGATCAACCCTTACATCATTACAATCAGAAAAAAATGCACTATTAAAATACGTCATAGCCGACTATTGTTTCCATTAAAAAAAATTCAACTTTGCTTCATAACCTCAAAATGCTAAGCAAAATTAAAAAACTAGTACGGTGACGATATTCGGCACAAAATTATCTACAAATTGTATTTAAACAATTTTTATCTATCTTTAGAAATAAACGAATTAAAGGGCTTTAACGATTTTGGAGAATTTTACTTTTTTACAAATATCTAGTAAGCCAAGCATTTTCTTAAATCAACAAAATCGTATCTAGATTAGTCTTCCAAAGAAGCAAATCTTTCCCCATTTAAGCAAATGTGTAACTCTTATGGTTTCCGAGATCCCCATACAAATAATGAAAAAAAACTCACCCTGTATAATTAATAATAGAACTGCAGCTGGTTTACAAACGTTGATCAAATTGGAAAAGTATTGTTTTCTAAAATCATTTAGAATATAGTTTTTTTATCATACCTATTTCTATATTTTTTTATTTATATTGTTAACACGTTCGCGACATAGTGACTCCCAGCGAGGTTTTACTAGTGAACGTCTGTGCCCACTGGTGGATCACAGTATATGATACGTTTAATACGAAGTTAAACTTCTGCATTTAGTTTAAAGGGTATTATTATTATATCTACGGCTGTAAGATAGGTCTAAATTGCTCTGTATAGCGTGGTTTAGCAATTTGGTTTACTGGGTGAAAGAAGCATGACTTTTTGTAAATTTACTCAATAAATTAATGAACATAAGTGTTATAAATATTTTATTTATAATGTAAAGGTATAATGTTGCTCGAAAAACACTTACACAGGGCTAGGATCGCCACGACACCCATTAAAAAGTAAAAAAAGTAACTATTATTTTTAGAAAAGTAACAAAAAGTAACTCTTTTATTTGCTTAAAATCTTAATATAAACAACCAGCTTTGCACGCAGTCTTGGGAAATTCGTATTTTCTTATTTCCCGGTGTGAATACTCGATTAGACTCACCGTTTGTATGAATGCACTCAACAATATGTTTAAAAATATAAATACAATGCAATAATTAACGCCAAAATGATCCGCCATTTATTGAAATCATTTGTTACAAAAAATGTGATAAATGAAGAACCGCTCGACCGATTTAGTGCAAACTTCACATAAACCATCTACTAAATAATCCGAACAAAGCCTAAACATTTGGTTTGGATAGTTGAGCCCGTTCTTGAGTTATAAAATTACAACGAACAGTGGCATTAATTTTTATAAATATAGATATAATCAATAATGATCGCTGTTCTATGAAAGACAACAAAAATATATGTATATGTATTAATATCGCTATCACGATCTATAGCTTGGTCATCATATTTCTCTCCCCAACTAGACACTACAAATCCTTTTGCATCTGTTTTTGATAACCATTCACTAGTAAACTTTACTTTTCCCATGATTTCTTTAGAATCTGCAAGTTATTACAGATACTTATTTATTACGCATAAAAAAACTGTCGGTGGTTAAATAAAATAACTTACCAAAGAAATTAATTCAATTACTCAATGATATAACGAAATTTCAACAAGAAAAGGTGCGCGTGGTGAGGATAATGACACGTGAATGATGCAGATGCGATGGATCAGGATTGATGAATAAACACATCTCTAATTAATCATTGTTCCTACCGAAAGGTTCCTACACATACGCGAATTGGCGTAAATGACATGCTGATTTTCAGAACAACCTACATACTCAGAAAAAGTAACCAAAAGTAACACATTCTTAATAAAAGTAACCTTTTAGGTGATCGGCAGAAAAAAAGTAACACGATCCTAGCCCTGCTTACAAACTAAAATAAAATTAAAAATTACTCATGAAAATTTTTACAACAAGGAATACACATTGTTGGATTTCGATCACAGTCTTCGCAAAATGTTAATACTTTTGGCGTTTTCACTCTTGCCTATTTACTTCCTCTCTCCATCTGAATTTTTTATAACATTCTGCGCAACGTTTTCTGCTAGTCCTAGCCGAGCCTTCATACTTACCAATTCTATGACTGCTTTTCCCCCGTTTTCTTTTTTTTCTCTGCTCAAGATTATCATTCGCGGCATTATCCCCTCCTCCATCTATTTCTGCAACCTCTAACAAGCTTTTTATTATTTTTTCCCTAAAAGCAAGCATGTCAAGTGCCTTTTTACCATTACTATGGCAGTTATAAACAACTAAAGAGTTTACAACGCTTGTTCCTAGTAAGATCTCAAACATAACCTTTTTATACCATTTCACGCTTTTTCTTAGGGTTGAATAGTAAGATGACATCTGGTCCGATACATCGACGCCTTTTTTAGCTTTATTGTAAGCGATAACGGCAGGGGGTTTTATAACAGCATTTCCTTTTTTTGTAGTCCCAGTTTGCCACTAGCTCATCAGTATGATGAGGTACCGAACTTATCATCAATACAGCACGTTTATTCAGCCATTTTGTAACTCGAATATCGTATTTGTTCTGTTGGCAAAAAAATTCTCCTTTTTTTAGTTTTTTTGAACAAACCTCTCGAGGATTATCCCTCCTATTATTTCGTAAAGTGCCGCAAATATATGTATGTTCGGCGTTCTAAAAGATCTTGACAATTTCACGCTTCTATAAAAGTTGTCCATGTA
This sequence comes from Pyrocoelia pectoralis, assembly GCA_036250285.1. Classification (NCBI taxonomy): domain Eukaryota; kingdom Metazoa; phylum Arthropoda; class Insecta; order Coleoptera; family Lampyridae; genus Pyrocoelia; species Pyrocoelia pectoralis. The sequence continues at coordinate 47,297,656 of CM070075.1, forward strand.
TACGATTCTCCCGCTGTCCATTCCGTTCTTTATTTTATTTTATTATCAAATAAACGGGCATTTGGCCAATAAAACAATAGATACACAATATTACAAGTGCACTAAACAAAAACAAAAATTACATGTATGGGTTAAAATTTTAGGCCTACCTAGTATGGCTAACAAACCTATCCCTCGAACAACAAAAAACATCTAATTCTGTGCATTTTAAGTCATTAAACTTTCTTTGGATGCGTGGTATGATTGAATGGTAACTATAGTTGCGTTTTTTATAATCCACGGCAAATATAAAACTACGAGTCGCATGAGAGGGAACATTAAGGCCAATTTGTTTCAATAAAATAGGGCAGTCAATTATAGAATTGACGATTTTATACAGGAACAGAACATCACTTGAGTTACGCCTACTTTCTAAAGGGCTTAAGTTAACATAGTTGCTTATAAAACTATAGTCACCTAATATGTGCTTATGACCTAACCTGAATTCTAAGCGCCTTAACAGTTTGTTCTGAACGCGCTCAACAAGTTCAATTAAACTAATAGCATAGGGACACCAAATTACACAACAATATTCTAGCAGGGAACGGACTAACGAACAATACAAAGACTTTACAGTATTAACATTTTTAAAATGACTAGTATTTCTAAATATAAAACCTAATGTATAGCAACTATATCACAGATATGCGGTTTGAAAGACATGCCCTTACTAAACGTAACACCTAGGTCACTAACTTTAGCAACTATTTTTAGATTTTGGCCAATCAATGTATAGTTAGGAAGAAATTTTACTTTAGTCGTTCCATACATATACAGGGTGTCTCACGGCGACCGTCGGTTAGAAGTATATCAAGAACGGTAAAAGCTAGAAATTTGAAATTTTGCACATGCGACATGCCGTGTTTAATCTATTAAATAAAAATATTTTCCAAATGGCAGCACTTCCGGACATACCGGAAATGAGCATCAACATCTTTATTTTAAATACAAACCAGGCAACTTTTTTTCACATTCTGATGTGTCATAAAATGTTTAGTAAGTATGCTTAAAATAATCGGCGTATCAGTTTCGATTGTTGAGAAAAAAATTTTTTCCCACTGAAAAATTTGAAAATCTTGTTTAGGAAATAAAATTGAAAGTCGAAAGTGGTAAAAGTTAGGGAAATGGGATTTTAGGTCCTCAATGTCAAAAGATTGAGACACAATTGTCTGTAATGGATAAAAAAAAATTGCCCGCGGTTACGTATCTATTTGGCGTTATTTCCAGACCTAAGAAAAACTTTAAAAAGTCTATTTTTTCAAATGGAATGCCTATTTAATTATCATCCCATTCGATGCAGAAATAAATTTCCTTTAAATTGATATAACATGTTCCTATACCTAAAATCGATGATTACAGAGTTATTTTGTAAAAATGTGATAATTTTATATTGTACAGCACATAAAGCCGCTACGAACCAGTTAAACAAGTTAAACAAATTTTAATTTCAAGGCTGAATCTTACAATAAATTTGTTACGGTTTATGACTTAGTAAGGTTTGCCTTCAGAATTACCCTAAACAACATGGTCATAAGATTTACATAACAGACTTCTGTAAAATCTCACTCCAAAATAGCCATAAGGTGCAGGGGGGTAAGAAAGGATAATCTGTTACATGGAAAAATATACCAGAGGTATTTAAAAACATAGGAACGCCAAGAAGTAAAAATTCCACTCCATCACCAATGGGAAATCAGGTATTTAATAGAATAAAAGATAATAAAATTTTACCAGTAACCAGCAAAGCCGCTAAAGTGAAATTAGCGGATGGTACCGAAGTGCACACAGTAGGAATGCCAGCCAGATAGGAAGACATTGTATGGAATTAGAATGCCGTTATCTTCCTGGATTAATATCAGAAGTGATCATAGGAATAGATTTCTTACTACGATATGACGCCCAGACAAATATAAAGCAGAAGGCGTTGACGGTATTAAATGAAATAATATCTTTGCAAACAGATTTTTTATCCAGGCTAGGCGGTATACAAGGGTTGGATGAAAACCAGTTACACCCACTGAACGACTTTCTAGAAAGAGCGCTAGAGCAGTTTAAAGATTCACCAGGACTTACAGATATGGTAAAGCAGAGCATCACTCTCAAGAGAAACGCATCATGTAAGCAGGAAATATCTGATGACCTCTCACCTGCAAGTCACCCAACAGGGATAATATCACAGAGCGGAAACCTGAAGAATGGATATAAGGAACAAACAGTCAATTCAATGACCAGTTGTGTGAAATGGCACCAGTGACGAAAACAAAACGAGCAAAGAAGAGCCGATGGAGTTCATCAAGACCAAGGTCGAGATGCTTAAAGGGAAATAATTGTGAAATGGACGAACTAAACATAAAAATGAAGAACCTATTTGGTAGTCCACACAGTCCATATATACATAAAAGGGGTAAGCAACCGGTAGAGACAGAGGTGGAAGGAAAAGGTGAAGGGGACAATGAGAAGGAAGCAAATAAGGAACAGGAGAAGAACAGCCATCCTAATTTGAACAGGAGAGAGGCTGTACCTAAAAAGTAACGACGCGGAGGAACTGGGGTTGAAGAGGATTACTGGCATAATACGAGGAAGAAGTAGTATGTAATGATGTGAAATTTGCTTATGTTATTTGTTTTAGGACTTCTGGTAGGAATTTCTACAATAATAGAAATTTCTACCAGGAGACAAAACGCCAAACTTTGACAAAAAAATTATATTTTTTTTTAGTTGTAAACATTTGAGAAATATGCAAGGTGTAACGGATCTTTAATGTACAGGGTGTCTCCAAAAACACCTTACAACGCTTTAGGGTAGACTTATGAGGTAATATTAGACCGATATAACCCAATTTACCTCTATGCAAAAGTGCACCATTTCGGAGTTACAGCTCTTCAAAGTTGGTGTTTGAAAAACGTTTATTTATCATAAATGATAAACCGTTTAAGATAGGAATTTGAATTTTGGAATAATAATTACCCTTATCACAAGCTATAATTGTACAAATTTTGGGGAAAAAAGACATACAAGAAATAGACCATCCGCATTATCGATACTGTTAACAGTTGAATAATTTTTTAGTTCTTTACTAAAATGTAAAATTCGCTACACCAGATGAAAGAAAATTTCAAAATTAATAACTTTCGCCTCTTGACATTTTATCGTAAATTATTTGGTTTTCCAGATAAAAGGAAAAATTAACGCTTGGTTTTTCTAATAAAAGTGTTTAATTGCATATTATCTAGTAGCCGTATACATAATAACAAATAAAAGTTCGACCGATTGATTCTGAATTACTTTGAATAACAATAAATTGGGTGTTTTGCCGGAAGTCTTTTTCCCTTAAAGTGCATTTTATTTCGCCCTTATCGCTTTCCTCATACGAAACCACAAAAATCTTTCAAATCCGAAAGTTTTAGACGATTGGTTCTGCGTCTACGGCTACTGGATAATATGCAATTAAACACTTTTATTAGAAAAACCTAGCGTTAATTTTTCCTTTTATCTGGAAAACCAAATAATTTACGATAAAATGTGAAGAGGCGAAAGTTCTTCATTTTGAAATTTCCTTTCATCTGGTGCAGCGAATTTTACATTTTCGTAAAGAACTAAAAAATTATTCTACTGTTAACAGTAACGATAATGCGGATGGTCTATTTCTTGTATGTCTTTTTTCCCCAAAATTTGTACAATTATAGCTTTTGATAAGGGTAATTATTATTCCAAAATTCAAATTCCTATCTTAAACGGTTTATCATTTATGATAAATAAACGTTTTTCAAACACCAACTTTGAAGAGCTGTAACTCCGAAATGGTGCACTTTTGCATAGAGGTAAATTGGGTTATATCGGTCTAATATTACCCTATAAGTCTACCCTAAAGCGTTGTAAGGTGTTTTTGGAGACACCCTGTACAACAGAATCGTGTTTGAAATAAAAGCATGATCATCGTTTCCTGTAGATATCGGTCAAATAACAATACAAACGTTTATAAATTTATGTTTATTTTATTCATATTATTCCTAATGTCGCGAATGATGAGGGTAAAGTTGTAAATCCGTTTGAAGAAAGTAAAAAAAAGGAACCGCTTGCAATAGATCTAAATCTAAGCATCAAATTTCACGAATCAGTACACATTGAACAGAAATAAAAGACGTAGCTTTAACGATAAAATTGCAATTAAACAATGAATTTGATAGGAAATAAATAAAAGTTACATTTTTAGATTATGTAATGATCGAAGTTCAATTAACCGGTTCAACTTTACCTTTATTGATCCACTGTTCATTATTCTGTCCCTTCACTGACCACCGACCGGCCGGATATTCTTTGCAACTTCGCCCAAAACTTGAAAATGAATTCAAAATTGTGTTAAGGAGGATTTATACATTATTTATAAAACGTCTCGTTGAAACAGTAGGTATACTAATTGTTTACGGAGCTAAACTGTTACGTGGTTAGATTAATAACCCTAACTCATTAAATACTTGATATCCTTAATACGTTCATATGTGTATTACGTGAAGAATATTTATGGATTGTTGGCAAATTCCTGACTAAATAATAGCGGGAATTAACGCCAACGGTGAGATGGTAACCCTTTTCATGTAGAGTTAGCGGATGATGTTCTTGTCAAATAAACTGTCCCAGTAATTTAAACTTCTCAAAAAGGTCGACTGCAACTGTGCTGTAAGATGATTTGTACATCACATTTTTCATGTAAAATGAAATAAAGATTTTTATCTTCTAAAACTTCTACAATGAATTTTCACCTGACCTTTCACGATATGTTCTCGCTCAATTTATGCGTATTTTCATCTTGTATTTTAAAACAACTCTTTGGTGCGAATTTATTGTAATATAAACTTCATTTTTGTTTTAAAACTGTTCGCGTTAGAAACTGGAAGCGTGAATTATGTATAAGGATTTCTATAAAATATAAGGCTTTGTGCAATTATGCTAAAATTTTCATAAACTTCATTTTGCATACAGATTTCTATTGTTTAAAATGTACATTTTTTAATATTGCAGAGGAGACTGAAAAATTTCGGTAACAAAAAGCTAATAATAAAATTGACTTTGATCATCAGGTTCTACGGATTCAATTTAGTTTTGGTACCTCCACCGCAATATTGAAAAGTGATGTGCGCAATGAGGCGGTTCAATTAAATCAATCGCAGCGCCATACCGACGTGTTCGATTTTACCTTTACCTCTCCCTTCAAATTATTCCAACAACTTTGCAATCACATCGAATCTAATGAAAAGAACTGAAAGTTTAGAACATTTTTCATGTTAACAAATTGATTAATTTTACAGCGTAAATTAAATAAAATATTCTTTTTTAAAGAATGTTTTGTTGATGTATTATTATCAGAATGAATTTCTGTATGTTGTGTTATATAGTCCTTGCTAACCTATTCTAGACAACAAAAGAGAGTAAATTTTTTTTCAAACTATACAAAAATCTCTGAAAATCATCTTTTGAAACAGCCTTAAAAGTTTATAACGACGCCTATTTTATGAGTATATCGGGATGCTGTCTGTGTAATAGACACCTAAACACTCGTAGTTTAAAATCGAATGAGGTTCCACGGTTTCTTTTGATTGGTTGCACAAAGGGTGACAAAATCTATTAGAAGTTTTTATCGGCCACTCGACGTCACCGGCAGCTTATAGACGTGGGCGGCGGGAGCATTAATACACACTCGTAGTAAAAATGTCGCCAAGCCGTAAGAACGGCGAAACCCAATTTATAAAGCAGTAAGAAGCACTAATGATCCGCAAAGATCGCGACAGTAGGACACCCAACAAGGGTAGGACGTCATTTTCTCAAATTCAATAGTTTGGCCATAGTTCTTGGAATTTTCAGACTAATAAAATTTGGAACAGGGATGTGCAGTTCAGAGAGCAGATACAATCGTTGTTTGCTAAGGATAAAAAGCAATCGATGCAATAGTTTCCGCAGAAAAGGTACATTTCATTGTTTGTGTGCTGTCTTTGCAGTTCGAAACCATATCTCATCCCATCAATTCCTCGTGTTTGCAAGTGTCAAATACTATATTCGCATTATAGATAATGCACGTTTAAGTTTTAGTGGAACTGCAAATAAATCTGGGTGGTTGGAAGAAGCCTATCTTGTCTTATTTTTAAATCGTTTCCATACGGACACAAAACGTACGCCTGATAAGTGTTAACATCCTGAATGTCACTTTTAATGCCGCAACGAGTTTTATCTTTAGTTGGCATTTACTTTCTTAATGCTCATTCGTTTTTTTAATTGAAATCATTAGATGCCTCATTATTTAAATTAAACGATATTTTTCCTTTAATGAATTTATTAGCGCAGTTTAGTAGGTCAGCTAAATAGATAAACAGGAACGAATGAGTATTTCTGGTCCGATTATCAAAGGAAAGTCATGATCTTAGCTAAAAATGTCTCGACGAAACTGAAAAATTTCAAGGGAGTGAAAGTTACTGAAAATCTTTGTGAAGAAATTCTTCATCGCGGAAGAAGATTATTATTTGGACCAGATCTATAACTGCGATGAAACAGGTCTAAATTTTAAAATGTTATCGTCAAAAACGTTTGCCAGCAAACAAGAGGATAAGCTATCGGGTAAAAAAACAAAGATAATAACTGTTATGGTTTGTGCCAACGCCTCTGGCAATCACCGTCTAACCTTTGATTGTGATAGGTGCACTGCTCTACCAGTTTTTTACAAACATCAAAAAAGTGCCTCGATGGATTCGAACCTTTTTCTAAAATGGTTCAATGAACAAAAACCACCATCTATTGGGCCGCGGAAGCTTGAGTTAGTTCAATTTGACACGCTAAGAAAATCTTGGAATAAATGTCTCGGGAAATTACAAAACGAAGAAAATTAAGAACAGGTCTCGAACTTCATTCCGTTGCAAATAAAATGTTTCCCGTGAAGGCGTCGATGAATGCATTTTAAAAGACTATAAAGAACATCTGTTAAATGACGACGAAATCGCCGAGAAAGTTCTTAAAAAGACAATGATTTGTTCTTCTTTTTTTTTATACAATACATCTGTGCGTACATACATAATCCGGTTTGTAAAGTAATGTAGAATACGTATGTGTTTTTAATTAATTTTCATTTCATATTTTTAAAAAAGTCGGATTATCCGAAATTTTCAATTTTATCCGAGGTAGGTCTGATCCCGACCACCTCGGTTAAACTGGAGTCTGCTGTACCTCATTCTCTTAACGAAATAAGCAACAGCAATGAGGCAGAAAAATTCTGTAGAAAACGTTATTAGTGACTTAATCTGTTAAACAATAACGTACCATACTAGATGTCTTTCCTTCATGTTTAGTCTTAATTTGTTAACAAAAGTTTCATCAAAAGTGTGCCAAGAAATTTTTCATAAAAAAAAACACATGGCAGTCCTGATATATGTACCTACAGTATATGGAGTAAAAATTTTGTTGGTTGTAAGGGAAGATTAACTAAAAGAAAATGCGTAACTTTTAATTATTTATTGTTATTATAATATTCAATATTAAACGATAACAAACTAGAATAATAAATATTAGCTTAATCAATCTTTTCCCCTTTTATATCCGTACGGTACAGATTATTTTCTGTTAATTCGGTTTGTATAACTTTGTTTCAACTTTTGCTACAATGTGATGATCTGCAGTCCGTCGAATATTAGTAGATGTGATAGTGATTGGGTCACGTTCTTCCAATATCATGCTGACGATGTTTTCGAAATTAATCAATTGTCTTATAAGTTAGTGTAATCTCTTTTACTTTCACAATTGTTTTCACACCTTCATTAGAGACCATTTCGTAACAGTATTTAACTTGAAGCGTAACGAAGCTTCCTGAAGCTGCTTTAACTCGTGAGTTGCTTCACCCTACATGTCTCCAACAGGAACGTCGTATTCGGCTTCTCGAGAGATGTAAATAATCGAGTCTGTATCGTACGTAATATACCACTTTTTCGCCTAATAATTCTAAATATCTAAAAAGTTTTAATCTAGCTTAAGCTTGTCGTGTATGTAGCTATAGTCCGTACGTTGGGCAATGTATCATAAGTCATTAAGTCGTACATCAAATTAATGTCATTTATAACGCGACCGATCTTGATAATTAAAATGTACACATGAAATGGAAAGTAAGAAACAGTTCGATACGGGCAAAAGTTGTTCAAAATAAAAACAAAAAAATCACAAATAATTTTGTTTCATATTTTCGGAAAAGGGGGTGCCATTTAAGATTTTAAAGTTGGAGTGGCTGTAGCCGAGGGGGTGAGTAGTAGGAATGTCGCTTCACGTCATAGAATGTCCCCTTCCAAACAGAAATTGACCGGTTTCAGGAAATTTTTATATTTTACATTAGTTCGAAGTTATTAAGGGTGGCTCGTTTTAAAATGAACACACTGTATACAAAATTACTTAGCATACGATGCATATAGCCTACATACTACATGGGTTAAATAATACCCTATATTTATTGTTTTGATTTAATTAAATCTGTATAAGTTCTAGGCTTGTAAGTCACCACGTTCACTTTAAACGTGTTAGAATATTTTTTTTATAGATAATGAAAATATCAGTCAACAAAGATTCAGATATGCAGGTTGGTATAAACACCATGAAGTGTAAATAGTTAATATGCAGCTGTATTCGTATTAAAGAATATCAGTAAACTGCAAAAATATTAAGCACCCACAATAATTTTGAAAGGTCAGCACCTATGACAGCTACAATATAACGCGCGCAAATTTTCTATTACCTTTTAGTTACTTTATTATTCGCAAAGCTGCATGATATAAAATATATATCTCCGCAGCACTTTCTGTCAGTTACTTACAATTTACGAACTTTGTTATCATCAGAGCTACTTAGGTTTCGTTAATATTACGGTTTATTAAAAGAGATTAAAAAAATTACTGAACAAATAGGTTAATTAGACAGGTTGATAGTCAAAGATAAATTATAATCGTTGCTATTCATGAAAACCTTAAGCTGTGTGCCATGCACATCCAGAATGACACGATTTACATATGAAGTAGGTAATAAAAATTATGCAAATATGTAGATATTCTTAGTTGTAAGAACCTTTTATAGTAACTAATTAAAAGTTGAAACGACGACAGAATTTTTAAGTAATACATGTATAACCGCATGTGAATGAATTAGCGAAATTCTTTACAGAATTTGACTTTGTAAACGGTAAGAATATCTAGGTATACATATCAAGTTAGCAACGAACCAGTATGCGTTTAACGAAAGTTGACCTCTTAATTTACATAGCGAAAATAGTATTTCCTCGATTAATAAAAAACTTGGGTACCGAAAAATTTTGAAAACTTTGAAAACTCTATCTTTGTGTAAATTGTTGAAAAATTACTGTGAAATAGCTATGAGCACTTCAGGTCTCCTAAACCATTTCTTCAGCAATGCCGACTTCCACAGCAACAGCAAAGCAAAGGAATAATCTAAAAGACACTCAGTGTCAATATTCACCACTTAAAGGAACAGCCAGTTGTATTTTACTACACTCACTATAACAGAAAAGAACAACACATTCGAGCAATACCTATAACTACCCACCACCTTATATGAAATGAATAATATAATAAAAAAATTCCACCACCCAAGAAGTAGTATTAGTTATGGAAATGTATGTAGAATGAAATAAGAGTTTCTTACTTACACTGGCATCCTGTTTCCAGCAGACTTAGCACGCATTGCACAATCCTATGAAAGTGTGACACGGTTTGTTATAATTCCTAAAATGCAGACCCTCTCAGTGGATGTAGGCGCAAGGACCAATTGCATATTCCTAATAAATGTGAGCTCCATTATAAAATACAAATTATAAAATTATACTCCATTGGGCAAACAATTAAAATGCTCACACCGCGCAGTGAACCCATTCCTCATCCGATTTCTCACATTATGCACCACAACATACACTATCAGTATCGTTTTCGTTCGTACGCATCCATTTGTGGCAATGTGGACATGAAGAACATGGTGAGTTAACATAAGAGGCTCTAGAAGATATTCCTGCACCTGTATACGATACTGATCAGGATTAAAAGAACTGTCGTATTTAAATACTCCCCTATTATGCACAATGTTTCGTACATGACACATACTAGTGTAGTCAATCTAGGCAGTTTTATGCAGGTGAGGTAGAAAAAATTAGTAACAAAGTGATCTCTTCGGAAATGAGTAGTCAATGGGGTCCATATTAACCCCTTAAAAGTCGCACTTTGTCGCATTGGTGGAACTTGGGAAAAAATGTCCGCCATCTTGATTTTTTTCAAATTTGTTGAATATTTCGGAAAGTATGTATTTTATCAAAAAAACTCAAGAGACCTTTTTTATGTAGAATTAAAAGTTACTTATAATGAAAAAAGCCCAAGGCTATTGGCCATAAAACAAAAAAGTTATTGAAATTTAATTTATTTAGACATCTGGAATTTTTTTAATTATAGGTAATATCGCTAAATAAATCTTAAGAATGCCTTTGTAGAGAATTAAAGTTACCTATATTAAGACAAAAAACCATTAGTCGATATAGAAAAGTTTATTGTTAGACGTTCTCACATTTCCAGTCGTCCACCAATTATTGGCGGTTAGAGTGGCATCATCCTCACCATGCGGACGGTGCTCCGGGTTTGTGTTTCATTTTCCGCGCCATTCGTAAATGAAATAACGCGTACTGCAGTTTAGGTGTATTTGTGCAAATTTTGATTTGTTAAATGTTTTTCTTTACAATATCTTTCTAAAAGTGACTGATGGTGTTGAAGTTTACATAATAGTGCACCGGTATCTACCAATATGAGTTCCACATCAAATTGTGCTATTTGTGATAAAGACACGAGTGAAAAAACTGTTACCGTTACCAAAAAAGGGTTTATATCTTTAGTTAAAGCAAGTCGTACTCGCAGAGATGAAAAAGATACCAAATTTGAAGAGCGATTCAATCTGAAAGAATCAACGCTGCATGTACATCAAAGTTGTAGGAAACTGTATACACACCCTCGTGAAATTTTAAAGGCTGGGAAAGTACCTCACAATGAAGCCTCAAGCTCAAAAGCCATGATGAGGTCGGGAAGTGATATTTTCAATTTTAAAGGACAGTGTTTATTTTGTGGGGTGAAAATGAACTTAAACGTAATGCAGGCAAAATCTCAAACGTCAAAAATTCGTAATGCGTCAACAATAGAATTAAAGAATACAATTCTTACACACTGCAGGAAACGAAACGATGCCTGGGGTTTAGAAGTCCAAAAAAGGTTATGTACTGAAATACATCTAGTAGCTGCAGAGGCTAAGTATCACGCACTGTTTCAGCCGATTTTTGAAGCAAAAAAGCTATGAAAAATCTGGGAGGCCTTTAGATATTGAATGTGAAGAAGCATTTGAAAATTTATGCTACGACATTCAAAACGATAACGAAAACTGTCAATTTTCTATCAAAGAACTACTTACAGAAAAAGTTAGTGTCATACTTACCTGAAAATGTAACACCTTGGTCCGAAAAAAATTTGAAATTTAGATTAGTAGGAAAACTTAAAAACTCTGCATTAATTACTGAAGTCCCAGGAAAGCAAGCCGTGGTGTGTTTAAAAAACAAGTGTGATGAATTAGTTAATGATGAGTGGATGAAAAACAATACGACTACTGAAGAAGAACGACTTAAGGTAATAAAAGCGGCTGCACAAATTTTAAAAGAAGATATAAGAACCATGGTTTGCGATGGAGATCTAGTACCTATTACAACAACACAAGATCCAGCACCCTCAGACTTGTTAAAATTAATTTTTTGCAATTGCAAAGAGAGCAATTGCTTGAAGAGTTCTTGCAGAAAAATTGGACTAAAGTGCTCTGAAAAATGTGGCCAGTGCTACGGTGTAAGCTGTAATAACGCCATAGTGCACTATGACGAAGAAGATTATATATAAACATTAAAGTAGAATTAAAATTTATTTTAGCTAGTGTCTTGGTCCCTGCTCAACTGTTTTTATGTCATATGTGTTTTTCCGACCGTACAAAAAATATTTAATTTTATTTTTTTCATTAAATTTATGAAATTCCGTTTAATGTAGTTTTTATTCTACACAAAATAGGTTTCTATTAACTTTTTTCAGAAAATGCATCCTATTTTCAGATATTACCTAAAATTGACAAAATTCCAGATTTCTAAATAAATTAAATTTCAATAACTTTTTTGTTTTCTGGCCTACAGCATTGGGCTCTTGTTCATTAGAGGTAACTTTTAATTCTCCATAAAAAAAGGTCTCTTGAGTTTTTTTTATAAAATGCATCATTTCCGATATATTCAATAAATTCGAAAAAATTCAAGATGGCGGCCATTTTTTCCCAATTTCCACCAATGCGACAAAGTGCGACTTTTGAGGGGTTAATAAGGGCCCTATTAACTACTCATTTCCGAAGAGATCACTTTGTTACTAATTTTTTCTACCTCAACCACCTATTTTGACTATACTATACGAAGATACCGCAGTTATAACCATCCCTTTGCTCGTTATGACGTACGTGAATCCTCTGTTGGAATATCTAAGGAACGTAATGCGTCCGTAAACATTTAAAAACATTAATGGACCCACATGGTGTTATGTTCAAGTCGATTTAAAAACATTTCTGCGCGGAATTTTTGAAAAAATTTCGCGAACTATTCAAAACTTAAAATTCTTTTAAATGACCATTTTCGATTACTGGTATGAAGACAGTTTCTTCAAAGGAGAAACAGTGAAGATGGGAGAGAGATGTAATTCAATGGAAAAGGACTTAATTTACACATTCATGAATATTGTGGATGTTGCGTTTGATGAATTCGTCCATACTTAATTTTGTATTCGTATGTAATAAAAAACTCGTAAAGCTGCAAACTAATTTATTGTGTTTTGATTGCTTTAGGCGATCGATTTCGGTTAAGCGACCATCATCAGGTGATGCTGAAAATTTTTTCTGTGAGTTATAACACTTATAACTAATAGAATATATGAATAAATACCCTCAAATGAATGAAGAATGGTACATTGTACGTTTTATGTAGTCTTTTAATCATCTAATGTGTTGCAGATGGAATCGATTATATACAGGGTAGCCCATTAATGCGAGGAAGTCCAATGTTTCATTCAATATCATACGGATTAAAAAATGTTTAACCCTAACCCTACCAACGTCTTATCGTAACGTGTCCTACCAAGGTGTGCCTCACAGGCACACATCTATTTGTACACATTGTTGATGTAAATAATAGCAAAATATGCATTATTTATTTTATGTAGTAGGTATACAGTAACATTAAAACATATAGAAAGAATATTGTGTGTCAGAAGATATAATTTAAAAATAGTACAAGATAGTAAAATATTTAAAAGTTATTTATGTAGTTTGCAATTTGTGCACGTGAGTATTTTCTCTGAATGTTCACCACAAACCGTTTGCTTACACTTATCACATAACTGTGTTGACATTCTGCTTTTCTTTGATGGGCAAATATAGCACCGTTTTCGTTTTCTTACTTCTCGAGCCGAAGACTCCGCTGTGGTTGGTACTTGATTCAACGTAGTTTGTATCAATGAAGTATGACTTTTACGCAAGCCACTCAAACTACGACGTCTAATTTGCCCCAGTACTAATTCTGTTGTAATTTCTCGTAAGAAAATTTTGCGAAGTCTTCGTTTTTTGGAAATATGCCAGTCAGGATGGATATTTCTCCAAATGACAAATGAAGCTACTCCACACACATCAATTATATTGAAAAAATAGACCAAAGGCCACCTATTAGTTTTGCGTTTCACTGAATATGCATGTACCATCTGATCAAGTGTATCCACCCCTCCTTTCGTGGAATTGTAGTACTTATTGATTTCAGATTTATTTTTATTTTCCTCATCAATGGTGGAGTCGTGGTGCATTGTAGATAATAATATGACACAGCGATTTTTCTTAGGTACATAAGATACCAAAGTCATTGTCTTCTGAAAACCAAACAAGTTGCTTTCAATATTCCGTCGCCTGTGAGGTAAAAAATTTGGTGGTATGCAGCGCTTATTTTTTCTGAGCGTTCCTACACAAGTTAGGCCTTTGGTAAGCAAACTGGATGCAAGCTCGTAGCTGGTGAAGAAGTTGTCGAACGTAATATTCTTTTTAGTTCTCAGAAAAGGTTCACAAAGGTCTTCAACCACCTTTTGCGCTAAGTTTTGTGCTCTGTTGAGACCTTCTTTTCCTAAGTACGGTATACCACGTAACGGATAACTAGTTCCACTATCGCATATCCACCAAATGTTCATACCGTACTTATCTGGCTTGCTTGGCAGGTACTGTCGGAAAGATACACGACCTCTAAAAGGCACCAGTTGTTCATCGATGGTTAGATTACTGCCAGGAAGATAATATTTCAGCAAGTTTGTATTAACACGGTCCCACAGGTCTCTAATTGGTGCCAACTTGTCCTTTTGCCTTCGGAGGGTTCTGGTCGCTTTATCGTCAAAACGAATAAATCTTAGTAATTGAGTAAATCTATTTCGTGACATACACGCTCGATAAACAGGATTTCCATATAAAGGATTCCATAGCTCATTATAGTCCACCATTCCTTGTTTATTTCTTCCAGCAGTGATCAAAAGGCCCAAGAAAGCACGGATTTCAACGTCGTCAACTGGTTTCCACAAATCGACAAGAATATGAACAGCCTCCTTATTAGTGAAAGTAACCACAACACCAATAACCGTATCATCAAAAAACAAATTGAATGCATCACAAGGAGTATCAACATGCACTCCAGGTGGAAGTTTCACTTTGTTCAAAGCTGTTGTAATTATGTTATGTGCACGTGTTTTTCCCTTGGCAATCGGCGTGGCATTCCACTCGGTACCATCTTTTCCAATAAAAGTTTGCGAATGGCCGGGCGGTTCATCATTAGCATCACTATCGTCACTTCCTTCTTGTTCATCGCTTTCTTCATCGCCAGTTTCTTGATAATCCACTTCACTAGAAGAGGCTTCGTCATTTATTGGCTCTTCTTCATCTTCACCATCATTTACATTCCTTCCCAAATCCTCATCGCTTTCGTGTAATGCATCGAGCAACTCCGTTTCAGTTAGTGGCCGGTGTCGGTCAGTCACCCAATTAGCCATACTGCATAAATTTCAAAACCAAATAAACATAAAACAACAAATCTATTTTTACTGGGGTCAATCAAAACTTTATTTTGCTTACCTGGTCTATATACTCTCCACTAGGTAAAAGAAATAAAATTAACCAATAGACACCTAAAACGGCCAATGCGTTCGTTAGGAAAGTCACAAATACACTGAATAGCAATGCAGTTTGTAAGCTGACTGTTTTAGCAAAACGCATTCAGGGAATTCCCCTTCATATGCAACTGGAAGGGGAAAGTCCCGAAATATAAAGCATATCTTATTACGGGGGATTTACCCACATACCTAGTTTTAAATAACGTAGCAATGCATTTTATAGTATAATAACAGTATGTGCCTCAAAGACACACCTTGGTAGGACGTGTCGGTAAATTATGTTTAATTTTTTTTAGTAAAATAGGAAAAATATTTTAAAAAAATTTTTATGTCATTCTGTGTTAAATAGTTTATTTTGAGAATACAAAAATCCTCCAGTCTGTGGGCAGTTAACTTACAAAGTTCCAGCAATTTCAAAATCAATTGTGCCTCAAAAGCACACCTTGGTAGGGTTAGGGTTAAAATAAAAGTTGTAGGATACCAACCAATGCATATTTGTAAAATGTTTATAAACATACAGGGTGCTTCGAATAATCGTGGCTCCGTGCCGACCTGTTTTTTTAAAATCAACACCCTATATTTGATGCCATATTCCAATTGCTCTCTTAAAATGATTAAGTCTAAATTTTTGTTTTTTGTTTTAAATGCAGCGTTCCCAAGTTATGAATCTTTTTCCAAATTTTTCGATCGATAAATATTTGTATATTCACTAAGGAACGACCTTTACTAATTGGTGTACCAAAAATTGACTCAAAATTTTAAAACTGAACGAGCCTAAGCATTTTTATCAACCATGTCTTTTCAGAAAAATCATGAAAAAAATTCATAACTTGGGAAGGCTGCATTTAAAATAAAAAACAAATATATGGACATAGAGCATTTTAAGAGAGCAATCGAAATATGATATCAAATATAGGGTGTTCCATTTAAAAAAACAGGTCGGCACAGAGCCGCGATTATTTGAAGCACCCTGTATGTTTATAAATATTTTACAAATATACAATGGTTCGTATCCTACAACTTTTATTTGAAACATTTAATCCGTATATTGAATGAAATATTGGACTTCCTCGCACTAATGTGCTACCCTGTATATAATCGATTCCATCTACAACACATTAGATGATTAAAAGACCACAAAAAACCTACAATTTACCATTCTTCATTCATTTGAGGGTATTTATTCATACATGCTATTAGTTTATAATTCACAGAAAAAAATTTCAGCATGGCCTGATGATGATCGCTTGACCGAAATCGATCGCCTAAAGCAATCAAATTATAATAAATTAGTTTGCAACTTTAAAAGTTTTTTATTACACACATTGTGGATGTTCTTTTATAACATGTTTGAAATGTAAATCGATAATAAATGATACTACCCATTCTTGACTATGGAGTGTTACGTAATCTTGAAAATCTAAATCTAGTAATAAAAACCGGGTAAATCATATAAAATCAATTTGAGTATTGTAAATAATTAAGTACCTAATAACCTCCTAGTACTTTTTGTGTGACAACATTTAATAAAAGTTATTAAAATTATTAATTTAAGATTTCGAATAGGTTATAATGAGAAATGTCAGAAATTACTGTAACAAGAGTCTGGTGCCTAACTATTTAATTGCGCTGTCGCACCAAAGACCTACTTCGTATATTGCAAGTAATATGCGAATGTCAAGCTTTTTTGACGGTTGTAGAGAAAATGTTTTAATTGCGCTCTTAAATTTTAAAAGTTTATAATTTAGATTATCGTGATTACAATTTTTTTCAGCACTGAATGTCTGTGCCGGTGTTTGGCTTTTTTGTGTTAAGGAATTTTAAAATGTAACAATTCCGATCAACCACGCGAACGGCGTTACGTAACGAGCTTCCTGACCCCCCCCCCCCCCCACCACCCCCCCACCCTGTATGTACAATTTGGTAACACGGCGTCAGACCCCCTCCCTGCCCCCCTCGCTGTTACGTAATTTATGGATGCTCCCTTTGCCATGACCGTTGTATAGCACCATTTTGGAATATCCACGTTTCATCAAGAAAAACAAATTGGTAAACGCGTTGTTCCTTAATATCCCTGTATTGTCGCAGAAATTTGATTCTTTTACTAGCCACATGGGGTAATTCCATTAAACCTCTTCTTGGCTCACCTTTTAGATAAAATCATCCTCTGTATTGTTTCCCCCACTTTTCATTTCATCATTTACTTATCAACACATTGTCTCCTAACTCCACACGTTTCCGCTTCTTACATCTTGCTGTGGCTGTTGATGCGAGGTTCCAGCATTGACGTTGATACACTGCTACTATCAATTGCTTCATTCAGTTCCATGTTCTCTATCTCTAATGTGTCATCATTGTTTATTAGATCATTGGTCACTTTCATTGGATTTGTTTGTGGCGAGTCCTTTGACAGTGCATCGATGGATCTCCGAACTTTAACATGTTCTAATAAAAAGAACATCCTTTTGAAATACCAAATACTTGGTTTGTATGTCTACAACAAAATAGTACATTAAGTTATGTGTACAATAAATAGATTCGCAACTTACTGCATCGTCACCATCCTCGGCACCGGCACCGCTGTGTCTGCTAGCATTCCATTTTTTGTATTCGGCCAGAAAATTTGATTTAAGGCCATTAAACTTGGTTTTAATGTCGTGAAGAGACACTGCAGGTTTTAAATGCATTACAGCCGCCCGTATGGTATTTGGCAATTTAACCATAATAACAAGCAAGGATGCTTTTGAAACTCGTCAATTAACACTTCGTACTGTTCCCGGAACCACGACATTTTCGCAACAATAACAATAACTATAACAATCGTAAAGTAAAAGTAATAACTACAACCGCGACAACAAAACCATAAAAACAATTAACGTTAGGTTAGGTCCGGTATATCAGGAAGCGCGCTATGTCATACTCGTTCTAATAAATTTCATAATAAAAAAACTCGTTGGTTTTCAGTACCAACACTAACATTGAAAATTTACTTTTTAACCGTGAATATTTTAACGTACCTGATTAAGATTTTTATTTTGGTACGTCATTTTATTTCGTTAATGACGTCAATTGGCGAACTCGAAAATACTATAGGTGCAATAATAATTGTTTTCTTCCAAATGAAGCATGCAACAGAACGCTGGTATGTGGACTGTATAATATTTATAAACAAAACCTCCGTGTGTTTGATTTATTAAGGAATTAAAGAACTAGTTTATTTTAAATACATATATTACACAAAAATGAAAAAAGGTTATTGAAAAGGTTATTGAATGATGTGGCAACACTTGAAATGGTGTGGCGTATAAGCATCACAGGTCTAAAATTATTAGCGAATAAACAACGGGAAATATAGGGAAATAAGAACTTACGTTTGTAGTTGTATACAGGCTCGGTGATGAATCCAATTACCTCAGACAGGCGATCGGGTACTCCGATGATGTGGGCACTGGTAGTTCCGTGAGGGTCTCTGGCTTAAACCATGTACACTTTATGATCTAAGGTCTCTGGCAATGATCGATGATCCAATCGATCGATTTCTCACTTCAATAGGAATTAAACAAACAACTAACAAGCGACGCGACGTATGGACCAATTCAACAGACTCGCCACGGGGTTCTCGATCGACCCTTGTGTCGCAATTGACCGTACCTCCCGACCCCCTCTTCCCACACTCTAACTCGCCCAGCTCCGCGCAACGTAACTTATCGGGAAAGGGCAATTGGAATAAAACTAGGAAACTAACTTAACTAAAAGGAATGAAGGAAAAGTGAAATTTAGCGACTAATAAAATTGATTGTAGGGACGCAACAATAATTATGATTCAATAAAAAAGTGGTTCTAAAAAAACAAAACGGTATCTTCTAATGGTCTGGTCTTTGGCTAAGTAAGTCTCCTCCCTTTGAAATTTGGCAGCTCAATTTTTACTTTATATAAACAAGTATTAACTATAAGTATAAGGAGCCTGGGCGTGTAATAAAACAGGTGGCATTCTTTTGGTTAGTTCTCCCAAAAGTAATAACGCCTTTACTTTACGACAGGTATGATATAGTGAATTTCAGGTGATTCTTTGATGAGTAAATTAGCCAAGGTGTGTGTCTCTTGTAATTCAGTCGTAATGTAATGGACCAGAAAAGCCCGCACCAATTATCAAAACTGTAACAAACTGCCCCCCTCTCCTCACGATTCGAAAAAATTAAAGGCACAAAAACCTATACTTTGACGTATATGAATATGACAATGAAATGTGAAATATAATTTGTAAAAAGCGTCTTTTCCATCATTTCCTTTTCGTACATTTCTACTTGTTCACTATGACGTGGTTCTACAGAAACGTTTCATACTGCGAAGTGCGATAAAGCAACACTAAATACAACTAATTGTTAATTTATTCTATCGACAGCGACTTCCATGTGACTGAGAATGTTGGTACTGAAACCGCTAATAAGTTGCGAAACATCCGTACTAAAACCATGTTTGTTCATTAATACTAACAGATAAATCTAGTAAAGCCGCTTTATGCTAAGATAGGCTTATGTAGACTATTTGCGAAGGAAATTCAACTCAAAAGACGTTAAAATTAACACTTTTCAAATGCAAAGGGTGCACTTAGGTAATGTATCAATTTAGTATACCTTCCATGTAATCAGATTAGTAGATGTCTTCAAAGTTATGCCGAGATTGATCTATGTATTCTCTAAACTAAAACTAATACAATAAAGTTCATCTTAGTTTCAAAGATGCCAAACTAACACGATGAGCTTGAACACTCGAATTATCAAGTAATTAAGTAAGTTTCATCTTCTACCAAATAATTAATGGTAACAAGCAAATTACTGACAGTTCTTTAAATCAGTATTGTTTGAAAAAATGAATGTCGTTTTAGCTTACTCGACACCGATTTGGGAAATTGGGTCGCTCTTATTAGTATTGCATTTTTACTACTTTTTAATTTTATTTAGTAGTTTTCATTTAATTTTACTTTAAAATGTTTGAATGTCCGCCATTTTGAAATTTGATAATTTTTATAAAAAAATATTTTTGGAAATTGTAGACTTCTGATATGAAATAATAATTATTTTCAAGAAAATACAAAATTGTTGATTACGGCTTAACTAAGCCGAAGCCGAAATCATAAAAATGTTATCTACTGAACATTTTAGACTTATTTTCACGTGTAGAATCCGGTTTTACATAGCCCGCTACAACTTTTTGAAACACCCTGTGTAACACTGTCATTGTGTATCACTTGGAGATTATGTGATTCTTTATGAAAAGTGAAGCCCTCACTAAGAGGGATGACACACTTCCCCAAAAGAGCTCAAAATTATTTTTGAATTTAGTCCTTCCTTTTGGATCTATTCCTGCGGTTTTCAACTAGTCTACCCCGACATTTTTCTGTGGACTTAGCAAGAAGTTTTACAATAAAACAAAAGGAGGCGTTGATACTTTTGATCAGCTTTGTCATTTAAAAACGGTAGTATCTAGAAAAACTCGCAGATGGCCACTAAGAATGTTTTATAGCATGCTTGACATAGCTGAGGTCAGCTCGTATGTCATTTATAAATGTAATAAGACAGGTGATAAAAAGTCCAAATGTAAAGGGTGTTGCATGAATGTGTAACATGCTTCCGAGCTAATCCTAAGACATCACAAGAACAAATGGGAAAACTCCCAAGTTACAGATTAGAAGGCCTAAGGCCATTCACAAAATCGGGGGTTGATTACTGCGAACCGTTTAATATTCGCGAAGGGAAAAGAAGGAAAAGGACCGTGACGTCATATGTAACATTATTTGTGTGCCTCGCCACTAGTTATCCATTTGGAATTAGTGTCAGAATTAACAACAGGGTGCTTTTTAGACGTTGTGAAACGGTTTACATCACGCCGAGGTAATGTAACACATTTTTACTCCGACAATGCTACCAATTTTGTGGGCGCAAAAAGAGTGATAAACGAAATAGCTTCATTTTTAAAAAATGAAAATTTCAAAAATAATATAATTATTCCATTGGCTAATAATCAAGTCAAGTGGTCCCACTAAGTGCGCCGAATTTTGGTGTATTATGGGAAGTAAATATTATACCATTCCATTTAAAAAGGGTAATGAATCACTATTTTAACATTTGAAGAAATGTATACGTTACTAACCACAATAGAAGTGTGCTCAAATTCCCGACCTATCACATTCCTGTCCCCTGCGATATAGTGAGATTTTAAAATAAGTTCGTCTAATCTAAGTTAGGAAAAGTTAAACAATTGAGTACATCATAAGAACAGTAAGAATTAGTATAAGCAAAAAAGAAATTGTTATCTAGTTAAGCATTTAAGGCTCAATTTGAATTAAGGGATTCAAGGGCGTCCCTCTCTACTAACCCTGCGTGGTTAGTTCTTAAGTTTATTTTTTGGATTAACTCCATGTCTTAGCTTGTGATTAATTAGACAAGTAATATACGAGGGGTGGGGCATAAGTCATGGCAACTATTTTTTGTCTTGTCGATATGCGAACGGATCACAAACGTATACCGGGTGTTTCAGACCACCCGTGCCGCCCAAATATCTCGCGAAATACAAAACGCATTGAAAAACGTCTAAAAAATTTTTTAACACTATTGTCTGATAGTAATAGGATGTCCCCACTCCCACCCCCGGGGGGCGGAGAGGGGGGTTACTTCGTAATCTTAAATAGCTCCCCCCGAGTTTATTATGCAGATTTGAATTCTGCGTTAACAAATAGGAACTTTTTGTTTGAAACATTTTTTGAAGTTCGTGATAGATGGCGCTATGATCGCCGAAAGAAGTTTTTCTGAGTACCTATGTTAATTTGATGTCAGTTTTAGGTGAGTTCGGTAATGCAATCAGATTAATCTGATTGCTATAAATCCTTCGGTAATTGTTGACGGATCAAAACGAGCAAATAGTAAAGTGTTCATTTATTACATTTGCGAGCTATCTAAGCGTCATTTATCCCGTCCGAGTTTTCAAAGCGATTTTTTAGATTACTAATACCAAACCTGCGCAGTGCCAATAAGTATCATCTGTTTAGCATAACCATAACCTCAATTTGTGCTATATTGTTTCTGTAAATTGTAATGTGATAAAAGAGGAAAAAGAACTTTTATTTATTTGCAATGTATGCAATTTTAGTAATACTACCCAAACAGTTGTGGAAGAGCACATGAAATTACATGCATTTACGAGTAAGTACCTAATTTTGTCATAATTACTTGGTTACAGCTGAAGCTTGAGATTTACATGAAAAATATTAATTAACACATTTTTATAGGCGACTTTTCTGCTCTCCAAGCGGTATCAGTAGGTGTTGTTGAAAGTAATGTAGATTTGGTAAATGATGACGAGGCACCTGAACCTGCATCTTCACAAAATGCAGACAAAATTTGGTGTAAACAAAATATACTTACCTTAATCAATGTATATAAAGAACATGAAGAACAGTTTACAACAACATTAAAAAAAGTTGTTTGGCAACGAATTGCCAGTGTTTTGTCAAAAAAAAACAAAATTAACTATTACCTCACAGCAGTGTGATACAAAATGGAAAGGTTTGGTTAAGATGTATAAACAAATAAAAGATGCAAATGCAAAATCAGGCAATAGTCCTAAACATTGGGAATATTTTGACTGCTTAGATAACATTTTATTTCGCAAACCGGAAATCAATCCTGTTGCTACATGTAGCGTCCGAGAAGGACTCATTACGGGTAAATGAAAGCAGAGTTTATGTTCATACATGTTCATTTACATATTTACAGATGAACACCAACAATCTGGTCCATCCAGTCCTGCATCATCTGTTAAAGATGAACATGAATATTGTAAAAAACTGTTGTCGCGAAAAGGAATACTTCAATTATTAAACGATGTACATAAATCTGATTTCTGAAACACCCGTGCATCATGCATTGAGCCAGGCTGTCCTGCATGTACGTCAAGGAACAGCATTTGATGATCGCACACTACTTGTAACACTATAGAAGCATAGTGTTTCCTATTTATGTATGAATTTCCATGAGTCTTAGGTTTACTAATGCGGATATGTGTTCCATCAATGCAACCAATGACCCCTATAATTGAAAATAAATATTTACTTGTTATAGTATTCAAACATTATATTTACAGTCATACGTGGAAATCCATTCATAGCATTAAATGCTGCTATAATTGCTCTACCTCTTTGTTCTTCTGGCCACCACAATACTTTGTCACAAGTATTAAACGTCAACATCATTTTACACATTCTTTGCAAAATGTTCCATGCTGTGGATTTACTGATTCCAAAACGTTCAGCAACAGACCTTAAACAATTTAGGATTTAAAAAAACTGTCTCGTGAATACTAGGTATTTACCGAAAACTTTCAATATTTCCTAAATACCATATTAATATCATTAGTTGTTTATCCAATGGTAAGCTGGGATGTCCTGGAAGTAGTGTTCGGGTTTCGGTTACCTGGTGTAATTTGTGTAACAATATTTCAAATGTATGGGGCGACATTCTGAAATGTCGTTTAAATTGATAATCGTTTAAGTTTGGTACCGTTCGCTCCGCATAATCCCATACTTTTTCTAGCACACCATTGCTTTCATTTTCGTCGTCATCAAACATTATTTCTTTTCCAAATTCAGTAAGACATAAAATGAGCATATTGTTGTTCATGGTATTTCCTGATAATAAACAATTGATCACAATAAATAATTAATCAAGACATTTAAATTAATGACATAACCTATTTCTATTTAAAAGAACTTGTCAAAAAGTAATTTTTCTCGTTCGGTTTTAACATCCAAATATAAACGATTTGCGATCACGTGATCAACATCTGAAATCTTCTCCATCTGCTCCGCGAGGCATTTACCGAACCTACCTTTTGTTAAGTGACAAACAAACATGTTAATGCTTTGTAAATCGGAAAAACTTCTTTCGGCGATCATAGCGCCATCTGTCACGAACTTCAAAAAATGTTTCAAACAAAAAGTTACTATATTTTAACGCAGAATTCAAATCTGCATCCTATTACTATCAAAGAATAGTATTAAAGAATTTTTTAGACGTATTTTTTCTTTTTTCAACGCGTTTTGTATTTCGCAAGATATTTGGGCGGTACGGGTGGTCTGAAACACCCGATATGACGTGTCGTGTGGAAGTTCTGCAGGCATAGTGTGTGTGCAGAACAGATGGCTCTGTGATAGCTGGTAGTAGCGCAGCGAGGACTGTGAAATCAGTCAGTTGGTGAGTGTCGTGCGAGATGGAAGTAACTTGTGTTGAGCAGCGCGCTTACATCAAAATAGCCGTTCTCCGAGAGAGAAATGCGAGGAAATGTCACAGTGTAGTAGTGGAAGCCCTTGGGAATAATAGGGACATTTAGTGTGACGTCACACATAGGCGGCAATTTAAAACGGAGTCATAACTTTAAAACTGTCAATTAAATTAGTCCTTATTGTATAGTAACGATAAGGGTCACTTTTTTTAGCGAGCCTCCATACGCTTACAAAATCAAAATAAGAAAATCGAAGATACATTTGAGAAACTTTTTTTTACACCTTTCAGTCCTGAAATTTAATTTTCTTTCTCAAATAATTTTGTAAATCGATTATAGAAAAGTTGTGGTGAATCTTTTAACGTTGCGCATGCCGTTTATGCATTCCCGTCCTTTCGAACTTAACCTAACTTATTACTTGTGTGTTTTGTTTATTAACCCAATTTCCATACTTTGCTTGCTGTCTTACTAAATTTCTATTTTAATCATTAATCTAAGTTGTTATACTATCTTAAGTAGTTTCGTAGTGTTTTATTAGTGCATATTTATTATACACACAAGTAATAAGTTAGGTTAAGGTCGAGAGGACGGGAAATGCATAAACATAAACGGCATGCGCAACGTTAAAAAATTCACCACAACTTTTCATAATCGATTTACAAAATTATTTGAGAAAGAAAATTAAATTTCAGGACTGAAAGGTGTAAAAAAAACATGATAGTTTCTCAAATGTATCTTCGATTTTCTTATTTTGATTTTGTAAGCGTATGGCCGCACTTTAAAGTGCTCGCTAAAAAAAGTGACCCTTATCGTTACTATACAATAAGGACTAATTTAATTGACAGTTTTAAAGTTATGACTCCGTTTTAAATTGCCGCCTATGTGTGACGTCACGACTAAATGTCCATATGCCCTACCATACCGTACAATAGCACGGTGGGTAGGAAAGTTTCAGCAAGGGTATGTGTCAACCAGGGAGCAATTTTACAGAATATAAACTATTACAGCACAAGACACGCCCGCAACTACGTCATTCCAATGTATAATCTGATTCAGCACATCGTCCCAAAATCTAACCGTGTACAACGCAGTCAGGCAATCGCGAAGAATACCTAATACCTCTTAGTGAATTTTGAAAACATGCACATACGGTATTTTTCCGTAGGACGACAGAGTATGTACCTATATGTACATATGCGCGCAAACATTAAAATGTAATATCGAGAAAGGACTTTTATTTTAAAATATGTGAAGCGTTGAACATAAGAATATGTTAATGTATTTTAGCATTTGGAACATTAGACATAATATTAGCGGACAAGCAGTGTTTTCTTTTATTAGAAGGGCGTCCACTTTGAACTCTCTTTCTTCCCATTTTGCAATTTTTAAATTTCCTCCTACTACACGCAGTCGGCTGAACCTTTATTAATTTTCCTTTTCGTTTAAAACACTGTTTGATGGCTAAGAATGAATCTAACTGACTGCCAGTATTAATTTCTCTTAAGCTTCTCACGAAAGTTTTTATTAGCTCTGTATTGCAGGTTTCGTTTTCTGCTACATCGGCAATACGGCTAAATTCTTTCTTCAGACTCTCCACTGCAGTTTTATGTTCTTCATTACCTACAAAAAAAAACAATAATTAAGCACGATGGAAAAGGAATGATTGGATTATCCATACAGACTATATGATGATCTACACTATCTACAGTGTCAATAATTGTGAAATCCTCTACTGGTTGACTAATCCCAGTTGCCGCGGTATTTAACTCCGTAGATTCAGTGGCTTCATCGTTCTCAACCATGTTCTTGAAGAAAGAGCTGTTTCTCTCGCCAGTTGATAAATAGGCAAGAAGTTGCCTATCATCTTCTTTCAGCTGAGGACTTGTAGAAATGTTCACGCCAAACATATTTTCTACTGCACATAGGTGCTTGCAAAATGCTCCTCCTATACCACTGGCGCAGTTGCATAAAGCGCAATTTGATAAAACGGTATATTCTATATTTCTATCTTGGGATGATGAAACTAAAAAAGTTTCATCATCAATCTTCTTGGCAGTAAGATTTATTATATTTTTTTTAAATTTCAAATAATTTAAATTGTTTTTGCTTCGTCTATTACTGGCAAATGATATAAGGCGTCTTTGATGGTAATTTTCTAGAATATTAACTACAAAATCTAATAATGCCACAGCATTAAACGATTTGCATCTTTCCAATATAATATCTTTTAGTACCCTAATTGATGCTTCAACGTAATTGTTAGTGTTATGTCCTCTAGTGTATAACGATTTCCTATAACAGTGACACCACTCATATCTTCTTTCCCAAAAACTTTTAATATAGTCAACAAAATTTGTGTATTTGCATCCTTCACATAAGGTATGAAAGTATTCCTCCGATTCTTCTTCAGTTTGTGCATAAAGTATGTAACGAAACTCCAACATTAATCTTTTTCGTTCGTTAATATCTATGTGATTCTTTGCATTCCACAACCATCGCCATACAGCCTGACATACGTGAAATGAACATAAAATTAAAGAAGTTTGTGGAAATATAGACTTTAATGCATTGCGCTCTGCAGTACAATCGTCGGTCATGAATATTCTTGGTGCGCCGTTCCCACCAAAACCTTTCGGATATTGGTCTTTTAATATTTTAAAAGCCAAACTATAATTCATTTCAGTTTGGGCTGTATGTAAGAAACAAGCAAGTGGAATTCCTCCAGTTTTATGAACACCAATTATAAAGGTGATAACAGTAGACGTCTGATCGCAGGATCCACTAGAATCAACAAAACAAATTTCGCTAGAAAATGACTGTTCGTGAGCTCGTTTCATAATTGGAGTTAATATTAAGATAACAAGTGGATCCTCATGAATGTAACTTGTTACACCTATTTTACGATATTCTTCTTGTTTTTCATGGAGAATATTTAAAACAGAACTTGGTTCTCTATTATTTCCATATTTGTTTTGTCTAGAATAAATGTTTCATAAATTACGAAAATCATACTGCAGTAAGTTTTTGAACATACCTCCACACGTCATATAAATGATAAATTTCGCGTTCTTTGGGATTAGTTTGAGAATCCGCCAAAATTTTAGTCAATGAAACATCAGCACGAATCTCATTTACAATTTGTAATTCATGGTAGTTCTTTGCAGCACTCGGGGCCATTCCATTAGTAAAATAGTTAATAAATATCTCTTTTGTTTCTTGGGACATTTTTAAATAGCTATACGCTTCAGCAACGTGTATTAAATGAGTGTGTTTAAATTTTATCTAAAAGAGATAAATACGAAGTTGTTAAAAATAATTGACAAGCTAAGTGTTAGTGAAACCTCGCATCGAGTGTTTAACATTAGGTACCTATGTAGAATACCAATATTGTTATTTTTTAATATTTTTAATATTTTAATACATATTAATAGAAAAATAGCCTTTTTCAGGTTATACTAATTAAAGAGCTCAAAAAATCTATATTTAAAAATTAAAACATCTTTTTTTGCAATATACGATTTAAAAAATATGTAAGATTTGTTTTGGTAGGTAAAACTAAACGAAAAAATTATTACTATTATAATAGCTATCTACTTGGAATGAAACAAGTTACTTATATGTTATTTAGAAACTTACCATAATTATAGCAGACAGCCCTCTTTTTAAAAATTGATCATTTCTCTCAGTGTACCTATTAACTTTTTTAATTTTGATGTCGATAAATGCCTCACATCCTTTGTTCTTCATTCGAGTGGCTACTTGCTTTCTATCATCCAAGGAAACTTTGTTAAAGCTGCTATGATGGCACACATATTGTTTACGGAACAATAATCTCTGTAAGTTTGGAAAAGTTTTTTTAACTATCCACTGAGTCTTCGTTGAAATTGAAAATTCATTCACCCACTCATTGCAACGCAAATTAAAGTCATCACAATTACATTCTTCATCAGCTTTCCCATTTAATTTCAAGCGGAGCACTGCTACGTAATTATCTTCACTTGCATATTCTATTATATTAACATTTCCATTATCACACAAAAGATTTAAAACTTGCAATAAACTATCCATGATAAACGCGCAAGAAACTAAATATGTAAGGTTAAGAATAATTTGAATTCGTAACGGCTTAAAAGCAGTGCAATGCGTTACTGCCACGTGACTGCTGTGTTGTACGCGGTTACATTTTGGAACGATGTGTTGAATTAGATTATACATTGAAATGACATGGTTGGGGGCGTATCTTGTGCTGTAACAGTTTATATTCTGTAAAATTGCAACCAGGGATGAGCAACGTTCAGGACGACCGGTCAGTGTGCGGACCGACGTGGCGTGTGCCGTCATCGAGCAGCCATGGATGAAGACAGACGATGGACGCTACTGGAGTTAGAGAGGGCAAGTGGCATCGAGAACGCACCGTCCCGCGCGTCAGTCCACAGGATATTGCGTAATGAGCTGCACCTACGCAAAGTCGCACCGCGGTGGGTACCGCATGCACTGACGGAAGTTCAAAGGTGGTTGCGCTATGCAATATGCTCCGACCACCTTGCACGCCGGTAACAGGACGGCGACACATTCTTGTCACGAATAATCGCCATCGTAAAATCTTTGTACCTTTTATACAACAAATATATTTTTAAGGAACGGCTGAAAAGTTTGTTGTATTCATAATAATGTCTTTTTTTTTCAAAAATGCTATGCTTTTCATGACAATTTCTAACTGAAGCTATGCAAAGAGGTTACAAAAAGCAGAAAAAAAATTCATGTAATAGAGGGTTAAGTTTATTGAGTGTGTAATTAACTTGGATCTTTGTGAATGTTTTAGTGTGTTATGTTTGCGAAAATTTACTGACCTTTCCTTTTGTAAGTATTTTTCTAATTTTTTTTCCTTTACAGTTTGATGAAGGCGATTTTTTGGTAAAATGTAAATATTTTTTGTATAAGTGTATAATTGTATTGTTTATGCATTACCTATACGCACAACAATATTGCAGTCGAAATGTATGTGCTGAACATCGCATCGGCTCAGTATTTGTATATATTGCAAGTACAAAAATGTATGAGCCAACCAATACCAATTGATCTTTGTTTAACACATGTGCAATGAAAGTTTTATAGGATATTATTTAATTTGACATTATTTTCATAATGAACAATCATAATCTTTTTCGTTTATTTTTTATTCAAATAGTTATAAGAAAAAATTGTTTTTTGAACTGTAATTTCTTATTCCTATTGAATAAACTATGGGAAATCATATTCAAAAGTATTATTTACTTCATTATATATAATATATAGATCCATTTTTGTGGCGTGCTATACGACGCCACGTTGCGCCTAATGTGATACAAACTTCACGTTGTGGTTGTAGGGTTAAGAATTAATAACATGACTGAGATTTTCAAGAGCTATCAGTGTTGAAAGTATTACTGAAATTTAGAAAACCATTGATGTTTTTGTGTTTGATGTCACGTAAGTAAGTACATAGTAAATCCGTCCCGAATGTATTTCAGTAACGAAAAACAATGTGTATACAACCTTCATAACGTAAATACCAACTTGTAGTTGAGCAGTTTGCACGATTCCCCAAACGCTCGTAATTTCATTACTTTCAATAGGAATTTAATTACAAATTCTGAAGTGGCAAGAAAATGTAGCGAGATGTGTAATATTTGGAATTTGCATTGCAACAATGTTAACAAAATAATATTAGTTGTTATATACATATACATTGTATTTTACAGCAGCTTTGAAACACAAGCTAATTGTTTTTGATACCGTATAATATTACCTCACGTGTTGAACTTAAAAGGTAACAAAATAACGGGACAGTTAATGGTTCATAAAATGATATTGAATGAATCCACTATAAAATAGCTTTTTAGTGCTTTTATTTAACTAACCTTCCAATATTTTGGAGAAGTTGTATAGGTTTTTTACGATAAAAAGCGTTTATAAATAAGGATCATTTATAAATCTCTCGTGTAGCTTGTTTAATATCGTCATATTTAGCGTAGGCCGTAGAAGTTTGCCTGGAAAGTTTGAGAGATAGTTTAGCAAAGTTTCCGGACGATTTCCATTTTTAAGGGAAGCTTATGATATACTATAAAATTTTTAGGCGACTGTCGTTATTAAAATCAGATTCTTTTGTAATTCGAACAGTTTGAGTGTACGAGCGGTAAATTTATATAGACTCATTTCGTTTGTTTGTCATGCCAAATGTATTGTATTTTTTAGATTAGTTTAGCCTGTAAACGACTGTTAAATTGAATTTAAAAATTGTATTCATCCTATTGGAGAATAAATAAAGGGTGATATATAAACCTTACAAACCTATAGCAATAGGCGTAACTTCAACCTCATTTGCTTTTTAAATTTGTACGCTTGAAACATGTATTCTACAAACGAGCTTTGGTTTTTTTACTAGGTTTCATAAGCACTGTCAACACAGTGGAGGTAAGCACACAGGGAAACAATAAATGAAGGAAATTATTTTCGTTTAAAATTTAAAATCAAAAGCACCTGTCACATGATAAATCCATTTCAGCTAGGTAAGCTTGGGCCATTTGACTACTACTGTGTAAGCAATACATATTTATTCCATATGGAATTTTTACAGCAGAATCAGTGTTATGCTCATGATGCCACTCATTTCCTCCATTCACATAAACGTTATTGAAGATAAACTGCATGAAAGCCTTTTTTCCAGCGAGTGGTGAGATTGCCGAACTTCCTAACTGCATTGCTTCATTGTAAGTCCATAAAAATGCAATAGATGGTTAGCAGGATATTTGGATCCTGTATAAATAAGTACCAACCGATGTCACGGCTGGGTAA
The DNA here is from genome assembly GCA_036250285.1 of Pyrocoelia pectoralis. Classification (NCBI taxonomy): domain Eukaryota; kingdom Metazoa; phylum Arthropoda; class Insecta; order Coleoptera; family Lampyridae; genus Pyrocoelia; species Pyrocoelia pectoralis. The sequence continues at coordinate 47,329,074 of CM070075.1, forward strand.
ATGAATAATGTTGACCTTTTAGCTGATACAGTGCCGGCGCGTGGGAGAGGAAGGGAGGGGTGACCAGTGGCGGATTTAACGGTGGGCGTAGTAAGCCTTCACCTACGTGGGCCCTAAATAAAAAAATGTTGTTAGTGTTTTGTTTTTAGTTTTTTGTCTTCAGTTTCTTTCTTTATTTTCTCTTTTTCTTCATGATATTTTACCCGGACATCAGAGGTTATCAAACTTGATGTATATTCTTTCTTACTTTGCTTGCAACCAAGGCTTTTGGATTCTGGATACGGTAGACACTTTTCAAATACTTTACTATAACTTGAAGTTGGAGTAAGCATAATGTTTCGTTTCACTGTAGTTAAATCGTTTGAGGATACAACAAAAACATTTTACTAATGACAGACAAAGTCAACGCTTTCATCAAGAAGCTTACTATTTGGATTATTCGCCTTGAAAAACGTAATTTTGATGAATTCACTTTAACTTGTTGTTGATAACGTGTTGGAAAGCATGAAAACATATTTATGTGAACTGAAAATTTAATTATTGGAATATTTTCGAGGTGATAACCACGATTTGTCGGAAAGATGGGTTTGCAGAAAATGCTGTTGCCACCGCCAAATTATCTGTTCAGGCTCACAACCAAGGCGAAATATCGACTGACAAAACTTTATAATTAGAATTTTTGTATCAAGATTTAGATAAGTTTTAGCTTGCACGACGAAGTGAATACGGAAGTTTTAAAAACATTGATCCCATTTGCCACTTCTCACTTGTGCGAAAAAAACTTCTCATCTATGGCGGCTTTAAAAACGAAATATAGAAATCGTCTATAGGTATCCCTCGAAAATAATTTACTTATGTGTCTTTCTAATGTCGATCCACGCATAAAAAAACTGTTAAATGAAAAACAATCTCAACCGTCGCATTAATTATACATCAAAAATAATAATTGTAATGTAGTATTTACACTTCATTGTATGTTTAATAAGAGTTTTTTGCATATATACTTGCCTGTTTTTGTAACTGATTTGCGATCCCCATGTTGAGAAACGCTGGAATATACCAATCATGAAATTGTGAAACTGAAAATGAGTTTTGATAACTAACGTGCGAGGGAAAAAAATATTACAATAAATGAATTTCTAACATTTATGGAACGGTTATGTTTATGGGGACTCTCGATTTTCTCGAATTGTGCATTACTGGCCAGTACCAGATTCGAAATACTGGAACATTTATAAGGTTAGTTGGGATATCTGAGCTCAGGGGGTAAATGGGCCATGGGTAAAATAAAACTTGCGAGAGTAATTTCACTTCAAGCGGTTGGTTGCATTGAAGGACAATGGCACCTCCCTTTAACAACCAGTGTCACGTCTGTAAGTGCTGTGGTTTTCGTGTAGCAAATTTTTCAAACTTTGTACACTATACGATTGCCATAGGAACGTGGTGTAATTTTGACTTAAAAAATATCTACAGGTTCAATGTAAGTATTATCAACGGTACAGTTAATTTAGCATACATTAGAAGCATAATAGAACCTTGAAATGTTATTATCAGCACGTGATCTCCTTTAGGTTATAAACTTGAGGAGGTGGCCCACCCCCAGAATCTTTCAAAAATGGGATAAGTGGGCCAGGTACTTGGGGTATCTGGACCCGCCTCGCACCCGCTTACCCCTATTACATTTAAGCCCAACGCCAGGAGCAGAATTAAAAAGAAGAAACCTAATAATACTGATGACGAGACAAGTGAAGAAAGTGATCAGTTATCTGTACGTGACAGTGACGACGATTACGATTTTATGAGTAATTCTGATGAAGAAATAGATGAATATGACGTGAACTCAATACAAGTGGGCGAGTATTGTGTTTTAAAAGTCTACGGAAAATCAAAAGAAAAATTCAGGCAGTATATAGCAAAAGTGACAAACTAAACAAATGCTGCATAAAATGATGTTATAACGTCATTCCCAAACAATGAAGTCGGCCTTTTTTTCTTCGGTATTAAATATAAAGAAAATTAGATTTGGCTGTTATATACTTTAAGACTGCATATTGTATTACAAATAAAAATATTTTAGATATTATTATAATTTATTAGTCGTTCTCAGACAAGTACAAAGTTAGAAACTACACGCTCACGTTGTAAAATCATGGCCCAGATACCCCAACTGACCTTACTAAGCATGCTTAGATGTGAAATAAAAGAGTAGAATATAACGAAGGAAATTGAACAAGCTTATTGCAATCCGCTATATTTTAGATTTAGATCATTTCGTAGGAAATTGTCGTAAGAAAAACTATCGTTAATAATTAATTTATATATCAGAAAACCACACTTCCCTTCAAATTTACTGTTCGCTAATAGTTTTTTTTTTATTTCGAGATGAAGCTTCAATACCATTACATTTTACGCATTTCAGTGAACCAAAATGGATCACTGTTTACATTTTTACAGCGTCGAATCGTTTAAAGGCAAAATTTGAATTGTCCTTAAAAGTTTGGTACTACATCATACCATTGTATCCCTAAGAGAAGTTTTAAACGGAACAAACTTCCAAGTACTAAAAATTTATTGAAATATGTGAATACTTTAAAAAGAATGTAACATTAATATGCCAATTTATTTAAGTTTTGGAAACACTCCACTTTCTAATTATGTGAGTTGAATGCTAGTTTCCGAGCGAAAGCGATAATAAATCATAAAAGAAAACAAGCTCTACGCCTTCCAACACTTACACGTATTGCTTTATATTGTTTAATGAAATTTTGCAATGGAAATGTTTGATTGTTTACTTGACTTAAATTACACAAACTAAATGAAATTCGTATTTACTTCTAATGTATGCAGCAGTCGGAATTTCGGTTTTTATTTAATAAATAAATACTTGTCACTAAAGCGGATTTAAACAAAAGTTTGCCATCATAAATCTATCCCTTTAAATTTAAATTCAATTTCCCAAGGGATATAAATAGATTTAGAATTGCAAAAACCAATTTGAATTTAGTTACGTATGACGTCTTTCGGTCGGTCTTTAAAGGAGATGTAATTTTCAAAATTAAGATTTAAATTTTCAAAGTAGGTATACAATAAATAAAAATTCGGGAGTATACTAATGGCATTTATTCGATTTTAAATAATTGAAATATAGTGTATGCATGCGAAGTATTAAATCGTCAATCCCGTGACATGAAAGTATTGTGACATGGAATATGGGAATAAAGAAATTGAGATTTTTTGTTAGTTGAAATATTTTATATGGTATTTCTCTTTGCTTATGTAGATAACTAAATTATGTACATTTATAAAATAGGTGCTGTCATTTTTTAGAATAGTCAAAAAATATTTTACAGAAGCGTCAATACGGCTGCCAATTGGAAACTAGGATACTAAAAGCCCAAAAATATTAAAATTCGTCTAGTATAACGATAAGGTTTTCAAAAGGGCTCCTTAACGAAAAATAATCTACTTAAAATGATTCCACTTAGTAAGTCTTGAAATATACGTGCACATCCACTTGCGTTAACAATGCGACGCGACGTTTCCGAACAAACACAGCATTACACACCATTCATTTCTTCGTCCGTACAGATGTCTTCACTTATAAATCATGGTTTGGCTAGGATTTCTGTTACGTTGTCCATGACGCTTTTTTGTATATCTTTGGGGTAGCATGATTTAAGAATCCGTTTCCAAAAGGACCAAGATCGAAAGCCCATGCGTCCTCTCGTGCTAAAACTATTAATTGCAGGGCAGTTCGGTAATTGTGGTGCGATCTAAATACAATCCAAAAAAAGGTGTCGTAGTTATTTGTGTGATTTAAAGAAATTAATGAATGGCGAATTACATGTATATTACCTATACAGGGTGGCCCAACGAAAAGGTAACAGACGGGTTTCTGGCCAGAGGGAATTTTTTTTTGGGAAACGCAAAAACACGTCAATTTTTATATCAAGGAGGACAACTTTCGCCATGATTTTCAACCTGAAGTGATTTCATCCCTTAGCGCTGTGAGAACAACCCCTAAAATTTAAATAGGGATGATGGGGCAAGTGATACGTCATTTGAAAGGTCTTTCTTTTCTGATTTCAGTGCACTAGTTTTTTTTATATTTTTTTTTATTTTTAACCAAAAAAATTGAAGTTCCAAAATGGAAAATGAGGAAAGAGATTGAGGCATTTAAAAACTCAAAAAAGCTCGGACAGATCAATTGTTTTTTTCTTGGAGAAGCTAGGTACTTTTACTGATATTTGACAACATTGTTTCACCCCTTAGGTACAGGGTAAACAACCCTTAAATTTTTAAATAAAAACAAGGGTTAATTTTTTCTTGTGCTAATTAATAAAACCAGTTTATGCAAATTCAACCCTTATTTTAATAAATGTTCGAAGTGCCTGCCTTCAGCTCCATGCAATAGTACAAATTTTCATTAAATCGTTCCCGTACATTTTGCAACATTTCAGGAGTGATCAGGCGGCATTCATGTACTATACGGTCACGTAACTCCTCCAAAAATTCCGGACCAGTGGAAAAAACTTTACTCTTTACATGACCCCATAAAAAAAATCTAATGGGGTGAGATCAGAATGAACGAGTTAATCAAAATCTGTATTATTACATGGAAGCTGAAGGCAGACACTTCGAAAATTTATTAAAATAAGGGTTGAATTTGCATAAACTGGTTTTATTAATTAGCACAAGAAAAAATTAACCCTTGTTTTTATTTAAAAATTTAAGGGTTGTTTACCCTGTACCCAAGGGGTGAAACAATGTTGTCAAATATCAGTAAAAGTACCTAGCTTCTCCAAGAAAAAAACAATTGATCTGTCCGAGCTTTTTTGAGTTTTTAAATGCCTCAATCTCTTTCCTCATTTTCCATTTTGGAACTTCATTTTTTTTGGTTAAAAATAAAAAAAATATAAAAAAAACTAGTGCACTGAAATCAGAAAAGAAAGACCTTTCAAATGACGTATCACTTGCCCCATCATCCCTATTTAAATTTTAGGGGTTGTTCTCACAGCGCTAAGGGATGAAATCACATCAGGTTGAAAATCATGGCGAAAGTTGTCCCCCTTGATATAAAAATTGACGTGTTTTTGAGTTTCCCAAAAAAAAAATTCCCTCTGGCCAGAAACCCGTCTGTTACCTTTTCGTTGGGCCACCCTGTATTTAAACAGTTCAATTGCAATAACTACTAGAATATAACACTGTTAAATGAGGTAATGAAAACAGCAAATTATAGATAAAGAAAGAGCTTCGACAAACAGTAGACAATCAATTATAGGAGTCACAAAGTGGGCTCGGAAAAGGAAAAACCATAGAGTACCGTATATTTTATGGTAAAACAAATAACTGAATAGTCATTGCAAACGGAGGAAAAAGTTTATATGTGTTTTAAAAGTCTTCGACAGAAAAATTATATGTAGGACATAGATATATGCGAAGAATAAATATTTCAGAAGGAACGTTTGCTGCTGATGTAATAACAATAATGGCAGAAAGGCCTACAGAAAAATATGGAGCAGAACTTCAACAGAATTTGGAATGAAAATGAACAAAAAAAGCGAAACGAAAGTAATGGTTATAGTACATACGAGTAGACTGAACAAACATAGAACAAGTGAACAATTTCAAATACCTAGAGGTAGAAAATGAAGATAATGGAAGACAAGAAATAAAAATTAATAGGAAATACAATGAAAATATATAACTGAATGAACAACATTTATAAGTAAAAAGCGTGTTGCATATTAAGGGTTAATGTTATAGTTGTTACTAATATTTCGTTACCACTTTATAGGGATTTGTCAAATTAAAATTAAAGCAAACGGTCATATTTTATATTACGTATAGAATATATAGTTTGGAACACTAGTTGTTAAGTTATTCAAATCACAAATATAAATGCAATCAAGAACGACTCACCACAGAAGACATCACAGAGATGAAAAAAAGAGAAATGTAGAAACTTCTGAGGAAGAAGATGCATCTACTCCTTCAAAAAAATTGAGAACCACCACTCCTGAAACCGTTGAAAGAATGGATACAGCCACCACGGAGGTCTCCACAGACGTTATTACCATTGAAAGCAAAAGCTCTAGTGAAGATACAATTACATTAGAAAAATTGGAATTCGAAGAAGAAAATGAAGAGTATCGCTTTGAATTACTCTCTTACATGCCCAGACCAGAATTAAGACAGAACTACTACATGAAGGAATGGGGACTCGCCACAATAACTCATGAATGGGATGTAATCGGCAAAAGGGAGAAGAAATTCATAATATTTGCACCAAATCAAGACGAAGCAGAAACCATTTACATCCCAATGCATGCAGAGATACCATTAAATTCAGCCCTATTAACAATAAGCACAACTGATGATAAACTACGATGGAAAGACAATGACATAAGGCCTGCAGGCGATACAAAAGTGACCATCGTCTCAGATAACGGAACACAATTCACATCCCAAGAATTCGAATTATTCCTAAAAACGAGTGGAGTCAAGTATCACAAATTGACGGCTCCATATCATCCATCAACAAATGGGCAAGCGGAACGTTATGTGCAGACAGTTAAAAAAGCATTGAAAACCATGACAACCGAGACTCATTACAAAACAACTTGTCTACAACAGTACCGAAAAGCCCCTAATATTACCACCGGACAATCACCATCAATACTATTCTTGGGTCGTAATATTCGAACACGTTTGAATCTTGTTAGACCTGATGATACAAGAACAGAAGTAACTGAAAAGCAACGCGTCACATTCGATTCATCATTCCGAGAATTTGAAGCAGCTCAATCGGTGTACTTCTTGTCTGGTAATTCACGATTAGATAAATGGCTTCCAGGATGTGTGGTAACTCGTCTTGGAAATCTTCACTATGAATTGGAATATCAGGGGAAGCGTTTCAAACGACACGTTAACCAAATAAGAGCACGTCCAGAATCCATAGCCGAGAACCCTACGCAATCTACATCTTCACATATCGCCCCTAAAAGATCTCGTCGAGTTCACTTTTATAATACTTCTAGAATATCTAGTATCGAGCCACCTGCTACCGTACCCGTACATCATCCGAGGATGGAGCCAGAGCGAGGATCTTTAGAACATTCAATACAGCCTCATACGTCACGACTATCTCCGGTTCAGATATCACAAATAACACCGACTCCTAGGACATCAACCCGAATTCGAACTCCACGGAAACTGTTTGGGAAATAGTTCAATTTTCAATAGAATCTAGTTGAGGGGGAAGAAAAAGCGGTAAATGTTTTTAAATCGATCTACAAACCAACCCTACTTTGCGTTGCGAATTACGGGCATTCATCATAAGATACTAAACACAGAAAGTAAAATTTGAATTTATAGAAAAAAGAAAATAAGTCTACAAAGATAAAAGTACGAGGCCGGTCAAAAGGATAAGGGAATCAAACATACAAACAAATAAGAAAAAAGATAAACCAAGAAAAACATGGGATGAGAAGATGGAAGAAACACTGAAAAAGAAGGGTAAAAACATGAACCGAAAATGAAAGTATGCCAACAAATAAGCCGGTTTATAATTTATTATAATTACTGTTCACAAAATGTAAGCGGGCAAAGGTTTCGTAGAATAATTATTGATGACTCTCTCACCGGCGACATTACTATAATATTAAGCATTTCGTAATCCACACATTTTTACATACTTTTTCAAAAACGATTTTCACTACTCGCAGATCACGGGCAATGTACACTATGCACAACGTGCGGGTCTTGCACATAACATACACATTTGTTTTAATGCTCGATACTGTTTAATTGTTTGCAGATAATATTTTTTCCAACAAACATATCCAAATATTATAAATCACACTATCGAGTTTGATATTAATACTATTAGTTCCTCCTTATTAGATACTATTTATTAACTGGTGCTTTGAAGATACTGCAATTCGTCTGAAAATGATTTTATAGCATTCACACCGCTTACGTTTGTTGATGAAAATAAAGAATTAGGGAGAAGAACCCTTGATTTCTTAAAATCTGTCTCGATATCACTTCAAAATTTTTGCACCGCGTCATCTTATAAGAGTTATATGTGCTGTACGTGATGGCTATGTGTGATATTTAAGAAAAACATTTTATTTGATTTACAAACAGACATCGTATAACCCTATTATATTAAATGAAAAAAAAACGTTCTCAATTGCTTAAGTGGATTTAGAGATTTTTATTTCGTCTCCCTATTTAAATTGGAATAAAGCGTAATATACGAGATTTGCATAGTGAATGTATTAAATTTGTGTCTCTACAAAATGACACCAAAATTTCAACTTTATTATTTAAAAAAAAGGGTTGGGTCAAGCACAATTAATTTTATATTAAGTTCAAAAAACACGATTGAAATTTTGTGCATATTTTGTTGCTTTAAGACACCTCAGGGTAGTTCCGGACAATGCAAAAAATGGTTCTAATGTTAAACATAATACCACATAAGAAATACCTACGGATATAGAAGGCGGTTTCTTTGATGTTTGATGGGCTAGACTGCTATTTAAAAGCAAGTATCTGAGCGATGCTGTTTATTAAAAATATCCAATATTTAAAATAAAATATACTAGTTTTTTATAAATGTGTTATATTTAGTAATTTTTGTGCCAGATTCGGCGAACCTCATTTTAGTTTAACGGCCATCTGAAGAAGTATTTTCGCTTCTGCATCCCTAGGTATTTTCTTCTATGATAACACTTATTAAACAATTTGAACGTTGAAATATGCTATTTGGACGCACACCAAAATTTGAAAGCGAACAATAATAATATACAAAAACATAGTGCACTGGTAAGATCAGCACACACTTCAATGGCCCATCCAGAACATTTGTGACACTGTATCCAATCTTCATCAAAAGATTCCCCACAGATGAGACACGGTGTTTTATCTTCGGCATGACTACAGGTAGCATCGGTGTTTTTCAATTTTTTTTAATTTTTCTTAAGACTTGTAACACCAATTTGCTTTTGAGTAAAGACATTCGTTTTAACACTTTTGTTCAACTCCCTATTTTCTTTTCTCTTTTGCATTTGAGCTTCTTTTTCTCTTTTTTCATTCTCCTTGTAGGGGGTTGATGTAAAAACGTCACTCTTTTCACTCTTTCGCTTTCGAACTTCAATTCTTTTTGAAGTCTGTGACATTGCATTATAATCGTACGCATTTCTTCTTCTTCTGGCGATGGAGATACTTTAGGAGTGATCTTATCCCTTGAGATAGATCCGGGAAAAGATCGGTGACCTTTGACTTCAACTACTCGGTCAGACGTAAAAGCCAACTTTTCAACGATTGGGTGCGACATAGAAGACTCGTCTTCAATCACCAGGTTCTTCAACGAGAGTGTTTAACTTAGATTGATTGTCCTGAATGACAGAGAGGGTTCGATATACATAGATGACCTGCATAAATTTTGAGTTGTAACAGTTGTAGGCACAGGTTGAGTTTCTTCGGAACATTCAGGTAGTGCTGGGTAACACTGTGCGGTGCGGCACTTTTGTGCTAACACCTACCCCGGTGTCAGGTGTGTTGACACTGACATAACGCACATAGCACATTTCATTTGACACTTAGAGCAAGGATTAGGGAGTTACTGTCCTGTGCAGAAGTATTGTCTCTGTCCTGTGTTTGCGACTTGTAAGAGAACGTCAAGCTGTGGTGTGCCGTGACTGTGTCAGGCTCGTTAGGTGACGTAATCCCCTACTGCTTAAATTTAAAATTGGCGCTTCATTGTGGCTTGAATCAAATTACAACGCATTTATTCTTTGCTTGAATTATGAATATGGCAGTTGCGGAGTTGCCAGTGGGTTATTACGGGTTATTAGCTTGTTATGTACAACCATTGAACTCTATGTATAATTAGAGTTCAGTGTGTACAACATGTGTTTGTCTTGTGCTTGTGTCAAAGGTAGTGGCAATTATTTTACTATGTCATATTCATATGACACAATTGTGCTAACACGATGTGTTGACACACTGAGCTGTGCGTGTGTTAAAGTGTTGACACGCAAAAATTTGAAGTGTTACCCAGCACTACATTCAGGAATATCAGTCATCATAGATGGAAGGAAGTCAATATCAGAAAAAAAATATTATTGTCGAGATAAATGCCTGTATAGGAAAATCATTTTTTGCAACTCACCTCTACAGTAAAGGTGAAAAGGATTTTATATTTTATTCTTTTTTATCATAATTAATTAGATTGGTGCATCTGGGCCCCTTCCATTCTAACATCCTGGATATTCTCGAAATAAAAAAGCTCTAACGGCGTTACCAAAATGTGGTGGCGCACCATCTTGCATAAACCACATCTGTTGTTTAATTGCTAATGGGACATCTTCCAAGTAAATTGGTTTTGTAAAAATGATAAATGATAAATAATATCTATTCACCATTTAATCGCTTGGGAAGAAACACTGGCCATATGAAATAGTTAACGATTATTCCAACCCAAGCGTTTACTCTAAAATTAATCTGATGATGACTTTGGGACTTTCATCGACCCAGATATGAGTATTATGGTGATTAGTAACTTCCTATCTTGTGAATGTAGATTCGTCAGTGAATAAAATATTTTTATAAAATTTACGATGCGTCTATTTTCTTCTAAAAGCCAATCACAAAATCCCATTCGTTTAGCATAGTCTTCGGGAAGTAATTCTTCAACTTCTGTGATATGGAAGGCGTGAAGTAACTGCTCCTTAACTGTTCATATGTTCATACGAGGTACCCCTAATTCAGCGGCTACCTTTCTCATGCTTTTGTACGGGTGCTTCTCAACAATTTCTATTACCTATAATCTATATCATCTCACGGTCTTTTGGACGACTACTAATACCCACAACTTGTTTTTTTAAAGTGCCTGTTTCTCTTAAATTTCGGTCAATAGTCAGGAAAATACGCCTATCTGGTACACCACTGGCTTCACCATTTCCTTCACATTCACTTAATTAACCGCTATATTGTCATTAATGGTATCTTTACCTAAAACTAAGTGCATCTGCCATTTCTGAGAAACTGTAAATATTCATTTTAAGTTAATTAACAAGAAAAACTTTTCTACTTATAATTAATAATACAATTTTGTCAAAGAACTGGTAACAAAACAAACAACAAATACACTGACGGTAATCAATCAGCGTCTACTCAATTTTTACATGTAATAATTAGTAGGTAATGTATTCTACATAGTAGATTTGAAATAACTTGTAAAGAACATTAATTAAGAATATGTATTGCATTAGATTTTTAATCAGGTCTATGCTGAAATGGTAGTAATGGTAATGAGATGCAATCCATTAATTTAATTGAAAATAAATTATTTCGAGGTGATAAATGGAATTCCGATAAACAGACTGTTTCCATTGAAAAAATCGTTAAAAAAAAAGGTAAAGAGTTGGTGGAAACCTCAGTGTTGGGTTTGTAAAGAGGGGAGGGATGTCTAGAAAAATTGTCAAAAGAACAAAAGTGAAAATATGAATTTGGAAAATGTATATAAGGCGTTATTTAGCGTACTTGGCATTGTAACAAGAATGCTAATGGGAAACACTTTTTTGTAACGGTTCGAGAGACTTCCCTATCACTGTTTTTGAGAGAACAATGGACTACGATTTCTGGTGTCGTTCGTGTATCCGGTTTATCTGCTTTCTATAGGTGTTCAAAGAAAAGTTACTGTGGCGTTGAAAAAAGTTCACCCTAACATGAAAGGTAATGTTTTGGCAACTGCTGAAATTCGGCAAACAGAATTGTAAAACCGAATAATGTACCGGAAGCGTATAGTTTAATGACGACAGTTGACCAATCGCGTGTTTGGCACCTAAGACGTTATCATTTGAATGGAACCGCAATGCAAAACATAGTCTTGGTTGCAAGGAAAGCAATCGTCTCTGACAGACGTCAACCGGTAATTGTTCTCACGTCGGCTTTACACGCGAAAATGGTTAAAAAGTAGAAATCAAGGGCTCGGTACGACAATAATACTATTTATTAAAGAATTAAAATATGAAGATCCCGCAAGCTTTAACAATTATTTTACAAGGATGAGTGTGCCTTTATTAGTTAAATTAAAAAGCAAGACACTATTCTTAGAGAATCTGTGTCTCCTAAAACAAAGTATGTTTGAAACTTTCAAGCAGGCATTTATTAATTGTAGACTTTGGTAACGCCACGTTTCTTAGCCACTGGAGAGCAATACATAAATTTGCATTACATTTTTCGAATTTCTGTCCCTTCAATTTCTAAAATTATTATTCCTGAAAACGGTGGATGCAATTTATGCTGTTTTAAAAGATGAATACCTTTGTTTTTATTACTCAAAAATTTAAGCGCAAATATTTTTTAATCAACTCTATTCTAATGTACTCGTACATTCCTATCTATCCATATTTTATGTAACACGTATTTTATGTGTGCACTTTAAGCAAAAAGCACTGTGTTATTTAATTGAAAAATGTGGTTCGTTTACGTGAAAGAATTTCAAGGTACAAATAAGTAATGCGTACGAGAAATTGTAGTCCTTTTCAGAACCATTTGAAAATATCCCAGTTCAAGTAATTTATTCCGAAAAGTTTCATTGGTTGCCCCACATTCACGTAAATGCAATCCACATAAGTGCTTGGAGATTTTCTGCATTTATCCACGCGTAACTGTGTCCTCTTGCTATCAAAAACCAATTCCCTGTCCGTCTCAGAGGCATTTTGTAGGAATTTAGTCGCTTTGCCCTTTAAAATTCACGAGTAAGGCGTTAGGTAATTAACATTTTCTAAATAAGAGAACAATTAATTAATACAAGTTTAAAGTTAATATCAAATTGACAGACTAATGACAATTGTCAAAGTCACATGTTATTTGTAAATTTGTAAATGTAAATGTGATACACATAGAAAAAGTATTAATACAATTAATTAATAACAGATTTGTAGTCATTTAATGTTCTCATATTTTACTCATTTTTCACCTTTCATTATGACTCTTCCAGTAGCCCATCCAGAGGGTTCTCATTTTGTGAAACCTTTTAACTTTATTATAACGAAAATGTGATTTTAAAATAATTTCTTATGAACACCTGTAATTTTTAACAACTTGTGTTTTTCCCCTCAGCGTTTAATTCTCTTATAATGTACTACAATTCACATCTATTGTACTCTTCGGCTTGATAATGGGATGGTAATTGTCTCGAACCATGTCGCCACAAAATTTTCATTAACCACTCAACACATCATTTATAATACATAAGCAATATAAGAGTTTTTTAACCATAGACTTTTGGTTTTGAAAATGGTGTAGGTACTGCAGCGGCGGTGGTCTCCTCCGGAAATTTTTGAAAAATTTGAGTTGGAAAACACCGTTTTAGCGCTCCCAATTGGTACAAAACAGTTGTAATTTGCGCAGGTGCGCCAGAAATCCGCCTTTATAACGCAACCACATCCTCATTTTTGCATTTTTATAGACATTTTGCATTTTATAGAAATTTAATAAGTAAATAATAATATGTAATTAATAAAATAAAAAATATGTAGAGTTAAAATATAACGTTCTAAAAACGAAAATAAAATATTTGATTTATAAAAATATATCTAAAAAACGTTAGGAACTAAAAAATATTTAAAATAATTAAAACATAACTTTTAGGTCGAATTACAAGTTACAACTACCACACACATACGTTTTTCAATATTACTGCCGTATTAAATTAAGGAGGAAACAAAACAACTAAAAATAGCTAACTCAAAAATATTTAAAAACATTAAAGAAAAATCAAAAAGAAACAATGTTTGGGATTCAAAAACAATTTCGGTTTACACAATTAAAAACAAATTGTGTTTTTACAGTACCTATTGATGTTCTAGTATCAAGCAAAGGTGTTGCCTCGTATACTGTTGTCTTTTTAATAAGTTTGTCACAAATATTGTCAATGTTAATGTCACTTGTAATATCTTTATGGACGTTTAGAATAAGTATGTCATTTAAGTATTTTTTGTGTTATAGTAGACCTAAGGTCTTAAGTCTTCTTAATGAAGAAAACGACCGTTCTGCAATGCAGCTAGTTACGGGTATTGTTAAAATTATTTTAATAAACTTTACGTATTCTGGCAAAAGATCTTAGAGGTCTTTCTCTTTTTTTACAAGGTTAACGGCGTGATCAATGAAATTGAGGCTAACTTTTTTGTCTTGCTATATCAATAAACATATTTCTGTGTAACGTGAGTCGTTCGATATCAAAGTCGTCTTTATAATAAGAAATAATGCAATCAGCTAATACGTCTTTAGCTTTACTAATTGCAAAATTTTCCATTTTAATTAAATGGTTTAAAAGTTCCTCTGAAAATCTATTAGAAAGACCCGATAAAGTCATATCTAAAACCTGGTAGTAAATATTTCTGTAGTATGCTTCAGGATTTTCAAAAATGTGACTAGTTGAATTGCGTCCGTCTAATCTTCTAGGTAATTTTCTTTGTCTTGATAAAATAGGATCTGCTACCTCAAAGTCTTTAAGATTTGCAACGATTGTGGCAAAAAATTTGTCGAAAGCGTTTTCTCGCAGCTCTGTTAAAGAACATTTTACGCTGTGGTTAAGCAAATTCTGGCATCTTTCATTTCTGGATGATTCGCTGTCGACATACTAGCAATTAAATAGCACATTGTTAAATTGGAAAAATTACGGAAAAATAAACTTTTCTGCCATGCAATGTTAAGATGACTGTAGGATATTATTTCTTTTACGTAACAGATAAAATTGTAGAAATTTACACGATTATACTTTTAGTTTTTAACGTTACTGAAATAAGTCTCTCGCAAAAGTTGAGGTTCTTGCTTACGGTATCGAATTTCAGTTTACGGATTTAGTGCTTAAAAAGAAATTGTTGTAGTCAAAATGTGTGACACAAATCTCGTAAAAGAAGACATTCAAAAAGTACTTGTGTATCAATTTGGTAGAACGTTTTCGAAGGATTTTGTCATAGAATTGTTCCGCAGTCTTAACACATTCACTGCCGAATTGCCTAAGGCATTTTTGTAAGATGCCGATCGATTTTTTGTTCATTTAAGGCTTTTCTCAGGAGGCCGACACGATAACGACAAATGTTAGCATCACGCAGCTGCTGCGTGATCGGCACTCAACTGGTCGACTTTTTGTTTCTAAAGGAGTCACAGGCCGATGCGATAAAAAAAGTTTGCGAGCCAAGCCGAAGAAAATATTTTGCCTTAAAAACACACGTACTCATCACGCAGCATATGCGTGATCGGCATCCGGAGAAAGCTACAAAAACGCAGCATGCGCGTTACCGGCAGTGAATGTGTTAAGTGCCAGTTGCACAGTTCAATAGTTATAAGGAGGTATTTATTTGTGTAATTTAAACGAAATTCTTCTGTTTGAAATATTATAGAAAAGAATCATTTATTATTTTTGTTGTAGTATTTTTTATTTTCTACTTCTTTATCAATATTGCTATTTTTCTTTGCGTATAAGTGATAATATTACGTTTCCTCTCAATTTTTGATTCAATTATTTCAAAGAATTTTATTTTTTTCCACCCAGAGTCATCTCGTATAGGTAATACAGGGTGTCCCAACTGAAAGTGATACATGTTAACCTTCATAAGACCGAGCGGGGTACAGCTGTACCCCAGCGCACCGTTATTCCCTGTTTCTTGATTAGTGTTTTACTTATTACATTTTGCGTAATTCTATCTTCGAACTATTGTTTTAGCTACAATTACAGAAATAAATAGTTCCATTCGGTCTATTTGTTTTTAAACTACGCTAAAATAAAGACGAGGGGTTTGTCTGTACCCCGCATGGTCTTCTACGTAACCATACATAGTACATTACGAATGCGACTGCGTGAACTATGCACGTACCCTAGCACACGATATTGTAGCGTGGACAACTCACAGTTATTAGTAAGTGAACGTGTTTATTGTGCAACAGGTGTTAAATATGACTGTAACAATTCGTGATAACAAAAGATCAGATGCAGAATTGATATCAATGATAGAATCAGACGATTTTTTTTAAGACGACACGTTGGATGAAAGTGCAAGTGACATTGAGGAAAATGATTTTGTGACAGAATTTCGAGAAATGGATGACATCATGACCGCCGACGACGAAGACTCTGAAAACGATTCAACTGGACTTGATAATTTTACATCTGAAGAACCCACATATGTGGCAAAAGACGGTTCTATATGGTCAACGATCCCACCGTCCTCACGAATCAAACGGGCGAAACATAACATTCAAAGGGTTGGAGCAGGACTAACGCCTTACAGTTCCGCCTTTACGACAAAAAAGAGGCTTTTAGTTTATTTTTTGACAAACAAACAATTGACATTATTATTACTGAGACTAACAGAAAAGCTCAAGCGTTTTACGCCGATAAGAATAACACACATTTTTTGCCTATTGTTTGTGAAGAAATTGAAGCATTCATTGGGTTATTGTTTATTTTTGGGGCATTGCATAGCTCGAAAGAACCTCTAACAATGTTATGGAGTCAAGATGCAGCATTTTGTCGACCAATAGTATCCGCTATAATGTCCCGAAATAGATTCAAGCAAATAATGTGTTTTTTACGTTTTGACAATTATGAGACTAGAAACGAAAGGAAAGGGACAAATTCGCTCCGATAAGAGACGTGTTTGACCGTTTCGTATATAACTGTAAAATCTCGTATAATCCAGGACAGCATTTATGCGTAGATGAACAGCTGGTACCGTTCCGCGGAAGAGCAACCATTCCGAGTTTATATGAAAAGTAAACCGAACAAATACGGTATCAAAATTTGGGCACTTGCAGATTGTAGTACTGCGTATACCAGCAATATGCAAGCATATCTAGGTACGTTATTTTCTTCTGCAGAATAAATACATTTCTGTGATATGTGTATGTTTTTTTAGGCAAAGTAGGCAACCAGGCAGAACAGGGCCAAGGTAAAAGAGTTGTCCTTGATATGGTGGAACACTTATCACAGGGACATGGAATTACAACTGACAACTTTTTTACAAGTTTGGAATTAGCAGATAAACTTTTAGAAAAGAATCTTTCGTTGTGCGGTATACTTTACGGAAAAACAAAACCTATATTCCAAAAGAGTTGCTTCCTGCCAGCTATAAAAAAGAAATGTCAAGTATGTTTCCATTTATGAAAAATAAGACCATGGTTTCGTATGTTCCTAAAAAAAGGTCTACAGTTATTTTGTTATCTACTGAGCACAAAGACGATAAAATTGGTGGGGAAAACGAAAAGTATAAACCCGATATTATATTACATTATAATAAAACTAAGGGCGCTGTTGACACAAGCGATAAATTGGCTAAAGAATACACGACTCAAAGAAAAACAAATCGTTGGCCAGTGACCAATATTTTACCATCTGCTTGACATTGGAGGTATCAATTCCTACAAGTTGTGGATTACGAAATATCCAAATTGGGAAAAACACAACCTCGACAACCGAAGAATGTTTTTGTTAGACCTTGGAAAGGAGTTGGGAAAAAGCAACATAATACGTAGATATAATGCCTGTTCTACTTTACATTCAAATATCAAGAAAAATATGCAGATTGTAGTGCCAGAGCTTACAAGTCCCGAAACTGAAAATCCTACTTCAGCTGTGCCTGTGGTGAAAATTGGTAGATGTCATCTATGCGACAGAAAGAAGGATAGAAAAAGTCGAAACCAATGCATTATATGTAAGAACAATGTTTGTAACAACCATTCGCGAACTCAGTATATCTGCAATGAATGTCAGTAAATGTTCATTTGATTTATGTACGTCATTAATATTTGTTTTTGTAGTGTTTACAATAAAATATAATAAAAAAAACAGTTCGTACCATAATTTACGCACCGGTTGTATATAGCTAATCACAACTCAAACAAGAAAAGCATGGGGTACACACGTACCCCAATTGGTCTTTAACGTAGGTTTTTGAAGTCGGTCTTATGAAGGTTAAACGTGATTATTGACCAAACGAAATAAGAAAGAAATTTCGTAAAGTGTTTCCCCAATCACATTTTAAAAAATTCCCAGTTATACAGGGCGAGGGAAGAAATTAGCTATCTTCAACTAAAAATTACTTGACTTATTTCAATAGAACCCCTTGTATATTTTTACACTATTCGAAAGCGGAGTCTTTAGCTTTTGAAAAATGTCAACATGAGTGTGTGCACTCTCATTAGTTTCAATATCACCAGTAGCTTTTCAATTATGCAGGGGGTTCTATTTAAATAAGTCAAGCAATTTTTTAGTTGAAGATATAACACGATAAAATGAAATAGCATTTTTATACCGCACGTACGCCAATGGTTTATAGCAATAATGATGGAGCTCCTTTGCACGATTCTATTGTACAGGATCCGATTATAAATTAGTAAATAGTAAAACTATTCATATACTTATAGTATGATTTCTGCTTAACGTGATAGTAGATAATTAATTACTTCCGCCTGAGATTTCTTTAATTTGTTTGATTCGATGACTATATTAGTAAATAATTTATTGTATAAAATTATCCTCTTAGTAAATTCATTCATACTTGCATAAGTTACTGGAGGAGAAAATTGTATTAATAACACACTTTACTCTTGCTTATGTTAGTACTTGTATGAAAAAGAATGTGACATTTATGACTTGAGAAGATTATTTAGTATAGTCCCTTAGGGTGTGCAGATGACGTATATTATGGTCGAGCAATATTTTGGTTCAAAGAGCGATTATAATAAATTTTGCGCATCCCTTGCAGATTATTTACATTTACATCATCTCTGTAATGTTAGTGGACTTACATTAGATACTAAAAACACTGTAGGGTGAAACTCGATATTTTTTATTGTATTGCAGGCGACATTGAAGTATTACATTAAAGAATTCGTGAAAACGTTTCCTGAGTACGCAAACTAAGACAAAAAGGTCTTCACTTGTGCAATCCTTTTTTTAAGCGTTATTTAGTCACTTAAATCACATCACACGGCATTCGGAGAATTTTGTTTTGTAATTAAAAATAATTTTTCAGAAGCTATTTAACATCTTTGCTTCCAATTGAAGCTCCTTTTCAATCGGATATATCGATGAGCTGAGGAAGTTGACGCAACTGAAGCGCAAATAAAACGATGTCCATGGAACAGCATTGGGCAGTAGGGTAGAACGAAAAACGAACCAAAAATTGCCATTGCTAATAGTAATAATGAATAGGAAAGTAATAATTTATGTGACCATGCTACTTCAATTAGACGATGTGCAATTAGTGATGGTACCGGGTGGGGCAGTCAAAGCGCATGATTCTAAGTATAAAAAAAAACACACACAGAAACAGTTTTTTAGTCATATATTGCAACAAATCTTAAGAACATAATAGTTATTTTTGTATCTAGTGCGCGAAATGCCACTTTGGTGATCGAGAACTGATTTATTTAACGAGGCGCAGCCGAGTTAAAAAAATAGTCGAGATCACCAAAAGTATTTCGCGCACGAGATGCAAACAAACTTTTTTCTACAAACGTGAAGAAGTTGACAATTATTTTAACGTTAAAATACAAAACTCTCATCTAGTTTGCGTGCAGTACGCGAAGTAAGTACTTCGCGGACCGCGTCGTCATTTCGCGGACGCTGTCATGGTAACGTAGGAAAGTGAAAAAAAGGGCCACTTCGCGTATTGTTATCGATGCGCAAACCTTGTCATTTTTTGACGTTTGTAGAAAAATGAAATTTTTAATTCAAACAGAAAAAAATGTTTATTTTTTTAATATGACTCCAGTAAGGTGGTGACCACTATTTTGAACACAATGTCTAAGTCTCATACTGCTTCCACATTCTCGGGTGTTCGCACTGTTCTTACACTACCACCTCTTCTTTTTGTTGTTTCACCCGTTGTTTTTAAGTTGGCAGTCCAAACAGCAATGACTTTCCTGCTTGGAACAGAAGCACGAGGCGCCAGATGAAAACGGAATTCGCATTTTCTAAATACGCTGTAACAGCGAAACCTCGCTTTTCACCAGTTACAAATTTCCAAATGTGTAGAACGATTGGGTCACACCGCCTACTTCCCTCACTGCAAACCCCCTCCACTCTACCAGCTTTGTTAATCGTGCGCTTTGACTGCCCCACCCTGTATAATCCAATAAAATATAATAGATTGTTCGATTACTTAATTATTCGTTAAACTTTATCCGATATAAGAATAAAAAAAGTCGAAACTAAATTCTTTTATAACCTCAAAACATAGTGTTCACGCGATGTGTTACGGAACCTAAATAATGAAACAATAAGGAATTATTATGAGAGTGAAAAGTTTAGTCACTTCAAAAGTTTACTGGGCCGATTTTTATCAATTATTTGAATCGAATTTATTTATATGTACATAAAATATGTAAATGTAAGTTGATAATAATAACTCGAATTAGTATAGCGAAATGTGTTCGGCAAAACACATACCTAATGCTAAAAAATACACAAAAATACAATGTAATGATCTCGTTGAAATAATAGATTTCCTACTTAACAATACCTTTTTTGATTACAATAACATAATTTATAAACAGATCTTTGGTGTACTCATGGGGCCACCACTCTCCTGCTGTATCGCCAATTTAGTGCTATCAGAACTAGAACACAAATATATGTATAACAAATAATAAAAATATTAAATTTTATAACAGATTTGTAGACGATATCATAATATGTAATACCAGCAAAAGAACATATACATAACTTACTACACACATTTAACGATTACCATGAAAGGCTAAAATTCACAGAAAACCCCGTAGAAGCCGTATGACTAGCAACCTCATTCTTCGGTTCACTCGCTGAAGACTCCACTTCTGTACCTTGTGTGGGTGGATTATAGTTCGGACTAGATGCAATTACTGATAAATTGACTACACTTTCACACTTCATCTTCTTGATTTTGAATCAAAATCATCCTATATATTTGTCAGAGTTAAAAATAATTTCCGTTGCTCAGATTTCGCTTTACCATCCACACAATTCATTCTCCCACATCGCGATAGCAGATAAAGCAACAATTAACATAACGACCCCAATATACAGGGTGTCCCACTGCTCCCTAATCGGTCGATAATTCAATGTGGGTTGAAGATACAGAAAAAAGTTTCAAATAAAGGTTGCTTTGATTTGAATTGCGCATCTTTTAAAAATATTCTTATATCTACAGTATGTTGCATTTTCACGTGGCAGGAAAATGTTACTTTTTTTAAATGGCACACATCCTGTATTTTTTTCCCTTCAGGATGTAATCGTGAGTAATTCTTGTGTGTCCTATTTTTAGTTTGGAGATTATTTTCCGCTCTTTTCTTGTTAATTCTTCCGTGTTTTGGGTTTTTCTCGGGAGGTGCTGTATTTTCCTTAGATGGTTTTCTGATAAGTTTTCCCATTTTCTTTCCCATTCCGTGATGATTCTTTTGTTCGATACAGATTTTATGTCATCCAAGGTAAGCGTGTTTTCGTCGATGTTCGGTTTGCTGGCTCCGATTTTGGCTGCTACATCTGCTTTTTCATTACCTCCGATTCCAATGTGTGAAGGAATCCAAAAAACTACGATCTTGAGTTCCTTGTTTTGTGCATGACTGATGCTATGGTGAATTTCATTTAAGTATGGATGGTCTGTATTTGATTTTCGCAATAACAACTAATTAATTAATTAATGTGATTAAAAAAATAGACAAGGGTTATTTGATATGAAGAGATCTTTGCGAAAACGGATCATAAAGTGTATTGAAGTAAATGGTGGACATTTTGAACATTTACTTTGAACTTTTTTATTTTTGTTTTTTAATTAATTAATTGGCAATCCTCATGCAAAAAAAGGTAAAACTGCCAATTTTCAAAAAGAAATTGTGAAAAAATAGAAAGTTATTGCGAAAATCAATTCATATTTAAACTTTAAACACCCGGTATCTCGGAAACTAGCAATATTTGTATAAGGCATGTTGGGCAGAATCATCATATTTTGAGGTCTGGAATCTACAATTCAGAGATTGGACATTCTTAATGAATCACCCTGTATATTCGTGGCGGAGATACTGGGGAACAGGTTTTCAACATCAAAAGAGACCATGGCGAAACGAGTGGGAAGTTTAATCGACCCAATTCTCTCAGTCAACTGACGTAAATTATCTAAAGTGAAATTGTGACGGAGTTTTATATGCAGTTTAAGAGAGTTGAGCCAAACAGTGGTCTTGGAAATGGGAGTGCGAGTGAAGCTGACAACGAGTCTGATGGGAACGTCGTGTTTATGAATCGAATTGTTAACGGAAGTTAAAGTTGTTTATTTAACTTTGAGATATTTCCAATTTGTATTGTGCGAATAGAAATTCCATTAAATATCTAGCGCAGTCATGGATCGCACTGCTGTAATCGATAAATTACAGCTTGAAATGCTGTAATCCATGAATTATAGCTTGAATTATCACTAAAAAAATCTGCTCCCTCAAAAGACAGATCTAGAATAATCAATCTCAATGAGAACATTTCAATGGAGAGTTTACTTACTGAAGAAAATTCCAAACTGCAACTACTTGTTTTCAACCTAAAAATGGGAATAAAAAAGTTACGTAAAGAAAATCATGAACTTATGGATAATCTACAACAGAAAATTTACTTCAAACGATTATCTTGTAATCGGTGGATCAAACAATGTCATAACGGGAGGAAGGATGGATGTCAAACAAATCTCCAGTAGACTACGTGAGTTAATGAATAACACTAATATAGTTGTATCAACTACTAGCAAAACCGCAAAGGAAATTGTGTAAATGAAGCGATTCGACAAAATAACATCAAACTTTATAGTTACCTCAACGGTAGTGGTAGAAAAGGTAATTTCCGGTATACACTGTGTCCCAATTTCGATGCTCACCATTGGTATCTCGGTTATTAGAAGACGTAGGGCAACGGTTAAATGGGAAAAGTTTTGCAGAATTTAATACTCACGACAAATATCATTTAAAATTTGACCTAACTTTTTTCATTTTTAAAATATTTAGAAAAAACCAAAATTTGCCGATTTTCATTTTCCTCAATAACTCTTTAACGCTTAATCTGACCTATTTTAAAGTTTTACATTATTCAGACACTTTTTTAAGACAAATTATTTGATATAATCAGAAGCCCCCGATTGTCATTTGTTATTAATTTATTAGTGCTATCTTTTGTTTTTCATATGGCGACCATATTGGATTTTTGGTTGGTTAGATAGTCTTTAAAAAGAGCTTTTCATCGATGTATAACATGCCTGAAAAATATTTAGTTATAGTTTGTCCCACGAGAACTCGGGTGTGACTCATTAGTTATTTCTGTGTGAATTAACGCAAATTATATTTGCTTTATAATGTCGCTTACTCATAAACCCTTAAAAAATCAATCGCAGATAATTTGCGTTAATTCGCACAGAAATAACTAATGAGTCACACCCGAGTTCTCGTGGGACAAACTATAACTAAATATTTTTCAGGCATGTTATACATCGATGAAAAGCTCTTTTTAAAGACTATCTAACCAACCAAAAATCCAATATGGTCGCCATATGAAAAACAAAAGATAGCACTAATAACTTAAAAACAAATGACAATCAGGGGCTTCTGATTATATCAAATAATTTGTCTTAAAAAAGTGTCTGAATAATGTAAAACTTTAAAAGAAGTCAGATTAAGCGTTAAAGAGTTATTGAGGAAAATGAAAATCGACAAATTTTGGTTTTTTCTAAATATTTTAAAAATGAAAAAAGTTAGGTCAAATTTGAAATGATATTTGTCGTGAGTACTAAATTCTGCAAAACTTTCCGCATTTAACCGTTGCCCTACGTCTTCTAATTACCGAGATACCAATGGTGAGCATCGAAATTGGGACACAGTGTATAGACGTGAATGCTGAACTCAGAATACGAGATTTTACTTACTGTGGGTTACATATGAATAGTGTGGGAAAAGTTAAACTTGCGAAACGACTCATTCAAATGACAAACTATTTCACACCGTGTAGTAATACATTTGTAAATGTGGATAATGTAGTGTACGTGTACCAATTCGTGTGAACGCAAAGGACTTCAATAGTAAGTACGGCCAGGACAACTATACCCATGCAGATGCAGAGCTAAGAGTGAACGTAACAGATTCTGTATCTAATCGAACTACCAGTAACTTTTTTCGAGCTTGAAATATCAAACTATTAGGTCAATTACAAACAAAATTCAAACTGCGACATTTCCTTGGTAAATGAAAATAGTCTTAATAGGTTTGTCCTGTTTAAAAGAGCGTGTTGGAAAAACGAAGTCATTCCTACTGGCCAGTATAATCAAAAAGTGGAGAAGTGCTTCTCGGAATGATCCATCCATGAAAGTTGGTTTCATATGTTGACTCCACAGTGTATTTGTCTTCTCGGGAAAATATTAGTATTCTTTGTGGATCGGGACGCTCTGATCCAGTATCCTTCATCAGGAATGTTTTAGTTTGTCCAGGCGCGAATTCGTAAATGCTGTACGCTTCTGGAATAATTTAGGTCTCTAAACACATTGGAGTTGGCGGCGCACCAGCAACAAAGTTTCGCGTTCGCTGACAACAGTTTTCTAATAGCAACTAAACTAGCTTCGCAAATAACAATTGAAAACAACTGAAGAGATTGTTTGGGGATGAACTTTTGGCGATTTTTTCAATTCAATTTTTATACTTGTTTTTTGATCACCATGTACTAATAATTGTGAAATATTGCTCAAATACTACTAAAGTCACTTCTTCCACAAGGAAGCCAACTTAAATCAAATAATAATGGCTTCCGTATAGGAAAAAATGATACTTATGTTGGAGCCTGAAATTTTTTACATAAAATTTATAATAAGTAGGTATATCGAAAACGGTTGGACCTAGGTATAGGCAATTATATGTATATGAAATAGAAATGTATTTAAGTTAACGAAGTTGGCATGTACTTCCGGTGTAACAGAAAACGCCAGAAACGTCAAAATATTTTAATCGTATATCCCCCACACACCAAATTTGCAACATTTTTCCAGGCATAGTTTTCCCTTAATCGATCGATGAAGTTCCCGGAGGACCACTCTGTATAGAAAAAATAATTTTGCTATTAGAACTCAAATATAAATATTTATTTCCTTATATAAAAGTAAATAACGTTAAATTACATAATTTATTAAGATGTGTATAGTATATTTGCATTTACCAAATAAAAATAATCAACGGTAATTACAACTAAATTTTGAAAACAAATTAACAAACGATTTTCTAAAATCTCCGAATATTAAACCACATTTAAATTGAATATCAATTCATAACTAATCCTCAAGGGAGCTTCTGTATAACGAATTGGATACCAAATAATTTAAGCTTTTGATGAATATAACGATCTTTTAAAGCTGAACCACAATAACTTGCTTGCAAACATAAACGCATGAGAAATGTTTCTCATTTGGGATTTTGAAACATTCAATAATAGAGTACGATATACTGCGCGTAAGGGATATTAGGTACCACACAAATTTTGTTAACTTCGCGTATTTAAAAATCAATATTAGAATTATTTATTACTAGTATTATCAAACTGTAGGCCTTTATAAGGATTTTTGGTTGCATTAAGTTTTTATTTTAGAAAATCACCTTTACGCGCAATTATTTTACATTCGTTTTATTCAATCATCTACTTCTTTGAAGAAAAATAAAATACTAATGACCACAAAACTACCTTTATTACACGGATGTTAAACCGCATCGATTTGCAACTAAAGATGATTGCTTCGGTGTCGAAACGCGCCCATGCAATAATGGCAATTTTCTCGTTATAGACTTATTTTCTTTTTTTCGAAACAGCCTCAACGTATTTTTTAAACTTTGAATGTGTGAGATCGTCGAATTGCCCGATCGACGAAGCCGCGACATCGGATCTATAGTGTTATCGAAAAAAGTGTCACGTGAGAAGTGAAACAGTTAAAATTAAACGCGGCAGCGACATTACGCATAAAAACTATTAATGCTCAATTATGTTTGTAAGATCGTCAAAAACCCCTACATCTGGACGACAATAAAAAGTATACAGGGAAATATCTCATTTAGAAAAAATGGTACAAGATTTATGAACTATTTATAGGTTGGTACTTACCTTTCACGAATTTAATAAATAGCTATTGTATAACATTAAAAAACATAAGGCGGCAAAATGTCATAGATACAAACAATGGCCAACGACAGCAATATTTATTTTAATTCTCTAATAGTTTTAATTCATTGTTTGTCCTATTTAAAAATAGATGAGTGGGCATAAGGTTTTCAGTTTTAACCTGTTTGTGTATCTAAGTGTATTTTAACTAGCAAAGCATTATTAATTATGATGTTCTTTCCTACAACCACGTGTGCCTACAATCGGAAACATACGTATATAACCTCGCATTTGTGGAGAACGTCATGCAAGTGTATTTAAAAAAAAGTTTCTGTTAAAGCTTATACCCTAGCTTACCCTATTTTAGGTTTGCTTAGAAATCTTTTACGTTATTTAAACTCAATTCATATTTTATACAATTAAACGTAGAACATTATGGTGTTAAATAAGGGTTACAGAGGTGCGTATTGTAAAGTCCAAGCACCTTTTATACGTAGTTTAATCTCACGAAAGATCAAAGGTTTTCACCCCAATGTAAGACACTTAACAGGTTATATATGGAATTTAACACATACAAAGGCTTACTTTGCTTTACTTCATACTAATTGAGACCTAGGTGTACCCTCATCGTTAATCACGTTTGTATTTTACGCTTCGTACTACCATTTATTTTAGAACCGCTAATTAGACTTATTATTAAGGCTGAAACATAA
Organism: Pyrocoelia pectoralis; assembly: GCA_036250285.1. Classification (NCBI taxonomy): domain Eukaryota; kingdom Metazoa; phylum Arthropoda; class Insecta; order Coleoptera; family Lampyridae; genus Pyrocoelia; species Pyrocoelia pectoralis. Next base: position 47,355,951 of record CM070075.1, read on the forward strand.
ATTGCGAAATTTGATGTTTGGTGTTATTTGAAGGCACAGATGTGGTGTATTACATGTTTGTTGTACTTATTTACTATTCTAATAATCTCCAAATAAAATAATGCAAATTACATAATCGTAATTTCAATTTACACAACACGGTATTTACAAATGTCTAGAAGTTTTTCTCCTAGTGCCAAAATATCAGCTGTCAAGAAAAGAGAATTACCTACCTATGTATGGACTGTTTGTTTGCAAATCACGCCGAACGTGACTGTAAATCTTCTAAATGTCGAAATTGTAACAAAACACAACACACTTTTAAGATAAACAAACTGCACTTACAATGCATTCCCTCAAAAACCATAACTTTGATCGAATTGAACATAACGTGTGGGTCCATAACTTGGTTTTATTGTCAACGAAAATTACAGGAGCACAGACAGAGGTACAGAGAAGATGCAGCGTTTTCCAAGTTTTGTGGGATGCTAGATGGTTTAGCTTTTTTTCTACTATTACAAGATGTTGGCAAAGTCATACCATCTACCTCAAAGATAACATTCCTGAAGGTGGAGATGGTTGAATATTTTGATGCCAATTACGTATCCGGTAAACTTATTAGTAACGAAACGAAATTAAATTTTTTATAAATAACGAATAACTATCACTAAAGCACAAAAACTACTTATATACAGTATACACAATAGTTATTTTTGTATCTAGTGCGCGAAATGCCACTTTGGTGATCGAGAAAAAAATAGTCGAGATCACCAAAGTATTTCGCGCACGACATGCAAACAAAATTTTTTCTACAAACGTGAATAAGTTCATGAATAAGTTGACAATTATTTTAACGTTAAAATACAAAACTCTCATCTAGTTTGCGTGAAGTGCGCGAAGTAAGTACTTCGCGCACGGCGTCGTCATTTCGCGCACGCTGTCATGGTAACGTAGGAAAGTGGAAAAAAGGGTCACTTCGCGTATTGTTATCGATGCGCAAACCTTGTCATTATTTGACGTTTGTAGAAAAAGATATTTACACGTAACAAGATAAAAAAACACAATGAATATTAATAGGGCGGCAGCCCAGCGCCATTTTAGGTAGTGATAAAAGCGCGTCTGCAAATCATAGTAGGTTGAAGATGATGTAAAATATAAGAGTATAAAAATTATCGCAAGTTCTGAAGCTGGGGACAACATGTTCAAACAACAATTTTTTTGTGCATAAAAAATCACTGTTTTAAAGTGATTTGAGCGCGTATAATTCTTGTACGAATCGAAAGGACAAATGAAAAACGTCGTCAGAAAGGTATTTGCAGACGGTTTCGGAGGTGCAATAACCATGCAGACGGGGTTGAAGGTGCAGTATTTTTATGATTTTAAAAAAGTAATTTGACCGTGTCTGCAATTCAGGTGAATGATTCATGTTCTTTATTTGTTATCGACTTGTTTGTGCGAATACATCTTAAGCGATAGATGTCGCTACCTTCGCCGGTGGTTACGTTTCCCATCTTTGTTACTTTCTAATCTTTGGACGCGTATTGTTTCAGTTTGAATGTGACTATGGTAGCGGCCTAGCGGGTAGTTATTATTTATTGGTGTTCTGTGATTGTGTTGTGTATCTGTCAATCTTGTAATGTCTTCGCAAACCCAAAAGCGAAAGCATAAAATACTAACAAGTAAAGAAAAAAGTGATATTTTGGACCGCTTAAATCGCAATGAATCTTTCAGTAGTTTGGCAAGTGAGTACGATGTAGGGCGATCCACAATTTAAAAAGAACCGCGAGAACATTCAAAAGTTCGTGTCAACTACTGACTGTGGGTCAGGCAAGAGGCAAAAACTTAAGAAAGCTGAACATCCAGATGTGGAAGAAGCTTTGTATATGTGATTTCTTCAGGAAAGGAATAGACATACACCCATTTCTGGGCCCATATTGACCATGAAAGCTAAGTTTTTTTACAAAGAGATAACAAAAAAAGACGACTTTGTTGCTAGTAAGGGAATGGTTGGAACGTTTCAAAAGCCGTTATGGAATTCGTTTGATGACTGTAACAAGAGAAAAACTTTCTAATGATACATCCTGCATAAATCGATTTACAAAAAGTGAAAGATTTAGATCTTTGCCCTTCACAGGTATACAATTCAGTTGAATCAGGGCTTTTTTGGTGAGTTATACCGAGCAAAACGTTTGTTTCGTATAACGAAAAATCTGTACCTGGACGTAAGGTGAGCAAAGAACGTGTGACCATATTATAATAATAATAATAATAATAATATTTATTTATCTTTCAGATCAGAAAACTGATATAAGATATGTTAAAAAAAAGTTTAAAGAAAGAAGAAGTTTACATTACCATGTGCTAACGCTGCGGGTACACATGCGTTAAAAATAGTGGTCGTTGCAAAATCTAATAAACCACGCGCATTTGAAAACATCTGGAATGTACGGTGAAACTGTTATTGACTCACGTTACACATTTACCCAGAGTATCTTCCCTGTATGTGTTAATTAAGCTTCTCAAATATAAGCAATTAAAACGCTAAACTCCACCCTTCCGATAATTTCAATAAATTTTAAGTAAAAAGAAATTATTTTCTTAAAAAAATGTGTTATTCAATGATTAGAAAACACGCCCGCAATAACGAAATTGTTACATTGCTTTAGACGCGTTCAAAGCAAATTATCTAAATACGCTTTAAAAAATGAATAACCTAGAAATTCATTTCTGATCCCTTGAGAAGCCCTTTCGAAGCTTTTTTCATTTCTTAAAGATTATAGAATTTGTAATATGGGTTGTTTTGATCATCAATTTTTCTAGAATTATTGTTTAAGAAATTGTATCGACAAGTAGTTCAATAACGTTGTACACCTCTTTCGAAAATATCTTTGAGTATTCTTTATAGGCAATACTTCGTTTACGGAGATCATCCTTCACAAATCCCCATTTTTTCTGAAGACTTTTCGAATACAATACATAACAAAATTGTTTGTAAACTTTAATAATACAGTTTAGTTGATTACATACGACAAAGACAAACATAGTGTGTATACAAAGCTTGAGTTTCGTATTTACAAACTTAAAAAAACAATAATAATTGAATTTTACTCCCGAAGTTTTAACGCGTTTAGGTCTTCTTAACTTCTACATGTGTTAATAATGTAAATTTATTCCTTGTAACTCTTTGAACGTTTGAAATAACTTTTGGTTTCAAATGTTTTGTGTTTATTTTTCATTTATTGCTATCCCTTACAATTTTTCATATCACTGATTTAATGCTGTTAAAACCATCGACCTATTAAATTTAGGCGGGTTTATTTTGTAAAAATAAATCAAGTGTTGTTTTTTTCATTTGGAAGTAGAATTTTGTCAGAATAACATTAATTTCATTTATAAATTCGTTTATGATGAATTTGTTTATGAAATTTCAGTATTAATCGTGAATTAATTAGTAGACTGGGAATAACTAATTCCTATTAGCGCAAGGTAGAAAATACTTTGCCATTGGGTGCCAAAAAAGCTTGCACATATAACATAGTGTATTTCAGATACTTTTTTTTACATAATATGCTTTATGTGAAATGTCAAAACATTACGAATTTTGTTACTACATCAATTTTATGTCGAGATAAATCGACAAGAAAATAATGGTAATCAATCAAGACGAGGATGTTATCGAAAAATTGCTTCAAATTTTCTAGTTCTATTTGTAAGGTTGGCATATTCTATAAGAAACCTAAGCAAATTAACGAACTAGAAGGAAATGTAACAAGCATTACAATTGGGACATTTTCACGTTTGATGGCTACAACGTTTAACTAGTCTCCTCTACAACTTATTATGGATATCAAGGCCAAGTTTCTGAATCTCTACTATAGCAGTGTAACGACTCAATATTCTTGTATATTCGACTCCGATGGATTGGTCCTTTATCCCAGGCAGCACACACACGTTAATAAAACGTTTTTGTTGAAGTCGTTCGTATTACTTACACGTTGAATTTGGCAAAGTTTCTTGTTGCTCAACAAAACTTCACCACAACGTTTCTCATACGTTAAAATAACGTTTGAGTTGGTTTGATATTGTTTGCTATTGAAACTATAATATAACGTTATTCACACGTTCTGTCCACTTTGCATTAGGAAACGTTTTATATACGTTTAAATAACGTTTACCTTACACGTTGGTTTAACATAGACATCATTTACTGATCCTGGAAACACCACGAAAATGTTTCTTAAAGTCTATTCAATCTTAAAATGTCCTCTATTTGATTAAACGCCCCTAAACGTAAGACAAGGTAAAACGTATATGGTAACTGGTAACCTGTTTCTTCCTTATGACGCATACCTACCATTCATTCATTTCACGTTGAATTGTAGGTATGCGTAATAATGAAGAAAACGTAACCATGTACGTTTTACTTTGTCTTAACTTTAGGAGCGTTTAATGCGATAGAGAACATTTAAGATTGAATAGACTATACTCGTCTTTTATGGTATCACATACGATTTGAGCCTAAAAATAATATAAATTTGTGTAACATGTAACAATTCCAATCAATTCGCAAAAATATACTTGTACAGAAAAAAATGTTTGCGATTTAAATATGAATTTGGATCTTCACCCGGTTTATCTATTTTAATATGAGTGCCATCTATAACTCCAATTATTCCTGCAAAATGCTTGTTTCTAAAGGCCGTTTGACACGATGTTATTTTTTGTACAAAAAACGTTACAAGTTTTGTATCAATTTATTTTTAAAGTTCCACTAAACTTTATTTTCAAGAAAATGTCAGGTATTAAATTTTTCGTTTGCTACACTACAAGATTTACTTGTAGAAATATTTACAAATTTGGTGTTCACGCATGCGCGCATAGTATGTTTTAAATGTTTTAAGATAACCCATAAAATAACCCATAATTGCATGTATGCTTTTGATAGTAAGCCAGTAAGCGTCATTAAGAAAAAGAAGAAGAAGCACCAAATCAAGAAAAAGACAAGGGAGTTTTGGGCTAGAAATTGGATAAAAAGACGTACTGAAGGGCGAGGGCAGCTCAATATGCTAGAAAACGAGTTAAGGGTTGAGGATGCAAACGCTTATAAAAATTTTCTAAGGGTAGATAATTCTCAATTTCAATATTTATTAAGAAGAGTAGGACCTCTTCATCACGAAATAAAGGTTAAGTTTACATGCGGCGTTGACTTGCAAATGCTTGTAAATACAACCACTAAACTGCGCATGAGGGTTGCTAAACTTTTTGTATGCGCAAATTTACACGCAGTTCTACAGAAAAAATTAGAACATGTTCTAAAATTTCTAAAACAATTAATTGTATTAAAAATTGATCCTAATTTTTCCGTTTGCTACTCTACAATTTCTACAGCAACTTAAATAATATTATTTAATAGCAATTATTGTATAAGAAATAGTGTCGTGTCAAACGCCTAAACAATGCTTCTATTTCATTTTTTTCTTCATCTGTAGGCCAGTATTATTTCCGAAGAGGAATTGCTTAAAAAATTAGCGACTCTTCTGACAATTTTAAAAAGAGTAGATAGCAGCAAACCTATCAGCTACATCTCTCATTTGCAGCAAACCATAAAAAAACAATTAGGGTTCAGGTTGAGTCAAATCAAACTGATCCCCATATAATGCCATGCATTATCTGCAGGTGCCACAATAATATCTTTAAACAGTGCAAATATACTATCATTTTCAAATTTTCAATCGAATTAGTTTCGCGCAGTTGCACAAGCTTCATTGTTATTAAAAAATAAGGTTATTAAAGAGCTGCGAAATATTAATAATCAATCAGGTAGCCGGTCTTAATTCCAGGTTTATCAATAATAATTCTAATGCAACGCCGGTGTTTTCGGGCCACTACACTGATTGGTGTAGTTTTTATTAATCATTTTCAGCCTTAGTAGATGGCAATCCCAAGTTATCCGAGGTAGACAAATTCTATTACTTACACAATTCTCAAAAAAATTCTGCCAACAGTATCGTTCAGGAGAGGTAGGGCAAGACCGCCAAAGATGGTAAGAATGCGCATTGTTTACAGTGGAAGGAGGTTAGTGACGTGCTCGGTTTAGTGTCCTGTTGAAAGCTGCAATAGACCTAACGATCCTGTGGAAATGTTAGAGTAATCGAAAGAGCAAAAACTGAATTATCAAAAGTTGGAATGGGGACATTTTTTTGCCGACTTACTAGACGCCGTATCATTTTGTTCTTCATGGATTTTTTTGACATCACAACGAAAATTATACGTCTTTACGTTCGTTTTGTCCGTATTTTCACAGCGTTTCTTCAATGGAGCAATTAAATTCAGTTGACTTTCATGAAATATCTTCACGTGTTTCAGTAAATCATACAGCCGTTACACTCACTGCATGTGAACTCAACACGTTGACCACTCATTTGTAATAATAGCAATTTTTCAAAACTATAAGTGACAGCCGATAGATAACCTAACAACCACAATAACAGCTTGCGAGCGCACTGGGCACAAATAGTCACCTGTCAGGGGTCAGTCGCTCATCGCACTGCACACACTTAGACGACAGTTATTTAGTCTAAAACACGCTGCATTTTATTGCCGAAAATTGATAGAAATCTTTCACTTTTTGGTTTAAATTGTTAAAAGCTCTACAATAAGTTAATATGGCTCCATACATACGAAAAGCAATCGGCAACTGAAGAAATCAAGAAATCAAGAAATCAAACATAACTCGAAGCGTTTAAAAGAAGGAACCATCTCAGAATCATTAGGTCGCTTTAAAGTAACATTTACTGCAAAAATGGAAGCCGACCTAGCTGAAAAACTGCGCAAATTAGACAATTCGCTGGTGTTATTTCATAAGCACCCTCGGATTTTCTTGTTTTATATATACTACTGCTGTTACTTCTTTTCTCTACTAATGTTGATAATAATAAATTATCATCATCTTCTTCATCTTCAAGAAGCATAGCCAATAACAGATTCTTTTTTTCCATACTTCTCTACGTGTTCTCCACTCAATATTCCACAACTGTAGTTAAATTTACGCATTCCAATACGGATGCGTACTGCGCTTGCGAACTCCGCTCTAGATAGACCGTAGCTTTAGGAATCTTTCCCCTACTACTGCGGCAAATTATTATCATAAAGAAGCGGACATAGTTTTGAGTAGTTTGTAATTAAAAAATAACCACGCGAGAAACCATAGCGCTATAAATAGGTCTCCTAACGTACTTATACAAAAACAAATAACACTATTCAACGCAGCGAACGCGTTAATTTTTGAAAAAAAAATTAAATCCCTATATTTTTAGTAGTAGTGTGTAAAATGCGCCATTTGAGAAATGATGTGACACTTATATGTAAGGTTAATTTGAGACAATTAATATCGAAGAGAAGTAAGGAAAAACTAGTTGTATAAAAACAGACTTTTACCACCACGTTTTTCATATACTGCTTATTAATTTATTACTAAATATAATTAAAGGTTATATACTACTTATTTCTATGTATATGTATGTATCTTGAGGATTGATTTCATACATATAGTACAGCAGTAGCATTAAATGATGCTATATTAAACTTCAATAAGCATATAAGTATATTACCAACTAATTAAATATCAGTTCAGTAATTATTATGCCCGTAGATAAAAGAAATGCTTGAAGAAACCACAGCAGAACGTTGTCGCGTAATATGATTATCACGAGGTGCTTTTAAACATTTCGCATTTAAACCCACATCTGCAGAGGTGTTCTGTGTTCATCTCATGTAATTGAATAACTGTAATTAGGGAATATGCAATGGCTTTTAATTAAATCTCTATAATCCACTTACGTGGAAGCAATAATACGATATAGAGATTCCTTGCAGTAAGCATCTAATTGAAATATTTAGTGATATGGTTACAATATTACGCAACTACGGAAAAGTATCCTATTTACATGTGTACTATTACTATTATACTCTATCTTCCACACTTCCGTGAAACATTTTAAAATTTAATTATAGGTAAGCAAACTATACAACGGATCAGTGGCGTGCATACAATACAGGAAAAAAGGCATTGCCTACCCTAGAGAAAATGACCACAATAGCCGACTTTGATCTCTGAGGACCAACGTGACATCAAGTAATTTAACTTGCAAAAATATTCTCCTTTGTCGTCTTTAATATTTAAGTACGAATGTGACGTTATATTTCCCACAATTTGTGGAAAAACTACAATAAAATAAATAAAGCTCATACAGTACCACTTAGAGGTTCATTACCAATCCTCTCCAGTTTCAACGTCATCATCACCATTGATCATGGCATCGCAGAGTTCTGGATAACATTCAGTGGTCCACTTCTTAAGATGCTCACCTGCGGCAGTTATGTCTCTTAATAAAGGTGAGACTCCTTTCAGAAGATACCTTCCAAGTGACTTCACCGACCACTTCATAGGGTCCCTTACATAAAGGGGAGAGTTCATGTCGGTATTGCCTCTCCTTTTAAGAACCACTAAATCTTCCATCTTAAAGCTGGGTAGTGCCGCTCTCATATGCTTTCGTTGGTCGTTAGCATTCATGGCTAGTGCTCGTGCTGCACTCTCCCGTACAATATTTCCGTTGTGTGGCGTTGCATTGACCGCTAGGTCATTAACAATGCTGTCACAACTGGAATAGAACTTGGTCATTAACAATGCTGTCACAACTGGAATAGAACTTTCTCGACCTAACAGCAACTGTAAACGGGTGCATTTTGTTGACTTTTGCTTGGTCGCGTTCAACACCAACTGAATCTTCCATAGCTTTTCAGAACAGGAACATCAGTCGTCAGGCGAATACTGAGTTCTGTAGTTGTGACAGTTGTGTCCACAAGTGAATTTATAGTCTTTGCAGGGATTGCACAAATGCGTGGTTGTAATTACAATTTTTGCACAAGTCCGTCTCCAATAAGTGAAAGTTCTAACCCTGTGTCCACAAGTAAATCAATGGTAATACCCTGTACAACAACAGTGTTAAGATCAGGACGACTTGAAGTGCAAAGGAATTTAATTGATTTCTTATTACGACCCTGACTACGTCGTTCCGCGAAACATTTATCTTCTAGGTGACCTACTAGTTTATTACAAAATCCACACGTGTTCGGTTTGTTTGTTTTTGTAAGCGACACATTATTTTGTGATTGATAGTTGCCGCTTGACGCTAACTGGGTATTTGCAAAACATTGATTGCGAAAATGACCTCGCCGTCCACACCCACAACAACGGATATGATTGTTAAGCGCATGTGATCGAAACAACTGCGTTGACTCTTCACGGCCCCGACCTTTATTTAGATTCATTAAGTTCAATGTTTATACCGTTACCCGCATCATCAAATTCACAAAATAGGGAAATTAATTCGGATACTGTCTGTTGTGGGTCTGTTTTATTTCATCACGCGTTCTTTCGTACACAATACCACGGGAAATTACACTGACAAGTTCTCAATCTCTGTAAAAGTGTATTTACAACGATTTAAATAAGCAAATTTAGTTTGGCGGATAACTAGCATAAGAGGGAAAGTAATTTGACGTACATTCTGCAACTTTCTCAAATCGCATACCAAAATCAATTGTCTTGGAAATGAACAACGAATTTCTATTGCAAAACTTGACCATTTTCTGTCCGGGACTTTCCACTGATGAAACCATTTAAAGGCTTCTCCAGTGAGATAGAGTGGAATGCGGTACATCGTCTCATAGTCATTCCAGCCATACGTTTCCCTAGCTCTTTCAACATCAGAGATCCAATCTCTAACATCATGTTCTTTCGGATCAAACGTCGAAAGCTGTATCTTGTCATATCCACGCTCACCTCGCCGAACTCGAATAGGGCTGCGCAACCTGGTGGCAACAGACGCGGCGACTTTTTCCATTGAATCGATTGGAAAATATCTCGTAAGCCGCTGGGTATTGACTTTGGTTGTATTACCTTTAAAAAAATATCTCGTATCCAAAACTAGAACAGTCCTTGGGTTACGAGATATTTCTTTAAAAAAAAACTTGTAATCCAACAGTTGACGGTTTCGTACTAATAGGTTTATTATTTAATAATTATGTTAACTTAGTGTACTAGATTATCTGTGATTTATGTGATTATTTATTAAGATCAAGAGTGCTTTGGTAATATTATAATACCTCGAGGCAACTTATTGGTGTCGTTGGCAACAAAAGACAAATAAGGATGAAAAAAACGAACCTGTCTTTCCAAATTAAAACCACGATAATGAGCTGGTTGTGGAATTTGAAAGCTTATAGATAAGTCAAAGATGTTTATTCCCACGATGGGGACCTTCTAGAGGAGTTGTCAGGAGGTAGTTAAAGAACTTTCTCGCACTAACTTGCCGACGTTTCGACTGGGGCGTCCAGTCTTTCTCAAGGCTCTTTTTATTAAGTATGTAATTAGTACATGTAAACTTACTCAGATATTTGAAAATATAGACAATTTTTTTTGTAGCAAACTTACCTAAAGAATTAGAAAGTTCAGCCACAGACAAATATCACTCATTTCGATCCAGTACAGCAAATAATTATTAAATATAGTCCCATAAAATAGGCACATAAGGCAAGCAATTATTGTTAAGTCCCACCCCCTAGAATTATTTATTTATATGATAAAAACACTCGCAAGAAATTTCTACAAAAAATATTAATATTTACTGGTTGCACAACACATTTGAAATTTTGATCCAATTACATGGGATTTGTAATACAAATGCACCAATATTGCGAAGGCTAACAAGTATTACACTATCTCTGCTTAATTAACAGTTTTGGCAACTACTGTGGATTTATTTGAGTTTGGAAAGTCTTGCCTATGTTTTTCTATTACTTGTAAAAGGTACTGTTTCTGTTCTTCCTGGTTCGTAATAATTCCATTGAATGATTGAATCAGTGAGATACCACGTTCAGCTGCATCATTTACAACTTTCAGATTTTCGACCTTCCAGGAAATCTTTGTTGTTTTCCCAAGTAGCTGGATCTTGATTTAAAAAATCTTTAGTTATTTCCAAAGCCGCAAATAATTTAAGGGTGTTTTGTGACACAAAATCACACAATTGCTTCGTTTGAATTGTTGTCATCTCAACTTTGATGCGTCGTTGTGAGTTGTCGGCACCTTTCTTTTCCAATGCTTTTACCACCTTAACTTTCAGTTCGGAAGTAACTTTCGAGTCGAAAAAGGCTAAGCCAACAAGTGTTTCACTTAAATGCCACAAGTGTCCTGAGAAACTCTTAACAGCTGCAGCAGCAATAACCTTGCTTACTTCCTTGTAGTTATCGAGTTCCTTTAAGAGTTTGAGGTCATTATAAGGAGCTGATGCACCACAGGGCGAAGTATACCAACACTTAAGATAAATCTGCAGCACAAAAACATTAAAATCTTGGAGTCTAGAGAGTTCTCGGGTAGTTAACTTGAATTGCGAGCGAAACAAGTAGATTTTCATACTGTATATTAACTTAGCCATCCATCTAGCTCTATGAACAGCTCCAGGAGCATATATGCTAATCTGCTTTGCAGCATCACCTCCTAGGAATAGGAGAGAAAGTTGTAATAATTCCTTGTAGTCATCCCTCGGCTGAAAAGCTGTTAGCTGATCCTTGATAAATTTGACAAGATCATCTCGCAGTGGATTTAATTGTTTAGCCACAGCATCTTCCATGATTCCACTCTGGAATGTGCGTTTGTCAATCTTGTTCCAGTTATCTGAAAATCGCTGGAAAATCTGGATATTTGGTCCACTTGATGGTCCCATTAACGCATTAAACACACTCTCAATAATCAGTTCCATAATGTGGTGTCGACAAGCTAAGCTGAGAAGGTGCCTTTGGAATTTATTTTCAAGAAGAACACATGCACCGGCTTTAACTCCACTGTTACTGGCTGTCGTATCGAAGCACATGAACTGAATGCGTTCATTCAAGTTCCACTCTTCAATTAAATTAAAAACAGCAGTTGCTTGTGCTTTTCCAGTTGTATTTGGAATTTTGGAACACCAAGTAACTTCATAACTCCTTCGCCTGATACAATAACTGCGAGACGATCAACTTTATCCTTAGACGTCAGTGCTGGAAGTAGTTTTCCATCCCAATGAACATTCAATGGAATAGCTGGATGAAACGAAGCTTTCATTTCATTGGCAATTGTCTCTCGGTACTCTCGACGTGATTGTCTGATTGACTCCCTATTAAGGGTAAAATCCTGAGGATTGTGTCCCAGTGAATGTACTGTAGCTGACAAAAGGTACACAGCGTTTCTGTCACTTACTTTGGTTCTATCCAAAGCATACACAACTTCAGGAGTTAAAATTCCTGATATTGCGGAAATATTGATCTTCCTTGAAGTATGGTCTTCTTTTAGCTTTTTAGTACTACGACTGACATAAGACACATCTTCATTTTCACAACTGCTACTATGGGCATCATCACTATTGCTGCTTTCGCCAGAAATATTGCCGATTCCTACTTGTTTCTTTGCTCGTTCTGCCTCCTTCTTTTGCCTTGACTCAAGTTCCAGCTGTCGCTTGAGGCTTCGCTCTTCTTTTTTAGCAAGATTCATATCAACGGGACCTATACCTCCACGTCTTCCTTTCTCTCTCTGAGCTAAGAGAAAATCTCTATCCTCAGCTATGGTAATGACGGTCAAAGCATCGGCATGAGCGATATCAAATAAGTCATCAAAGCCACCAACGAATAATGATTCCTTTTCTATCTGTTGTGGTGTTCGTCTTGATGCACTTTTTTTAATATTTTCAAGTGAAGTGATTTAATTTTCTCAATGACATGACATTCCTTTCTTGTGGGAATTTTAGCCTTTTCCCAAAAACTGCAAATTTCCCTAGCTGTAGCACTTGATTGAAGAGTTTTCTTCTCGAGTGAGTGCAAGTGGAAGAAACGGCCTAACACCTGCTTATTAGAGGGAAGTTTGCAGCCAGTTATAGATTCTAGTGTTCCTCCAACCAACCAAATTCCAAGTTTAGTTTGACCAAGTTACAGAATGATTAAAATTTTAAATTAATGAACAAATTGCCATGATTGTTGATTGTAGGATTATAAAATACAAATTGATTAGCGATTGTGAGATTACAGAGAATATACTTACGGGAAAAAAAACTCTTAGGCTAATTAACACATTTTAAATTAAATTGAACTTAATAAAAACATTGCTGGTATTGGATTTCAATTTTCAATTAACTTATCACATTGAAGTCCACCATATTGTGTTGAAGACCAGAATAACATGCGTGGAAGTTGGAAATATAGTGAACAGCTGATAAAGGGAAGATAAAGAAGTTATAGAGGGTGAAGTGGAAAAACTTTATTTTAAAAATAAAAGTTTTTTGTTAAAATTGATCACCTCGTTAAGGGACGATTCGGGTTTATTATTATAGTGTTGAACTATTCCTTTAATTTCTAATAGGTTCAGTTTTTTATTTTTGGGGCATATGTGCAGGACTTCTATGTCGGCGTCTGGATTGCAAGCATGGTTAGAGTTGATTAAATGATTGGCGAAGGACGACTTGTGGGAGTTTGAGTATTTGTGTTTTAGGAAGGACAAGTGTTCGTTAATTCTGAATGTGAACTTCCTCCCGCTCTGGCCTATGTAGAAAGCGTCACAATCTCTAGAGTTTAACTTGTAGATACCTGATTTATCCATGGGATTAATTTGATGTGGATTAAGCGAAATTTAATATTTTCTTTAGAAGCAAAGGAAATTTTGATATTACATTTACTCGGGATGTTTTGATATTGGTAGGAAGCTGGATCTATATAAGGGAGAGAAGTAGACTTTGGGTTCGGGAACGATCGGGGTTAATGCTGTGGAGTAGTGAATTAGATGACTAAAATTGATTTTGTTATGAAGTTTTTGGATCAAATTGTGAGGGTAACCATTGTTTTGGGCGATCATATAGATGAGATTTCGTTCATGATTAAAATCTTCTTGGTTTATAAGGGGAGACTATGGAGGCGATTGAAGAAAAATCGGAAGGCGGCCATTTTGTGTGCCAAAGGATAGATCGAGGAAAACGGAATGACATGATCGGTAGTGGTCTGTTTCCTATAGACGTTGATTTTGAGGGGTTTGTTTAAACGTTTGATGGACAAGCCACAAATTCAAATCAACAAAGTTAAGACTGGTTGATTTCTTTTTCTATTGTAAATTTTATGTTAGGATGTAAGGAATTGAAAAATTCGAAACAGGTTTGCAGACCTTTGCAGGCCTTTGAAAATTGTAAGGATGTCATCAACATAATATCTTTTGTAATAAAGAAACTTTTGTTTGATGAAATTATCCTTAAATATGAAATGAGTTTCCAAGTGTGATAGGAATACTTCGGCGAGGAGCGGAGAGAGGTTGTCAATAAAACCAAGAAATTCCTCTTCGCCAATAAAGACATCCTTTTAAATAATTTCAATATTTATTATCCCTGAACCCTTACATTCCACGCCTATACGCATTACCCAAAGTACACAAAAACAACCTCTCGGCAAGACCTATTGTCTCATTCTCCAACACTCCTGTTAGTAAAATTGCCCCCTGGCTCAATAATCAGCTAAGATCACCTCTCCCCTTACAATTTCCATATTCCATAACCAACCCAATTGAATTTGCCACTTTCCTTCTCAGACCATGAGTTTAACTTGATTTCCTTTGACATAGTGAATTTATTTCCGAGCATCCCCCACTCCGAATGTAGGAACATCATCAATGACCTGCTATTCCATTCCAACCTTGCTAATGATATCTGTAATCTCCTCTTAAACTGTTTAGACCTTTGCGTTTCTCAAAACTTTTTACTTTCAATAATAAAATGTTCATATAAAAAACAGGTATTCCCATGGGCAACAACCTCTCCTCGCTGCTCGCCGAAGTATTCATATCCCACTTAGAAGCTCATTTGATATTTAAGAATAATTTCATCAAACAAAAGTTGCTTTATTACAAAAGATATGTTGATAACATCCTTATAATTTTTAAAGGCAGCACTTCTGACCTGCAAACCAGTTTCGAATTTTTCGATTCCTTACATCCTAAAATTTACAATAGAAGAAGAAATCAACCAGTCTTAATTTTTTGGACTTTTCCATCATCCGTTTAAACAAATCCCTCAAAATCAACGTCTATAGGAAACCAACCACTACCAATCATGTCGTTCCGTTTTCCTCGTTCCATCCTCTGGCACACAAAATGGCCGCCTTCCGATTTTTCTTCAATCGCTTCCATAGTCTCCCCTTAAACCAAGAAGATTTTAATCATGAACTAAATCTTATCTATATGATCGCCAAAAACAATGGTTATCCTCACAATTTGACCCAAAAACTTCATAATAAAATCAATTTTAGTCATCTAATTCACTACTCCACAGTATTAATCCCGATCGTTCCCGAACCCAAAGTCTACTTTTCTCTCCCTTATACAGGTCCAGCCTCCTACCAATTTCAAAACATCCTGAGTAAATGTATTATCAAAATTTCCTTTGCTTCTAAAGAAAATTTTAAATTTTGCTTAGTCCACATCAAAGAGCCAATTAATCCCATGGATAAGTGGGGTGTCTACAAGTTAAACTGTAGAGACTGTGACGCTTTCTACATAGGCCAGAGCGGGAGGAAGTTCACGTTCAAAATTAACGAACACTTGTCCTTCCTAAAACACAAATACTCAAACTCCAAGTAGTCATTCGCCAATCATTTAATCAACTCTAACCATGCTTGCAATGCAATCCAGACGCCGACATAGAAATCCTTTACATATTCCCCAAAAGCGGAACAAGCAACCCATTACTTCTCAATGGAAGAAAAATGAGAGTAAAAGACTGCAATCTGAGGAGGAATCATACATAGGTTGTATAAGATCCAATAAAGTAGTATACCATCGCATACCACGAGAAGTTCGAAAGCTCGGTTCATCATGTACTTAATTCAATTGAATGTGTCAGAAGGAAAAATCAGCAGTGTTCAGAAATAACGGAAATTCAGCGCCAGAACATTTTTAGTATCTATATTTTGGAAACAGACAAGCTGGGATCAGCCCAAGACATTTGTTCTCAACTATGTCGATTTAAAACCTAAACAGAATACCTACACTGAAACTACCAGCAGACGAAACAGTACCCTAAAGTATTTCTTAACTATTGAGGGAGAGAAGTTGGAAGTCTGTAAAACACTTTTTGAGTACAATAGGCCTTGGTGAGTTTACTGTACATTCATGGCTTAAGAAGGATGAGAATGTCGCTGCGGGATTATGTAACAGTTCACAGTTCAATAATAAAACTCTTAAGAGACCCAGTAACGCCGAACAAAGTAATAAAACAGATTTCGCTCGGAAGTTTCTTAATGACTTGCCAAAACTAGAATCATATTACGGAAGAAAGTCTTCAACTAAATTTTATTTAGAGCCCGTTATTATAAACTATGCATCAGTTGTGTAACTTATACTGCGAGTTCTGTAAAAACCAAGGGAAAGGAACTGTTTCGTGATGTGCAGTAACTAATATTTTTAACGAAATGAATTTTTCAATTCACCCTATAAACAAAGATCAAGTGTGACACCTGTGTCAAGCATGAGGTGGGTCAGTTAAGTGATGAGGAATGGCAAATTGATGTGGCCCAGAAAGATCGTGCCCGACTGGAAAAAGAACATGATAAAGGGAAAGCCCTGAAAAACGAGTTCAAAGTTTTTACTATGGATTTACAAGCTTTAAAGTGAGCCCTTGTATACAAACAAGCGCATTTTTTTATAAGACAAAGTTATGCTGTCACAATTTTACCGTTTATGATCTTTCCGCTCGAGAAGTATGCTGCTTTTCGTTCGACGAGACTCCAGCTGACCTCACAGCATCAACTTTCGCTACTTGTATCGTGTAGTATCTACATCTGTATTGTAAGAATGTTGAGGGGCCGATAATACTTTATAGCGACGGATGCACTTACCAAAACCGCAATTCAAGTTTCTCTAATGCTATGTTGTCATTTGCGGTTCACAACAATAAATAAATATTGTAAAACTTTTTGATTTCTGGTCATACGCAAATGGAATGCGATAGTGTGCATTGTAGAATTGAAAATGCATTAAAAGGACGAGATGTATACCTACTGCGAGATTACATTCGGGCAACCACAGCTGCTCGGAAAATTCCTTTTCGTTACTTGGCTAGAAAGACGGTTTTCTCAGACTTCAAAAACTTCACGGAAAAAAGGTATCAATGTTATACATCAATAAGACCTGGTAAGGTGTTGAAATTAAAATGGATTTTTCACTGGATACTGAGCGTTTTTATTGTGTTTTTATGTTTTTTTTAGGTCGCTAATGACCCTATGATTACAGATTTAAGAGCCATAAGATATTTAACAACAGGAGTTATAGAGTATAAGTTACACTTTGATGACGATTGGAAGCAGTTGCCTCAAAGGGTTAAAAACTTTGAGGATCATGCTCACTGCCCAGTAATGTACAAAGAAGAAAGAATTAAAAAAGATAAATCGGAACACCTACAACAACTAAAAAAGTTATACCAGTAGAGTACCATAACTTTAATGTGAATAAATTTTTTTAATTTTGTACGGTTTTTTATTTGTAAAACTACCTAACGCTTTCCTATAATTGCAAAAAATACCTCGTAAACCACAAAAGCAATAACTTGTAAGCCACAGTTCCGCAACATTCCAAAACTCAATGCCTCGTAACCCAAGTTTTATTAATATACGCACAATAAATTACGGAATAACGGAAATGAATTTATTAGTTTAAATTTATTAAAAGATATTACCAATAATTGGAACAAATAAATGAGTCTTTCTATCATTAGGAACGTTTTTTTGTTCCCCTGAAAAGTTGGGATTTTTGAGCATGGTATTAGAATTACACCGACGCCTTTAAGCAAAGAGTATACTCGTTGCTTTAAGTAAGTTTAAAACTTAATCCTTTTGAGTAGTTTATTGTTATTAAAACTCGTGGTGATTCTCAATTCAAATTTAACTAGATTTTAAAAATAAATTTATATTTCATTAGATAATTATGTATTTATTGTATGGTTCAAATTTTTTTTCTCAAAAACACTGAACTTAGCACTCTATAATCTCCCGCCGCACAAATTAGCATATTCCGAAAAAGGTTGCCATTACTCCTGTATAAAGTTGTACAATAAACTTCCCCAATAAATAGCACAGTCAGCAAGTTTACAAGAGTTTAAAAGAGCTGTGAAGACCTTACTTATCGAAAGCGAGCCATACACCTTCGAGGAATTTCTTAATTAAGAAACTAATTTATGACAAGAAGTTGCTTCTTATGTTAACACCTAATTGTAGCATATTTTGCAAATAAAATTATTATTATTATTATTATTATTATTAAGTGGAAAAACAATTGTTTTTAGTTGCTTTATCTTAAAAGTCTCAGCTGCTCTGAAAGCTTCCTCCATCGTCGGACAATCATTTTCTTCCTTTTAGAAACTGTCTTCGGCGTCCATACTTTGAACTTCCTGAATGATCTCTTCTTCACTTAGCATTCAACAAGTTTCAGTTTGGTCGTCCACTGACGCATAGCCATCAAGACCATCTACAAAATCTTTCTCTTCCACATTTAACGGCTTAATCCATTCCGCAAGGGACAGTTCATTGACTTCGTCGTTATCCGGGATTGGAGCAGAGAGTTTTGCTTTTCGGAATCATCTTGCTATTGTCCTAGGCAAGACTTCCTTCCAAGCATTGAATTCAACTGCAACCAATATCGAAATGTTGGGAGGTTATGTCTTATCCATACACAGAATAATTTTTTCCAAAGGCTGTTTGCAGTAGTGACTGTTTAGACCCCTTGGTCTATCGGTTGTAGCATACTTGTACAGTTTGGCAGGGAAAAACACCAGGTTCATGTTTGTTAAATTTAGCCGTGTGTGGACTGCACAGTTGGCAACTAGGAGAAGAATTTTCATGTTTTTTTATGACGACTCCTTATCTCATTTTCTTAGATACCTACTCTTCAAAAATATCACAGTTGGTAGTGGGAGGGTGTTCAGCAGGTTGGTACACAGAAGAGAAGAATTTAGCAAACAAATTCGCCATTTCAGTGCGGCCAGTAGCTACTACATCTTCATATTTCATGACTCCAGGGAGATCACTATTATATTTCAAAGAGCAGTCCCAGAATTGACGGATTTTTCTGCAGACGCTGTTTAATATCCATAATCACGTTACCAATTTCCTTGCATAGAGAAGAACTATAAAAAGATTGCAAAGAGTAAGATAGTCTCAAAAAAACGGTTCAATGACCTATAGTCTATCATTTTTGAATTTGTAGAATATTTTCTTGTGGAAGATTTTCCTGGTTTGAGATTGGACAGGTAAGCAAGACAGGTGGATGGCCACCCACAACATCTGCCAGTTTGGAGAAACACACCCAGAACAATTTGATCAAAATATCCTTGTCCTGTTCCAAATGAGCATACCAGGAAAAGACCAGAAATGTTTCAACTGTGTAGAAATTGGTTGGTTGGTTGAAATTGCAAAGCGTACAAATAAAATTTATTCAACAAAAACAAGCCGCACCCAGTTTCATGAAATTAGATATCTTAGTGAAGGGAATGTAATTTCTAGAGTTTGACAGAGTTCTAAAAGATTTCTATTTTGGTTTCGCCCATTTAGATGTGATTATACATATAACAAACAGACAAAAACAAGGCTAACGGATAGACTTGTTCGATTAATTCTAGATGAATTTGTATACAAAGTATTATTATTGTAGGAGTATAACCTTAAATAAATTTTGAATTGACAATTTGAAAAGTAGTACATAGTTCCAATATCTAAAAAATTCCCTAGATTTTTATAATGTCAAATATTTATTTAAAATTGTTTGCAAAAGGCGCAAATTCTAAAAAATAGTATAAAACACTCATTCATAAGGCTTTGATGGAACTCATCCTTAACTAATCCACGTAACTTTCTAAAACAATGACAGTTGTATTTCTATAGCAATATACAATTTATTGTTATATTCGGGCGTTTTTCTTCTTCATTGTTTTGATTATCATTTCTTGTATTTTAAACTTGTTTTATGTGGATTTAATCACTTTAAAAGTAGAATTCAGCAGGATTTTAAGCATAATTTAGTCGTCATTATTAGCATTTTATTTCCATCTGAGTAACTTATAAAGAAAATGCAAGGTAATGTATCGCATCATTTCTTAAATGGTACCGCCATTAATAATTTAAGAGCCGCCGTATGACGGTTGTCTGACTAACACTGGAAACAGTTAATCTACTGTAATTTCTTTTCGTGGAAGAGATGTCATTTCCGATTTCTAAAGGAATTGTTCAAGTTAGTGCCTTTGTATAATTGAAGAAATTTCCACAATGAAAAATGTTTTACATTTTGTCCAGTAGATTTATTCTAGTTTCAGTTAGAGAGATTGTTTATAATAGTGTTTCAATGTGGTTTCTCGGCGATGTTTCAATTTATTTTTATATGTAGAATGACAGAATCCGGAAACTAAACGTTCGATTTGTGCGGTTACTTAACTGGACTTAGTTTATCAACGTCAACCGAAATAACAATCAATAATATTCAAATGGATTTACAGATGGACCAAATTAGAGGATCGACATTTATTGACAGCCTAAATAAGCGGTTAAATGATAAACACTACTTGTTATTATCTTATGTGCCTCAAAACAAAAATGAACTTTAAATTAAATAATGTGTTAATTTTTTGATGGAAGCCATTAGGTACTGGTTATTGAAGAACTCGGGCTTGATTCTT
Source organism: Pyrocoelia pectoralis (assembly GCA_036250285.1). NCBI lineage: Eukaryota > Metazoa > Arthropoda > Insecta > Coleoptera > Lampyridae > Pyrocoelia > Pyrocoelia pectoralis. Next base: position 47,376,713 of record CM070075.1, read on the forward strand.
GTAGAATTTGGAATTACTTTAGAATGTCCAGTAAATTGTTTGATCAGCTATTGAGAAAAATTGGACCGTATATTGCAAAAATAGATACTTGGGGAGAAGATGCGATAATAAATAATAATAATTTATTGTTCCAAAAGACCTCATCAGAACGGTATAGAACAAGTCGTACATGGTATTAAGAGTTCAAAATTCAAAGATAATTCTGCAAGAAGTTCTTCATGTGACTTAACACCTACGCTTGTGGCACTCCTTGTTTAACACACATCGCCTCACATTGAAAGCCGTCAATATTTACAATTTCTGATCGATGTTTTAAGTAAGATTTGATCTAGGTATGAATTTTTCGTCTTCAACTAAGAACCTGAATTTTTTGTAATAACAGCTCATGATTGACCAAGCCGAAAGCTTTACTTAACCTTCTTCGAACCAAGGGTCAATTTGTTACGTAGGAACCCAAGGCAGGGTCCTACCAAACTGTTTAAGACAAAACTTGGCACGACTGGGAGAATAATTCCACTAAAGCAAAGCTGAATGGAATCGTGTACTACACAGACGACTCAAAAACCACTAAGGAAACTGACTCTGGAGTGGATGGGGCCAATGACGGGGCTGCAAAGTCTCTGTAAGTCTAGGACAAAAAGCGACCGTGTTCCAAGCCTAGGTATATGAATCCTCACAGTAGCTGCTCAGCTATTTAAAGAAGAATATTACCAAAAGGAAAATCTTTATAGCGATTGCAGCAGGAGACTCATATGTGGTAAATTAAGGATTAAGTTCTTGAATACACACAAATGCTAAACGCACTAGGTAATACAGTCACACTAGTGTGGGCACCTGGGTACGCGGATATCGCAGGTAACCAGGTTGCTGGCGAGCTTGCGAGAATGGCACACGCAAAACCACTCATAGGAACCCGAACCGGCCTGTGGGATTTTACATATAACACAGCCCGAAAATTTGCCTTACTAAAATTCTGGACTTTGTTAAAGATACCTCTACAGGTATTCTCGAAGGGTAGTGTTATATTTCGCGACTTCTAATTTTTAGATCGCTTCACCCGATGCGGCTTGCATTGGGTGAATCGATCTAAAAATTACAAGTCGCGAAATACATCATGGTCCTCGAGCCGGATAAAACAGTGCACAATATTAGTGATAGCAAGCAGCCACACGGAAGAAACGCATTCAATAGAAGCCGTTAGTGGACAGCATATCGAAGTACATCGTATAACAAGGCAAACAAGTAAGAATCTCTATTCCATTAATTATCGATACCCTATTTACAATGCAATTTAATAACAGGTAGACAACAGCGGGGAGCACAATTGATCAAAATTGTTTGGTTATATTAAAATCGTATTCGTTAATTTGAGAAAAACATTTCAATATGACAAATTGGACACCAGGCGATATCGATTTCTTAATTAATGCAGTAAGAGAAAGACGGGACTTTTATAAATCAAAGTTCTCCAGGATATGGTAATCAAAATGTTACATAGTTTCATTTGAACACATATTGCAACATTTTTCTGGTAAAACTGGTAGGTACCTATTAAAGAAAACTCGTTACCAACGTTTAACAATGACCTTAATTTAGAACAGCAAATTGAAACACAAATGGCAAATATTGCGAACACGATACCGTCAAAGGAGAATCATGAAGCAACGCATCTGGCGCTGTGCGCTGGTGCTAAAACATTAACAAAATTTTGATGGTTTGTCATTCTTAGAACGATTTGTTACAGAAAGAGATACAAGTAATATAGCGACCCCCAGTTCTGGTCCTCGTACAGATTACAGTTCAAATACAAGCGAAGCAGATGGTAAGTATTCATTCTTAGATATTTTTTTTACGCTGTACTTATATTAAAGTGCAGTACTTAGTATACATAGATATACTAATTAATGTTTGCTTATACTTAGAATCAAAAAACTTTAATTTACATTTTAAGTTCTTTATTCCTTTTATAAGTATGTAATGAGATAAACATTTCAGATGAAAACTGGACTTCGATGACAGCGAAGAGAGGCAGTTTGGTATCAATGAGGTGTCCGAAAGAGGAATGATGACACCAACTACTTCTGCCACTCGAAAGTCGAAACGAAAAAAAATCTCAAGAAACTCCAAAAAACGAATCAACACCCAATGAATTATTTTTACCAAGTCTCTTAAGGCATGGATCAGCTTACTCCACATAATTTAAGGTTGAAACCTTACAGGATTTATATCATAAATTATTCACTCAGCAATAAACTAATACAACAAAAGTAGCTTTTAATTTAGAATTTACTACATATTTGTTCTGTTACGATAAAATTCTCCTTTTGAAATAAAATCGTCTTGCCACTGTACATGACCAGTACCACTAAAACATTACCAAATCTGCGGCATTACTGCACAATTGATTTTGACTCCTACTAGGAGTTACCTACTTGAGTAAATACTTGTCATGTAGCATTTTCAAAAGTAATCTCAGTATTCTTCATCCTTTTTATCATGTTATGTAATACACATGCAGCTTTTATGATGCTATTAACTTTGTCTGGAAATACTGTAATGCTGTTCTCAAATATTCTAAATGCACATTCAACGCTTTGTCTTGCAAATGATAACCTATAATTAAATCTTCGTTTCTGCATCGCTAATTGACGTCTAGGATAGGTTTCAAAAGATTTTCACTCAATCGAAATGCTTTATCACCAACAAACACAAATGGAACGGTATTTTCTTCACCACCTTCCAGAGACTCTGATCGTTGAGTGAAAAGTTATAAATAGGCGAAACTGCAGTCGTTTTAACGTCGCTCCTGATGGGTCTGATATTTGACTATCTCACTCGACGGTTCAGTACCGATACGAGTAAGAGTGACACAGCAATAGGGTACGCAATTTTGCATTATAGTTTCGCCTCTTTATACTTTTCACTCAACGCTCTGATTCAGGTAATCCAATTGTTTTGCAGTCCAACAACTTTCGCAAGTATCACGGCAGCAGTAGCTGCAAATAGCGTCCTCGTCACTCATTTCGTGGAAAAAAATAAATACATAGAGATACGCAGAATGTTGCTAATTGTTGCTAATTTGAATCAACCTCGATCGACGTCGAACAACACGTCTACACTACTACGACAGTGTGCATTTGTTGTTCGTGTTGGTTGATCGACATCGATCGACTTTATGTGGACGCGGCTATACATATTAGTTTGTATTGTATATATTATATTTTGTAGTATCATAATGTTTTTTATCGCCAACCGGCAATAGACCCATGCATTACCATAGCGATTTTTGGAAGTAAACAAACACTTTATCGTACTGTAAAAATAAAACAGTTTCCCTGCCGCTAACATTTATCAATATATGTACCCATGACTGTATGACAGAAATCGTTTGTCGCTGTCACGGCTCCAACAGTAAAAGTTTTGTCGCGAATTATTTATAAAAAAGTATTTTTACGGTTGGCGATAAAAGTTTGTATGCACCACGTCAGTAAAGTGTCTTTATCGAACTCGGCTGAGATTATGAGCCGAGCGAGGCGAGTAACAGGCGAGTTCGATAAAGACTCACTTTACTGACTTGGTACATAAATAACTATTATTTCCAAATAAAAAAGTGCACCCTAGATGAATTTTAAATTTCTAAAATATAATAAGTAGGTGTAATGTATGCCTACCGTCCTTCTAGAAGGACACCCTTTTTTTTGTAAAAGTACTTACATACTTTTTTTCATAACTTAATTGCATCTACGTCAACAGTGTAACTTTAGGGTGCGCAAATTCGAATTTGAAAATTATGCAACAACAAAAAATTATTTCAGGCATATCTGGATTTTAAACAAAAAAATGAATTAAACTCGGTAAATTCGCCCCCTTTAAAATGTTCAATAGCATAAAGTTTTGATTATCTTCCCGCAATAAAATAAGTTTCATTCATAATTAAGAACTCACAATACAAATTCAATATTAACTTTTTTGTAACAATTTATTTTGGTTAGTAAGTTACGTAAAAAGTTTTAAATTTGTTTTCATTTGTCACTTCTACCATTTTATATTATGCATTGGTTTAAAAATACTATTTCCGTATTAAAAATAAAAAAAACTTAATTTTGTACACAAAAATGTATAATAAAATGTCAGAAGTGGGTTGCATCGTTAAAAAAATTGATGTAACACTAAAATGTTCTCTAAAACCCACTAAAACCACATATGGATCGTTTAGAGTTTTAATGTATAAACTTAAATCTGTTTACATGTTTTGTTATGATAATTTTCATTTTATTACCTGAAACATGTGTTATACGGGACATTAAAGGATTCGCTTTACAAAATATAAAGTATAAAGTAAAAAGGGCGTCTAATGAGAAAATAAATAAATAATCTTTTTAGTATAAAATGTACTATTATAATTTTCGTTGCAAACAATTTATAATATCCGGAGATTCGGAGATATAAGGTGCGCTGGTAATTACAAACTCTAGTGGAAATTAACTGTAAAATAATTTCCCCTCATAAATTTTAAACAGGAGGCGTAATAATTTTAGACAGTTTTCGTCTTTAAAAGTTTACCTAAATTATTAGAATATTTTCTTATAACTACAAGCAAACGCACTTTACTAAAGTTATTTTACACGAAATACCATTTTGTTCCAGTAATAACAAAAACTTAGATATACACATTTACATAAACTAGTAAATTAATTCAATTGGGAAATAAACTTTGTTTATGGAAACTTCCTCGACTACCTACGCCCTTTAACACGAAACTAGAATAATTTAAAATCGATAACAAATAAAACTTTTGGATATCTACTACTTAGTTAAGTATTCATTTTATTTTTATTTAATAAGCGAATTACTTTATATAAATGTATTTTGTAACATACTTAACTATTTATCATATGTACATAATATAGAAAAGTACTTTACATTAATCTGAAAACGGTGCCATTCTTATGGATTGTAAATTACTATTTTCAAAAGTGGGGTTTCAGGATTGTTACACAATTGGTATATCTTTCACGCTTTCATTCCCATTCATTAAACTCATTGAATACGCTTGAATGAGCTAAGCATTTATTTTCATTCACAAATTAACAATGGAAGTATATCAAACTTTTTTCACATGCCCATTACATACGTTACGTAATAGGGGAGAGTGAACAAATACGACACACCTAAGAGGACAGAGGTCTAATTGAATTTTTATAACCATGCGTGTACACCACCGACGCGACGCTTACATAGTTACAATTGTCAAACAATGGTGACTAAGTAAAAATTTTAAGCTTAAATCAAACTTCTTTTACTGTTTGAGTTGAGACTAGCAGTGGTAGACACGATACAGGTGGAATTATTTACCAATATATAGGGCAAAATGCTGCTGTGGATATGCAAGAACCACATGTCAGTACTGAAGATAGCGAAACGCTTGACAATGTTAGAGGTACAAAAAGAAGAACCTTTAGTTTTGTAAGTAAGGCCCTTGTCCCACCAAAGCAGCGCAACAGCGACACGATTTCGACATGACACAAGCAGGCGACATGGAGTTGTCCCACCAAAGCAACGTGTTTTCTACATTAAATTCCTGTTCATTATGTTTCCCAATGAAATTCATTTTCCTTTTCGTTAAACCACCACACATAGATCTACAGTGTCCCTTCACAACTGACCTGTCGAGTCGCTAGGCAACAAGAAGCCGACACGCAGCTTGGATGTTTCTCTAGCGGAGCGTTGGTGTGTGTACGGTGCATAGGCCGTTGTCCCACCAAAGCGGCGCAACAGCGACGCGACAACTACACGATGTCGCTAGCGTGTATCTTTCGTGTTTAACCCATGGTTTCTATGCACCGTACACACACCAACGCTCCGCTAGAGAAACATCCAAGCTGCGTGTCGGCTTCTTGTTGCCGAGCGACTCGACAGGTCAGTTGTGAAGCGACTGTATGTGCGGTGGTTTAACTGAATGTAGAAAACACGTTGCTTTGGTGGGACAACTCCATGTCGCCTGCTTGTGTCATGTCGAAATCGTGTCGCTGTCGTATCGCTGTTGCGCTGCTTTGGTTGGACAAGGGCCTAAGGCCGTTGTCCCACCGGCGCAACAGCTACACGATGTCGCTAGCGTGTATCTTTCGTGTTTAACCCATGGTTTCTATGCACCGTACACACACCAACGCTCCGTAGAGAAAAATCCAAGCTGCGTGTCGGCTTCTTGTTGCCTGCCGAGCGACTCGAGAGGTCAGTTGTGAAGCGACACTGTCGCTGTATGTGCGGTGGTTTAACTGAATGTAGAAAACACGTTGCTTTGGTGGGACAACTCCATGTCGCCTGCTAGTGTCATGTCGAAATCGTATCGCTGTTGCGCTGCTTTGGTGGGACAAGGGCCTAAGTGTGTGATAATTCAATCGTAAACAATCGTAAGCAACTACGATAAAAAACCTTAATTATTTATAGGTTAGTTATTTTAGAGGTTAAAAGGTACGGCAACGAATGACGTTATTTATTGGTAATATTAAATTTGCAATTATTAAAAGTAATTAGTAGTTTGTTTGTAAAAATTTCGTTTCATTAAATTGTTTTCTAAACAACGCCACCTGTGTTTCCTTTTGTCTACTACTTTGACGTTTCTATGTAAACGGACCGTCGACAATAATTATTTTTAAGAATTTTAACTATTATAGTCATTACTATTTTGAGGGGTATACAAAAAAAGATTTTAAGATTTTAACCTTCAAGTCATATAGTTTAAAGCAAATATTGACTATTTTATGTTGACATACAGTTGTGTAATTATTGGTAATTTAAGAAAAATCAGTATTTCAATGAAAAAAGTCAATAAGCTTTTAATAAAAATAAAATATTTTATTTTCAAAACTATTCATAAAAAAACAGCTTTTTTTAGTCAGAATTGGACTCGCTATTTACATTCTCTAATAATTTTCAAAAATGCGTCTAATTAATTACTGATATCTTTGGCACATTGCTGTAGGCCCATGGCTTCTTTTATTATGTTAATTCTTTTTACTTTTGAAACATTTTTTTTTCAAATTTGGACCATTTGGTTGCCTTGTCCTTTCCAATATAAAAATTCCCACAAAGAGTGCTTTCTTCATCCGAAATACGCGGAACAATATTTTCGAGTTCCGCTTCCGTAAGAGGACTTTCATTATTATATGACATTTTGTCTTACCTACAAGAAAAATTTCAAAATAATATGTATCGATAAATAAATTTATTAATTAACTAATTAATAATTAATACACTATACATACATACCTTTTTGATTCACAAGATGAAAAAATATATTAAAAAACTGGCAAATATCAATAGGAATTACACTAGTATTTGCGCGTCGTAAACTTTATTCCCAACACATTCATTTACGTATTATCGGGTGCAGACTAAATGTTGCGTCACAAAAACAAATAACGCCAATCCACATAACCGGTACACTTTGTTCCAAGAATAGGTACGGGTTGTTCCTAAAATTGCACGTTTACAGACATTTCATTGGAAAAATAATAAATTTGCCGTAAATTTTACGACAGCGCGCCCGCTCGAAGGTTAAACATGAACATTGCAAAAAATCCTATGTTAGGTTTCACTTTTTTATGTTGTTAGGTTCAGTCCCAGTAGTAAATACTCAATTTTGCAACTTCGAAAAAGTTGACGAAACGGGGGGGGGGGGCAAAAACCGCGATTTTTTCGGACTTTTTTCAGTTTTAGCCTTGTAGCTCAAAAACTACGAGTTATAGTGCAACGAATATGATTATCTTTTTTAAACTACACTAAATTTTCTACAATTTGAGCCTAACCGGAAGTCTGTAAGTATAATAGTTTCCGAGATACAGCTCTTCAAAAATAGACAATTTTACCCAAAATCTTTTTTCAACGTATTATCCATGTTTCGAGCCAGATATTGCCACAACGACGTGCCCTACGACTCTTGTCACGGGGAAAAAATTGTAGGACATTTTATCACCTTTCATTTAAGCATAGATGCATTCCTGCGGGCCTAACAGTTCTCGAGGAAAAGACAAGGGTCGTAGGGCACGTCGTTGTGGCAATATCTGGCTCGAATCATGGATGATACGTTAAAAACAGATTTAGGGACAAATTGCCTATTTTTGAAGAGCTGTATCTCGGAAACTATTATACTTACAGACTTCCGGTTAGGCTCAAATGGTAACAAATTTAGTCTAGTTTAAAAAAGGTAATCATATTCTTTGCACTACAACTCATCGTTTTTGAGCTACGAGGCTAAAACTGAAAAAAGTCTGAAAAAATTGCGGTTTTTGCCCCCCCCCCCCCACCCCCAGTTTCCACAAGTTTTTCGTAGTTGCAAAATTGAGTATTTACTACTGGGAACGAATCTAACACCATGAAAAAAGCAAACCTAACATAGGATTTTTTGCAATGTTTGTATATTTTTGTGTTTAAATTGACTACTAATTATACACGGGGGAAAAGTAATTTTTAGCGCTCACATAAATCCTTTATGATCGCGCTGAAAACACTTACTTTTCCCCCTTGTATAATAATATACTATTTATTATACTAGGGAAAAAAGTATTAGATTTTAGCTCGAATATTTTTCCCGTGTATAATACAGTATATTTTTCTGTGACTGAAAAAACGACCATTTAATATTGAAAATATTACAGTCATAAAATTATCGATATGATATTTGATGTTTTAAACTGATAGGCTGTTGTACTTATAGCGGCGACTAATCAAATATCTGTCAATTTAATTCTGTGATTTGATTTAAAAATTGCGAACTTAGTGGTTGTTTAGTAGTTATTTTGAATAAAGTTGAAAAATGTCTGATCCCGAGTTGCAATGCACATTTAATAATTGTATGTACTTTTGACATAAAGGAAATGTAACTTTTGTACAATAATCTGTGTCCGTGAAAAAAGTACTCACTTTGTTCCGGGAGGAAAAAAGCAATTTTATAAAAAGTGATATTTTGTTACCTTGCAACAGAGATAAAGCCCGTCACAGAAAAAAATACATTAAAAAAAGGTCAGAATTTTACTCCCGATAATTTAAAAATCTATTCAATTATCCATTCCAAATATCAATATCAACTTGTTTTGGTATTATAATAGCATTGGAATACATTTGCGTTTGATATATTAAACTTTTTTAAATATTTAATCTTTTTGGGCACATTCAAGGCATATTACAGTATTCAGCGCATTTTGCAATCATTTTCTAGTTTTTCTAAGCATATAAAGCACACAAAGTCACAAAATGACATAACTGAAATGACTGAATAAATTCTAGAATAACTTTTTTTAACCAAATAACATAGTTGAGACTTCCATTTGACGCTACTACTATGCAAATCCGTGCAGTAGTCCAAGATCAAGCCTGCAAACGTTTGTGCCGGCAGTAACATTAGCGTAGCACGAAATGCATTTCTCGACCTCTTTAAAATTTTAAACCAACTTTTAAGGGCCATATAAGGAAGATTTACGATAGCTAAGTAATCCGTATTTGAAAATGGTTCTTAAGGAATCTATAAAACCACAATAGCTTATATATCTAGTTTAATGTTAGATATTTATTGTCGTATAATACTAAATCACTAACATCTACCGTATTTTCAACTGCTTCACATATTTTCCCAAACGTATTAAATTTAACACGTAGGATAGCAGATATACTTCCTAGTGACGCGAGGTTTTATTCTAATAGAGGTGAAACGTAGAAAACTATGCTTACGATTAAACGATATATAAGAGCGGAAAGTAGAAAATAAGATTTTAAAGGTGTTCCCGTAAAATTGTTCATCTTCTTACTTAACTATGGATGAGCTCAATGTGAAGAACATTAACGCACAAACGGCGAGGGTCTATTAACCTGTACTTCGGAAAAGAACGTGTATTATACTTACAACATGCCAAAAAATGATGAAGGTGGAAATTTAATGGAAAATTCAGCGTATTATGTGAGCATCTTTCGGACGTGAACTCACGCTGTGACTAATAATATTTTTACAATATTTGGCGGTTGAGAGAATCCTTTGATACCTACTTTATTACCAACATTATTAAAACCACATTTATCAAATTAGATAACGCAAATACAAATATAAGGTAGGTGTATTTTAAATTTTTTTAACTCACATTCTTTCTTTCTTTTTGTAATTTATATTTTCAAACCTTCTGTTTTTTACTTTAACTACTGTTATTTATTTAATCGAAATTTCAGAAAATTAAAAGAATGCTACAGAAATCCTAGAGCAGTACAATTTTTTTTGCGACAATGGCGAGTTGAACTTAACTTGCAAATTGATTGATTCCATTGTGATGAAGTATTGAATTACACAAAACGGGAGTGCGGTGAATGATGATTAATTAATAAAGGTAACTCACAACCTTCCCCATGAAACGTTTAATTTTTATTATTTATATACAGGGTGTCCATTTAGTAGCCTGTTCTTCAAGTACGGCTTTATTGTTAAATTTACTAAAAAATAAATATACGGGATGGCAATTAGGTTGGATGAAGCACATTTGCAAATTAGTTAGACACATACAGGGTGTCTCCAAAAAGTATGGTACATAAAACATATATTTTTTTAAATGGAATGACCCATTTTTTTTAAGCGCAAATGTAGGGGGCCTTGGGTGGACTTTTTAGCCGTACATTACTTTTGTATTAATACACGGCGTTGCCAAGTTATTAATAAATACATATTTTTTTGCTAAATATCAGGTTTACTGCCAAGCAATATTTTCAAATTTTGCCCCCGGGGCCAACATGGAATTCGGATGCTGTGAATACAAATTAAACACTTTCTGATCTCAAAAAGTTTATTATATAATTAATTTGAAACTTAGAACAAAAAAACTAGAATCGGTCATATATGACCGCTCGGGCGTGTGTGGCTTACATAGGTTTACCCCGCCCAAGCGGTCATATTTTCGTTGCACACTACGCCAGGCGACCATTCAACTGGTCATTCCTTGTGTATTTCGGTACCAGTGTAAAAGTGTATGTGTTGTAGGTTACCAAAAACAAAATGAATCATCGCACTTTTCGGATAACAATGAACGGCAAGAAGGTGATCGACTGCATAAAATCAACCCGTTATTAGTTATGTTGCTGCAAAAGTATCAAGAAATTTATACTCCTTGTCATACCTTTTGCATTGATGAGTCGCTTATTCCATTTCAGGGAAGACTCTTGCTAAAACAGTATATACCACAAAAAGCTCACAAGTATGGGGTGAAACTTTTTAAGTTGTGTACCGACAACGGGTACACATGGAACATCCGAATTTATGCAGGAAAAGAACAAGATATCAGTGGTGAACTCCGGTCGCACAATCATAGCGGACAATTACTACACCAGTTTAGAACTGGCAAACATTTTACTGGACAAAAAAAACGCATTACACAGGCACACTGCGTGCAAATAGAAGGGGAAACCCAAAGGAAGTCATCCGGAAAAAGTTAAAAAAAGGAGAGGTTTTCGGTATAGAAAACATAAGAGGAATATGCATCGTGAAATGGAAAGACAAACGTGATGTTTTGATGCTGTCAACAAAACACACCACAGAAACTGTTGATGTTGAAAGACGATCTGGAACAACAAAAAAATCCAAAGCTATAATAGATTATAATGAAGGAAAGTCATCTATTGATCTATCGGATCAAATGTCAAAATACAACAGTGCATTACGTAAGTCTCTCAAATGGTATCGAAAATTAGCCATAGAGTTCATTTTGGGAACAACTATTGTAAATTCTCAAATTATACAAAATTAGGTGTCAGATCGTAATCAACTTTCAAAAAGTCAAAATTTTTTAGCCTGTGAATTAATCTTGTAGTTCTAAATGAAAAATATCCTTTCATTCATCAATCAGCTCATCCAAGGGGAAAATGAAGTATTCAAGTTCCTTCTATTTTACGTGATTAAGGTCAACAAAACTAATTTTAAGTGTTATTTGCTTTAAGGTTATCAGAACTTCAAAGACCTTCTAATTGAGTTCGATCGTCTATTTAACACAATTTTTAAATCACTTGATATTTCTAGTTTAAAAAGAATATAATGAAAATTTCCCAACTTTAAATCCTTTTTCATAAAGGAATTGCTTAAATTTCTGAAGTGTATTTTACAGACGGAAACTCACCTAATAGAGTAATAAATGATATTAAAGTGAACAACGTCGTAACATGTACTCATTACAAGACTAAAGGTTTGCCTGCACACACCTTACTGTATGAACCGATTTAATAATTAGCTAAAAAAGTTTTGCCTAAATTTTTAATGGTTACTTAATTGCTCGGTGCAACTCGCGTATGAAAAATTGACACATGCAAACTTACTTGAATAATGATTATGGTTTGTAGGTGCCCCCGAAGGCTTCTCACGAGTCATGTCCTCCTCGGATTTCATAATTTCCTCAGAGTCACCATCCAAGTCCATAGGTTCGTCTACTATCCACTCCACTATGCTCAAATAGTTAATAAAAGTTGTTCAAACAGTTCTTATTTTGCACTCAAGTACCGTATCCGAGCACTAACTAAACTTTTACACAATAGAGTCCTTTGTTTTAAAATGTCTCAACTTGTTCTAGTTTTCTATTATTTCATGTATTAAAGTATTTAGGCTTGAAACTCGTTGTATGTTCCCTTCTCGTGTTTGAGGGTATTTACTCTTTACAACTTACACGTGTATGCTTTTTTTGCATGACTATTATGTTTTCTTTGATGTTTGCTTTTAGACCTGAAACAAAAGACAATAGTTAGTACACCAGTGTCACCATTATTGACATTTTCAGTTTAAATATTCTTCACTTTATGAACAAAAGTGAAAGCACTTACTTTTGTAAGCGCCCCACATTCTTTCAAGCCAGACTTTTTATATAATATAAATATAATATACCTAATGCTGTTACTTTTCCTAAAGTGGTAAAGTACTTAGAAAGTTTCGCCTCTTGTAAAATTTTTACGTGACTAATCGCCGTCAATTTACGTACCTAAGCAAATTACCGATTACAAAAAATTACCTTTTTATATATAATAATCTTAATTTCCGACGTCCAGTGAATATTAAAAATTCAAGCATCTTTACGTGCATAACTACTTTGTTATTAGCACTACTACTTCTAATAGAATTATGCATTAGACCAGCTTCAACGTGCCAACATGCCATCCAAGTTTATACTTTTCACCAGAGAAAAAACGATGAATCAACATGGTAAGTATAGTAAGTATATTACAAAACAAGTGATGAAAGTGAATGATTTTTCAACGAGCGATAGCGAGTGAGGATAGTATTGCGAGTTGAAAAATCGCACTTTCATCACGAATTGTGTATACTATTTTTTCAACATCGCAAAAATGAGTCTAAATTTTAAGTTTCTTTATAATTATTTTTTTTATTGGTGTCCTATTTTAGCCTTTTAAACCACACCCCAGCGTGTTTAAATCGCACTTTTTATTTCATCCTGTGAGCAACTTTGTTTGAAAAAACTAAAAAATTTGTTAAATGTCACAACAATCATTAAGTCTGTGAATCACAATTTTGTTAGCAACGGTTTCCAGCAATTGTATAATTTGTTGATATTCGTTAATACTGTAAAGTTTCATTTTCCGGACTGAAATGAGTCCGGAAAATCAAAGAATGTGACACAGGATGAAATAAAATAAAATGACAGATTGCAAATTAATTTCCGTTTTTCTCATTTCCATGACAACGAAAGGTATACTGATTTCACATTAGGAATTCAACCATTTCACATTAATAGTTCTTATCTCCATTTTAATACCAGATTTCAAAGTGAACCAAAAAAAATAATAGCGTAAGTATTCGTGGATAACTGGTCTTTAAAACACTTGCTCTATTTCGCGCGTGTTTTAAAGACCTGTTTATGCAATTATACTTTAACCTTCCAGTGGTCGCGCGAGAATTTGGAACATTAGTAGTCGCCCTGGTGCGGGAGACCGGCATCTTTTTTCTAAAGATTTATTAAAATTTTTCAAAACTTATTGTTATGAAAGGATGGTAGTAACAAGTAAGACACAAAATAATGAAGTGTGAACAACATTGTTTTATTTATAAACTGTATGAACAACTAAATCTATTTTTTGTATTCTATTTAAACAAAGCTTGAGGAAACAAAGAAAAATCTAAATAAAGAAAAGTAAACTTTAACATAAATTCTTTGAACATTAGTTAATACAAAAATTAGAAAAAATAATACTTATTCGTTTTGGAAGGCATTTTCCCGACAGGTATGGCATATGGCAATTATATGCTCCAAGCAAAGAATATTAACGTAGAGAAAGAAGCGACACTAGCGTCGGAACCTTTGATCTTTCTGTACCCAATATTCGTGACCTTCAGCCATTTTGCTGGTAGGCCAATGGCGGGAATTTAAATTAATAACTACTTGGAAACGGAACAAATGAGGTTATGGGCGGTTTTGATGGTTCACTTTTATCTTTTATGTGGAAGAGCTGCTTGTCATAAGTGTGTATATTCTTTGCTCATAAGATGTCAAATCAAAATTCATTTATGTATTGTAACAATAATCCAGTTGTTTGATTATTTGTCGTATTATTAAATTACAATAAATGTTCAACAAGAATGCTTATCATACTTTCATACACATGCAATTTTAATAAAGTTGAAAGTCAAATAAAACTTGTAAACCTCAAAAACTTATTACTAATACAAGGAAATTAAAAGATTCTATAACAAAATCAATTTACGTGTAGTATATTAACACTTTCTGTTGATTAGCGCAAATATCGTGGTGTTAAAACTTCTTCAATACAGATTTGTGGACAGACTCAAGACTGCCAAGTTAAATAATACGTTTTATCGCCAACCAGCAATCGACCCGTGCATTACCATAGCCATTTTCGAAAGTAAACAAACACTTTATTCATAATAAATGCATTCACACAAGTGCATTTTTTTCAATAACTTATTCGAATTTCATTATATATCACTAAAATATGTAACTATCGTGTAATTATAATTCAATAAATAACATTAATGTTCATATTTAGTGATGAATAAACATATCTACAACAACAACGTGAAACTACACTGACTTATAGATACGTGTCAATTTTACAAGCAGCATAAATTCGTCGTTTGCGCATTGCCGCGCTCGCCTTCTTACATGACTACGCCTGTATGTAAGAACTAAATGTAAATCTATAAATGTAAAAGATTAACCATTTTTTGATGTTTTCTAGGTGTACTTTTAAATGTAAAATTAGCATGCTTCAAGGTGTGAAAAATTCTCATTCGGCAGAAGAGCTTCATGACATATTCTCTTGGAAAGTTGTTACATGGTGGTTCATAATGAACTTGTGCAAACAAAATTAACATATTATGTCCAACATTGGGTAAAATACAAAGTTTTCTAAAATTAGCAATAAATATATCTTCCATTTGTGCAACAAAGTTAATAAAATTAGTAGATGGCATAAGTAGGTTGCCAAATGTTTTCTTCTCTTTTGTTTCATATGCTTTAAAATGGCAAAATATGTTTGTAGCTGTCAGTTCTTGAATGGTACGAGATTCATTTTCACATAAGTCACACTTTGTATGAATATTTAAACATTTTTTAAATAAATAACCGCACACATAAGAGAGAGCATTTTCAGTAAGTAAGTCTACATTTCTAAAATCCACTGATTCACGTGGCAACATCAAAGGTACAACACTTGGAACATCTACTTCCTTAACTTGAGGATTTTCAGAAGAAAATGAGGAAACTTCATTTAATAACGACATACACGAATCTTCTTCACAGTTGCCCATATTACACTGTTGCATAAAGTTAATTGCAAATTGTTTTTTAAACGCATTTATAAACTGGGTTGGTGTCGGATTTCTACAGTTTCCACCTTGACTTCTAGCAGAACCAAAAAAATTCTCTAGACAATCTTGGTTTAAACGTCGACAACATAAAAATTGAAATCCAACATCTTTCAGCTCCACCCATAACATCTTCAATGCATTTATAGAAATACACCAGCCTTTGAAACACTTTACTTTATTTGTAAAGTCTTTACCTTGTTTATTTGTCACTTTAATATTATTTAATAAATTCAAACATTCATTTAAAAAGTTGGTTTGATATTCTGCTCCCATAAATGGGCGATTATACTGTTTAACTCCCTTTATTTTTGATGAATTACACAAGTCAAATAACTTGTCAAATTTTTCAATAAATTTAGCGGTGCCTTCTGCTTGTAACGGAAGCGCTCCTAGTGCTACATATGTGGAAATACCGACAGCAACGGATTCACTTAACACTTGAGTGGCATACTTCACACGCATTTTTTCAAAATTGTTTGGTTTCACATGACTGTTGGTCAATTTTGGAGCCATTCGCAAAGGTTTACTTTTGTCAGATTCATAGAAGTTGTTAATAGGATCCCAAGATGCTTCAACGTTGTCATAACTAATTGTATGATTTATTAAATTATTTCTTACTGATTTTATTAAATGAGGTGGGTCAAACATGTAAAACACTTTGTGCTCTTCGACAAAAAAATATGGTTTGTCTATTGTAACACTTAATTTGTTCGCCAATTCCATGAAGTTACCTCCTTGATCAGTGATTAACACTTTAGGAGAAGCACACGACTGATATAATGTTATTATGGCTTCCTCCACAATTTCCTTCAATATGTCCCCTTTACATGTATGTGTAAAATAAAACGCCAAGGGCTGTTTCCAATTTGAATATATGCCTCTTGCCATGATCACCAAAACATTCTGCGCGGGAGAATAGTTTTTACCTTTGCCATCATCGTGAAAACCTACAATAGTATCTTGTGATAAATTATAAAAAAGGTGCGTTTTTAAAGACATTTCGTCAATGCATATGGCACAAACTCTTTCTTTATCACTAAGGGTTTGTAATTTTAATTTTAAGGCATAGAAAACAAAAGTATTGAAACCAGTTTTAAAACGTAAGCCGCAGGTCATCCTTTGCAAACTTCTAACTGATGGTAATGCAAACAATTTCTTCAACACTCGATAAGCTTTATTACTTGTAAAATACAATTGAAGAGCCAACTCCTTAAATTGTTTATTGTATCGTCTTCCTTGCGGTGCCCGATTGTAAAGAGAAGCTTGAGTTTTAACAAACGTTGAAAGGCTCGGAGGAAGATATTGATCACACAATTGCTTAAATGTATCGATGTTAACATCAGATTCAATTTTACGTTCTTTCATAGCAAATAGCTTTCGTTGAGAAGATTTGTACATGTTCTGCAATTTGCGTTTCCTGGGAGTATGTAGACTAAGGCTTTGTGGGGTTTGAGTTGCAACTGGAGTCGTCATTGGCAGTGGTGAACTGTAAGCAAAAGTATTTGTTAAGAAGTTAAAAAAACTAGTTTTTTTTTCAAACAATAACAGATTTATACAAATTGAAAAGATACCTTTTAACATTGACATCGATTTCTGATAAAGGATCTCTATCTAGAGTAACTGCAAAGGAGCAAGAAGGCTGGGGTTCATTCGTTCATTTATCAGGACGTTGCTTACAATATTCGCAATATAAAGCATCGGTTTTGCATGAGGTTGTAATCTATTCCTTAAATCGTTCAAGAACATACTATTTTCAAAATGTTTAGCACAAACTCGTAAGTTATTGTAACAATAATTCACATCATTACTCATTGTGATGTCCTCTCGACTACAAAGTTTTAACCATTCCTTGCATCTACAACAAATTCAAAAAATTAGTTTAAATTAAACCAAAAAGCATGCAATGATTTGGTTATAAGGTACAATATTCTAAGACTTACCTATTAAGATCTTTCGGAAATCTAAAAAAACTCATTTGGCCATTATTTCTGGTCATGCATGATTTAACAGCACAGAAATCGCCAGGTTTCCTCATTTTTATGCTATTCTCCAACTATCACTTATTAATCTACAGGTAGTAGACTGCAAAAAATAGCTATAAAGTGATGTAATTTATAACAAATTATATATTGTAACTCACTCTTAATACTGCAACAAGTTCTGAAAAGTTTATATAGAACGTACAAAGAAAAATCAAGAATGAACAAACAAAGTAGAATAAGTGAGGTTACGGCAGAAACAAAACTTTTTAGATTATTTAAGTAGCTCCGTAGCTCGATTAAAAAGAGAAAGCAGTTTTTATCTCTGTTTGTTTGTGAAAATTCCATTTTGTTGATGATTCGGCGCACTGAAAATTAAAATATACCGCCAACGCGAGTTTCGCTTCTTTCTCTACGTTAATATTCTTTGCTCCAAGCACATATGCTTATTACATTTGAAGCAAGAAAATCTAGTTTTCCGATTTTTCTTCCAATCACAGTACGCACATCTTGCAGAAATAGCGTTTCTTTGGGCTTGTTGAAGAGCAGGAGCTACGCAGAAGGCTTCCAATCTAGATTTTAGGCTTCGTGGAAGATTGGTCATGGTTACGCGTACTTGAAGGTATGGTTGTATTAATCCATTTGCAAGTCCTCCCAAAAAATTTCTTCGCAAAATAGTGACATTGGGGTTATTAGCGGAATAAATTATTTGTGAATTAATTCCGGTAATGTTTAGAATGGTGTAGAAGATAACCATTGGCCATCTGCGCGTGTTTCTTGCACAGTTGTAGCTGGGACTTAGCTTATCAACTACATCTACACCACCTTTGGTACTATTGTACGCCATAACTATTTCCGGTTTTTGTAACTCGCCTGATTCTTCATCAATGTCGTCGTTATGATGGATTGTAGACAGTAAGAGGACATTTTTGCCTGCTTTGGGAATGTAAGAGACAAGAGTACAATCCTCTGTAAATCCGAACATACTAGTACGTACTGGACGCTTGGTGGGTTTTGAAAACTCTAGAGGCAACTCCCGCTTATTTCTCCTGATTGTTCCAATTACCGTAAGTCTGTGATTTTTGAGTAAAGTGTTGGCAAGGGTCCATGACGTAAACCAATTGTCGAACGTAATGTTCCGTCCAGAACCATAAATTTGATTGCAGAGTCGGAGGACAACGTCTGTTGGTTTATTTGAGAGTTGATAGGGTCCGTTCGGCTGGGTTCCTACATAGACTTCCAACCTGCTTGAATAAAACATCTTAGCATCACATAAAGCTATTATCTTCAAGCCATATTTATTAGGCTTTGATGGTATATACTGTCGAAAACAGCATCTCCCTCTGAAAGCAGGTAACATTTCGTCGATTGTTACAAATTCTGATAAAGAGTAACCATTTTGACAATTGGTAATAAACAGTTCAAAAACGTCACGAATCGCAGCAAGTTTATCTTTTGCTCTTCGCTCTATACGAGTTTGTTTCTCATCAAACCTGATGCAGCGCAGTAGAAATCTAAATCTTTGATGGGACATAGTAAGGTGAAACATTTCTACACCGTATCCATCTCGTTTCCATAAATCTTCTGTATTTAGCCGACTTGCGTGACAAACACCAGCTAAATACAGGAGTCCAAATAATGCACGAATCTCGATTGAGTTTGTAGGATTCGCATCTCTGCTGCGTGCATAATTTTCCGACACTGACTCTATAAACCTATTGGTACAATCAACTATAATCGTAATGATTTCTTCATTTATGAAGTAGTTCCATATTTCTGTAGGATCTTTCAACAATTTTGTTTGTAATGAAGGACCAGGTAACCTTTTCATTATATTTTCTTTTCTGGTTCTAACGTTTTTTGGTTTTGGTGGATTTTTTTTCCAGTAAGTGGTTTTATCTTTACCTACGTATAACAAATAATTAGCAAATAAAAATATATTGAGAATTATTTAGTATTACCTATATAAGACAATGAAGTGCTATCAGAGATATCATCGTTATCATCGTCTAAAATATCTTGTTCAGATTCACTTTCATGAATTAGAAATTCTTCGTGATCTGATTCATCTCCGTCAGAAACGTCATCATAAATTATTTCATCGTCGTCGTCGATTGTAACTTCTTCTAGCATACGCCTCAAACGCTCCTGTTCCTTCTCATAGGAATACATTACTACAAAACTGATAAAAATTAAAATAATTCAAAACTAACCAGTATTGGCACAGAACATACCTAATAATTTAAAATACGTATTAATGCGAGAGGGGTCGCGCCGGTGTCACACACCGTGTAGAAGTCTTAAATAAAACACGCAACTCGCACTGCACTCAAATTAGCACTGAAAATACACATTTGCAAGTAGGAGAGGTAAGTAAAGTGGGAGAGCTCCACCCCTTACAGAAATTATAATACACCCTCTTAAACTGTCGGCCCGGAATCAGACACCGTGCGCGACCACTGGAAGGTTAATTACTCTCCTATTTTTTCAAGAATCTAGTTGCTGATTTTGTATTCTAACGTTGCTATGGAAATGAATTTTCCTCACTAGTGATGCAAACGCCTATTTTCCTCACTACAGTGAGTGATGAAAGTGTCATTTTCATAAGCGATGTTGGAAAAAAGTAATATTTGTACATTACAATTTTATTAGCTCGAATGAAATACAAAGTGATAAGGATAAAATACAGAGGCTTCTAGTTCAAAAGCATCGTCCACCTTACCAAGCAAACTAATGCAGAAACAAGTGTACATCTTTGATATCCGGAGATCAAAGAAAAGAGATTAATTCAGGTTTTTGGTGTTTATCAAGGCAAGAGACAAGTTATTATATTTTAGCGTCCTGGGCGTTATCATCAACAAACACGAAACCATCGTCTATTTCATTCGCATATGGCAACACTACAGGTTGCAATACCTTATTAACATACCTGACACTATTCATTGTAGCATTTTCAAGCATACCCAATTCACTAGGACGAGTCGTAGAAATACCTCCCCAAACGGTAATTAAACCACCTCCATAAGCTTGATGGTAAAGTCACGTGGTTCTCAAGATAGCGCTCTCCTCTGTTTTTCCAAACTTTCACTGTTCCATCTGAGCTACGGAGACGCACTCTGGTCTCGTCACTGAATAAAAAACGACTCCAATCTTCAGCATTCCAATTTGCATGTTGGTGTGCTTCTTCTTTTGTGGGCTCTGGTCAACAATGGACATTTTTTAGATCTGGACCTTAAATTTACCGCATGGAACCTTCTTCTTACTGTTTGAGTGTATACTTGAGTACCTGTTGCATTGAATAATTGAATTTAGTGTTCTTCGACGCTGAACCGTAATAAAACGGTCCTCCTTGTTGTACTGCGATTTCGCCCTCCGCCGTGCCTATGTTGGACAGATTCAGTATCATTAAAACGCATTCGAACTCTTCTGGTCACATTGTGGCTCACATTGAAATGGGCAGCAGCAGTTCTTAGCAATGCACCAGTCATAAGGATTCCCATAGCTTGGCTCATCTTTTCAATACTTAAACGCCTTAATAGCATCTCTAAAATGCAGTCAACCACCCTGAATTAAAACTTACTCGAGAAATTCGCAAAAATTCCCTTTAAACTTGATAAAAGTATAAGCGTCCGGGAGTTTAGTAACTGCACTTATGACAGGTAATAACAACAAACAACAATTGAATCGCAAATGTCATTCGATTGGCATTTGGTTGCATACCGAAACACAGCCCTGATCATGTAGGAAGTTATGCCAAACGCCTAAGAAGGGTTGTTTACCTTTACTGCATGTTATATAAGTGTACCAGTTCAAATGTTGAGCAGTGTAATTATACTTATTCCCTTCTTACATTGTGAATGAATATACAAGTTGTTCATCTTCATTAGCAATTTTGGTTTGGTCTTGATTGATCCTAATTTGTGATAAATATCATATCAAATGGGGAACAAACGTGGTGCGTATTTGTCAAAACCAAAAAGTCGTAAGACACAATTAAAGCGGGCGCGTTTAGCTAAACGAAAGAAACCAGTTGATGATGAGTTTAGTGGTTCAAGTGATGATAATGATAACAGAGAAGATGATGTATTTACTTGTGTTGATAATGGCAACTTATCTGACATTCCCGTCACGTCTGGTGACGAATTGCTGGAGGTGTACATAGAATCAGACGAACCTCAAGAATCGTTCGATTTTACTGGACGTAGAATGGTAGATATTCAGTACCTCTGCAATCTTTAAAACACGAAGGTTTTAACTGTACATTTTCCGATGTGGAAATTACTAATGAAAGGAGACTTGGTTTTCGCAGCATTTTTACAAGTAAATGCAAAATGTGCAACAAAGTTGACATCTATCCACAGAGGATCCAGCTAAAGAACAACTTGATGTTACAACTGCTGCAGTGTCAGGTAATTAATAATTAATATCTTCTAATTAAATTTTATATACATTGTTTACATAATTGTAGAAATCATCATTTCTAGGAAGATACTTTGAGGTGTTACGGTTTTGATTAAATTTTAATTTTGTTTTTCAGGAATTGTTTGTTCCGGTGCGAGTTATGCGGATTTGGGAGAAGTAACGTCAGCATTAAATATTCCATCAATATCGAGTCGGACCTTTTTCCAACATCAAGAAACAGTATACACTGGTATAATGGCTTTAGCATCGGATAAATGATAGAAGCAGGAAAAAAAGAAAAAAAATTGGCAACAGAAGCTGGCGAACTTGATCACAATGGGGTACCGATAATTAGCGTTGCTGTTGATGGCCCAAAACGATGTTATAAGTCGACCTACAATTCCTTATCGGGTGTAGGAGCTATTATTGGATGGCGAACTAAAAAAATGTTGTATGTTGGCGTAAAAAATAAATATTGCCGTATATGTCAACAAGAAGAAAAATCACAAAGTGCCATTCAGCATAAATGTTTCAAAAACTGGCGTGCTTCAACAAGTGCCATGGAAGCGGGAGTAATCGTAGATGGATTCAAGAAATCGATCGAGATGCATGGCTTAATTTACGGAAAACTAATAGGTTAGGACAAGATCCTTGGTTGCGAACCGCTAAGTTCACTATAACCTCATATTTTTATTATTGCCTAAATTCTTTTATGCTAAATTACTTGATCTTAACATACATTGACTCACTTTAATAATTCATAATTCATTTTGCTACGTTCTTAATTTTTTATTAATTTTGTTTTACTACAATTTAAATTTATTTAAGAATTTAAGGTGGTATAGATTTTTGTACATGTTGGTACATAACTACCTAGTCACTTTTGTATCAGATATATTATCGTTAACCTATTTGTTGCATAAAATTCACTTTGTGGTATTAGTCCATTCACGAACTACCTTTATCATATTTTCTTTTACCTTGATGGATTTAATTTGCTTAAAGATAAAACTTAAAGCTAATTGCTAATTAGTTTAACGTCAACACTCGATACTGTCTCAAATTCGTAATTGTTATATTTCAGTCGGTCTGCTTAGTGCAGCCCTAACTCTGTTAATTAACTCTTTTGTTTAGATAGTTCAACAAATCGTTTGGTTGCGCAATCAACACTGTTGCTTTGTATTTTAGTAAGGTAAGATTTACTCTGGTTTCATTTACCGACTTTTGTACAGATATCAAATCGGTTGCTGATATTCTATGTTTTGCTACCTACCCTCAATGATTTGTTAATGTTTTATTCAGTTGCTACCAAGGTAAAAGTAAGCTCTTTTGTTTCACTTAACGTTGTGGAGCAGTATTGTTAAATATGATAACAATTCATTATAACCACGATTACCGTTACTCAAGTGTACTTATTTCCCGAATACCCCACATTTCTTTCAGTAATTTAAATTTTGTACTCATACCCATTACTACCTTTATAACTAAGCTTCCGAGGCCAGTGTAAATTTTGTTACAACCAAATTGTTACCGTAACAAGAGTATAAATCCACTAACAGGACAAATATAGCTACTTAAATATAAAAAAATATAAAAAGAAACTAAACTAAAATACATGCGTAGCACGCTTAACAAATGTAACAATAAATAAATAACCACTTGCTAGGAAATAATATAAATTTTAATTAACAAAATTTTAATTGGCATAACTTTGTTAGCGAAATGCGCGTCGAGTGTATGTTATATTTTGGCATTGTGTTAGAACTTGTTTTTTGTGAAGTACGTGTTACAATTATGATTGCTTTATTGTTTTTTGCTGGGTGTGTTTTCTTTGTATTTCTTATCTCCTTTTTGTAAAATTTGGTTTACGATTTTTTCAGAAAGCATCGCAATTTCTTATTGCACACATTAATGTTGAAATGTGATATTTTCGTAGTAATTAAGTTTGTTACCAACCCCTAACATTGATTTTTCACTATGTCTTATAATAATGCATTTATCTTGCTTTATCGCTTTATAACAATAAATGCAGCGAAATAGGAAATTTTCACTTACTGCGTTTATTTTTAGCAAAGTTAGTAAAGGAATTCTCTAATAAAAATAAAATAACATGTGTACCTGTAAGCTACAATACTTAATACTTAATAACTTAATAAATATGTAAGTAAAAAAGTTTATAAAACAACTACAACATTAGGGCCAATACAACGAAAAAACTATGAGGCGCGTTTTCTTATTTTTGAACTTCTTTGCATAACTTTTTCAACCATGGTTCACACCATCAAAGAAGTTTCTGGGCCTAAACACGAGGCGATGAATCTCACGAATATTCAGAATATTTGACTTTTTTACTGAAAAATTATCAATGAGATTGTAGAATTCATGAAACATATTTTTGCTCGAACTTAGAGGTATTTATTTATTCGTAATCATCCTCCAGGACCTTACTGGGTCGATTCTCGAAGGAGCGAAGTTGTCAAGCGTTGAAAAATTCTCGCAAGTTGCCACGAGACTTCCGCCGTATTAACACTTTTTTCAAAAAATAAATATAGCACAATCTATACTGCTCAATTCAGAAAAAAATACTCTAAAATAAAAAACTGCAACTTTATCTTATAAAAAAATGAGTGCCGCCATTTTAGCTTATACTGGAAGTGACCTCATCAAAGGTAATATTATTTCGCCCTTGGCCCGAATGCAATCAATTGGCGAAAACCGAATTTCGATAACTTTAATAGTTTCTGAGTATAGAGTGTTGCAGGCATTTTTTAACAATTATTTTTTAACACTTTTTTCAAAAAATAAGTATAGCACAATATATATTGCTGAATTCAGAAAAAAATACTTTTAAACTACATAAAAAACTGCAACTTTATCTTTAAAAAAAATTAGTGTCGCCATTTTAGCTTATAGCGGAAGTGACGTCATCAAAGGTAATAATAACTCTAATGGTCACCTTACGGAAGAATAAAAGGGAAATACCTCCTATGTTTATTGCGAAATCATTGAGAAGACCGCTCAACAGTTCCATATTCGGTTTCACTAACGAATGTATCCTACAAAGCAAAGGCATGCAAAATGGTATCATTAGTATCAACGCTTCATCATGATGCAATAATTAATCTTGAAAGCTTAGGAGCATCAAAACCGGAAATAATCGTTACTTACAATTCCACAAAATACGGTGTTAACTTCAATGATGCACTTCAGAAAGAAAAGCAAATAGGTGGCCTCTAGTCAAATATTTTATTTTTTTCTCAACGTGTCTGGAATGAATTCTTACATAATATTCAATTAAAACGGGCAAAAGATGAAGAGACAAGACTGTGGCGTCACTTGGCCTTTCCCTAGTCTATAAACAAGGCAAAAGACGAATTTATGAAACAAACATTCCACAGTCGATGAAACTGAGACTCTGTGAATTGCTGAAGATAGAGAAGAATACAGTAAGTGTACCTCAACAGCAGAATGTAACAGAACCGAGATGTGCTTCCCGTCCATCAAAAAAGAATCGCAAAACTAAAACGTTGGGTTCAGTATGTAACAGACACATTTGCAAGGAACACACTATCGTAAAATGCAGAGTGTTCGGCTTGCGAAACTCGACATGAACATGATTCGGAATAAATGGACTAAGTAAAAGTTACTATATTCACAATTTGTTAATCATTCATTTTCTTGCATATTTGTATACCATTTATCTTTAGTATCTATTATACAGGGTGAATGAGACCACCCGTATCAGTCTTATTTAAAGAACGGTGAGTCGTAGAGAGGTGGGGTAAAAAAAGTGATTATAAAAGCCATAATAAAGA
The DNA here is from genome assembly GCA_036250285.1 of Pyrocoelia pectoralis. Classification (NCBI taxonomy): domain Eukaryota; kingdom Metazoa; phylum Arthropoda; class Insecta; order Coleoptera; family Lampyridae; genus Pyrocoelia; species Pyrocoelia pectoralis. The sequence goes on from CM070075.1 coordinate 47,402,764, forward strand.
ATCGAATGGTGATATCATTATTTCTCGAACAGGTCAGCATTCCTCCAGAAGACCCCCAACTCCAAAATTTTAAATGGCACCATAAGTCCAAAAAGGTATTTTTTGAAAGATTGTTAAAAAAGAAGAAAGTTTTATAGGAAAAATTATTTTATTACTGCCACCCCTTTTAAGTTATATTCGACTAAAGTTGTTAAATTTGAAATTCATTGTTAACAAGAAAAAAAGTCGACTTTTAAAATCTAGTTACCAATGTTACATGTGTTCAAAATATCTTCCATTTACTGCTAAGCACTGTTGAGCTCTTCTAGGTACACTATCAGTGGCTCGAATAAGTACTTCTTGAAAGGGAAGAAACATTGAAAAGTCGACTTTTAAAATCTAGTTACCAATGTTACATGTGTTCAAAATATCTTCCATTTACTGCTAAGCACTGTTGAGCTCTTCTAGGTACACTATCAGTGGCTCGAATAAGTACTTCTTGAAAGGGAAGAACACATGTAACATTGGTAACTAGATTTTAAAAGTCGACTTTGCAATGTTTCTTGTTAACAATGAATTTCAAATTTAACAACTTTAGTCGAATATAACTTAAAAGGGGTGGCAGTAATAAAATAATTTTTCCTATAAAACTTTCTTCTTTTTAACAATCTTTCAAAAAATACCTTTTTGGACTTATGGTGCTATTTAAAATTTTGGAGTTGGGGGCCTTCTGGAGGAATGCTGACTTGTCCGAGAAATAATGATATCACCATTCGATTCTTTATTATCGCTTTTATAATCCCTTTTTTTACCCCACCTCTCTACGACTCACCGTTCTTTAAATAAAAGACTGATACGGGTGGTCCCATTCACCCTGTATAATGTTATGCCTTATTTAGACTACGTATTTTTACCTTTTTTTTATTTATATTGATCTTATCTAAGAAAGTCTACAACTGCAAAAGTAGATGTATTTTGTAAAAAAAAAATTGTAACACATTCTATAAATAAAACAAAATGTTGAAACAATGGTAATAAAATTTAGACACATACTAGACAACTAGTAACAGACATATAAAAAAATTTTACGGACTTGCACGATAAAATATAAATATAAACGATAAAGAAGATACAGTGATACAATATTGAGGAAATCCCCGCCGCGCGGGTACATTTGTTATTAAACGTACTATGGCGTTCAAATCGGCACTAATCAACAATTAAACAAGAATACAAATTTAATGTAGACGCCGACTAAACCATTAAATTTTACCTACTTAACTTAATAATAATTAAAAATACATATTCAAGATGGTATTATGCCCTAGCCTAGATCAATAAACACAGGAAACATAGATTTTCATTCATAAACGTACAATACAACACACCAAATCTGCATAACTTTCTTCGGTGAAGTTTAGTACAACGTTCAGAACGGAACCATTTTATACAATAGATTACACAATAAAGGAATTTCGATCAGTTATCCATAAATAGTGAAATGATGTAATTTTACCTAGATATGAAATGAATGTGTTTTTCTTTACATTTGATTAGGTTACCTGAAGTACATGCGAAGGGATGCTAGCATTAAAATTGCCAAAGGTCAGATTTTGCTTTTTAAATGAGATTATAAAAGTTTACTGCGAAATAGTAAAACATTTTATTTGTCAAGCGACCTAAAATATCTACTTTCCTTGTAAATATTTTAAGTGCCCCGTCTCTAGAACTGTCAATGTTTAAATTATGTATATTCTTATAACGTGTTATTTATTCACGGTGATAAAAAACGATTTTTTATCCAACGATAAATGTATTAAATTCAAACATTCGGCCGATGAAGTGGTCCAGGAGGAATTATAGAGATGTGGATCGGTTTACAAAGCTTTTGCGGAAACTTGTTATGGAAATAAAACTTGTATTCATTTTCATTCGACCACCATTTTAGAAAAATGGCGGACGAATTTGAATTTTTCAAAATCCTTTGAATATCGTTCACGTTAACAGAAAGGGTGAGGAGAACTAAATTTACCATAAAATACATGGATATGCAAGGATGTAACCCCCAACATACCATATTTACAAGTGCATACGACACCTAATAGATTACCGAGCTCCGCTGTTTTTAATAGCCTTACTTTCTGAAACAAATCGCTGTGAATCACCTCACAATTCCACGCGCCAGCAGGTTACAAGGCGATATCATTTCCACCAAGCTAACCACACCGAACTCTTAGATACTTGTCTTAGACAATGTACTCTTTTTCAACTGATTGTTATAATCGGTTTGTTATCAAATATACACTATACACGGCTATTATTTATTACATCTTTATACAAGTACAATACGCTTTATGTTACACCGACGCCATGCTCGTACCACGTTATTATAGTTCCTGCTTCCTTCTAGCGGTACCACAGCGCCCCCCCCCCCCCCCCCCCCAGAACGATAAATCCACCTTATACAGTAACTTATTCTAGCTAGACAATATAAACTAAAGATCTAATCTAACAGGTCTTCGTCTAATTCGATTGGATCTTCGAATCGTGACATTCGTGTCTGTCGATCCCTGTATTGGCGAGTAAACACACATTGGTATTTTATTATATAAATTTTCCTTTCACCTGTTATGTAACACTCTTTGTTGATCGACATGTGCTGTCCTTGTATAGCTTTTATATCGTTTTTGCTGCCTTTAGTCCTTACAGGAAAGTCTTTTTCAAGACTATATTCTTCAGTTCACTTGTATAAGTAAGTATTCAACTGAAATATACCTAATAGGGATAATTATTTGTTTATCCAACATTTTATAGGTTATATTTTTGTTAACATTACAAAATTCATTTGATAATCTAGGTAAGTAATCCCAATGAAGGGAAAATAAATATAAATTTCAATCTCTCAGCAAAGATGGTGCGAATAGAAATATCGATGAATGATATTTTGGAATATGTGGGAGAACGTATACGACCATTGAAAGAAGGGGAGGCTATTTTTAAAGCAGCTCATATAATTTTATGTGGATTAATGGATGAACAAGTACAAATATTAACAAGTTTATGCTTGCAAACTTCGGCCCTAACTCAACTGCCCCATGAAATTTCAATTAAGTTGGACTACACAAAGTGGCAATGAACATGTATTTAGTTGCAAAGCGGGATTGATTATCAGGGTTTTGCAAGCACATTATAGCAACCTTGATTTATGTTAATCGGTAAGCGTATACTTAGTTGTGAAAATCATAATGTAAAACGTTTTAAATAGACTAACCCAGCAGTGATATCGTAAAATAAGTATTTAATGTGTCTTTTTAGTAATGAAGATTTGGAAGTGATAAGTTGCACTGAACTCAAATAAAAAGGTGAAATGTGTGATTGGCTAACAGCAAAAAACCTATTATTTGATGAAAAAATGACAAAAACCCATTTATATGAAATTATAAAGATGCACAAAACGACAAACCCTACATTTACGATTGATATAATGCTGGCAAAACGAGGAGTTACTGTACTGCGCCTTCCACCTTATCACCCTGAACTAAACCCTATCCAGAAGGTTTGGGCATTAATCAAAAATTGGGTAGCATGTCACAATGTTACCTTCAAAATGGAAAATGTGGAGACCTTAACCAGGGAAAAAATTGCAAATGTGTCTCAAGAAGAATGGTGTTCTATATGTGATCACGTTAAGAAAGTCGAGGAAGAATATATCCAGAAAGAACATGTTTTGATGAATGTAATGAATTAGTTTTTCGTGTAAACACAGGAGATAGCAGTGACAGTGATTCTGATATTCATTATGCTGATGATGACATTTAATGTTTATGTATCATTTTTGATCATTTGATCTACACTAATTACAAAACAACCAATTTTATGATAACCTTTGTTTCGTAATTTCGTTTGTTATTTTATTCAAACTGTAACCTAATTTAATAAAAAATAAATGCTTTTATAGTAAGGTATATCCCTCTTGAAAATATCCCATTGGTGCCCTGTTAATACCCATAGATTAATTTACAGGTATCTATGTGGTTTCTATGGACCCCACCGGAATCAATGTGTAAACTAAATAAGACCTACAGGGATGAATGTGGAAAATACAGAAAATAAAATTCATATAGGGGTTTATGGTGTTATATCCCTAATCCTCGTACAGGGTTCAATGTGGTATTTGCATGTAGTCTAAAAGTTTACAGGGCGTAATGGGGTTAATCCAAACCGTTGTATTAATGTGTAATTTTCACATAGATATTTTTTGTGTTTAATGGGTATAAACCATATTATAATTTAAATTTGTGGCCAAGTGGGGAAATTCCGGGTAGAGAAGGTGTACGGTCGCAATCCTAGTTAACATTCAAATTTCCCGCATTATTTCACAGGTCGGATGGACCCAGGATGACCAATAGAAAATGATCAATTGTTGCTCATGTTGTCGTGTTTGTGGTGTCTGTGTGGTTATGTTATATCCTGCTTTTTTTTTATTTGTTATTCAAATGTGCGAACTTCGAAAATGTTTGCTTACGTTAAATTCGTTTCAGACGGCGTTAAAAAAGTTGTACCCATCGAATACATAAAAAAATTCGATAAGGACAAACCGAACGATATAAAAAAAGTAAAATTTGATGATGGTTATTACTATAAGGCTCAAATTTTAGTAGTTGGAAGTAAGTTTAAAGATTACTACTTATTTTATTTAAATTCTATTCCTCATCAAAATTTTAGATACCGAGGAAGAAGTTTACACGAACATTAACGAAAAAAGGCCACATATACCACGGCTTACTACATTAACCTTAGACGAAGCAACATCCGAAGCTACTTCTGATGATGACGACGTAAAGGCAAAGTTAGCTAAACGACAGAAACAAAAAAAATCTGTGAAAAAAACGGAAAAAATGTAAGTACATAAATGTGCATCTACATTTTTGGTATACTGATATGTACTTACAATTATGTTTATGCAGATTGCACTTATGCAGGAGTGTTTAAAGAATGTAACGCCGGTAACCGAATCGGAAACCTTAGAAACTCTAAAAAATGAAATAATGGAATTGAAAGCAAAAGAAAAAAAACATGTGGAAAAAATTGAAAAACTACAGCTATTAAATTATTCCTTACAAGAAGAGGTCATTAAAGCAATAAAAGGTATATAATTGCAGTTTTAGGTACATATCATTCGCTTACACTAATGATTGTTTTAGAACTTCAACTTATTAAAACAGATTTTCCTGACCAGAGAGAGGTATTGCAAGAACCTCTAAAACCTGGCGACCGAAAAAAAGGATCGGTAAGTTTATTTTTTAAATTATTTGCACTTATCTATTTTTTTACGAAGAGGCTGAGCAAATTAATGAAATATATTTGTGATCTTGAAGATTATCTTTAACTGTAATTCATTCTATTCTATTGCATTTTAACTTTGTTTTGTAATAATAGACTGTGAGTTTCACTAATTTTGTTTGTTTTAATGACATTTAGTGGTATTCATGTGTGTTTGGATTGCAATTTTGAATCTTTTAAAATAAGTATCTGGAAAATAGCTGTGAATAAAATTACACTCTGTATGTGAATAAGTGTAGTTACTGAAAGGTACTTCAGTTGGATGAGATTTTTGCACATAAATAGAAAATGTTCAATATCTGGCAATTGGTCCCATGTAATAATCGCAACTTATAATTGCATAGCATAGAAGAAAATATTAGTATGCTGATATTTTACGGTCAGGCTTTTTTGCTCTACTGGGATATAAAATATTCAGTTTAGAGCAGAAGTTCGGGTAGGTCTTATAGGTTATTTTTTACTTAAGCAAATGGTGCAGTAAAAGGAAGAACTATATGTGTGAGAGCTTATCTAACATAATTACCTTGTGATAGTCGTGATTCTTCAAATCTAAATTTCTTTCTCCATCGATTTACTGTTCTCGGTGCAACATCACGCAGACAGGATCGTTCTCCAAATATTGTTTATAGGATTTCTTAAATCTTTTCATTTTAGTGGTTGTTAAATTCTAAGCAATGCACTATTTTTAATAGTTATATTCATATTAGAGGTACGTACATTAATAGCACATAGGTTTGAGGATTAACTATTTGAAATGTATAGAATGAATTTAGTGTTATCAGTGTAATAAAAACTGCGACACTATGCTGCGCCATTAACATCTCCAATGTCTATAGGTTGCTACGGTATTTCAATGGTGAGTATACCCTATAAATATATAGGGCCCTATGGTGTAATTCCCAAGGTTTACTTACAGTATTGAATGAGGTATCGCCCAGTAAATTTCTATGGTGTTTTAGTGGTATTTGAATGGAATATCAATGGTGAGTATCCCTAAGTTCAAATAGAAATCTATGGTTCTCTATGGTGCATTTCCCTTTATCTTTTCTACAGGAATCTATATGGTATAAGATAAGCCCTGGACAAATACACATATTGGGAACACATAGAGACCCGTAGATAATTTTAATGGGTTATCTATGGGGCATTTACAACAGGGATATTTTTAAGATTTGTGTTGAAGAAGTGTTTCAGATCTCGTTTTAACACTTCCTGGATCAAAAGTTGATGGGATCCATATTTAATAATATTTTACAGCTGTAGGCAACTCCACTTTGTCGCTCTTTATGCAAAGAGCTGAGGTATTGAATCAATCTCCGTCACAAAAAAAACATTATCCCGACCAAGATCTTGGAGGCATAGCAGCTTTCGGAGATTGTAGCTCGAAATGGGGGTAAAGCGAATAATGGTGAAATTATAAACACAAAACCTTATAGTTATAATGAAAGGTGAAGTTGAGAAATTTAAGTTAAGTTGAGCAAAGATTAAATTAGCAATAAAATAAACAACCAAAGTTGATAATTACGTTGAAAATTACAAAAAATAGGGCTAAGTTGTTTTTAAATTGAAGGTTAAGTTCTCAACTTCACCTTTCATTATAATTATAATAAATACCTTATGGGGAAGGTTTTGTGTTTATAATTTCACCATTATCCTGTATCCAACCCTACTTTACGTTTAAAAAAATTTTTACGGCGCTACTGAATTGAAGGTCAAATGAATCGTTCGCGCAGATTGACTCACGTGACAGGTTCTTTACATCTTAATCGGCTTCTACAACCTTGTTGTGAATCCTTGATAAAAAAATTACAAAGTTGTGATTACAAAAAAGTAGCATGCACTGTCCAAGGATCTGATGAATGGAAACGGGAGCGGCAACTCAGAATTACAGCTAGATGTGCATTTAATTTATGTTTAATGGCATTCCCTTACAGGATCTACTTGCTATTCCTTATATACATATGGTAATAGAAATCTAAATTGGGAGCAGAAAGCTATTAGTTTCTTTTTCCCTAAAGGATTGACCAATAAGTTCGTGGAGTACGGCACTTCATGTGAAAAGCGAGCATGTGACACATTTCAAAAAAGTACAAATTGTAACATTGTAATTTGTTCATTAATTGTATGTATAGGGTGATTCAAATTGGACACTTTCTTATGGCAACACCCTTTATTTTAAGAGTTTTTTCATACGGACCACCCTATATATTTCGTGGTTTTTGAAAAGAGAATAAAATTTCCTAAATTTTGATGTATCACTTGTTATATTTATGTTGAATATTATTTGCAATATTGCATTTTATACATTGTTATTTCAAATTAAAAATTTTTGGAGTTAATAAAAATTTTTAGATAAGTTAGACATTATCGTTTTAAATCATACTGCCGTCTTTTGTTAACAATGGAAACCTAGATGTCTGCAAACAAAATATTTTAATGTAGGTATAAAAATAATATTTAACAGAAATATAACAAGTGATACATCAAAAGTTAGGAAATTGGTTGGACATGCTTTCCTTCAAGTTAAATAAAACTTGCAGATGCATTTTCACTTAAAACGTTAATTACATCGGTGTCAATATGTTAGAAGGTGGAATCGCAGTTGTTATATTACCTTACACAAAATTATAACACTAAAAGTTCTACACATACTACAGGCAACTAAAAATTGAAAGTGTAACACATATTTCTATTAAAAATCTAAATCCCATTTCTTATAAACATGTAAACTTTATTTTTGAAAGAATAGCTTTATAGGTAACCTAAAAACTTTATGCGTGGTCTTTATCATTGACATTTTGACTTTCAGTAGAGATAGTAAATGTATTCACAGTTCACCAATTCATTAAGTTAACCGATCAAGTTTAATTAAATTTCTATAAATATTAGATTATTGTTATTTATAAACATTACAGCAACACAAAATCGTGGAAGACATCTTTGTAGATTATAATACTAACCTAAAAATGATTTTGGGTTATTACAAGTTACGTTACAATAATTTAAATTTCAATTTCATTGCTATTTTTTTAATTATACATGCAGTTTTAGAAAAACTTTTGTGTACAACACGAGAAGAAAGTGTATTTTCAACTCTATTCAACTTTAAGCTCGAGTTGAAAAAAACACTACTTTCTTCTCTTGTACAAATAACTATGTATTTCTCAAAAACTTCCCTACATTTATCATCCTAAATAAACTTTATATCTTTATGCAATAAATCAGAGAGCACTTTAAGTTCTGATGCCAAATTAGGTATAAATTTATTATAATAATTTAATAATCCCAAATATTGTTATAGCTGTTTAACGTTGGCGGGTTCCGTCGCCTCTTTTATCGTTTTTACTCTACTCTACTTGAGTTAAGCTATTCGGACCAATGCAGTGCCCTAAAGCCGCGTTTTCACGATGCCAGTTGGAGGGACAATTGTCTCAAGGCAATTGACTGGCATGAAACTATTGGCTTCGTGTAAACACTTCAGGCCAATTGCCTCGCCAATTGCCCTCACAATTGTCTTGAAATCCAGTTGTCTCCGGGAGTAGACTGAGGACAGTGAGCTGGGCCCAGCTCCTCCCCCCACCACTGACAAACTCAGCTGTCGCGACAATTGGCGACGTGTATACGGTCCAGGCCAGTAGCGCTGGCTTGTTTTTGTGCCAGTGCCCAGTTCCCGCTCGCGAGACGACACGTGCGTTTTAATAGGTTAAGTTATTTGTTCCTATTTATTCCCGTGTATTGTGAGTAGTAGTTTAAATTGACTTTGCTGCAGCATCATGGCACCCAAATGGAGTGATGAACTGAATTTAAGATTCGTTGAACTGTACAAGGAACACCGGTGTTTGTGGGACCAACTGGACGATTTGTATAAAAACAAAAACGCTCGCGGAACGGCCCTCGTTTCTATCGCAGAAAGTCTCAACATTACAGGTTTCGGTGCAGCTGAGGTTAAGTCTAAAATAAAGTCTTTCCGCGGCACGTATAATATTGAAATGGGAAAACATAAAAGAAGTACCAAATCCGGGTGTGGATCGGCGGACGTGTATGTGCCGTCTTTGAAGTGGTTCAGCGTGATGAAGGAAGTAATGTCCAAAGGAACGTTGAAAAGAGACACGAAAAGCACTTTGGTAAGTAAACACGCAACTATTTATTAATAATAGAAAAAGGTTATATACAGTAAAATTGTAGCATTACTTTGGTTTCAACATAGAAATATGTTACCACGATTGTTTATGGTGTCTAGTGAACCATTTTATCCTGCCACTCTACGGCCCCTGCGTTGGAAAAATACACCTTATACGCTTCCCTTTTCTCTTTTGATTTCTTGGTTTGTTGATGAGGGCCAACTTTAGCAGCACTTTGCATCCCGTGAGTTTCTTTTCTCCAATTGCCTTCAATGATGGCGCCTAAATCAAAATCCTCGTAGTCAACTGATTCCCTAGGCATGTATGTTGCTGTTGATTTGCTCCGTAAAAAGTTATGAAGGACACAAGCAGCACAAATCACCTTGTCGATAGTTTCAGGTGCAAGAGGAATGGGTTTCTCAAATATTCTAAATCTACTGACCAGTATTCCGAATGCATTTTCCACTATGCGCCTTGCCCTTGACAGCCTGTAATTATATACTTTTTTTTCTTTGTCCAACAACTGTCCTCCATACGGTTTCAAAGGAAAGGCGTCGTCTCCCAATATAACTCCACCCTTTGGCAGCAACCCACTTTCAAGTGCTTGGAATAGGGAAGATCTTTGAAAAACTGTGCTGTCCGACATAGAACCGTTGCTTCCAACTTCAATGAAAGTAAAACGATAGTCATGGTCAACCAGTGCAAAAAGGATAATGCTGTTATGTTTCTTATAGTTAAAAAATGTGCTCCCACAATGCTTCGGCGCTCTTATATGCACATGCTTTCCATCGATAGCACCGTAGCATCCCGGAAAGTTCCATCGATCTCGAAATCCTTGCTCAATTTTTTTCCATTCATCAACGGTCTCAGGTACTTGAAACCAAACAAATAATAAACTAACGTATAACTATTAGTAGGGTATTATACCAATTTCGTTGTTCCAGATGCCTGGTGCCAGCAGTACACCCAGAGGGACCATTACCGAAGAGGAGGACATCGTAGAACCGACTTCTGAGGGGAGTAATATTGAGGAGACCGAAGTAGAAGATGTTGATGACCCCACACCAACTCCGGTACAGATTAACCAGAAAACAAACATTACAAAAAAAACTCAAGACGACCAGCAAACAACGTCTGCTGAATACCAGCCAAAAAAGAAATTCAAACCAAGATCAAAAATACAGCAAATAGCTTCAACTGCTCGTGAGCTAAAAACATTAAGTGAAAGTATTTCACGTAGTGAGCCGGGAAAGGAGGACGAATGGGACATCTACGGAAGGTCGGTAGCGGCACAATTAAAGAGGATGTCAACAACTCAGGCGCTCACCGCCCAGATGGAGATAAACAATGTTTTGACAAAGTGTCGTTTTGATGACATTTATGGTACCTCAAACTCTAGCGACATGTACTCACCATCTCCGCTCACAGAAGAACATATTTTGTCTCACAACGATTTTTCTACTACACCCGAAACATCCGCGGCCACAACTTTTTCAAAAGCTTTCGACGCTCTCGGCTATAACGAGGGCTAATGATTTGAAGCGTGTGTTATTAATAACACTAAACTATTTTTATTTTTGACAACCCAAAATAAATATAAAGTAATTTTTAAAGTGTTACATTAGTTGATAATTACCTTAAGATATTCCTGAAGGCTCTCACACAGTGCTTCACACACTTCAGGAATGAAGCTTGATATTGCCGGTTTTGACACTCGAAATACATGCTGTAGGCTTCTGTAGCTATTTCCTGTAGCAAGGAATGAAAGAGTCACTTCCAATTTCAGCTTGGGGGACAATGCTTCTCTCATTACAGTATCTTGTTTAGATATTTTATTTCCAACCATTTGTAAAAGCTCATCAAAACTTTCCGGTTTCATCCTTAAACATGCTTTGTATTCCAATGGATCTTCCGCACGCAGTTCCCGTATCAATTGAGATGACGCCCCGTGACTGTCTCTTCTCAAAAGCCACCTCCTAGTCCACTCCTTTTTCTTATTCAACTCTTCCTCTAGCAAGCTGCAAGACTCAGTAATGAATTCCCGGCAAAGAATATCGAACTGTACTTTCAATTCCTCGCGAGATACGACAGACGACGCGCGCTCCGCCATGGTTTAAAGGCTACTGTCTTGCCAATAGCTCGGCTACGTGTGAACAGCTTCCCAGTCAACTAGACTGGCCTCGGACAATCAACAATCACGTGATGCCAATTGCCCAAGACAATTGTCTCACCCAACTGGCATCGTGAAAACGCGGCTTAACTTCCGTCTTAAATTGTCCATCTCCTCTGAGAACTTATTCACCCTGCAACTACTTCGATCATCTCTGTGTTGTCGACCATAACTGTGACTTCGTGAATGACTATTACTCCGTCATCGTCTTGACCGTGTTATATCCGGATTGTTGTCAAAGATACACTACACGGCTATTATTTATTAACTTGATTACATCTTTATACAATTACAATAGGCTTTACGTTACACCGACACCATGCTCGTACCACCGTTATTCTAGTTCCTGCTTTCTTCTTGCGGCACTACAGCTTGACAATCCCATGACACTGATAAAAATGCGTTAGTTCGTCACAGTAATGTAACAAGAAAACCGCTGATCAAAAACTGATAAGCCATAAAAAGCAATATTGTTGCAAAATTCGACAACGCAATGTGCTGCATTTATACATAATGCTTTAATCTATTTTGTATCGACTGTGTATCTAAATGATCCAAAAACCTCCGAACAATACCGATAAAGGTAATAGTAAACACCAGAATAATTTCCGAAAATTTGTATTTGGTTTTACTAAATCACATTCCTTCTCAAACTAATTAGGTTGGTGTCAAAGCTGAAATTATCATTTCTTATACTATTGATACTAACAAAGTTGTTTTACGAACAGAATAGGGCAAACGTAAAAAGAAATTGTTTGTCGAATTCCCCAAGTTAATGATAAAACTTAGATGGAGAATTTGCAATGGTCTGTATAAAACAACACCCTCATAAAAATATACATAACTATCTTGAGGAAACTTTTTGTATTCAAACTTACTTACCCGTCGAACTAAATTTACATTTTAACATTATTCATATTGTTTACTCGTTATCGTCGGTTTTCAAATTTTCTTATTGAGTTATTAAGAATCTTGGTTTTGATTTAGATCTTTTATACTTTGAATTTATTATGGAAGTTACTTTGCATGTTAATCTGAGTTAGTATTTTTCGTCATCCGTGAATAAATTTCAATATCATAAAAAATGAAATCTAAAAACAACACATTTAGATAACAAAAATGTGGGGCGTAACGCTAGATTTAAACAAATAGTCAAAACCTCTCATAAATTTTTTGACTTTAAGTTCAAAGTTTTCCGCATCGAGTTTAGAGAAAAATTGGTAAAATGTGTACCTTTTTTCAAATATCTCAGACTCTAGAGAGTATCATCATAATTCAAAATTAAAGTAAATTCTTAACAAAAACAGTGACATATTTTTTTCTCAACATTTTTGATTAAATTCTTATATACCGCTAATCATATGATTAGGCATGATTAGGCATTTGTTCAATTCGATAAATTTTCAGAAAATAGGAAAAACCCAATCTTTTAGTAACTGTTGATTATTTAATTTTGTTTTTTTTTTGTAATGTTTACGGCTGTAACAGGGAAGGTAGGGAGCATAGTTTTCAAAAATATTTACGTATTAATAATTCATAAATAAGCGCTTAAATTCAATTAAAATTGGACAAAAAGGGTTTTGTTTGTCAAATTAGCCTATTTTTAAAACTAAAAAAAAATGATACAACCAGAAATAAAACATAATCTTTATTCAAATGAAAAAAACATTAATGAGTAACTTAGTAATATAGAAAAGTACTATCCTATAATTTGTAACCTTCTTCTTCTTCCACACAGTTGCAGTTATTTGCAGTTTTGTCAAGCATTCCTTTGTTTTTGTCGCTCTGTTGTACTAGTAAAGAGTTCAGCCACTGTAGATCGGGATCTTTCCTCCAGTCTTGGCCGGATACATTTTCAACTAATTTTGTTACACTTTCTATCTTTTTTTCTTTAATAGTATGCACAAGGAGTAATTGAGACAATTGAATTTGATCAATGCTCTTTCCAGGTTTCAGTAACGTCTGAAACGGTTTTGTGGGATCATCATTCCAGTAAAATATTTCAGACTTTACCATTATGCGATTTTCGTTCCGTGCAGATCTTTTGATACGAATTCGTTTAGCCTCGCTAATGCCAATTAATTTTTTGAAGCTAGAAGTTGTGTTTTTGAAGTCGTAAACTGACCAGTCATGGCCCAATTTTCGAACGATTCCAATTTCGGAATATAACTCCCAGTACTTTTCGGGATTCTTTATGAAGCTGTGTCGTTTAGTGATTTTTTCAATTCTTCCGAAAACTCGATCGGCAGGCAAGAATGAATGGCCTCTTACAGGAAATGTTATGTTTATGGAGTTTAAAGTTCTGGGGGCATTTTTATGTAACCAAACCATAAGTCCATGTATTAAAAAACTGTTCTTGTTTTGTCCAGCACAACCATCAGAGAAAAGTCGCAGTTCTTCTGTTTCTGCTGGAAAATCTGTTTTTGACCAGAAATCCGTTAATGCGGAACCAATTTCTGTGGCCCCTCTTCCTGCCTGGCTTTCTAACCATGTATAAAATACTGGATTTTTTGTAGCAATATCAGTAATGCAGAAAAAATACAGAGCAATTTGTTGAGCATAGAAAGCCTCTTGTATTGGTACTTTGGGTACTTTAAATGTCAACTCCTCATATATTCCCAGATTAAAAGGTTCTACCAAACCCGGATAGCCATAACCAGTTAGTTAAAGGTGATTGGGTCCATCGTTGGGTGTTGATTAACTCGAAATGGGGGATCTTACAAGTTAAAGGTGAAACAGAAACTCTAAACCTTCCCCATAAAATTATTATTTATTCATACACTATTAAAACGACGTGAAGCGACGATTAATGTTTTAAAGTTGAAAGGGTGTTAAATATTGAATCGACGTGAAGCGAAGATTAATGTTTAAAAAATATAAAATTTAAGAGTTAAAAATTAAGAGGAGGAGGGAACGTAACATGTTTCGGCCGTGGCCATCTTCAGACGTGAAATCTAGGGGGTTGAAGTGTCAGAAATCGTGAAGGTAAAATATCCCACTAGGGGAGAAGGTACTTACATAAGGTTAATGGTTCTCCACAGTTGGAGGTTACATGGTGACTTTTTAAAGATTAATTAAAACTTAGAAAACTAGAACCATAATGGCTATGTGATACATGTGGGATTACAAAAAATTTTTCATTTTATGCTAAAATATAAATTAGGTTAGAAAAGTTGAACGGTTGTAACATTATACTCACGGGAACTCTTACGATTAATTAGCACATAACTTAAGTTAAATAACAATTACAGTCTAGACAAATAAGTCTTGTTACATTTTAAAAAATTCATTATAGGAAAGCGTGTTGGAAGCGACATGTTGATTGCAAGAAAGACATGCGTAGAGCAGAAAACTAGAACAGCTGACAAAGGGAAGCCATAATGTACAGGGTGAAGCGGAAGGAAATTAATTTAGGAAAAGCAAATTTTTATTGAAGTTGACGACCTCATTAAGGGATGAATGAGGATTTTTATTGTGATGTCGGACAATTTCTTTAATTTCTAATAGGTTCAATTTTGTGCTTTTGGAACAAGTATGGAGGATTTCGATGTCCCCATCCGGATTGCAGGTATGGTTTTCGTTCATTAGGTGATTGGCAAAGGAAGACTTGGAATTGGAATATTTGGGTTTTAGGAAGGACAAGTGTTCACTGATCCTGTAAGAGAACTTCCTACCGGTTTGGCTGAACCGGTAGGTAGAATTATCCTTTTCTTTCTTATACCCTAAAATATTTTGTCCTTTACATGTTTTTAAAAATTAGTTAAGCGTCGTACAGGCAACACACCGTACACGCACACGAAATTTGTCATAAGGCTAGTTGTCTTCCCATTATATAGTCTTTGCTATTAGTAACTGCCGAATGCAATTGATAGGCAGATTTTCTTGTAGCATAGTTTCCTTCAACCGAGAGACTGATGATTTTATGGAAGCTTTCTGAACATTTTCTCATGCTCTTGTATTTCTCAGACTACTTAGTCTCACAGAGTCACAGAGTAGCCAAAGTCCTGCGGACTGGCGACTTTCTAAAGAAGGATATTGTATCCTTAACCGTTGCAATTGTCTTTCTTATTTCTGGTAGTTTGTTTGCATCATTGACCACAAGATTTAGTTTGTGGTTGGAAAAATATAGCTTTACTATACTTTTTCTTCAGAAAGGCGTGCACACCACCTTCTTTTCCAGCCATCGTGGAACAACCGTCAAATCCAAATCCAATACAATTCTCTGCTGAGAGATTATGATCAACTAAAAATTTCACAATTTAGCGATTATAGGGGGATCTTGAGATTTCAGCTCAACATAGTCTACAAATTCCTCTCTGAGTTTTTCTTAACTATCATTATAAAATCACAATCCGATAGAAAGTTGTGCTTTTCCAGCGATATCTGCTGTTTCATCTTACAGCTTGGGCTTTTACTTGTTTACAATCTTCGATCATTCTTTTCTTGACAACTTCACGGTATAATCTCATTTTGAATTTTTGGTGAAGTGTGGACTGCTGCACTGGTGACCACGTTGCAACTGGAACATTTTCATGGAAAGCTTTTGCAGCAGCTGTTGAAATTTTTGTGGTAGTGACTGCCGACGTGCTTTATGTACCTATATGTTTTACACTTCATGTATGGCCGTACCATGCATAACCTCAAAACTCCTTTAACGGTACCAATAACGTGAGGAAACAGAACACAATGCATATAAAGAGCACCTTTAAAACAACTTGTGTACACCAAACAAGGAGTGTGTCGCCCTCTTTTCCCCTCGGTGGGTACGCCCGTGAAACCGTATGTGTTTTACCGGGGAAGAAGAAGTGCACAGTGTGTTCAGGTTATAGCGACAAAACGTGACAAGTGAAATAAATACACTGATTGCATTAAATGAAATTAATGGTAACTTGAAGGGTCAGAAAGAAGTACGGACCGGATAATGAATTCGCGTGAAATATTGCATTAGTAACGAATTTCCATTAATTATAGATAATTAAAATTTGGTAAAGTAAATTGGGTACGGTCAACTTACCAAATCGCCCAGTGAACTAAAACTTTGTATTTTTCAAAGATTAATATAAAACATACTAACTAGACCTTTAAAAACCATGTTATTATAAAATTTTTCCGTCCCAGGAACAAGTACGTCTACTACTTCCAATTTGCGAATATTCTATTCACAATAAAAAAACTTCCATTCCTTCAGTTACTAGAATTCTCATTATAAACCTGAGCCAACATTTCATTCAGCGAGAAATTACCTATTTATTTGTAGCCTAATGGTTACGACTCGAGAGTATTAATATGTACAATGTTACTTTATGTCATCCACAAGGAAATGACTATAAAAGAAATAAGCTGACGTGTTCTAATTGAAAGTACTATTTGTTTCACAATGTTCCCATTAAGTTCTCACTTTATGCTTTGCACATAATCCCACATGTCTAAATTAACAATTGTAGAGTTTCATATTGTACGAACATACTTGAATCCGACAGCTTTTATCTGTTATACTTAATCCACAATCATACACAGAAACTACTGGGAAACTTTGCTGCTTATATTTTACTAGCTGCATTATAACGTAACATTTGTCAAACTGAGACACCAGAGTATCAAATTAATCACGTCATTTACTTTTCGTCTTCTCATTTAATTATATTACCGACCCACGGGGTGACATTATGGCGTTCAAAACCACGTTTAATACGTTTTTTTTAAATACATTTTACGTTGTGTGATTTATTTGATTTCAAAATGTTCTTATTTCGTCACGTATAGTTTTTAAGTAAACCGCAAGTTACAAACCAGCCCTCTTCCGAATATACTCCATGTGATTTATGTACCTTTATCTCATATTTCAATTATTCAGCTTTATTTCCGATTGTTCGATAATTTATTGAGGCGTGTAGAAGCAAAATCGCACACGTCACACGAAGCACGTTTCGAGAAAAACGTCAAAAACTACCAAAGACAATCTAAAACGAACAAACGTTTTTTTAACATTCCATCCCCATTATAAAGGTAATGGAAAACAACTATAAACTGAACAATAATTTTATTGTTATTAATGGATACAATGCAAAATAAGAATGTTATCATATTGGAAACATTTCTTCCAAAAATTCACAGGTTGGACCAATTTTATCCTCATCATCGGGCACTATCGCTTTTAACAACATTTTTGGCGAGATTCGGCAAGTTCCACCATTCCTTCCCAAAATTAATAGTCAGTCGAGTTTCGACATCTTTTTTTTCGTCTTCTTTAGCAAAACTCCTCCATGTAGTTCGGCAGGAGATATGTCAGATATTTTTTTCCCCATTTTGGTAATAGGCAATGCATTTGACGTGTTATTTCGATAAGTCAGTTCTCTCGACACAAGGATATTTTTGTTTTTTGAACGCTTTAGGATAAGTCGCTTTATAAGAAAAAGTTTAAAATGGAGAGAGCTCGGTGCTTTATCGTTTTTGCAGCTTCTGATTTTCAATCTTGCACAGTCCAATCTTTTCCAAATTGTAGGTTCATGTTTCTTGAGACAGTTATACATTGCCGAACCAATTTCATTAGAGTCTTTCAATCTCTCGTATTCTAACCATGAATAAGCATACACATTATTTTTGTTCAAATGACACTTGAAAGAGCCTTTAACGGCTGTGAAATTATAACAGTATAGCTGACGGCTCGTTGGTCGGGTACCTTGGACAATACCACATTTTTTTCATAATCGTATGAAAATGTGATTAATCAACTACTCTTCTCTTTTAATAGATTATCAAAAGCCTTAGCACGCATGGTGTGGACTACTACCAGTTTGTAGCTGTTTTTTCTTATCCGGATCTTTTTCTCTTTTAATTCGTTCTGCCAATTCAATGCAGGCTAAACATACATCTGTTTTCGGAGACTCAAACCTAACATTAAAATAAGTTGTAAAAATAAAATGAAAATAACTAAATTTTACTTGTTTTATCTATCTCAACCTTTCCATGTACATTTTGTACAGTTTTGTGATATTCAATTCAGCAGGAAAGTATTGCCTTAAAAATTTTCCTCAGCAGTAGTGAGATTTAGTGATTTAATAAAAAATTTAACAGCTTCCAATTTATGTTCGAACTGTTTTCGTTTTCTGTCGCCTCCTCTCTTTGCTGTCAAGTCCCCATCAAGTTGAACACGGCCTACAACGCCTTTTACACAGTGCTTTGTTAGAGCCAACAATCCAAGGACTACAAACCTTCACTTGTGTATAATTATGACGTTTTGGAACTAAGGTGACAAATAGTTTTCGCTTTGGGTTTACTGCCGTCTGTGCGACATTGACGCTTTGGTAAATAGCTTACACAGAAACGGGAAATAAGTTGGTCTTGCCTAATTTTATTTGAGTCCTTGTAAGAATCTTCATGAAATTCTTTGATGTCTTGCATAGTAAGTGTAGCACATTTCAAATTTCAAGAAGAATGCCCACAGGTTGGGTACTTGGGCGGACCTTTTCTCAAACAACAGAAAAGGTGTAGTGAGGTTATGAACGACGAATAAAATAGAATTCATGCAGCTACCTTGCATCCTTAGCAACCGATCTCTTCCACTTGTATTTTTGCACCCGTTTCTTTTTTCTGGCACCACACCTTACTTCTTTTACAAATGATACGCTGTGATCCATCACAGAAAGCAGCACAAACATTAAACGTTTAAGTGCTTATTTGTTTATTTTTAAGTTTAGGGTAGTTATCTATTAATAATTCAATTAGGTCCATAACAGGTGACAGTAAAAAACACTTGACGGAGACTCAAAATGAGGTTAACCAAATTATCATTGACGGAATAAGATCCATAAAGACTCTAAACCTCCTCCATGTAATTGTTTATTGATTAAAGGTTATATTTTAAAACATGATCAATTGCGAAAAGTTTCGATATTTTAAAATATCATCATCAGGCAAACGGATACAAGTGTAAATATAATGGTACTTACTTAATATATGGTGCACAACTTAGTACAAATTACTTAATATATGGTGCACAACTTAGTACAAATCAAACATTGTGGTGAAATATTTTATGATAGAGACGTCTCAGCGATACAGCGATAAAAGAAAATAACCGCACTAAGGTGCAAAATCAATCAGCCTTGCTCAATGAAATTATTAACATCAGTTTTAATACTCTCCTGTAATTATTTTCATTGTTGATCCATCGTATTTGATGCTTTACCCGCTTGTTTTTAGTTCCCTACTTTTGGTTTGGTTTGCACTTGGCTTTTGATTTTGCACCTTAATCATCAAAGCTGTTGTTTTATTAAATTGAGTTGCGTCGGTGGTTTTCACCGCGCTTGCTACCCCCCCCCCCCCCCCCCCCCCAATTGACCTGTGCATTCCCGCCGTAAATATTTGGAATTTTAATTTTTTCTTCCCTAACATAACCTTTACAGCATGGCATGCAGATTTATGAGGTTGTAAGTTGTGCACCATGTATTAAGTAAGTACCATTTAATGCTTAATCACAATTAGTATATTTTTACACTTGTACCCGTTTGCCTGATGATAATATTTTAAAATATCGAAACTTTTCGCAATTGATCATGTTTTAATAAAATAACCTTTAATCAATAAACAAATACATGGGGAAGGTTTAGAGAGTCTTTATGGATCTTATTCCGTCAATTCCGTCAAAATTAAATTTCCCTTCAAAATGTGTAAAAATAGACACGGTGTTCCATTTAAAGAAATGTTTTTGTGAATAACTCGACAATGTTCAAATGTTGTTCTCTCGTTACCATTGTAACCAGCGGAAAAAATGACATTAGTTTGCCCATTTAACCGACCTTGTAGCTCCAATAATAACGGAGATAGCAATGGTAAACGTTTCACTTTGGACACGGTGTATATAGAATGCTTACTATTTTACAAAAAATACTTTGATAACTTCTCGAAACAGTGCAATATACATAATGATCAAACTAGAGCTTGTAATCATTCCCGCTCTGATTTTCATAGAATAAAAAAATCACAAACTGGACCAAATTACTGGTCTATAAAATTTTACAACTAATTAACACTCAAAACCAAACAATTGGGATTAAGTCAATTTAAAATAACAAAAAAAAAATTTAATAAATAAGGCTTTCTATTGTAATTGTTAAGTACATAGATCGACGAGTGTAAATACCTTGTATGTTAGCACGAAATAAATTCCTTTGAATGTTATATTTATACGTTGTGAGAATTGTCATATTTTGGACTTAATGTAAATGAAGTTATATTCTTCTAATTTATCTAAATGACTGTTAAACGATAATTAAATACACCTAAAACATATATGTAAATGTGAGCGTAGTTGCTATTACGATGCGCTTCCTTATTGTTAACTGAAGTTCAGCAATTCAATTGTTCAAATGAATTGTTATTATTATTACTTCCATCAAGCGTGCAACCAAAAATTAATTCTTATTAGACATTCAGTTTGTAAAGTGAAGGAAGTTATACGTAAACGTGTCACCCTCACCAAATCAAAAGCTAATTGTTCTCAACAATTAATGAGTCCTCTAAAAGTTAATTACGCAAGAGTAAGTTTGTTTGACTGAAAAAGCAGAATGTTTGACATTCCTATTTCATATGATGACTCAATTAAAAGGTTTACTTACCGTTTCAAGTTCATTGTTATCATTCGGCTGCTTTCAAGAGTGCATGTAACTTTATAAAAATCATAATGGAAAGAACATCGCTTGAGTAGGATATTATGGGTCAGTTGCAACAGTAAATCAACAAATAAGAAGTAGTTTTCGTAGCATTTCTTGTTGTTCAGCTGCTGTTGACATCTGCACCCTATAACGACCACCAGAAACCGCATAGATTATAAGAGAGAACATGCATAGCGAACAAGTAACGATCGTAATGTCAAAGATCCACTTATCACATTTTGCCGAAATTTGCAAAACCGTAAATGTGAAATAAGAAATTGAGGAATGCTTTTGTCCTCATGCAAAGCTTGTGAAAGCTTCAATATTTCCCATCATATTTTAATAGCTAAATTAGATGCGTTTGGTTTTAGTCAACCGTTGTTACTTTTATTATTCCACGTACAGAATCGTGTTCAACAGGTTGTAACTTGACTTCATTATATATTAATGTAACTTCAGGCGTTCGACAAGGATCCAATCGTGGACCACTTTTATTCTATTCTATTCCTGATTTACTTTTGGTGGCCAAATATATTATTTTGGAGACCGGGTGTAAAACTTGGCACGAAATGTTGTAGCACAATAATTATTTTGGTGTTCATTTAAAATATACGCATTATAAATGACTTACCGCCTGTAATAACTTGCGCAATAAGTTAGTACTTTTTGCGTATGAATTTTTACTTGTATAACCATAAGTGTCAAAAAATGGATGAGGTTCATCGTACTTGGTGATGCAATGTATTGTTACCTATAAATGGGGTCGTACATTAACGTTTTAAAGGATAGTGAAACTCAAAACCTTCCCCATGGATAGTTTTATTTTGTATTAATTAAGAAAATTCTGTCATTGTAGCGAGACAAAGCTTTGATGGGGCCCTCGGCTTCACCCCTGGCTCCAATATTACTTGCACTTGCAAAAGTGCTGTTTCTAGCTGATACAATAACTATTACTTACCAGTAGGGAAAAAACAATGATTTCTTATTCTTTATAAAGTTTAATGTTGAAAGTACATTTAATATTACCAGTAATATTAAATTCTATAGGTTTTGAAGCGTGAACTGTAGAATATTCCATATCTTTATTAATATTACTTGAACTAGTAGATTGTGCTTCTTCGTAGATACCTGCAGACAATTGTTCGGACACTGAATCTTATTTGCCATCGATTCTGCAATGTAACTCTCAGCAACCGTTGAAGTATTCCACCAACCGTGGCTCTTCAATTGTACCAAATCGCCTCCACCCTGAATAACGAGAGTTGCTGAAGTTCGTCGTAAGCAATCTCAATTTACGGAAAAACTATCGCACTTAGGTATAGGGTAAGCTTAATAAAGTTGCACTAAAATTTACCGGGGATTCCAAACATGCAATAATAAATAGGGTGTGCTATTTAAAAAAATGAAGAAACATTAGTTTGAAAATGTCGATGTTTGGAGCAAAAAAATGAACATCCTGTATGAAATAATTTAATGTTTCGTCACGGTTGAATACTCTGATTCAACCCAAGTCTACCACCGAACTTACGTAAAAACAAAAACAAGACGTTAAAAAAATACAAGCGTATAATGGAAGGGTTGATATTTAGCAAAAAAATATGTATTAATTAATAACTTGGCAACGAAGGGTATTAATAAAAAAATATACGTTTTATGCACCATGCTTTTTGGAGACACCCTGTATGTGTCTAACTAATTTGCAAATGTGCTTCATCCAACCTAATTGCCATCCCGTATATTTATTTTTTAGTAAATTTAACAATAAAGTCGTACTTGAAGAACGGGAGTTAAGTTCTTGGGTTGGGATGGAACGTTTTTAAAAACATTCAACAAGAATAATAACAACTACAATAATGGTTATATTAAGAATATGATACTGCTAATAATAATAATAATAATCTTCTACGGCTATTGTTACATCTTATATACTAGGAGTTTGAACATTGAATAAGATTACATACTAAGAAGTTTTGATAAACAGATTAGAAACTAAAAATAGTCTATTCTAAGAAAAGATGCTGATAATGAATGATATGCTATTTACATGTGTGTTATTAATGATACTTTATTAAATATACCGTACGTCTAAATGGTGATTCCGTAACTCCTCCCTTCTTAGATGAAGTTTTCGGGTTCGGAGAAAACTGACGGTACTATCTTCCTCTTCGTACACCTGTTCAGGATGCCTTTTCGAACTTTAAACAGAATATAAATTGTTAATAAAATTAGTAAAACAAGTATAAGTATGTACGGTGTCCAATTCGTTGAATGGCTCTCTCCATAGGCTGCGTTTACTGTTTGGATAGTCTTCACTTGTTGTTTTAATTTGTAGATTTCTTCTAACGGAATATTTTCTATCTTCAATTTCTTATCTTCTGGTTTTGTTTGTAATTTAACGTTGTTGATTTTTGATAATATTAATGGAACTCCGTTTCTTGTATTTTCCTTATTATTGAATTTATTGATAAGTGATGCTACAATTTACTGGAACTTTGATTAGGTTGTTTCCTATAAGCGTGGAAAATTCTTCATTTAAACATTTCTTCTTAATTTGTATTCTTGTTTCTGTTATGATTATCAGATACTCGTTATTGATTATGTTCATAATTAATTTTGGTTTTTCAACTGACGTGTTATTGCAGTTTGCTTCTTTTTGTTGGATTATATTTGTAATACAGTCACTAGTATTAAAGTTTAAGTTTTCGTTATCACATACAAAGATATCTTCTATTTTGGGACATTCATTATCCATATATTGATATACGTGTTGTTCGAGAGCCAAATAAGGTTTTTGTGGAATTATGAGTGAATTTGTTTTCGTTGGCATTGGGAAAAGTTTGTAGTATTGGAATGCTTTTGGATAAACAATAGGAAATTCTAATATGAAAAGGATGTTATTCTTTGTAATATGACAGTTGGGTTTTATAATTGAATACCATGAATCTAGTCGTAAATTTAAAATTTCGTTCTTTTCATACATTTTTGTCAAGTCTGTGATTATTTTGTATAGGTTATTTTTTTGTTAATATATCTGGATGGGTAACATGTAATTTTGCGAAAGTTATTGCATTTTCTAAGTTATCTAGGAAAGTTACAATTAGGTTTGAATTTATATGGAATTGATTTATTACAGATTGAATCATGATATATTGATGTAATTCATTATTGATATCTCTTATTGATTTATTAAGGTTTTCTACATAATTTGATATTTTTCTTTGGTTTGAAACAATGATTTCGATGATTTTGGTATATTTATTTACTAACTCTTAGGAGATTGATATTTGATCTTGGGCGTTTTTTATTATCTTAAGTTGGTTTTCTTTTAAATTTTTCGGGGCGTTATTATAAACAAATTCGTATTAGTTTCTGTTATATTTACACTCTCGCTCACGGTTGTGTTATACTCATTTGATTCGTCTGTTAAGTGGTTCATAAAATCTGATATGTCATCATCAATATCGCCAGGGTTGTTGGTTACCGATTTTTTTATCTCTTATATTATTAATTTGAATTCTAGAGAGAGCATCGGCATTACAATTTAACGTTCCTTTTTTGTATACAATTTTAAAATCAAATTCTTGTAGTTTTAAACGCCATCTAGTCAATTTTGAGTTAGGTTCCTTTAAATTAAAAAGCCAAATAAGTGGACGATGGTCTGTGATAATAGTGAACTTTCTGCCGAAGAGATATGGCCTGAAATACTTGCATGACCAAACTATTGCCAATAATTCTTTTTCAATTGTGCTATAATTTTGTTCGGTTTCGTTCAATGTCCTTGATGCGTATACTACAGGTTTATCCTGACCAATAGCCCCTTGTGATAATACACTACCTAATGCAACGTACGAAGCATCAGTTGTTAGAATGAACTCCTTATCAAAGTCGGGATACTGTAGAATTGGGTTATTACAAAGAATATTTTTACATAAGGTGAAACTATCTATAAATTCTTGGTTATGGATAACCTTAGCGTCCTTTTTTAAGCATCTCGTCAATGGTTTAGTAATTTTGGCAAAATCTTTAATGAATTTCCTATAGTACCCTACTAGTCCTAAAAATGATTTGATTTCTTTTTGTGATTTTGGTATCGGAAATTTCTGAATGGCAACTATTTTGTCGGGGTTTGGTTTAACTCCTTCTGGGGTGATGATATGTCCCAAATAGGAAACTGTTTTTTGAAGGAATTCTGATTTGTCAAGTTGAACTTTAAAATTCGCCTCTTAATCTATCAAACACTAATTTTAATCTATCTAGGTGTTCTTGTAAGGATGTACTAAAGATGATAATATCATCTATGTATACAAGACATATTTCGTTATTTAAACCTCGTAGTACTTCGTCCATGACTCTTTGGAATGTACTAGGGGCATTCTTTAGTCCAAATGGAATACGAACAAATTCATAATGATTAATGACCATTTAAAGTGGAAAAAGCGGTTTTTGGGACGTCTTCTTTATCGACTACAATTTGGTGGAAACCGGAAGCTAAATCTAACGTTGTAAAATAAGTTACTCTACCTAACTTGTCTAAAATGTCATTAATATTAGGCAAAGGGTATTTGTCGTCGACTGTTTTTTCATTCAACTTCCTATAGTCTATAACTATTCTCCATTTCTGTTTTCCGGAGGAGTCTAATTTTTTTGGTACGACCCAAATTGGGCTACTCCATGGGGATGTGGAAGGTTGAATTATTTTTTGTTCAAGCATCTTATTAACCTGTGTTCTTACTTCTTGTTTGTGGATTTCAGGGAATCTACATATATGACTTTGTAAAACTTGGTTTTTCGTCAGTAAGATTAATTTTGTGTGAAATTTTATTAGTGAAACTCAAAGGGGTGTTTTCATTATAAAAGATGTCTCGATAATGGTGACATAAGTTTTTTATGTACTTATTTTCTTCTTGATTACAATGGTCTAATCTAAGGTTATTTAAATTTCTTTTCAATAATTCATCTTCTTGTACACTTATTCTATGATTATTAATTTGCAATTCATCTGAATGGTTTGGATTAATCATTTCTACTTTATAAGGCTTAGTAAACACTATTTTTGCACTGTTATCTCCTAAATTTGTAATGGTTGTTATTGCGAAATAATTTTTTATGTTCACTAATGCTTGAGGCATTTCTAAATACTCATTTATTAAACTTATAGTAATTAACTAATGCTACTCCTTTTTTATTATCAACCAGAATTTTTACTATTTTCCTCGTCATTGAGGGTATTTCGATTGTATAATTAACTTTTTTTTCTACCTGTTTTACTTCACTAAGGTTTAGTGGAATACGGGGTATTTATAGTTTCATTTCTTATGTCTATTGTGGCTTTTAATTGGTGTAAAAGGTCCATGCCAATTAAGCCATCGTATTCTTCCCTAAAATTAAAAAGGTAAAATTTGTGATTTTCACTCACTCGAAATATATCAAAAGCTGGGATTACTGCGACTTCATTGTGGTATGTAATACCATGTGAGGTTTGAATATTGCAATTTTCAAGAAATATGCAATTTCGATAAAACTTATAACAAAGATCGAGACTAATTATACTTCTTGTGCTACCTGTATCTATTAAAAGGTTTGCGTTAATTTCGGGTACATATACAAGGTGAGTTTTTTCCGATGTTTAGCATGGGGATCTTGGAAACTAGCAGAGATAGAGAGACGATCAAATGGGCAAAGAATTGCAGTTTTACCAGCTCAATTCAATGAGCTTTTCGTTTTTTGAAAAAAATGCATGGATAACTAGATATCTCATAAAAATCATTTTTTCGTTTTTTTGTTTAGTGCCTATAGCTCTGTTATTATTAATTTTAGAAAAAATGTGTAAAGGAAAAAGTTGTTGATAATTATGCGCTCGATAATACAGTTTAATCAAATTTTTTATTTATGTTCTAATTTTTGAGTTATAACACAAACTTGTGTTTTTTCTAATGGAAACCATAGTTGGCCATGACTTTATAAAAAAGGCCCTTTTTCGACGATTCTAACAATATATCACTTGACATACTTATTTTCATTACTATAGAAATTATGGTCAAATTTGTGTTTTGAATGTCGCATTGTTTAAGTAGTAGACTATGGAAACAATTGATACATGCGTATCGCGTTTAATAACAAACTTTTACTCAGTTATTAAAAGTTAGTAATTTGAAGTTTCGTACAATATCATTATGAATTTTTCTAATGAGGAAAAGCGTGATATGATTGAGTGTTATATTTTGTGCCATACAAATGCCGTTCGAGCGGCACAACAATATTTCGAAATGGTTTCAACACGATGGAGCCCCACCACATAATCAAATAACAGTACGAAATCATTTAAACGAAACATTCCTAATTCATGGATAGGAAGAAACGCACCTGTTGCCTGGCCACCTCGATCTCCCGATCTTTCTGTTTTAGATTTTTATTTATGGGGAATGGTAAAAAATAAGGTGTACCAAAAATCGTATGACACAGTACACGACCTTAGAGAAGCTGTGTTAGAAGCTTTTGCAAATATTGATGGACGTTCAATTAGAAAAGCAACAAATTCTGTTTTAAGAAGATGTAACTTGTGCATTAATAATCATGGCGGACTTTTTGAAAATCTTTAATCTCAAATAATTCCTTCCTTTCTTAATTTATCGTTTGTCATTTTCTACATAAAATTTCATTAAAATATTTCTATAATAGTAATAATTGTTGCTCCTTTTTTAGCATATACGCAACTTATAAGTAGACAGGGTAGAGCTGTATATGCAAATAAATATGTTTACCTACAGTTTCGAGATCATTTTTTTTTTATTATAACTAACTTCAATTTTATTATTAAATGCGATGCGCATGCATCAATTGTTTCATAGTCTACTACTCACGACACGACATTAAAAACAAAAAATGGCTATAATTGCTATAGTAATGAAAATAAGTATGTCAAGTGATATATTGTTAGAATCGTCGAAAAAGGGCCTTTTTTATAAAGTCATGGCCAACTATGGTTTCCATTAGAAAAAATACAAGTTTGTGTCATAACTCAAAAATTAGAGCATAAATAAAAAATTTGATTAAACTGTATTATTGAGCGCATAATTATCTACAACTTTTTCCTTTACACATTTTTTCTAAAATCAATAATAACAGAGCTATAGGCACTAAACAAAAAAACGAAAAAATGATTTTTTTGAGATATCTAGTTATCCATGCATTTTTTTCAAAAAACGAAAAGCTCATTGAATTCAGCTGGTAAAACTGCAATTCTTTCCCCATTTAATCGTCTCTCTATCTCTGCTAGTTTCCAAGATCCCCATGCTAAACATCGGAAAAAACTCACCCTGTATATGTATAAGGTAAATTATTAGATAGGTTATTTAAGTTGGTCACGTTGCATTGGAGTATTGTGGTACCTACCTCGCAACAATTTTCATATTGGTCGATACCATTTTCTAAATTACTCGTACTTGCTACGCTATCATTCTGATTTGTGTATTCTCTTTCGTCCAAATTGTACACTCTATTTGGGAAAGATTTTTCGTAATTTGTATTTCTAGGGAAGTTTGCGTTCCTTGTCGTGATAGACATTGGCTGAGGGAAATTTGAATTTCTTGTCGTTGTAGACATTGGTTGGGGTCTATTTTGAGAAGTAAAATTATTTGAGGGTTTAAAAACGTTATTTTGTCTGCCAAATACGTCTTTATTTGAAAAATATTTTTGTGCTGGTGGATTGTGCATGGGTCGAATATTTATTGGTTGTGAGGGAAATTGTTGATTGAAACTATCCCTTTGTGGATTAGAATACGTAGATGGGGAATTTTGTGGGTTGGTGTTTTTGAAGTAGTCGTTATAATTTTGGGGATTATTTTGTCTTAGATATGTTGGTCTGAACGTATTATTTGAAGAAATGTTACCTTGTCGTTAATATAACGCAAAGTTTTCTTCTTCCACTACATAGGACAATGCGAGTTCTAAGGTATTAGGATTTCTTAGCCTAACCATATCTTGAATTCGACCTTGAAGTCCGCGTATAAATGTTTTTAATGCAAGATTGTCGTAACTTTTCATTTGAAGAGTTCGCTCTGCATTACTTAAATTTTCGCCAATTAATTTAGAAGCAATTGCACTTCTGCATTTTTGTATTCTTTGACCAAAGGACACGTATGTTTCAATTTTTGATGGTTTGGTCATTAATAAATCTTGGACTAAGCAATCCAGATTTCTTTGATCACCGAAGCTTAATCGTAAAAGAGATTTTAAGTCTGACCAGTTCCTGATTTCTGGACGACTCCCTACTAACATGAAGGCATCTCCTGTTAATTTACTAATTATCGCACGAATTAAGAATGTATGTATGGGATCATTCGTTGAGACATTATTATACGTGTACGTTATTATTAATTGTTCACAATGCTCAATGAAAATTTCTAAGGTGTTTGGATCACCACTAAAGCACGGGATTGTATCGATATATAATTTTAACATAGTGTAATTGACTGGGTTTGGTTGCGTCATCTTATCACTGTTTCCTAACCTAAGGTTTTTTATTTGATTAATTACTATTTCAATATCAATCTTTAATTTCTTTGTAACAAATCAATTTCCTTTTACTAGATATAATTTTAAACAGGTATATTAACTTTTACTTTGACAATTTTAAATCTTATTCATAGATCCAAATTTACTGTCATATACTAAATTAAATAAGGTAACAAGGATTGGCTCTTACCTTGCGATTTGTATTCTTCAATAATTCTTCGGTTGAACCTCCTTGGAGATGTGTGGTGTAGAGATTGGAACAGCCGGTTCGTTTTCCCGCAAAGAGTTAATACTCAAGAGGACGGTTCTCGGTGAAAGTCTTCTCGGGCTGGAAATCCAAATCTGTTTTTCTCAATCCTACCGACTGCGCCAGTTAAGTTCTTGGGTTGGGATGGAACGTTTTTAAAAACATTCAACAAGAATAATAACAACTACAATAATGGTTATAATAAGAATATGATACTGCTAATAATAATAATAATAATAATAATCTTCTACGGCTATTGTTACATCTTATATACTAGGAGTTTGAACATTGAATAAGATTACGTACTAAGAAGTTTTGATAAACAGATTAGAAACTAAAAATAGGCTATTCTAAGAAAAGATGCTGATAATGAATGATATGCTATTTACATGTGTGTTACTAATGATGATACTTTATTAAATATACCGTACGTCTAAATGGTGATTCCGTAACTCGGGCTACTAAATGGACACCCTGTATAAGTCCTTCTCAGGTAATGCGGAGTAAGAAACATGCCGGTCACCGAAAAGACTGGTTGACTAAGTTAGTCAACCATTCCTTTCGCTCTCGAAATATCATTATTTACAAGAAAGTTTGATAAGTTAATTTCATTTTATTAATTATAAAGTTAAAGCATTTATAAGTAGTACAAAGACAAATGATGGGATATAATATCACATTTTCTAACAAAATAGTACACATTGTGTAGATAATGTAAAAGTTTCATCAAAGTTTTGTTAGTCTTGTCTGTCCAGTTAACCAATGTTTAATTGAAGTATTCGAACCTTGTAAACTTTGGTGCGTTTTGGGACTAAGATGAATCTAACTGCCTCAGAACTTCTGTCGTGATATTCTTAAAGGCCTCATCGGCAAACAATCTTGTTGAATTTGTGTACTTTTAGCGAAAAATCTGTACGTAAAGCAAACATCCAAGAACTTTACAACAAAAAGCAAACAAAAGAGGGCGACTCATTACACTTTTCGATTGCCTGAATAATTAAGAAGAGGCGCAATTAATTGATGATTAGTAGTACATTGCTGTTATTTTCACTATACCGAAGTTGTATTTCATAAATAGTTTGTATATTAAAAACATTTAAAAACCATTTACTAATATGACTGTTGAAGAGAATGAAATGAACGATTATTATTGGTAATCGCTAGCAAATCAGTCACCGAAGCTTAAGACATTTTAGTCCCACATTTGGTATAATCTACCCGTTTCAATTTCCAAAAATAAAGAAGTAACAACTATAAATGAAGCTGCAGTTCGTTCGTTGTTTTCCTATAAATAGACCTTTGAAACATGTGGTCGATAGTTTCCATTGTAGCGGAAATCGCGTCTATTATATCAAGTATCATACAAAAATAAAATGCACGTAAATTATAGTTAATTGCATCACAGTTTTATCTACAAAGGGGTAGGTTTGGAAATTATATTTAGTACATAATATCAATAAAAAATCATTAAAATGCCTTTCGGCGGTTTTCCTGTTTTCACATATACATATAATGATTGATTGAACACATTAACTCGGTAGCATTTTTAGTTTTTGTGTCTAAAAACTCAATTACTTTGTATATTTCGGTTTGCGCTTAGGAATTCCTCTACCAGTTAACCACCCTGAGGGTTTAATTGTTTTTAATAATAAACATACACAGCTTTTGAAAATCTAAAGGTAGTAATTTTTGCACAACCGTTATTTTGTAAGGATGAAAATGTAATTGACGTTTGACTGCTTTATGCAGTGGCGTAGCTACGTATTCAGCGCCCTGGAGCAAATAAGATCTCTGCGCCCCCTTTTTTCTCAAATGTTCCTACAAAATACTAGATTTTCTAGTCTGTATTTTTTAATTTCAATTTTAAACATTATCTAATTGATTTACAATTTTTGTTACACAGTAACATTGAATTAATTGGACATGGTTATGTTATACTTATAAGTAGAGTAGGTTCAGAATCTCGTGGCACTCGAGATGCGCGGTGGGACAATTTCGAAAACTAGACACGACGTTATACGTCGAGAAACATCGGTAGGTAAAATGCCATCCTAAACAAGTAGTGTACATAAATATAGGTGTAACTATTTATAGAACATCATATTAGTATCGTAGTATCACGTTTAAATAAATCCCGCCGCGTATCTCGAGTGCCAATTAATTAATTAAAATATTCACAAATCTTAAAACTGTTTTTTCTTGCCTTTTCCGTTGCAAACCGATCAATTAATTCATCCAGGTCGTTGACCAGCGATTGTTTTTTCAATTGATATTGTGGCCAGAGAGCTAAGGCGAGATTGGGACATGCTGCTTCATAAATAGGTTTTTATTATGTAAGGTGATGATAAATTATTAAGCTAAGTACTTTTATTAGTTTTTCTATTAGCGCAATCGATTTCGGTCACAAGCGACCATGATCAGGCTCGGCTATAAGAACAAGAGTATATGAGTACCAGTAATGAATGAGTAAAATAATGGTTATTACCGTCAATACAATAAAAATGATGAACGAAGTAATGGTACGTGAAAAACGATAAAATCTGTAAAAGAAAAACCAGATGTATAACATTGAAAAATAAAATATAGTCAGTAAACTTACGTCCAAGTGCTTAATAAGGATATGTGTACTATTTTGATTTATACCGTGTGACAAGTTTCAAAGCGGGACATAGCCGAATAGCATGGGAAATCACATATTTGCAGTTTGTTACTCACCAGTTTCATCTACAAGAATGGTAATGATGTCTACCGAAAGAGCATTATTTTCTGAGCCTGTTTATACCAAATTGTTTGGTATACTTACTAATTCACTGCTTTTTTAATTAAAAAATAATTTTCAAAAGTTAAAAAGTATGAGCAGCCATGACATGTTGTTTTTGAACCATCTAGGGATTCACTTCGATAGAATGAACTGATTCTGATTGCACACTGATTTAGTGATTTTATTAAATAAATGGATACGGGTTGGCTTTATAACTTTTATTATTACATTAAAACAAAGCAACTAAAATATTTAAACCTTTTACGTACACACCATTTGAATGATAGTTTTGCAATGAATATTTCGCTACAAAAATGTACGTGCTTAAATACAATAACACAGTGCTATTGCGTAATGTGTGATTTTTTGTCAACACATGTCAAATTCAAATAATGTTTAATATTAATTTTTACACCTGTTGCCTATTTAAACACTCGTTCCTTGTTATAATAACTATTATAATCTATCATTATTCATGGTTAAATTTTTCAGGAAAAGCCATATTACATAATTGAAAATGTTTGAATTGATAATATTCAAAATTATTCGAATTTGACATTTCATGGCTACTCATATTTTTAACTTTTGAAAATTATATCTTCCTAATTAAAAAAGTAGTGAATTAGTAAATAGGTAAAATATTTGGTATAAACAGGCTCAGAAAATAATGCTCTTTCGATAGACATCATTACCATTCTTGTAGATATAATTGGTGAGCAGCAAACTGCAAATATGTGATTTCCCATGCTATTCGGCTATGTCCCGCTTTGAAACTTGTCACACGGTATTATAGATATAGGAGTATGCAGCGAATTAGTAATACCTGTGTAGAGCGAAGTGTGTAGGTGTACATGTGGCGGATAAGTTGGGTTAAGTTGTAAAATGTATGTGTGAGTGTGAGGTTAGGTACGATGAAGCGTGTGTCCATAGGCGTCCTGTAGATCAGTGGCGTGTGTTTAGTCTGGGTGAGGGTTGAGGAGTGTGTGGTGAAGAGGGGTGTGGTGAGTGGAGTGAGTGTTATAAGGAGGGAGTAATTTATAGATGTGTTGGTCCGGGAAGTAGGTGTTTTCGTTAATGAGGTGTTTGTCAATATCTGTTTTCGTTTTGTCTATTTCGTAGTGTTCTAAAATGTTTAGTTTTCGGAAGTTATTGGAGTGGTGAAGGAGTTTGGTGGTTTGTTTCTAAAGCGTGTGTACCTATAGCGGATTTAGGGTTGTTTTTTAAATGTTCTTTAAAACGGGTTTTTATCGATATAGGAAACGTTACAATTGTTACAGGGGATTTCGTATATACCCGATTTATTGTAGAAGGATTGAGGGGGTTTGTTATTAATTAGGATGTTGCCGAGGGTGGGGTGTGGTTTGGCAATGGTGTTAGTTAATGTTATGGGACTTAAGGGTGCGAGAGATATCGTTGTATGTGTGTGTGTAATAAGGGATGGCTATGTATTTGGGGTTGGTTTTATGAAGTGAATAAATGTGTTTAAGTGTAATTTTATTTTTAATTTTGTAGAAAATGTTTAGTAGGAAGTCAAGGGGGTATCTATTATTATTTAGGCCAATTTGTAGTATGATCTCCAGTTCTTTATTGAAGTTGTCGGTAGTGAGGGGAGTGATGAGTAATCTGTTGAAGAAGAAGTTGAAGGCCGAAGACTTAATTTGGGAGGCGTGATAGGAGTGGTAGGGAATGATGGTGTCTGTGGTGGTGGGTTTTCTAAATATGTTGTATTGGATGTTAGTTGTGTCTCTGGTCAGGGTGAGGTCGAGAAAATTTAAGGTGTTATTAGATTCTATTTCTATTATAGTGAATTTAATGTTGGACAGGTTATTGATGTTATCGTGAAACTGTGTTAATTCAAGTGGTATGCCGGTCCAGAGGCACAGAATATCATCGACGTATCTGGTCCAGAGCGCAACATGAGTGTAATCGGGAAGTCGTGTAATTGGTTGTTCTAATTGATCTATGTAGATATTGGCGAGTAGGCCGCTTATGGGAGAACCCATAGGCAAGCCGTCTTCCATGATGTAGAATTTATTATTAAATGAGAAGTTTTGAGCAATGATATTTTTAAATAAGTCTAGAATGTTTTTATTAAATTCAGCTTTGAAAAGCTTCGGTTTGCTGCCGCTGTCGACACCCGTAAAGTTAAAAAAATTAGACACGCCGTAATAATATCAGAAAAACTACTTGCGGCTGGGGTGTGAATTAGGAGTAATTCAGCAACTTGGAGTATATTAGTAATTTGTCTTAACTGAATAAAAAAACACATTTTAAATCGTATTAATTGTGGTCCAAAACTAAGAGAAATATCTGAAGAATAAGCCGATTTCAACAATTCGGAATCAGCCAAAATAGTTTCATCAGATGATGCGACAAGACATACTGGTGATAAACATTTAAAAAGTCTACATAATTCACGCACGGATTTAAATCATTATTTAATTGATTAAGTACTATGTCAATTACTTTATAAAAAAACTTCCACTTTAAAACATTCTTCATTATTTTGAATGGGTTCATCCACTTGTAGTTCGTCAAAAAATTTTTTTACTCGACGGAATCTTTTTTTGGGGAAACAAGGTTCAATGCTCCATTTAGTTGATAATTCAACTGCCTCGTTTTTAACAGAATCCCAATTATTTCTTAAGTTTTGGAATTGGGTTAGGAGTGAAGACAACATCTCAATTGATTGCTCTACATCTTCTTGGGTACTTTGTAGCATTTTGGAGACAATATTAATAGGTTCCAGTACCTTATTTTGTACAATTATCAAGATAATGGTTGAAAATTGTTCAAAATAAGTTATCAAAGTTTTAGCTTCGCGTTGCTCGTCCTGGCTTCTTCCGTTTAATGTCAAGTAGGTTAATATGTTAATAACATCAAAATAGCGACAACGTAGCGCGTCATGAGCCTGTACATGGGAAGACCACCGTGTTGGACAAACCCTTTTTAATGTTTTTGCCAAATTGCTTTGATTTGTTTCCATTAGCATTGACCAACGCCTTACAGAACTGAAAAAAACATATATTCTTTCAAGTTGTTCATAAAATGTTCGGACTTCCTGTCCATTACTGACACTATCGTTGATCACTAAATTTAAATTGTGTGAACAGCAGTGTACAAATCTAGCAGCAGGGTTTCTTTTCATAATTCTTGCCTGTACTCCTGAGTAGGCACCACTCATATTTGCAGCCCCCTCATAGCCTTGACCACGCAATTTTGATAGGTTGGAAAAACTTTCAATTATTTTTATAACTTCGGTTTCTAATCCTTGTGATGTTTGATAAGTAACCCGTGTAAATCCACAAAACATTTCCTTTATTTGTAACTCTATTGGTTTCTCATTTTCATCTTTTGTATGACAAAATAACGGAATACAATACTTAGCTGGTCGATTTTTGATAAATCTTGGGTTGTATCCTTTATTATTGTTATGAAAGCGGCTTCTTGTATCTCATTTTTTATTTGAGCATTGATTTCATTTGCAACATATTAATCAACTCATTTTGGATATCAGGACTTAAGTAATTCGTACTGCCTTTAGGTTTCTTTAAAAGGTCTGCCAAAACATCTTTCCTTGCGTTGTTCCCGTATTTTTATTATTTGTAGTTCCATGCGCTCGGAAAGGTAAGCTGTTATTAATAGCCAGTGTGAGAGTTACATCAACTATACGTCTCAATACTTTGCGCCAATAATTTAGTGCGTTGTTAATTTCTTGCCGATTAATTCGTATCTATAATTTGAACCACTTTGCCATCGGTAGTAAACCTCTCCAGAAACTGCATGTTGGTTTGATTCTTCGTGCGTTTCGATATTTCTTGTTAAATGTGCCCAATCAGATGTTCCTCTTACGAAAGCTAGATCGCAGTTTGTTGTATCAAAGAGCCAGCACGGTTGACAGTAACACATATTTTTTTCCGTTGAATAACACAACCATTGTCTTTTAATTTTTATGTGTCCGTTATATTTATAATAATATTTTTCATTGAAGCCTCTGTTTACATTGCGTCTAGCTGAATCTTTGGGGAAACTATAATAAGCTGTTTTATTAAAATTTGGGCTCCCTGACTCGTGCGCCCTCAAAATTCGTGCGCTCGGAGCGGTTTGCTCCAATTGCTCCAGGGTAGCTACGCCCCTGGCTTTATGGCATGTACCATAAGAAAGACCGGTTTGATCACAAGGTATATTACTATCTAGCAAAGTACTTTGAAGGCGACATATTACAAAAATTTAGCATTAGTTACCACATCGGTTTTGTATTATTTGAAGCTATAGATGTGGTGAAGAACCATGGTTTATATTTTCGACGGAAATTTCAACAGGAAATTCAACTTCCCGTAATGGAGTCAATGTAATACTCAATTCGTTTATAAAATAAATAAATGAAAGCATTTCACAGTGATTACCTTCCATTGATATATTTTCTCTTAGGTGTTCCTCTAATTCAAAATTAGAAACACTGGGTGCCGTATTATTAAATTCTATGTTAGTTTCTATAGTTTCTTCATCAGTGCTCAAATCGGAGGTGTAATCTCGAGAGAATCTGTCAAGTAAAATTCGTTGTTACCGCTGTCATTAAGACAAATAATAAACTCTTACGAAAGTATTTTACATTAGCACGTTGGTCGCGAAATAGCAACTTAACCCTTTCACTCCTAATGGGTTATAGATGTCTCAGGATACTATTATGTTCCAGAAATACGACTTATTTTGATATTTCTTACATTTCTACACATAATTTAGGTGTAGATGCACATTGAAAGTATTTCAGCACATCAGAATATTTTTTTATTATATATGAACCAAAATATAACATGGGACATGAAGCACACAATAAAATCAAACAAAAAACAAAATGTTCAAATATCTGAATGAATTAGGTATGATAAGAGGAGAAACATGGGTTGCACAAAGGAATATCGCAAGAGCAAATGATTTTGGTTCTCTTTTCCTTTTTTTTCGGTGCAGTTACGATATCTTCGTCTAGTGTCTGTCACAATTGGTAGGTGATCACCAACATTTATGAGATTCTTTGAAGTGGAAGATGATCTACCGTATGATCGTTTTCGAACAATAGATGCATGTTTACGCCCAGTTGCCACAAGTTGTTCGGCAAGATTTACCATAAAACTGAGAAATGGCATTTTAGGTTTATTACGAAGTTCTTTACAAATTATCCAAGCATTTACTGTCGTTGTCAGAAGAAGTTTATACAAAACCTTTTCCCACCATTTCAACGATTTTCTATCAATGTCATATTGCCCAGTTAGTTGGTCTGACAAGTCCACACCGCCCATGTGACTATTGTAAAATTGTATGGCTTCTGGACATGGTAAATGCATTGCCAATCCATCTTTTCCTGTGCGATTAACTTCTGCTATGTTATTTGAGTGGCAGTTGTTAAGCACCATCACTTCTTTGGTATCCATCCAAAGAAATCCTATGGTACCATTTTCATTAGTCAAACATTCAACGTCTCCTCTCTTCCTTTTTTGCTTGAGAAATTTTGGCATATTCTTTCGCGTAGAGATGCAAGTTCCAACTGCTGCAAATGGCAATGAATCCATCAAATTCACTGAAGTGAAGAAACGGTCAAAACAAAAAGCAACTTCGGGTTCCCGTACTGTATCAATCAGTTTTCTTACGACTCGTTCGCCAAGAGTACCTTCAGTGACTTGTTTTCTTTTCCAGAATATATATTGAAATCATAGACATAGCCGGTAAAAGAATCGCATCTTTCCCAAATTTTTACCCCTCTCTTTATGGGTTTCAACGGGAGATACTGTTTTAGGACAGATCTGCCCTTGAATTTGGCCATGGGCTCATCTATGGATTGATGCGTACTCTCCGATCTGTGGCTTGAGCATAAGCTTTCTTCAAGCAGGACACTATATCTTCAATGTAATAGAGTTTGCTGCAGTCTTTTGGTTTTTGTGGAGAATTGAAGTAAAGTTTGCTGGCCAACAGCTGAAATCGGTCTCTAGACATTGCAAGCTTTATCGGTTCATTTCCCAATGATTTGTTCGATGACCAATAATGGTGTATTGCAGGTACCTTATTGTAAGCCATTATAAAAAACAACCGACGACAATCATTATTTCATGGGCATCCGTCGGTTTTTGCTTTTTGTTTGTGCGTTGTTCGAGAATTTTTAGACGCTGGTTTGTACACTGCGCAATATACATAAATAAACTATTTGGGAAAATTGATTCAGATTTTTCAATTCTCCGCATCTTTGGAGGATTGAAATCTGATTCATTGCTGGAATAATGCTCAGATTGAACATATTCAGATCCACTATCTAAATAAGGATCTGCTATGGATTCGATATCTGAAAGATTTTCGGCTAGGTGCTCCAAATCTTTTTGAGATAAATGGCGTTTTCTGAAAAGCAGACGCACTGTTTAATACTACTGGGGTGAAAGTGGCCCATTAGAAAATACTAATGGGACAAATGTGCCCAAAATGTATTTTTAGAAGAAAAAAATAATGCTAGTTCAACAAAATGAGTCAATCATACTTACCGAGCCATATTATCGAATAATCTGCCAAATTTGCACAGTTCAGGTAGCTATAATAGTTTATTAAATAACATAAATCACAGCGAGAACTCACAGCACGTGGTTATTATTGCGAAAAAACAAGTTACTGCGCAATTCTAGTCAAGTTAGAGGAATTTCGCGTTTATAAAATTTAAGTAGGGACAGCAGTACACGATTGGGACAGTGTTTAAGCACATATACAATACTTCTAGGTGGTAATAGTATTTTTTTAAGTTTGGTTGGGACAAATATCACCCAACAGTATTTTATGACCTAAAATCTCTGAAATAAGTCGTAGCGAAAGGGTTATTAACATGGAATTGTTCCCAACTAGATTTCGGAATGGCGCACTGCTTAATTAAGTGAGGTTCTTGGCCAATAACACTTGTCTTTTCTTATCCAATTGTAAAGTGCACAACATATCGAATCAACTGAATAAAATAATTTACTAATTAACCCATTAAGGCCCAAGGCTGTATTTCGAATTTTTTTGTTTTTTTCTTTTGAAATAAAAAACTAAATGTAACCCATATCCAAAAATTTGCCGTTTGTGTTCTATAGGCATAATTTGTACTCAAACGAGTACAATGGGAGCTTATAATACAAAAACAGTCACAAATCACTGAAATACACACAATACGAAAAAACTTTATTATCGGTAATTAAAAAAAGAAAAAAAAAGGTTTACGAATGATATTTTACAAAACAATCTCGTTCGATGCAAACAGTGACCTTGTATTTTGTACAACTCCATCTAACCCTCTTATATGACACCTCAACTGCCTCTCCAGTGTTTGTGGAAAATGATCACCCTCATGTCTTCGCACACTTTCTAGTAGTTGTTCAGGTGCCCTGCTACCTGTAAATGTTGATTTTTGGTGACAGGCCAAATAGTGACGAACTATTGGTCTCTCGAAATCAAGTATTTATCAGATGCCAAGTGAAAGAGTCTCCACGTATTGACGACAGCCATATTTAGCATGTTAGTGAAAAGCACCCACCACCACTGTTTGCCGCGAATTGAGATTTTGTAATTGTGAACTCCTTGATCGATTGTAATTTTGAAATACATTTGGTTGGGGCACGTGAATTTTATCTTTGGCAACTGCTGACCAGGGTTTCATGCGACGTAGAGGTTCTACGGTGTCGTAGTTTGTCACCATAGTAATGGCATTATTATCCTGCCATCTGATAAAGAGAAGGCTTAATCGCTGTCATACATGCGCTCAGTAACCCCTTCCTTTTTTCTTGAACGTTTTTACGTCCGAAATCGGACATTTCCTAGTTCGGTTGTCCCGTATTGTTCCCGTTGACCACGATTTTTTAACAACTCTAGCAAACCGTGACTGCTAAAATAATTGTTAAAGAAAACCACGTGGTCGGAGGCTACGGCAACGTTTTGCAGTAAATCAAGGACTACCCTTGATTCTAAAAGAAGGTCTTTGCAAAGGCGGATCCAGACTCGACTTTGAGTAAGGTTGTAACTAGTGATGTGGGCCGGGAATATTCCCAGTAGGAAGGAACTTATAAAATGGGAATATTGCCGGGAATATTTCTTTGGCCAGGGAAGATTGCCAAAAACTGGGAATTTATGAAAATTTGTAGATTTTGAATGTTTTAACTCTTATTAAATAAAATAGAGAAAAGTATGAATTATCAGGCCTCTGACATGGTGGAGGGGATTGAGAGGTACTTGTCACTTGGCAGATGTAGCCATAAGTAACTTCGGCTGCCACAGAGCGTACATTTAGTACGTTCTCTTGGATGCATTCCAAGAAAAGAAACAGTCTTTCATCTGTGCGAGCAGCAAAACTGACTTTTCTTTCTTACAACTGGAAGCTTATGAACGCTCCACCACAAGAGAAGAAGAAAGAAACAAGCAAGCAAGCGGAAGGTAACCCAGAGGAGACAGGAGGACAGGGAGAAGATGAAGAAATCCTTCAGATTGAAGAGGATAATGATATTGAGTCTCTGGCAACGTAGAAGAAGAGGAGACGGATAAAGAAGATTTAGTGGACATTGAGAGTGACAGTGATTAAGGGACTTGACAAAATATTGAATAACAACAGAACAGTAAAGATGCTGTAAAATGCCCAATAAACCTTTTCCCTTTCAATAGTTTTAATTAAATTTCTAATACATTTCACATTCTAGTTATGTCTCTGATATTTTTATTCAATCAATTATAATATTGTTTGAACATATAAGAGTGGTTCCCTGGGAATATTTCCCAGATTTTAAATTCCCGGGAATTTTACATCACTAGTTGTAACTAACAAAAACATAGGTTTAGGCAAGATGCGTAGCGAGTCCAAAGTGAAAATTTTTCCAAATTTCAAGGTCACGTGTTAAACAAGCACCTCAAAATAAACCTTAACTCTCTAATACATATTCAATTACACTTTTAAATAAAGTTTTATTGAAAAATAAAATTGCAGTGACTGCAAAGGTGCCACAGTTAAATCCTATGTGTTTTAAAAATTGGAAAGGTTCCTCGAACGCCATGGAAAGTGATATAATGATAGTAGATTTTCAACATAGCGAGGACATACATTGGGGGGGGGGGGGGGGGGGTAAGATATCTGAAGTTTATAGCGGATAGTGATGCAAGTGTTTATGCACGACTTAAGGGGAAAGTTTCATATGGCCGAAGAATACAGAAAATAGAATGCAGAAATCATATGCTCAAAAATGTAACCAAAACATTATACGGCTTAAAAAATGTTACCCCTATTAACAAAAAAGGTAGAAAATTGTTAACTTAACAGAAAATAAAGGAGATAGAAAAATTTATACAAAGGGTCATATACGAAAATGTTGCAAATAGAGATGTAAACAATTTGTATGATTATATTAGAAATACAATTTTACGTGTATATGGTGATCATAACAAATGTAATAGATATTTATGTATCAAGTACGCAAAATGATGTTTTAGTGGATGAGTCGAGTTTGTCGGACGAGGCGAAGCCGAGTCCGAAAACTTAGACGAATCCACTAAAACGTTTTGCGTACGTGATGCATACAACATTTTTTTGCATGAATTCTCTAAATTATCAAATTAATTTCATAAAAATTTAATTTGGTACGTACAGAACAGTTGTAAACGTCATATTTAGCTTTGACATAGTTGTTATAGCAACAAGTAAATTCGTAAAAAGTCAAAATAAAGATATCGTAAATACGTCAAAACGAATGAAAATCCAGCATTAAGGTTGTCATAGCGACTTTAGCGTACTTGTCCTTTAAAGATGTATTTTGCGGATTGTTTTCAGTCCGCAAAATGGTTACTTTGGAGACAGAATACAAAAAACACTATTTATGTGTCAATGTAGACAGGAGACACAACTAAAATTCACTGCAATGTATAATCCACGTTGAAGGTGAGTTGAAAAAACATGAAAAAACATTAGAAAAACAAACTTTTGATAGGTGGTAATGAACGGTATGTTTATGTGTTAAGTGCGTTGGACACTCTCTTAAAAAAGGCTAATAAACTCGGAGACAATGAAAAAACAATGAGCTGAAGTATACATGCAGATAGTTGCAAGATTTAATAGTGGAAAACGGCTAAATCTTAGAATGTGGTCCTATCAAAGAAGAGCTACATTATCGGGTTTACGATACAACCGAGGTGTTGACTGGCAATATAAGCCATGGAAAAAATTTATAGAACAGAGCTCGGAAAGCAATTTTAAAACATATCTCCATAAGGAATTTAATAGTGCCGAAAGGAGAAAGGTCAAACGTAAACTATTTGATGGAAGAGATGAGTGGTTCTCCAGGAAAGAAGAAATTCTATGGAAATACATTGTATAATACTGAATATGGACTTAAAGCAAAAGATAACCTGAACCTATTTAAGTGGAAATTGAGAGCAAACGGCTGTTACAAAAGCTACAGGTGTGGGCATTGCAGGTTCATATTCATGCAAGTAGAATTTGTGGATCGTCTGCAGAACAGGCTGATATTGCAAAAACAACCATAGGACAATTTGGAAATCCGTATATGTGATGGAACGTAAAGATAGATTAACAGCATCTAACTTTGGAGCCGTGATAAAGAAGAAAATATGAACTCCGTCACAATTGAGTCAAAACTATCGTTTTCGTTTCAAAAACTGACCTCTTTTTCGTTGCATTGCTTGTTGTGGAATGACAGCAGCTGTAGATAGAAAAAATAACAAGAAACAACACAAAAGATACTAGAATAAACCACAAAAACCAACCACTGTACTTCTCAAAAAACTCGTTAGTAATGTGAAAATGGTGACAAAATAGCCAGTTTACATTAGGCCATCACTCCAACAGTTGCAACTGTTGCCCATCCTTTCAAAATTAGGACTTATTTAAACCCGTAACTGCTACCGACCGGGTCATTTTGACCCAAGCGCACGGAAATGTTTATAAATATAAACCTGAGTAAACATATAGTGGGAGAGTTCACCTGCTGTATATGCTCTAATGCGTTAGTGACTGAATGATTCTTGCAGCGAACGAATATATTTATACAGGGTGGCCCAAGGAAAAGGTAACAAACGGGTTTCGGGCCAGAGGGAATTTTTTTTTGGGAAACGCAAAAACACGTCAATTTTTATATCAAGGGGGACAACTTTCGCCATGATTTTCAACCTGAAGTGATTTCATCCCTTAGCGCTGTGAGAACAACCCCTACAATTTAAATAGGGATGATGGGGCAAGTGATACGTCATTTGAAAGGTCTTTCTTTTCTGATTTCAGTGCACTAGTTTTTTTAATTTTTTTTTATTTTTAACCAAAAAAATTGAAGTTCCAAAATGGAAAATGAGGAAAGAGATTGAGGCATTTAAAAACTCAAAAAAGCTCAGACAGGTCAATTGTTTTTTTCTTAGAGAAGCTAGGTACTTTTACTGATATTTGACAACATTGTTTCACCCCTTGGGTACAGGGTAAACAACCCTTAAATTTTTAAATAAAAACGGGTTAATTTTTTCTTGTGCTAATTAATAAAACCAGTTTATGCAAATTCAACCCTTATTTTA
Source organism: Pyrocoelia pectoralis (assembly GCA_036250285.1). Taxonomy (NCBI): domain Eukaryota; kingdom Metazoa; phylum Arthropoda; class Insecta; order Coleoptera; family Lampyridae; genus Pyrocoelia; species Pyrocoelia pectoralis. The sequence goes on from CM070075.1 coordinate 47,447,114, forward strand.
ATAAATGTTCGAAGTGCCTGCCTTCAGCTCCATGCAATAGTACAAATTTTCATTAAATCGTTCCCGTACATTTTGCAACATTTCAGGAGTGATCAGGCGGCATTCATGTACTATACGGTCACGTAACTCCTCCAAAGATTCCGGACCAGTGGAAAAAACTTTACTCTTTACATGAGCCCATAAAAAAATCTAATGGGGTGAGATCAGGAGGAACGAGTTAATCAAAATCTGTATTATTACATGGAAGCTGAAGGCAGACACTTCGAAAATTTATTAAAATAAGGGTTGAATTTGCATAAACTGGTTTTATTAATTAGCACAAGAAAAAATTAACCCTTGTTTTTATTTCAAAATTTAAGGGTTGTTTACCCTGTACCCAAGGGGTGAAACAATGTTGTCAAATATCAGTAAAAGTACCTAGCTTCTCCAAGAAAAAAACAATTGATCTGTCCGAGCTTTTTTGAGTTTTTAAATGCCTCAATCTCTTTCCTCATTTTCCATTTTGGAACTTCAATTTTTTTGGTTAAAAATAAAAAAAATATAAAAAAAACTAGTGCACTGAAATCAGAAAAGAAAGACCTTTCAAATGACGTATCACTTGCCCCATCATCCCTATTTAAATTTTAGGGGTTGTTCTCACAGCGTTAAGGGATGAAATCACTTCAGGTTGAAAATCATGGCGAAAGTTGTCCCCCTTGATACAAAAAATGACGTGTTTTTGCGTTTCCCAAAAAAAAATTCCCTCTGGCCAGAAACCCGTCTGTTACCTTTTCGTTGGGCCACTGTGTATAATAGTTTTTAAGAAAATCACGTGCGTGGGTCATTTTGACCCGTCAGTAGCACTTGCGTAAGTAAATACATTTTTTGTATATTTTTGTTTATTATTGTTTTAATAGTTTGATATCACTTTTTCAGGAGTAAATAGTCGTGTTATTTACCAATTGTCCGAGAACGAAGAAATATCTAACAATTTCTTAAAACAGCTAGGGATTGCGCTTTATACTCCGCATATGAAGCGACGTATAAGCAACAGCAAAGTGCCTCTCAAACAACGAACTCTTGCTGCAGATATACTTGGAATTGCCATGGAGACTAATCCCAACCCTATGCCAGTTCACCATGATAAAAAAAGAAGAAGATGTGCAATATGTCCTCCAAAAAAAGACCGCAAAACAAACTCCTCCTGTTTACGGTGCAAATTACCCATTTGCCGTCAATGTACTGTCACAGTATGCCCGAATTGTATTTAATTTTTTTTAATGCTTAATTATGTTTAAATATGTTGCGTTATAATATGTAAAAGAAATAAATATAATTTTTTCAAGCTTGCAAATGAATGCGCATTTAGCTAAATGTCGTTTTAACTAAATAAATTTGATAATACAGGGCGTTAAACTTTAAACTTACATATTTGATATAACAAAGAACGACGTTTATTGCATGCGTAACGATCCAAAGATGCAATCTAGATATGACGAATGTTTGTTACAATAATGCAATAAAACCCTATAGGTACAAGTCAGATATTCTCTGACCATAGATGTATAATTTGAAGCACAATATTTTTTATATCTATATTTAAAACTGTACTAATATCATCTATATTTATACCATATTACAATAAGAAACAACGACCAAAAAATGAAAGTGGAATAAAAACAACATTGTAACACATAACATCAATACTCGTAATTAAATTTTGTAATCTGATGTAATGAAATTTGCTTTATAATTGGTAACGTAATGTTTGTTATAGTATTAATTTGAACATACGGAAGTGATCCTACATATAATGATTGAAACAAATATTGTATTTACCAAAATATTTTTAATTAAACTTTTCAATATGTAACAAACCAGGATTTTATAACATTAATTTATTCTTTATACTTAATAAATAAACACCAAGTCCAATTTAATTTTTGTTGGAGCTTGTTAAACAAACCACCGGCGAAAGCTTGCGCGTGAAAGTACCCCCCCCCCCCCCCCCCTTAGTAATACACCAATCAATCAATGATTATGAACTTGTTATAAAAAAATAAAGTTTGTTTCTACATCGACCGTTTAGCGCACAAAGGATATAGGTACTTATCATTTTTCTTGTGCCACCATAGAGTTACTGCAAAGAATGATATTAACATTAAACATTTTTACCAAAACAATAATAAAAATAATGCTTCAAATTAAATTTTATTAAATTCTTTACAACAATGTCTATCATATAATAAAGAAAATAACGTTCTAAACCGTTTTTCCACCAATCTGTATAGGAATATAACAGAAAGCCATCTTACAGCGAACGCTCTGCAGTAAAGGATGCGTAAATGCACTTATACCATTTATAGAATCACTAGACCTTTTCTCCACCAAAATCTTATAATGGATAAATTTGGCACTTAGACCCTTTTGAAATTAAGGTCTTCAATTGTTAGTTGGATCGTGGATCCTTCTTTTTATCAAGTTATACTATATCGCCCTCCCATTTCTGAAACTTCTTTTCCAGGACGATTGATGTTTTTGATCAGTAGACTTAACTCTTTTACTATTGATCTTTTCCAAACCTTGTTTGCCTTTTTTTGCTCGCCCCTTTTTTGATATATTACTGGATTTTTCAGATTCTGATACATCTTCATTAGTATCTGACTCACTACACTTATCTGATTGTTTATAACAACTTTCTGAACAGGAGTACAGATCGGTGTCGGATTCATAAGAACAAACTTCATACCAGGTTGAAGTGTCATAGTAGAACATAATATTATGTTTTTGTTTACCGGTTTTGTTATCTCAAGTCATATCAGTTTGGAAGATACAATAACATGGTAAGTACCTAGTTGCGCTGTGTTTGATAGACTTCTTATCAATTTTGTGTTGATAGAGTACACACAACGGACTCCGCTCATGCGTTACACTGAACTAGCGAAAACTGTTTTTTCTTCAAACGTCAATAAAAGATCATATTTTAAACTTCAACTGACAATGTTAAAGTTTTACTTTATCGCCGGCGGATGTAAAAGTCTTTTGCCTCCGCCGGATATAATTTTTAATTGACGTTTGATGAAAAAATAGTATATTTTATGCGGAGCAAAGTGAGTTTTTGTGGCTTATTTGTATTTGCCGGACTCACTACGTTCGTCCGTCTAACCTACACATTCGCTACAAAGTGTCACTTCAGCTCCTTATAATAGTTATTTGTATGTCAAGGCCGCGAAAACACACTTTAACGTACGATGAGAAGAATTGTCGCCGAGGCAGAACAATCTCGAGTACGTTAAAGGTTTTCACGGACAAGATATGCAAACATTTTTTGGGCAACCAAATATGATTTCGCCGCGCAACCTGTTTTATTAGATTAAGACAAAATTTAAAATTTATATGAAAGTTGATAGGAACAGCGGCATTTTTTTGTCTATTTTGTAAAGAACTGATTGGATAATATTATTACCGTAGTAACAGTTGTTGTTAACAAGAGAAAATAAAATGTAAAAGTGACTTTTACTTTAACGACCGCGAAATTATATTTGGTTGCCCAGAAAATAATATAATATTTTTCCTAGGCAACTGTCAGTCGGCAAGAAGTTTAAATTCGCATTTTAGATATCTATAATTAAAAAAAACTTGTTATGGTAAGTACTGAAAAATTCTTTATTGTACACAACTTAATAATTTAGTAAAACTTTTTCTTGTGTGTGAAAATTACGTTTTTAGGTTCAAATCTACGTCACTGTCAAAAACTAAAACTTTTATAAAATATTTTTTGGTTCGGTATAGAAGCTTATGAATGATAGCATTGAAATCAATTTAATATATTTTTGTGAAAGGAATTGGGAAAACAAATAAAAATTTCATATGAACAGTATAATAAAGGGAACTGCATTAAACTCAGTTGATATTAAATTCCCAATAGAAAATATATTGTGATGTGACAGCATAACATTTCATATTATATAAATGTAGCATGTCGTTTGTTGGATTTCACTTCCTTAGGAACGGTAGGTAAATCTATTATAACTTTACTTTCGAGGTAACATTACAGAAAAAAACTACGTTTATGGAATATCAGAAAAGATTTTGACGTATGTATTTTAAATGCGCATCGAGACATTCCACACATATATTCAAATAAATAAATCTTACGAGCGTATTATTTTCGGATATATTTTTTTATTTAGTTACGATACTCCAATAATATATGAACGCTTTTATAACCACATTTTATTGTGTACAGAAAACTTAGATCTATTGACCGACTACTAGAACAGTGCAGAACGAATATATTATTAAATAGCACCATCTTTGGAAATAACGTACATTTCTTACCGATGGACCTTCATACATACGGCAACTCGTTGAAAAATTCACCAGTAGGATTGATTTCTTTTAAATTGTTTACTTCAATCTAAACTCAGGCGAAAAATTCAGACAATATGCATAATTAATGGCATCTACTAGATGTTAGATGTACACTATTGTAATATTCAGGAATAAAAATGATTCTAGTGAGGTTAACTTACGTTTTATTTATGGAGATAGTTTAAGCTGCTCTGCTGTAATTTGGTTGTTGATATACCTTACAGAATTTCCGATGCATTATAAATTTTACTTGTACTTTTCAGACTTGCCTTCAGTAGATGGCGGTCTGAATTATTGAATTGAAACGGTCGAACACTAGACGACGGTAGTTGCAAATCTATAAGATTTCAGGCATTGCATCGTACTTTCTACGTGTAAGAATAAATATAACTCTTTGTCTATTGAAAAAGACACTAGAGAGATTTTAAGCCACTTAAGTTATAACGTACCTTAAACGCTAAATGTTATAGTACTCCTGCGCACTACTGAAAAAAAACCGTACATCTTTTTACGTTTTCGAAACTATAAAATTGCCCTTAATAACGTTAAAAACATAACCACACTTTGGCAACATCACATAAGTGCATTATAGCGGAATTGCAGCAAAATATTGAACGCGCAGTAATAACCTAATAACACAGATTATTCCTTCAGATGCGGCACTTTGAGTGAGAAACTAATTAGACACAGACACAAATGCTACACCAATTTAAAAGGCCTATTTTACGTTTCTTATTGGTTCCCTGGATTTTTCCCTGTTTGGGTAATTTCAAAAATGCCGCGATGCATTATTCAATGAATGCCGTGATTGAGTGATGGCGTTTGTATTGTTTTATTTATGTGAACGTGGTGACGTTGCGTTTGGTTGGGTCGTAGCCATAAATAATAACCCGTTTTACTTGTGGTGCTAGGTATACGTTATCGTTGCTGTTGTTGCAAAGAATGTGGATTTTGATAGAATAAAGTAGGGGAGACCGAGGTTAGTAGATAGAGGGGCAATTTGATACAACTCTGATTTTAAATTTTCCGTGCCACTTATGGTGCCATCAAACGGTAAGAAGTTTAAATTCAACATTCTGCACTTACTGTTGTGATGATGTTAGTGTAGATCGTATTGTTCTCGAGTTTTCTGACTGTTAATGATTTACTAAACTGAATGTAAATTAAGTTATTCAGGTTTGTGTCAATATATATTTTGCTGTTTCGAAGGTATGTATACCACTTTTGGCTATTATTTTTCATAATGTTAAACTGGTTGCTTTATTTTTTAGCTAAAATAATCGCCATTATGCAAACAAATTTGTTGGGGGGCACATTGATACATGGAAGAAAGGTAAAAAGCAAATTGGCAGAGCTAGGTGAAAGAGGAATTATAGTGACAATGGCGGGAATACAGATAAGACCAGAGATACCAGAAAATGTATCGGATTTTGAGTCCTTCACAAATTAGGCCGTATCCTAAAGCTCAACAAAGGACCCAAATCAATAGAGGACAAAAAAGGAAATCCGCGATATTAACAGACACACCTGAAAAGGAGTCCCTTCGTGAAGAAGAACGTCAACGGCAAATGAAGAAAAGAGCAAAAAATGTAAGCCTAGCAAAGCGCAACATGGGAGGAAAAAACTGCAATAATATTTCTAAAGGAAAAAGTATCATACGGAGTAATAAAAAAGTAATTAGACAATGTAAGACAAAGGATAGCTCAGGCGAGGAAAATTTGGAGCAATCGATGGCAAGCATGTGGTGATATATGCACCTCCAATGACCGGTTCTGTTTATTTTAATTACAAAAAAACATTCATTATTAATCTAATGGCAACATGCGATGCTGAATATATATTTACATTTGTAGATGTCCGTGCACCTGGTGGTGAACATGATTCATCTGTATTCAGATCTTCAGAATTTGGTGATCAAATTTTAAATAATAAGTTAAAGTTGCCATACATGAAAAATTTACCGAACACTGAAATACAATTTCGCTATTTCTTTGTTGCTTATCCAGCTTTCCCGTTGCATGCCAATATAATGCGACCCTATCCCGGTAAGAGACTTCCCGAAAGGCAAAAAATTTTCAATTACCCTCTCTCAAGGGCCCGCCGTACAATTGAGAATACATTTGGAATTTTAAGCCAGCGGTGGCGGGTATTACGAAAAACCCATCGTCGCTAGTGTAGAACTGAACGAGAATAATATTATATTAGACTGCGTTGTGATACATAACTTCATTAAACTTAATGAAGATCTGGCACTCTCCTCAGCTAAAAGATACTGTCCTCCTGGGTTTGCAGATGTACATAAAAGTGACGGTACTGTGACATCCGGCACTTGAAGACATGATACATCCGAATCATGTTTCCGATCAATAGGTCGTGTAGGATCAAAAAATCCCTAAATAAATTATAAAATAGTCAGAGATATTCTATACGAATATGTAAATTCACCCGAAGGGTCAGTGCCTTGGCAAGAGGAGACGATATGGAGGGGGCACTGCCCAACACTGTTTAGTTTATTTAGTTATTACTTTTATAGAATAAAATTACGTAATTTTAATTTAAATTTATTACTTATCGGTAGGTGATTACAATATAATAAGAAGTTATTTATACAAAAGTAATGAAATATTTTTTTTCAATTCTTTTTTTTTCCGCCTCGGCCTGCATTTGCTTCAATTCAAGGCCCACCATTCTTCCGAAGCACATGTCACGGTTATCATCTGAGAGGGCATTTTTGTCTTCCATATATTGATTTAATGTAGACATGGCTGCATTGATGGCTTTGTTTACATTATCATCCTGTTTGATTTGCTTACCCTTTCAAATGTCGGTGAAAGCATCGATTGACTGGTGATTGTATCCGAGTCATGCGAAGAGGTGCTAGGCGACTGTACATCTTTGTCTCCCAGTCCGATATAATCATAATCATCCTTGGTTATCACGCCTCCCCAAATAACGACGGATAAGGAATCCCATGATGATGTTGCCTTTGGAGTTGCCACTATATTTCCTCTCGATTTATCAAAAAGCACATTTTTAAGCAACATTAACATTGTATTGGTTCACTCTAATACCTTACCTTCTTTGGACAATGAAGTCAGACAGGAATGACATGGTCCTAAGTACGAAGTTGAAAGTTTTCAATAAGAAGGGACGAGAAGTGACCAATTACGTGAAATGCATTCAGGCATGGAAAATAACAATTAATTTCCTACTTCAGCTGTGGGAAACTTTGAAAAATAAGTACCAGTTCAAAATCATTTTTACCAGACATTTAAATCAAGATTGTTTCGACAATTTTTCGGTAGTATCAGATAGCAAAGTGGCAATTGTATAAATCCTACACCCATTCAGTTTCGAAGAGGGTTTAGAAAACTGTTTCTTACTTCATATTTCTAAGTTATTCCATATTCCAAGTTGCGAATTGTGATTATTAGGGCAAGGTAATTAATCTTTTTGCATCTTTTTCTTATGAAGGTTGAAACATTGCTTGCATATATGAAAATGTATGACATTAAAAAACGGATTAAATAAAAGCAATTCGGTAGGACATTTTCTTAACTTTTTTAGGGATAGGTGATTTTTTGGCAATTTTTAGGTCATTTTGAGCAATTTTTACACTTTTCTGGAAAGCTGTTACATATTATTTTGTATTCGAGATTTTTATTATAATTCAGAATTTTTCCTTGTCAATACAATTTCTTGGAATTAAGTAGATGCTTTGTTAACTACTACCCGTATTTTTCAAGGAAACTCCTACCTTCAGGTAAACACGCATTGTCATGCTGTTAAGTGAGGTGGTCAGTTGTTCCTAATCATCTGTATTAGGTTAAGAGCAAAATGCCTAAAGTAAAGGATTTATAATAATAATTATTATAATATATGTAATAGTATTTTTTTTATTGGCAATTCTTTACTTTTTATTGGTTATTTTTTTTTGTTTTATTGGTCATATTTTCTATTTTTTAGGTCATAAATGCATTTTTTACCAATTTATAGGTCATTAAATGCCTTGCCCTAGTGATTATCATGAAAAAACTCTACCAGATCAAAATGCTTTTAAATATATTGGTGGTTATCTTATAAACAATTGTTTAAAGATTCATAGTTGTGACGTATGCCTTAAATTTGCGAAAGCTGACGCAAAATTAGATGAAAGCAATGTATTTATTAATTTTAAAGCGTATAACGTAACGAACAGCCAGTTTGAAGGATTAAACACTCCTCATGAAAGTTTTTATAATTATTTGTATGCACTAGAAAAAACCTTTTTCGAGAATATCCAAGAAAATATTGCTATTGTAGGAGTAGGAAACAAGATGTACAATCTTTAAAACCAAAACAACAATTTTTGCCAATTTATTACTGGTTTTCAACATCCTTGCGATCAATTTCCAATTGTTTACCTGATAAAATTGTATATTAGATTAAAAATTTTTTATATTATGAAATTCGTTAATAGAGATTTTAAGTGTCAATCTCGATGAACCAGAAAATTAACAATTTTAATGAATTTGTTAATACGTTCATATTAACAAAATATTACTTTGTGCTTCAATATGTTAGTTTGTTCGTTTAGTTTTATCCTTCTTTTTTATATAATAATTTATTTACGTTGTAATGTATATTTTGTAATTGTCATATATGTATGTAGATACCTAATTTTTAACATTAATTTCCAATAATCTTAATTACTTTATCCTTTCTCTACCAAAAATGGTGGCTCAGTATAATTGTTTTAGATTAAAAACTTAAACCATTTCACATTGTATAAAATTATTGAATTATAAATGAATTAACATATTCACCGTTATATTAGTACACATGATTTTCTTTTTATAATAGTAATATTGTGTTCACAGCAAAACGACGTAAGCGCCAAAAAAACCAAAAATACGTTATTGGTACAGTTTTGTAGGTAATTTTAGGGCGCATGTGTCTATGTAACTGTCACAAACGCCAACCAACTTGATCTTTAGTTATTTAGGTTGAAAGTTTGCATAAACGCCAATCATCTACGATTGCGCATAACAGTTTAGTCACAATCGCCATTTACGCTTGTGTTAACGTGGTCCGATTACTTTCTTTTAAAAAACTATAAAAGGTAGGCAAAACTATAGATTTGCATTACAAACTTATTGCGATGCTATTACGGTATACAATACGTGAAACGTTAACACACAGGAAACTATAATCAGTAATTTTATTTTGATTTCTTAGATGAATAATAACTCTAGAACTCGACAATACCTTTGAATACTCGTTGAAGGCCTGAAGTGTGTATAATTCTGAACTCCCTATTAACATTAAAAAGTACAATAATTTCAAGAAATTGTGCGAATCTGATGCAATAAAACCAATCTACCATAAGGAATACTTGAGCCTGAGGAACAGTGGTGCTGTCCCAGATGTGTTGCCTGAATCAGATGCTGAAGATCCACAGAAATAATAATACAGCCTATTTAGTAATTTACTTGTACCAAATTAACTTTCCGTTTGCTGTTTTCCAATAATGTTCGATTTGCAAAAACTGTTCCTTTTTTTATTAGGTGTTGTTTGCTGTCTTAACGTGTCTGTGTAAAATGAACAATAAAATTAATACAATTCTTTAGTGTATTATGTTTAGGTTTCGGAACATTATTAACATTAATTTCGTTACTTTATAGTTTTTAAAATAAAACAAAATAAACAAAATTTTCCCTTAGAAAGAGATTATTATTGGATATAGGTACAACTCTCTATCCGGGGTTGCGGCTATTATGGGGTATCGTACGAAAAAGGTGTTGTTTATGGCTGTCTGAAACAAATTCTGTATGATTTGTGAACCCAAATAATACCATGCGTAAGACCCACCACTGTTACAAAAATTGGACCGACTCTTCTGCAAGTATAGAGGCCAATATTATTGCAGAGGGATTTCAGAAAAGTGTGGAAATGTATGGTCTCATTTATGGCAGAGTGATAGCTGATGGAGACAGTAATACTTACAAAAAATTTTTGGAAATACACCCGTATGAAACGCATAAAGTCAAAAAAATCGAATGCAAAAACCATTTACTCCGAAATTACTCCAAAAAAATACGAGAACTGATTAAGGACACAACAGCAGGGCCTTTAAATTTACGGAAAATAATTGAGATAAGAAGGACGAGTAATCATTATGTTCTTTTATTTGCAATGTTACATAGGTACTTAAACTACTGGCTGTAAATCTTTAGTTGGGACCATTTTGTATCCTAAACCGTTTCATTCTGCTGCTTGTGATTATGGTAACAAATTTGAACTACTTGCTCGAATTACATTGGAAAAAATTATTAATCAAAAGATTGAACCATGTGGTCTTTTTATTGATGAAGAACAACCATTTCTAGCAGCATCTCCAGATGGGTTAATTGGAGAAAGGGGTCTTCTAGAAATAAAATGTCCATATTCTGCAAGAGATATCACTCCCGAAGAAGGCATTAAGAAAAGAAAAATAACTTTTTGGGACAAAAATAGCGTTATTAATATAAAACATAAGTGGTATTACTAAATACAAGGGCAACTACATATAACCAGAAGGATATACTGCGTTTTTTGTGTTTGGACCCCACACGGAGTGACAACAGAAACAATATTTGCAAATGATTCTTTCTGGTCAATCGAAATGCAAACTCATCTTGTGTCTTTTTATAAAAAGTGTCTTCTACCAGAAGTAGTAGACCCGAGAGTAGCACGCAATATGCCCATCAGAAATATTAAGCACAAGATAAATGAAAACATGATTACAGACTAGCAACTATGAACATTTTACAGGGAGTGAAAAGTAACAGAATTAAAATTCAAATTAAAATAAAATTAAAACATGATTACAGAGGTATTTCTGGCTCATCCCACAATGGGCGCCTTTTTACGTAATAGTTAACCTTTTGTTTTAGTGCATTTCATATTTTTCCCCATGGTTTTATGTCGAACCGTGTCATCATAGATGAAACACTATTCACTTAACGTTAGTTATGTTATCATATTATGTTCACTTAACTCTTTAAATACCCTGATGATGATAATTTTACAATTTATCGAAACTTCTCGCTACTTTCATGTTATCCTTCTCAATTCAATTTAACTTTAGTCAATAAATTTATACATGGGAAATGTTTTGTGGTACTTACTACTCAAGGAAAGACTGGTTTACCCCATGTTGAGCTTCTCACTCCCTTGAAAACAACTAATATGGACCATATCAATTTAGGTACCTGACATCTTATATATTTGAAAAGGGGAAAAAACGAGCAATTTGAACCTATTAAAATCAAATATGATTTCCATTAAAAAATTACTTTGCCATATCTGAAAAATTATGCTAGATAAACAACCTTCTTATAAAACGTCTTGCACAAAGTAAAATAAAATTGTCTAAAACTTTTTGTTTAAATTTGAAGAAAATAACGGTTTTCATTTTTCCATTGAAAGGTAAAGTGGTGTAAGTCAAGATTTTATTATATTTGATTTACCGCCACCTGCCTATTGGTAGGATGTGTAACAACCTGTAGCATGCACCAGAACCCTCAGATTTCCCTTTTTCTCGCCATGTAGCGCTAGTTGATTTTAGTAGTGCTACAGAAACACGATTCTGTTTGGCGGTAAAGTGGTGTATGTCTGACTTACACCACTATACCGTTCAACGTTAGCTGTTTGTAACCTAAAAGTTTATTGTTCTGTGCTACGGTTGTTGTGACTTATTATTAAGACAGTATGAGTGATCCAGAAATATCTGAACCATACAGTGCGTCTGAATCTGAATATGAATATTCTGGATCAGCTGGTAGTAGTTCTACTTCCGGTAAGATATAAGATTCTATATAAAATTATCCAAAACTAACCAACTCTAATATTATTTTAGAAAATGAGACTACTACTAGTACTATCCATTTTAAAGCAAAGGTTACTAACAGAAAAGGGAGAAAACGATTTAGAGATGTAGAAAGTCGAATGGATTACCAAAGAAAAGCCAAACGAAACAAAGGACTGGAATACATTAATAGGAAGGGAAATACGGTTCAAGAAAAACGATTTACGAATAAAAATTGCCACTGCAGGTTCAAGTGTATCGAGAAGATCACAGAAGAGGAAAGACTGGCTAATTTTAATAATTTTTGGAAAATCGGCAGTTTCTCCACACAGAATGCTTACATTTGTGGTCTTGTCAAACCTCAAGAAATTAAACAGAAGCGTCCAAAGAATAACTCTAGATCACCAAAGATTTGTTCCAATAAATATTATCTTAACCTTGGTGCACGCTCGGTTAACGTATGTAAGCAGTACTTTCTTAATACATTTAATATATCAGATGGCAGGATGACCAGAGCAATAAAAAAAGCTAGATCAACTTCACCCGGTGAAGATTTACGTGGCAAACATCCTCCACCTAACAAAACGCCAACACAGATTATTGAGTATATCCGAAAACATATCAGCAGTTTTCCAGCTTATACTTCACATTACACTCGACAGCACAACCCCAACAGGAAGTACCTGTCATCTAATCTAAATATACGACTAATGTATCAACTTTATGTAGAAAAGTGTAAGAATGAAAATGAAAAATTTTCAAGTGAAGCTATGTATAGGAAAATATTTCATCGGGATTTTAATTTGCATTTTCATACACCAAGCAAAGACACATGTTCTAAATGCGACACTTGGAAAATGAAAATATGTTCGGAAAATGATATGCAATTAAAACAAAACTACAAAACGGAACACGAGTTACATCTGCGTAAAGCAGAAAAAGCTAGAGCATCGATGAAAGAAGATAAAGTGTTAGCTATTCTAAATCCTGCTAAAATTTACAGTTTTACATTTGATCTTGAAAAGGCTCTAGCTTTTCCTCAACTTTCCTGTTCTATAGCATATTACAAACGAAATATGTATGTTTACAATCTGGGTTGTCATAATCTGGCTACAGAACAAGCTTACATGTACTGTTGGGATGAAACTTTAGCGTCGCGTGGTTCACAGGAAATATCATCGTGTTTACGCAAACATATTTCAACGCATGCTGCATCTTACCATCACATTATTGCCTACAGTGATGCATGCACCGGGCAAAATAGAAACATTAAAACAAGTTTAATGTGGTTGAAGTTATTGGCGGATAGTGAAAATTTGGAAGTTATCGATCACAGATTTCTAGTGTCGGGACACTCTTATTTACCAAATGATAGAGACTTTGGGGGAGTTGAGACATTTGCTAAAGGCAAATTTATTGTTCTACCCAGAGATTGGTATAGCATTATACAAAAGGCAAGAAGCAGAAATCCGTTTATTATTCACAAAATGGAGCAATCAGAGTTTTTCTCTTCGAAGAGTTTGGAGGAAGTCATCTGCCACCGAAAAAAAAATGAAAAGAAAGGACCTGTAAATTGGCTTAAAATTCAATGGTTACAGTTCAGAAAAGAAGAACCATTCAAAATATTTTACAAAGAGACGTTGAATGATATTATCGAGTTTGAAACAATCGACCTACAACCTAATAAAAAAGGTAGGCCTTTACGACTGGCTAATGTTGCATTGAATAATCTTTATAATGGTCCTTTGCCTGTGTCAACCGAGAAGAAGAAGAATATGTTAGAACTTTTACAATTTATCCCTCCAGTAGACCACACATATTTTAAAAACTTAAACGGAACCGATGAATCAGAAGATTCTGGACCCCTCGAAGTTATTGAATTTCTGGATCAGTATGAGTGATATCTGTGTATTTAGAATTAGATTTTGTTTTTTTTATTTCTAAATATTCTTTAATAAAAATGTTGTTTTGCATTTTTTATGAATAAATAAATAATTTCAATCCTAGGAAGTTTTATTAACATAGGTAATAAAATGTCTGAAGTTCTTATGCAGAGGAAGATGTAATAATTGAACTAATATTGCTATCAACTCATTTTCTAACAAAGATTAACTTACATAATTAGTTGTGAAGTGTAAGTCAGTTCAATATGCATCAGTTAAAACACAGAAACTATATAAAACTGCAAGTAGGATTTTTTTATGTGGTTTCAATTTTAGCTCATAATATCTCAAATTAGTACTTCACTGACTTACATCACTTTACCTTTCAACGGCTCATATCTAAATCGATGCACTTTATAGGAAAAAAAAAGCTTTGGCTACCAGCTTATAGATGGTGCAATTTACAGTATAGTTCACTGTAATATAATTTCCATATGTTTTACAAATTTTTTTCGTTTTGTTCGTTTGGCAGGTTGATTTAACGTGTTGTTTTAGGTTATTGTGAAAAATGGAACCTAGATTCGAGTAAGTACTGTTTTTTATGTTGCTTTACCTTAATAGCTAAAGAACTTGCAGTGTTGGTTTCAAAAGTATTAACTCTAAGTTGATCTTTATAATTCGAAGATAAGTTTTCTAGTTTTTTAGTTATTGGTTATAAAAGTTTAGTGTTACATAGTAATGTTAGCAAAATTTCACAAAATTCGTTGGGTTTATATTTTGTTTTGATTTTCTGATAAAAAATATGCTCGAGATTTTGGGTGGAGGTAGAAAATGTGATGTGGAAAAATTAATTTTTTCAGGCGAGGGTTTACGCTTCAAGAAGCATTAGAAATGATATTTGTCCATGATGATGTGGATGTAGATGCAATTTATACTGAACCTCCTGATACTACTGTACTAACAGATAAGGATTCTGGCGACGAAGATTGGTGATGGGGATTTAGATAGACTAATGTCCACGACAGCTTCGTGCTCAAGTAGAAATTCAACAGCGAAATGATGTTCGAATAAATAGTGAAACAATAACAGTTGACAGAAATTCTGATGCAGATACGACAAAGGCTCTTCCAAAAGAAAAACAAGTCAATTTTCTATGGACATCCAGCGATCTTCAGAATAGAAATGAGGAGTTTCATCGCCCAGATTTTTCTGAATTTGCTAATCATACACCTGTTGAAATTTTTGAGATGTTTTGGGATGACGACATTTTTAAATATTTAGTATTGGAAACCAAGAAGTATGCTATTTTCAAAAATTTCAGTCAATTAAATAGTAAAACAATCCTTAGCCGCCTCATATTCTGCCTACTTAATTGACTGAAACATGTAAATTTTTTTCACTGCTATTGGAAGAAAAATTAATAAGGGAATAATTAAAAAAAAAATGTGTAATATAAGAGGCAATTTGAGGTATACACAAATCGTAAGCTTAATATAAATAGAGTAGGCTATGAGAACTTTAATTTCTTCTAAAATTTCAGTGGTCCTGCAACAGTTGAATTTTGCATGCATTCAAAATATGCTGCAATGCTTCTCCATTAGAAATGAGCATTTTTGCTTATAATACAACAACCGAAATAGACATAATGTCACTTTGTTATCTAGTTTACAGCTTTGACATTAAGTTTTCATTTTAAGCGTTTTCATTTGTTTATACCTCAAATTACCTCTTATATTACACATTTTTGACTATATCTTCGGTACTATAAGAGCTATTGACATAATTTTTTTTTAAATTACTCCCTTATTAAATTTCCTTCCAATAGCAGTGAAAAAGATATTTGGTACCATTTGAATTTTTTTAGAAAAGTCGACCGTTTTGTTCCTTCAACAAGTTGCGCCCTCTATTGGTAGACGGAGATAAGAAATTGTGGTTTTGGATTTTTTCGGTAATATCAAGTATTCTCTTTACATCGAGACCAATCTTGACAAATTCAAGCAACCCGTTTCGAAGTTACACGATCTTTTCCAGTAACACGTAATTTACTTCCCCCTCCCTTTATTTTGACAGCAATCGTAAAAATTCATTAAACAAAGTTTTACATATTGATCACTAGTTTACAATGAATATATTTTTTTAAATACCTTATTGAGGAAAATTGCCCAAAAAATGGGAATTTCAAATTGAAATCAGTGAAACGCCCTCTGGCGGCAATGGTGGGAAATTGAAAATAATTTCCAGCATTTTCTCTTGACCACATTTATTATAGGATTTTTTATTTCACTCTTCTATCTCAAATAGTTTCCGAGTTATGGCCGCCCTCCTTTCTTAGTTGTACACCCTGTACAACGTTATCGGTTATTAACTTATTACCTTATTTTCTTCTTAGTAGTATAATGGATAACGTTTAGCGTTGCTAACTTAAGTGGCTAAAAATCTCTCTACTCTCGTCCGAACTTCTTTTCCTTTAACTTTTGCCTTGGTAACGTCAAAGTAAGTAAATAGTTTCTGATCCAACATTGAAACTTCTTAATGGTCTCGTGAGGATGTAATGATCTTTAATGTGTGAAGCACAGGTTTTTCATTGGTATAAAATACCTTCGTAATTGCAGATTTTAGATGAGTTACGAGGGAACAATTTACACAATTTCTCATAATCACTTGTACCTCGATTTGGCATAATTAGGCTGTTATAGAAATGTATTTCTATTAATCAGGCCGCTGTTCTTTGGCTATGGAAATATTAAGTAGAACATTAGTGTTACTAAGCGGTTACAGACTTTATAATAACCGCAAAAAGGCTAAAAGCTCCTCATTGAAGGCACCAATTTCCAAATTCCGAAGGATCATAATGTAAAACTTAATTCTTACGTAATGGTGACCGGCAACTTCATAAACGACTTTTGGTGGACAGACTTAATGGTTAAGTTTAAGAAGAATACGCCGATATCGATTGCTGGAAAAGTTTCGTATGAGTCGTTCTTAAAATTATACGAACTAAAATATAGGAGACGTAATTCGTGATTAAATTATTATTTTTAGGGCAGATGTAATAGATCAGCAGACGTTCGAAAAAAGGAAGGTGAGAAGTTTCCTAGGGTTGGCCTCCTGGTACAGACGGTTCCTGTCTAATTTTACCCACATGACGTTACCCTTGACGGCCCTACTGCAAAAAGATACTAAATTTGTTTGGGGGGAGCAACAACAGAATACCTTTGATCAATTAAAAATTGCGTTGACTACTCACCCAGTTTTAGGTGGTCCTAACTTTGGCAGGCCATTTATTGTCCAGATTGACGCCAGTAAGTCGGGATTGGGAGCCGTGTTGTTTCAACAGCAGCAGGATGGAGAGAAGGTAGTGTCGTATATCAGTAGAACACTTAGCGTCCCGGAGAAAAATTACAAAGCCATAGAGTTGGAGTGTCTGGCGGTGGTTTGGGTCATTAAAAAGTTGAAGGGGTACCTGGAGGGGGAGGGGGGGTACAAATTTAAGGTGGTAACCGACCACCGAAGTCTCCGATGGCTGCAGACGATGGAGAAACCCACTGCGAGAATGGCTCGATGTATCCTTGAACTTAGAGTTTACAATACCGGAAATCCGGGATTCGAAAACCAGGATCCCGGACAAAATTGATGCAGTATTTAAAACCGGTATTCATACGTAAATACCAGTATTTCGGTATTAATTTAATTTTATTTTAGTAGAAAATATTTTGGATTAATGATATTTATTTATAGTGCAAAATATTGTATGTATACAGGGTGAGCCAATAGTGTGCGGATGGAAGACTGTGGGTTTATTAACGAACATTTCGTTCATAGGATATCGTAAGGCTACAAATCTAAAATATTTTCACTTTATGTACGAATAGTTTGGCCGCATGTGTCCAAAAAATTGAATATCGCAGGGATCACAAAGCTTAGAAGGCCGTGACGATGTGATGTTACTAAAACATGAAATATACTATCGTAAACCGGACGGTCAAATCCGAAATCTTCTTGTGTTCGGAGAAATTACTACGTCAATTGACAAAATTTCTATAAACGGTAACTTGATTTTTGAAATGGCACTACCAATTTTTCTTTATTATGTTTACATTTTTGAACTATGAATTTACAAAATTATAATTGGGAGTTTATTATTTCCAATTTCAATATTGAATTTAATTTAAACTTTTTAACTTTAAATAGCAGTAATATTTTGAGTTTCGAATTTTCAAATTTATATTTTGAATACGAAATTTTTGAGTTTTAATTTACATTTTATAGTTACATCTTTGAATAACTTGAATACCTTGAATTTGGAATTTTCAGTTTCTAAGCTATGCGTTTTTTCTTTTTCTTTTATAGTTTCGGCAGTAAAAAAGTCAATACCGGTATCAATACATCAATACCGGGATCCCGGGGTTCGTCGGGAGCCTGGGGTTCACTTGATTGAATGCCGAAAACCGGTATTCAAAATGTCTTCCGGTATTGTAAGCCCTACTTGAACTGCAACAGTTTGACTTTGATATCGAATATCAGCCGGGTAAGTCCAATTGTGTCGCAGATGCTCCGTCTAGGTTAAGGGAAGACGAGCCCCAACCCGTGGCAGCGATGGAGTCGAGGAAGAGCAATTACCGAACTGCGAGTGGTACCGAAGCATTCGGAAGGGAGTCCAAGAACAGCAGGCCAAATATGCTTATTATTGTATTAGAGAAGGGCTGTTGTGGAGATGTTTTCCAACGCGGCCAATGTGGAGACGAGTGAGGGTCTGCAGTCTTCTTTAAGGAAGTGCATTCCAAAACCTGAAAGAAAATGAATCCGCAGGGAATGCCACAACCAGACCGAGGCCGGGCACAGGGAGTGGCGAACACAGTAGGTACAGCGTCTATTTAGTTTAGGTATTACTATTGACCCGGTTTTACCCGATATGTCCGGTGGCATGTTCTAAGATGTAGGGTATGTATGAAGTTTAAATATTCCAACACGGCTCCTAGGGGGGGGGGGGGGGGGGGGCATATGCATTATTTCCCTCTACATCATCCATGGGAGATTGTGCATACGGATCTCATGGGACCTTTTTCACGATCTCTGGAAGGGAACAATTTTATACTGGTAGAGTGGTAGACGGGGACAAGGTTTTAAATTCCAGGGAGTCCTGATTGTGGGAATCTTTTCTTAGCTTTTGTCCATGCATTGCTACGTACCGTTTAAATTCTTTGATATCTTTCACCTGCTTTCCTTTAAATTTTATTTTGAGTTCCGTTATTTATTATTTCCTGATCTATTACCCGTACACCCGAAATTCCCGTGACCTACTCCCTTTTAATACCTTTAATTTTTCAATCCTGTTTTAGTTTAGTGCCAAGGCGTTGTTCAAAAAATATTCGTCAGTTCTACATAATAATTCAACTGAAGTATGGATGAACGAGTTATTACTGTGGCGAAGAATTACAAGGTTACCAGGTTAATAATTTGCTTGGGGCTCTAGAGATTTGTAACCGAGAAGTGTTTCCAAATGTTTATATACTACTTAAAGTATTGACTGTTTTACCAATCACAACAGCGACAAGTGAGCGTTCCTTTTCAACCTTGCGTCGATTGAAGACTTACCTACGGTCCACAACTGGCTTCGATGAATAGAATAGAGGAATACCACTAGAAGTTTTAAAAGAATTTTTATCTACTCCAAGACGTGTAAATATGTTAATAGAATAATAAATTTGATTGTCATTTTGTTAATTATATTCGTTAAATGCAATATAGTTATTAACGTGCTCTATAAATACATATGTATTTAAAAATAGAATATGTTAACCTAAATAAGAGTATGTTAACCTAATTTTATTATTGTGAGTATCGCAACCTATTTATGTTTTATGAATGTTTGAGCCCCCCCCCGGACAAATCCTGCGTACCGGACTGTCTTGTTTATTTATAATTAAGTTGTATTAGTAAACAAACACTATTATATTTATAATAATATTTAACATTTTATAATCCATCTTAACATACTTATAATTATACAGGGTGGGCCATTGAAAAGGAAACACGCCTGTTTTGGGACACTTAGAACCAGTTTCTTAAAAAACGTTCGGACACGTCGATTTTTTATTTTTGGGGGACAAATTTTGATGTCAAATTTGACTGTGTCAGGTCAACCCCCTAGCCCCAGCAACCCCTAACTCAAGAATTTAAATAGGGATAGGGTGTCGAGCGACCCCTCATTTGAAGCGTTTTTTAATGCTCTATTTGACAGGCTCTATTTGACAGTATGACCGAAATTAGTTTTATTCAATTTTTTTTCGCCCCCATAAAAAGCATCCTCTAGATTAACTAAGGTGGGGGTGTTATTTAGGAAAAATCCTGAAATGTGCCGTTCAAAAGGTCAAAGTAGGCGTGTTGCAGGATTTTTCCTAAACAACACCCCCACCTTAGTTAATCCAGAGAGTGGCTTTCACGAGGACGAAAAAAAAATTGAATAAAACTAATTTCGGCCATGCTGTCGTATAGATAATTGAAAGACGTTTCAAATGAGTGATCGCTCGACCACCTTTCCCTATTTAAATTCTTGAGTTAGGGGTTGCTGGGGCTAGGCAGTTGACCTGACAAAGTCAAATTTGACATCAAAAGTTGTCCCCCAAAAATAGAAAATCGACGTGTTCGAGCGTTTTTTAAGAAACTGGTCTAAGTGTCCCAAAACAGGCGTGTTTCCTTTTCAATGGCCCACCCTGTATACATGGAGTAGACAAAAAAGTAATAAATGGTTGGTCTCTCCTTAACCAAGTCGATGCAGATGTAAGAGAATTCTATACCAATCTGCCAACCGAAGAACACTTAGCTGATTTTGACACTGATTTAGACCGTTTAGAGGGGAACGAAGAAATCGAATAAAAATTTTCTTATTAGTTTGTATTTTCTAATTTCGTTTTTTTTTATATTTTTGAAAGGATCTTCATTATTTTCTAATTACTTTGTTCTATATTTTGCAATGAATAATACCGTTTTATTATTATCTATTATATTGCATTATTATTATTTAAATTAAACAGCTTGTTGAACCTACATGGATACATTCATTAAACAATTTTAGTTTTATTTTCTAATAATAATTATTATTCTCTTCATGTCACTTCAGTGCATCACAATGAACGTAAAAGTGAACAAAAATTGTTTGCGCAAAAGCAGTAAGTTTATAAAAACGTCTTTGGTCAAACCTAAATACCATTTTACTCTGCACTAAAGATATAAGTGTCAAGGCTGCGAACAATTGAGGAGCGTTTTTTCAAAACTCAACAACTGCAAAATTGGTGAAAAATAAGTTACACATGCAGTCATATATTTTTTGATGCCAGCTTTCTGTTCGTGAACTCAGATTACAGCAAAACTCAACACAAACCGTGTTATAAGCATTTAAAATATACCAGGTTTTGCAAAACTCAACAAAAACGTTAAGAAAAGAGATAATGTTAAGTCGCTCTTAGAGTGTGTCGAGATACCTGAGCATGTTAAGCAATTTTATGAAGAAGTATTGGCAGCAGAAAACTCAGGAAATGACGATGAAGAGAACATCAATAAAGAATATGATGAGAGAGAGAATATTTTTTAGTTAATGATCCATTGGTTGTACATGCAAATGTTGAGTTTTGCAAAAACTCGCTTATTTTCTTATTTTTTTACTACGATATAAAAGCTTTGTTCATTTTGTACTTTGCTGTATAAGTATGTAGACAATACAAAATATTACATTCCCTACAACACTTGTGTAATAGTCCTTTACTCAGCTTAGGAATTATATAAATCCGTTTTCCGAAAAACACATTTTTTCATTTTGTTGAGTTTTGAAAAAACGCTCCTCAATTAGCCCTACAATTTTCTAAAAGTTTAGTTTGGGTCAACTGCATGCCAGGGTGAGAAGTGTCGGGGTCCCCTCGCACTAAAAACATTTACCGAGCGTCGTCAAAGTATTCGCCTACAAGGCACAACCCTCATCTGGGGTCTTAAGCTTAAGCGTACGTCTTAAAATAATGGTGCTTGCGCACCGCCATCCTAGTATAAAGTCTTGTATTATAATCTAGTTCTAGAAAATAAAGTTCATGTCAAGTAGGTACTGTGCAATCTTAATGTATTAACAACGAAAAACAATAAATTATTCCAAACAAATACAATAAGTCAATTTTATTTTTGTAATATCTCCCTTTTATGAGGGGTATACCAATTATTCACAAAATAGTTATACTTGTAATGCCTTTAAAAATCATTACCTATACAACAATATTAAAGCGTAAAAATCACATACAAAATCATTAAAGCGCAACATTGTTGTTTCTCAAAAACTAACATTTTTAACTTATACCCTTTTTGCATGTGTCCAAAGATAATAGAAGTAAATGGAAAATTATGAGGGCGCGGTTCAATAAGGTATTAGTTAATTTGAAATAATGATTGAAAATGAATATTCGATACTAAATATTCCTCGAAAAGAAACTTGGTCGGAACAGATAGGATTTTCAGTCACCCCAAATACACATTATGAAGATTGCGGTAAAATTAAATTAATAGCGTGCCGCCAGTTGATAATTGTGTGTAATAATAACATTCGCTAAGTGTCACTCAACTTCATATATGAGATAAACGTTTAACTCGCGTAGATGCACAGAAATTATTAAACTAAATGTACTTTATTGTTTGTGACAACCATTAACGTTTATTTCACATTGAATTTTCTGTTAAAGGGTTAGTCACCTTTATATTGTGTATCAAAACTTTCGTAACGTTCAAAGCGATTACCGATGGCGGATATCGTTCACTTCCAACAACTAAACCGCCAAAACCATAACGCGCAGTATTTGCCACTTCAACGTCAAAAGTTTAAAAGGTTTCTCCGAAATAAATCGATTCGTAAGAAATTTCGCAGTAAATAACTGCCACAATTAAAATTGTTATTATTGCATGGCAAAGAGCAATTTCTCATTTCACAAATTTAATTTTTAGAGGAAGATAAATTTATAACGATATCTTTTCCATAAGCGGTTATCATTCGAAATGTTTGTTTAGTAATGTTTAATGCTATAAGCCTCGAAATATCTCTTAATTAATTCAGGAATTAAATTTAAATACAAATTTACGAGACACTTCCAATAAAAACGCCAAACATTTAGTAATCCATTAAGAAGTTCTAGAAAGCGAAATACAAATATATTCAAAGGTAGACATTTATAAATAACACTTTTAAATATTTACTTCTATTGCCAAAAATTATATTTTATTATACGTTTTACTATTTCCATGCTTTTGATTGTGACATATAAGTAGAAACAAATCCTTTGACCGAAATATGGCACAGTGTCAAAAGAACCGCGTTTTAAAGGAAGGTTATTTTATACGTTCAAAACTTTTATGCAAGTATACAGTTATCTATATAACTAGAAAAAAAATACCTTTGGTCAATTGAGCGAGTAGAATACATTTTCTTTTCATGTTTTACACAGATTTTTTTCTAAAACTGCATTGAAGCTGTTAATAATGTTCATAATCTGAGGCCCACGCCGTCGATATGGGCAACTGAGCGCCTGTCGATGCCTCTCAATTTATAAATTTTCAACATGACAAAAAAAATAAAATTGTGTTCCTCGTCATTTGAAAACGAAATTTTACAACAATTACAGTTTTCTGCGTGCAATTTCAGCGAGTTTTATTTTGTTCAAAAAATTAATAATAAACATAGACAAATCATTCTTTATTTATAATAAAGAGTTTACTTGATAGATTTGTTTTATATTTATTATATTATCATATCGTTTGATAAATAGTTAAGAAGAAATAGTGATATTTATTTACCTAGTAAATTTTGTGTTCGAATTGATTACTCAAAAGCTTCTATCTAAGATAAATTAAATAAGTTTTGTAACCAATTTGGTGGAAAAGTAACTGTTCATAATTAATTTTTTTTCAAGTTTAAGCTTCTAATATTTTTTATTGTTACCCATCTTGTTTTTGTAATATACCCGTCCACCTTGTACATAGTTGTAGGAAATAGGTTACAAGTGTTATTGCAAGTAGTGAAATATATGCGGGAACGGCAGTGGAGATTAAGTGACGCAGGTGCGAGGAGAAGAGTCTAGGAGGGACACTTGAGTTCAGTGTGTTGAAGGACGAGGTCAGTTTTTTAAGAAGGTGCGTTTTTGACGGTAAAAAAAGTGTGAAGCAACGAAAATCGGTGAAAAGAGAAAGTTTGGTGGTGAGCTGGTGACCCAAGTTGAAAAGGGTCGCCACCACGTTCGAGAAGTTTTTTTTTTCCTTCGACACCCCCGTTTGCCTTCAGGGTCAATTGTATTGCAAGTGACATCACAAGCCTTGATGGGAAATTTGAGAATATTCATTTTGGGGATTTCGAACAACGGACAACCCCGGTTCAGCGTAGTTCTTAAAGAATAAGAACTATAAGAAGACATCATAAAGGTTAGAGTTACGCCTTATGTGTCTACCATTTATTGCGCGTTTATTGTAGATTCTGTTTGTTACTTTGTTTATGTATTTGTATAGCGTAAGGTGCCTCATTTTCGGAATATTTTATTTTGTGTATGTTGTTTGAATAGATTATGTTTAACTGATTGTGTTTCTTGTCGTTTAACGACAGGTAAGGAAGGATATACTCCAGAGGTCCTGAGCAGAGAGAGTGTCAAAAAGAGCTAGCCGAATTATTAAAAAGAACCCCTATTTCTTGAATTACTTTAAATTTTCGTCCCCAATAAAACGAGGACGTTACATTTTAAAGAAACTACTTTAAAGTTTGGCCGCAACCTCAGCAATATCTCTTTTATTAATTTTCACGATTCAATTATTTTTATAATTTGTGTTTTTATATAGATATCTAAAGAAGAAAACTCAAAAATCAACTTTCTCAAAAAAAACAAAGACCTTCTGTCCACATCAACGGCGGAATTATAAACTGAACCAAGTAGCAGACAAATTGACGTCCGTGAAGTTAGCGGTCTCATCGGAATCACAAACCAAAATTTTGATATGATTCGTTAGTGCTTCGTTTGTGGCTGTTGGTGCTCCGACAAAATCGATTGCGACCCAATACGTCTTCGAGAAAACGACATTTTCCAGAAGGGCGCTAACTTCACGCCTCATTGGAAGCACAAACGAAAATTTACATAACATATGCCCGGTGATTGGATGCTATGTGGCAGGAATACAACGACTTAAGAAAAAGTATATTAAATGTTACAAATAACACTGTTGTCACACCACATTTACTCTTTTATACTATTTAAAGTTATCTTAAATTTAAAATATGTGTACAGGAGTAGGTATGAATATAAATACAGGGCACAGAAGTAAAAATCGACAAGAACATTAATCTCGTTAATTTTGTTACGTACACTTCTAACATTCAAAAATACAACCTTTATTGTTCCACACAATAGGGTCCTCTTTACAATTACTGCTGTTGAGTCCCAATTGGTCCTCGAAAAAACTTAAATACTTTTATTTTCATACCTAATGGCCAGTGCTCTAATTTACGCGGTTCGTCTGTGTAATACCACCACTGCTGTTGATATTCTGAATGATGCATTTATACCTTTCGAATTCAATTTAACGCATTCAAATTTCTTATTGGGCCAAGTTACATTTAAATATTCCGTTACATTTTCCACTGTAGCACTTTTTTCTAGCTGACCTATACCTGTTTCAGAGTACAGGTAAATTCAGAAAAAGACTCGAAGCCTCCCTTTATATCATTTAATCTCCAAAATTAAGTTACGTAGTAAAAAAGTGTGATGATCTGATGATAGACGATGAGATGAGATGACGTTGTTATGTTTTTTAGATAAGGCGCCGAAGCACCTAACACGTGAGCCAATGCAAAACTCACAAATTGAAATTTTGAGAAAAGGAATACCAGGGTTTATTTAAAAACCATCTGGGACCATTACATCCTTGGGATTGTGGCGATCATCAAACAGATGTTAAAACATGAGCCAATGCAAAACTCACAAGTTAAAATTTTTATGAAAAAGGAATACCAGGGTTTATTTAAAAACCATCTGGGACCATTACATCCTTGGGAAAGTGGCGATCATCATTACATTTTTGAATTTTTGAATTGACATCGGGTTTTACATCAACTTTAAGTCCGTCTTACATGGTCAAATTTCTACATGTATTACATGTATCTCTGTTTTACATGATTCATGTAAGAATACATGTAGAAATTTGACCATGTAAGGCGGGCTTTAGTCACCTGTTTTACAATTGCATTCTACTTTGCTTTACGTCTTTGCTAGTATTATTATTACTACGATCAGTTGGCTCTGCGGGTTTATCAATTTTTAATACTAGTTTAAGTAATTTATTATTTTCCTTTAATTTATTTATTAATTCACCCTTGGTTTAAGGTATGAAAATTTCCTTAATTAAATCAACCTCATATCCATTGGAATGTGGTAGGTCAGTTATAGTTTTGTCTTCCTCTAGGTCAACTACGTCATTGCTTATCTTGCAGCAGATAACCCGTTCCGAATCTAATTGAGTAAGTAGTAATAGTTTTTAATTTGTTTACACAACTATTATGATAATATTTTTTGCAATTTACGTACTGTACTCTATGTTTTACTGTATTTGCGCCACAAACACCGCACTGAATTGTGTGATTTTGATTTTATTCACAGAGGCCTCGTTTTGAGACCCGCCCGTTTCCGCCATTTTACGACTAAGGAAAAGTAAGGGACCCAAAATACTTCCCTGTGGGACTCCTATGTGTATTGGAAGAGATTTCCGTTAGATAAGATTTCTGCATTGATCACGAATATCAAAAGCATCTAATTGTTTTTGTATTCAATATTATTTGTGGACGGTTTGTTGAAAAATTTTCTTGAACACCAACAGCTTCCAGATAAACTATTTACAACAAAAGTAAGTGATTTGGAACTACTACTGCAAGTACACACAATTACCAATGGGTGGGTAGGAGACTAGAAAGTACTATTTATAAGCGATGAAAATCTAACAACCATTATCTTGAAAAGTAGTATTTTAATTAGGTCCGTATTTAACCACGATTTACATTCGGTTTCAGAGGAAAACTCGCTAATACTTAATTAATTATTCCTTAACGTGGATGCGCAGAACAATTAATTAAAGCACTTAAATTAATACTTGCTGACTAACGTTGTCATTATAGCTGTACCAGCGCACTCAATCAGACTTGTCTAATCGTAGTAGGGCGGAACAAAACCGTTGCCCATATAAAAAAATACAGCAGCCAGACTGATTTGTTAGAAATATAGTTATTTACATATGAGTATGGTAAATCAAGGTTTACGTTAACGAGTGAGATGTTTACTGCCGAAGCGTAGCTGAGGCAGGAATTTCGAAACGAGTAACGTAATCTGATTTAACGTACAAATAATGTAAAACATTTTATTTCGTACTGGCCATAGATTCATTTCTTAAGAGTTTTCTATTAACTTTATATAAAATTTGACATTTCCAAAGTTATGTCACTTTATGTTGCTATGGCAACCTTTGTATTCGGATACAAAATTTCTAGTACGGTCAATACAATTTATAGTACGGTAAATACGATTTACCAGACTCGTATGAGTCTGGTAAAACACAGATTACTAGTCAGTATGAAATAAATTATATTAATTAAAATTATTCTTGTAAATAAAAGCTTATTTACAAGCTCCTCTCCGTTTTGTATTGTCTCATGGATTACCTGGATCTCAGACTAGAAGTTGCGTTTTTGGAGGAAACCGATTTGAACGCACCTCTTGAATTGAAATAATATTTTTTTTATACATGAAATGGAATACTAAACCGTAAAGCGTGTAGTATACCAAAAATTATATTTTTATAATGGTTGTAAAGCTTAGTGCACCTTACAAAGTTTGAAGCTGTAGCCATTTTGGATATAGACTAATCAATCACAAAGTAAGCATGGCCTATGCAAGAGATGTAAAAACGTACAGAGCTTTCTATTTCTGATTAATAAGCGGAATACTACTCCGTTGCACTCAGCATATTAAATCTTTGTTTTTGGAAAACACTTCTGCAAATACCTGCTTTAATTTTTTTGAAAGTGAATAATTTGTTTATGACTTGGTTTACAGCCTGACGGATCGCTTCAAATCTGAGAATTGAGGCGAAGGAACTAAATCAATACATATAAATTGTTTCACGAAATATGAAATTAAAATAATATCGTATTATACCACACACCAATTGGTGTGCTTGGGAGTAATTCGTAATCTTGGCTGAAATTCAAATCCAAACAGCCGTTGACAGTTCATGCTATGCATTTGATATTTCTGTTGACCTGAATTTATTTTTATTTGTATTTACGTTGGAACATCTCGAATTGTTATTCACGAAGTAACACAAACAATAACGTACATATATCCAACTATCCGTAAGGTGACTACGACAAACGTAATTTAATATAACTGCACACATTTGTAACAGAAAGTAATATCTAATATAATTTAACATTATGAGGCACTCACACAAATTGCAGTTGCCAATACATAATTTATCTCATAACTCAGTCATCAATCATGAAGTTGTTTAAAACAATCATTCTCCATTTTTTATGACGTATATTTTACTTTTTAATTCACTTAAAATCAATTTAGATATTGGCCTATTCAAAATTTGTTCAATTAATTTATTAAAACCTTTGTAAACGATTCAACGAATTTTTAGCGAGTCGTATTTTATATTTCTATAAAATAATTGAGCCCCCAACTTTTACAAAACTGGCAATTAGGTTGCCGTCGATCTTGTTTGATGATTACATTCATTGAGCAAGGATACATACAACTGATTTGTAAAGGTTCTAGTTGAATTTTCTTTTGATTAAAAAAATCAAAAAGCTCGCTTAACTTTGGAATATCAAGTACAGATCAACATTTAGCCTTTATTTTCTCCCCTTGGTCGAGGAGGCGAACAAAGGTAATGTTATGTTTAGCGAAAACAGAATAAGAGTATTGCCCTTCAGATAGAAACATGAACTCTTAAGACAGTTTACTTGAGCGATGTGCTTTTGAATTTATTTGATGTATGTACATGCACGTCTGCCATTTTCTAGTGTAAGTGGAGTCCATGCAATGTGTTCATAAGGGTTCTCCATCACCCAAGAAACGCATGGATGCAATTTTCTTTTCTGCGAGGAAAATGACGGCCGCTGTTTCTTATAACGATGGGGGTATCTTAAGTGAGTGCAAGCCGAAAGGACTGCATTGACAAAAAATGCCAAGAATGATGCATAACTTAAAAAATCACTTTGTACACGTAATCCTTATTACCGAACAGAACAGTAAAATGTGTAGATGTCTTTCCTTAAGAGTTATAAATGAAGATGCAGTATTAGTTATCCACAACATTTGCTTTAAATATTAAAAGAAAGACGTGGATTATATACAGAATATACAGCTTATTTTGTACTGACCTCATTATGCACGTACTTCCAGTAAGGAGATTTCTGTTAGTGTATTCATGCAAATATGCTGGAATATTTGCTCTCACATACAAAAATAAGCACCTCGTGTAGGGTTAGAAGCCGTGTAATGAACCTATTACAAGAATGCGGAATTTCAATTACAGCCTTTTGTATCCAAATACGAATCATTATTTAATTAGCGCATTTGCACTTCCAGATTATTACATCATACAGATACTACAAAGAAATTTCCGAGACGATTTGTAGATTTTCAAACAGAAGCGGCGAAAATTACAAGAAGCATTTGCATTTGAACTATTTGTACGTGACATCTCCTCTTTTTACCTAGCTTGGAAAAAGGACGTTCATGACTATTTTATAGATGCATAACCCCTTTTCTTAAAAGTTGTTGGCGGTTATCACTATTTATCGGAATACCTAAGCGTAGTGATGCCGTGTATGATCCTTGTTGAATTGAATTGAAATATGTGAGATATTTTGCATCTGCTGTAGTCCTTCAAATAAGAAAAAATCCGAAATAAATACCGACCACAAAACGTTTTGTTAAGACATCTTGGTTTCCTATATTTAGATACATTTTTTTAATGTAAACAGGCCTAACTGCCTAAATATTCATAATGAAGCTTGCACATTTTAAAATACTATTTTGGGCAACCATTTCGCGGCCGTTATTATAGCAGTAAAAAAAGTAAAAGCCACTTTGTTGCGTCCCTAGAATAAATTTTCTTAGTCGCTAAATTTCACCTTTCCTTCATTCCTTTTAGTTAAGTTAGTTTCCTAGTTTTATTCCAATTGCCCTTTCCCGATAAGTTACGTTGCGCGGAGCTGGGCGAGTTAGAGTGTGGGAAGAGGGTAAAATCACAATCAATTGCGACACAAGGGTCGATCGAGAACCCCGTTGCGAGTCGGTTGCATTGGAACACACGTCGTTCGTTAGTTGTTTGTTTATTGTTTATTATTGAAGTGAGAAATCGATCGATTGGATCATCGATCCTTGCCAGAGACCTTAGATCCTCACGGAACCACCAGAGCCCACATCATCGGTGTACACTGGTCGCCTGTCTGCCTGCAGTAAGCCGTACAGCAATATCGAAAAGTACAATTTTCTCGTTAGTAGTCTGAGTGGAGAACCGTTAAACATTGTTAAAGCTATTCCCATTTGCGAGGGAAATTATGCTATTGGTTTTCAGTCACTGTTTGACAGATATAATAATGAGAGATCTCTGGCAACACTCTATTGGAATGAAATTCAAAACGTCCCGACCATGAATTCCGAATCAAGTAGTGGTTTGACTTTGAGGGAATTGTTAAATAAAGTTAGAGAAAACTCTGAGGCCCTTAAATTATTAAACCTCAGAGACACGTGGGAGTTTGTTTTGTTTAACATTGTTGTTAATAAATTAGATCCGCTTACCCGTAAGGCCATTGAAATTAAATTGGATAAACGGAAAATTCCCACGTTTTTAGAACTGGAAGCATTGTTAAACGATCATTGTCTATCGCTGGAAGCCATAACCGCAGCGGATTGTTTTATTGATCCTATCAAACAGCCCGTAGTTATGGTCAATCGCCATTCGTCTAAACCGCGATCTGTATCAAACCATTCGTTAGTTACTACCGCTTCGAACAATTCTTCTAGTTGTATTTTGTGCTCGCAATCGCATTCGCTTTTCAATTCTCCCAAATTTAGGGGCAAACAACCGCAAGAGCGTTACGAATTCGCCAAGCGCCACCGCTTACGTTTCAATTGTTTGTCTTCCGGCCATGGCGTTCCTAATTGTTCGTCCAAGCCTTGGACTCCAAGCGTAATTGTCGCTGCTGTAACTCGCGCCACCACTCGTTGTTACATTCTCCCAGATCGGCGGGCTCTGTCGCTGGGGTACAAACCTCCATTTCGCAAATTGTTGATAAATCATATTTGGTTGCCCAAAAAATGTTGTGTATATCTTGTCCGCGAAAACCTTTAACGTACTCGAGATTGGTCTGCCTCGGCCGCAAGCGGCCTCGGCGACAATTCTTCTCATCGTACATTAAAGTGTGTTTTCGCGGCCTTGACATACCTACAAATAACTATTCTACATCTTTCAATTATCGGTTTAGCTATAGTCCAGGATTTTTAGATATTCGCTCCGCAAAAAATCCTGATAATTGATTTTTCGATTGGATTATGTGAGAGGGTGTCCCCTAAGTATAAAACCAAGTTTGTGTCGCCTGAGACCGCGAGCGTTAGTCGCCATTTTGAAAAACGTCTTTATGCAAATATCTAGGAAACGGTGAGTTTTACGTTAAAAATGGTAAAAAAGGATCTTTTTTGCATAGGATAAAATTATCCATCTGTTTTATTTGAAACTTTTTTCTCTATTGTTAATATTTGCCGAGATATAGTCAATTAAAAAAACAAATTTTTGTTTTTGGAGAATATCTCGATAATTTTTGGAAATACGAAAAAAAAAGGTATAATCAAAATTGTAGAGCATAACATTTTCTACAGTTATTGTATAGAACTTTTTTTCGTTAAATCGATAGTTACTGAGTTCTAGTGCAATGAATGTTGCCGTCAGGTAAAGGAAAACAGCGATTATTGGTAATACGTTACTCTAGCATGCCAAAAAAGTGTAATCGATTAATTTTATAATAGAGACGCTAACAATATTTATCATGAATGACGAATTGTTTGCAAAAGACATGAAAATGTACTCACTCACTCATACTCGTTATCATTTACGTGATTTGAGTGGCAATTTACAAATTAGGATCGCACAATCATCATAATATGACATCAATAAATGGAAACCCCCTAGACGAAAATGATATTTTTCACCGGAGAGGTTGGTTCGGCACCAGAAATGATTTCGAAGGCTTTCATGTATAAAGGTAAATCAAAAGTCACGATGCAAGAAATCTGGTGGGCTACCTTGCACTTTTCAACGGCCGTAAGCAGAGCGGTATAGATTGTATTGTATTCAGACGGTGGTGCGTCGATAAATGGCAAACAAATGATTCTTGATTTCGCAAAACTTCTTCCGCTTGTGACTTCTTCCATGAAACCGTTCCAACCAGGAATGTTTGGAGCCATGGACCACTTGCCATACAGCCACATAAAATCAGACATCGTAGGCAGAATGTTTATATCAATCGGGCGAAGAACGTTGATGTCTGCCGCAACAACAGAATTACTCCCACTTGTATTTCTTTTTTCGTAGTTGACAATTGCCAAATGTCCAAAATGTCCCAACTCCGTTGCCGATAATTTTTCTCACGCGCTTGAAATCACTTCACCTCGACTCATGGCATCAAAAGGAGTGATGCAAGTGGTTCCCCCCATTGCATGAAACGTGCCTTTTCCATCGAGAGTATTTGCATTAAAGTCGGCGTTGTCAAACACGAATTGCGAGAATGCACTCTGTAATATTTCGGGTGCGGACGTTGAATACACGACGACTCAAAAAGCAGAACTTCTTTATATGGGGAACAAAATCCCACCGCTGCCAAGACGTCGATGAGATGCCGCGAAGCGCATTTTCTATACAGAAAAGCCCCAACTCCCAGTAGCCAAGGTGAGAGGAAAGAACACTCAAAAACAAACGAAGAGACTTTGGAACGGATGTATCGACGTCTTTCATAAAATCATCAGAAGACGGATAAGTGTCCATATCATAGCGGCATGATCGTATGTCTTCCAAAACGATAGCAGCTGCTTCTTTGACAACTCGCAATCTTTCCTCTTCTTGGTTGCATTTTTTTTGGTCGTACCAAGCCGACGATAGGATATTGTAGCCCGTACCCTTCATACAAATGTATGCATCATGGCCTCGAAGTTCAAAAATACAGATGTCGTCACGGTACTTATTTTTTAAATGTGTCCTGATTGTACGAGGATCGAGTCGAGAATCCTCATCCAACTGGTTTTCAAGCTTTGACAGTTTAAATTGGCATTCGTCATTTCCAGAAATATAATCACAGATTTTCTCCATCGCTCCTTCTGTTCGATCGAGTGGTCGACCTCTTTTTACTCCCGTAATACTAAGAGGAGTTTCTAGGCGCATCATACACAGTTGGTGGTATTTCGCATCGGCACCTTCAGTGTTAGAAACATTGCAAATGCGTTCACGTAATGTCTGAGGATCTGCGTCTTCTCGATTTTCTAGCCATTTAGTCACAGACTTTTTGATGGTAGAAAATTGTCTTACGTGGTGAAGGCGTCTTCGCAAGTATACAGGCTTCGTTCGGTTCTGCGCTTCAAAATCAGCCGGAATCACTTCAGCACAGAGAACGCATTTGTTCGCGAAATCGAATGTCTCTACCTGAGGTAACTGCGTTGGTGAACTCAGTGGCGAAGGCGTAGGCATTGGCGTAGACGATTGCGACGATGATGTCTCCGAAGATCTTCTGCGTATGAACGTTATTATTCTCCTCTCATCAATATAATTCGTGTAACAATTTGTGCACGCTTGTACTTTTTACATTCTTCAATAGAACTTCGTGTTCTTTTTGCTCTCTTTTTATGCTTGATTGTATTAGTTTTGCACACCTCTTTCTTTCACCAATCGTACATCTCCATCACTTAGAGATTTATCACATATAAAACACACACTCATTTAAATATATTATATTTTAATACATATATAATAATAATAATTATTATCATATATTATATAATATATAAATGAATATCCATATACCCTTATTGTTAAATAACGCACCGACATGCACTAATTACCTCCTGCAATACTTGCCGCTTACCTGACGGCAACATTCATTGCACTAGAACTCAGCAACTACCAATTTAACGAAAAAAAGTTCTATACAAAAACTGTAGAAAATGTTATGCTCTAAAACTTTAATTATACCTTTTTTTTCGTATTTACAAAAATTATCGAGATATTCTCCAAACACAAAAATTTATTTTTCTAATTGAGTATATCTCGGCAAATATTTACAATAGAGAAAAAAGTTTCATATAAAAAAGATGGAAAATTTTATCCTATGCAAAAAAGGTCCTTACAGTTTTTAACGTAAAACTCACCGTTTCCTAGATATTTGCAAAAACACATTTTTCAAGATGGCGGCTAACGCTCGCGGTCTCAGACGACACAAACTTAGTTTTATACTTAGGGGGCACCCTCTCACATAATCCAATCGAAAAATCAATTATCAGGATTTTTTGCGGAGCGAACCCGTTTTTGGTGCTAAAATTCATGGACTACTAACTTTATGTTTAAAATGTTTAAAATTATAAACTATGCGTTCAAACTGTCAATTTTTAGTAAAAAGGATTGCATGAAAATTTATGATAATTGGAAAACACCTACATAACGAATATCAATTCAATGAAAGGTTGTAAAGCGCCTTTTTTTTTAATTTGAGGTCTATGAACTATGATCCACTTTCAAAAGTATAGTCATAAATGCTTCTTTAAATTTAAAAAGACCAACATTACGGTTTTACCACATCTTAAATTTTCTTTAAACTTATTTTACTACTTTCACTTAATTAATGAAGATCCTCAACAGAAAACTTTTTAAAAGCGATTGACGTGTTTAAAGAAGGTAAAACAGCATATTAAAATGCTACTGTCGTTAAACCTGGTATGAAAATTTTACGCTTCCTTACGGATTTTAAGTAGAAACCTCCTTTAAAAGAGTTTGCGTAAATGTTTGCAGAAATACTGATAGCATCGTTGTCTGACAGGTTCAATTGTGGGTGGTGAGGGGGGGGGGGGGGGATTGTTAATTGTTTGACATCTACATAATTGTGTTACACATAATTTAAATTTTAACGTTATCTAGTTCCTGTGACGTAGCATAGGTATTACCAAAAAGGTTACCCTGAAATTTCGACAAGAGTTTGATATTTGATTTAGTTACCATGTGAAGCAGATGAACAAATCGTGGATTGTTGTTGTTACTAAACGTCAAATTGTTTCAACAGTTCAAAATGTCCTACAAGTTTGTAATTCGCAAGAATATTCTACAGCTGGGTTGTACAGTTATCCAAACATGAAATTGTAATTTGTGAACATGTTCAGAGATCAAAATATTAGACAGACAACCATTTATAGGGCAAATAAGAGCTAATAGACTTGTAGAAATCTCTCAACACAGACTTTGAATCTCTAGTGGAAAGCTAGGCCGTCGCTTGGAGCCTTGTACAAAACCGTGCAGGGATTTTGGTCAGAAAGGAAATGTATTTTCTAAAACGAAAATGTCCTAAATACGCCCAATGTAGGTATAGTCCATACGCTCGGCAATGTCCCTTTTCTCATTAAGTCGTAAATCAAATCTCATTTATAAGGAGATCGATAGTTTCATTCAATATGCACCTCTAATGCAAAGTAAAAACCAGTTCCATACGGGCGAAAGTTGTTCAAAACAAATCTTATGGAAACTTGAATACAATAGAACAATAGCTTTCAACTACCTGCCTAGTCAGCGGTTGTTAATAGTTTCATTACAAAGTAATATATCAATTATTAATACAAACATCACAATTTCATAATGAAACTAGTGTGTCTTCTATTGAGAACCGCTGCCAGTTAGGTAGTTCAAATCTATTGTTCTATTGTATTCCAGTTTCCATAAGACTTGTTTTGAACAACTTTCGCCCGTATGGAACTGGTTTTTACTTTGCATTAGAGGTGCATATTGAATGAATCTATCGATCGCGTTATAAATGAGATTTGATTTACGACTTAATGAGAGAAGTGACATTGCCGAGCGTATGGAGTATATAAAGCGTACCTGAATGTTGCAGAGCTCTAAGGCGTAGGCATTTTATGAGAAACCATATGTTTGTGGAGTTCGAGAATCTGTGCATACCCGGCTTCATATCCAAAGATGCTTACCAAAATCGCTTGATTTTATTAACGCCCATTATCAGAACGACTATACAATATCTTGGGCTGTTGTTGCTTCATTCCATTATACCAGGAAGACTCGTAAATGGTTGTAACAGAATATTCTGTCCAAAAGTTTATGGCAACGGATGGAATGAACAATTGCGGGCGCACATTATTAGAAATGTATAAGGGCGGCATATCCAAGATTGAATGATTAACCTTAAGTTTTAAAATGTATAATGAAATGAAGTATACTGGTACATACAATAATTAAAAATGATTTTAAAAAAACGGTATCTTCTAATTGTCTGACCTTTAGCGAGGTATTCTCCCTTTGAAATTTAGCGGCCCTATAAAGAACTAGTTTCGTTACAGTACAAATGGGGAAACAACTCGACTTTAACAATTATGAAGGTTATATTGAAAATATATCTTATCACGAACGTTCTCTTCCGAAACAAAAGATGAGAATTTACGTAAGACTCAAAGGTTTTTTGACAGGTTGAAGGAACATTCCCAGAATTCTAAAGCAGTAGCGGTGCTTGCTAAAAAAAATAGGTGTTTCTTTGAATTTTTGTTTAAATTGTTTTATTAATAAAATAATTAACATTGATTAATTATGTTAATATAGGTCAATTTTGCGACTTTTAGTTCTTGCAAAAATTCCTATTATTTTTGTTCTTAAAATCTGGTATGTTGGTCACATCCATGGTTGCTTTATTTTAGATATTATCTTTTCAGCGCGAGGGTGGAGAGTGGCAGAGAGCGCTGCGCGCGCCATTCTATGTAACAGACAGGGATGCAGAGCATTCTTCTGAAAGAAAGCGGATTTAACAGCATCGGCCCGCGATTTAACTAGGCAACCCATTTGCAATTTATCGACCTATATATTATCCAACTTATAATCTTTGTCATCGTCAAATAACAGATGAGGGTATCTTAGACTATAAGGTGACCTGTAAATTTGTATCTCGTTATTGTTTCACTGATTATAACATTGCAAACTTCTTTGGCTTCTCTGTTTTTTGTTCCTGTGAATGCCCGTCTTTTCTTTCGTGCTTCTTGATTACTCTTGTTCTTTACATCATCTTGAATATTGATATTGGCAGTCGAACTAACATTATTTCGTATGTTCGAAATGGGCATATGACACTATGTGATGTGGGCACTGTCGGCGTAGTGTCCGTCGGCGATGTGGGCATGGTCGGCGTTGTGTCCCTTGTACACTTGTCGACGATGTGGGCACAGTCGGCGTAGTGTCCCTAATCGGCGATATGGGCCATCCAAAAATCGTGTCGGCATTGTGGGCATTCGGCGTAGTGTCCCGGCCCCGATGTAAATTTCATCCGTGAACCTCTCAATGTTACTTTTTACGTAGACTGCACCGATATCTAGTTTTTGTAGCTGATTGTATGCCACATACGGCATTATTTTATGGAATATCTTTAGCCAAAATATAAAATCTTCATCTTCTAGTATGCGTTAAGTACATAAGCTTTCTCAATTGTTGTTTTATGTTATATTATCATTATAATCAATGTCTTCCATACATTCTATAAGTTCGTTTCTATACTCAAATGCAGTATTCACAGTTCTTGAATTAAGGTTCCACCTTGTAGTAACTGCCCGGGGTAATCTTTTGCAAACAACACTATCCAGAAAGGCTGTTCGCTGGGGAGTGTTTGAGAAAATTGAACAAATTCCACTGAAATTGGCAAAAAATATACGTACACAGCGACTAATGAATATATGGAGCATTTGGATAACTTTCGTTAATTTTAGCTTGAACTCCACCAGATTCATAACATGCGCTCCATCATAAGTTTGCACTATCAATTTAAATCGATCATTCTGTATATGTCTATCAATTTCAGTTTTTATGCATCCCGATAAAGATTTTGCAACATGTTGTTCTGGATTTAAAAAATCGCAAAATCTTGCAACGGGTTTTCCATCGCATATATACCGATATAAGTAATTATATCAAATATTACTTCTTTGTGCAAGTTTTCATGATAATTCGTTCCATTTTACAATTGTGAACTGTGAGGAGCGGGAATGAGCAGGTTCAAAGGTCATGCGCCGTGAATACGACAATAGTGAACAGCTGGATGAATGAAAACGCTGAAACAAGACCAAAAACTATATTTTATATTTTCCGGCAATCGTGTAGAAAGGTAAAATAAAATGAAAAATCTGTAAGTACTTTCACGACGAAATCCATTGCAAATTAAAACTTAAATTACATTTTATTTATTAACGTAGTTCAAGACATTTGATCGATATGAAATAAAAATTTAATTAAGTTTCAGTACATAAAATCAATAGGTGTTTTACATTTATAATTATTTCTTTATCAGTGGATGCAACGAGTTTTCGCCGGTTCATTTCATATAGTAGAATACCGTAAAGATTTAATTCTATAGCCATATCACATATTCATACAGTGCCATTTAGTTCCCTTCACACAAATTTTGGCAATGAAAAATAGATTTAATTTCATGATGAAGTGTCCACATAGCGTAGCCCCTTCTATTTCTTCATTCACAAGTTTTATCTTCAAAGAGAAAATTATTTTAAGTAAAAGCATCGTTGTTCCTCAAAGCTGTTGATTTTGACGTTAATGAACCAACTAAAATATAGACATATAGAGACTTTGTTTACTACTTTATTTATCCGAATATTACCTCTTAACTATTTTAATCCGTTCCAGAGGTGTTCTCTCAAAGATTGTTAAGGGAGGTTTTCCAACAGCCACTTTAAATGCGTTGCAAGCCGCTACAAAATTCGCTTTTCTATTGTATAAACGTGTATAAAAGCTAGAGACTTAAAAAATGACTGAAATAATTAGAATGGCTAGTTGTTTTAGTTAATAAATACATAGTTTTGATATGAAAATAAATATTATTATTGAAAAATTTGTTGCAAGACCAGAAACGCAACACGACAAAAAACAGGGTAAAATTGTTGCCAAAGTCAGTAGATTAACAGAGTACCGCAACCTCCGCCATATTTAGTCCTTTCCGCGCTTCGGTAAAAATTGTAAATCCACAGTAAACAGACTGTGGTCCAAATAACGCTGCGATGTTATGGTTTCACCGTGCTATAATTTCCCGAGTTTATCGAACCTTAAATGATCGCAATTTCCCAATTTATTTTTCAAATCGCCAAGATTTGTGTTTTAAGCTCGATCCAATTTCAACCAAAAGTGACTTATTTTGAATGTAGTTAAACCATTAAATACCACAACTTTTTCTAGACACCCCGTAGGTATTACAATGTCCTAAATAGTAATAATTCACTCTGATTTCCTGTTTAAAATGGCAGGTAACTGAAAATATTCTCGCGTTGTACACTTACGGTAGTTTCCAACCAACCCCCCTCTTTTCATTTGTATGAGCTTTATAATAATTATTGAATTATGCTCATTTTAAAAATTCTCTAATCGAAAAGATTTCTGTCGATTACTACTTTATTACAATGTCACAAGTTTCACGAGCTCACTTTGAACTGAATTACATATTGAACAAAAATACTTTCCTTTATTATAAGAATGTGAATCGATATTTACTTGGAGTAAAATACACTGAAAATAAGTGGGTGTGTTTAGCGAGTAAGGTGAAAAAGAAATCCGGTAATATAGCTATAAGTAAGAACGTGAAAGTGGAAAATTTAAATTAATGTTATAGGAGCATTTCAGATTGTACTTGACATTTGTATTTCTGAATTTAAAGACTTAGTAACATTGTTAAAATACCCACTAAAACATTATTAAGGGAGTTACATAGATGTCTGCAATCAGCGGTTGTAGATGGGTTAAGGTGGGTGGTCACTATTTCCTAAATAGAGGTTCGGTTCCCATTAAAGCAGTATCCACAGGAACTCGAGGTTTTTCTCCTATCGGTTTAATCTCTGATATCTACTTATAAAATTGCGGTATTAAAGGGGAAGTGTTACATCGCATAATAGCTAAACATCTGTTTTTCGATTTATGTATCAATTAGTAACGGTTGAGATAACTAAGAACCCTTTTGAGCGGTATATTCAAATTTGCGTTGTAAATCACACTAAACCAATATTTTAGCTTTGTACTCATACCGCATCACAAATCTCGTAAAATTTGAATTAGCTTTGTTATCCTATCTAAATTGATTGTTGGCTATGACAATCGTCGGTTTGGATAACATTATAAAAGGTAATTATTACATGTATTCTATATCCACAGCCTATGTATCGTTATTATTGGAGCAATAACAATCACATCAGAAACTAATTACATTATACTTCTATATTATTTCTTAAGTATTTATTTTAAATACAACCCAATGCCCCTCGACAAAATTTGTCATTATCGAGAACAATAATAAATATTTATGTGAAATTTACGCCTTCGCTTTCCAATTATGGAGTTCCACCAGAGGCGGATTTACGAATTTGCCGCCCCTCATCTACAATAATTTTCGCTGTTTGTTTCTACTGCTGGTAAACAATATTTAATAGATACCCACTTCTTTTGATTATTCTACAATTTCTTGACTTATCGATTAGATGTTGTTTCTTTCGTATGTATTTTTTAATTAAAAATTCATACCTATAACGCCACCTATTGAACAGTAGATTGTAGCTCTATAATTAAGTGCTTAACAAAAAGTCGTTTTCCGGGACAATTTATTTTTTTTCCATTTTTCTAATAAGGGACCGCTTCCCTGTCATTCCTAACATTTTTACATGTTCTATTGGTATATTGATGTCATTTAATCTAACCTCAGACATTAGATGGTAAATAATTTTTAATTCTGGAAAGACACGAAAAAGATCTTTCCGCCATAAAATTTGTCACCACGGTGCATTTAAATATTCTTAGAGCAATATCAATATTATTGTAAATCTCGGTGAAACCGTTTTTTCGGATCCAGTTACATAGACTATTCAGATATATACTTATTCGTATTTTCCTCTTGGGTTAAACATAAGCGAATGCATTCCTTGATAA
The DNA here is from genome assembly GCA_036250285.1 of Pyrocoelia pectoralis. NCBI lineage: Eukaryota > Metazoa > Arthropoda > Insecta > Coleoptera > Lampyridae > Pyrocoelia > Pyrocoelia pectoralis. Next base: position 47,488,466 of record CM070075.1, read on the forward strand.
AAGATTCTTCAACATCTTCAGCAAAATTTTGGCAAAAATTCATTCCGGAAATTTTTAATTTATCATTGGTACAATTTTGAAATTGCAGAGTACATCAAACTTACTATGAACCGTCTCGTAAGGCAACCGCCGTTTCTCTAATTCGCTGATTAATCTATACGTAATCACTAAGAAAATCTCTGTACGAAATTTATTACTATAGTTTGATGCCCCCCTAAATTTTCCGCCCTAGGCTATAACCTTTCTAGTCTTATAATAAATCCGACTCTGAGTTCCACAAAGTAAATTTACATCAAATTAAGTACAGATACTCCCGTGTATTTTGAAAAAAATCTCAAGAAAAAATAGGAAAGTACTCTTCATTTTAATCATTCCATTGTCTAACGCTCTCGTTACTGTGTAGCAATGCCTTTATATTTGTTAGTGCTTGCAGAACGATTGAATACCCAAGTGTGTTAATATAGCGTAAGTTGGTAACGAATGGATAGATGTAACGCTTAAAAATGTTGAAAGGTTGAATTGAAAATCCGTTGTCGGAAGTACTCCCTGTAGCCAAGTACCGGTTTTTAGCTGGAACTAATCCTAATTAATTCATATTGTATGAAGAGTTGCTTAGCAATTAATTACCTCAAATACCGGAGCTGCAGGTATGCTGTATACAAATCACCTGTAATTTGTGTTTGTTCTTAATCTTACCCTTTGTCGGTAATTTGTTTATTAATGTGCATTTTGGGTTAGATTTTTTAAAGGAATAACTGCTCTGAAGAATTGCATTTAATTAATTGCAATGTTGGCGTGTATTTGACATGATGTGTAATTTTTTTAATGTATCGTTTTTTGTTAAGATTACGAAACCAATATTCAAGGTTTGAATTATATTGTTTTATTTTCTGTAGCACGCATCCACGTCAGCTTTTCTTTACGCGGTAATTCGTCTTCCCAGTACCTACTTGCTCTGCTCTTTTCCATGTTGTTCTTCGCTTTCATCTCTTTTCCCAGTGACGTAATTCCCGTTTTTGGACCGTCTCTCTCAAGTCCCATCCGGTTTTTTACTTCCCGAGTACGAAGTAAAAGGGAAGTATTGTATTAGTGTTCCAAAAACAAAAGTGACCTACGCAAATTTTTACATATCTTTGCGTTTCTGAATACGTAGATTCAAAATATGAAAAAAAAATTTCTCGTCTGTCGTCTGTCCGTACACATTCCTTGCAACGCTCTAAACTCAGAAGCTATTAAAGTTATCGAAATGCGCTTTCGCCAATCGATTGCATTCGGGCCAAGGACGAAAATGCCGACATTACCTTTGATGACGTCACTTCCGGTATAAGCTAAAATGGCGGCACTCATTTTTTTAATAAGATAGAGTTGCAGTTTTTTATGTAGTTTAAAAGAGTATTTTTTCTGAATTCAGCAATATATTGTGCTATACTTATTTTTCGAAAAAAGTGTTAAAAAATCATTTTTTAAAAATGACTGCAACGCTCTAAACTCAGAAACTATTAAAGTTATCGAAATGCGGTTTTCGCTAATCGATTGCATTCGGGCCAAGGACGAAAATTCTGATATGACCTTTGATGACGTCACTTCCGGCTTAAGCTAAAATGGCGGCACTCATTTTTTTATAAGATAAAGTTGCAGTTTTTTATGTAGTTTAAAAGAGTATTTTTTTCTGAATTTATTTTTTGAAAAAAGTGTTAATACGAGGGAAGTCTCGTGGCAACTTGCCAGAATTTTTGTAACAGCAAAACTGAAAAAACGCTGTTCCTGGACTTGATATGGTACAGTGCCCGTAGTTCACATCTTGTTACCTATTGGTTCCTTTGAAAATTAAAACTCATATATGTAGTTACAGAGACATAAAAAAGTGTTGAAATTATCTACAATATTCTGTGCTCCATTAAAAACTGCATTTTCTTTGGAAGCTGACAAATGGATGGTGACACATCCGGCAGACCAATCACTCTGTACCAGATGTCTTCTTTATTCCAAGCGGCATATTCTAAGCTGGCCACAATTCAAATTTGCGAAAATTCTTTTGCGGTTACTGGGCTATATCCATATAATCCGGACGTATTTGATGACGCTGATTTCGCACCTGTTGAGGTAAGAGATAGACCGAATCAACACGAAGCGACAGATAGCGACGATGATGACATTCCTATCGCAGCGCTTGTTAAACTAACTAGTAATGGTAAACCTACTAGTAAGAGTGGAATCGACTTCACTCAGTAACGATGATCATCGACAGCCACACCGGAATTTAACCTTACCATCGACAAGTAGACTTACTAAACCTATACAAAAGGGAGATCTTACTCCTGGTGACAGTGACGAAGATCCAACAGAACCATCACCAAGGAAACAGAAACAGAAATGGGGATTCACAGGTTAAGTGCGTACTCTTAGGCGCTCTGACCCTACTTATTTTCATTGTAAGAAATTTGTAAACTGTTGGTAACGTTATTATTATTTCCATTTATAGAAAGTATTAAGAGCACTGGATAGTTGTGAATTTCATAAAAATAAAAGTATACATTAATTTACAGTTATTGTGTACACTCCAAAATTATAATTTTTGACTCATTCAACAGCTTCACATCGTATAAAAAACTGGATCAAAGAAGTACCACGTATGTTTTTGATACGCAAACTCTTCAGGTGAGTGTTTCGTCCACCTTCAATAAAAAATTTTAGTATCATAAAAATCACTCATTACAATATTGTATTTCTCCCTGTCCCATACTAATTTTTAATATGTTTTTACCGAATAAAGAGCCCTGATAAAGACCATCCTCGTATGGTCGAAACGTCGGCAGTCAAATTGAAGTACATGTCGTTTCAATAACACCTACCACCCACCAACTCCACGAGAAGGCCTCCATTTCAAAGGGGGAAAAATCCTACAACGTATTAATTTACAGTTTCGGTGGTCATTTTTATAAATAGAAGTTTTCATGTACTTGCACCGCCCACTCTAATGATTTATTTCAATTGCGCTGCCTTATTATTCATAATTGCAAATCGTGCCGTATAAACGGGTAAAAGGGTGGTATACTAAATTACATAACACGTAGAAATGTTCAAGAACGCTGGAATTGATTTTTCATTATAAAGTGAATACTGTTATCTCAAACTCGATTTTATAATAAAGTTCCCTGTATTTGTCGCCAAGTTTCATACTTTATAATGATTACAAAAAAGTTTAGACTTCGATCCGACATCATTTACTTTTCCTATTGAAACTTTGTTAAATCTCGGCAGTCCAACACAATCTCTCTGCTTTAGCTTTACTACTCCATCTCAATTTACCCAATATCGAGTGTTGTGAGGAGACAAATACATCCGCATCTTTTGTCACAGGAAAGCATCGACGAGTTGTAATTTTTACTTTCTTAAAATGAGTGATGTGCAAGGTGTTTATTTTTATGTATCTCAGGTAGCAAAGAAATAAACTCATCACTTTTTCTTAAAAGACCGTGACAGGTTATATTGTACCCTCTCCCCAAGGATAAACATTTTGTGTATGAATGTAACACCAAGATGACAATCTGCCACAAATGATTGTCGTCGAATTATTAACTAAATATCCCCTACGTTGATATCACTTATTGTAAAAAAGGACTGGACCTGTCTTGGGAAAATATAAATATGAACTAATATAATTTGAAATCTACATTTCGCTTGAGTTAATGGCATTTCGAATACGTCAAAGTATATTTTAAGAGGCGACACGTTTTCAAGGAATACGTTATTCAGACAACGAACGGAAGGAGCAGAAGGTTTCTGTTTGTATTCACGCCATAACTTCGATTTTAGATTATCGGCGAACACCTTTGCTCCAGGTAAATTTTAATAATATTATGAGTCTGTGGTAGACAATATAGCAAAATCTCTTTTACTTTTATGCCCTTATTCATCAATTTTTCTTTAAACGTCTGTTAAGTAATCTCGTCGAACGGGACTTCATTTTATACACCGATTCATCATTAATGTCAGTTTGCTAAATAAGAGAAACACCTTGACAACATTGTCAGTCTTAGTCATCTTTATGTTTGAAGAAAAATACACTGAAGATCATAACCTTAACTTTTGTTGTGGTTTGTCGAAAAAACCTGTTTTCAACCGGCGATAGTTGGAAATTCCCATCCTATAGGTAGGTGCAGCGACAGTTTTTTTCTTCACGCGTGTTCCGCACCACGACCTGCCAGCACTTTGCTCCATTCTCTTCGCTTGTAAAAACTGTCCTGCGCTCTCGATCGCTTTTATGTTTTTGACAAGGTACAGAAGTCGAGTCATTTAAGAGATCGTTTTCTCTAAGTGCCTTCGGTTGTACAATTCCCTATTAGGGTAGGCACTGACGTCACCTGGATTACTCGGGAAGTAAAGAAACTTTCTGAGGACCAGGTCGCAGACTCAGATCGGTCACTTCCTTTGATCTTACTCGTGCGCTAATTGATGCAATAGCCTGTTACTTTAGAAGTACTAACTTCGTAACTATCTCACTACGGATAATAAGGATTAGTATTGCCCTAGAAATTTTGTAGATCAGGAAGACAGAATGGAAATACTACAAGTGGTCAGTGGTCAGAAGAAAGTACTTATATAGAATGATCCTTATAAGGAAGCGTAAGATAAAGAATCTAATGAGGATTGTTTATATTGCAATGACCTTTACTCACATTCGGGTGCAAGATAATTTTGGATTACTTGCCAAACTTATCATTTATGGTCCCTACCATAATGAATGTTCTGGAGAACTGTGCCCATATAACTGAAAAGTAAAACACTTCGTATTTATTTTTTGAACAGAATACTATTGTATCGTTAATTTAATTTTGTATGTATCATGTGTTTCGTACCAATTAATAAAAAACCAAAAGGTCTAGTTAAACAAACTTATTTATTTTTGCAGATCGTTTTCTATGGCGGAATAATTTACCATTCAAATTAAGTTTGTATTATGAAAATGTATACTGTATATAAAACAATTTCATTTTAAATTAGCACCGTATTATTCTTTAAATTATAATGAAAATGTGGTGGTACATTCGCACGTATGCCGGAAGTACTTTAACTGTTTTAAAAGGAAAGGCGTAATACTGATAATAATATATGGTAATATACGCAATTTGAAAGATACATTTCTAGAACTTGTAGAATGTCCCATTCGTGACTCATATTAGTTAATGTCTAAAGTTTAATTCCTACTTTATAATAGGATAGTCAATTTCAAATTGTACTTTTGTAATTACAAGCACCTTCTCACTGAATTAATAAAGTTTGTGGATAATGCTATATTTTGTTTTGAGAATATGCGAGTCATTTTGTTTAAACAGAACATGTCTCAAGTTTCACACTAAAAATAATGTACCGTGAGGGAGATACAAGCAGTAGTATGAAATAAATTGAAAAAAAAAGGAACATTCAATGCAAGTTACGGTAAAATAAAGATATTTTGTTTAAAAAATGTTTCAATGAAAACCGATATCCTCTCTATTGAGGTACCCTACCACCCGTTATAAGGGTACGGCAAAGGATGAAATCTGACAACGTGTATGTTTTCGAATACTAGCTTGTGACCCTTACATTATTACAAATGTATGTTTATCTCGTTCCAGCTTTGAAAGTGTTAACAACTGCTAACGCCATTCTGCCATTCACTTTACATTTTTTATTATTTACTTCATGGCAATTTTACCTTATATTTTTCTTTACTAGAAATAATAATAATAAGTGCCTTTGTTTAGTCGATTACGTAATATCGTTATGACATTGGTTCAGAGGCGAAGTTCAGTGCACCAAATGGCTCTGCTCTTCCACTTAACCTCTGTTGCAGAAATATTCTGTATATGTATGGTTGTATGCTGGTAACGAACTATGAGTTGATATTACATTCCCAATGACAATTTGAGAGTGGGTTGCTAATCGTTTAGAAATGTATGCGTTACTGCTTTCCGGAATTGGTTTAATCCTAGAGCTCTCCATTCTTGTGGGATACTATTCCATAAGGTAGCCACATTATATTGAAACGATCGTTTAAATAGAATTGTCCTATGTGGTGGTATGGAAATAACGCCCCTGTGGCTGAGATTTAGGTGGTGTACATCGCTACGGTAAGTGATCTTTTGCCAAAGGTAGTTTGGACTTTTATTTACAATTATTTACAAATTGTCCAAGTTGTTGAATGTATAATACTCGAAGAGGATTTATCAAGGGCGCAAAGGCCACTTGCTAATTGGCTCAAAATTTAAGTATACACTAGATCTCGACTCCAAAGAATACTTTGCCTACAGTTAATTAACAGTTATTTAGTTTTGTATGTTTTGTGATGTGTAAAATAGGACATGGGGTAATTGTGAAAAGCATGACCGAGAATTTTAATATAACAGCTGGAGCCGCCATAGTGTATCTCTACTAACTATTTTAATACGTAGTAATCATTATTACCTTTGCTTGGTTTTAATGTGTTTAATTTTATAAATGTATACATGAGGAACGGTTTTTGTTAGAACCTTTCCCTTGTGTTTATAAGTTGAAACGGGGTTTATGTTTTCTGTTTTTACAAAATTTGAGGAACATCACTGTTGACTGTTTATTAATATTGTAGGCTGTACTTTAGTTAAGTTTGTAGGTGCATTAATCGTGCATATCGGTGTTTGTACTTTGAACACATTCTAATAAGTTATTTAGTATAATTATTTTTTTAAATAGTGGCTAGAGGGTAACTGCGAACTCACGTGGGGCGGGTGGACGCGGACTAAACGAAACTGTAAACAATTGCAATAACTTAAATTTTGTCCAGGTTCATAGCTTTTACGCACGATGCCAAAAAAATAGACAAACAGCGACAACTGGAATGTAGAGCACGTGATATATTCATTGCAAGAACGATGTGTCTAAGAAAAGCATTCATCGAAATTTCTCCGTAAAATAGCGAATCTAGTGGTATGAATGCTGGATTTGGAAAATAAACATTAATCTTTAATAAAAAATTGCTCGTGCTCATGTTTGGTGTAACATTTAATTTTCTCATTTGTTTTAGGTATTATTAACCGTATACGTGTCTTATTGAACGCTGTTTTGTAGTATATCGTGATTATACCTGAAACGCGATCCTATATTAATGTTTTTCCAAACATAATTCATCAAAAAAATAATGGAGAGCAGCTGTTTATTTCAATTGGTTTACAGCTTTATGTAAAGTTTGTTATTCCTATACGGTTTTCAAGGTTTTGTTTAGGTACTCATTTTGTATTAGTTGTAAGTTGTAAATCGCGTGTTCTATTAAAAAACTCGGAATTAAAATTTTCAAATTTCCTATAAAATTATAAAAAACAAACCTAACCCTCAACTCCTTTATAATAGGTATCTTATCAATCGTGTCTCATATTAACATTTCTATATTATTCGATTGTGTGAATATACGTATTTTCTAATACTTTGCATTTAATTACACTTTTAAAAAAAATCAATTACCACAATACCCATCGCAGATTGTTAAATGTTATATTTAAAAGACAATGAATGAAAATGTTTTCCTTCTACATATATGGTATATACTAAAAATGTTGTCAGAGGCGACAGATAGCAGATGTGACATACACATACACTTTCGCTACGCAACGTACAGCGTTGGGATTTGGCGCTTGGCTTAACGTAATAGAATTCACTGCGCAAGTGTAATAGAATGTAATTGTAATAGGTACAGTGCCGGATTCAGCCGTGATTTATTTATTAATAAGTAAGTCATCATTTCCATTAACAAGCAAAATTTTCGTGTCAAAGTCCACAAAAAAAGGCGCCAAAAACATTTTACCAAAAAAATAGTTATTTTTGTATCTAGTGCGCGAAATGCCACTTTGGTGATCGAGAACTGAATTTTTTAACGAGGCGCAGCCGAGTTAAAAAAATAGTCGAGATCACCAAAAGTATTTCGCGCACGAGTTGCAAACAAAATTTTTTCTACAAACGCAAACGAAACGTGAAGAATTTGACAATTATTTTAACGTTAAAATACAAAACTCTCATCTAGTTTGCGTGTAGTGCGTACTTCGCGCATGACATCGTCATTTCGGGCACGCTGTCATGGTAACGTAGGTAAGTGAAAAAAAGGGTCACTTCGCGTATTGTTATCGATGCGCAAACCTTGTCATTTTTTGACGTTTGTAGAAAAAAGATATTTGTTAATAACATTGAATATTTATTAGGTACAAATCAGTTATTACTTACCTATTGAAAGCAACCTTTACTTAATATGTACCTACTTAAATTTATGCTTACATTGCACGTCTTTTTTCCCCTCGTGATGAAGTGCTGGGTTGAGGATTGACAGATTGGCTTTCAATTTCAATTTCCACACTAGACTTATCAACGGTTATCTTTGGTTATAGTTATAGTTATGGTTATAGTAGTAAAGTATTTGCTTTGGTTTATCTTTTTGCGCAAGCTTAATTAAAAACATGTCCATTTTAAATATCACAAATTGTACAGCTGGCTCATATATTCTATTCTCGACTCGCATGCAAGTGAAATTGGAGTTGCAAAAAGATCGTGTTAAGGTGCATACTTATCAAAAAGGCAAACAAGAACAAATATTTGCTCTTATTCGCAGACGCTTGCTAGTGTATTTTTATAAATAATTGCTTGGCGTCTATACTAAACCAAATGTGTTTGTGTTCGCAATTGATCCATAATTTATTTTGAGAGCAGTGAATTTGTATTATTGCTAAAAGTGAAAATGGCTGACCAACACCAAGAGTTACTTTATGCAAGTGCGGCATTTATTGTGATACATGGCCTGTTAAAACGTGAAAAACAGAAAAAAAAGCGTTGGTGGCAAGCAACTTTGTTTAAAAATAGACATGTATATAGTGGGAGCCGTTTATTAAGGGAGTTAGCAGTGGAAAACGATTATGGTATATTTAAAAATTTCTGTAGAATGTCTACAGAAGATTTCAGAAATTTACTACAACTTGTTGAACTAAAAATAATGAAAAAAGATACAAACTATCGAAGAGCAATTCCTGCAATAGAGAGACTTGCAATAACATTGCGATTCTTAGCAACAGGGGACTCTTACGCTTCTCTAATGTATACCTTTTAAAGTATCTAAACAAGCTATATCAAAAATAGTGCCAGAAGTTTGTGAGGCTATTATTGACGTTTTACAAGAGAATGTAAAGGTAACTAAAAACACTAAATATGAAATCAATCTATAAAACATTTTTACTGCAAAGAAATACTTAAGAAAGTTCAGTTATCGTATTATCTTTATAACCTGAAAAAAAAGCCCATTTTCAAGATTTTCATTTCTTTGAGACATGTCACTTGCGTAGGAAGCTTGATATGCATCATCTGAACTTGTTTCATTATTAGAATGCAAATTCCTTTCTACAGAAGGGAGTGAAGCAGCAGGAGAGGGTGTGTTGCTGTTATAAAATTGTGCATGATGCGATGAAGAAGTAGGTGGTCTCTGAAATGGGTGCTGGTATCCATGTCCATAAAAACAAAATCAAAATCAGTTTATTGAACCCATTCAATAGAAATTAATATTGTTTGGTTACGTCAAAAGATTCTACTTACCACAGATGTTAATTTATCTGAGGTATTACATTGTATACTAACAATAACAATAATACAAACTAGTACAGACTATTACACTTAATTATACACATTTACATTGGTGATGTAAGTATTCGTCAATGCTATAGAAGCAGTGTTCTAAAAGAAATTGTTTTAAAATGTTTTTGAATGGTACAAATGGTAGGCTTTTTTTGTACTTATCTAGTTTATTGTATAGTTTTAAATTGGTTGAGTTATTAGTAGAGGTCTTAAGTCTGTAATTTGGAATATAAAGTAAGCCTTTATTTCTAGTATTTAAATCATGTCTGTCTTGGACTAATTCATAATTACTCGCATTTTTATGTATTTCTAGTAAAGTGTAGTATATGCATGCAAGGTAGTTAGTCACTTCAAAAGTAAATATAAACCATACGTTGTCACTTCATATATAACGAAGTCACTTCCGTTTTCGGAAGTCACAACGTTTTCCTTGTTTTTTAGCAGATTCTAAGACTACAGGTCACGACATGCCTAAATTAAAAAAATATTGTGGAAGTGACTATGACCCCCTATAACTACAGATTTGTCTTTTAGTTCAGCTATAGACCGCTGGCGCAGGTGTCGCTTTATAAACGTGAGACGGCCAACGCGAAGTCGCTTCCCTTAACTAGACTGCTTCTTATTGCTTCCGATTATCGGCAACGCTGTTTTGGCAATTAGATTGTTTTGTATTATTTTAAAGTAGTTTAGTAGTGAAGTTTAAAAGGTAAAGATGTCTTTTCGAGGTGAATTATTAGTGACGCTGGCAAAGAAAAAAGGTAAGAAAAGATTTATAACTATGTATCTGTAAGTAAAATACATCTATGTGCTAATACACAAAGAAATTTGTCCGTAGAAAAACTAGAATAGTGATAATGCTTACTAAATTAGCAAATAGCAGTTATAAGTAGGTACGGTTTCAGCTGGCTATTCCTTTGAAAATTTTGCGTAAATGTTAGGGTGACTTTAATTAGTTAATTATTTAGTCCTAAGCTAAGCACGTTACTCTCAGAATCATCTTTCCATACCGTCAAGGTAGTCAAATTTCAACGTTCAACTGCATCCCGAGACATGGTAAATAGTTGTTTCCACAATTCAGTGGTTGTTTCTTAAAAAGAGAACTTTGCATGCACTATACTTTCAAAATGTCTCATATGTATAAATTAACTTAGAACAAGAAAACTTGTGTTTTTCGGAGCATTAATAAAATTCGGTTTCGTATTGTTTTACAAATTAATCCAGTCTTGCATAAAATTTATTAATTTATTGTCCAAATTCGAAGGTATTTATTATACTTGAGAGTTAATACTGAATGCAATTGAATAAGATTTGCTCGAGGGGTAAACCACCCTTGGAAATCAATGCCTTTTTACATGGAAGTACTCAAGAAATAGCGGGGAAATATTTGGAATTACTCAGAAGTATTAGAAATACTTGGAAGTAAATTAGAAATATCTGGACGTATCGTAGAAGTACTTGGAATTACCTAAGCAGTAATTAGAAATACATGGAAATATGACCACATTTTGTGGAAGTAATTTGAGCGGGGGCATCTAAAGTAAAGCAACAATGGTGGACATTTCGAACACTTACTGTGAATTTGCTTTGTTTTCCATGGCAAGATATGATTTTTGTTATACCTAATAATAGCACAACGTGTACTGTGCTTTTATTTATTAAAACAAGTGATACAACCCTTACATCATTACAATAAGAAAAAAATGCACTATTAAAATATGTCATAGCCAACTATGGTTTCCATTTAAACAATTAAACTTTTCTTTCCCCATTTAAGCAACTGTGTAACTCTTATGGTTTCCGAGATCCCCATACAAATAATGAAAAAAACGCACCCTGTATGTATTAATAATTGCTATTAAAGTTAAATTAAACCATGTTTGCATATTTCAATTTTTAGTATATTTATTTGCATAAAGTCAATATTTTTTTAAAAAAGGATATAGGTATTATTTACATTAAAGGATTAGATAAATTCTTTTTACAGTCATCCTACTATATTCCTGTTTTCTCAGAATGTGTACCCAGGTATACTAACATTGTATACATATAACAACTGTAAACTATTTGTAAAACCGGTATTTATAGGTGCCTATAAGTTTCATAAAATGCGAAAATAACCTATTGTCGATGTTTTTGCTCATTTACAATATTGCTTTTGTGAATTTTTTTTTTAAATCTTTGGGTAGACACAATACCTAACTATTTAACCCGCTATTTTATTTCAGAAAATTTACAAGCGTTAGATGTAATCTCAAAGATTATTTTAAGAAAGTTTGGGACAGCCATATCGACATCCTTAAAAAACCTTTTACTTTATTTGGCTTTAATAACTTTGTATGATTGTCAACATTAAGTATAGATGAAATTGATAAAATTGAAAATTTTTCTAAAACTATACTATCACAAACTTTAGAAGGTGACGATAAAAAGCAGGTTTTTGGAATTTTTGAAAAGAAATCTGAACTTTTTGTAATCACTGAAGGTGATAGAAAAGTAATCATGGCTATTCAAAGAGAAGCGCAGAAAATAACTACAGAAAAAGAGAAGGCTTGGCAAAAAGATCGGATCGAGAGCAAAACATTCAGCAAGAGCCTCCAATTGTCGGTGAGACTTCTAACAAAATTCGAGATGAAAATAGTTCCATCGAAAATGAAATAAAACGGGGCCAAGAATTCCTAAAAAATCTACCCACTGGCTTTGATGCTGACCCAAATGTTATAAAAGCCAGAGCTGCTTTAAATGCCCAAAATGGCCCTGAAGTGGCAATGCAAAGTGATTTTACGGCGAAAATACTTTGTACAATATGTAATTTTAAGTCAACGGCATATTCGGTTAAAAATTCAAAACTTGGTCGCAAATGGGTGACTTCTAATTTTATGAAACATTTTAAAACTCATTTTAAGAAGAAAATCCCAGATATAGAGAAAAAATTAAGACAGTACACTTTACAAACAAGCAGTTTACTCAATTTTGTAAAGACAACTAAAAATGAAACCCCAGACCAGTCGAACAAAAACCTGCAAACGAGAATAGAAATACTTGAAAATGCAAGCGAAGAATCTGGAAATAAATAGGAAATACCTCAAAAAATACAATAATGTAAGGAACTATATGGAATTATATGGAAATACACGAAAATACATGGAAATACTCGGAAATATATGGAATTACATAGAAATCCCTGGAAATATAAGGAGAAATGGACCAAAGTATTTCCAAAAGTGGAAATCATTGCACATTTTTGGGAGGGTGGTTTACCCCTCGGATTTGCTATAGTTGTTTCTTAAATATAGTTTAGAATTTTGAGTTTGAAGGGAAATTATACTTTAACGGTGGAAGCATACATGAAATATATCACAAATCGGTTAGATGCAGTATCTTCAGCAAGGTACGAAATTTCAAAGTAGTTTTTTCCTTGCAAGGTCAGTTTCATACCGCATTAATAGCGAATAATATAATAATTGTAGACGAAAATGCGATAAAGCGAATGTAACTTTAATTTTGCCTTGGTAGCCATGTGTAAATACCTATAATTTCTAATGATTGCAATCTTATTTTATGTATTTGGGTATCTCACTTCTTGGAAACTTTAATACTATGATTCGTACTATATTTTTAACAGGAGAAAATAACATTGAAAAGAAGAGGAGAGTAAACTTAAGGTGCAAAGAAACAATTCAAACGACAGATCTGCGAAACAAAGAAAAAGTGAACTTGAAACGTCAAGATAAAAGTCGAACAGAACAGATTGAAAACCGCATGGAAATTAACTTAAAGCATAAAGAAGTTGCAACAGAAATAAGGTTTCAAAAAACACGTGTAAGTATATAATTTAAAATTGGTGTTGACCTCGTGCTGCTTTTGTTTTGGACTTTTAAATTTAAAACAAAAATACTCTTAGCAATGGATCGATAACAGCAATTTTGTGACTCCGCTTGAACCAGCAATGTTTGCTAATCCCGTACAAAGTAAATTAAGTGAAGACGAAATAAAATGTCTTGATACTTCAACTGATAAAGTATTCACAGAGCTTGTTCCTTTTCAAGAGAGCGTTGTTTCTAATACATCTGAAAATGTGAACTTGATATCTGGTTGCCAGCAGCATTCAAAATTATGTAACCAAGATGATGATTGTACATGCAGCCACATATCGAGTTCAAAGACTAGTGTAGTATCAAAACACGAAACAATCGATGATGACAAGGACAAAGACTTCAATATTAATGACTATCTAGACGAAGTTGATGGTGGTAATACAGAATAATCTTCCTGTAGTTCAGTAGATAACTTTCCAGAATCCGTAATTCTAGAAATTGATAAGATATGTATGGAGCCGTTATCAGAAGCAATTATAGTGAGTACCAAATATTGTACATATTTGTACAACTATTCTATTTTATTTTTGTTTCTAACACAAAACACCTTAACATTTTTAATTGAATTTGTCCTGTAGAAAAATAAGGGAGGAAAAAAAGTAGTACGCTGCAGATATTGTGAAAACGATATAGCTACCAAAAACTTTATGAGACATTTAGAAAGAAACCACAAATCCGAAGATGAAGTGAACAATATCTTTCAATTACCTAAGAATAGCAAAGAGAGACGACGGGCATTTGCGTTATTCAGGAATGACCAATTTTGATCTTTATATCGCCGGCGTAACAAGACCCAACCGCCAAATAATTAAAAAGCCCAATGAACAAGAAGTTACCTATTACCCTTGTGCATATTGTAAAGGGTTGTTCCTTAAGGAGTACCTAAAACGTCATGCAAAATCTTGTTTCGTTCAAAAGCAAGCAGCAGATAGACAAGAGGGAAAACACATCTACCACATATCTAATTCTCAGACAATTATTGCTTGTGCCATGGACCCAACCGATGTTATCTCTAAATTAAATGTTAAAGAACAGGTAATATTTTGCATTTAAATATGTTAACACAGCATTCCTGTTACACCATTATTTCCTTTAATGAATCAAGATGAAAATTCGTCAAAATAATTATTAATCTTGCGTTTGTTCGTATATTTCTCCAATCAATTTAGACGTGTTTGATTGTCAGTGGATAATTTGTCAACAGTAAGATCATAAGTGCTCAACTATTGTCGGAAAGATTTTTTTGTATGAGCACTGGTTGCTTGGCAATTAAACGAGATCAAATTGACGAAAAGACCCGAGCGCGAAGCGCGAGGGTTCTTTTCCCAAGAATTTGATCGAGTTTAATTACCTTTTAGCAATCAATGCTCATACAAAAAAATCTTGCCTGACAAGAGTTGAGAACGAATGATCTTCGGTTGGAGAATTAACTGAATGAAGCGTTAAATACGTCAAATTTTTTACTTTTGTCAAAATGACATTTGATTTTTTTAAATATAGGTTGCTAAAACAATGAGGTAGCGGCAAGAAAAGTACCATGCATTCTTTTCAGTTAAAAAAACTTGTGATTGGTGCATGTGACACTGTTCTTAATGTCTGATTGGTCTACAACACTATGAGGTTAATTATCGAAAAAAAAAACGAAGAGAAAAAATTTTCGAGCAGACGGTCACGACCTTTCATGCATTTGCATCTGGAATTTGTTAGGTAACATAACAATCAATAGTCCAGTCAATGAATGCTGAAAAGAGGGATGTACGCTCTATTTCGATGTTCCTGTCCAGTCTATGTAGTATTGTAGAGAGAATGGAATATGCGAGACTTTCTGGTTTTATAAGTTTATTAGGAACAGTTAGTAGGTAAACATACTGAAAGTCCCCACTCCTGGGAGGTAAGCTTATGGTGGGAATGTGGAAAAGGCCATTTTTCGATTACATATCGGAAATGATGAAATGTTATAAATAGGTACTATAACTTTTGATTGGTAGAAGATAAAGTAGCAAAAGTTATATTAAATTAAAGGAAATTTAATGGTC
Organism: Pyrocoelia pectoralis; assembly: GCA_036250285.1. Taxonomy (NCBI): domain Eukaryota; kingdom Metazoa; phylum Arthropoda; class Insecta; order Coleoptera; family Lampyridae; genus Pyrocoelia; species Pyrocoelia pectoralis. The sequence continues at coordinate 47,503,998 of CM070075.1, forward strand.
TCCAATCTAGTACTGAGAAATTATCGTGGGAGGCACGAGAAACAAGTATTCGACAAAAAGAGTTAGGTAAAAATGATTTTTTTGAAAATGATCTATTTCCGAGATATAATCGAAAAATCGAAAAATGCCTTTCTCCCAATTCCCATCTTAAGCTCACCTCCCAGGAGCGGGGACTTTTAGTATGTTTACCTACTAAATATTCCTAACAAAGTCCTGAAGTCAAAAACATGAAAACAGGTTATACTATAAAAAATCAACCTCTTGCGTATTTACCATATAAAAAACATTTTATTATAAAAAATATAAATAAAATAAATTGTTTATTTATATAAATTGAAGAGGACATAGGAGATGGTATAATATTATATTTTCAGGTTTTTAAATTAATGAAAGCGGATGAAATAGGATTTGAAGCAAAGAAAGACCTTCTTATAGCGCATTTTGGGGAGCCTTATTTAAAACGGCACAGAAAAGAAAGGATGGCTTATGCTTGCAGTAACAGAATGAGAGAGCTCTCTAGACTGCTTATTAGTTACAGAAAAATTATGAATAACAAAAATATTGCTTTTAAGGATATGCTTTTCCCAAAACATTTTGATACAGTAATAACCGCAGTTAGAGAAATCTCTGGTTATGACCACGTAAAAAAGTCTTATAGAGCTCCGAGCTTGGCTATGCACCTAGGAACATCGCTAAAAATGGCATGCGACGAATTAACTCACTTAATTTTAAAAGAAAGCAAAGGCTATAAATGTGGATCATTAAGTGAAGCACAAACATGGTTCCAAAATATAAAATCTTTTAAAAAATTGGTTGAGTCAAGGTGGAACACGGAACTAGCGTCCCTAGCAAATAAAGACATGATGGAGAAACGTTGGAATAAACCACTACTCTTGCCATTGGTTAGCGGCATTAAAAAATTTCGAGATGGAGTTTTAAAAATCGCCGAAGAATGTAAAGAAAAATTACTTTATGATGATAAAAATGAAAATCAAAGGTCCTACAAATTACTGGTTCATTGTACGTTAGCTTTGTTAATTGTTTTTAACAGAAGACGCATTGGTGACGTCCAATATTTAAAAATCAAAGATTATCAAAACGACCAAAAAAGCAATGCTAAAGATTTCGAAAATGCTCTTACAAATACAGAAAAAATTTTGACCACGAAGTACAAACGAGTCGTCAATAGTGGGAAAGGTAGTCGAGCTGTCGTAATTTTGGTTCCGAAAGCGCTACAAAACTTTATAGACCTATTACTTGAACATAGAGAAAAATATATTTCTGGAGACAATGAATACGTTTTTGCTACACCAGGAAGTACTATTAAATGGGGAAAAGGAGACGTGGCAATAAGAACCCTTAGTAAAAAAATACAGTTAGAAAATCCAGAAGCTATTTCCAGCAATAAATTGCGGAAACACATAGCAACCGTTATGCAAATACTTAATCTGACTAAGGATGAGGCAAAACAATTCGCCAATTTTATGGGGCACACCCAAAAAACTCACGATGAATTTTATGAGTAAGTTAATTTGCTCCTTTACATAGTTGGCAAGAACATTAATGGAATAGTCACAATTTCGCAATCAACCATTTTTTTTAATTCGTTTAGATTGCCGGTAGATATTTATCAAACCGCAAAAGTCTCGAAACTACTGCTAATGATGGAAAAAGGATCAGTCCCAATAGAATACAAAGGAAAATCTTTAGCAGAAATTAACTTGGATCCAAATTTAGAATACGTCGAGGAAGACAATAATGAAGGTAAGGTATCGTTTAAACAAATATAGAAAAACCAATACACATTTTGAATTTCCATAGATGAAGGAGTTATACTTCTCAATAGTGTGGATGCAACAGAAAACGATAACGAAAATGACAAAGGAACCAACACAAAAAATTTACCTGATAATGACAATGATATTCAAGGTGATATAGTGTTCTAAATTTTATAATCTATTTTTAATATTTGGGATTATTTTACAGATTCTGACGAAAATGATGATGAACTTCCAAAAAAAAAGAAAAAGACGAATTCATCTATACCTAAACAAAAACAAAGTAAGCTAATTTTGTTTTTTGAATATTTCTTGAAATATCTCAAGATGGGTTATAATGCATTTTTTAAAGGATGGTCTAATGAAGAAATCACATTAATAAAAGAACGATTTAAGTCTTCCATTCGAAAGAAAAATTATCCATCGGGGGAGGAAATAAAAGAATTTATAAAAAAGTCAAAAATAAAGAGAACAGTTCCTGTTATAAAATCTAAAATACAACATTTAATAAAATTAAGCTTACAATAATAAATATACTATGTTTATATCTTTTCATGTTCTGCATACAATGTTAATATACTTTTGAACTTATAGAACGCATAATAAAAACATTCAATCGTATACCTACTATATTACCATATTTTTTACTTTGCTAACACACGAATTTTAAAGGAGCAGTATATCTTAATGAATTCGATGCTATACTAAGAAATATGCGTAGTAACTTCCGAAATACGCGGCAACAGCGCTGGAAGAAACTACGCTGTAGTTGTGTCTATATATGCATGCTGCAAAGAGCATATAAATGGAAGTGACTTCGTATTTTCTAGATACTCAAAATATATATGAAAAAAAAATTAGTAAGTTCTTCCCCTCTTATGCTGGCCAGATTCCCCACGTTCCCCTCAATCATAAACAGTAATTTTTTTGAAGTCGGGTAAGTGGAAGACCCGGAGGTCAGGTCGCCCCGTCTACATATCGGAAGTGACAACTTAACAGGTATCAATATATATAGATATATAGCGATGGTAAAGTCATTATTTTATATTTTCTATAGTATTCACGACAATGATCTCTTGGTCCGATTTGTGCAATTATCCTTATGACTTTCTTTTGTAATTTAAATATTTTTATTGCATGACCTGATCTGCCCCAAAGAGTGATGCCATAACTAATTCTCGAGTGTATGAGTGCAAAATACAACATTAAGATGACTTGATCGTTCACTGTTATTCGTAATTTCCTTATTAAGTAAATATTGGAAGCTAATTTGGTAGTACTGCCTCAATGTGCGCTTTCCAGTTTAATTTATCATCTAATATAAAACCCAATAAATTGACAGTGTGATTTTTCACTACGCGAGTGTTAGTAGAAAAAGTAATTTTTTGAGTTTCTTTAGTATTGTTTAATAATTTATTTGTATTTAGCCAAATTTCTGTTAAATGATTTATTTCTGAAATTTTTTCTTCGGTGTCCTTCAAATTACCAACCTGACATAGTACTGTAGTATCATCTGCATATTGAACACAATATTGAGGTGACACCACATTTGGCAACTCATTTACAAATAAAATGAACAATATCGGTCCCAGCACGGAACCCTGCGGCACCCCATGTACCATAGGTTGGACATCTGAAATTTTATTTTCAAAATAGACGCACTGTTGACGATCAGATAAATAAGATTGAAAGAATGACAATGACTTTCCGCGAATACCATAAAAATATAGTCTTTCCAAAAGTAGCGATTGGTTAATGCAATCGAAAGCTTTACTTAAATCAAATAATACAGCAACTGTATGGTCACCATTTTCAAAACCATCAACAACGTGGTCGATCAAGCTTGAAACAGCTTTTGTTGTGGATAAGTTTGATCGAAATCCAAATTGGCACTTGTTTAGAATTAAATTTCTATCCAGATATTTGATTAATCTATTTTTTACAAGTATTTCTATAACTTTACCAATTATAGGAATAATTGATATTGGTCGGTAATTATCAGCAATACTTCGGTCTCCTTTTTTGTGAATTGGTACTACCATACTAATTTTAAGCGATTTAGGAAAAATGCCGCCACAAAAACAATCATTTATTAAATTTACACAGAAAGGTCCTATAATATCGATTGACATTCCCATATCCGCATTAAAAAGTATATTATTCAGGTGATGCTGCACAATTGCCCGAGTCTGAGTATCATAACTGCGTAGTTTTAAACCTACATGTTTCCCATACACACAACAGTCATCCCTAGTGTTTTGTTTGAAAGTAGACAGAACTGAATATGCCTCAGTAATTCGGGGGTCTTCCTTGAATTTTTGTTTTTTCGAAATTTTTGTAGGATATGTAGATTGTTTACGTTTACGTTCCTGTAATTTTGTATTCTTGTCCTCAGGTATCTCTTCAATACCATTTTCTTCATCAACAGCACTTTGCTGTACATCATTGTTCATGTCTTCCGTGGTGCCCACCTCTTCCGTGTTCTCCTGTTGGGAGTAATCCTCGAACGGGTCATTTACCTATAATAAAAAACGCTTTTATTGCATATACAAACTATTTTACTTTTACTTTCAGTTGCCCCAAAGTGAAGAAGACTGGTTACTTATTGCACAGCAATTTGAAGACTCATGGAATTTTCCCAATTGTGTCGGGGCCCTAGATGGTAAACACGTAGTCATACAAGCACCCATGAACAGCGGAAGTGAATTTTTTAATTACAAATCAACCTTCAGTATCGTTTTAATAGCTGTTGTCGACGCAGATTACTGCTTTACGTTCGCTGATGTTGGTTGCCAGGGAAAATATCCGATGGGGGTGTTATTAGGAATACATCATTCTTTAAAAAGCTACAGGAGGGCACCTTACATTTACCTCCAAACAACGTTTTACCAAACACAAACACACTACTACCGTACGTATTTGTGGCGGATGACGCATTTGCTCTCCAGGAACATATTGTAAAACCATACCAAGGTGTTCATGGAAAAGGCTCAAAGGAAAGAATATATAATTATAGAGTGTCGAGGGCTAGAAGGGTGGTAGAAAACGATGTCCGCTGTGTTTCGCGTTTTGATGAAACCAATGCTGCTAGAACCGCATAAAGTACAAAAAGTAGTTTTGGCTTGTATTCATTTGCATAATTATTTAAGAAAAAGTAAATCCTCGCGCCACATCTATACACACCAAGATACTTTAGATTGTGAAGTTAGTGGAAATGTTATTAGACAAGGTATTTGGAGGCAAGAACTCAGCACAACAACATCACTTCTCCCTATCAAAAAGGTTCCACGTAAAGTCTCATCTGTTAATAGAGATACTAGAGAACGATTTGCTGAATATTTTGCAAATGTAGGACGAGTACCGTGGCAAGATTTATATGCATAATAACACAACCTCTAAGTCAAAAATGAAAATGAAATATACTGCTTTTGTCATTCACGTATTGGGTATTAAATAAAAAATAAGAAAAAATTATATATTTACTTACCCCAGTTTCAGTATCTTGTGTTTGCCTTGGCTTATTCTTGTCCTTCAGGAACAACAAACTACTAAACGCAAACCATTTTGTGTTATATACTTCTTCTGTGCCCATTCCTGAAGTGGGTTTGAGTTTTTGTTTTTCTCTCCTAAATGAAGCTAACAGTGATTGGATTTTCTTTTTAATTTCTGAGGTATCATTAGTGTCCAACATATTACCTAATTCTGCCCAAGCGTCCTCTTTTCGATTTCTGTTTTTATAATAGGCATCGGTGGAGTCCCATAACACAGGCCGCTCTCTATAGGCTTCAATTAGCTTTAACACTTTATCATTTGACAATTCCATTGCAACGTATAGATATTTAAACGATCTGTAAAACACCAATTAATCAGCTATCTGTTATTAGTATTATTAGTAAGTATCGTTTACTATACACTATGTATTACCTATTTACCATATGCCCATCAACCCTGATCAAGAGTCAGTATTTTTGAAGAGCATATTTCTACTACTAATTTTAATACCTACATAATTATTAAATATAAATAAAATACTACATTTTAAAATAAGGTAACTTACCGAACGCGAGAACCATCACCGAATGAATTAAACTATAAAAATCTCCGTCCACACTAAAACAAGTACGAACATGTCTTTTCTTTGATGTACCGACACCGGCCGGATCTTTTTCGAACACGATTAAACAAATATTTGCTCGCTCGCTGACAGGTACTCACACCGCGATGATTCGTAAAGAATGCTCGCTCGCTCTTGTTTGCCTTTTTGGTGAGTATGCACCTTTAGAAATCGACAATGATGATTGTGTACGTGTTGTCTACGTTACGACGAATATAGTACCCAAGTCGAGTTAGTGTGTGTCAAGTAATTTATATTAACATTGAGTTATCGTTTTCTTCTGTGGTCTTCTTGTTATAAAATATATATCGTTCATAATTTAGTTTACAATTCACTGCCTCTCAAAAGATCGCACTCGCAATAATTCTATTCTTATCGAAATTGTTGTACCAGCCTACCAGTAGTTCAAGAAGGCGCGCTGTCTACAAGTATTGAATTTCATTTGAAGTGCGTTTTGCATTGCATGGCATTTAATTAAATCAAATCAACATTACGTTAAACCTTTTTGTATATGTAACGGTTGCAGCTAGAAAGTAGAAACTTAAAAATGTAATAGAAAATAGGATATTTCAGAATTGTAGTAATAGCGTGCTAAGTCAGAAGGAATTGTAATAGAAATGTTACAATTTATTGTAATTGCAATCCCAACACTGGCAACGTACCTTTTTATGCGGACAACGCATTCTATATATTGTAATCTAATTTTCACATTGCATGTATTTTCGTACTACATATTATTAAGTGATAATTTCAATTCAATTCTATAAATTTTATTTCAATTATATTTAACGATACACCTAGGTAATTTCACCACAATGTCATTATTTGAAACAATGCAATACAATTAATTAGCTGACCGTAAATTTTTATACGGGCATCCCATAAAATAATGGAAAACGGAATGTTGTTAAAGGTTTATGTGTTCAAATGCACTAAAATTTTCTAATTTCGATACAATTTAATAGCTTGTAATATCGCACAGATGTAATTTAGCGGATGTCATTAACAAAACTAATCTGTATCATTTATAGCTTTTAGATTATAATTATTTAATGATAGTGTATGAGGTATTTATGCAAACTAATTAACATATGCGTTCAATTTTGCTTCGGATACATATTCTGAAATGGCTTTAACTAAAGTAAGCAATTTAATTAGAATTAAGGCCGTTGATGTGTTAGGGTTATGAATTTGACTACGAATACTTTATACATAAATGATAAGAAAATTAAGCTCAAAGTGGTGTGACATGCAAATTTCTCACATTAATGCCACAAAAGTGCATATGCTAACAGTCTCAAGTAGTAGAGTTCAAGTCGAGCTAAAGATTTCTGTAAGGATTAAAGACAGGTTGTACATTTTAATAGTAGAGGGAGCTATCTAAATATGAGTATAAGATTTCAGAGATACAGGAAATTTTGGAACATCTGAAGAAGTCGAACGACTAGATCTTCCAGTAGTTGCTGAATCTATTGGGTAAGCTTGATGAAGATTTACAGGGAAATCTGGAAAGTGAAGCAAGCAAAGAAAATATTTTACCCAAATATTCTAGCGAGTGCGAAGTATTACCAAACCCGCCAGTAATCACAACTTTAGAAAACTGTTTAAAAACGTATACCTAGTCGGATATTTCGACTCTTTCTTGCAAGAACGGCACTAAGCGCTGAAAATTGAAAAACTTTTACGTCATCTGGTAGAATGGTTTATTCTGCCTCTATTAATGTATCTAATACGCGCACCAAAAAATATATGCATGCGTTATTATTTTGAATGTATCATGCATAAGCGCCATTTCTTCGTCTGTCGTCTAAAATGGTTGAGCATAAACGCCAGGCCGCCTTAGAATAACATAATGCATGGTGAATAACCAGCTGATATCAGGTCCAAAAACAGTAATCGTTTGTTATCTTCCTGTCTGCTACTCCTCAGGTTATGGTAAGCGCTATCATTTGAATTACACAACGTACATGGAGATGGATTTGAGTAGGATTTTTTTGGCTAGTAGTACCAGTTTGCAATGTAGGGGCGTTCAATTTGTTTAAAAGTGGCGGAAATTTTCAATTTTCCCGCGAGCGTTGTTACGCAGCAATCTCCTGAAAGAAAAACCCAAGTATTCCAAAACCTACGGCCCCAGCTGCTCACGGTGAGAAGGGGGAGTTCGCTAAGCTCAAATAAAAGATGGAAGATAGGCGCCACTAATTTTTGTTTGCTTTGGGCCGTACTTAAAAAAACTAGAAAAAAAGTCCTCGTTGTTCCGGGAAGTTACGGGTTACCTGGGGATTAATGAAAAATCGCATAGGATTGACTAACGGTTGATTTAATGGTTGTAACTAAATAGATATATCATAACTACTAACAATAAATAAGGTGATGGTAATTAACATAAGGTGGTCGGGTGTAAATAATGTAAATATGTGTGCTAATGGGTGTGAATGGGTATTGTAAATATGGTATGAATTGATGGAATGAATGGTGATAATACATAAAAAAAATTATAGCAAATATCTTGCGAGATCTCACAGTACATAATACATCAATTTCATTTTAAAAAAAAAATGGGATGCCAATGAATTCCTGTTTTCTTTTGGTTTTGTTTATGTTTCAATGCATGTATATATATAGAAAAAAATATAATGAGAATTCAGGATAGGGGATAACCTCAAGGGATCGATTAGGGTGAGGATGAAGGGAACGAATCAGTAGGAGGATAAGTAGATGTATGAGGTAATGATGTTGTCCGGCGACGTAAAGAAGAAATGATGATGAACTGTACGTAGGCAGACAATCGACAATCGATGAATGTAAAATTTAACTAACGACGACAAAGAAAAAGAAAAGGCCCTAAAAAGGAAAATAATACAATGGGGAAATCTCACTCAACTCGACTACTTACAAGGCGGTAGCGGCCTTTCAGAAGAGGCAATATATAGAAGCTGGTGAGATATGGTGACGACGAATACTGGAGGACGATGATGATGCTAAAAGAAATTAACGACTAAATACAGAAGAACGATTACCAACCTACTCACATACAACGATGGTTTTCCCAGCTTGAAATATATTGATTGTAAACTGTTAAATGATCTGTTTTCTAATAAAATTTTTGAACGGCGGCGTGTCCCTTTTCTATATCGAAAATCCCAAAAATAAGGGTTACTGCAGAAATTTCAAATCTTCTGGCGGCCAAATTGATATAGAAACTCGAGGTACAATCCCAAATTTACTTGGATTAAGTCGGAAAACTAAACATACACCTCACAAGACACACGACCGATTTCTACCAAATTCGGAAAATGGATGAACTCAAAACTGGAAAAATGCCGGAAGTCTCTAACGTGAAAAATGATACCAATTTTTGGGGAAAAATGTAAAAGTGGATGATAAGGCCGGAACTTAAAAAAACGGCGGGAAAATAAAGTACACGAAACCATCGAGAGAGGACGCTCACAACAAGAAAATGGTCATAGACGTTACCTATTCTGAAAATGAAATAAAAACACGGGAATGATTACGAATGATAAAGAAGAAGGGAAATGATCGAGCTGAAAAGAACTAAATGATCTGAAAAGCCGGCATGCGATAAAATCATGGAATGCATGAAATAAATGACCTGCAGAAAAAAAAGTTGTGAATGAAGGATGCTGCAAATGAGAGGAAAGAAATTTACGTACGGCACTGAAAAATTGTAAACAAACTTAACTTAACCTCAAAACAAAACATTTTTATAAAGGTTAAATAAAATGTTAACAAAGAAAAAGCCAAAGAAATGAATTTAACTATTTAATAAAAAGTAAATAAATAAATTACTGCAAAACAAATACGGTACGTAACAGCGTTTTCCCATTTTTACGGCGTTGTCTTTCGGCTAGCGCCCGATACCTAATGTGTGTTACATTACATCACAAGCCTTTGTCTCTTATACTATACTTAACATCAACAATCAAACCAACCAACGATTTAGATATTAGAAAAGGGATAGTTTTTCCGAAATTCCTTTCACTTCTGGTAATGTAAAAATCCGCCACGAAAACATGGAATTTTTTATTTCGCTTCATACAGTAAATTTCACCCTAATAACGTAATGCCATTTATCTAATATAAATTATTTAACCGTGTATGAAATCTCTCCTTGATTGTGTGACAAATTAAGACCGAATGTCTACGTCATCATGTTTTGTTTGTTTCCTTGTCTGAAAATGACATATTTTAGTCAGATTTGATTTATAACTCCATTATATTGAAAAATGCGCTTTTCCCCGTTAACTTTGAACCGGATGTCAGTTTACATAAAATTTATTACACGAAAAATTCTTTTGTCCCATATTGAACAATATACTTTTACAATTTGTTTAATATAACTAATAGTTTACACTAAATAATCATTTAAATAATGTTAGAAATCGGTATAAAAGCGTTCAGTCGAATGCTTCACATGCGGAATAAAATTATATATCATTATCGGGGATAGAACGTGACTTCCTTGCCAAATTCAATACATTTTACTTTATTGCTAAGCTGTTGCACTACACAAAACGTGAATATTGCATATGAATTTCCTCAATACACTGTGCTTTTGGAAATTGGGTTATAATACAGTCATGCATATGATATTGTATTTGTGATCTACAAATCTTGATTGCAGACTACAGCGTATGTTTATATAGTAAGTTATTTAGAATCTGAATTGGAACATATTTGTGTAATGCACTGGGGGTTACATCTTTATATCATTCTATTTTAGGTAGCATCACCTAACGTTGTTTTGTTGACCAAGAAATAAATATGTTTGGCAAAAATGAGAAAAGCTTAACTTTATATTCTGTTTGTGCTTATTTCATTGTTTAAAATTTTGGTTTTCAAAGGAATAATTTCCACTAAAATTATAATTTAATTTCAAACATTCCTCAGTTTATCTAAAATCACCGAGATGTAGGGGATGGGATACGTGCGCTTTTTAGTGATCTTATTTAGTCGACGATAGTCATTTCTTCTGCAGCAGCAATGTAGGGAAACTCCGTGGGGCATTTTCGATGATATCAAATATAACATTCCGTCGGCGAGTGCACACGGTAATAGCGTTGCTTAAATGGTGCTGAACCCGTAGCGATTTTATGCTTGACCAAAAATACAAATCCAAGAAGTCATTTAGTTGCTGCCGCTGAACTGCAGAGATGTGTCCTGTTTTAGTTTTTTGAAAGCAAGTTTTAATTAGTTTTTACATCACCGCTTCGTCAACGAACAGTGAGCGTGTGGCAATTAATTATTCTTTTTAAAAAACAGGACAAAATTTTGGTTTTTAAATGAGTCTCATTTTATTATTGATATTACAACGAAGACATGTAAGTCTAATCCTGCGACTTACCATTACCAATAATTCAATGTGCTATAAAATGCTTCATCAATATAAGAGACCGACAAACTTACTGTTTAGATTTTCGCTGCTTTCACAGTCTAGTGCCATTTGACAAATCAATCAACTCTAACCTTGCAACATCTCGCTTTTGTAATCATATTTTTGCGTTTTGGTTTGTGCACTGCATGTGTGGCATTTTGCTTAACATACTGAAAATATAATCACTAGATGGTTAACCACAAATCAGTCGACTCTAACCTTGCAACATCTCATTTTTACAATCACATTTTTGGGTTTTGGTTTGTGCACTGCATGTGTGGTATTTTGCTTTAAACATTTTTAACATGCTGAAAACAAAATCACTAGAAGGTTAACCACAAATCAGTCAACTCTAACCTTACAACATCTCTCTTTCATAATCATATTTTTGAGTTTCGGTTTATGCACTGCATGTGTGGTATTTTGCTTTAAACATGTTTAACATACTGAAAATATAATTACTATTTTATACTATCGGAGTAAAAATGTAAGGCCTCTGACTTTAAGTGGTCATAACGAAAATTTCTTGATTTTTGGGCAGTACATTAGTCATTTATATATGTTTAACATTTGTGTAAAAATCAAAATGGTAGAATCAGTTGTTTAACTTTTATTTTAATTAACAGCAATAAAAACGCTGTACTTAGTATTTTCCTGGCTGACGGTCAGTTTTAACTTTCATTTTTAACTATCATTTAACAAATTTTTTAAAACTTTTACAGTTTCGTCTAATAAATAAACTGCATCTATAACATTAATATCTTCTCTTTCAAATTGCTCGGTTAAAATTTTCATTTTATACATTAAATTTTTCATAAAGAGAAGGAAACATATAGTCAGAGCTCTTCATTTTTGTTACTAATCCTGATATTTTTGGTTTAATTTTATTTGGTACCGTTTTGTCGTTATAGATTTCGTCAAGCGAAATTAAAATAGCTTCAAAAGATATCCAAACTGCTTTAACAGATTCAGCCTTTGCTGTCCATCTTGTTCTGGACATATTTCTAAGTGCCAAAGCACTTTCTACTTTAGTAATTTGTTCTGTAAATACTTTATAACGTTTTGTGCTGTCTGTAAAGAAAACATATAATTCTTCTAAAATGTTAAAAAAGTTACTAGCCACATTACTTGCTTTGATACTATTTTCTACAAAAATATTAACTCTATGTGCCGAACAAGGAAAGTAAATGACTTTATGATCTGCTAAATCACTCATATGCTTTTGCACACCTTCATAAGCACCAGACATAGCGGCAGCGCAGTCATAGCTCTGTGAACTAAGATTTTCAATAGGCAATTCATTTTTGATTAAAAGTGAAAATATTTCAGTAGCGAGCCCCCTTCCTGTTTTATTAGGGGCTTCAACTATTTCAATTAATCGCTCATATTGCTTAAGGTTTTTGGTATACCGAACTACTAAAGACAGCATATCCTTATGCGATGCATCCGGGGTAGTATCCGCAATAATCGAAAAAAATTGGAATCCTTAATATCTTTACATATATTTGAACGAACTAGCAAACCTAGTAAGTCGATGAATTCGTTTTGACTCTTTTCACCAAGATAGTTCACATGATAAGGCCGATATTTTGTATTATCTAGCCACAGTTTCAAAAGTTCGCAGTGTCTAGCAAGTTTCCCGAAGTGTTATCGTTACCTCTGAATGCAAGTGATTGTCTAGATAATGTGCAAGCAATATCAAAGAAGATGTTAATAATTTTTTGGTTATATAGCTTTTCTTCTTCGCATCGAATAAGTTTCCTTTATCGAAAAGTTCGTCAACATGTTGTTTTGGAGACACAAAGTTGCAATAATCTGTTAAGGCAGCCTTATGAGCATGAGAGCTAAAATGTTCTGCTAATTTTCCTTTTTTAGAAGTACCCCGACTTTTAAATAAATGCCACTGCCGAAGTCCTTCGTTGGTCCATGAATTAGCAGCATAACTTCTTCCAGGCCCATTTGGAAATAAAGAACAAACGAAACAAAACGCAGCGTCTTTAAAAATACTATACTCTAAATGAGGATATTCTATATACCAGTGACTTGAAAAACTGTTCTGTTTCTTTTCCACTATGCTTTTTTTTTTTCGGAAATTTGGATAGCTTTGGTTGACATGGCCCTAAGTCAATCAAAAATTGTCTCTGATTGAATGTCAATACTTCACCTCTCTGCCCTGGATCATGTTCAATTAATGTACTTAAGTCTTCAATCTGTGGTTGGTTAACGCGCTTTTCTTCTATCGAATTTAAAACTTGTTCGGCTTTAGACGTAAAAATTTTAATTTCTTTTTTAATTTCCTTTGTAATATTAATGGCTTCGTGTAAAAAACGTTCCACATCAGGCGTTTCTGAGTTTTTGAATGTTTCTAATAAAATAATGAGCCCCATTTAAATGTTTTGTCACAAAAGATAGCTGAGCGACACACTCAGCCCAGTTACTACTGTTTTCATGGTCTTCTTTATTCTAGGGATTTAATTTTAAAAAAGTTACTCAGATTTTCGCGAACATTTTTTAACTTACATTTCTAGTTTCTCTCAGTTCATTTTCGTAGAAAATTACTGGACCATCACCCGTTTCAGTCAATTCTAAATTACTCTAAAAAATAAAACTAAACTAATAACTAAATACAGCAAAAACATAGGTATGTAGTTTTTTTGCAAGATCTTGTGAATAAAAAATCTAGTTAATTAATAGGTACTCGTACTCACATTGGTTTCTCTGTCTATAATTTTTGACGTTGACGGAAAGGGAAAGTTTATAATTTCTGCATCAGCACTTGCACTTGTGGACGGTTTTGACTGTAAATCCTTTTTAGCAGCTTCAAAAGGATTTGCGGGTGCTCCAACTACCTGCACTTTTACGCGTTTTCCCCCGTGTATTTTATGTTCATGCTGTTTTTGGTAATTATTATCAAATTTGCTGCCACATTCTAAGCACTGCATTTTTTTTCTTTTCCGTGCGATTGACTTCTGTTATGTATTAATAAGTATAGAAGATGTTACTGCGCAGGAGAGGGGATATAAATATGCACCTCATAACGAATTGTCACTTGTTGTTAATGTATCGTACTGAATAAACGAAATTTAAGGAAGTTATACTTTATTAATTCAAGCCGGTATATCACAAGTGGCGACGAGGTGGTGGACTTCAAAAAGTTATCTATAGTGTGTGATTGTGTCTATAAAAGGAAATGGCTTCGGGAAATAATGTCGGGCATTTGAGAGAGTTTGACCCTGCAAATTCAGATTGGTCGATATTCAGGAGACGCACATTCAAAATTATTTTGTAGCCAATGAGATATCACATGAAGGTAGGAAAGTGGCAATTTTACTAAACGTACTAAATGAGGACGCTTATAAATTAGTACATAGTTTATGTTTGCCTACGGAACCCGAAAAAAGGAAGTACGAAGAGTTAATTAAAGTATTATCGGAGCATTTTAAACCAAGTTTGTCGGTATTTGCCGCAAGGTACAAATTTTACAATTCGCGGAAAACGACAAATGAATCAGCACGAGAGTGGGCGGCGAGAATCCGAGATTTGGTCGCATTATGTAATTTTGATGCTGCACAGTTGGAATTGGTACTTCGGGATCATTTCGTAGTTGGTTACGACAAGGGTTCGATTCAAGATAGACTTTTTGAAGAGAAGAAGACCGTGACGTTTAAAGAAGCAGTAGAAATTGCTACCGCAAAATCGGCAGCGCTCTCATCTGGTCCAGAACGGGAAATTTCGATAAAGAAAGAACCGGAACTCTATCATGTGGGGAATAGAGATGGAACAAGAGCATCTACGTCACAAGGCCGTAATCACCAGCACCAGCGTAGTAATGGTTATCTTTCCAAGCAGGTATCGTTATCTAAGTGCTGTGTTTGTGGTCGTACAAAAACACACTGCAGATAAGTGTTCTTTTCGCGAATAAATTACCTAGTAAGCCAATTTGGAGTAAAGCAGTAATTTATAAACGCATTGGTAGAGCAACATATATTGTGAAAGTTCCAGAATTTGATCATGTGAGGTGGAAGAGACACCTTAACCAAATAAAAAAAATTAGTTTTGTAGAAGCTAGTTTACCGGTCAGTAGTACGGAGAGCAAGGAGCCGGACGAAATTTGTCAATATTGTCAATATTATTAATATCAGGTACTGAGTTACACAAGATGTCGTTTTTTCATTATAGCTTTAAAACTAATAAACCAATTGGCCTAAAAAGCATCTCACATCGACAAATAAGTATACATTTTACAAATACTACTTAGTTTCAATAATATAGCCGTAATTAATTTTTAAAGTCGAGCGCTTGTGCGATTTGAGTCATAATTAGCGCTTTTTCGCACATACACTGATACAGAAAATTAACGATGTATGTATTGTAAAAATCTAAAACTGTACACCTTTTTGTAGGAATAAATGATGATCTTTTAAATGCACTTTATTTCATTAAATTATGATTGCTAATTACTGAGATACAAGCTTCTAAAGTCAGAGGCCTTCCATTTTTACTCCGATAGTAGATGGTTAACCATAAATGAGTCGACTCTAACCTTGCAACATCTCGCTTTTATAATTACATTTTTGGGTTTTGGTTTGTGCACTGCATGTATGGTATTTTGCTTTAAACATGTTTACATGCTAAAAACAAAATCACTAGAAGGTTAAGCACAAATCAGTCAACTCTAACCTTACAACACCTCGCTTTTATAATCATATTTTTGGGTTTTGGTTTGTGCACTGAATGTGTCGAATTTTGCTTTAAGCATGTGTAACATACTGAAAACAAAATCACTAGATGGTTAACCACAAATCAGTTAACTCTAACCTTACATCATCTTGCTTTTATAATTATATTTTTGGGTTTTGGTTTGTGCACCGCATGTGTGGTATTTTGCTTTAAACATCTTTAACATACTGAAAATATAATCACTAGATGGTTAACCACAAATCAGTCAACTCTAACCTTACAACATCTCGCTGTTATAATCATATTTTTGAGTTTTGGTTTATGCACTGCATGTGTGGTATTTTGCTTTAAACATGTTTACATGCTGAAAACAAAATCACTAGATGGTTAACCACAAATCAGTCAACTCTAACCTTACAACATCTCGCTTTTATAATTATATTTTTGGGTTTTGGTTTGTGCACTGCATGTGTGGTATTTTGCTTTAAACATCTTCAACATACTGAAAATATAATCACTAGATGGTTAACCACAAATCAGTCGACTCTAACCTTGCAACATCTCACTTTTACAATCATATTTTTGAGTTTTGGTTTGTGCACTGCATGTGTGGTATTTTGATTTAAACATGTTTAACATGCTGAAAACAAAATCACTAGAAGGCAAACCACAAATCAGTCAACTCTAACCTTACAACATCTCGCTTTTATAATCATATTTTTGAGTTTTGGTTTATGCACTGCATGTGTGGTATTTTGCTTTAAACATGTTTACATGCTGAAAACAAAATCACTAGATGGTTAACCACAAATCAGTCAACTCTAACCTTACAACATCTCGCTTTTATAATTATATTTTTGGGTTTTGGTTTGTGCACTGCATGTGTGGTATTTTGCTTTAAACATCTTTAACATACTGAAAATATAATCACTAGATGGTTAACCACAAATCAGTCGACTCTAAGCTTGCAACATCTCACTTTTACAATCATATTTTTGAGTTTTGGTTTGTGCACTGCATGTGTGGTATTTTGATTTAAACATGTTTAACATGCTGAAACAAAATCACTAGAAGGCAAACCACAAATCAGTCAACTCTAACCTTACAACATCTCGCTTTTACAATCATATTTTTGGGTTTTGGTTTGTGCACTGCATGTGTGGCATTTTGCTTTAAACATGTTTAACATACTGAAAACAAAATCACTAGAAGGTTAACCACAAATCAGTCAACTCTAATCTTGCAACATCTCGCTTTTATAATTATATTTTTGGGTTTTGGTTTGTGCACTGCATGTGTGGCATTTTGCTTTAAACATCTTTAACATACTGAAAATATAATCACTAGATGGTTAACCACAAATCAGTCAACTCTAATCTTGCAACATCTCGCTTTTATAATTATATTTTTGGGTTTTGGTTTGTGCACTGCATGTGTGGTATTTTGCTTTAAACATGTTTAACATACTGAAAACAAAATTACTAGGTGGTTAACCACAAATCAGTCGACTCTAACCTTGCAACATCTCACTTTTACAATCATATTTTTGAGTTTTGGTTTGTGCACTGCATGTGTGGCATTTTGCTTTAAACATGTTTAAAATGCTGAGAACAAAATCACTAGAAGGTTAACCACAAATCAGTCAACTCTAACCTTACAACATCTTGCTTTTATAATCATATTTTTGGGTTTTGGTTTGTGCACTGCATGTGTGGCATTTTGCTTTAAACATGTTTAACATACTGAAAACAAAATCACTAGAAGGTTAACCACAAATCAGTCAACTCTAACCTTGCAACATCTCGCTTTTATAATTATATTTTTGAGTTTTGGTTTGTGCACTGCATGTGTGGTATTTTGCTTTAAACATGTTTAACATGCTGAAAACAAAATCACTAGAAGGTTAACCACAAGTCAGTCAACTCTAACCTTACAACATCTCGCTTTTATAATCATATTTTTGGGTTTTGGTTTGTGCACTGCATGTGTGGCATTTTGCTTTAAACATGTTTAAAATGCTGAGAACAAAATCACTAGAAGGTTAACCACAAATCAGTCAACTCTAACCTTACAACATCTCGCTTTTATAATCATATTTTTGGGTTTTGGTTTGTGCACTGCATGTGTGGCATTTTGCTTTAAACATGTTTAACATACTGAAAACAAAATCACTAGAAGGTTAACCACAAATCAGTCAACTCTAACCTTGCAACATCTCGCTTTTATAATTATATTTTTGGGTTTTGGTTTGTGCACTGCATGTGTGGTATTTTGCTTTAAACATGTTTAACATACTGAAAATATAATCACTAGATGGTTAACCACAAATCAGTCAACTCTAACCTTACAACATCTCGCTTTTATAATCATATTTTTGGGTTTTGGTTTGTGCACTGCATGTGTGGCATTTTGCTTTAAACATGTTTAACATACTGAAAACAAAATCACTAGAAGGTTAACCACAAATCAGTCAACTCTAACCTTGCAACATCTCGCTTTTATAATTATATTTTTGAGTTTTGGTTTGTGCACTGCATGTGTGGTATTTTGCTTTAAACATGTTTAACATGCTGAAAACAAAATCACTAGAAGGTTAACCACAAGTCAGTCAACTCTAACCTTACAACATCTCGCTTTTATAATCATATTTTTGGGTTTTGGTTTGTGCACTGCATGTGTGGCATTTTGCTTTAAACATGTTTAAAATGCTGAGAACAAAATCACTAGAAGGTTAACCACAAATCAGTCAACTCTAACCTTACAACATCTCGCTTTTATAATCATATTTTTGGGTTTTGGTTTGTGCACTGCATGTGTGGCATTTTGCTTTAAACATGTTTAACATACTGAAAACAAAATCACTAGAAGGTTAACCACAAATCAGTCAACTCTAACCTTGCAACATCTCGCTTTTATAATTATATTTTTGGGTTTTGGTTTGTGCACTGCATGTGTGGTATTTTGCTTTAAACATGTTTAACATACTGAAAATATAATCACTAGATGGTTAACCACAAATCAGTCAACTCTAACCTTACAACATCTCGCTTTTATAATCATATTTTTGGGTTTTGGTTTGTGCACCGCATGTGTGGCATTTTGCTTTAAACATGTTTAACATACTGAAAACAAAATCACTAGAAGGTTAACCACAAATCAGTCAACTCTAACCTTACAACATCTCGCTTTTATAATTATATTTTTGGGTTTTGGTTTGTGCACTGCATGTGTGGCATTTTGCTTTAAACATGTTTAACATACTGCAAATATAATCACTAGATAGTTAACCACAAATCAGTCAACTCTAACCTTGCAACATCTCACTTTTATAATCATATTTTTGGGTTTTGGTTTGTTCACTGCATGGGTATTTTACTTTGATCATGTTTAACATACTGGGAAAAAAAATCACTAGGTGGTTGTTAAAATATAGCGGGATATTTGAAATGTCTACCTCATATTTCGTATAACCCCGGCTGTTCCATATATATCCGTAATACGGTTCCTTCAACTTCAACTCGTCTTAACAAAGGTCGAATTTACAACATACTAAAATTTCGTACCATTTGACTTAATAGTTTTGTTTCTATGTATGTACCCACCTATAAACTTAGCTATGGCGTCGCAAACCCCACAAAACGGGCACATAAGTGATGATTGCCGATCTATGATGAAGCTTGACTTAAAACGTTACGAAAAGGGTTAGAGTACTTTAAAAAATGGAATTCGAAAATGTTAAAAATAGAAAAAACATGGAGGGGTTTCAATGGACATTACAATCCGTCTTACTTCTATGGGAGAATCTGAGGGACGATGGTGTCAAGTATCTTATAACCTCATTGGTGAACCAGGGTGATATTGAAAACTTTTTCTATGTTGTCAGCAATAGGGGACGGTATAACCCCACACCGTCAGTTTCGAAATTATATTTCATCTCGTAACGAATACCTTCAACGAATTAAAACAATAGTGTTTTCAAAGTTGGTTACAAAATAACTTAACATCTGAAAGAAAAAAGTTACTCCAACTTTTATTATTCAAGTTCGTGATATTTATTGATTTAAAGATGAGAGAAATTTGTTAAAATCCTTTGATTGCAAGTATACGTTTTGAAGGATTGAACTTTACAGAACTTTGAAAATTTCAATTTAAGTTTATAGACTTAAAGTTGGAAAAGTATAATTTAAATCAGTCAGGTACGTAGCACATCCACATTTTTTCTGAAATTTTAAACAGACACTTCAAATGAATTTTTCACGAATAAATTAGGAATTATTGGTATATTTGGTTAATATATTGCAAATTACGTTCCTGATTACTAAACATTTCTTCCAGTTATTTCGATTTAATTTATTTATTCCATGTACTAATAATTTATTCAATATAAATTCATATAAGAACTCCATCGTTAGATACATCTTTGCTTTAAATAAATAATAATTTATCTATTACAACCCAACCAGTTTCTTGTATATCGTCTATTGATAACTAACAAAAGTACGCCGACCGACTACGGAGGGTACAGCGGCGTATCGCTATCCGCATAACATGCGCCTACCGAACAGTCTCCCAAGCGCCCATGTAATGTCGTGGAATCAAATGCAACGCGCATGTTTATTTACGCTCTTCCAGGACGAAAGTAATTTTTCGCATCGGCATTTAACAAAGCGTAATTTTCACGCTTTCTAAATCGTATAGTTCTAGTACATTTTCGAAAATTCAAAAATTGAAAATATTTTTCTCCATTTAAGGATCCATTATTTTATATGGACAAATAGTATTATTTCCTCCTATTCCACCCCATACATTTAAAAACCACTTGCTTTGTCTATTCGTTTCTTTGTAAATATGCTGGTTCACATCGTTGTAATGAATAGTGTAATAATAATGAGAATTGTAGCGATTGACAAAGTCGTTATTGCGCAAAGTCGACTTATCTGACAAAATTAAAATTAAAAAATCTCTCTCTTCTTTGAATTTATTTTGCAACTATTGCCAAAATTCAAATCGTCTCGCATAATCTCCTGGAAGAAGTACTTTGTACAGTATCTTGAAGGGATGAAATTTTTTCTTTTTAAAATTCGATTCACGGAAGTTTGGCTGACGTGATATTGCGTTGCTAATTCTCGCCGACTTTTTCCTGATTTTCAATAACAGCTTGTAGCCATCATCGAATTCTTTGTTTTCGTTCGTTACATTTTTTTTACTAACGTCCCTGATGTGGCAAATCTATTCAATAGACATTCGAAACTCCTTGATTCTGGGCGACGACGATCCGGATACCTTTCTGCATAGATTCTGCAAAAAATTTCTTCCATAATAAACACCATATCAATTAGTTCTTTTTGCGGTAGAAGCATTTTCCACACAGGAAAGTAAGTTTAAGTAATTCTCAAAATAAATGAACACAGATGAATAAAGATCTCAAAGTAAACTTAATAAACAAGCCAACAGAAGTAAATACGTTGCCTAGTAACGAAGGTTATACGCATGGGCAGATTAATTTAAATGCGCCCGACAACAATTTTTGCTCATTTAATATCGAAAGCAAAATTGCTCGGATATAATCACATTTAGGAATAGGAAGTCGTGGAGCTTTTTTGTAGGAAATTATATGGACTATTCGAATCTCCAATAAAATCATATGGCTACCATTTGAAAATTTTGAATAATGTATGTTAGCCATTTTGACTGAGAGTACACGACGGACGTCCTCTACTATTTATTACAAAACCAATCTTATCAGTACGTAGGAGATACTATGTACGGCACCTTGGCCAAAAATCTACTATTTACCTTTTTTGCAGACTGAGAAAATTAACCCCGAAGCAAGTTATGTGAATTCAATTTTTTTTTACATTATGAGCAATATTTCGACAAGGGTAGTTGGCCAAAAAAAATCTTAACAACATTACCTTCTTTTCAGTAACCAATCCAATATGTTAGTAAATATAAGGTGTTCCATTTAAAAAATTGAAATTTTGGCAAGAGTAATTTTTCATCGACGAGTGCTTTGTAAAAAGATTCCTTGTAGTAGATATTGGTCCATTTGTATTCACATCAAACATTATGAATTAAACATCAATTACGACAAAAAAAAATGGAAATCAACTTAAATACAGTGACCCAAGTTAAAGAGATCGATCGTTTGAATGCGTTGAAGAGCGTTATTGTGCCACTCTAAGGACGTTTCAAATTAAAATTAAATTAAATCGATGATAAAACTGCAGTATAATAAATAAACGTTATCGTTAAGTGGTGCAAATTACTTTGCAAGACGACACTATCGCAAGTGCAGACAAATTTCATTTCGTCCTTCTTACATTTCTCATCTTAAAAAGAAATAGGAACGCTATAATTTAATAAATCAGGGAACATTTCACAACTCACACAAATTTTCTTGCCGACAACCAAACGGTTTAATTTGGAGGACAACGCTACGTTTATTTTTTATAAATTAAGTGAATTCTCAGAGATACTAAACCTAATTACGATTGTGGTGTATTATTTCGACGTAATTAATCTTTGGTGCGTGTCTTTTGAAGCACTTTCCTTTTTTTCCTTGAAATAAGATTTTGAACGAGAAAATGAATGAATGTTGGCAACAATCGAAGTTTTCTAGTAAACTACACGAAGATACATTAGCTTATTATAAAATAGATTTACTGTAGTAGGAGAGATTTACAGATGAAACTTTGAAATATACATTGAATTAGTTTTTTGATGTCCCTTTAAATAGACTACCTACTTAAAATAATTAACACGAAGAGTAAAAAATGGGGATTTTAAAAAAAAAATCAATGAAATCCAAAACGTGGAAAACATTATTAATTCAGATTTAAATTATATTTCAGAAAATCTTCGCATAATGGTATAGGGTTTGTACCAATTCAAAGTTATGTTATTCGTTACACAAGCGTATAAGACTCGCATCAGATTCGGTTTCTGGTTTTTGCCCACATTGCGCGCACAGTTTAACAACAAAACCAGGAATTAACGATACTGTTCAGAGCCCTATCACGAGAGAAAGTACCTAGAAGGTTAATCCCAAGAGATACGTCTGATATTGTTACGCGTGTTTTTTTTGTGGTCAACAAGGCAATATCAGGGAACGCTCAAATTTTGTCTTAATGAATTCTTATCTCGATCCTACAGAGTAGGAAAAATTACACTAACTAGTATTACTTTAGACACATGGTTTTTCCACCAACATCGAACAGAGCATGCTTTAGGTAAAAAAGTGCTACAATTCCCAAAATGCCAGAAATGCATACAGCTAACGTTCGCACAATCAGTATCGTAACGCAACCTTTTACCATTCAATTTCAATGAAGATATCCGTAAATATTTCTACTTTCAGTAGTATAGACACAATAAAAGGGTAGCGAAAAAAATTTAAAGAAAATGAAGAGGAAATAGAGTGGAGTCAAACAGCAGAGTCAACTGAAAGGAAGAATAAAAAGAGAAAATGCGCGGAGACAGCGTCAGAATAAAAAAAGAAACAAGAAGAAACGAGTTTTACCATAAAAAATAAAAGTGTGCACAAAGAACTAAAAATGGGAATCACAGAATTACATAGTATGATAGGAAGAGCGATAAGAGAAAACATACACGATAAAGAACAAATAAAGTAATAGAAGAGAAAGTAAAAGAAACCGACAGGATGAACTAATAGAAAATGTAAAAAGACTGAAACAAAAATATAAAAACATGAAGGTAGGATACGACACATGAAAGAAGAAAAATATGTGCAGAATGTAGAAAAAATGGAAAATTGAACCTACAAGAATATCTAACAAATCAACTACGAAGAATTTATGGAGACAGTGGACAGAAGAAAGTTGTTAAGATAACTAGTATTCGACTTGGACCACGCGTCGGTATGTTTTTTTCAAAGCCTGCGTTGTTGCCTTGTCTTTTTCCTTGCGAGCCAAAACAAGGATTTTTGGGATGATTACCCATCCTCATAGATTCCGATGGTAGTGAGCTGTTAAGCCTAGGCCTGATTGCTGAATGTTAAACCAAAGGTTCTGACGTTTCGCAAGACATTGCCGCTTGCATCTTCAGGAATTACATCTATCTTGCGAAACGTCAGAACTTTTGGTTACTTGTGAATACAAACATGCAATACCATTGTGGAATGGTTGGATCACTCAAAGGCGCTTCTTGAATAATATAATTATAAAACCACTACCTCCCCTTAACGTATTTATTGTTGAAATTTGAATGGTTGAAAAATTGATAATATTAAGGCTAAGCCGACATTTTTCGGGTTTAAGCTAAACCCATTTTCAAGCTTCTATGAATTAATTCCTTACAGTAGAGGCAAATTACTTAAATAGGCTAAAAGGCACAATGTTTAAAAAAGTTAGGTTAAATTAGAAATCACATTAAACTTTCAGTACATTTAAAAAAATTAATTGAACACTTAAAGGGCCGCCGCAAGGAAAACCCCAAACTGCAGGGTCAAGGAAGGAAATGATAACATGAATAAAATTATGGAAAAAGATGGTGAAAGTAAGTGATAAAAACATGCAATACATAATCGCATACCTAAATTTTAGGTGTTATAAGAACTATTTCAAAAATTCGATGAATCCGTTTACACTATATGAACTTATATTCTTAGTTACTTACGTATCTCATTGCGTCACTAACATTGTGAACTTACCTGCAAAAGAAAGAAAATGATAATTAATGTGATAATCAGATTTATTTTACAGTGTATTACACTGTTTGGACTGCCATTTCATCTGGTACATCCGGAAAACTGAAACAAAGACAAAAGGTAGGGGAGACTCGGGCAAGAAGAACCATGTGGGCAAAAGGAATCAGTTGTATATTTTAAAATTTAAATTTGCCGCCACTTATTTGACATTAGATGTCGGTAGCCATCAGTGTTTTGTAGTGTTTGCTGCTATAAACGTTACGGTAAGTTATTTGATATATGTTTTATGCCAAAAATACGATATGTACATGTTGCGAATACTTCACTGTCACTCAGCCAAACTGCAACCATTTTGAAACAAAACAAATGTGTAAAATTGCAACTGAATATACAGATAGTGCGTTTCGTGTACTTTCTAACCTCACTTGCGTTTTAACATAATGTGGATGTATATTTATCGCTAGATCAAATCGAATGGTCTACATGCATTTCGGGCAACAAGAACCGGGCAAATGGAACCGGTTCCTTTTGCCCATCCTAAGATTGTAATTTAGTATTGTGTAATTAACACATCTTTTTTTAAAGATGGTGTTCAAATACAAACGCAAGACTGAGAGGGCTAAGGGATGGACAGTAGACGCAATGGTCAGTGCACTAGATGTAATAAAAAATAAAGAAATTTCAATTCGAGGAGCAGCTGTACGATTTGGAATTCCATATCCAACTTTACGCAAACATCTGATAAAACAATCTTCTATAAAAGAACTTGGTCGTTTCAAACCTGTATTCTCTGAAGAAATGGAGCAACAGCTTGTAAAGCACATACAGAAAATGAATTCTATGTTTTATGGCTTTACAAAGCAAGATTTATGCACTTTAGCTTATGAGTTTGCACACCGAAATAACCTTCGTCATAATTTCCAAAATGGTAAAGCTGGGGAGCAATGGTATTACAATTTTATGCAAAGACACCGAGAGCTTAGTCTTAGAACTCCGGAACCCACAAGTGTTGCTCGAGCCTGTGGTTTCAACAAACCGCAGGTGCAGTTATTTTTTAACAATTTAAAAGCAATTCGTGAAAAACATAAAATTGAGCTAGATAATACCTATAACGTCGATGAAACAGGCATACAAACATCAGCAAAAAAACCACCAAAAGTTATTTCATGCAGGGGAAAGAAACAAGTGGGTTCCATCTCGTCTGCTGAACGAGGACAGCTAGTAATAATAATAATAATAAGTTTATTGTGACAACACAAACGGATGGAAGTTCAGCTTAACGCTGTTCTGCCATTCCAACCGGAAAACAATTCTATCTACTAGTATTAAGCACATTAATTAATATACAGGGTGTCCAGAAATGAAGGTGCCAAACGAAAATCCCAGTTAGTAGACATTATTTTATGTCGATTTAACCCAAATTACCGTAGTCCAAAAATGCTTCTTAAGCGAGCTGGAGCTCCTTATAGATGATGCCATGAAGTACTTTTTTTTGTAATATCTCAAAAACGTTTCGATCGAAAATGTCCAAACTTTGCACAATGACTTACCTTCTGATCACACATCGGTCGCCGTAAATAATACTTCCTTGCTGCGACCATTAGCGTCCCATGTGGGAGGGGCCGCAGACATTTTGGATGGTATTTTTTTTACATTTATTTTTTTGACATTTTTTGTGTCAAATTCTAATTCTCTAGGGTCTTTTCTAAAAATAATGTGCTCTTGTTTCAAATCGTTACGATGCACCCTTCTCGAGAAAAATAAATTTAAATAAATTACTAATTTATTAATTTATTTAAATAAATTACTCTTATGTCAAGTTATATCAAAAACAACAAATTTTACAGTAAGTGCTCTACATGACGGCCGCCTGTTTCAATACATATTACGTACGTTCGATTTGGACATACGGTTGCTAAGATATAGCCAAAAATAGATTCGCGGGCATTTTCAAGATGGCGGACAAGATGGCGGCCGTTCAACTTCCCCCCCTCTAATATTGTTCAATGGGTCATTGATAACAATCCTGGAGGGGGGGGGGCAAACTTTTACACGCTTGGTAACTCCCAATATTACATTGCTACGTACTAATAATGATAAACTTTGCAGATTTTTTTTACTTATATTTCAAATTAGTGGTATTCCAAATTACCTTCAGGCTACCTCTCGACCCGGGTTTAAGCCGGTTTTTTCCTAGAAATAAAAAAAACCCACTAAACTTTTTTTTAAACTTTTTAATCATTTAGTATGAAAGAAATTTAGTTAAATAGTGAAGTATTTAAGTTCAAATTTGGGGTTGCGAGAAAATCAACGTCAATGCTGGCGGGGATTATTACTTATGTAACTCTTGTTCTTTACGTACTTAAAAACGCCTGTTGCGTGAAAAATGTACCTTTATTTTGTGTTAAATCAGTTTTTGTTCAGAATGTTTTAATAAATTAAATATAGTAAGATGTTGCAATTTATGGTTACTGTCGTTGCGAAAGTTTAGTGCCTGATGTCTAATCAAAATAATAACATTCATATTTTGCTAAAGATTCATAAAAGTTTCGGTTCCACAATCCTTTTGTTTATTTTTTTATATATTTTTTTAAATAGTGTATTCCAAATTACCTTCCTTTCCTCTATTACGCCGATTACAAGCAGTTGGAATTAAGACTCAAAGATCAAAATGTGACTCGTTAAAACACGGCATTACATACTTGGGCTACCGAATAGATGAAAATGGTCTGCATCTAACAAAAAGACCGCATTTCAAAAAGAACTGTATAAAATCACATATCTTGGCAGTAAAACTCACCTTATATACCCTTAATTAATACGTTCTTTCTGTCGTAATTTCCAAAACAATTTTAATCAATAATTTTTTTATTTAAATATTTTTTTGAAATATTTTTTGCCTAATTAAGGCAAGTCTTCAAAATTATAAAGCACTAGAAGTATTTAAACATACTTACTTCGTTTTTGAGAAATTAAAAAATCCCCTATTAGAGATTGTAGCAGTCTATGTAATTGCCAATTGAAAATAGTTCTAGTAATAAACTAATTTTTGCACTCGTGAGAGTAAACGTCTTGTTTCTATGGCGATAAAATACGGGCTAAAATAGCATATTATTCCCTAGGGAAATATGAGAATAAGAACTCTCTCACATTTATACATATTTATTATAAATTTTATATACATATATAGATGATAAACTCAAAAAGGTGCACTGTTTACATTTAAATTGAATGTTATAATATGCTCAATCACATTTATTAAAATTAAAAGCTGATATTTTATTTACCAACAGGTTGTTTAAGAAAATGTGTTACTGAATCAATGCAGTTAAGTATATGAGACGCTACGACCACGAATGATCTCCACACAAAGAGTTAGCAATACAACACAATTATTTCACACCAAGTTGAGCCCTTACCAATCTAATATTTAATTTCGTCTGTAATATAGTGCACACCTTACTTATCATTTCTACTTTTATTTGGAAGATGTTTGCTTTTTGCAATCAAGTTTTGTATGAAAATCGAAACTGACGAACACAAATCCCTAGTCCTAAAAGATGGAAAGGCGTGGGCGCCGTTCCTTGTTAAAGCTATAAATCTGAATAGATATGCAGTGATTCTAACCGAGGTTCTAAATTTTGAAAAATAGTAAAAATTTATTCGTAACCCTTTGTTACAATATTGTAACAACAATTTGTTAACAATATGTTGAATTCATGCGCGAATAAAACACGAAGGACTAGGCCACATGGTCAAAGCTTCAGCAACACTGGACAGCACCCCCTCGTATTTTCTGCCACACCACGGCGTTATAAATGAAAGGAGCTCTACCACCAAGCTGAGGGTAGTCTTCGATGGCTCGGCTCCTTCTGACTCTGGAGTATCACCCAGTAGTTCAGGATGATTTATTCACAATCTTACTTCGCTTTAGGCAACACAAATATATGGTGGGTACAGACATTTCGCGCGTAGAGCAAAACCAAGCCACATCCAATACGATAACGGAAGGAATTTTGTAGGAGTTAACGCGGAATTAAAGAAATTAAGTTCATTTTTTGCGCGGTCGGAGCAAGATATTGTTGATTCGCTTGCGAATGACGGCATTACTTGGCATTTCACACTCCCTTACTCGCCAAACTTCGGCGGTTTATGAGTGAAATCTTCAAAGCATCACATGCCTAGAATTTTTCGCGATCGTAAACTTACATACCAACAGTTCACCACCGTATTGAACCAGGTAGAAGCTATCCTAAACTCCCGACCAATTACAGCTCTTTCCTCAGATCCTAACGACTTGGAAGCTCTCACTCCTGGTCATTTTCTGATCGGAAGAAGGCTAACGGCCGTACCTGACCCAAACGTTACCGACATAGTGGAAAGCCGTCTGTCAAAGTTCCAGCAGTTTCAAGCTCTACAGCAAAACTCTTGGGTACGTTGGTCAAGAGAGTACGTATCCGAATTGCAGACACGTTCAAAATGGAATAAACCCGATGTGTCACTGGAAGTCGGAGACTTGGTGCTGATTAAGGATGCTAATCAACCGCTGTTGCACTGGAAATTAGAACGTGTCATCGTACCCCACCCTGGAACCTGGAAAGGACAACGTGTCGAGAGTCGCTAGTGTAAAGACATCCAATGGTGTAGTGAAGCGCTCCTTCAGATGCTTTTGTCCACTACCAAAGGGGAGACAATAGTGCAAAGTGAACCAAGTGTGTCAGTTGTAATTGGAAGGTGATCCTTTCAAGGTGGGGGGTATGTTACGGCGTAACAGGGGTTGCTCATAAACTTTAAGATTGTGTAAAAGGAGCGACTTAAGTAGGTATTGTAAATAATCAACATGTCAAGTAGCAATGACAAACACATGCGTCCTTATATTGTTGAAACCTCATTTTAATGTATAGTTAATAGTTTTGTAGCATGTGTACTAGATTTAAGAAACGAAATTGTATGCCTCCGAAACATTACAATTATCTATTCATCCTTAAAATACCCTTTTTACACCAAATTTATGTACAGGGTGTACAGTTATGAAAGGAGGTCGGCTATAACTCGGACACTATTTGAGATTAGGCAGTGAAATAAAAAATCTTATAATAAATGTGGGCAAGAGAAAATGCTGGAAGTTATTTTCAATTTCCTACCATTACCGCAAGAGGGCGTTTACGGATTTCAAATTGAAATTTCCATTTTTTGAGCAATTTTCCTCGGTAATGTATTTAAAAAAATATATTCATTGTAAACTAGTGATCAATCTGTAAAACTTTGTTTAATGAATTTTTACGATTGCTGTCAAAATAAAGCCGAAAAACCTATTAATCAGCAGCACTACTTTACGAAAAAGTATGATGCTCTTGAAATAAATAACATTAAAAGAGTCATTCTTAAGACATACAACAGATGATGCCAAAAAATATACATTATTCCTACAGAAGAATATTATGAAAAGTTATTAGAAGGTTACTTATCTACCGGTCATGGGGGACGAGATAAAATGCTGCAAAGTACTAAAAAGAAGTACAATATCTCACGTACTGTAATTGAAATTTTTTACGTTTATCCTTTAACTACTCGCTACGGTGTATAAAATACACCACTTTCACAAAATTTGATGTAATCTATTTCAAGGCGCACCTCAGCTCGCGCCGCGCCGCTTCAGGTATCCCTAGGGTTAACGTCTTGGGACGGGATACCGATCAGTTTTACATCTGGCGTTCAGTAGTTAGGAAGTTATAACAATTTTTGTGTGCAGTGAACAAAATACACCAAGCGAGCAGTTATGTAAGTACATAAATGTAATACTTTGTTTTTATAATTTTACATTAATTTACTACAACTTCTGATTATTTTTGCAATATTTACTAATCGAAATTTACTAAATTCACTTGAAATAATTAAATCTTTCATTGCAGGGATTCTGTAAAGATTCGAGATCCACGGAAACTAACATATGAGGAGCTAGAAGCCATTGGCCAAGTTATTTGTGACACAGATTCAGAAGAGGAATGTCAAAAATCTGAATCAGATAACAGTGATAACGAACATATAGAACAAAGTGACCATTGGACTGATTCCGAACAAGAAGGAAGCGATACGGAAGATTCGGCAGATGAATCTGAAAGTACTGAATTGTTTGTGGGAAAAGATAAGCAAACCTTTTGGAAGAAAAGGCAACTAGTAAGTAAATACAGTAAAACTCCTTCAAAAAATTTGATAAATATAGTTCGAGGCCCAAGTCGCAATGCAATAGGTATTTATGATGAACTTAGCTCGTTCATAAAATTTTTCAATGACGAAATGATCGAGCATATTGTCCAGTTTACAAACGTGCAAATTGCGAAACTTCGAACAAGATATTCTCGAGAAAGAGATGCAAAAGACATTACGAAAACAGAACTTTTAGCTTTTATTGGTTTGCTGTTTTTATCTGGATGTAAGAAACAAAACCATACTCATTTCTTAGAACTATGGACCAAAGATGGTACAGGATCACAAATATTCCGCGCGTGTATGAATTATCAGCGATTCCTTTTTTGTTATCAACAATAAGATTTGATGATAAAAGTACCAGGGATATTAGAAAAGAAACTGATAAGTTAGCAGCTATTAGATTTATTTTGGATAGTTTTGTAGACAATTGTAAAAAACATTATACATTAGGGGAATATCTGACGATTGATGAAATGTTGATAGCATTCAGAGGCCGTTGTAGATTTCTTCAATACATCCCTAATAAACCTGCGAAATATGGGTTGAAAGCATTTATACTTTGTGATGCCAAAACTTTTTATGTTAGTAACATGGAAGTGTATTGTGGCACACAACCCGAAGGAAACTACAATTTACCAAACACACCCACAGCAATAGTACATCGCTTACTTCAAGATATGAAGGGAAGCAATAGAAATCTAACGTGTGATAACTGGTATTCCAGTTATCCCTTAGCCAGGGAACTCTTACATGATAAGATAACAATGCTAGGTACATTGAAGAAGAACAAGCGAGAGCTACCAACGGAATTTTTGCCCAATAAGACGAGAGAGGTAGGATCATCCGTTTTTGGTTTCCAACAAGATATTACTATAGTCTCCTACGTTCCCAAAAAAAACAAGTCGGTGATTTTAATATCTACAATGCACAATGATTCTGCCATAAATCCACAAACCAAAAAACCTGAAATTATAATGGATTATAATGCCACAAAAGGGGGAGTGGATACAGTCGACAAAATGTGTTGTACATACTCCGTAAGCCGAAGAACTAGGAGATGGCCATTGGTAATATTTTTCCAATTGTTGAATATAGCAGGTATCAATAGCCAACCTTATCCGCACAAAAACATAGACGCATTTTTCTAAAAAATTTAGCGCTGGCTTTGATGAAGTCACATCTCATGCATCGTTCTACAGTACAAAATTTGTCCACTGAACTGAAGCTATTCTTAGCCAGATATAGAATCGAAGAAGATACGGACGGGGAACCACCTCAAAAAGTTAGAGCAAGATGCTCTCTTTGTGCGAGGAAAAAGAATAGAGTGACTACAATAATGTGTAACAATTGTCACCGGCCAGTATGTAAGGAACACATGGAAAGGCTAATTACGTGTAACGCTTGTAAGAACGGCAATAATAGCGATTCGAGTGAATAGTAACTTTTTCTACTGTTATTTTATGATTTATACCAAAATTCTTTTTTTATTTTGTGGTGTAACAATAAGAATGTTTTTTGATTTTGTCTTAATTATGTCTAATTATACTTTTATTTTAAATTGTTTTCTTCAGTTTTTGTTGTCGTCTATGTCTAGTACATTTTTAAGTGTCATTAATATTGTTTTATTAGGAATATGTGACATCATAATGGCATTTTGCATGTGGTGTACTTTATACACCAAGCGAGTACTTATGTTAAAAATGAGAGTGCGAGTAGTTAAAGGTTATGTGCAATTTGTCATGAAAATGGGGAGAAATTAAAAACGGTAAAATCAATCCTATCTAAAGATATGATACAATTACAGATAAATTGCCGTATAAGTGATACTTACATTTGATTTAAACTCTCGAGGACAGGTAGACTTAATTGATTTGTAATCTACTGCAGATGGAGAGTATAAATGGCTATTAAACTATCAGGACCATGTTACGAAGTTTGTGACCACTAAAATCTAACAATGACGGATTTTACAAATGCCTACTACATGCACCGCCGGGTGAAAATGCCATTCTCCATTAGTACTCCTCAGGATTTGCCCTCGCGATACAGATTGCGCCGCGTAAACGATCACGCGTTTCTAATCATCTTTTGTTTCATTTCGTTCCTTTCCTTTTTCAAATTCCACTTTTCATGTTTTAATTTTGTCATGGCCGTTTTCTTTACTGATTTGATTCAATTTCAAAAATATATGACATGATATCTATTTAATTGTATTCAACAACTTCTTCTGAACCATCTTTGCCATCTTTACCCTTTTCACGTCTAAAGTGACGAAAGTACCAACGAAATTGAAGAACATTTTTGTATAGCCGACAATGACGAAAGTAAGTCTGAAGGTAATATTGACAACAATGATAACGTTTCATTGGCCAGACTAAAAAACCAGAGGTACCGTAAAGTGGGGTGACATTGATATCGATGGGTTATATTGATCACCACTTTATATTTGTATGTACAATTATTTTCTGAGCGCGTATCGCACTACGAATAAACAAATTTGGCAACCCTGCGTAGAAAGAATTTGAGCACGCCGTCCATTAATAATTACCTACTGGCATGTGCCAGCGTCGTTCTTTCGGAGGCCAAATTTGTGATATTTTTTGTGTGCTGAAAACTTCGAATGCAGAAAGGTATGTATAAAACTTATGTATATTATTGCATACCTGTTGACAAGCTTCATATATCGTCAGTTGTTGGACAAATTTGTATATTGTTATCTTCATCAGAAAGTAAAATATTTGATGTGTTGTGTCGTGGGGTGTCTTTGATCAGCATGGCGGGGCGTGATTGTTCGGATGATCAAAGTCGCCCCACGACACAACCGCCGTTGTTTTTTTTTATTAAATTCGCCCCATGGTGTAAACAAACTTTTTGTCTCAGATGGTTCGGGACTACAAAAAAAAAACTGGGTCCAGAAGCTATAGAAATTACACTGCAGCGCAGTTAGAAGAAGCTCTTAGCAAAGTGGTGGAGGGAAGTATGAGCATGAGAGGCGCAAATCAACAGTACAAAATCCCATTTGGAACGTTTAATAATAAATTCCATGGGCGCAATATTATTTATTTTGAATGCAGTGGTAAAATGCGCCGACTGGGGTTTTCCATTGTCTATGTTAGAATTGAGAATGTTTGCAAAATCTTTCTTGGATCAATCTGGTCGAAAAGTAGAACATTTTCAAAACAATTTGCCAGGCAAAAATTGGGCTAGGAGCTTATTAAAACGGCACAATACTATACGAGCAAGTGTCAGTAGAGATAGTATCACCAAATATTTTGAAAATCTAAAAGATACAGTAAAAGATATACCTTCCCAAAATATATTTAACTACGATGAGACGAATGTCAGCGATGAACCAGGAAAAGGGAGAGGCATCTACAGGCGTGGCGTAAAGTATCCCGAAAAAATCGCTAATCATTCGAAAAGCGCAACATCCATCATGGTCTGCGGATCAGCTGACTGTACCCTTTTACCGCCATACATCATTTATAAGAGTGAACATCTTTATAACACGTGGCGAGAAAATGGACCAAAGGGCTACCCCTGTTGCAATAAAGCATGTTGCGCTAGTGGATGTAGGTTTAATCGTACGTCACATGGGTGGATGGATTCAAGCACTTTTCAAGACTGGTTTGAAACTAGCTTTCTACCTCATGCTAGAAGACTGGAAGGCAAAAAAGTCCTCATAGGTGATAATTTAGCTTCCCATTTCAGTGAAACTGTTATTCGTCTATGTGAAGAAAATGATGTCGCATTTGTATGCCTTGTGCCACATTCTACACACATTTGTCAACCGCTGGATGTGTCTTTTTTTAAACCCATGAAAACGGCATGGAGGGCTATTTTGACAAATTATAAGATGAAACACAGTCGTCAGTCAGCCATACCAAAAGATGTGTTCCCGTCACTACTTCGAGAATCGCTGGAAAAAATGGATTCGGTCTCTGCTCAAACGAAACACAAGTTTGGGGACGGGGAAGTTTCAGCTATAAAACGCAATTTGATAAATGGGTTTGAAGCTACAGGCATATATCCCTTCAATGCTCAAAAAGTTCTGCAAAAGATTCCCGGTGACAACGATCCCGATCAAGAAGTAAATGAAGTGTTAACACAGTTTTTAAAAGAGAAACGTTATGGAAACGATTCGGAACGGGCACCACGTAAAAAGAAGACTAGGTTAACAATTGAACCAGGAAAAAGTGTAACTGTTGATAATGCTAGCAGCTCCGAGGATGAAGCTGAAAATAATCCGGTTCATTTGTCAGACAATGAGGACGATAACGCCCCCATAGAAGACGAGGTGGAAGAAGTTACAAACTACTTAAAGCCTACATTGGATCTCTTAGTTCCGGACACCTTTGTTTTAGTGAAGTACTTGCAAGGAAAACGTAAATCTGTGTGGTATAAATATGTGTGCGTGGTTAAGGAAAAATACTCTGATAGTGAATTTACTGTTGCGGGGCTCAAATCAGTGAATTCTAATCATAACGTGTTTTGTCTTATAAAGAATGACATTTCTACCGTACCTATGGAAGACATTCTGGGCGTACTTCCCAACCCAATAACTAATAATGAAATGCATTACCAGTTTCCGCATAAAATAGATGTTTTTGAGTTGTAATGTCGTGTTTTAATGTCCTGTTGTAATGTATGTATCTATCTGGTAAATGAATAAATAATCAAACCCCGTTTTGTACCTACATGTATCGGTTTTTTTTTAGATTTTTATTGGGGCGGACGCCATACCCATTTTTATCGTTAAACATTAAATCAATCAATTATTATTAATTAAATCAATGTCGCCCCACATAACAAAATTTAGCCTAACACAAAAACTGCTTAGTTTCAAATGGGGCGAGATTGATGGATTTGGGTATTAGACACGTAGTTAAACACATTTACACATGACATATCAAAGTCACCCCACTCGGGGTATGACTTTAATCAGCATGTTTTATTATTTTTTGAGACGCACTTTAATCCAATTTTTAAAATTAATATGCTGCATGGGTTTGGATATCCATTTGATATGGTTCTGTTTTTTTTTAACTATGTCTGTGTATTTGTTTTTTTATAAATCAGAAATTAATTATGAAATTGATCTCATTCCACCCCACTTTACGGTAATTGGTTGCGTGGGAGCTTTAAGCGATCCTGCAAATTGGCTTACATCACTTACCCAAAAATATACTGATTATTTAATTACTGAGTAGAAATCACGTTAGTTTATTTCAAAAGGAAATTAAGAAACGGGGAATAAATTATTAAAGTGGCTAATGTATTCAGCAAAGTTAGATAGCATTTTTTTGCTTTTTTAAATAGTACTTGTTTAACACTTTCGAAGCACGAGAAATCCGCAAATCATCTTAAAATTTTCAAACTTTGAAATCGACTCGACATTCTTTTAAGAATAAAACAACGGTTGATAGTAGTCATCACACACACTCGAAATGGAGAAGGAACATTGGTATGCCGGGTGGTATGAACGGCTTATTGCTATAATTCAGTATTTGGCAACGTGTGGTTTACCATTTCGAGGTGTTTCAAGTGTGCTCGACTATGTCGCAGGAAAGGTTAAATGGTATTCCAACAATTGCAATTGAGCAAGGTATTAGCGAAGGAATTAATTACAACGATTTTAATATCTGATTTTGCTTGGAAGAAGGCATGAAAAGCAGTATTTTAGTTAATCGTGAACAAGTAGTTTTATTTCATCCTGTGTCACATTCTTTGATTTTCCGGACTCATTTCAGCCCGGTTACCGTACTAGAAATTTTGTACCCGAATACAAAGGTGGCCATAGCAACATAAAGTCACATGACTTTGGAAACGTCAAATTTTATATAAAGTTAATAGAAAAACTCTTAAGAAATGAATGTATGGCCAGTATGAAATAAAATGTTTTACATTATTTGTACGTTAAATCAGATTACGTTACTCGTTTCGAAATTCCTTCTCACTCGTTAACGTAAACCTTGATTTACCGTACTCATATGTAAATAACTATTACGTTTTTCTTTATTTTTTTAAATTAATGTTTGTTACTGTGTTGATGTTTATTTAAACTGTTTTAATTAAAAATTTTTAACAGCTTTTTTACTATTTTGTTTTAACTACCGCTTTTTCTTTCGTTTTAAGGTTTAATCTATAAGTCCTTTTGACAATAAATTCTTGGTTCTATACCAATATTATCATTCATATTTAACATTTTTGTTATCCATTAAAAAAACATCAAAATAAAATTTGGTTTCTTTTATCGTTTAAAAATAAATCTTCAAATGTGGAACATTTCGCCTCGCCTGCGACACTTCCACTTTTCTCACCAAACTGGAAGAGGAGGGGGGCAAAATCAACTTTGTACGAAGGCCCTTTGACCCTTAGAAACGGCTGTGTTCACCGACAACCATTAAAACTAAAAAAGAAACACAACAATATTTAAAGCGTCAGTTCAGTGCGTCTTTTAACGATGTAGGGAATGTTATTCATCGGTCTATTTTGACGGCTAAAGGTGCCTTTTGTCTGCTTTCTTCACACTTCAATTGATTTAAACTGAAAAGTTTACTTACGCGATTAAGTACTTGTTCTAATTAAAGTGTTACTCTGCCTTTTACAAAGCGGTGTGTTAATTGAAAGGTAGCGTCACATTTGGATAGTTACCGAACTGAAATTTTAAACAAAATTCAATGTTTCCGAATTGAAAGTGTTTACAGTGGAATATTTTATAAACGTTAGGAAATGAACGTTCCTTTTCCAAACGATTACAATTGAATTGATCAATATCATTTCAATTGAATTTAGATGAAATCATTTCGGCGTCTTATTTCGAATTAGTGAATAAATTCTGGATGTGCGAGACGTGTGAAAATGCAGAGCTTTCCTACGATTCACTATAAAGTTAATATTATTCCATTTGTGTGAGCCATAGTTTAGTTTTTTTCAACTATCTTACTAAATTGAGGTGGTAAAAGGCACGCGAATGTTTCGCTCTCTATTAGTAACATTTGAGGTGTGCGTATTTAGATCAAATAAAGATAATCCGATTACAGCAATGCATTTTGTAAAAGTGTTACTGGCTTTTCTTGGTGGTTGTTTTCATGAATTATTTAGTATGCCGAATGTGCGCTACGGATTTATACACACAATAAAAACAATTACGAATAAGAATATAAGATAAGTGACAAAAATAATTGTCTTAAGTGCTAACGTCACCTGATACAGATTTCAAAATCACACCAAATTACACTATAATTATTGCAAGGGCTCACAAATGTTTTACCTCCGAACAATTTACTTATAAGCTTACATTACAGTATTCCGTAGTACAACAGCTGAAATTTAGACAAAGGTTATGAATTTAATTTACATAATGTAACGAATTTGGATAAGAGAATTGTGTACGTAAAAGCTACAATATGCTTTACGTTTTGAATATGGAATGTACAACAATAACGCATACTGAACCGATATTATTATTTCTGTTTGAAATGCCAAACCTAATTATAGAAATACGAATTCCCTTTCTAAAATAAAATTTAATAAAAGTTATACGAACTACAGTATCTCTGAAATTTGTGTCAATTGACGAGCAATAACAAGAAACCTCGATGTTTATACTATTGATATACGTTTCAATTGTACCCACGACAATATGGTTCGAGAGATAATTTAAAAACATGTCTAATTTTCTTAAGAGGACACAAAATAACAAGTATGCATCTTTATAAAAAACTTCCGCGTAATTTCAACAGGTGCGTCGTGCCTGTGGCTTGAATAAATTAAAATTCTGAGAAAATACCTAAACTAGGTACCTACTAGTTTTATTATTCCTCAATGTTAATGTTTCGGTATGGATATACCCCTCCAAATGTAAAAATAATATATTATACAATGCACCTACACTAAGGTAAAGAAGCTATGATTATTGACTGACCGCTACATTATTTTGCGAGGTACGAAGCACAGAGCGAAATAAGGCGGGAGGTCAACAATGGTCTTCTCTACTTGGAGTTGGAAGCGTTCCAAGGGCGGTGCAGCTTTAGACAGTATATCGCAAACAAGCCGGCAAAGAATGTTAATGCCCGTTCTGTTTATACTGTCAATATGGAAGTATATTTTGGACAGCAGCCGGAGAGTCCATTCAAGGTAAGCATACACCCGAAGAAATTGTACTGAGGATGATAAATCCAGTATCCGGTACAAAACGTAATGTTACATTTGATAACTGGTTTACTGGACTTACCAATCGCTTACTTTCGGAACCTAAGCTTATAGCAGTAGCAACTCTAAAAAAAATAGGAAGAAAATTCCTGCAATGTTTATATCAGTAAAAGATAGGCCACTAAAATTTAGTGTCTTTGGATTTCAAAGCGATAAGCTGTCATATGTTCCCAAAAAGAACAAGAATGTATTGCTAATTTCATCGTTACATCACGACGATAAATAACATCGATAAAACAACCGGAGATGAAAATAAACCTGAGCTTATCACATTTTACAATATGACTAACGGAGGCGTCGACACAAGTTGTCTGCTTCATACAACGTCTCCAGACGTAGTAGACGCTGGCCCCTCATAATATTTTTTGCGCTAAACACTGCCGGAATAAATGCAGAAATAATATACAGGAATAATACTAACAACTACAGAACAGACAGCATGTGTTGTAGACGGACGAAAGCTGTTTTGTTACTAACGGTAAACCCAATAAAAAAAAATGGGCTACCGAAAATTTTGTCACCCCGATTGAAAACCAAGGACCGGAATTAACGTTTGGTGTGGTATTATTAATGGCCATTTAATTGGTCCATATTTTTACGAAGGAACTTTACATAGTGTGTAACAGGTTGATTTTGCTCGGAAGTATAGTTGGTTGCATACTT
Organism: Pyrocoelia pectoralis; assembly: GCA_036250285.1. Lineage (NCBI taxonomy): Eukaryota > Metazoa > Arthropoda > Insecta > Coleoptera > Lampyridae > Pyrocoelia > Pyrocoelia pectoralis. The sequence goes on from CM070075.1 coordinate 47,543,717, forward strand.
CGCGGGAATTTGCGACCTTGTCTTGATATCATTTGGACCGTAACTTTCTTAGTCTTATCAGACTAGTTTTTGATTTCCTGGAGGATCCATTTTGGGATTCTTGTCGAAGCTTTCGTGGCAAGCACATGGTAGTGCTCATTCACCGTTACGATTTTGTGTGTAATCCCTTCAGTTCGGAAGGATCTTGGTGAATTGATGCACATTTAATTAAAATTAATCACCCTGTCGATTTGTTATTTTGTGGAGGGTGTATATATTTTTTCGCTTCGGCGGATTGTACCTGTGTTACAACGAACAAAAGGCTCGCCCAACATCATAAGAGTTTTTTTTGGTATTTTATGTACCTTTTTGTACATTTAGTACTTTTGTACCTTTTGTACTTTTACGTACTATAAGGGGGCTTCACAAGTTTGCATGCTGTATATATGGTTACCTTTGTCGTATGTGGACGCACGATTCGTTAACCCGTCATTTTGTATGACTTCAAGAACTCCAGGTTATCCTACGTAAATCGGGCAGAGTCGAGGGTTCGCCTGTACATGTTCCTGGGGAGTGACGTCTCATAGCTGTGATTACGTCGCCGATCCCGTTCCGGAGTCAGCTTTTATTACTGCACGGAGGCCCCGTCCAAATTTCTCGTTCCAACATCTGGACGGCAACGAGATATCCATTATCCGGTTCAGGTCAGAGATCAAATTGTTATCTTAGTGTGTACTGATTGATTACCCATTGTGTCCTGCAATTTATCAAGTATTGTTATCAACCGAAGATTTGCGGGGGGGGGGGTTAATACATAAAGAGCTTAGAGCTTACCTTTCAATAAAGGGTAATGCAGGTTAAGAGTTGCCCTTCAGGATTTTAATTCAAATCAAATCAAAATAGGTTTATTGTATTTTCTTACATAACAATCAAATAAATACACGATTCTATTCCCCCTCTTACAACTACTCCCGCCTGTCCTTCCCCCTACTTTCCACCTTTTCCCTCCTTTCCAACACTTCCCTCATCCATCCCAACCCTTCCCCCTTCGCTCCTAGTATCCTTCAGGATTTTAATTGTTTTCATTAGTTTTTGCTAATCGTCAGAGATTAGTCGTTAATTAAATAGTTATGATTAGCATTTACCTTTATTAAGCGCCGAGTTTATCACTGTAATTTTCCTTTTTATTTTTCAAAGCACATGTAAAATCTAATAATTTACCTTAAGTCAGGTTATGCCGCAATAACCATATTAGCTACTGTACGCCGTAAGAACTACTTTTTATAAAGGTGCAGACAAGGAACTACCCTAAATTATTTATTTCAAGTATACAGTGTGATACGTATTATTGGTATGGTACTAAAGAAACGTTTCAGTAGTCCCTGACCCTTGGGTAAAGATACATTTGGCCAATCACTTTAACACGCTTAGCTAACCAATTCATTTAGTTACTTGTTAAACCCTCATTCTGTCCATAATAGAGAGGCGTTATTAATATTATATATTTACTATTTACATATACATATTTATTTACTTGTTTGTTAGTCATTGTCTTATAAGTAAGGTATTTATAAACGAATTCCATGGAAGCGGTGATATAGATGTTATTTATTTATTGTGATAACGATTGCACGAATTTATGAATAGAGGTATTTTACGGGAAGATATTGATATTTTCCGTTACCGATTCTTTTCCAGCCTTAGGTTTACCGATAGCCAACCCGGGTGTCCCTTCTAGAACGAGAGTGACAGTGATCGAGCTAGATTCGTTAATAATAATAAATGATTTTCGTTCTTGGCGCCCTCATAGTGTATTTTACAGGATTTGCAGTTTCTACGATTCCTGGACCCACGACCCCTTAACCTCTGATCGGGAATTAACGAGTTTATATAATTATTTCGTTGGTAAGGTAGGTGAACCTAGAGTAATGCTCGGCCGCATTCCGGTCCGCAGCAAGTGAGCGATATTTACAATTTCTTCTAGAACAACTTCCTATGCTTCTCGAAAATGTACAATTACAGCTGCGAGCAAACATGTGTTTTCAGCATGACGGGGCTCCACCGCATAAAGCAAGAATTGTCCAACAATATTTAAATGGAACTTACGGAGAAAATTGGATACGTATAAATGGACCGATACAGTGGGCGCCTAAATCACCGGACAATTGGATAAGTGTTTAGAAGTAGGAGGTGGTCACATTGAAAACTTGTTTTAGTGATTGCCTAGATACTTTGTTTTTTCTGTGGTAATAGTTAATTATGTGTTTTTTAATGTTAAATTAATAAATAATACTACCTAATAGTCGTAGCGGTACATCTAAATGTCTGTCAAATTGTGCGGGAAGTGTGAAATTAGGTACACTTATTAATTAGATCAAAATAAACGATTTAACCCGCAGCACCCCTATTTTCAACCCTTAGTTTTCAAAAGTGCCACGTATTTAGTTTTTTCCATCCCCTAACGATAACTCCTTTGTTTACAACTTTTAGAAAAAATTATATCAATAAAAGTTTTAGGAATTCTGATAAGGAACATTTTATATAAGGATAAAATTTTCACAAATATCAACCCTTATCGAGATATGTGGCAAAAACTGATTTTTGCAGTTTCATTACAAAATCGGTCATAGTTTTCTTGTTTGTCATTTCTCAGAAAAATTATTCAAGTAAAAGATGTAGATATTAATATGATCAATATTTTAGGTATATATATTATTTTCACAGAAAGCAACCTTTAACAAGTTATTTCGATATTTCTGAAAGTAAGCAACCCTTAAGTATGAAATCGCTTATATCTTTTTTATTTGTAACTTATGAGGAAAAACATGTCAATAAATATTATAGAAAATTATCTTTTCGACATTTTATGTTGGTATGAAAATTTCTCAAAAGTCAACCCTTAAAGAGATATATCGAAAAAAGCAGAAACTGTCAATCTTCACATAAAATCGAGCATAACTTTTCTATATTTCACTACAGTGACATTATTGTTATATAATTCGGTAGGTATATGGATGTAGAAAATATAAGTAAGGGGTAATTTTTTTTTACAAAAACTCACCCTTAGCGAGATATTTCGACAAAAACAAACTTTCGGCACTTTTTAGAAAAGTTTTCGTAACTTTTTCAATTACGATGGTTAATATGATTTCTTCACGGTTAATAATAGCCAATTACAGTGTATTTCATGAAATCATAGTGATTTTGCACCATATCACACTGGTGCGGGAATTTTCAACGTACAAAGTGTAAGGTTTATTCGCGGTAATATAATTAAAAAGAAACAATCTAATTGTACCCAAAATGCAAACATAGGTCGATTTTTATATCAAGGAAGACATATTTGGATGTTATTTTCTTGGGGGTGGTTCTCACCTCCAGCGCTTCACAGGGGGTGACATTGAAATTTCGTCGCGGCGTATGGTTTCGCTCGGGTGTCGCATCTCCTTTTTAGTCTTCTATTTGGTTGTTCTCACTGAAATACGAGTCGGTGAGAAAATACTAACTTGCTGTTGAAGTGCTTGCCTTTTATTTTCGCATGTAAAATGTCTAAAGGAGTTGCGATACCCGAGCGAAACCATACGCCGCGACGCCCACGACGTAACGAGCTCGCGCACTTAAGCCAAATGTGTTTAAATAAATATTTCAGTATTTTACTTAGCTACTGATAGAAATAAAGTGAAAAAAATGCAAAAATGAAAAGGCCAAGGAATTACCTTTCCAATGATGTATCACAAGACCCGCCTTCCTATTTGAAATTTCAATGTCACCCCCTGTGAAGCGCTGGAGGTGAGAACCACCCCCAAGAAAATAACATCCAAATATGCCTTCCTTGATATAAAAATCGACCTATGTTTGCATTTTGGGTACAATTAGATTGTTTCTTTTTAATTATATTACCGCGAATAAACCTTACACTTTGTATGTTGAAAATTCCCGCACCAGTGTGATATGGTGCAAAATCACTATGATTTCATGAAATACACTGTAATTGGCTATTATTAACCGCGAAGAAATAATATTAACCATCGTAATTGAAAAAGTTACGAAAACTGTTCTAAAAAGTGCCGAAAGTTTGTTTTTGTCGAAATATCTCGCTAAGGGTGAGTTTTTGTAAAAAAATTACCCCTTACTTATATTTTCTACATCCATATACCTACCGAATTATATAACAATAATGTCATTGTAGTGAAATATAGAAAAGTTATGCTCGATTTTATGTGAAAATTGACAGTTTCCGGTTTTTTCGATATATCTCGTTAACGGTTGACTTTTGAGAAATTTTCATACCAACATAAAATGCCCAAAAGATAATTTTCTATAATATTTATTGACATGTTTTTCCTCATAAGTTACAAATAAAAAAGATATAAGCGATTTCATACTTAAGGGTTGCTTACTTTCAGAAATATCGAAATAACTTGTTAAGGGTTGCTTTCTGTGAAAATAATATATATACCTAAAATATTGATCATATTAATATCTACATCTTTTACTTGAATAATTTTTCTGAGAAATGATAAACAAGAAAACTATGACCGATTTTGTAATGAAACTGCAAAAATCAGTTTTTGCCACATATCTCGATAAGGGTTGATATTTGTGAAAATTTTATCCTTATATAACATGGTCCTTATAAGAATTCCTAAAACTTTTATTAATATAATTTTTTCTAAAAGTTGTAAACAAAGGAGTTATCGTTAGGGGATGGAAACAACTAAATACGGGGCACTTTTGGAAACTAAGGGTTGAAAATAGGGGTGCTTCGGGTCAAATCGTTTATTTTGATCTAATTAATAAGTGTACCTAATTTCACACTTCCCGCACAATTTGACAGACATTTGCGATTTTCTCGATGTACCGCTACGACTATAATAATGTTTAATTAGAAGCGACTTTGGTATTTGTTTCAACTTGTTTAAATCGTGAAGATTGCGAATTTTTGATACTTTTTTTTTATAAATTTGCTTATAATTTTTTAACAGAAAACGATAACGAATTTTTTTCTTTACAAAATTTGTTCAGAAAAATTAGCTCTATTTAAATATGGCAAAATATAGGTATGTTTCTGGGAAAAATAAATTGATGACGCCATTATTACTTCAGTTTACAAATACGGAAAAACATGCAAGTTCGTCTTAAAATATACATTACTCATTCTCATTTAATAATCTTTTTTCAGATTTTTTCTATCGTTTTTATTTTTCTTATAATAGTGCTAAGGCATGGAGTTTCGCTCACCCTGTACAATATTATTCTGTGAGAAATTAACCTGTTAAAGTGTATACAAATTCATTAAGTGCGTGAAAAATAGTGCTCTTAGAAAAAGCAAGGAATACCTTAGTTTTTTTTTAGAAATTTGGCGTTGCATTTACACGTAATCAATTTTTAGCTATTTTGTAATTGAGAATAGCACTACTTGGATGTAGTCCAAGAATACGTTTACGCCTAACGTGCAGCTGCGCTCGATAATAAACGGTTGTTGTGTTACATATGTACATACTGAAAATTATAATGTAAGTGCCAATTTTTTCTCAACGGAATTATTGTATTCGGAAGTAATCTAAAACTAAAATTTATATCGTTCATGCTAAAACAAGGTGCATTTCCTTTTCCACGTACAAATTCTTATAGGTATCCAAGAATTTTGTATTGTTGGCATACATTTAAATAGATCTTATACGAGCCACTGACGTTTTCACTAACTTGTCTCTCTGCTATTCTCAGTTCTCTTGACAAGTAACGATTGATCTCATCACCGGTATGATAAAACGTACGACTTTTGTGGAGAAGGCCACATTTTCAACACACAAAAGTTGGATTACTACTTGCCCGATCTAACTCATTTATCTATGTGGTCTGGCCTTTGAGGAAAAGGGTTTGAGAGGTAGGGGAAGGTGGGATAAAATGAACTTCCTAAGAGAACAAATTCAGTATAAGAAGTATGTATACCGGGCGTATCAGTATTTTATTTAGAGAACGGGGAGTCGTAGAGAGGTAGGATAAAAAAGTGATTATAAAAGCCATAATAAAGAATTGAATGGTGATATTATTATTTTTCGGAAAAGTCAGCATTCCTCCAGAATGTCTCGAACTCCAAAATTTTAAATGGCACCATAGGTCGAAGGAAGTATTGTTTAAAAGAAAGTTTTATAGGAAAAATTATTTTATTACTGCCACCCCTTTTAAGTAATATTCGACTAAAGTTATTAAATTTGAAATTCATTGTTAACAAAAAAAATTGAAAAGTCGACTTTTAAAATCTATACCTTATCCAACGAGAGAAAGGACTTGGTTTGCGCATTGCAGATTAAAGTGGGAGGAAACTGGGATCAGGTATTCATCTATAAAGAGGTACCTTTATAGGTATCGGCGCAAGGTATGACTTCGTCGAAGTAGGAGTAATGAATAGGCGGCGATTCAACTGAAACATACGAATTTTCGTCCGAGCGCAAGTCCTTTCTCTCGTTGGATAAGGTATAGTTACCAATGTTAGATGTGTTCAAAATGCCTTCCATTTACTGCTAAGCACTGTTGAGCTCTTCTAGGTACACCATCAGTGGCTCTAAGTACTTCTTGAAAGGGAAGAACACAATGTAACATTGGTAACTAGATTTTAAAAGTTATTATTAAATTATAACAACAAAAAATAAATAACATTCCTAATCTATTCGCATAATTTATAGCGAAAACAAACGCAAAGCGAATAACCAAACAATTGTAGACCTTATTCAGACAAATTTTTTTTTTCATTTTGACCTAAACTGAAGATTCCGATACATCACAAATAAAAGTGTCATCTTCGTCTACACAACCGCATTAATCGTGCACTGAATCCACCCATCTACTCTTGCAGACCTATAATACTTCTCAGAACAGTATTGTTCTCCATGCAGAACGACGAATACTTTGGAACTACCGAGTTAAGTGGAAAAAAACTTCGTAATTTCAATACCACGCCAATGCTTAAGTGAGCAATTTTGTGCTTAGTTTGAATAGCCACAGGTAAATAAAGATGCTTGGAATAAGATCAAAAATGTGCTGTGGAGAAGTCTTTAGAAATTTGAAGAAGGGGGTGCATTTAGTACCCCTTATATAAATTTGTCTTTCCGCGAACTGATTGAAATTGTCAGTGAACTAATTATTTTTGGTAACGAAAAAGGATGTATGCAATATACAATGTGTTTTTATTGTGGAATGTGCATACAAATATTACAAAATAACACTAAAATCAATTATTATGTTCGGGATCCACAAAAAAACTTAATACATATTTACCTTAAAATAATTTGGGAAACTAATAATCGCATAAATTAAGAATTTTGCAATGAAATCTCTATGATGTTTTTATCACAAATACTCGCTGATTGAGATTGTAACCAATTTAATTGATTAAGTGTATTAATGGAATTCCAATGTTCACGTGTTTTCATCTTGTTTATAAACTTGTTGTACTGCATCTCTCATTTTAAAAAGATTTATTTTTGGTACAAACGTGTAAGTGATTCAGTTTAAATTATGTAAATTCCACCCGTACGCTACATTGTTTTGTAATTCTGATGCAACTAATTGTCAGCATTAAGGTATTAAGGTAAGCGTATAACATGGTTCACATGAACTAGGATTTCCTCTAATGTATCAATCTTCATATATTAAGTGTTTAAGTAATATGTGAGTGGCGTGTAACAAAAGACAAAAAGCTTTCAGTTATTGTTAGGCTCAAGTGGTATAAAAATTTCGCGGTCAATGTTTTGGGTAAAAATGAGTTAATTTTCACGAAAAATAAGGAAAACGTCATTTTGTTAGTTACAAACTGTAAATTAGTTGTTCATATTCGTGTTAAAACTATATGATCTTGTAAAAAAATGAAAGTATTTTTTCGTAAAAAAAACTAGTAAGGTGGACAAGCCCAGAATCTACTGGCTCTGGACAAATCCAGAGTCAGTAGATTAATAGAGTACCGCAAGCCTTTGACGCGACAAATGCCGCCCTGGCGGCCATGTTTAGTCCATATACATAAAATATACTTACGAAGTGCGTAATTTTTAATAAAATGCCGTGTTGTTGTGCCGTTAAGTGTATTTGTTTTATTATATTCCGAAAAATTTAGTCAAAACATCATCTACTTTACTGAGCGTGGTCTCTAAGCGTGTAGTGAGTGAAGCGCGGAAAGGACTAAAAATGGCGGAGGTTGCGGTACTCTATTAATCTACTGACTCTGGACAAATCAGAGAATGAACGCCACCTAGTAAATGAACAAATTAACTTATTTTCAAATATTAGCTGCTGGGTTCATCCTCTCAAAGGGGTGTGAATGAAATAAATAAACACAAACACTGCCTCCCCTTATTAATTTAATATATGTTGGCTTAGTTGGAATCATATGCCAATGGAATGCGACATGTTTCGGGTTTTTATACTAAACCCATTTTCAAGCAAGGTGTTAGATATATAAATAACGTTACATCTAAAAATACATAAGCTAGTTTAACAATCTTATTGTAGGTATTTATCGTACTCACCTAAGAATAATTCTTAAATAAATGATGTGTGACTAAAATACACATTTTAAGTCACCGTTAAATTTTAAATTTTAAATACGTTAAAGGGCCCCTAAGCGGGAACCCGGATGGCCTGAAGGGCAGATGGTGGTGGATGAGGGTGAATGGAATAAAATTATGGATAGAAACTACATGTGACAACAAGTGCAAAGTGAAAGTGACAGGTAGGGCCGGATCTACGATCAAACAGCTGATCGAAGCGGGAAGTACCAACTTACTAAACAAATCTATAAGATGTAGTTAGATTTGTTTAGTAAGTTGGTACTTCCCGCTTCGATCAGCTGTTTGATCGTAGATCCGGCCCTACCTGTCACTTTCACTTTGCACTTGTTGTCACATGTAGTTTCTATCCATAATTTTATTCCATTCACCCTCATCCACCACCATCTGCCCTTCAGGCCATCCGGGGTTCCCGCTTAGGGGCCCTTTAACGTATTTAAAATTTAAAATTTAACGGTGACTTAAAATGTGTATTTTAGTCACACATCATTTATTTAAGAATTATTCTTAGGTGAGTACGATAAATACCTACAATAAGATTGTTAAACTAGCTTATGTATTTTTAGATGTAACGTTATTTATATATCTAACACCTTGCTTGAAAATGGGTTTAGTATAAAAACCCGAAACATGTCGCATTCCATTGGCATATGATTCCAACTAAGCCAACATATATTAAATTAATAAGGGGAGGCAGTGTTTGTGTTTATTTATTTAACTTATTTTATCAGTATTAAGGTTAGGTTTCAACTATGTGAAGTTGAAAAAGACTTCACATAGTTGAAACCTAACCTTAATACTGATAAAATAAGTTAATTTGTACATTTACTAGGTGGCGTTCATTCTCTGGCTTGTACAGAGCCAGTAGATTCTGGGCTTGTCCACTCTACTAGTTTTTTTTACGAAAAATACTTTATATAATACAATATTATATACTTTTAACACGAACATGAACAACTAATTTACAGTTACGGCAACATTGTGAATCATGTGCATTTAGGGTGAGAGTAGCAGCAAATGAACAGCAACTTTTTCGTAGTTCATTAATTGGTGTTAATTCTTTGGCAAACGATGTGCTTTTTGTATAGCGCAAAGAAAACATGATTTTTTTTATTTCAGATAGATTAAAAAAACTAAAACCAACGATTCCGACATTTGGAGCAAACACTGGCCAATGCCAACACAGATATTAAAAGCGGGAATATTTCTTTGAATAAAGCTTCTGAACAATATGGAATACCAAAATCTACTCTTCATAACAAACTAACTATAGAGAAAAATGAGTTGAAGATTGGATTTTATCCAAGGGAAAATTGGGTTTTCCCAAACGAAGTTAAAGATGCAGTAAAAAAATATTGCAGGATATTGGTGGTACCAACCCCTTTACAGATTGTACAATGGGCGGTAAGTGGCTAAAATTATTTTTGAGAAGAAATATACCTACTGAAATTGTTTCTAAATCCCGAGCATCTGTAACAGAAGAAGCTATCCATAGCTAATGTTTTTTATCCGTGGCTTTTGAACAATAAGGTAACATTTCCAATAATTATGTTCATCGACGGACACAAGTCGCACTACAATATGGAGCTGTACGAATTTTGCAAAGAGAAACAAATAACATTGTATTGTTTATTAGCAAATGCCACGCACATTCTTCAGCCGTGTGATGTCAGCATTTTCCGCCCTTTAAAAACTGAATAGAGATCTGCCGTCAGAAGACTTTTGCATAGATGTTAACTAAAATAAGAGTATTCTCATTCAACAATTCAATAATTCGGTATCTATGTTTGAGGCTCTAACGAAATTAAGTAACAAATTACTTATGTAGGTAATAACATTTTTAGGTGCAAATAGACGATACGGTGACCTTTATGTTTCATGACAAATTATTATAGGCAACTACAATGTGTTTAAGATTGGACTTTGTTAATTAACCAAAGCGAAATTTTGAATAATTATATTTCTTCTTACGATGCGATGCTTAATTTTAAATGTAAACTCGGAACGAAATAACAGCCGTAATTGCTGCAGTAAGTTTTATTTGTTCGACACTTAACTTTAAACAAACTGTATTGTTTGTTAACGAGATTCTTAATTATTCATTTTGTAGAATTTAATTCCAAAAGCACAATTTTTAGTATAATCTAGTATGGAACATTCGGGCAATCTACAATATTAATACAAACAACTTAACGGAGACTGTCTTGAATACTACAGTAACTACGCCTTTTTTCCTGGAAATATAATTATGTGCATAAAATTACATGTTTCTTTCACAATAAGGCTGCACATAAAAGCCAACAAACTACGCATTTGTTAAATTAGCGCAACCAGAATCTCATACTTACACAGTAAATAAAAGAGCAAATTCTACCAAACGTTCTGGTAGGCATGCATATTTTATAACATTTACAACATAGAAGAGACAAGTAGGTTTAACTTTCTCAAATAAATAATTAAAATTTCACTTTGTTACGCCCGTCAATTTCATAGTTCATAAATTCTGTATCAATAAAGTCACCGCCATATTCAAATTTATGTAGGATGAATTGTAAATAGGTAGCGGTATTGAAAGGATGTTGCCTAAACGAATGTAAATATTAGAAGTATTGCAAATATTTAAATTAACTGTTAGAATATAAAGGAACAACGTTTATGCATCAGTGAATACTATTCCAACACTGTACAAACATAATTTTAGAATTACTAGTTTTTGTTTGATAAGTAACGTTTTTAATTTCATAAGATACGTCTAAACAAAACCAATACTGTTTTCTAGAAATAAATTCGTTGTTTGTCGATAAACTAAGGGGAAAGAAATCTAGTATTTTGTGAAACATACTCGTGAGGTGCATTTTCTCTAAAGTCCATGTCACACTATCAATCTGTTTGATAAACTGGTTTGATCAAACTGGTGTAGTGACGTCACAATTTTGTGGTTTGACCAAACTTTCAAACTAGTGGTCACATCGACACTTTAGTTTGTTCAAACTAATTGAAAATTTGGTATTGTGTTTCTGTTTATCATTATCTTTTGATACTTTTAAATATTTATAAAAAAATCGTTGAATGATAAGAAAATGAATAAGAAATTGGCAGCAATTTTATCTTTATTGGGCATAACCTTAATAACCTATAAAAAAAGTTATAAAAGGCAAATTGGCAAGAAAAACCGAATTTTAATCACATACTTGTTGTTTTTGGTTGAACTTCTCAAATTAAGACAAATTACAAAAAAATTTAAACAAAAGCCGTCATTGAATTCTTAGTATTATAGTTCAATAATAACCGTAAAGTAAACGTGTAGATCGTCGTGTTGTCGCTGGTCGTCGGAAATTACTTCGGTTCGCGCTTTTTTCAACTTCAAAAACTAACCAATTACAGCATTAGTCGCATCAAACTGACTGACGGAAATAGAAATACCTCTTAAAAATAAATTAGAAAGTTTGGTCAAACTAAGATGATGACGTCACATGACGTCATTAAAACGGTTTGATCAAGCCAGTTTGTCAAGAGCTTTGGTGGCTTCGACGTGAACCTTGAACCGAACTGGTTTAGAGTGGCAGGTATCTGTCTATAGAAGAGCTAAGATTTGTGTGATCGTTTAGGTATGACTATGATGGATATTGTTTTTGCCCTTCTTGAAAGTATCCGCGATAAGAGGCCGAGAACTGGTTGTAGTTTTTTGCCACTTAACAATTTCGATGAACATTTTACTCACTCACATAATAATTTTGATTTTCCCTTGTATTCCGGCCAATGTTTTAAAAATGTTGTACTTGATTATGGATCTACAAGTCATGCAGAGCTTTTTATCAAGAATATTTTTTTGGTGAAATGTAAGATAAACTTTTTCCCCCATTTGTATAAAACTTTTTGGGGCACATTTGTTACTCTGTCTTCTGCAAAAATTGAACTTATCGAAAATTCCTTAAGTATCGCCACACTTGCAGCAGTGAATTAACGTTAAGAATGTTGCAATTAGATGAGTAGTTTATCTTCTTCCGTGGTCAACTGTACAAACACAGTATATAAACGAACCAGTACAATAACTCCTACGCATTTCATTCACCGTCGGATGAGATTCTCATCCGAGCAGCGTTGAAGGTAACAGAAAGTTTAGTGAGTTTAGTGCGTGACGTCACGAGATATCATACTGGTTCGTATGTATACTGTGGTACAAACACATACAGGGGAATTCTCTTTTTAAATAACTTCTAACGAGTTAGTACAGCAATAGCCAAGATACGGTCTACAAAGTAAAAGGAAATAAATGTAGACCTATATTATTAGTAGCCACATAATTGCACACATAAATACGAAATTGAATGTCAGCCAACAGTTAATTAACCATACCTACCTGCTTTATATACGTATTTAAATCTTACTACATTGTCTTTGGCAGAATCGTAAAAGTTTCTTTAGTCTCTCCTAAAATGTGTAACAATGATCAGTTTTGAAACGTTCTTGGTTAACAGTAAATGAATGCTGAATCTTGCCCTCAATCACATTCACAGATGGAGCACACTAAATTGTAGGTACGGGGGAGAGATCTACAATTGCACTGAAAACGATGACTAATATCGGACTGAATCAAAAACCTCTTAAATCAATCCAACCGAATCATATTGACTGATATAAATTTCTACCCTGGATACGCCGGATTTCAATTTTGGTATCCACCTCCTCTAAGCCCAGCCTATTAGCGGTTAATTGGAATTATCAACAGTAATATCCCTAGTGCACGTAAAATAGTCTATAAAATTTTGACGTTTCTACAAAAATGTTTTGCTAGGAAATATTTTGAGTGAATTTGCCATAGTAACAAAGTATCGAGACGAAGTCGAGACATTTTGGATGGCAAATGCACGAAAAGTATTTCCGTTTAGCAAAGCATTTGAGTAAAGGAAATGTCAAAATTTTATCAAGTATTTTACGTCGACGTGGGGTATTCTGGATGATTATTTTTCGAATAGCAATAACAGTAGAATTATCTCCAAAACGCTGCATTTTTAAAAAGATCTTCAATCAAATTACGATTTATGCAAACTGTAAACAAGTTGTCACAATTTATTCGCTATTAAATTTTTACGTCTCGTTTACCTGCGGGTAAATTTGGACATATTGGTCTTTTCACTCTAAATTATTTATTAGCGTCTGTCATTGGATGAGAACGATATAATAACCGAATTCTATTGGTTAATATTTATATGAGTGAAATGATCACTATTAAATCAAGAGACTATTAAAGGGGGTGAATGGTTGCCCTTGCCCGCCCTCGTAGAATTGAATAATTTCTGTCATAAAAAAAATTATTAAAGCGCGGTAAGTGAATCTGAATTTGAATCTACTAACAGTGTTAACGCGAATTATAATAAAAAGAAATGATTGCAGGTGAATATTGGATGACAGTGTGAACGAAGTTATGCATGTGAAAATTTAATGAAATGTAACTGCATGCGGAATGAAATAAACAAGCGGAAGTTTCAAATCGGAAAATAGCCGACCATAATCGGTAGGTTAAAAGCGGAATCAATAAAAGTGAAAAGTTAAGACGCAACAAGGTAATGAGAATTTCTGCTAATGTTTCTGATCTATAGAGGTGGATGCAAGAGAAGGTATCATAAAGTGGGGAACGCTGACTACTAACGCCACCCGCACTTTCGTCCGGTACGTAAATTTTCAATTCAATAATTAAAATTTACCTCTTTCAGGTGCCTTACACTATGACCTCTAGTCATTTTTCATGTTTACTAAGTTACGTGTCAAAATACGATTGGATTCGATTACGTAAACGCATGGCGCCAAGTAAGTAGGACGATAAAAAAGTTTCATAGTTTACAACAGGATTTTGAAAATATTGTGAAAATCGCCACGGAATTCGTTGAAATTATGAAAAAAACTTATGAAATTGAAACAAAACTACAGTGCAAAGAGGTGCCTCAAACCTTTGAAAAAGTAGTAGTTGACCGGTTTATGGTGAATTGTGGACACGGAGGTGAACAGGAGAAAGCGCCCAGAGCAAAACAAAACAGAACTAGCATCTGCTTGAAATGTATCTTAGTTTAAAATGTAAGTTAAGCCAATAAATAAGTTTCATCGTCAAGTGCAATTTATACCAATAAGTAAAAATCATCGTTTTTAATTGAACCTTGGAAATCTTAGAAATTACATTTCATAGTGTAACACTTGATACAGCGATAACTACTCATAGCCGTTATCTTTATTTAGTGCGTGCTGAAAAAAATGATTGATCGAAAAATTAAAAATTATTAAAAATGGTGAGCGCTTATAGAGCTTTATAATAATGTATTGTGAATTGGATAGTTTATAAACGATGGATGACAACATTAGTATAAAATAACAGAACTATCCGATTTGTAACTATTGTCATTTTATTGTTGTATGTTTTTTGTCGTTTTATTGTCAGATGTGATTCAAAAATTAGAGTAGTGCGCCAAATATGGAATAGTTTCCTAAAATGGAATAGTATTTCATAAAGTAAGGTTGGTACTGCGACGTTGATAGTTGATGTTGGAAGAGTGGCTAGCCTTGTAGTCAGTTTTGTGAACGACAACGGTACCGGTTGATGTTTCCATGCAACATTTCTGTTTTTGAAAGGTCGGTAAATTTTTAATAATACTTAATATTCATAAACCCTATAAGTTTGTTATAAAAATATGGGTATGGAATACATTTAGTTTTCCATTTTTTTTTGTTGGTGTTCTAGTTTAGGTTTTTGGTGTTCTAGTTTAGGTTAAACAAAAATGGCTAGTTGCCTAAAATGGAATACGCCGTTGTTCTAAATATGGAATTAGTATTAGTACCTATTCCATATTTAGACTATATCTTGACAGCAAACAATTTGGCAAAACGATTTTAAAAAGTGATTGACAATGACTATTGAAACGTTGTATTGCTTAATTAGTTTTAATGTGTAAACCAAGATTGCTTCATTTTTAGATCATAGCAAGGAAATATTTACATTAAACCAATATTTATGTTCAGTGCATTTTATACGCTGCATTGTGCTTTTTATTATTGGAAAGTAAACACTTCATTTAACAACATCGATTTGAAATTACCCATTTATTATAGGTAATTAACTACAGCGTATTATGCTATTTCTATTTGGAAAACAATTCAATTTTCAGTGATCAGCATCAAAATGCACAATCGATCACTTTGTAAAGTTAAGAACGTCAAAAGGCAGATTTTCACACAAGAAACCGCATTTTTTATATAAATAAATTTGATGAATACATGTCACGAGTGAAGTGAAGAGATTGAAGTTGTATACCCTTTGCTATAATTATGCGCTTTTCAGTATAAGTTGTGAAACTTGACCTAAATACATCTAATAATTGAGGTGGAAATAATTAGGCCTGTATACACATTACTAACATAAGGGATGTATCGTATGGATTTTAGCAATAATTGATCTCGGTAATATTGGAAAGCTGTGCAGTAACCAGAATTGCGTTAAACCGGAAACCTCTCGTGGAGTCAAATTAAAATCCATTTGGTACTTCTTGATTAATTTCTTACTAAAATGCCTCACATTACGTGTGAATGACAATGCGCGTAATGCCTCCTCCTTTTTTTAATATTAAATTGAAGTAAAATTAAAAAATACTGTTTTAAATTTAAGATTAGGGTCTCACTGGAATCTAAAGTTATGTAATAAAGGATCCGCGAACATAAAAAAAAGTTGTGTAGCGCTCGTGCAACATATTTGAAATCTTATAACAATCCACAGCTTGGGATGTTCGTAAATCAACAAGTTTTCTGAACAAAACTTTTTCTCGTTCAATAAAACTATGAATAGGCAATTTGTTAATTGCGAGTATCCCAATTGTTACAGTTTGTATAATAATTCCTTATATTGAGCAGTAATTGTCCGTAAACGCCTACTTTGATTGACCCGATCTGAAAGGAAAAGTTAATTGCTGAGACAAGTTTTTACCAATGTCTAGAAGTAATTAAAAGAGAATTAAACTTGGACAATTGATCACATTTTCGCTTTTTTGTGTGCGGTATAATTAAGTCAATTTCTACTATACAATTTCGCATGCTACATGAACAGCAACTGGTAATCGATTACGTATTTTATACTTAAATTACAATGGAAATTTGATATCATAAAATCTTGCCTTCGATATTTCTTATCATAAAGTGAAAAATTGTTTTAATATTAGACGAATTCCGAAAAACATTTACTAAAATCTAAAACTTCTTTTTTGTTTGTTATAACCAATTAATTATAAACGTTGAGGTTTACATATTATTATTTAAGAAATCGTCTTCCTAGCCTCCTTAAAGAGGAGGCAATAAAGTGAACTCAACGGAACGGTAAAGGAGTCTAACGATCTAATTATCCAGCAAATGGTTTTAATTTGTTATGGAATAGAACAGTTTTGACAATTTCGCCTGTACAAATGAACCTGAAGGTAAGAACACGTTTAATACGTAAAAGGAACAAAAAAGACTGAAGGAAATCTATTAACGAAAGGAAAATAGCGATTACAGAATTAATATATCTAAGGGAACACGTTTCCCATTTTTACCCGGTGATGGAAAAACGTTAAAATATAAATCGAAAAAGTATTTCATATTTAACTAAATTTAAATGTTAATGATTTATTTTAACAATTTACTTTTACACTTTACGCCCGAGATAAAAATTTCGTTTCCATATTTCGGTTAAAGTTGCAGTATACGCAATGTGTGTGCTAAATATAAAAAAATACTTAACAATTAACGTGAAACTTACCTTCTGACACAAATATAGGTGAAATATGTCATACAATTTAAAATTTAGTGAAAAAACTATTAACGACAATGTCACAAAGGAACTTAAATAATTGTCAAAATCGCGAAAAAAAACCGTAAGATTTTGATTTATATCTTTAACTATTATAGGTACTTAAAATAGTATTTACGATCAATCACGTCGCGAAGCGCTAGGAAATAACCGAAACGTAGAGAATCTCCCGACGTCGAACCCGGACTGCCTGGGATGCCCAGCACCACGACGCTTTGCAGAGACGCTGTGGTTTCGCGCATGCACTAATTCAAGAATGCTCTGGTTTACATTTCTTAAGGTTTGTATGCTTTTTTAAAAGCAAAGTTTACATACACTTATTATGAATACCAAATTCAATTGAAAGATTAATGACATAAACTTAAAATCACTTTAACACGATGGTACCTTTTAGTGCATGTAATGGTATAGAAATTTTAAGTGTACGCAACTTTAGATTAGTTAGGTTAACCCGTCATTTTAGTTACTGAAGATAAATAGATTAGTGGGGGTGCTTTACAAAAAAAAAATGCTATAAAGTACGTAATCCTGTCACTTTTGGTATGTGTATTATATTGAATTAACTTTTTACCGAACTCTTCAATGTATCTCACCAACGAATAGCCACAACTTTCGGTAAAAAATCTCCACAATTTTAGGACACGTTTAGTTACTAATAATGTACACACCCTACTCACATTACGTTGAACTATTTTCTTGGTTTATGGCGGTCAAAATTCCAAACAAAAGGTAATGTAATTTTGATTGAAGGTAATCATGCAATAATAATAATCGAAACTTCCAAAATATGTATGAATAATTTATTCATTGTTTTTACAAAAATTCCTACACAACTAAGAATTTAGTTGTATTCCTGCTAATGTAAAAAAAGGAGTACTTTGACAAAACAATTAATAAACTCCTCTAATAAAATTACAACTACACGGGATATTGTTAAATCATTTACTGTCAGTAATAACAACAATTCGAATAAGATACAGATTTATCATGATGACAATCTGATGAGTAATCAGGAAGCTGCGAATTTGTTTAGTACTCACTTTTCAATGTCATTCAAAAACGATAATACAAATCGTAACCTCTCTCCAACTGCTCTTCATTGCTCTTTTCCTATCTATTTTTCAATCCACTTATTCCTCTATTATTAACTCCCTCTACATCACATGGTAGCGACGAATTATCGTCAAATCTTTTCAGGCCATGCAAATATGCGGTAGCGAGTCCTTTATACCATTTCGTCAGTGATGTGACAATAGCACGTATCTGCTTACAACTTAATTTTACAGGAGACGATAAAAACAATTGTATAGTTCTCATTCTTACTAGATTGATACTTTTTCCCACAACATTAACGCACAAAAATGAAAGGAATTTGAGGAAATCGGTCATTTTAATTTACGTCAAAATATAATTACTATGGATTGAAGGCCACTTGTCTTTGTCCTGTGCTATGCTAGCGTTGTTACTAATTACAAGGCCATATCGATCTTCACTAAGTGGCATTTAAATACGGTGCCACTTTTACTGCCTGCAAATCTATTGTCTTTACTTCTTTTCTTTAGCTTCTTTAAAGTTATTTTCTTTTCCTTTACGAACTCTCTCTTTTTTTTCTATGTGGTACGTCCATTATTCTTCTAGTACATTTCCGTGTTCATATTGGATACAGATATCACACTGGTCTTCTTCTGACGATAGCAAACCAAAAGTGTGTTCTTTAAATCTTCTTTCAAACACGTATCTTCGTAATGGTGTAACACCATCATTTTGGCATTTTTTAAAGTAATTGTCAAAAAGCTGTTTTACAGAGGTAAAATGTTCAAGATACAGTGTGTTTGTATTTTTTTCCGCAGTGGGAGGGTTGTTTAGACAATCCTTCAAAAAATGTATCTAAAAATTCATTTTGTATGTTAAACTGGTTAACACAAAATTTAAATCTGTAGATACATTTTCACTGGTTTGTAATGGATTTTTATTCCAATTTATGCGTGGCAACATACCAATTTTAAAACTACCGCCATATTCTAGCCATCGTTTAGCCGTTTTTGTTTTGTTATCAAAATTATTAAAATCACTAAATTATTTGCTTTATTATTCTTATATTTAAATTGCCATTTGGATTTGTCTCGCTTACTGCACCACACCACTTTATAAACTATGTTTCTGTCTTCCTTCTGTTCTTATGTTTCTTTTCATTTGTTCCTCTTGCATCTCATCTAGTTCTGAATATTTTCTTTATCATTATTTAATTCCTCTCATTACTTATACATATAAATTGTAATTTTCATTGAAATTTCTTGAATTGCTGGTTGAGAAAAACAGCTTTTAGCTGATCTCTGCCAGAGAAAATAAAGTTATATTATATTATATTATATTATATTTAAGTCTCTTAAATCTTCATGGGATGCTGCTCTAGTTAAATGGCAGAGACAACATATTGGATTAAAACTACCAAAACGGGAATTTTCAAAAATGATAGGAAAGTTGTGGCTGGATATGGATTCCGATAATATAATTCATGATTTCAGAAAAGGTGGAATTACCAAAAACATCGACATCAACCCAAGCAACAGCTAGTACCATTGAAGACGAAGTACCAACAACATCGACATCGACCCAAGCAACAACTAATATCATCGAAGACGAGGTACCATCAATGTCCAATAACTTCAATATTTCTACTATTACGTCTACGCCGAACATAACGTTTGAAGACCTTTTACTGAAGGCAGTTGAAATTCGGACAAAACCTTAATATCAATAAACCTAGGAAATGAGTTGCAACTGGAGCTGAGGTAATTACTGCCGAAGAAATTGTTGTGAAGCTTACAGAGAAGGAAAAAGAAAAATGTCTTAAACAAAAGAAAACAAAAAAAGATTCTGTTATAGGCATACGTAGCAGTAAAAGGGCACGGTCGAAAGCATTTAAAAGAAAGGTTCATTATCATCCTCTGAAGAGGAAGTAGAAGTTCAATGGGTAGCTCTGATGAAGAAAGCGTTGGTACCAATGAAAATGACTGCGTCGAGTGCCTCGACCTTTATGAAAGTAGTACTTGTGGGTCTGCTTGGATTCAGTGCAAAAACTGTGACAGATGAAACATGTACCAAACATCTAACTGTTGAAGAAGTTGTTGTTTTTTAAATGTTTTTATATAAGTAAGTCACCATTTTTACGTTGTTGTAGTACCCATGAATTTTATAGATTAGACCTATACTTTCATTCAATCAGTATTGAAACATAAAATAAAAAAATAAAATTGTTTAACTCTGAAGCTGTTTGAAATAAATCTAATTTGAAAGTACTGATACATAGTATACACTGTGTCCAAGATAAGGAGGGCCACTATGGGGATTTTGGAAACGGTAAGAGATAGAATTTCGGTTAAATGGGAGAAAAGTTGGGTAATTTTGAGTTTAGTAAAAAATCGCAATTAAACCATAAAGTGTGATACATGCTTGAATGCAGAATAAAAAGCTCTTCTAATGTTATGTACCAAAAATCAGGACCGTATTTAAAAAAACAAAGTTGATGATGGTTGCTCGAAAACGATACGTCGGATTCCAATTTGCTGTATGCCATATTAAAGAACGTTAAAAAGTACCTGTAGAAAGTTCTTTTACTTTTTAGTTAACATCAACGACAAAGTAACAATTTGTCAAAAACGAAATCCTGAAAATTCGCTTTTTGTCGCATAACTTTTGAACGGTTCGGAATTTCGTCAGTTTAAAAATTTCATTTTACTAAACTCAAAATTGCTCAACTTTTCTCCCATTTAACCGAAACTCTATCTCTTACCGTTTCCCAAGTCCCCATAGTGACCCTCCTTATCTTGGACACAGTGTATAATGTATAGAATATTCACAAACCCCGGTGTTTTGATAACGTGTAGCATATAGAACTGGCATGCTATATACGTACTTACCCCAAATCACCGAGAAAGTGCAGATAGTCACTTCGTTTTCCTTCTTATAGTGAAACACAACACAGGAACTGCATTGATTACTCAGATACAGTAATCATAACATAGTAAATTCCTTGTTGCCAAATTTCAATTTTTTAAATAGAATACTTTAATTATAGCACACAGATAAAGTTGAACTTCAAACATTTTGGGTCGCACTTACCCCAACTCATAAATCAAGGGCAGCGAGTTGTGAAGCACCTCACCGAATTTTGGAACAACTCTGGTAGAAAATATAACTACAGATAATTTTTTTACAGACATTTCGCTGTCTGAAGAACTGTTGTAAAATAAATTGACAATACGAAAAAACAGAAAGGATCTTCCCAAATCCTTGGCAATGTATCTGACCGAAGTGTTTATTCTTCAGAATTCCTTTTCACAACTACTCTCACCCTTATATCATATATTCCAAAACCCCGCAAGTATTACTTTCCAGTATGCATGCTGAATATAGTATACTATGAAGATGCATGCTGAATATAGTATACTATGAAGAAGCAAAGTTTAAGCCGGAGATTCATATATTACAATAAAACTAAAAGTGGGGTCGATTGCTTAGACAAACTGGTGAGGGAATATACATGTAGAACAGCATCTCGACGGTGGCTGTTTTAAAGTTTGTGGATGTAGCTGCGCACAATGCTTTAGCTATTTGGTGCACAAAGAATCTAAATTGGGAAGGTGGTGCGTCCATAAAACAAATTCTTCCTCGAACATCTAGGAAAAGAATTAGTTGCCTCAAACATCGAACGTAGAGCTGCAAAAATTGAAGGTGACGGCAGAGGATATCAGAAAGGTACTATAAAAGCAATGGAACAGTGTGGCAGGCGTATCCAGAAGAAGACGTGTGAAGATACTATAAGTGGAAACAAGCGCGGTAGGTGCTCCTTGTGCGTTGGTAATGAGTAATGACACAACTATTCCACATTTACGTGCCGAGATCATGGACAAACGAAAACAAACAATGTGTGCAATAAATGTAAGCAGTGATAAACAGAAATAGTTCTTTACATATGAGTACGGTAAATCAAGGTTTACGTTAACGAGTTAGATGTTTATTGCCGAAGCGTAGCTGAGGCAAGAATTTCGAAACGAGTAACGTAATCTGATTTAACGTACAAATAATGTAAATATAATTTAATTATATGTTACTACTTTATACTAAGTTATGGGTGATTTGCATTTATATTTTTACTATATTTTTAGTTACATTAAGAATAAATTAGTTCGCAAACAACAAATTCATTATTTCTAACACTCCATCACTCCTCAGTAATTTCATAACAATGCAGTTCTGTGAAGAGTCATTTATGACACATTTCCGTCGTTGGTTTTAGTAAAATTATTTCCGCCGTCGGTGGGTTAATCAATATTGTTAAAAACTTTCATTAAATTGATTTTTTTTTATTTTGGCACCTAGGAACGCATCCCCTATAATCCCATATAAATTATCATTCCATATTCACGGTTTCTGTATTCGCAGCATATTTACGGAACATATACTTCGCGAATAAGGAGCTTTTACTGTACTTTGAATGAGTCTTACTTCATCCTACATAAAAAAATCCTCTTATCGTTATATTTCGGTGAAAGCAGTTGTACTACAACTCAATTCGTTTACTATTAAATTAAACCACACACATTTCGACAGACGATAAACACCAGCTGTAAAAATCATACAATTTGTTAGTTGCAACGTTATCACTCCGGCATCAAATATAAAAACCTTATGAGTGTGGTAGTTATTGACATGTTCCCAAGAGCGCAATCATTTTACCAATTCCATTTTTTGATTAAACGTAATTTGATATTTTGAAAATATATGAGGTTACTGTGTTTATTTTGGTACAGTTCATACTTCAAACATACTTTTTATGTACATTAATTTTACATTCTCAGTTACATTATAAAGTGCTAGTAGGTACTAAAAAAAACGAATTTTAAACATCTTCAGTAAGAGCAAGGTAAAATCGTTACAATTTATACGTTTTGAGATGATTTTTATTAAATTTTAATTGAACACAGAGACTTGGAACTTGCTGCAACTCTAATAGAGTTTATAACAAGTTTGAAACTTCTATATATCTTAACATGAAGTTATTAGTAAAACATCTTATGTACCAGGATGCACTTCGTGTTCAGACACAAAAGTTAATGTGAGGATTTGATCAGGTAAATCAATCTAACAAGTAAACATTAAAAACGTTAATAACGTAATGCATGAGATTACTATACACTGTGCCCAGTATAAAATGATGTATATGGGGATATTGGAAACTGTTGGAGATACGAAGCCGGTTAAATGGAAGAAAAGTTGCGCATTTGTGTGCCCAAAAATAATCTAGATTTATTTTACTTTAAATCGATACCGTTACGTAGATACAGGGTGAAAACAAAAAATTTGGATTTTCGAAAAACCACTATGTTTACTTTATTATACAGGGTGTCTCACGGTGACCGTCGGTCAGAAGTATATCAAGAACGGTAAAAGCTAGAAATTTGAAATTTTGCACATGCGATATGCCGTGTTTAATCTATTAAATAAAAATATTTTCCAAATGGCAGCACTTCCGCAAATACCGGAAGTGAGCATCAACATCTTTATTTTACGTACAAACCAGGCATTCAGGCAATTTTTTTTCACAATCATTTTTTTAGTTCTCTTCGGCACATAAGTTTGATAATAAATATTTTAAATAATTATTTAATCAAAGACACAAGTGTCTATAACGTTTGCTATTCTCTCTTTAGATTTGAAATTAGAAATGTTTATTTTATTTGTTTCAAATAGACAATATATCAAACAGCGAACGAAACACAGAAGAATGTCCTCCTAAAGCGTTTTATCAAGTATACCATACGGACGGAGAAGGTTTCTTCTTAAGTTATTTTAAAGTAAAAATAATGAAAATGCCTTTTTTAGTCTTTCACGCACCCGTCGCCAACGAGACATGCACTTCTGTAAATTGCGTTCTTTATTACAAGTGGGAAGAAGATGTTTTGTTTTCGTTGGAGACCAGAGAAATGGAGGATTCACATACTGGTAAGTTTGATTCGAAGCATTACAATAATGTTCAGTTTGATGATTTCATTATTTTATTCTACTGACAAAACTAAAAACAAAA
This sequence comes from Pyrocoelia pectoralis, assembly GCA_036250285.1. Taxonomy (NCBI): domain Eukaryota; kingdom Metazoa; phylum Arthropoda; class Insecta; order Coleoptera; family Lampyridae; genus Pyrocoelia; species Pyrocoelia pectoralis. Next base: position 47,568,168 of record CM070075.1, read on the forward strand.
TGTTTTTAAAAATATGTAATGCCCTTGCGTTAATTTCCTATTTTATATTTGAAATATTCCTAATTTCCTTTACAGTAATGACTAATATTCTTAAAATTGCTACATTACAATGCAGAGAGCATCTGCTTTCATGACACATCATCTTAGCCCTATGTAACCTGAACCTTTGGAATTCTCTTTGCTCGCTACAAAGTAAGTATGACTAAATTCTTTTGTCCGCTACTATGTTGCACTGCAGATGTATTCATTTCTTTGTCCCTTTGTACTAATTTGCTGACGTAGAACTTGCTGATTCATTGCCTTTAGGGTCCAGAGCCCAGTTTCTCTATTCATTTTCTTCAGTTATCTACTCGCTTCGCTTCGATTTACATCGCTTCAATAATCCAGTCACATCGCTTCATTTTCTGTACCGAGAAGATTTGCATTTACTGAAACTCGATTAATTCGGATCTTGTGCTAATGTTTCTCAAAATTTAGTGAACGTTCTTACTGATGCTTTAAGAAATCACTGAAATCGTACTTTTTACGTCTTATTTGTACAGTAAACAAAAGTGTACATGAGTTCTTCTTAAAACGCTGGAATAATTACCTCCAGCGGTTTTACACCGGTAAAAAAAAAGACTAACTCAAATCTGCTACCATTTTCCTACATCTTTCTCCGAAATCTACTTCATCGTGACCGACGCTCCGGGGGAAACCAACTGTGTCTTCAATCCCTCGATCGCCGCTCCGAAAACTCATCGAATTCAACTTTTACTATACCGTCGCTAAGTGAAAAACCAATTTCAGTTTTTCCCCTTTGTTACTTATTTTGAACCTTTGGTACCTTAATTTTACTTACTCAGTTATTTTTTCTACTATTTTATTTAAAAGATTCTGTTTAAACATTAACCATTTTACCATTTAAAATTTGCTATATTTGCTATTGCTGTAACGTAACTTTACCTTATTATTTCGTTTGAACTTTCTAAAGTAATATAGTTTATTTGCTAATTTAATTTTCTACTTGCTAAATATTAATTTGTTATCGAATTACCTTTAAATTCTCTTGAATTAACGTAACTATTTAAATTTGAACCTAATCTATATTTGGTATCCGATTTTTTGAATCACAGGATAGTACTCGTGTAATTATTCATTTCGGCTCGCTGCCAGCGACCCTTGTTTTTATTTTGTTTAAGGACTTGGAAAAACTGTGCACAGGAGTTCCAACATCCGACTCAACTTTACAAAAGAAAGGTAGGATTTTCAATTTAACCACCGATTACTGTCTATTGCATTTTTAAAGTCGCATCCCTATATCTCAATTTGATTGTTAATCTAACGTCATTTTACTTACAATTTTTGTTGCTTGACTTAAAGGTAGTTTAGACCCACGTATTTTGTGCTACAAAGTTGAATATTTAATTTATCAAAGTCATATAATTAGCATTTTTTTTTTGTATTTATAAAAACTGTTCTTTTTTGTGTGTAACATATTTTTTTTTTATTTGAATTATTCATTATAATCACCTTAAATTTATTTACTTCTCTTTTTATTGCTGAAACTACCCCGTTCTCTTTCAGAATTTACATCGTTACTGTTATAACTGTTGATACCTTCGTAATTCGGATTAGCAGCCTTATTTTCTAGAAGAATTACGTGGCGCCCTTTTCTTTACTTATTTTTCCCTATTTTGCTACCCCAATTTCTTACTTTTTCGCTCATTATTGCTAACCTGCGACCACCTGTCTACTAGCACTGAGCTATTGCGGCCATTGCTCCATTTAATTTCGTTGCGACCCAATTCTTGTCGTAACAAATAGTAATAAGAGAAAACGGATTACATGTGTAAAGAAATTTTGTATTTGAGCTATCATATATCGTGTTCCTGACAACGTAAAACTTATACTTTAATCTTTCGGAGATTCCTCCACAAAAATTGATTTTGTGGACGATTCTGATGACAGTGCTAAAGACCTAAATTATCAAATTGAAGAACGATGACTTCAGATTCAGCTGAGGAAAATGACGTTAATTTAAACAACAAATCTCATAAAAAGCCAGAAACAAAACATATTACAAAGATTAAAGAAAGAAAGTTTCCCAGTCAACACCAGCTTAAACAAGGAAGAAAAATATGTAGAAACTCTGGCAAAGCGTATGTTACGAAAAGTCAAAAGGAGGTCAGACAATGAAAAATTAGGCCCACAAATTGATTTTGTATTTGAAATCATACTTTGGATCGATGTATCTTTGCGAATCTGCTTTTTCAACCATGGACGCCATAAAAACCAAACATCGGTCGCGTTTAACAGATGAACATTTAATTTCGTGTTTACGCATTGCAAAACGCCTCGTACCAGCCACAATATGATAAACTTGTCGCAGATATATAGCGCCAAATTTCAACTAAACGAAGTGAATAGGATGGTCAATTTTTGATATATGAAAACTTTGATTATTTTCGTCAGTAAATTTTTATTTTGTAAATATTAATATTAAGTTTTTTTAGAAAAATTAGATAATTTACCATTTTTTCTTGTTACGGAAAATAAATATATAAACATGTACGTTACGTTAATTTAGCTCTGCCATTGGTAGATCGCCTTCGATTTTTTAAATGTGGAGTATACCACGGATCCCAAAAGTTTGGCCACTCCTGACTTAGCCGATGATGATAATTTAGATAATACACACAGGTGCCATATTTTTATACCTTATCTCATGCTTTTGACAATGTGTAAGTCATGAAATTTTACTGAACAAACTTGACAGCAACTTTGATGTTACTAGCAGGAGTGTCACAAGGCAGCATACTTGGGCCGCTATTGTTTCTAATTTATATCAATGATTTGTCCAACTATATATCTGAATCTTAAATTAACCATTGCCTACTTTATGCCGACGACGCTACTCTTCTAACAAATGACCTAAATATCGATCAAATTAACATTCAATCAGTTATTGCAACGAGATACTACCTGGTGCCTTGCAAATGAGCTGAACATTAATCTCCAGAAAAAATGATTTTATCACTTCGATGTCACAGAGTCGTAAATGTACCACATGTAAAATTCCTGAGAGTCCTTTTTGATCCTTAATTACTTTTTAGCTCTCATGTTGATCATATATCTGCGAAAATTAGCATCAACCTCTATGTCCTGCGCAGGCTGCCCAGTAACGTCTCTCAAGAGGTTTTGCGGATGGCATACTTTGCATTATGTCATAGTCTTGACGAATGTATGTATTTTCTGCTTCGCATGATTAAATATTATTTCTGATGTGGATGTACGGCATAAGGGTGGTATTATGTATTTAAGGGTTATTAATGCCAATTTGTAATACATTTATTATGCTTCAGATGACCGACGGCGACGTTTCGCCTAATCGCGGTTTTTTCAAGTCAATTTTGGATAAAATAATAAAATTGAAACCTTTCAAAATTTTCTAACTCCTTTCAAAATTTTCTAACCTCAATTTTTCAATTTTATTGTTACGCCTTTTAATTAAACATCTTTTATCCAAAATTGACTTGAAAAAGCCGCGATTAGGCGAAACGTCGTCATCTGAAGTATAATAAATGTATTACAAATTGGCATTAATAACCCTTAAATACATAATTAAATATTATTATTGTACTTAGGTTCTTGTTGATTATTATACTACGCCCTACGATTTATCTTCTCAATAAAAAATTCCAACAGTGGGACATCTTTCATGAACACTTTTCTATTGATGAATCGATGGTAAAGTTCTTCGGCCGTCATTCAAGTAAACAATTTATAAGAGGTAAGCTAGTTTGATTTGGGTATAAAAATTGGCTGCTCTGCAGCTCCACAGGTTATTGCTACGCCTTCGACACCTATTGTGCCCGGTCCTATGGTGACAAACTACGACACCGTTTAACCTCTACGTCGCGTGAAACGCAGGTCAGCAGTTGCCAAAGATAAAATTAATGTGGCCCAACCAAATGTGTTTGAAAATTATAATCGATCAATGGGTGGAGTTGACAATTACAGAATCTCAATTCGCAGCAAAAGTGGTGGTGGGTGCTTTCACTAACATGTTAAACGTCAATGTATGGAAACTTCTTCAATTGGCATCTGATAAATCCATAGGTCTACTTGATTTCGAGAGATCAATAGTTCGTCACTATTTCGCCCGTCACCAAAAATCAACATTTAAGGTAGCAACGCATCTGGACAACTACCAGCAAGTGTGCGAAAACATAAGGGTGATCATTTTCCACAAAAACTGGAGAACCCGTTCAGCTATATCCAGTGTCATAAGAAGGTTAGATGGAGTTGTACAAAATGCAAGGTCACTCTTTGCATCGAACGAGATTGTTGTGTAAAATATCATTCGTAAACCTTTTTTTTCTTTTTTAATTACCGATAATAATAGTTATTTTTGTATCTAGTGCGCGAAATGCCACTTTGGTGATCGAGAACTGATTTATTTAACGAGGCGCAGCCGAGTTAAAAAAATAGTCGAGATCATTTAGTTTTTTGTTTATAATGAAGCCTTCGTTAAGAAAAAACAAAAAGATTCGAAATACAGCCTTGGGTCTTAATGGACTAAGGCAAGGCCACCTAAAACAAAGGTCATTAAATTTATAACGCTCTCTCGCGACTTTTAGATAATGCTGACAAAACGATTACCTTTGCTACAGATTACATTTATATTAGTTCACTATTTCAAAAATAGATACTGGTGGGAGGATGAGAAAAGGCTGTGTAGAATGTGTGATAAGGGGCAAGAGAGTGTGTGGCATTTAGTGAGGGAATGTGAAGAGGGGAGAGGAATAAAGGTGATCTTAGGTGGGGTGGGAACGGGCTGGGACTGGGGTAGATGAAGGGGGTGATGGAGCGAAGGGATAAGCTGATGCCAAGGAGCCAGGAGAGTTTTACTTTGAGTTGAGGAGAAAGTCATGTTTTTTTATATTTAAATTAGGTTGTTTATTTAATTAGTCAATAATAATCTTTTGTTTCGATATTATTATAACAAAATAAAGGGCTATCTATCTTTCTCAATAAAACATAGTTACTAAAAATTGATATTTTCGTCTTTAAATGTTTATCGACCAATTTCGTGTTTATTTTTTACGGCATTAACACATCAAGGAGTGTACCTAGTTACTTCTGAATCGCTGGATAAATTATTCCAGCGGCTCAGCTTTGGCTTAGCTTTGGTTTAGCTTTGGCTTACATATTTTCTACATCGACTACTTTCATGTGTGAATTTTCGTCATCCATTATTGCTATCGTCGGAAACCTCACTTTTCTATAATATTTTGGATCATCTTTAGTCACCGATTCTATTCTACGATTATTTTCTACCGGATCGTTGTTTATGCGAAGAGTTCCTGCTTCCTCTTCTCGAATTTTAACGCATCTTAATTGAGTCAATTTTATCCGACTTACGCTAATACAACCACATCGCCATAACGCTAAGTGAAATTAACTTCAATTTTATTTTTTTCCTATATTATAACTCTTGTAATAGAAACTTCTCCTTTTTTTAAAATTAATATTCCTTCTAAATTATTCAAATTAACAATTACTATTTTGTATTTAACTTAAATTTATCGTGCTTAAATTCTATCACTAAACAATTTTGTTTCAAAGTACGTATCAATTTTGCTACCTCAAATTCGTTTTACCGGATACAAATACTCAATATTTGGATAACCTTTGTTCCATTTCAAACTGTAGGTACTCAGTTGCTCATTTATTTGCTAATTTAATTTATCAAATTGCACTGATAACTTTGTTAGCTATTTACCGTAATGTTTGTTTGACTTAATTTACATTCAATGTTCTGATTGCCAATTTATTTTTATTCGGCATCCGATTTTTGATCACGAGTTAGTAATTTGATTTGATTTTCACTATTGCGCTCATTGATTGCCGAAGCCCTTTGTTCTGTTTTGTTTAAGGTACATATCTAGCCATGGGACTAAGGCTCCGCTGCGGATCTAAATCCTAAGGTAAGAATAATTAATTTTATTCCTAATTACTCGTTTGTACAAATTGTTGCTCGTATTCCGATAGTTTGCTTTGCTAGTTAACGTCATTAGTTTAATTCTATCTCACAGTTCTCACAAGGTAAATTAGATCAATAAGCCGATTATTTATTTTGCACTAAGTACCATTTTTTTTGTTACCATTTTATTTTATATTATAACAACGTCAAATTTTCGTCTCTATTTATTTCTCAAATACCTCCATCTCTTTCAGCTACCACATCACTCTTCACTACAAGCTGCTAATATCTTCGTAGTTCTGATTATCAGCTTTATCTTTCTGAAGAACTTACGTGGCGCCCTAATTTTAACTCTCTTTCGCTATTACTAATAAACACCTCACTTTTGCTCATCATCACTGACCCACTCCACTTGTGCCTACTAGAACTAAGCCACTCAGGCTTGGGTTGCTTACCAACCTAAAAGTTACCGTAACAAATTCACTAATTCGTTACTTTACTTACTACATTTTCTTATAATTACCATTGTTTATCTAATTTATCAGTTCGTAACTTACTATCGGAAGACTCATTTATTACCGATTTAGATTTTTAATGTTAACCATTTTGTTATCTCTTTTATCTTTTAACCAATTGCTTTCATTCCTTTAATAATATAGTTACATTCCTCTCTCAATAGTTTTTTTACCGATCTATGTCATATTGACTTGTTTAATTGGAAAATTTGATTGTGTTCGAAATCATTACAGGCCTTAAACTCATTTTTGATGGAGTAACGTATACCTTAATATTCCTTTTCCGCTTTGAAGCTAACATTAAACATTAAAACTAATTTATGGAAAATTGGTTACACACTGAAATTATCTCCCCATTATTTAGAACTCATTTATAAAGCTAGTTATTTTAGCCTGCCAGCAAGTATTGCGTAAAAATATTTAAAAATCTCATAAGTACACTTTTGGTTTGCATTCATTCTGCCCTTGATTGCTTTGACTTATTCATTCACCAACACACATTTTGAAATGTAATTTTTGTTGGATTACAATTGACTTTATATTCAAATGTTTGTATATTCAATGTTGCAGATTAAATCTTTAGTTCGTGTTATGATAATGTTAACACTAAATGGAACATATGCACATTCAATATCTATTGTACAATGTTCCCTGAGGATATGTCTGACCTGACTAACAGCGAAGCGATATATTTTTATGGTGTATATCTTCTGCACACCTAATCGTATAGAAGAGAATATGCGCCTGAAGCCTTTCAGCTGATATTGCTGATGTGTCGATAATTTCCCTTTTTCAACGTTATTTTTAGATTCTGCAACAATTTCTCTGGTAACTTATGACTGCGGGGTACGTTACTAGACAATTTATATTGAAAATTTCAGTTCTGCTTTTACACGTATCTGGTTCAAACTCGTATAACGTTTAGAACCGACAGCCGACATCGGTTTATAATCAATGTATCGAGTGCCTTGAAATTTTCAACTGCAATACGACATAGTTTCAACTGAAAATTTAAGCTGCAATTTACAGGAAGAAAATCAACCAAAAAACCTTCGTAACTAAAGTTGGCTTTTGTATTCAGTCTTAAGCTTACCTATTTGTAATGCTTCAACTACAACCTGTATTGCTATACGTATCTGTGCTATCAGAATCTGTGCTATGCCGTAATATAATTGAATCGTTTATTTCAGTACCTTTAAAAAATGTAATAATTGCGTTGATTTGTGGCGGTGTGCCCTGGAGCATTTGCGGTTCACGAATTGAACGAGAAACATTTAAATATAAAGTTTATATCCTGATACAAGGTGCTTTATTACCCAAGTGTACAATAGGTAGCGTAATTTGGAGTTAATTGGGACAGTCAGGGTAACTTGGAACAAACCGACAAATTAATTGATATACATTTTGAATTTTAAGTTGTTTCCTGTAACAATAAAGGTTATATTTTTTTTAAGTTTTTCTTTTTACCGGTAGAAAAAAGTGTTGTTTAAGGTGTTTATAAAGCAGATTTGTAAAAGTTAAAGTTGTTTAATTTGCAAAGGCCAAACGGAAAATTTTATTACACTACGAAAATCCCAATTCTTTGTCCAAGTTTCATCTACAAGAAGTAGTTTAGTGAAGAAAGCAATTCACGAGGGATGACGGCTTTTTAAAATCCAACATTTTTTAGTGTAACAAAAGAAGGTTAGGAAGTAAAAGATGTCGATTATAACGATGATACCTTACAAATATACCTTGAAGCAATGGCAACATGTCTTTACGTCATGCTCAGGAAAGGTGTAATATACGAAAATCTACCCTAAGCAGAAAATATTTGGGTCAAAATCATCGCAAAACTGGTCGACAACCAGTGCTAAATGAAACAGAATAACGTATTATTGTTGAGGCAGATGTGGCTGCAAAATGGGGTTATCCCATTTCGGAGTTGGAAATTAGGCATTTACTTAAAAAATATTTTGATGAACAGTTTTGAAGTCATATGGGGCTAACTAAACTAAAAACTTGAAGCATCACAGCAACAATTGAAAATGTTGATAAATTGTGAAATGGAAACCTCCTGCACCAGGGAAGACCAACATTCTGCTATTGGTTTTTGTAAATTGAAGAGGTAAAACTTGATTATTCATCATAGTAAGGAGCTAGAAGTGTATAAAAGTTCAAAAATGGGGATACTCTTAGATCCAATGCTCTCCGACCTCGCTAAACAAACTGTGTTGTGACACCTGAATTGATTGGGTATCAACCATCAAAGCGATCGGATGTCACAAATGTGATACAAGGGGCCTCAAATTAATCATGTCAGTCATCTCCCGCTAGTGTTGCCAAATTTGGGGCTAGTGTTTTGTACATTTATGTACTTACCTAAAAACAAATCAAAACTCATTTTTCATCTAAGTCTGACTACTTTCATTAAATTTTCATCGTTTAAGGGGAGGTTTAGAGTTGTTTTATTTATTACAATTTGACCTACAATGGATTTAAATAGTGCTTTTATATCATATACGAGTATAAATATTATTAAAAATAAATATAGAAAAAATTTATTTTTTATTGACATGCTATAATAACAATAATGTCGCAGAACAAAAATTTTACAACCACCAGTTGTCACATTTTTTTAATTTTTCCCACTTGAAATCGTACATATTGAAAACATCTAATAGTCGCAAAAATATATCTTCACCTCTTGTATTCCCGTGGAGGCTTTTTAATGCAGCAAATTCTTCTGCTACACAAAATTGTTTATCAATTCCACGGATAAAAATCATTATCAACAATTGAGCGGTGCTAGTTATATCGTTGCGCTAGTGAAAATAGTCAAATTGTGAAGAATTTTTTTTTAATTTATTAAACATATTAGTTGATGTATTTTCAATACGTCGAACTACTGTACGTGCAGACAAACTTCTTCTTCTTCAAATTTTTTAATTTTTTCCGGACAAACTTCGTTAACAGCAGCCAAAATACATTTTTTAATGAACTCTCCATCCGTAAATGGTTTGTTATGTTCAGCAATTAATTTGGAAATATGTAAGGAAGTTTTAACCAATGCTGAACTTCGTTCCTTACATTTTTAAAAACGTTTTGTTGTGCTTCTAATGATTTTTGTAAAGAATCAATTTTATTTTGTCTGAATTGAGATTCAAATTTATCGTATTCACTTTTGTGTTTCGTGTCGTAGTGGCGACGCAAATTAAATTCTTTAAATGCGCTTATAGATTCTTTGCAAATTAAGCATAGTGCTTTATTGTAATTATTAATAAAGATATAATCAAAAGTCCACTTTTCATTAAATTCGCGGTTTTCCTCATTAATTTTTCTTTTCTTTGGTATTTTATTCATTTTTCCTACGATAAAATATGAATTATTTTACCAATAAATTAAAAATAACATGTATTTCTCATTACCTATTGTAGTGAAATGTCATACGGTTATCAATATGAACGTGTTTATGTGCAAAATGCACATATGAACATTAGGGTGGGTCGAAAAAAATAAATATTTTTTTCTGAAACGCTCTAGGTCGGAAAAGTTCGACGACTTTTAGAAGTTACATTTTCTGAGTGTGCAATGAATCCATTGCGTTCTGTTACAGAATCAACGACTTTTAGAAGTTACTTCTAAAAGTCGTCGATCCTGTAATAGAACGCAATGCATTCTTTGCACACTCAGAAAATGTTTTGTTGGCAATGCTTGTGGACCAAAGGGAGCATATTCGAGAACTTGGATACAGAAGAATTTTAAAAGCGAGGAAAGTTGTCCCAAAAAAGAAGACAGTTAGAAGTTCTCAACCACCAAAGCTAAACTTTAAAGCTTCAGACTACATAGAAATCATTGATTGGAAAAAATGTGTTTTGCATCCTCCCCCAATGTTGCGAAACTTAAGTGAGGATGATATAAGAGAAGTCATTAATTCTGCCGCCAATCCTGTTAGAGAAATACAAAAGTTTCCATGTCATACCCAGGCTGTGGAGAGAACTGTCAACGTCAAGCCTGTAACAGAGGCTTTGTTAACAGAGATGGCTACATCCGATCAACACTGAAGTCTCGGTCAGCTATGCCTCAATTCTCCACAAAATCAGATTTCAAATGTGTAGAGGTGTTAGACTTGCAGACGTAAATCTAAGTGTTTAATAAATGTGTACAAAATATGTAAATTTTGTAAATATAGTATGAAATATGATCAAAATAGCACACCTTACTTATGGATGGAGGTTGGGTAGGGTGTGGGTGGAACTCGAAGTACAACCACCTCCTCGTGGTGAGTTCTGGGTAGTTTTGTTCTTGCGAAACTAGCGAAGAGTTGCAGAGTGAAAATCAGTAAAATTCGAAATTTCATAAGTTTTCTACATCAATTTTCGATCAGAAAACTTTTGTCAATTCAATGAAAATATTTTTTTTAGATATGTTATGCTCTGGGCAAAATATAAAATTTAAAAAAATATTAATTTAAAATGTTTTTATTCCATTGAAAAAATCACGAAAATTACTGATTTTTACATTTTTTCTCAAATTTTAAGTGCGATGCGCGAGCGGAAGATGTTAACTGATTTCAAAAATTTTTACGTCATTTTTCTTCTTAAAGCAATAGACAACTTTCCGACCTAGAGCGTTTTAAAAAAAAGATTTATTTTTTTCGACCCACCCTAATGAACATACCTACAGTAGCAAACTGGTGAAATGAAAGAATGCTACAGTAGACGTGGCCAGCGTGACGTCATAACGTAAATGACGTTTAAAACCTTTCCAAACATTTCTACCTTTCATGTAAATTGTCATAAGGAAATTTTACTTGCTAGTTTTTTACATATTATTTAGTGAAATAAGTGCTTTAGTGTTATTATCTATAAATAAGGGACCATAAATAGTTTATATATCGGTAGTTTTTACTTCGTAAGTGTACGAATACTTCTAGAAGTACGTGTAAAGTAAGTTGAGGTTATGATCTTATTTTATATTTATTTTTTAAACAATAGTTTTAGGTGATAGAAACATACGAAATGGCTGTAAAACATGTAGTACGACTTGCTGCAATTATGAATATTGGTTTAATGAAGACAGCAAAACATTTGCCAAGGATGAAAACGCTGTTGAATCGGGTGATGTTCAAAAAATGGAGTACGATGCTGAATTGCAGTTAATTCGTGGAAATGTTCATGCCAGTATGAAAAACAAAGTATATAACGTAGAGGTAAAACTCTAATAATTATTATTATTATGCAATAGGCTCTAATATGACCCTTCTATATTTTTTAAGATTTTATTGTGTGAATTGGGATTTATCACATCTGCACAATGTTCTTGTCCTCGTGGTATAAAGTGCCATCATATTGCAGCGCTGTGCTTATTTGCACATTATAATATTTCAGTAACGGACAAGCAATCTACTTGGCGCAGTACGAAAAACAAATCTGCAGAAATTGTTACGTGCGATGATTTGTACCCCAAACAACCATATTGTGCCATAAATAGAAAAATGACGGAGGATGAAATGAAACAAGTACATGCCCAATTAAATAGTTTGGGTTCTACTGTCTGCTGAACAAGCTTCCGCAATAAAATTTCCAAACAAATTTAGAGTATGACTTGAACAAGGAATAAATGTAGCCGATTCGTGTAACATTTTTAATTCTGGCTTGCAAACCTATGTATTTGATCTCTAAATGATTCAAACTGGGCTAAATATTCTATACATGTTTTAAAATTACCTTTTCTTTGTGAATAAACATCTCTATGTTCCCGTAATGCTAAAGCCAAATTAGCTAACAATTTACTGTGGCAACAATTCATTTTAAAACTCCTCGCCAATATTTTTGTTCGGTAACAATTTGTTGCATTATTTGTGTATTAATGCGCCTATGTTAGGCACTGATAAAATCTTTTATCAACGCTAACATTGAAGAAATATGTTCTTTTGAAGATTCGTGTTCTTTTAATGCGCGATTAAAATTTTTCCAATTATTCTAACCCGTTATAAATTTAGTATTAGTACGTATTCTTCTGGTTGCAGCTGTTGATGCTGACTTTCGTCGTCATTTTCTATTTCTGCACGTACTTATTGTTGTTCTTGCGTCTTATTTGTCCATTCTTCATTTTCTTCTATCTCTATGTTCATTTCTTGTGTTTTACACTACCGGAAGATGTTAGAAGCGATGAGAGTTTTTTGAATGAGGGCGCTTTGCTGCCTCTCTTTTCGTTTTTTACGTTTTTCAGCTCTTGACATGCATGGCTAAAATATTAAAATATTAAAAATTATTTTTACAAAATTTGTTTTGGTTCATATGTGAATATCACAAAAGCAATTACAATTTTGTATCGAAAAGATGTAATACATTTTATTTATATAAATAATATTGTCAATTCTAGTTGGGGATGCAAGAGTTGCTTACCGAGTGCCTTTTACTGTATTTTTTTATGAAAAATTTAAAAGTTATTGACGAAATAAAAAACTCACTGTAGGGCGCTCTCCCCTACTCGTGGACCTCCTCCCAATTCGTTGATATATAAAAGGTCATTAGAAAAATACAGCAACAGATACCGGACATTTTCTACATTCTTGAATAAACTGGTTTGAAAAATTAGTCCACAATCATTGTATTTTACAATAAATAAAATCTACTTTCTATAAAATCTTAAGGATGCGGGGAGCAATGAAGACGTATTGTTAGTAGTCTAATAATTGCAATAAGAGTTGTAATCGAAGTTGACTACAGAGGAGCTTTAAAAACGTGTGTCTCTGGAGACAATCTATTGTACTATTCGTTTGTTCATATGTTTGCTACTAAAATTTTGCAATGCTGGTAAACAACAACTTAAGCAATAAAATTTAAAAAGTACACGCCATTTTTGTTGCTCGCATTACTGCGTCAACAAACGTTGTGTTGCTCCACTGTTGTACGTGTAGTAAGGACAACTAATAAATTGTACGTTCTCTTTATAGAATTCTACAAAAATGAATATTAAATGTGCGACTCGATGTGATAAACAAAAAAAATATCAAGAGACATTAGACGAACAATAGTTTCGTTTAGACAGAAAAAAAGTAGTAAAAAACTGTTGGACAAAAAGTGAAAGAATTATGATTGACCAACCGGTGTCGTTACTAAAATAGACAACATTATAGATATTTAATGTGGGTTAATCTTGTATACTTTAATTACAAGTTCAATTGATAATATATCACACGTATCAAAATCAACATTACTCGAGTGTCGGTCATATGCACATATTATATGTAAATATCGCGCTTATGCGGAATCAAAGGTACTATCCTATTACAGAACACCAAACCCGTGTAACGTATAATACTGTATTATGCGGTTGTGTTGTGTGTATTATACAGCTTAAGAGGATATAAGGGCTTCGCAAATTTGAAAGCCATTAATACGATTTTCAAATTATAGGTATTACGTCTTTAGAAAGTTGCGCCATGCAAGTAAAGCGCACTTGGTCTTCTTAATTCTGTAATACCATTAGCAAGCTCACAAACAATAAACGAGACTTTTGTTTGATTCAAATTGCTTGATTAATTACTAGAACCCACATTACCCTAAATCTCTTTTAATACACTTCACAGACTCAGAATGCGAAAGTAGTTTTCAGAAATTAGCATCGATTTAGATGAACAAAATCAAACGTTCGTATTGTCCTCTGCTATCAAAGGTGACTAATTCTAGGTAAACTTATTTATCAAATTAATATATTTATTCTTATTCCCAGTTTGAAGTGACAATATATATATCGTATTTCGATAGTAAGAAATATATTATTTAAATAGCTAAAAAATAATAAAAATGGAGAGTACTTGACTTATTCACTTTTTAGCTTATAACTATCGATGGACTATTGTAACATTTTCAATGTAGTGATAGATCAGCTTTAGGGCTACCAGGTTCCTGAAAACAAAAAGCGGGTCACATTTACAAAAAGGGGAGAAGGAGGATATTTATTGATTTATTGAATAATAGGAATATGGAGCGTGAAAAACGATACTACCAATATACCGGAAAATATTCTTTAATCTAAATATTTGTTCGTTAATTAAAATCTTTTTAAAAGCTTTTTTTTCTAGTATTTTCAATTTCAATGAGTATTCCTTCTTCCTCCATGCTTTATTCATAAAATTAAACACGCGTTCTGTAAAAGCATTAGGATGGTAAGAAAAAGGTAAATGTGATAAACAATTCGCCCGCTTTTACACGCATTCAGGTTTGTTATAATTATGACTGGCTAGTTTGATAAATAAAACGGTACAAATCTGTTGCCATTTTATGTTTCTTTTGTGTTATTCTGTATGTTAATTTTGTATTACTATATGAATTGTCTTTTTTTTTCGAGAAATTTATAATAGTTGCAAAGTGTGAAAACATTGGATTACACAACGTAAGTATAGCGTAATGGTTCTCGATTTAATCCAAAATTGTGACTGTGAATAAAAACTCAATAAACAACTCTTATCGTTAGTAGTGTATTGTGATATTAAATTACTTACTAAGACACACATCCTCTTTCATGGCTGCTTGTTGTGTTGCCTGCTGGAATCGCGTCTGCCTGCGCACCTTTGAGGTGGTGCATTCTGATTCGAACAACGATAGAGTGGTGCACGTGTTCAAGCGTGTACCTTGTACTTTTTTGAAAATAAACGTTATTAAACTGCAAGTAATATTTAATTAATTAGTTGAGTTAATTTAAACATGCACTTGGCTTGTATTAAGATCATCATACTTTTTTTGCAAGTCTTTTAATTCTTGCTGTAGTTTCTGAATCGGTACAATGAAAAGTAATTAGAAGTCTTAGTATTAATCTTATACAAGTAACCGAGGAACACTACTGGTGTTACCTTTTCAGTCAGTGTTCTCTATTGGTGCCGGAATTTTCTAGTTTTTTCTTGTTTTTACTGTTCCTTGATCTTATACCAGCCCACAAGTCAGGGCACGGCAGTACTCTGCACCTTACTGGGTGACCATCGGACCGAAGAAATGATCTAGAAGTTAGCAGAGTAAATCTCCTACTCCCAAAAGTATTAAATATTGCATCGAGGGACAATCCAAATACCTACCTGCACAGATCTGCTGCGAATGTGGGGACGCCTTCGGAGAGTAGGTGCGAAAGGCACTTCGGGCGATTAAACAAACGATGAAAAGTTGAATGAGAGTTTTCCTGAACGGACAGGACAGGTCTGCCGAACACGTTTCTTCGATAAAAGAAAAATACCTTATATCGTTGAGAAGGGGAAAAACGAGCAATTTACCATATTAAATCGAGATATGGTTCCCATTTAAAAAAACACAACTGTATGTCATATATGCTAGAAAAAAATATTTTGCAGAAAGTAAAACTATCTGTAACTTTTTGATACGAGGAATAAGTATGGAAAATATTTGTTTGAAGAAAATAACGATTTTCAATTTTTCCATTAGAAAATAATCCATTTTAAAGTAAAAACAAAAGAGGTGAGATACAGACACCATATTCCTTCATTTAACCGTACCGTACATGTTTCGAGGCCCACTGGTCTCATTATCAAGTAATACATTGTAGTGACGAAAAATCTTAACCAAAATGATGAGTCTTAAGGGGACATTATTAAATTTAAACAAACTTAGTACAAAAAGTAAAAAACAGTTGAAAAAAAATAAAAAAATTAACACATAACTAGTAACAAAGGCCAAAAGGGCCAACGTAGATTTATATTAACATTTAAATTTGAACTTTTTGAGACATGACTGGCGAACGTGTAAACGAAACCGCCATTCAGCAACATCCACGGCAAAATTTGGTTCTCAAGTATTACAATCTACCCCCTTTGTGCCTTATCGACCTTCATCATGGATATCACCATAGAGAATGTAATATACATTCTCTATGCTATCACCTACTTTAAATTTCTACCGCACCACGTATTTATATTTTTTCTTCTATCACCACTTTATATTTTCAATTTTTTTATCTTCATATTAACCTCATACATTTGTAATTCCCTCATCACGTCCCGAATCTTGCTTAAAAATTCCTCTATTTCTTGTTGCCTCTTGTATCGGTATAATAATTCCTGCTTCATCTTTTCAATTTTTTTGTTAAGGGATATTCTTAACTTGATAATTCAGTTTCACCATTTTTTAAATGATATAATGAACGATTAGTCTTATGTACTTTATGTTTCTCATAAAGAGGCAATGTTTTTTCTATACTTTTAACAACGTATCCAGCAATATACCTTGATAACGTCTTCCGTCAAAAAATTTAAAATTGGATTCTCTTTCAGTTTTAATATGAATAGAGTATTTTCCAATTCTTCTTTTGAAAAATTAGACAGATCTTGCTTATGAGAATAATCAGTAAACGACAATATTTTGATATCAAGAAAATCTATGCAATTCCCATACTTAGTTCCACCAATAGAATGGTGGCATATGAGTCTTTTATAGGCATACTTGAACTGCAGTTAACCTGATGGATTATTGTTACTCCCAAATCGGCTCTGTACAGCCCCAAAAAATATTTCTAGGTGATCCTGTGATAGTGATTCCACGACATAACGGCGCAGACAAAAACGGCGCCGACATAACGGCGCTGCCAAAAGGGCGCGGACAAAAATGGCGCTACGACAAAACGGCGCAGACAGAAACGGCGCCGACAAAAAAGGCGCTGCGACAAAACAGCGCCGCGCTTTATATAAATGATATACTCGTTTTTCCTTCAATTGAAAAAAAAAATTATTAAGAAAACCTTTAACCCGTGACAGTCTACGTATAGGTTAGCTTTCTTTTTAGTTTCAAACGTCGTTTAGTGTTACATACCCGTTTTTCTTTCAATTGAAAAAAATATATATTAAGCAAACCTTTAATCTAAGCGTTTTCGTGACAGTTTACGCCTAGGTCGCTGCGACCAAATGTCCGCGTCCATTTGTGATATCATCTTGTAAACATACATATATCATGTATACATATAAAGCGCGGCGCCGTTTCTGTCTGCGCTGTTTTGTCGTAGCGCCCTTTTGGCAGCGCCGTTATGTTGTGACACCGTGATAGTTTATAACTTAATAGATAGGTACTTCATTTTCGTTTCACTCATTAACATTTTAAATAAACATAAGAGGGTTAGTAAGATCTACAATAAATCTGCTGTACCTTCTGTTAATTGTATTTTGGTTTGATGCAGTACACTAGAACTAAAATGAATAATAACAACATGATTAACACCTATATGTTTAAATTTTAACCTTAAATTTAGTTGATCGGCATCTGGGTTCATGGAGACAGGTTGCCTTATGGAGGATTTACCCAGAGATCCTGAATAAGATCACTATCCTAAGGTATCCTGATACAGTTACGTACGGTGGTTTAACCGAACTAATTGTATTCCGTTTACCTGAAAACTTACGTACCGAGCTAAGTTATACCTTACCCTGATACCTTTCTGTATAGCCGTAAGGCTGAGCTTAAAGGTCATGGTTTTAACTGTTAAAACCATGACCTTTAAGCTCAGCCTTAAAAAATTTAACATAATAACAAATCAACCTTTTAACATAACCCCGAAACCAAACCACAATAAATAAGGTAAATACTCCTTAACCTGTAATTGTCACATAGCCCATAGGTACCTTGTTTTACCGTTAAAATCCAAATAATTATGCAAAGATCATTTATTAATAACTTGTATTTGAACTGTCATAAGATAATACTCAACTCAGATTAATATTTAATTTCAGAACGAATCACCTATCAAACGGCCGACGTCAAATTGGGTCGCATTCCATAACAGAATAATTCTGTTTATTATTTGCATAAATTTTGTTAATTATTTATGTATTATATTATATACATTTTAAACCCTCTGTCTTCTTTGACCGACAAGGAACCTGCATCCCCGATTAGTGCTACGGGAAAAGAAGTTTGTAAATCCCTGCAGGTTAGGCAAACCATCATACATCAACAAAAAGTTTGTGTAAAAGGGTTTACAAAGTGAGTTGTACAGAACCGAAAGGACAACCCATTACAAGGGGTACCTCCCCATCCGTGCTAGCTGGTTCGGATTTATGGTGGCACGGACCGGAATGGCTAAAATTTCCAGGCACGAATGTCCGACAAATCCAACTACACAAAATTCTCTGCAAGACCTTGAAAAAATTTATCGAAGAAAGTAATAATTCTCAAAATTTCTCCAAACAAATGCGTTTTCATATGTAATGCAATAGTAGTAATCATTAATTAGTGCGATATAATTTGACATAAATTAAGTATATTCACCAACAACGTCCAGCTTATACAGCATTTAACCCGCGATCGGTACCGCCTCCTACAATTACGCGATCGGTAACGCGTTAGATTTTATCTAACATAGTGTTTTTTAATTTTATTCACCATATTATGTAAACGCTATTATTGGTGACATTAGCAAGTGTCAATTAGATCAATTTTAAACAAAAATAAAACAATACATCTTATTTTTAAACGTTTTTATTATGTGAAAACTAAAGCATAGGTACATCATGTAAGAAAAACAAAAAAAATTCAAAAAACAAAATTTATGATTCCTCTCCTTGGTTTAAGCATACCGTGCACGTCAAAACAGTTTTAGCTGTATGTTCTTTGCATAGTGGCTTTGAACATTCATTACAATAGTGTTGCGTAAAACGATTTTTTCTTTTCGGACAATAAAAGCATCTGGATTTAGCTTGTAACTGACGTGGTTCTGCGCCTGCAACTTTTTCGTGTTGGTGACCCAAAACATTTTTGATTTTCTGCTTTAGAGGAATAGACAAAGAAGTTATACTAGATCGGCGAATAATATGCCGTGTGACAAGTTGTTTAGCTAGATCCGTCAAATACACTCTTCGCTCCATCTTCTGATTCGTGTTCCCAAAAAAAATTATTTGGGAATTAATACCGCCGATGTTCAGTAAACTGCAAAATACTGTAAGTGGCCATCTGTTGCTCACTCGTGTAACACTATATTCGGCCTTCATTCTGTTTACCACATCTACCGCCCCTTTGGTAAGGTTATAAAATGTTATTACTGAGGGTTTCATCTGCTCTCCAGTGTTTGCATCTATTTCATCGTCCTCGTGAAAAGTTGACAACATCAAGACATTCTTATTTTTTTTAGGAATATATGAAGTTAGGAAGTATTTGTTAGAATCCACTCCCCAAGCAAACATGCTACTATGTACAGGCCGTACCTTTGTTTCTAAAAAAATGGACGGAATCTCTCTCTTGTTTTTTCGTAACCTACCCACCAAAGTGAGTTGGTGGTTCTTTAGAAGGTCATTTGCCAAAGGAACCGAGGTAAAATAATTATCAGTGGTCACATTTCTTCCAGTACCACTGTAATGCTTTAGAAGGCGCATTACAACACTGTGCGCATCATTTTTCAGTTGGCATGGGCCGAGGGGCTGTTTTCCGGCGTATATTTCAATATTATGGGTATAAAACATTCTAGCATCTACGGCAGCATAAATCTTGATACCATATTTGGCAGGTTTGTTAGGTATATACTGCCTAAACAAACATCTGCCTCTAAAGGCTTCCAACATTTCATCAATTGTTATGTAGGAGCCAACGGAGTAATTCTTTACACATTTTTCGGTGAATCCATCAAGTATCTGTCGCACAGGAGCTAAATTGTCTATTTTAGATCTCCCAGCTCGCGTATCCTTGTCGTCAAATCTAATATTTTGAACTAGAGCGTGAAAAAGACGTTGGGACATAGTTGCTGCAAAAAATTCTGGAGCCGTTCCATCTGTAGCCCACAGTTCCGACGTATTTAGGTGTTGGGCCCTCTTTACACCTGTTAGATATAAAATGCCCAAAAAGGCACCAATTTTCTCGAAATCGGTTGGCGAATTATGTTTCTCGGCTCCAGTAAGCCTTGTTCTAGCAAACTGCTTGTTTGTACAGTCTGTAATATGAGCAATCATTTCATCGGAAAAGAACAGTTTCCAGCAGTCAAGAACAGTCTTAGCATTTTTAGCTATTTGTTTTACCCCGGGCAACTGTGTTATTATATTATGACGTGCAGTTTTACCTTGTTGCCTGGTCTCTTTATGAACATACCATTGGGTTATAGAGTTATACCGTCTTTACCAGTATATAAAGGACACTTTTTGACTCTTCTTTCCGTTTGGAGAATTTGGGGGCTTTCATCATGATCAGAAATCGACTGCTTCTCGTACGACATTACACTTCCACAATTAAACAATATTGTCACAAAACACAAAACTAAAGTTTCTAATGTCAAAAACCTCCTGATTATATTTTAAACGTAGTCAAATTACGATTACGTGATAGGTACCGCGTTAGATTTTAACTAACATGTTTACCGGACTTCAAACAAAGATGCACTGGTCACTTACGCCTGAATCCTTAAATAAACTAGTAGAAGGGATGACTGTGGGAGGTTCTTAGGGAGGCATAGCTAGGCGGCCAAAGATGTAGGGGTAACTCACTTAACAAAATATGGATTAAAAATGTTAGATAAAATCTAACACCGGTACCGATAGCGGGTTAAGCCAGTAATCGTTGCAATGGAATTGAAAGGGATTTGAGGGATCTGGTGTAAAATGAAGTTCAATTAAGAATGAATAAATGTTTAATTAAGGATAAAAAGGTATAAAACACTACAGTACGCGAACTACATTTTCTGCGTAACTTCTTAAGTAAATAAACTCTGCTCTAAATCAGTTATATCAGCGACCACGCTTCAAGGTTGGGCACGCCTCGATTAGCGATTCCTAACACTCCTATCGATAGTGCCCTTTTTAATTAAGCGCTTTAACATTTTGAGACAAATTTAAATTTATATACATTTGTCATGTTTACACTTAGTTAAGGATTTCGTTAAAATATCAGCAAGCATAAGATCAGTTTTTACATAATTAACAACTATGTACCTATTTTCTACCAATTCACGAACAAAATGAAAACGTATATATGCTTACTACGTTTATGAAAAACAGCATTTTTAGTTAGTTCCATTGCACTTTGATTATCGCAATAAACATTCACTGGTGCTTTTGCATAGTTCTCAAAACACATATGCCCTAAAAGTCTTCCAATATACACAAGGGATTTGAGGGATCTGGTGTAAAATGAAGTTCAATTATTAAGAATGAATAAATGTTAATTCCAAGTAATTGACTTTATACTGCGTATTTATTATAATATAATATACTACTAGTACTATTAATACGCTCACATTTATATTTATCTTACTATTACTACTTATTACTAATATTACGTTTTTTTTATATGATAGTAATTATTATTTACAATCCACATTAGTTGTTCAGCATTGTTTAGCATTAAAAACTTATAAAACTATGAATTTCATCATTAATTCTTTACTTCTAGCCAATCTTGAACTATATTTCTTGGTGTTATTAAAAAACGCCTTTGTTAATATAAAAAAGTAAGGCATTACATATATCATGACATATTATACCCTCTAATATATCTCTATTTTCAATTACATGATAATTTCTAAGTTCGTTAAAAATACAGACATCATGAATGCCACTTTCTTTTACTCTTTGTTTTTGCCTATTAGCAAGTCCATTTGGTAATTTTGTTTTGATCGTAAATAATCACGATACTCTACTGAGTCAGTGTTTGTCTGAGAAGAACTCCGTTTGCAAAATCTACAAAAATAGGTGCAATTAAAAGATTTTGTGAAACCTACAATAGTATGCAATGCCAAGTTATCTCCTAAAATTAAGGCAACATAAAAATAAAGAATGTATTCTTTTCCATCAACACATATCTTAATTCCTTCACATTCAAGTTCTTTCAAAAGTTGTAGAAGAGAACGCAATGTAAAATCATTCCCAAAGTTTTTTAAATCTTTACTTTTAAAGAGAGCTGCTAAAAATATATGTTTTAATGGCGCGCTATTAGAAGGTATCACAGGATTCAAAAAGTATGCACCACACAAAGATTGAGAATGTGAACCGAAAAACGGCTCGAACCCAAAGTAAAGGGACCGAAAATCTTTAAATAAAATATCAAATGTTAAACAAGATGCTTAAGGCACATGTTATAAAATGGAAGTGACAAGTAGAAAGGAGGGCAAAAATATCAGGGGCCTACAAAAAATTATAATAAATTATAGTTCGGCCAATGGATCTTTACCGATGTATGTTCACATACAACGACGTGCGTATCTGTCATTCGCCTACTTCATTACTAAAAACAAACAAGGACAAACTGACTGAGATTTGCAGTTTGTCTTTGTTTATTTTTAGTAATAAAGTAGTCGAATGACAGATACGCACGTCGTTGTATGTGAACATATAGATGGGTAAAGATCCATTGGCCGAACTATATGTTTGATGTAAAGCATTTCATTAAGGGTCGCGGTGGGATTTTCTTTGAATTGGTTGCTAATGGCTTTATTTTCCAAAATGTTTAAGTGGATCCCTTTATCGCAAATGATACTGAAGTTAATCTTGGGGTCAAATTCATGTCCTGATTCCAAGATGTGGTTGGCAAAGGCAGATTTAGTGTTTAGATTATTATTTTGATACAAGCGTAGTGTTCAGACCGCCTAATTCTGAATTTCCTGCCAGTTTGACCAAAGTAAACAGCGTCACAAGTGCCGCAAGATAATTTATAAATTTATAAAAGCGCTTTTGAATAAAATTCCACACTAAATCTGACTCCTTGGGATAAACAAAATTGAAAACATGAAGTATTTTAAATAAGAAATCTAAACATTTTGAAAAACCATCAAATTTATGAATAATACTTTCAACCCAAACATAAAATTCTAGAAAGTTACCTCCGGCGCATACAATTATCATAAAAGGTTGAACTTTTAACAGTGGCGGTGCTTGCTGGAAAACTAGGTGGTGCTCTAGCATAGACCAAATATACTTAGTCTATGGCTCTAGGTATTGAATTTTTGTTTAAATTTTTTTAATATTTGGTGTTGTTGGTCTTCCAAGAGTTTAATATCCGCCTTTTGCTCCAATGTCATTGTAGAAAAAGGATTTTTCAAAATAAATTGCACCGAATTCATTTTAATATTCACACTGTATTGCCCTTACGTTGGAATGACTTTGTTACAATCAAAAATGAACAAGTTATAGTTGCGAAGGTGCGATGTAAGTTAGCGCACCGTCGCCGGGTTAAAAACGCATTTAACGGCTAGCCCGAATCTGCCCGAGTACGTAATTTGCAGCCGATAGCGAAAGAATCCCGTGCTCCGACTGCTAGAGCACGTTGCGCGATACTTCAATACTTATCTGTTCATATTTAAAGGATTTGCTTGCTGTGCGCTATAATAAAGCAATTAGTAATATAATACCTACGTAAAAAATAAATATCTGTAAATTAATATTCTTAATTTGTTAGTCAGCTTAACTCATGACAGTCTGCAGGAATATATTTTATATTTTAATTTAATCAGGTGGTGCGCGAGCACCGGAGCACTTTAGCAGCAACCGCCCCTGACTTTTAAACCTGCTGATTGATAGTTGGCTCGTCTCTCGCCACTTGTCACTGTAGGTCACTAATTGTGTTTAATAACAGGAACTGGCTATTTACCGAGTCTGTTATGCTAACTTTCCAGATTCTACCATAAGATTTTTTGATACGGATTGTGGGATTTAAAATGTAATGGAGAGATTTAATTAAATTAAAATCTCGATAATCTAAAACAAAGTTTAGATAAGGTAAAGGAATATAAAATATAATTTTTAAAAACCCACCTTGGTTTCCCTTTTGGTCAAAATCAGTCAGTGTGTCTAAAAGTCTTTAACATGCCGTTCAATAACTGTGGGTATGCGTTTCACAAAGAATCCCAGTTTTCAAATATTGTGTTACAACGAGGATATATGCCATTACAATCCAATTCAATCAAGAAGTATTTATTATTGATTTTATTAAATCAATTAACCTTTCAGAAAGCATCAATACGCAATGAAACAAAAGTATCCTTACCAAAGTATTTCCTTTGGAATGTTTATACCGGATGAGTCATTTAACCTGGAATTTGAAATATCTCGAAAAATACGCATTGTATAAAAAAATGTGCCGAATCAAAACTTGAATATCTTCGAGGGGGAAATTCGTTAGTACTAAATTACACCCTCACTCCCACCCCCCTGTAGGCGAGGCGGGGAACCCCTTTTTTAATCGCAGATTCGGATTTTACGTCGAAAGTTATGTACGATTTGTCCGAAACATTTTTTTCGATTCGCGACAGGGGGCGCTGTAATCGCAAGAAATGGGGCAGAAGTAAAAAAACTCGAAGATATTCAAGTTTTTATTCGGCACATTTTTCTATAAAATGCGTATTTTTCGAGATATTTCAAATTCCAGGTTAAATGACTCACCCGGTATAGAGGCCAATTCTCCACAACATCTAAAATTTTTTTTAGCATGCAGTCGTTTCTTCTACTGGGATAAGATTCAATCCATTTTTGTTTTATTTCATCCCAGTAGGACTCCTCTTGGTTACATTTTAACCATGACTGAATTTTCTGGTGTACTTCTGATATTGGAATTTCTTCTGTATTTGGTTCGTAATAACTAATTCCTTTGTAAAAATTAAGATTAATAAGGATTCTAAGTATTATTACCAGAGGTAACTTTTTGTTGTTCCTCTTGTCTTTTCCATTGCATTTATCCTTTTCTAACTAAATTGTGTTTTAAGTTTCTTGCACGATTCGCCAGTTTGCCTTTCATTGCGGAGCCTTCCTTGCAAAAATATGTTTCCTACAAAATAAGAAAATAAGTGGCCTATTATTTTTAAATGTAATAATAGACATTTATGCATCAAGGGAGTAAAGTTTGGTTTATTCCCGGAACTAAAGTTTATGTATTTAGTTGAGGCAATACCAAAATTACGTCAGAGTTGCATACAATATTTTTTCTACGTCAGTATTTACTTGAAATTTAATATTTAAATTATTTAAATTTAATGTTTAAAGCCTCACTCTGTACACACCTTTATTTCAGAAGGAAAAACTTTACAAATTTCCTCGCTGTACCTCGCAACAGAAGGTGAAAAATCAGAAAAGACGGAGGAGGGTAAGGAGGAGTGCTTCAGGAGAAGAAGCAAGGTGACTAGGAGGTCTCCACAAAGGGGAGAAGGAGGAAGTGGAGCGGAAATAGAGAAAGGAGACGAGGAGATGGAAAAGGTGATAAGAATGTTGGAGAGCATGAAAATGGAGATAAAGACGGAGTTGGGGGAAATCAGGAAAGAAATGAATGAAAACAACGAGGAAAGTAAAAAGCTGAGAGAGGAAGTTAAACAAATGAAAGAAGAGTATGGGGAAAAAGAGAAAAAATAGAGTGAAGAGAGGTTAGAGTTGAAGGGAGATAGTACAAATAAAGAGGGAAATGGAAAGAAATGAAAGAGGCCGAAGGGAAAAAAATATAGTCGTGAGGGGCAGTACAATGAAGGAACCAGAGAAGGAACTGGAAGGATTCATACAGGACAAAGTGGGAGTGAGAGTAAGCGTTAAAGAAGTATGGGCGGTAAACAAAGGGACAGAAAAAGAGCTAGTAGTGGCGAAGCTACGTAGTTGGGGAGAAACGAGGGAAGTCATGAAAAAAAAAAGGGAAGGTTGAAAAACTCAAACGTGTATATTGAGGACGACCTAACAAAAGAAGAGAGGAATGTCCAAGGTGAATTAAGAAAGATTGCCAACGAGGCAAGGGAAAGAGGGAGCAGAGTGAAGGTGGGGCACAGAAACATGTGGGTAGACGAAAGCAGGTACGACTGGGATGAGGATAGAGGAAGGCTAAAGTGGGGCCAGGAAGAAGAAGGAAAATTAAATGACGCAAAAAACTAAAGGGGGGGGGAGATTGTTAGTGAAGGGAAGATGGGCGGCGGGAAACATTTAAGGAAACATTTTGGAATGTGGCGGGAATCAAAATAAAAGTGGGCGGTTTCTGGACATACTTCAAAGTTTTGACGTGGTGGGACATAGGAAAGTAAACTACCGGGGGAGTTTACGTGGAGGGCGCATTTGCCACAAAAGGCAGCAAGAGGGGTAGGGCTAGTAGGGGATTGTTAACGGGAATAAGGAATGAACTGAATGGGGACAAAAGTGGGACAAATACGCAAAGACAGGGGATGATAGTGAACCATATGAGGATGAGGGAGGAGAAGAGTTATGTAACTGTTGTACTCCAAAGGTATGAACTGCATGAGGAGCCTCCTAGAGGAAGTGGTTAAGGAAGAGTTGGGAGTGGGAGCCGATTTTAATGCCAGAACCGGAGAGAGGGGAGGTATGTTGACAGAGGGGGAGGAAAAGAGTAGGGATAAAGTGATTGGCGAGGAGAAGGAGTTATTGGAGATGTGTAAAGGCAGGGGAAGAGGAAGACAGGGGTGAGGTTATCTACATGGGAGGTAGGGGGGCGTCTGTAATAGACTATGTGCCAGTGAACGAACAAAGTGGCGGTGAAATCGTAAAGTTCAGAGTGGGAGAGAAAGTGGAGTCTGATCACTTCCCTCTGGAGGTATAACACTAAGGGGAGAATGAAGGGGAAGGAATACAGCGAGGAGAGGGTGGAGGATGGGATGAGGGAGATGTTAAGGAAAATGGATCAGGCGATGGTCAAGGGAACATACAAGGTCGGGAGTGCTAGCTTTACTGCGCGAGCAATTTGGATTATTTCTGAAAAAACACTATGCAAACGAACCATCCGCACTTGTATTACATGTTATCGTTACAAAGTGTCTACCCTCACTGTTGTCTAGGTATCTGTTTCGAAGTCTTTAGTATTTTATATTTACATTTTGTATTGTAAGATTATACAAGCGCGGAAAGAAGCAGCTGCGTGCGCACCATGAACTTGCGTCGGGGGTATTTTTCTTGGGTTGAGGGTAGTTGAAGATATACGTTGCACGAAAAGGGTTGGAGCGCGATGGCTCCTTCCCGCCATTTTTCTCATGTGGATGTAAAATTAGCAAGTAGTTAGTTATTATATTAAATTGTTTATTAACAGTGGTTACCCCCTTTTTTTGCTCACCAACGGAACGCGGCCCAGTGCTTTGTAGGGCCTTCCGTTTGAAGGCCTGGTAGTTATTTAAAAAATGGTTAATACAGTCTGCTATAACGAAGTTTCCAACAGTATCTTCAGTTCTTCAGTTTAATTGTTAGTTCTTATATTTTTTATGTTGTATTTATATATTTATCTATACACTTTATATTATATTATGATGTTATTAGCTGTTAATTATTATATTATACGTTATTATCTATTATATATTGTCCTATAATTGGATTGTAATCTGTTGGGCAATTAAATGTATATTATTATTATTATTATAAACCAAAATTGGCTAGTGCAAAAATGGGAGATTTGCCGCTATGTCGCTGGCAAGCATTTATTCCATGCTTTATTTATATAGGATGTGACCTCACAGGTTACTTCCAAATTAAAAATAGCTATGACAGAAATGGTCAATTAATCAAAGCTTACATTTGTCTTTTCATATGCGCCACTTCTAGGGCAGTGCACCTTGAACTGATCACGTGTCTGATGCTTTTATAGAAACTTTAAAACGTTTTATTGCCCGCAGAGGGAAACCGTTGCACATGTATTCAGATAACGGTACTAATTTTGTATCCGCTGTAAGCATTATGAAGGAGTTTTATGCGCTTATTTTTCACAAAATCATCGGAAAAAATAAGAGTTTCCTCATGATGAAACGATTCAGCGGCATTTTAATCCACCGTGTTCGCCTCACTTTGGAAGTTTATATGAATCAAATATAAACTCTATGAAAACACATTTGTTTAAAGTTTTACAAGACACCAAACTTACTTATGAATCTTTTAATACTTTGTCCAAGAAGCTTCCAACAAATAGATTTGATAAATACCAACACTCGCAGCTTATTATTACTCATTTTTCGCGCAGATGCTCTCACGAAGTGCTACCCGACGTCTGATGCACTGGCAAGGGTTAAAATAGGCGAATTAGTTTTATTTTCCGACACCAACATCCCACCTTTTCAATGGCCGTTATGACGACAAAATATGTACCTATATTTAATTTAAAGCCATGTCTGCTGTTTTTTATGTATTGCATTATTTGTGTGACAATTTGTTTTTGAGAACACTATTTATTCTTGAAATATTTGTTATTTCAAGGCGAGCGGCACGGTGAAATTTTAGAATAAAAATGGTAAATTTTACGCGCCACTCTTTGTGTATTGGAGGTGGTTGGTGTTTCTGCGCGAAGAGGGGGTAATGTATTTTTATGAAGAGATGTAGTTATGTTGTTATAAATAAATATTGATACAGTCCACAGCTTACATTATTAGGCGGTTCCAAAATAAAATTTTGTTGGACGCTTAATTCACCAGATTTATTGCAACTACAACATATAAAGGTAGGTATAAAGTTTACGCTTTACAAAATAATGTAAGTAAATTTATTACGACTACAGATAAAAGTAAAAAATGAGAACTGAAAAATACTACCGAGTGAATGCAAAATAAAGTAAAATTACAAAATTTAAAGAAAGAGCACACTATCAAAAGTTAGAATACTAATAAACTTAACGTTAGTGATGACAGATTTTTTGTAACAGCACTGCCCCTTTAGTAGCTTGTTAACAGTACATATTAAAAAGTCTACTAATTTATACCATTAGCAAATTCCTTCTAAGTTAGTTTTTTTTTGTGGTAGTAATATCGGATGCACCAAAATGTTTAGAGGATGTTTAACGTCGAGACTAGACAGTCATATTCACGTGTAAACATACAACGTTAAAGTTTTGTTTTAAGCATGCAAATGAAAAATATTTATTTATTTAATTTATTTAAATAAATTACAGAAATTACATGCAGTTACCAAAATGTACGTTTCCGCAAGTATATAAAAGAGGCTTCAGGAAGCTTAAATCATAGCTATTTCTTAGTATTCTGTTTTTTAAACAACGCAATAAAAATAAGTATAAAAATAATAATTAAAAAAACATATTTACAATAAAAAATATGTAAACTAAAATAAACAAGGTATTGGATCATTGTTTTCTGTACATACAGGGCTAGGCAGAAAAACATGACATCAATTTTTAAATTGCATTCATTCGATAATATAGTAAGATTTAAATTCAAATCAAGTAGGCATGGGTTCTCGATAAATGGCAATTTATGACAGTTGTCAGTTTAATTGTGAAAATGGAGCGTTGATTTATTTCAAGAATAACAATTCTATTGTAACCACCCAGCGTCAATGTCGCCGTCATTTTCATTTAAATCGACGATATCCAGTTTCTACTCGAGTAACAATCGGTATTAACATAACTTACACATTATACAGGGTTGCTCATTAGTGCGTCAAAGTCCAATATAGGCTTTATTAAATAAAACTGAAAGAATTTATTTTATAAAAAGTGGTACAGTATCAAAAAACCCACATTTTAAAAATAATTTGAATTATACAGGGTGATGCGCTAAAGCGGGACACATTCGAGATAATTTGTTTTAAATGAAACACCCTGTATATTCTTTGATTTTTCTAATCTGCCTTAAATTGTCCTTTCAACGATACCTGGGGTTTTGGTTTCGGATGACGCATTGCTGAGTTATTAACGGAAATTTAAAAAAAATAGTCGGGACAAGGTTTACCATCTC
The DNA here is from genome assembly GCA_036250285.1 of Pyrocoelia pectoralis. Taxonomy (NCBI): domain Eukaryota; kingdom Metazoa; phylum Arthropoda; class Insecta; order Coleoptera; family Lampyridae; genus Pyrocoelia; species Pyrocoelia pectoralis. The sequence continues at coordinate 47,598,249 of CM070075.1, forward strand.
AATTCCATACGACAGTATTACGATTAGCTAAGACATAATTATTTGGTAATCATATAGCCAAGGGATGTGTTGAACCTACAAAATAATCAAACATTAGTTTTATTATACAGGGTGTATGTTCCGATGCAGTCAATTCGGCGATTTTCAAAGAGCGTTTACTGAATTTTTTCAAATGGAACGCCCCGTATATTATTACATTTTTGAAATGACGCATTAATTGCACTTCATTTTTGTTAATAATGTCCTATGCCCAAACCCAATAATTTCCGAGTTATTTTTAATTATTCATTACAAACCACTAAATTATTTGTTTTCAATTCGATCTAGTGTACCATGCTTGAGCTTTGACAAACGAAAACAAATAAATGACAACTATCAAAGTGACCTCCATTTTGATTAGAACACAATTGCAGCCTTGACAGAAAGGACCTATTTATGTCTTATTGTAACATATCAATGGAAACGGTTTCAAAAGCATGTGTTATGCGTTGCCTCATACAAGGGCGGATCCAGAAATTGTCTATAGGGGCCATGGGGGGGGGCAATAATTTTTTTTGGGTCTAACAAGACTTGAACCCCTTACGTACCGTTTTTTTAAATTCAGTATCGTTTTTGAAAAATGTTGAAAATTGTTCAAATTATTGTATATTGAATTGATTAGGGTCGGATTAGGAAAATAGAATATTTAAGTAATTATGTAACAACGTTGATTTTTTGACGAAAAACTATGTATCATTTTAGGTATAGTGCCACCAAGTAAACAAAAGCCTTGAGAAGGTGTGGTTGAGGGAGCTACATGTTTACGAAGTACATTCAAATGCAAAATAAATTTGTTCCATAAAAAAAGCAATATGCGTAAACTGTCAAAATATTCTAGAGCTGAATGTACGACGCCCATTTCAAGACTTTTTATTGGCCAGTTTGAATACTTCAAATTTAGTTCACATATTTTCCGGGGTTTTTGTTTATTTGGTGGCACTATGTTGGTGATGCAAAATGCATTACACAATAGGCGTTCCACAATACATACATCATTTTTCCGTAAGTTGAATGAAATCATAAAACAAAAAATGACCCAAGGGGGGGATGCGCCCCCTTAGATACGCCCTTGCCCTCATATCATCTACTGTAGTTGGAGGTGTCTGGTGTACCTACAATATTTTTTTATGTAAGAGCGTATGCACGGTAGAAGTTGAATCGAAAACAAATAATTTAGTGGTTTGTAATGAATAATTAAAATAACTCGGAAATTATTGGGTTTCGGTATAGGACATTATTAACAAAAATGAAGCGAAATTAATGCGTCATCTCCAAAATGTAATAATATACGGGGTGTTCCATTTGAAAAAATTCAGTAAACGCTCTTTGAAAATCGCCGAATTGACTGCATCGTAACATACACCCTGTATAATAAAACTGATGTTTGATTATTTTGTAGGTTCAGCACATCCCTTGGCTATATGGTTACCAAATAATTTTGTCTTAGCTAACCGTAATACTGTCGTATGGAATTAATATGATAAACCTTGTCCCGACTATTTTTTTTAAACTTCCGTTAATAACTCAGCAATGCGTCATCCGAAACCAAAACCCCAGGTATCGTTGAAAAGACAATTTAAGGCAGATTACAAAAATCAAAGAATATACAGGGTGTTTCACTTAAAACAAATTATCTCGAATGTGTCCCGCTTTAGCGCATCACCCTGTATAATTCAAATTATTTTTAAAATGTGCGTTTTTTGATACTGTACCACTTTTTATAAAATAAATTCTTTCAGTTTTATTTAATAAAGCCTATATTGAACTTTGACGCACTAATGAGCAACCCTGTATAAGGCCTCTACTGAATTTCAAAAAGAAATAAAATGGAAAAAAGCATTTATCAAGTTTATTGCTCCCATGTCTTCCTCGGCTGCTGTTGAAAGGTTCTTTAGTTTTACTGGAATGATACTTTCACCACGACGGCATCGTCTGACAGACAATAATGCCGAGGAACAATTACTACTGAAGATGCACAACATTAAATGTTAGATAAAGACGACTTCCGGTATAGAACTGTGTCAATGTAGAAAAAAAGTCAACATTTCGCCCACTTTCGTAAGGGGCTTCGTCAGGACAAGAACAAAATACAAATAAAAAAAAGAACAATAGAAATAAAATATACAAACTCTTACCAAATGAACCAACGGGAACACTACTACACTGAAACGGGAGAGGTAATCCTGAGCGAGTTATTTTATCAAATTTGAGAGCTACAGTTTATGTAACGTAAAGGAGGAGGGAGGGAGGGTAAATTTTTAATTTGTGATTATTAATAGATAATAGACATAAATTTGGTATAATTAACTATTATGTAAAAGGGGGCGTTGGATTTTTTTTTCTTGCAAAGGGGGCGGTAGTCCATAAAAGGTTGGGAACCTTCTTTTCTCCCCAAGTAAGCTGCTTCCAAAACTGATCAAATACTTTTTTCCTCGCACTTTCGGAAATTAATGAGCATTTCAGGGTACTTTTTTCATTTTGTTTGCACTTGCATCGTTCTTTCATAAAGCGAGGTTCTTTAAGGTTTTCATAGGCCCATTTACCGTCAGTTTTAATACGTCCGTAATAAGAAAGATCCCTCTCTCTCCTTTTCTTCTTTCTTTGGTGGCTCTCTTTTATTAGTTGTGATAGTAGCTGATTTGTTCTTCTTCGCTAGTTTTCTCTTCTTTGCTCCTTGTTCCTCTGGTAAGGTAGATTTTGGCTGTACAAAAGATAGGAGGGGCAGGTCATCATCACTTGAGTCTTGCATGTCGTAAGGTGAACTTTCTGGCTGATCTGAACTTGTTCCAGGTTGTGAGTTATGATATAAAATAACCTCAAGCTTCCGATTGCAACATTGCACGACCTAAATGGTTGACATTTCCCTCATGCTCGTCATCTAAAAGATCACTGTTGTCTTGGTCGGTTTCCTGTCCGTCGTCGGGTGGATCAATGTAAATAAATATCAGCAGAATCGATATCCGAATCTTCTAGAGCTGCTATCAATTCATGAAGAGGCAGGCTGGAATAATAATTGATTTTCAAGAAAAGTAGTCATTATGCGCACCGTCCCTTTAAAGGGACACGAGCTTTAGAGCCCAATTAAGTCACATTAGAATGAACAAATGATCTCAGTGCGTTAGTAATGCAATATTACAGTACTTTAGCAATATTCTAAGATAAGGATTTGACACTTATAACCTATGAATTGTCCATAATTTCAAATAAGCTGGCCCTCAGCGCCTTGTGCTGTACAAGCTTGGGTCCATTTTTTGTTTAAGTTGGAATATCTAATAAGCAGGAAGTGTATTTAACACACTAGAAGTCACCAATAAACACACACACAAGCCGGTTTGAGGGTAGGTTAGTCGTTGTACATTTTAGAACCACAAATACCGCTGTTCCTTTTAAGGGACTGTATGCACTAATGGGAAACTGAAGTATTAATTATTTTTCTGTATTAAGTAAATAAGTTTGTAAAATTAATTTTTAGAGGATAAATTAGTTTTCTGTAAATTCATATTTCATATCGCGAAATAGGGTGTGTCGAAGTCTTATAACGTAACAAGGGTTTTTTAGTTCAATATACATGTCGGAAATTACGCAAGGACGTCAGTATTCTGTTTAATTACTTATGACCACACGTAGATAATACGTAAGATCTTGTATTACATTGACCGTGTAATTAAATTATCTTTTTAAGGTTTGGATTTAATCCTTGCGAAGTTGTGACCGTGATATATTTTAGGTTTCATTTTATTTACTTGGTTTAGGTACCAGTATTATTCTTTATTACGTTCATGACTACAATTCAACCCATTTTCGAGTTTTTTGTTGTGTCAACTTTAAAATATTTTTTATTTAATAAAACTTGTGGCGCCCTAATATTATATTCTATTCTATTTTTATTGAAGTTAGGTTGCCCATTACCCACTGCTCTACCACTTGAGGCTAAGTTAGCCCATGCACTTTTGTGACATTAAGGAAATTTGCACGTCACAAACTACCCCTATTATTGATATGATCAGGCAATTTGTATGTGTTCTTCTTTTTATCAATTCTAGTTGTATCACCCGCCCACTTTCAAAAGGGGCTGATGGACATTCTATTCTGACACATGTGGAGGGCAGAACAAAAATTCTTATGTTATTTCTATGTTAACGGTTATGCAGTTGAAATCTTCGTTGGAAGAAATTAACCATAAATTTTTATTGTCAGGCCACTCACATTTGGAGTGTGATGTAGATAGATCACTCACATTTAAAAACCTCCGTCATGAAAATTGCACATCCACACGATTGGGATACTCTAATCCGTTGCACAAACAAGAAAATGTCCTGTAATGTAATTGAAGTACCCCAAGATTTTTTTAAATTTTGCAGCACTAGTAAAACGCACTTGTATAAAAGCAAAAATATACTGAAGGTGACGCATTTAAATTACATGAGTGTAAATGGCTTAGATACACCAGAGAAGTTAGAATTGTTAAATATCGTACTAGCCTGGACGAGGAGGAAGAATTTAAAAAAGTTAACTTTAACCTACGTCTGACCAGAAGAAGAATCATTTGATTCAGTCCTGAAGTTTATCAAAGCTTTTATAGAAACTTAAAAACTAGCACAATACCTGATGTTGATCCAGACCTGCAAGACTACAACGGTGATTAGTGAATAGTTACTTTTTATATTTTTCTCTGTGAACTACCCTGATGATATGTTGATAACAATTGGTAAGTTACCTTGCAATTTATAATTTATCTTTACGCGTTATTTGTAAATTTTACCGCTTTTAGAAAATTTATAACTTTTGTGTCAAAGTGACAGTGTTATTGAATTTAGTTAATTTAAGTTTGCTATCTCAAGCTTTTTATTGTGTAAAGGAAAAGGCATTTGTGATTAGCTAAATTAATAATCCAATTCTTTTGCTTGTTATTTAATTTTCAATTAACTGTTCATAAAATATTTACCCTGTTCACTATTTACTTTCAATCAATTTAATTTTCGTTTAGAATTCGCGTAGAATTGTTTATTTATGCGTATATTGTTACAAAAATTTACATAGAGATAACACAAGAGACGTTCTTTAAGTTGCCGCTTTCAAAACTTTTAGGTACCCAATAGTTTTTTATTAACCTTTCAAGTCCGAAGTGGGATACAATTGTATCCCAAAGAGTTACTTTTTTCCGTATTTTTGTTATAATAAAAATCGAAACAAAAGCATTCTTATTAACTACTTAATTAAGTAAATAACCTAATTTAAATTTAAAAAAATTATATCTTTCTCCTCAACTGACACTAAATCTATTCCTGACTCTTTGGCATCAGCTTCTCCCTTCGCTCCATCACCCCCTTCACCCACCCCACTCCCAGTCCGTTCCCACCTAAGATCACCTTTATTACTCTCCCCTCTTCTCTCAGCTCTTCACATTCCCTCATTAAATGCCACACACTCTCTCGTCCCTTACCGCACATTCTACACAGCCTTCTCTCGTCCTCCCACCAGTATCTATTTTCGTTCTCTTCATTGCCACATCTAAACCTCGCCACCATCCTCTTCTGCTTCAACTCCATTTCTCCCATCAGATACTCTGCCTTCCCTTCTTCCATAATTTCCTGATTATCCGCCATTATATCGTCCATTACATATTCTCGCTCTCCTTTCCTGTGCTTCCACATCTTTATCCCTTCTTACCAACTCATCCACCATATCTCTTCCCTCGCATAACCCACTCTCTCATAGAACCGTCTCCTCTCTTCCTGCCCATACCTTATCCGTTTTTTTGCCACCTCTCTCATGCACTCCTTTACTCCAACAATATCTTCCCGCTTTCTGATTATCTCCTCATATTTCACCGCCCTCTATCCTGCTCTTATCCTTATTTTCTCTAATTTTACCTCTTCCCCTACGATATACCCTGGTGTCTCCCTGTCCAAGTGTCCAACCCTCATGTCCACCTCCAGTACTTCTCCCGAATTCTTTCTATTTCTTCCCATTCCTTCCACCCCCATATCTCCGCCCCATACCCCATCAGACTCTTCACCAACTTGTCAAACAACCATTTTCTCTTCTCCATATCCTTCCCAAACACTCTTTCCCCCAAACCCCACACTTTCCCCACTATTCCATTACCCTTCTTCGCCAATTCCCTCACATGTGCCCCATCTTTATTATCATACCGCACTACATACCCTAGGTATTTCCACTCACATACACTCTAATTCCTCCTCACCCCACCACCACTTTTTCTTTATACCCCTTCCCCGTTTCTTCTGAAAAATCATTTTAGTCTTTTTCACATTTGCTTCTAAATTCTTCCCCTCCAAATATCTCTTCTTACCCCAAATAACCCCCTCATTTCTTCCTCTCTGTCTGCCATCACTACCACATCGTCCGCATACGCTAGCACCCACACCTTTATCCTTCCTTCCTATCACCACTCCCCGCAACACCTCCTCCAAATCTCCAATATATAGAGAAAATAGGCTCGGGCTCAACGGGCATCCCTGTCTCAACCCTTTCTCCGTCCAAAATCTTTCTCCTTTCTCCTCCCTCACTCTCGTCACGCACCTTGTTTCCTCGTACACCTCTTCCATCGCTCTCACCAAGCCCTCACTTATCTCGGCTTTCCTTAGTACCTCCCACAGCTTTTTCCTATTCACATTGTCGAATGCAGCTTTGATGTCCAGGAACATCCCATACATCTTCCCCCCTTTCCTTTCCAGCACCTTATTTACCACTTGCTTCATCACATATACAGTGTGTCCCCGGATTGTTTGGACGACCCTTGTAAATGACAAAAAATTTTCTACTTGAAATTTGAGCTTCTGGGGTCCAGCCCTGCTTGGTTTGAAACTAATTTGTGACATAATTTTAGTTTCGAAAAATCAACTATGCCTTGGAAATTTTGAAAAAAATAATTTTTCACGCCAGTAAAGTGCTTTTTCTGTTAAAGTTACGACAAAATGTTGTTAAGAAAAGTTGTTCAGAATCAAAAACTGAGTAACTGTACAAAATTTTAAAATCCTAAGCCTACTTTAATTTTTGGCCCTTTTTTTATTGGAAAAGGAATTACAAAATGTTATTAGAAACAGTTGTTCAGAATCAAAAACTGAGTAACTGTACAAAATTTTAAAATCCTAAGCCTACTTTAATTTTTGGTATTTTTTGTAATTCTGTTATTATTACTATTAAAAGAGATATCACTCAGTTTTTGATTCTGAACAACTTTTCCTAATAACATTTTGTAATTCCTTTTTCTTAAAGAGCACTTTTGTACTTTTCCAATAAAAAAAGGGCCAAAAATTAAAGTAGGCTTAGGATTTTAAAATTACATTACAATATTTCAGACAAGCATTGTACTTGGCACAACACAACAAAAACTAAATCTGAGCAAATCATTACTTGTAACGAGATGTACCCAAAGAAACCATACTGTGCCATCGACAGAAAAATGACCAAAGATGAACTACAAGAGCTATGTGGCCAGTTAAATAATTTTGGTTCAACGATTGGGTTTTTTGCAGAAAGAACCTAATGAGGCTGCAGTGTTGTTGGTGCCAGATATAGCAGAAATTATATGTACATACAAAGGAATTCTTTTCTGCAGACAACAAAGCAGATTATCTAAGGCAAAAATGTGCTATGAGTGATTCCGCAATAATGGAGTGGTACATAAATATTTAATATTTACATAGATTTAATTACAATGAACAAATTCCATGTACTTAACAGGAGGAATTTAAAAACTGCTTTTATTTCAGCAATATATAACTTGGAAGGGGTGAAAGCAATTCAATGGGCTAGAACTCACGACAGTGTTGCAATTGCAAATTTTACCACAACAACCAACCTCAATGTGCTGCCAACAGGATTGTGGTTGACTCCAACTGAATTTTTGGGAGTCAGTCCTGATGGTTTGGTATGAGAGGACTGCATAGTAGAAGTATAGTGTCCATTCTCTCATCGAAATGACGATTTATAAGAAAAATTAAAAAATGATGGGGAAGCCCTTATCAGCTAAAATCATGTCGCCTGAATACGTTTGGTTAAGGATACCACAATGTTGGACAATTTTCTTGTCTAACAAAGACCCTGGATAAGCTTAACTAATGTAGGTTACTACACCATTTTGAAGCAACACCTACAAGCACTGTCCTTGTGTTGCAATGTTTATACGAGCTGTATGTTAGCTTCTCCAAATTTTTGGACACAGCTGTAAATAATTCAGTACAGTACAATATTATTCTACAGTTTGGACATTCCAAAAATGCACATGGCCAACTCTGATTTTTTTCTAAATGGTGTGGTTGCCATCAACTGTTTAAATAGAACTTCGTGTAATGCAGACACCCAATTCATAAAATATTGGTAACCGTTGTCCTACTGCAGTTAAATCTAATTGCTGAGTCTTCATGGGGCACGTTTAATCGTAATTTAATCAAAGTTAACAAACACGGATCTATTTGTACAATTCTTTCCACATTTCACTGTGAATAATAGGTAAATTTGAATTTGTCCATTATGTTAAGCAACAATTCAAAAATAATAGCCGTTGGTATGCCAGTGTACATTAAAGCATAGGAATCGTTTTTATATGGTCAAATGGTCATAACTAAATGACACTTTCAAATGTTCCAGCTTGTTAAGTCCCGTGATCCTCATCCTTAATCCAAACCTGCGTGTGCAATAGAAGCTGAAAACAGCGCAGAACGGGAGAGGGAGAACGGGTTCGTGCGCGGAAAGTCACGATGTTAGTATTTATTATTAACGAGAAAGAAAAGAGTGTGCTTGTTAAAAGTCGCCATGTTTTGTGTTTTGTCGTTAATAGAACAAAGAAAAGGTGTTGTGGAACAATTGCGCCTTTGAAAATTTGTAGTATTGATACCGGGACGTGCACGACGACATTACTTCGAACTGCTGCATGCAAGGTAAGAATCCCGCTACTTCCTATTTTGTACACAGCTGTTTACTTAAAGTGACAACGCCTTGCTCTCGACAGTAATTTTCCGCTTCAATAACAGCTACGGTAGGAGTCAACATTATTTTCAATGGTCTGAGATGTTCCAGGCATGGGATGTTGTTCCGGCATGCCTTTATATTCAACATTTACAAACCATAACATATACGAGGTAGGCGTGGTGGATAAAGGAGTCTACAAAATTAAAGAGTCACTTGTAAAACCCTTTATGAAAAATGTCCCATTACCTGTATTTGTTAAGCCGGCGAAAAATCAGAGGGTGCGGCTTCTGGCAGTAATTAGCGACCTGTCTAAAGAAAAATGAGTTAGGATCAAACAAAATGAATACAGATTTCGGGTATTACCTATTTCCGGGTTTGTTTTATTTATTTTGGTCAAGAACAACACAACACCTCCCATTTATTCCCTATTACTAAACGGCATCGCAGTTCAAAACGGAGGCCAGATGTGAATTCCTCGCACTCGATTTAGTATAAGACAAAGATTTCGCCAAGGTCAGACAAGAAATGGGAATTTTGGTTTTTTCTATGCTTGACCCCAAAAAGTCAAGTTTTCGAGGATCGCTAACTGACTTTGGGGGGAAAAATCGCAATTTGCTCAATCTCTCGGAATCGATCTAAAATTTGTTCTTAGATTAAATCGGGTGCTAGGAATTTAAATCTACGGTGTACCTTAACGACACCTCCGATCTTGTTGCAGTACACCGTATCCCCAGCTTTGAGGTACCACTGTATTTGAACCTTCCTCTTTCCAACAAGCCACCAATCGCTCATATATCTTGACAAATAACGGAAATAGAGCGTCTTGAAAAGGGGTCACTCGCAGATTTTTGACTTTTTTATTTTTATTGTGTCAAAAGGGCCTCACCTCAAAATTGACGCCAGATTTGAATTCCTCGCGCACGATTTAGACCCCTTTCAAAACGCCCTATCTCCGTTATTTATCAAGATATCGGCGTGATAGATGGCTTGTTGGAAAGAGGAAAGTTTGGACTATCTACTGCAATTTCAGCCCGATCGGAGGTGTCGTTAAGGTACACCATATCCCAAACTTTGCGGTTTCACTGTAATATTGCAAAATGTACGGGAACGATTTAATCAAAATCTGCATTATTGCATGGTTCTAAACATTTATTAAACTAACGTTGAATTTGCATAAAAGGCTTTTACAAGAAAAAATTAACCCTTATTTTATTTGAAAATTTAAGGGTTGTTTACCGTGTATCTAAGGGGTGAAACAATGTTGTCAAATGGCAGTAAACATACCTAGCTTCTCTAAAGAACAAACAATTGACAAGAAATGAAACTGCATCTACTTCAACCCAGTCCCAGACCAACACCCAAACTGGTTGTATTTTTTAGAATCAACTCTTGCTATCCTTTATTTTATTCAGTTAATATGTTACTTAGCACAAATAGACCAACATTCTAAGCAAGGATTCCTGCAGCAACTACAATAATTCAATCTCAAGAAGGTAAGAACTATATACATTTTATTATAAAATTACGTATAATTTTTCCTATGGATTTTCAAAAACAATGTTTAAGAGAATTGTCCATTTTAAATGTGGGGAAGCGAAATTTTACAGATTTTATCCATGCACACATTGGTCAAATACACATTAGTGACTTCGTTGAAGAACCACCTACAGTTGACATATTGAAGGAACTGATTCCATTAAAAACAATGACATACTAAATAATGTGGAGGAACTTTTACAAGCAGACGATTGTAAGAGAAAATGGGTAAGTTGAAAATTTTTAGATTCCGATCTAATAACTGTTTCATGAAATTGTGCCGATTATTTTGCAGTTATTATTTTTCGATTCTGAACAGCTTTTCTAAGAAAACGTTACTCTATTATACACAAAAAAGTTACGTTACCTGCAAATAAAATAGTTTTTGCTCCACTACCAAGGCGACTTTGAATTAAACAAATTAAAGATATGTTTGCTACATTACCTGCTTCAACAAGTACCACAGAAAGGTCATTTTCAACACTTCGTCGTATTGAAACTTACCTTAGAAATACAATGGGGGAAAATAGATTGAACGGGTTAGCACACCTAAATATTCATCGAGAAATTTTGGTTGACCTTGATGAAGTGATCTCAGTTTTGCAACTTAAGTCTCTTAAAACTCGTTGGGATGCTAGGTTGGTAGAGTGGCAACGAAAAAACGTAGGTGTAAAGATTCCGAAGCGTATATTCACACAGTTGATTGGCGAAATATGGACAAACACTAAGCCAGAAATAATAATAAATGGATTTGTAAAAGCTGGAATTTGTCCAACTAACAGATATGTCATACCCGTAGAATTATTCGATCCAATTGCTTTTCAGAGATGGAAATCTTCTCAAACCCAGAAAATTGCCGAGGAAAGTTTACCCTCAACATCTAGTGTGCAAGACATTGATCATCAAATGATGCCTTCAACATGCAGTGCGCAAGATAACAATTTGGCTGACTCTCAGATTCCTACTTATCTGTCAGATCAAAATCCTAAAATTCTAAACCGAGATCAAGACGGTTCAAAAGGCGCGCCACCAATAGTAAATGTTCAGTTGCAAGAGGACAATAAGTCATATAAAACCGGAGCTGGTTTTCAAGAGCTCTTACTAAAATTTATCAAACGAGATCAGGTCCCTACAAAGCAACCAAGGAAGCGAGTTTGCTTAGGAGCAGAGGTTATAACACAGAAAGATGTTGCTCATTTTCAACAAAAGATACATGAAAAGAAAGTTTCCAAAAAAAACAATTGTTCAAAAAAAGACAAAAAGTTACCAAAAGAAGAAAACACCTACAATAAGTTCAGACGAAAGTGACTTATATTCTTGGATGAGTGATTCTAGTAATGACAGAATAAGCGAGTTCGATAATTTGTCAGATACTGAAATGGAAAAGGAAAATAGAGATTTTAATGCTGAATTCTCAAAAAATCTACTAACCAAGGAAAATAGTGAAACAGTAAATAATGATAAAAATCAAATCCTAACAATTCAACATGGTGACTTCGTTTTATCACATTTTTATGGGAAGAAGAAAACATACAAATATGTATGTCTCGTAACAGAAGTTTTAGACGATCAATCTGATGTGACATGTTGTTTACGTAAGTTGAAAAATGCATCTGAATATCGACTGGATGAAAACGACAAATGCTTAATTTTGCTGTCAGATATTATAGAAAAGCTGCCACAACCGAAGCTGATACCACGTAATTTCCAAAAATATGTTTTTCCAGAGTCCGTTAGTTTCTGAATTATAATGAAATTTAATAAATATATCTTTTTGCTTTTAGTATTTACTTATTATAACTGATTTTCGTATTTGTTACCTTTTATATTTGACTGTATTAGCTACTTATATTTTTATTTTTTGTTACTTATAATGTTATGTTCATACTAGTTTGTTTTCTTTTTAATAAAACAGCTTTGTTGTTTTCCAAACTCTTATTTGATTAATTTCGGATAAATCACATCACTTTTTGGGTCGCACTTGCCCCATCTTACCTAATTTATAATCTTTTGAAAAGTTTTAGAACAAAATAGCTATTTATGATATAAGTGTTAAAAGTACTATTTTATTTTGTGAGTGAAAAGTTTGCGAAACGAGCGAGTAAGTGACAAAATGAGATTTCATCTTAGAATATAAAAAAACAAGAATTTTACCGAATTGCAAAAAATCTTGTATATAAACGCGTTGCAAAACTCCGTCTTTTTTGCACACGATGTGTTGAATCACTCGTCACGCTCGTGATTCAACACGTAGTGCAAAAAACACGTTCATTTTGCAACTTGTTATATAAATAGCTATTTTAACAATAGTATTAGGATTTTTAACACTCTACTCTGTAAACGTTATCTTTTAACACTCTTGACAGCCGTTAAAAATGTCACTTTTAATGACAGTTGTACAAAAAATACATTAACTAGTTTAGTTCCGCCCTGAGTTCCGCCAATAAACTTTACAAAAATAAAGAGCAAGCTCAACAAATTAAATATACTAGCACATTTACTGAAAAGTGTTCTTTTGTTTTATTGCAACTATGATGAGCGATGCTCAATGGAACGTACACGTACAAGGTAATGTGGTGCAAGGAACCATCAACTGTAGGCCGCAACCCCAATCCTCATCATCATCAACAAGGTTACAACTCACTTATTTCAGAACTGAAAGTGCTGGAAAGTAACAGTTGGCCTTCAAACAAACCCGTAGTATACGGCGAGCCTGAGATCGAAAAACTTTGTGCCAGATTCGGACTAAATGACAATAAAATAAAAAAACAGCTACAGAGAATATCTGGAAAACAGTTCTGTTGTTCCAAAAATCTTAAATACACTGATGAATTGTTCAATGCTTATACCATGCAGTTCATCGGAATGTGAGCGTGGTTTCAGCCACATGAATATCATCATAACACCTGGAGAACCAGACTATCAATTCCGCATGTTTCGGCCCTGATGTTCATCAATCTTAACGGTCCAAACATTCAGAAATGGAATCCAGAGCTTTACGTAAGGACATGGCTACGCACACACCGATCAGAAACTTGTACCTGAAATACATTTGTTCTTTAAAAAAATGCAATAGCATAAACTTATGTTATGTGATTATTAAATAAAATTAAAAAAACGTTATTCGAAAGTGTTCACAATTATTAGATAATTTTAAACCAATGCCATTATAGTTTGAAACGTTTTCATAGCGTAAAAGTGCTATGAAAACGTTTTAAACTATATGGCATTTGACTCGAAGGAAACCACTAAACCTTCCACATGTATTGTCTCCTACCTTAACCCTTACAATGTAAGATTTTCTTTAGAGTTTAAGTCTAATTACTGTTACTTATGTAATCTAATTTTTAGCACCTGATCATAATTTTTATTATCGAAAAAAAAAACAACACATGGGGAAGGTTTAGTGGTTTCCTTCGAGTCTCTTATGACCCCATTCTGAGTTATCTGCAGCTTCCACATGGACCCAAACGTATATTATATGGCATTTGGTTTTAAAAAAAATATATGTATATAAATAAAAACTATAATTTTTAGCGTTCCCACACTGGAAAATTTGCCACTACACCCCGTCCTAGATGATCACGCCGCTATCCATGACGTTGCATCCCTTAACGAAGAAATACTTTCTGGGTTTCCACCTCATCGTTTAAAACTTAAGGAACGTGCAATCGTGGTCCTCCTATCGAACATTGATGTAAAGCAAGGGTTATCAAATGGCACACGCCTTATAATCACTAATATGGGAGAACATCTGCTACATGCAAAAATTGCTACCGTCCCCTATCGTGGAAGACCGTGCACATGATCGAACTATCCAACTTCACTTATAAAGATAAGCGACCAGGCGGCACAGGAATGCATTTAAAAAGGATACAATTTCCCGTTGATTTAGCGTACGGTATGACTATTAACAAGGCACAAGGGCAAACTGTCAGCAAGGTGGGATGGCAAATTCCATAAGAATCCTTCTTCCCGATAAGTCATCAAATGTGATCAAGAACGTCGTCGCCAAGAGCATTCTTAGTTAAGAAATCATCGATAACTTTTCCCTCTTTCAGCATTTCTCTTTCAGGTTAACATTTTTCATATTCACAGTGCCTAATTATATCTTTAAGTTTATTAACTACATATAGGGAACCTAAGGCGTGTTCGTGGGGATGCTTTTATTTTCTCGATGTTACATGTTTTTCAGCTTTTAATTTTTCAATTTCCTCTTAAGCTTTTTTCCTTTCATTTTATTTGGATTTTGTGCTTTTTAAATTTTCTTTTTTTTGTCTTTCTCTTGCACGGCTGAGCCGCTACCTGTCGATTATTTTAATTTATATTGTATGTCTTACTTTAATATAAAAAGTAAATACCTTGCTTACTAAGCAAATAAAAAAAAGGTTGACATTACATTGCACGATTTTCATAAAAGTTTTGAAATCTTCTATGAAATGTACTTTTCTTTATTGTGCAACTTGCTAAGATTCAATGCATTTATCTAATAACGTTAAACGTTGATCAGAAGCACACCTGCTACACTTATTGCAGATGTGTTGGTGGTTGGATATAGTATGGTCGGGGGAAAGGAGAAAAGAAATTTGGCTTATTGAGATTGAATCACGTTGTTTTCGGTAAGCCGGGCCTTTTATTTTTTAGTTGCTTACCATTTTTGCATGTAATTGTCGGTACAATCTAACAGCAACTTTGTCGGTACAATCTAACAGCAAAGTTGAGGTAATAATTTCTGTTTGGTTTTCAGAGACTACGGAAGGTTTAAATAATAATAAGCTTCAGCAGCTATAGCATCCATTAACCAAAACAGTGGACAGAAGAATTTTAATGGAGAAAAGCGGTATTCGAAAAAAAGGAATAGTGTACTTTCAAAACATTAAACATTACTGTACTGGAAGCAGACCGATCGTCTTTTTTGATGAAAGCTATATTTACAGCGGACATACCAAATCACGAAACTGAAATGACAACAAGTAACGAAGGATTATTCGCTCCTATTTCAAAGGGCCAGCGATTAATTACAGACAGTATCAATTCTGATCTCCAATACCTTTGTAACGCATCCGCTCAGCAGTCGCTTAAAAATAATCCTGATAAATCGTTTGTAACCTTATTCGGCAATATAAATATACAGGGTGTCCCGGGACTAATGGGAAATAAGTCAGGAGCGTGTAGTGTGAGCCAAAATAATGTTAGTACTTCATATAAACTTTTTCTATGCAGGCCCTCGTTTTCGAGTTATAGGCCTCCAAAGTTTGAATTTTGAATTTGTTTTTTATTTTTAATTTTTGTACTGGTTATTTGATCTTTATAAAATTTTCCGCATAACCATAACGTACGTGTATGTTTATTTTGGAAAGGTAAACAGATTTACAGTAGTGCCTTGAAGCCAGGGACGGACCACTCGCAATGGTTAGTAATCCAAAAAATTTTGCAGGGATGGCACACCCTGTATAAAATTATCGAAAATGACTTCCCCGCGCATTAAGCTAACGAAAAGGTACTCTTGTTGGCATTCGATAAAATAAGCCCACATATTAGCTGAATTATTTCTTCCACATCACCCAAAAATAAAATTTTGGATAACGGCAAAAATTTGCACAAAATTATAACATATCAATCGCTTGGATATCGTCATGTGGTACCTCCAACTTCACGGAGCTTTTTTGATGCTACTTAAAATCATTTTTCAGAGGAGGACACCACCCTATGTATAAATAAGACCCAATATTTTTTTAAATTCTGTACTCCTGACTACAATCACCGGAGCACCGTGTATTGGCCGAAATTTCACTTCCCATTGTCAACGGAAAGACCAAAAACAAAACAAAGGCGAAAGTTTAAGTTAATGGGAAATATACCCGTAAATGTTCTTACAGGAATTGCGAAATGGAATTTCAAATGCTTTATACTATAAAAAATTAGAAATAATACTATAAAGTTGATAGTATTACGTAGTAATCAACAAGATTTTTTTCCGTCAATCGTACACATTACAACATTAAATACATTTACAAAAATTAAAATTTGCCGATTGGGGCAGGATTCACTAAACTACTTTTTGTATTCAGGATAAATATATTTTAGGTAACAAATATGTTAAATAGTTACTGTTTTTACACTGGTATAAATACCTATATCAAGCAAACTCATTTCCCTGAAATAACCAGAAGCGATATGAAAATTTTATTATAAAATTTTATATAACATGTCTATTGATACGCTTGAAATAACAAGGCATACGGGGGTTTTTGTTTTAGCATAATCCGCTGAGTAATTTTACATTTATGTGTTCATATGGAAGATCAAAGTTTACATGCAAATATTATATACTGCTAACCATATACATATATTTTCTTTTTAACCTATTTCCATGACAAATATATCTATGTATATGTTGGAAACAAGTCATCAAAGTAGCGACTAAAAAAACTTATGTAAATTTCAAAGTACGTTATCTTATGCAGAAGTTCTAAAGCAAGTATTACGAAAATAAAAAAAAACGGAATGTTTATTATGCTTCAAAGTGGATAGATCTTAATTTCCTTTCTATGTCTCGGAGGAAAGTCGTGCAGCTCTAATACACATCTTTCCCTTTGAACAGCGTACTGACATTTTTTACGTTATGAATTTGCATAAAGGTTACTCGTGTCTAATACACGGTATACTATTTGCGTTTCTTGTTATTTCTTACTTTTTTGTGGATATTTGTTGTTTCATTCGTACATAGTAAAAATATTTCTTGAACAATTAATCAAATGTAGCAATTATTAAAACGTAGTTCTACAATATAAATATATTATGTACTTCAGCTGCCGCGGGCGCCAGGCAAGCATCGGCTTGCGTTTTGAGGAACCGAAAGTACTGGCACGAGTTCCGAACTACTTCCCTCGAATAATTAGAGACGCAATAGAGATCGAGAAGCGTCCATTGAACATGAACAGGGAACAGAACTTTTGGTGTCACATTCAGCAGTCAGACCGGGAAAACCTGGACGAACCGCTAACGACAATCGGGAGCTAAGAGCATGGATGAGTCGCAAAATTCTTGTTTTGGCTCACAAGGTAAAAAGGCAAGGCAAACCTTTCAACGAAGACTGGAACAAATATAACGACGCGGTGTAAGCCGAAAGCTATTTAAAGCTCATAAATTGAGCAGGCAGGCACATTTCTGTAGCTTTGGTGTGTTTTTACCATTACATTCTTGGAGTAGAAGCCCCTATTGATTTTGTGGTAACAGGAACCACTATGGATTTCGACTGCGCACTGATCTGCTGGCGCAGAACAGCTTCGGCTATGTTTTCGAAACCGAAACAGAGACGTTTGTCTAACTCCTTCGCGATCTTGTCCATCCCCTCACGACCATTTTCTTCGCGGTGTTTGTCCATGCGATTTTGGCCTCTTTTTTTCGTTGAGAGTGGCGTATAGTACTGCTGATTTTGTTGACGGGGTGGGGCTTTCGTCTTGAGAGTAGTCCTCTAGATGCTTCCAATTTTGCTTTGGATTTCCATAAGCATACCAACGCGAGCGTGGGAAACTATAACGGCCTCGGTGGCTTGTAATGAGATGGAAGTAGTAAGTGCCCCCTTTATAGTTTGTTAAAGTCAACTGTAGGTGATCCTTCTACCTATTCGTTGGTATTACACGTCCATTTTGAAGAGAGAAAAAAAGTTAAAAACCAAAACAGAAGCGTCAGCGAGGATCTTTTGGTATTCAGTTGCTTCCTTTGAACCATTAAGCCTGGTATCCTATACCTACCCATATAGTTTAAAATCAGTATTTGGTTGCCCGTACACCTTACCGTTCCTTAATTTCCCACCGTTACTACCCTTCAGTTTATAATACTTGTTGAGTTCCCCGGTTAGCTACAGTGCGGAACCAGTCAGAAGGCATTGATGTAATTGGATTTGTGGGCGAGTTTTCTTTGTTAATTTCATTTTCATCTGTAAATATTACATATTAACAACTGTTGATTGATTAATTAACAGTTCATTCCACAATCATGCTACTGGTCACTGTACTCTTTTATGTAGGAATAGACAATTCCTAGGTAAGAGTTTGGAGAAGGATTAGTAATATGTGCACCGATTTTGAGGTAGAAGCGGGCTGAGGTTCAGTCCGTTATACATAACAGTAATTTAGCAGGCAAGTTACCGGGCCCAAGAGGACCATTCTGGAACTCTCAGAAGGTCTCTCATTAAAAAGGGTGACTGTGATCGAGGTGGTAAAGAAATTGTCTATATTCCGATTATAAAAGGTAAGTTGAGTTATAGAAGTTATCGTACCGTGAATCAAAATCCATTTATCCGGTCCTTTGTGAGGTTGTAACTTTGCAAGGTGAAATAAAGTTATCTGGTGGTAGGAATGAAGCTAATTATTATCATTTAAGTCCTGTCTTACAAAACTATAGAGCTTACAAAAAAAACTGGAAAAGAATATTGCATGTGAGTTTATTGCTTTACTAAGACTAATAACATAAGTATGGACGAGCTTGGTGTTAAAAGATCAGTCATAAATACAAAAGCAATAACCACGCTATAATGATTATTGTTACCCAAAAGGAAAAGTTGAACAAACATAGTTTAAATTAAATATCGCTCAGCTGAGCACTGTAAATACGGCCCTAAACTGGTTAATTATTCCTTCAATTAATATAAAAGAACCACATTACCGAAACATGATTAAATCAGGGTAAACAGAGGAGACAAAAAATATATACGAACCTTAAAATGTAGAATTAAACAATGGATCATATTTATTTGAAGCAAAAAAATTAGATTAGCTTCAGCAACAGTAGCCTTTTGGGTTAACAAATATAGAAAGGATTTTTAATGAGAAAAGTTACTGCCTATTTAATATTTTATATTCATATTCTCTGATCTCGTTTAAAACAAAATTTAAACATGTTATGGTTGCTGAAATGTAAAAAAGCGTATTGAATAAATTCCATATTCCATAACATAACATGAGAAAAATTTTAATATCCGTTAAAGTATAGAATTATAATAACGTACTGGGAAAATCGTTTACCTGAAAATATATCTAAGTAAGAAATTACATTATAGATTGCAAGCGTCGAATCATTCTATATCTAATAAAAATATAATATAATATAGTTATTTACAGTAAGAGTGAGGAAGGTAAAACTTTCGTTTACGCGAATTGCGTGTTCGTCAACGAAGCGCGGCGAGTGGACGATGCAATTCAAGTGAACGAATGTGACCTTACTCTCGAGTGCTGTATTTGATTTTGTTCGATACCTCTTTAGAAAGTGACTCTAACTTTATATTACAATTGGAATTATTTTATTAAAAAAAATTACACAGTCGTGCCGATCCGTTGCTATGAAACAAATAAAATACAATATAACTGCGACATGACAAATAGTATAACGTCAATAAAGTAAAGTGCGTGTATTATTATAAAAATGGACAACAGAAGAAATAACAAAGAACATTAATGATGATTTGCGAGTAGTGAAATGTAATAATTGTAATATATACATTTTCTATTGATAACATTGAATTTTAAATATGCGTGAGTGAAAAGCGGTGAGTTTTTTCTAAGGAGGTATGGAACAAACGTATTTGTTTGCGGAGGTTATAGACATAGGGAAAGCCAAACTAAGTTGCGTGCACGTCATCAGCGTTTGATGACGTTTACATTTACAGTATTGTCACAGAGTACTGTGGTATTGTCAAAGTGATCAGGAAATATTTAATGTCCCAGCAAATATTTCTTATTCAACCACAAATAAATATTAATTACTATTACAAATTGTTGACGACAAAAATCAATTAAATATGCCTGTCAGAATACTACTGTCATCCGTAACCTCAAAATATCGATGAATAAAAAATGGCAACACAGCACCATTCCCTGACAGTGGCTAGGTTTACGTCGTTACTTACTGGTCTGTTGATTAAAATTTTATCACAACATTTTACATTGAGAGGCCTCTAAACCCAACAAAAACAAGCTTGTGCACATACATTTTCATCTCAAAAGTCTTAATATTAATTGCATTGCTTTTAGAGTTGTTTTTTTTGACAAATTTTATGATACACTTAGCGATGGAAACTTTGCCACAAAAGACATGGAAATACGTCATTGATGACGTGCACGCAAGTTTGTTTGGCTTTCCCTTATACTACGTTGTTACACGGGGGAAAAATTATAATGGCTTTTAAATTGTTTTTAATAAACTCACAATACAATACGGTGAAATGTCAAAGAATAACCCATTATATTTTACGTTAAGCTTTAAGGCTATATGGAACGCCGTTTTACTTTTTAATGCCTCCTTTTGCCAGACTTTCTTTAAATATAACTGTAATCTAATTTTCACTGTTTAAAAATGTTGTCATGATAAAATTAATGTTTTAAAAATATCACTCATGATAAAATTAATTCGTATTATATCGTAAATTACCGCCCCTCGCGTTTGTGTTTGGTACTAAATGCAGAATGAACTATATTCAATAAAGTAGTGGGCACCTAAAACATCAATTGTAAATGTGAAGTATTTTATATATTATCTTCGTTAATTACGTAGGTATTAATCGTAAAATTATCAATTTATTTCATTTCGTCTGAATATAACACTTTTACATGATTTCCATGATTAATAAAACAATTGTGTTGTTCATGGAGATGTTGCTTTAATCAAAATCATCTTAAATATAATATGCATGTAACAAATAGAAACGTAATAATTTTTATTTCTAATAAAATATAGATTGTGTTTTATTGTTTGTTATAAATTACATTAAATTTTTATGTGGAATCCGGATCCGCAATTACAAATAGTTTTTATAGCATCTCGATTTAAAATCTAATGAACGGTAGGTAGTACATAAGGAAGGCTACTTTTCATTCACAATGACGTACTCTTCGGTTAGAAAGAAAAGACTTGCAAATATAGCATCAAGTTTGAATATACATTCGATCGTGTTCCGGCAAAACCTCGTAAGTGCAAATTTACAGGTTGTGAGATAATTACAAAGAAAATATTGCCAAGACTCAATTTATTGTCGTACAAAACCTCGTATCTGATATAATAGTGTAAGTGGTAGAAATATCACGTGGCAAAAACTCGTAACTTCATTGGCTGTGCACTGGGATCGCACAAAACCTCGTACGTGCACTAATCTGGGCGGGAAAACACGCTTGCTGTAGTGAATTTGCTGATGCGTTGTAGTTTATTTAATAAACGTGTTAATTATTATTGAATTTGCATCAGGTAAGTTGGCTTTATGTAAATGGTTAGTTTTGTATATTAAAAATTGTAACATAAATTACCAACAACTACTTTTGGTGTCTGTTATCAGCGCTTTAATATCACGTTGTGTAGTCTTGCAGATACGTGGTTTTGCAGTGAACTGTTGAAACAGATACGAGTTTTTTCCACAATGAATCGGGCTAAATTAATGGTAGAATTGGCTAGGAAACTGGATAATTTGGTAGTACCCGTTCAACTTACACACAATGGGAAAGGTACGGGATATATTTATTACAGCTTAAAGTATTTAACTAATTGTACTTTTATTATTTGTTAAAGAAACTGATGGTACTCAATTTAGATTGGCTACAGAATCTTCGTTAAATCAAGAAAAGAGCGGAATTGCCAAACCTGATATTTTTGAGTCAGCTGCATCAACATCATATACAACTGACCATGACCGTGACAATAAAGGTCGTAGTTTAAAATCAGTTACAGAAATCCAAGAAGACGAAAGCCACAGTGAAGATGTATCTTCAGGTTCGGAATATGAACCTGAAGAACATTTATCGACGGAGTCTTCGAATACGACTGATAATGAGTTTCGATCTGATGATCAAACTGAACAGTTAGAGCTAACACAAAGGATAAATAATCGGAAACGAGGTACAGGAGCTGTGGAAAACTGGAAACGTATAAAAAATAAACAATTTCGAATGGAAGGAAAGGAGTACATGGGCTTAAAAAAGAACGAGGGTGGAAAATACCAACTTTCAATTAAAAAATCTGCTCGTAAAATGGGTGCAACATGTAACTCGGCTAAATGTAAAAAATCTAGTAACAGAGACTGCTCTAAACTTTCTGATAGTAATAGAAAACATATCTTTTCTGACTTTTGGGAAAAATTAAGTTGGGAACAATGAAAAATTTACGTTGCAAGTTTAGTAAATGTTTGCGATACTAAAAGAAGTAAAGGCCACGAACTATCACGACGCCATGCAACCTTAGAGTATCATTTAAAATTTGAAAATACCACTTATAGAGTATGCAAATTCATGTTTTTGTCGACATTATCTCTTGGGGAATGGTGTGTAAAGGATTGGGCACAAAATAGTAGTCGGGGATCTGGAATGCACGAAACATTTGGAAAGTATCCTTCAAGAAAACGAGAAGTGCCAGAAATGATTGAAGCTAAACAGTCAATGGAGGAATTTTTTAAGTGCCTTCCCGTGTTACCTTCCCATTATTGCAGAGCAAAGTCGTCGAAACTCTATATTCAACCAGATATATCTTCAAAATTACAATTATTTCGATTATATGCAGAGTACTGTGAGTCCCACCAAGTGCGAAAGGTTGGCCGAAAGTTGTTTGAAAAGCAATTTAGTTTGGGTAACTTTGCTCTGTATACACCTAAAAAGGATCAATGTGACACGTGCGTGTCACATTCAGTAGGAAATATTGAGGACTCGGTTTATGCTGCACATATTAAAGAAAAAGACATTGCAAGAGCAGAGAAAGAGGCCGATAAATCCTTTTCTCAGTCCAATACAGAAAACATTGTTCTAACAATGGATTTGCAAGCTGTGAAGCTATCGCCTGTATTAAATGCTTCGGGTTTATATTTTAAAACTAAGTTGTGCGTACATAACTTTACCACGTACAACCTTGCTGATGGTGAAGTGCACTGTTATGTTTGGTATGAAGCAGAGGGTGGTTTAACGGCATCAGTGTTCGGAACTTGCATCGTGGATGTAATATTAAAAACTATTGATGAGACAACAAAACAAGTTATACTGTGGAGTGATGGTTGCACGTACCAAAATAAGAATGTATCAGTTTCAAATGCTTTATTAGGATGTGCTATTGATAAAAACATTACTATAATACAAAAGTATCTCGTAAAAGGGCATACCAAGATGGAAGCTGATAGCGTACATGCAACCATCGAAAAACGTTTAAAAAATAAAGTCATTAACGTGCCTGCTGATTATATTCCTATTATTAAGAACTATCGAGTTGTGAATACAAAAAATAAAGAAAAGAATGCTTATAACGTACACTATCTTGGTCATGAGTTTTTTAAGAACTATGAAAAATTTAAAATTTACAGTTCAATTAGGCCGGGTTTTAAAGTGGGAGATCCAACTGTGACAGAAATTCGAGCTTTAAAATATTTAGCAAAAGGAGAAATTTTATACAAGTTAAAATTTACTGACGACTGGGAGACCCTACCAAGACGACCTTTATTACCACCAAATTATTCGGTTATTACGAATTTATACAGTAACCGACTACCAATAACAACAGCAAAATTTAATCACTTGCAGGAGTTAAAGACTGTGCTAACGTCCGATTTTCATTCCTTTTATGATAATTTACCTTATGTATGATTTTATTTCTGTTTTATGTTTAAACGTGCAAGGTATTGTAACTTTTCTTTCAAATAAACGTTTGAAACCTACAGTGTCAAAACCTTCTTTCTACACGTTGCGTATAATTTTATTCCGATCATAACCTCGTAATTGCTATGTTTCCTTTTTAAATTACTTAATCAATTTTAATTTTAAACGATAATCGTTTACATACTATTTTTAAACAAAAAAACAAACAAACAATATTAAATAATAGTATATTAAAGCATGGAGGACGTATAAACAGCAATAAAAATTAGTCTTAAATCTTTAATCTCCGTTCCTTGCAAAGTACTGAATTTCAGTTACGAGGTTTTGCCGGAACACGATCGTTGTGCTGCAGAACTCATAATCAATTTTTCACATTTCACATAGATTTTAATCCTGTTGTTATCTGTTTATATATGTACTTACATTCAAAATCTGTATCGGAATTTTCATCTTCTGGTGCAGTTGTTTGCACTTCTGCACTAAGTGGTAAATCGTTTGAAAAACTCCTGTTAGGAATGAGTATTATCAAACCATTTCCTATCTGATCTTCTAATTCAGCCGCATTTTGTAGATTATTTAAGATACATAATTTTTTTTGTTTGTCACATTTGGCAATTTAAAAATCTGACATATTCAATAAATCAACAATATGTGTTGGATATAATAATATCAGTTTTTCTTTCACTCTATCTATGGACCAGCTGCGATCAATTTCAACCACATCCTCCACTGCACCTATAATATTTAATAACTTGTGATGTAATAGTATATTATTCAACGAGCATGTAATGATAGCTATTACTCATGAAGATGCAGTTTGATAAAACATCTGAGTAATAGCTATTACATGCGAGTAGAATACTATACTTTTTCTACGACTCGCTTTTTATACAGCCATAATATTTAATATTCAAATATATAATAATTAAAATACTGTCAACCGGTAATTGTTCTGTCAGGAAAAGCACACCTTATTAAAATATTGCCTAGTAACATTTAAATTAAAAACAAATCAATCGCATAATTATTATTACTACTTTTGATGAGTGATTTTAGGGTTTCTTTTTTATTTAGACACCTTTGAACTTAGCTTTTTTGATCATAACTATATATGAATCGTTTTAAAAATATGTTCTTTATAAGAATATGTATCTATAAATTAGTTAACTTTAGCGCTTACAATATGTAATGTCACTAGGCCTGGGTAATATGATTAATTGAAACCGTGAGTAATAGGCCGTGAGTTATGAAATATTACCCACGGGTAGATTATAGGTGTTATTATCTCTTCAAAACTAGCCAAATAATACGCATATTATAAACAGTCGTAGAAAAACAAATTAAACAAACATCTTTGAAATTTTAAAGTCAACCCATTGGATTTAATCTAACCTACCTAAGTGGTGAAAAAGATATATTTTTACTGATATTGTACAGCTAGAATAGTTAGCAAACAAATCTTTAAGACTTTCAAACACTTTGAACTACCTAGTAACATTAAAGGTTTTGTTTGGCCAACCATTCCAGCTATTTCAAGTATGAATCCGTTTCTAACATTATTTTGATAATTTATATGACCACAATCTACATACTAAAAACTTTGAAATTCTCGAAAAAAGTTTAGTTTAGAATGTGAGGTGTATACCTATAGCTAATGCTAGACAGTTATGCATAAATAATATAAACAAGTATTTTGGGTGTAGGTACAGATTCATATCCCACCAGTAAATTGATCTAGACATAAAGATACCTACCTAAACCTCTTCGCTTTAAAAAAGCCTGTTCATGTGCAGATGGAAGAAAGTATGCGTTCGCCAATTTTAATAAAAATACTTTTCTCTTGAAAGTATTTAATTTTTTTCGCCCTCTTTTAGGGGTCTCATTGGGAGTTCGACTCCGAGTAGCACGCCTAAAAGTTGTCCTGGTGGCATGTAGCAAGTTTTGGATACCAACGTTTGCCTCTTCCAAAGTTGGAGTTGAAGCAGCAGCGATCGCCGCATTAAGTATCCTTTCGATTGGATTAGATATTAACTACAACATTATTTTAATAACGAAATGGATTAATTTTTGTTAATATTTTATATAAGAATACTAATTTGGCAGCTTTTTCTACATCTAACTTTACTCTCGAAATAGGGTTAACTTTCAATTCATTTGATGTTTTTCTGTACTAAGAGTTTATTTATTTATCAAACATTTTAAATGTAATTTAAATTAAATTTAAATTTAACCATTGTAATGATTTATTGTTTTATGCTACCCTACATTATCTCATTGAAAATGTTACTTAGAAATAGAACAGATAAAATACATTTTATCTGTGGAAATAGTTAAAATAAGGATAAAATTCAGCTTCCTGTATTTAACCTTTTGTTGAAAAAACACTACTAGTAGGTACCTACCTACTCTACATTAAAATCGACAGAAAAGTCTTGATACTTACTAAGAAAAAAAAAGCTTACAACGGTTGTATTCTTAACATTTAAAAAAACATATAATAAAAAATACCTACCTTTAAATATTCTGGAATCTTCAGAATCTTCTATATAAAAAATAAAATGATGGAACGAATGGAACGATAGAACTGATAGAAGGTACATACATAAGGATCATAAAGGAAATGCTAGCGATTATAACGGAAGTACAAAGTACCGTTGTACACTGGTTACCACAGAACACGTGTGTTCTGTGCTGGTTACTACTTTATTGAATATAGTTCACTCGGAAGTAGTTATTAAATTTAACGTGGGTGGCGGTAATTTCTCATATCACAATTAAAATTTTCACTAGTGATAATTTTAAATAGAAAGATGTATTAATATTATCATAATTGATATTTTTAATGATTAGTTTTATCATGAGTGATATTTTTAAAACATTAATTTTATCATGAGTGATATTTTTAAATAGTCAACAGAGACGTTTTAAAATATCACTCATGATAAAATAAATGTTTTAAAATTATCACTTATGAAAAAATTAATGATTAAATATATCAGTCATGATAATATTAATGTTTTTAAAAATATCATTCATGATAAAATAAATTGTACTATTTACATTTATCATGACTGATATTTTTAATCATTAATTTTTATCACGAGTGATATTTTAAAACATTAATTTTATCATGACAACATTTTTAAATAGTGAAAATTAAATTACAATTATATTTAAAGAAAGTTTGGCAAAAGATGAATCAAAAAGTAGAAAATGAACACTAAAACAGTTTATATTACCTAGATGATAAATTTAATATAGTTATTTTATGGAGAAAATATTTTTGAATAAGAAAACTTCTCCCAGTGATATGCCAAATGGATTAATTTTTTCATACCCATATTTTTATTTATGATAATTTTAAATCATTCAAAGGTAATCAGGCTATACATGAATTAAAAATATGATAAGTGATGTTTTTAAACATAAATTTTATCATGACTGATATTTTTAATAATTAATTTTATCATGAGTGATATTTTTAAAACATTAATTTTATCATGACAACATTTTTAAATAGTGAAAATTAGATTACAGTTATATTTAATGAAAGTCTGGCAAAAGAGCCATTAAAAAGTAAAACGGCGTTCCATAAGGCTAGCTAAAACAACAATCTGCTAATATTATTATTAACTTTATTTCCATACCACCTTATATATATTCAAAAAGGAAAAAACCCATATTAGCTAACAAAAACAAAAGAAAAACATGGAAACGCGATAACCTTCAGAATGTTTCCTAGGAAACTTCGGCTCTTCCACTTGATCGCATCAAAAGCATAAAATGAAAACAAAAACACAAAACGACAATAAAATATAAATTCAAAAGACTTCATCAAAAAATAGGCAAAATAAACAAGCACTGCGAAGTATAAACTTACGCACTACGTAAATGGTAATCGATGAACCAACTGAACATTTACGGCGAAAGCTTTAGAGGAACATATTTACTTACGTAGATATTAAATTTTAAATTAGAACTTGTTTTCAGAAAACCCCTACGCGACATTTACTTTAAAAGTTAATATAGAGCTATTTTTACACACTTTTTAATATACTGAGGTAACAAATTACATAAACTTGTAATGCTGTAAGAGAAGGAATGTTTAAAAAGTTCAGTATTGTGTGCAGGAACAGTTAATAAACCTCTGTATCTTAGATTAAAATTGTGACTGTCTGTGCGATAGGTTATTTTGTTATAGAGGTGTGGAGGAGGTTTTAATGTTAAAATGTTATGATCAAGAACCGCTGCATGTAAATAATGCCATTTTTTCACATTTAACCATTTTATGCGAAATATGTTCACGTCTATAACCGTAAATAAACCGTAAACGAGAATTTTGGACTAATTGAATTTTTCTTTCTGTCGCTTTATCAAGACATGTGTCATAAAGAACGTCACCATCATTGGCGAAATAATGATAAAACTAATGAATTACATAAAAAATTTTTAATATTTTTATTTACAACATTTCTGTTACTACATAACAGTTTGAGATAGGCGCCACGAACGCATTAATATTTTTAACAAGGTTGCGAAATCTCAGATCGTTATAGTCCTTGGGCCCACGTCTAAATTTTTTTTTTATGACCACACGCTCCAAACTTTTTGTAGTTGTTATTTGGGTGGAGTCGGACAAATTCGGAGCTTGGGGGAATATGGTAGTGGGGCGTTTGTCTTATAAGCTATCACGAACATGTCAATTTAATGCGAGAAAAATATTTACAACCACACTAGTAATTTTATGGTAATCAATAGTTTTTATTATAAAAATACCGAAAAACATGTTGTCGGACAAAAATATTGGGCCATTTGGCGCGTCGGACATTCTAAATATGTCAGTTATGAGAAAAAAAAAATTATTACCACACGGCAGCTTTAAATACAATCAACCATAAAAACTGTTTAAAAAAATGTGGTAACCTTGTCGGACAATTTTCATGGGGCATAAGCGCAGTTTGACGCGCCAAAGATGTTAATTTCCTGGGAAATTTTTATTTACAACCATTTTTCCGACAAAAAAAGGAGGTGGTAAGTAATTATATTTTAAATAAAAAAATCGAAGTATCCGACAAAAATATTGGGGCAAATCGATAGTCGGACAAAAAAACTAAATTTTTTTTAGTAATCGATATTCTTAAACTATTGGTTTCGTGCATCCCTTATTTTTACAACCATTTTTCCGACAAAAGTAGGAGGTTACAAATAATTATATTCTTAAATAACAAATACAATTGTCTGATAAAAATGTTGGGGCGAACGAACAAAAAATTAAATTCTTGTAGACTATCGATATCATCGATATTCTTAAACTACAAACGTAAATTAATATTTATTGTTTTATACATTCATAAATAACTATAGTAATAAATTTTAATCTTGTGCACCTTGAATAGAAAACGTGATGAGGCCTAATGGGCGTTTCTTATAAGCGCAGCTACTTTTGAAAATGTAAATTTGTTATCTCAGGATTCTTTTAGCATTTGTTAAGAATCATATAATTCGCCTTGGATCGGCATAATTTGGTAGAAATACTAAGTATCTATGTATTTAGAAAGGGGCCAGGAAATGTTTAATAAATAAAAGCTTTAACTATGAAATACCTTCAAGCGCTTTACCATAGATTAATAAATATAGTATATTTATTAATCTATGATAAAACCAATGGAACTAAAAAAATATAAAACATAAAAGGTGTTTTCTTTTTGCATCGCCACAGGGTTAGGTAAAGTCACAATTATCACGTGATTGAAGTGCCTTGGGTCATAATACATTTCTGCTTCAGGTTAATATGAAACATAAATAAAGCTTTTAAAACGAGTAGGGTTATTGAGAACTGAGTCAAATTATTTTTATAACACGAATGGTGTGTTATTGACAGCTGACTTAAGTCGACCACAACGTGCAAAAAGAAAACACCTAAAGTAAAACAATTTAACCCAAGATTTTTCATATTTAGTTAATTTTTTTCAAAAGATTTCAAAGATTTCAAAAATTATTTTTCATTCTGCGGTAGATTTCTGGTAGAATACTAATTCTCTTTTAGTGGATTGGCTTTCCGAAGTGTTGGCAACCCTGATTCTAATTCTCCTGGCCTGTGCCTCTCGTTCGATGTTATACTTTCTATGTGAATAATATATTCAAATGCGTGCAGTATACGAACGCGACGATTGTCACTCACACCAAGGCATACAACTACGACATCACGTGTTGTGAGAGCAGGGAGCGTGTGCGGGGTAAACTCCGCACATGCGCTCTTCACCTCTCCGCGGATACCTTATTTCGTGTTCTGGGCATCGACTCGCACCAACTTCGGAGTTGCCATAAAGTTTGGTTGGAACTATAACTGTGTCCGTAGAACAGCTGCTCTTATAATGTATATGTTTTTGAGATATTCAATTTAAACGTATTTTTAAAATTGCGAATTTCATTAAAATTTTAATTTTTCAAATTAGATTTTAACTAAAAAATTTTTAAAAAATTGGTGGTTTCAATTATATTGATAAATAAATCGTTTATTATATACGTATATATAAAATAATAAGCATTAACTCACTTTTGCAGTTTAAGAACATCGATAATCTAGATGAAAATTGAATTTTTTGTTCGTTTGCCCCATCATTTTTGTCGGACAACTGATTTGATATGCATTTCACATGCAAAGAAATAGGAAAAAACAAAAAAAACACCTGTGGTAATAAATAAAAATTTCCCAGGAAATTAACATCTTTGGCGCGTCAAACTGCGCTTATGCCCCATGAAAATTGTCCGACAAGGTTACCACATTTTTTTAAACAGTTTTTATGGTTGATTGTATTTAAAGCTGCCGTGTGGTAATAATTTTTTTTTTCTCATAAATTTGACATATTTAGAATGTCCGACGCGCCAAATGGCCCAATATTTTTGTCCGACAACATGTTTTTCGGTATTTTTATAATAAAAACTATTGATTACCATAAAATTACTAGTGTGGTTGTAAATATTTTTCTCGCATTAAATTGACATGTTCGTGATAGCTTATAAGACAAACGCCCCACTACTATATTCCCCCAAGCTCCGAATTTGTCCGACTCCACCCAAATAACAACTACAAAAAGTTTGGAGCGTGTGGTCATAAAAAAAAAATTTAGACGTGGGCCCAAGGACTATTATCTGTGATAATACCTAGATTACGAATAGAATCATACCGGACAAAAAATTAGTCACCCTACTGCGCAGACATAGATGAATTTTAAGCCCTTACAGATGGCGCAGCGGTCGAATCATGTACTCAACTGTGCGCGCATGGCCTTTACGTGATTATAAGGCAGTAGCATTCAGTGAGTGTTACAATTTAAATGTATCGTACGTATTGTTTGTTACCTACCCTTTGAAATTTACTGACCTTGTTGATTTTCTATTAGTTTACCTGTATGTTCCATTTCCTCCTTTGATAGTGGCCTTATCTGTTATCACTTATCAGTGTTGGTTTGTCATTTCCTGTGGTCATCCATTTTGGTATTCATATCAAACCGTTCGTGCTGAACACATGCTTGTGCAATTTCACGCCTGATTTTATAATCCCTTTTAGTTTAAAGGATCATTGTGAATTTTGCTTTAATATTACCGAAATTACTCACCATTTTGTGGGAAGACGTTGGTTGGTGAAGAGTTTTTTTGGTCGCTTTTGCGGATAGACCAGACATTTTAGATCAAAATTTCCCCATTAACTAAAAAAACTCTTAGAAGTATGGGAATTGGTATATATGTAGCTTTTTGATAACTGAACAATATGCTAAAAGTCCTCGCCAATAAAAATTGTGCTACGTCCGCCATCTTGGAAAATGCCGCCCAAAAAACACTTTTTCAGCATTTACTGAAAAACAGTACAATTTATCAAAAATTCTTCAAACGAAAAACGTTCAGTACTCAAAATTGCATAATTTTCGTTTTAAGCATTTTTTTCATAAAACTGCCCGTTTAGCCATAATTTTAAATATTTCAAACCTACTTATTTATTTTATGCAGTAGCTATGAAAGTACAGTCGGAAGGTTCCAGGAAAACTAGTTGGATGGGGCTATGTGAGTAAAACCGTAACTGTCTGAGTTGTGCTTAGGACGGGGGCGGTGTCCCAATCAATGTATTACCGCGCGTAATCCGATGATGATATTTATTTGATGATGTATCACTGAGAAAAGGAATAAAATCTTCTCTGGCAAAAGCCTTTACACCTGAGGAATCAATAAACATTCCTGGTGACAGTTTGTACATTTTAGACGGTGGACACCTAGTGTAGAATGGTCCCGACAGGTTACTTATGGAGAAGTAGTTAACTGTTACATTTCTTATATAAAATCTCACTACGGAGACAACTGTTTGGTGGTTTTTGATGGCTATCCTAATCAGGCAACTACTAAATGCTGTGAATAGCAAAGGAGAGCTGCCAGAAGGACCTCTGCTACAATACAACTAGAAGAAAACCATTTAACTACGGCAACATAGGCCGAATTTTTCTCTAAATAAAAAGAGCTTCATAGAAATGCTCGCTAACAGATGCTTAAAATGTACCATTCAAGTGCGCTTGGCAGAGTCAGATGCGGATATTTTAATTGTATCAACAGTATTGGAGAAAGCAAAGTAAGGTAAAACAGCAGTTGTTGTTGGCCAAGCAGTAGCGCACCCAGGGGGCGGGTTTGGGGGTTAACCCCCCCCCCCCCCCGAAATTTTTAACTAAAAACATGTTATTGCTGTACCGTAGGTAGTGTAGATATACAAAAAAGTGTTGGATATGTTAAATTCCTATACGATACCACTATGAAGACTAATACAACTTTGCCAAGAATGCCTGCCGTTTAGCACTCTCAAAAGAAATAAATTAAAAGATTCACCTTAAAAAAATTATTATTCGAAAGCGTGAAGTGATCACGACTTTAGAATTGGAATTATTTCTTTCATTCACGATTCACTTTTCTGCACTCTGTTCACGTAATTCTCAAAACAAAACACCGATATTAACCTTATTAGGTTTCGGGGCGATCTTTTCATTGAATAAGTCAACTTTCATAGGAAAAAATGTGTCAACAATGGTTTCCAATACCTACTTCTAATCACGATATCGCCCGTCACCAGAGACTAGACATTAGGGAGGAGAAAGACGAG
This sequence comes from Pyrocoelia pectoralis, assembly GCA_036250285.1. Taxonomy (NCBI): domain Eukaryota; kingdom Metazoa; phylum Arthropoda; class Insecta; order Coleoptera; family Lampyridae; genus Pyrocoelia; species Pyrocoelia pectoralis. The sequence goes on from CM070075.1 coordinate 47,631,522, forward strand.
GCATTGAGGCTTGTTCGTTGTAACTGACAAGTTGTAACAGAGGTGCGTGGTGTGTCGTGCCCGTGCGGGTGCGGTGCGTTATTGGAGGGAACCGCGGCGGTGGGTCGCTGTCCTGCAAAAAAAGCAGAATGTCCAACAAACGGCAACGTGGATTGCTCCACTTCTTTGCGAAACGGCCGAAAACAGGAACCGAATCTCAAGATGAAGGTAAGCAACAAGAAAATAAATAACTGCAAAACACGGGGGCAAGTAGCAGTGGCATAGTTAGAGTTTGGTGTTACCCGGCTACGCCACTAGCAATTAGTAAAGGTATTTTGTTGCTTGTTTCGAAATAGTGGAGAATCTATGATGGGTTGACTACCCACACATTTTTCGCGGTACCAGCCCAGACTGATCGCAGATGACCGATGGGTAATTGCTCCTATCTTCTATTTTAGACTCCCGCCAACAAGAGAAAGAAATTGACCTCACTAAAGACACCCAGGCGAAACATTTGGATGAAATAGAAGTAAATGTGTAGCAGTGTGATCATGATCCGTACGACATCGCCAATATCACTGACAATGAACTAACTAATAGTGAGAAAAACGAAGTGTTGGCAAAGTTGTGGTCACCCCCAGACACTTTCATTTTTCCATCGTCGAGTAAACGAAATTTAAAATTTCAACACAAATGGCTTATTCAATGGAAATGGTTAAGTTATTCTAAGAAAGTTGACGGAGCGTTTTGTAAATTCTGTATTATGTTCAATAAACGAAATGATGGTAAAGGGAACCATCAAAAAATTGGGTAACTGTGCACTGAAAAATTCTCCAATTGGAAAAAAGCAAAGGAACGTTTCGATGATCACCAGCAGAGTACTTATCACCGTGATAATGTCGAGGCTACACACATCGTGAAGAAAATAGAGACGAAACAGCAAAACCCAATCAATCTACAACTAAGTGAAGAAAGAAGGTAACAGGTGTTAGAAAATAGAAAGAAATTAATCCCGATCGTTGAGACTGTGCTGTTATGCGGGAGACAGGGTTTGAGGTTAAGGGGGCATAGAGATGGTGGAAGAATCCAAGAAGACGCAGATGGAAATGAGGGAAATTTCCGAGAGCTTTTGCGGTATCGGGCGAAGTATGACGAAAAACTACAAAAGTCGTTGGCAATAAGTAAAAATAATGCATTGTACACTAGCTGGAAAATACAAAACGAAATCCTTCAAGTAAGCAGTCAACTCATTCTTGATGGATTGATAGCCAAGATAAACTCGTCATTGTATTTCTCTGTACTTCTTGATGAGACGACAGCTATAGCAAGTGTGCAGCGCCCGTTGCGTCGATTCTGAAACACAGCACGGGGAGGAACTTTTTTTGCAGTTTGTGCCACTTGAGGACGCTACTGGTAAAGGAATTGCCGCGACAATGATTAGAAAACTGACAGAGTTTGGAGTGCACCTGAGTAAGTTGCGCGGTCAAGGCTACGACGGAGCAGCCGCAATGAGCGGTAAACTCAACGGCGTCCAGCCCCATGTTCAGTCTTTGTTTCCCAAGGCCGTGTACGTTCATTGTGCCGCACACTCTCTGAACTTAGCAGTGTCCGATTCTTGCGACGTTCCAGCGATTAGGAATTGTTTGGGAAAGGTTAGACACTCTGATTGACGACACCTTTACAAAAATGGGAGATAAGTTAGGATGTACTCAGTTAATAACACACGAAATTACCACTGATTCTCCACCCATTAAGCAGAGGTACTACCCGATCTCTCCAGCCATCCAAAAACTAGTTGATGCAGAGCTAGAACACATGTTAACTGCTGATGTAATTGAACCCTCAGGGTCTGCGTGGTCTTCACCTGTGGTAATGGTACGGAAACGGGATGGAACGTATCGATTCTGTGTGGATTTCCGCAAAGTGAATAAAGTGAGTAAATCTGATGCCTTGTTGCCATTTAATGATATCTGGTAATCACCTATTTTATCTCCCTCTGGCATATTCAGTTCTGATGCTGAGACAGGATAATGTTTGTTATTGTGAACAACATAAAAACGATCATTTATTATATGTTCTGCATTAAAACCGGTCACATAAATAGGGATAGAAGTTGAATCATCTAATGAGAAATCATTTAATTTGAACCCCGGGTTGTTAACATTTAACGTTATCTTTTTTGACAACTCCTTGTATGAAATTATTATGTCAACTTCCCAGACTCTTGATATGATTTTGTAGACATCAGCAGTAGTGCCGTTTCTAACCAACCACCATTTGTAGAAGACACAAGATGTTTGGTGGAAACACCAAGTGTCACATCCAATAGTGTCACTCTGGCATGAAAAGTCTTGTATGCTATGATTAGACAACTTGGCTATTTCTGGAACAGTAGACCCCTTAGTGCATAAACTATTCCAACACCAACTGGATGGTCCCTTGCATTCCCAGTATTTGTCAGTTTTAATATAGAAATCTGAGGTCATATACATCTTTGAATATCTATACCTATAATAAGCACTAGAAATCTTGAGAGATAACCTTGCACCTTCTGGGTCACTAAAGCATATAGTTTCCCCACTACTAACAGAGAAACTGTACATATCAACGTCCTTACAGACATCCTCATTGCAAACCTTTCCATTGCTAGTTAGGAAGAGGTTCATGTTGCAAGCCATAGTGCCTTCATAGCATAGCATAAATATTAAAATTATGCCTAAGGGCGGGTAGAGCTGGATTGGTCTATGCCTCTTCGCCGGAGTACGCATTCCTGACTTACGCAGGCTCTCCAAGACTATATTTATGCCTAAGGGCGGGTAGAGCTGGATTGGTCTATGCCTCTTCGCCGGAGTACGCATTCCTGACTTACGCAGGCTCTCCAAGACTATATCGTACTTGTCTGTCAATGTTTTATCAACTGAGGAGTCAGAGCTTCCAGCATCATTGTCAGTTTCATCACTGTTATTTGGGACAGCTGGTGTGTTGTCTGTGCTTGTACTAGCTGCTACTTCAATGTAGATAGGCTCATCCAGCTTAATCCTCTTGGCAACTGATTCAATATCTTCACTCATGCGTTTCCTTCGAGCCTTAATAGTTGGTCGATATTTGTCACTAAGTGCCTCAATGCTTGTAAATATTATTTTCTCAGGCTTTCCAGTCGATTTCAACAGCTTCCGTATAGTCTCATACCTGTGTCTGAACGATGAATAAGCCTCAAAATCAAGTATTCCCATAAGATATCTCCAAATGCAAATACTTGTTTGTTTAATGCTACTATCATTATCATGCACAAAATTAGCCCTATGCATAGTCCTAACACCAGCAATCCTGTGCTTTGCTCACAATGCTTAAACATTTCATTATAATTGCATAAAAGGCCACAATCCTTGCATGACATTTTTGAGACAATTGATCCAGAATGGTTATCACAGTTATATGTTATTAATCCAAACCACAAACCAGCTGGTGATGTTTTGTTGATAGTCATTTTGAGATTGATCTAAAATCGTTCGTGCTAGACGCCTGCTGGTGAAATTTCACGTCAGAATTTTGCTGTAATATTGTGGGAATTATTCACCATTTTTGTGGGAAGTCGTTGAGGGGTGAATAGTTTTCTCTTCGCCTTTGGCGGATCCAGTGGTAGGTGTTTTAAGCCACACTTAATAGCTCGTCTTACATCTCAGAGCTACTTGGTTAAGTTTTGGTGTTGGAGTAGAAGAGGGTACCTGTTCGGTGTCATAGTTTCGTTCGCTGTAGTAGATTCGCTGTTGGAGGGGTACAGCTTCCAGTGTCTACATTTCATCTGCAGCACATCCATCATCTGTCCGTCCTGGGTATAAAGCTGTTCGTCTTCGTGCCGCAAGTTTGATGACCATATGTGAGGGATCAGCATCAGGTCAGAGGGTTTATGTTGTCCTGTCCATAGTGGGGTATATACATGTCTTTGTTTTTGACATAAGTTTTGGTTGGAGTGATGCTATAACTTTTATTTGATTATATGGGGTATGGTAACAGAAACGTACCTTGAGGTATTGTTTTATTCATATAATTGTTCTGGATTAGGTCCATCAATCCAGGACCCGGAACAGCACGGGTTTAGCAAATTCTAAGATACCATTCGTTTAGGTTTACGGTTGAGCTATACTGGGTGAGGTAACAAAAAGTGGAAGTGGAAGGAAAGTTGTACGACTTTTTTCACACCCCAAAAAGACTGTGAACTGGAGAAATGTTTAGAAGAAGCAAATGTTTCCTCTAGACACGAGAAATTAAAAAGACTTGAAAGATATAACTCTGTTGTAGTCTTCCTTGAGTTATATGACGGTATTGTTTTAGCTTTGGACCGGATTTCTCAATGGCCAGACAAAGATTCTACTAATGCTGCTCACATGCTAAATTGCACCTTAAAAAGGGCAGATTTTGTTACTGCTTTATATGTTGTGAACCAAATATTTTCTTTTACTAGTATTTTATTAAGGCACTACAACAAGAGTAATATTGATCTGAAGAAGGCCTGTGACCTCGCGGGAGATACAATAGAGGAATTGAAATTGATCAGGAAACACTCTGACATGGAATTCTCAAAAATATTTTCATACGCAACAAAAAAAGCTGAAAAATTTTATGTAGCCATGGAAAAACCAAGAACTGCAAGTAAGCAAACAAATAGATGTAATGTGGACACTGTTAAATTCTTGGACAATTTCGTGACGAATTTGGAAGAAAGTTTTTCCAAGCACAAGTCTATCTTGCCTGGATTTCAGACATTGCTGCCACGAGATCCCGATCCCGACAAACTTTCTGTAGAACTGCTGAACGAGTTCGAATCTTTGGTACTATTTTACAGGGATGATTTGAAAGAGAACATTGATGAATTAAAAATTGAACTTAAGTATTTGTACAGAGCCATTTCTAGGCTGCAGAAAGCAGATAGACCAAAGGGCGCAATAAGTGCTTTAGTTCACTGCGATGGCAACATGTTACCAAATATTATGACCCTGTTGAACATTTTAGCCGTGTTGCTTGTGTCCACCGCTGAAAATGAAAGAACATTTTCCACACTCCGTAGGTTGAAGACCTACATAAGGAATTCAACCTCCGAAACACGGCTAAATGGATTGACACTCCTACATGTGTATAGGAATATGACACCCACAGAAGATGCCATCATAGATAAAATGGCTAAAAAATCGCGTAAAATTGACATTGTCTTGAAATAGTGTGTAATTTTGTTATCGTTGTGATTTTGTTAGACAGTGTTTTTCACTAATGACCTCGGGAAAATATTTCCAGCAAATAAAGTGAAGTTCATGTATGTTCAACCTATAATTTGATTGTCTTTCCTTATTTAATGAGTTCTTGTTGTATTCTGGCTGTGTATCAATTGTATGAGCCCAATATGAGCTGTAGCTTACGGGAGTACAGACACTTGGTAGAATTTCTGAAGTCAACAAAAAGGGAATCAAACCAAATCATAAATTTACAGTCAAGATCACGCACCACTTTGTTTCTTCGATGAAGTTAGATAGTCCGCTTAACTTTTCTCAAATATTTTTCAATCCCCCCCCCCGAAACAAAAGCCTGGGTGCGCCCCTGTGGCCAAGACACCGACTTGGTGGTTTTAGTAACTTCATTTGCGTCCACTACTTACAACAGGTTCTTCCTGCGTCTTGCTTCCGGTTCCAAAAGACAAGAAAATGTGTACAATACATCACTACAGCAACACGTGCGACGTGCTAGGTGAAATTAGAGAAGTACTTCTATTTGTACACGTAACAGGATGTGACACTACATCATAGTCCAGCCAACGAACGGCTGAAATCGAAATTCAAAATTTCAAGCCACAATTGCTACAGTAAAAAGGTCATAAGCCACATCATTGTTTACTCACTGTATATTCTAGACTCTCATTACTTCCGAAGAAACTATCACTTGGCTCGAATGTCTTGTCTTGTACGCTGTCGTCGGAATCAAAATCTAAATCACTTTTACCGTCATTTTTATTTAAATCTAGCATTTTGCAAGTTCAAACGCGATTGATTTGCAGCAACCATCTTTAATAACATGCGGCTTATGAAGTTATTGATATAAAATTTAATGAAATTGTCAGATGGTGAATAAGGTAACTTCAGTATTATAACCCCACCTTTTGCTCAAATGCCTCAATATCCGTTTAGTGGCTTATTACCGTTTTAAGAAACACTTCAGAGTAGAATGTTTAATTTTTAAAAAAAAGAGGACTTACACACTATTAAACGATGCTTTTCATTATTTCTCCAGGGGTGACTAATTTTTTGTCCGGTGTGCCGATTGTGCATAAATATTAAACATTTATACTAGGCGTTGTTGGTATTTTGTTACGTGTTGAACTGTGTTCTTGGTACCAAATAAATAAACGGCAATGTCCCGATATCTCAAGTGAGAAGAACCATGGGTCGTGAGCAAATTAGTTAATGAAATGGGCGCCACTATATTTTGTAAACAATTGCCTAATATGTTCCAATCTAGTACTGTAAATATAGAAATGTGACTACAAGATTTCATAAGCAACAATGGTTCAATAACGTACTTTTTAATTCGAAATCAAATATATTATTACACATGTAAACAAAATATGTAAATAATTGCCACTAATAACCAAGTCTTAGGTTAACTATAACAGAGTTATACAATAATCCTCTGCTTAACCCATTTTAAATATAAACACAATTGGCATATTACAATATTTCCAAATGAAAACAAAAATCTCTTACCCAATTACCTTTACTACAAAACAAATCCGTCCGACGAAGAGCTCTCCGAAGGTCGGAAAATCTTCTCCAAATATCTGAAATATGAATTAAAATACTTTGGAAATATCTAAGTAGCGTTTCAAATTAAAACTTAACCTTGAAATAGAAAAACTTAACTCAAGAAATTGATTATTAGTTGATATCCAAATTACGAATTTGACTTTAAATTAAGTAAATATTTAGCGAGATTAATTTGACACAATCGTAGTTTAATAAATTAAATGACTTAAACAACATGGTTCTTCTTAATGATTTTTAAATGTTATCAATGGCTAACTAATTAAATATTCTCCAAATAATCTTTAAAGAAAAACTGAAATAATTCCTTGAATCCTCTCTGGCGATGGCAATTCGAATGAAAAGGTTATCGATGGCGAAATCTTCGATATTGATCCTTAATAACAATCAAAAACAGATGTTACCATATATGCACCATACGACACGAATACTGGATTAATACCATCAATTTATAAAACACCGTAATTCCGATGTCACCAAAGAGCTAGGAAAATAATACGCAAATAGAAACTAATTTCACAAATTTAAATCCACAAAGAATATCATTAAACATCACTCACCTCTAATTCAAAATCGAAATTGACATGCGGTGTCCCAAACTTCTTAAATCCTTCTTACGAAGCAAAAATACAACCATCCAACTGTACTAATTATTATCCAACACTCATGGAGTATTTAAAATTCCAATTACCATAAAAGATCCGAATGAATATTCGAGATGAAAATATTTCAAAACAAAATGGCAATGGAGCGAACTTTTGTTTTGTTTTGTTAACAACCGCACACTTTAACGATATTTCGAAGAAGAGAGCGAGACATGCGCACTACCTCTACTTATTATCTTTCTTATCTTTCCTCAGCCGCATTCAAACATACTTTCTACCTAACTTCAATCTTACCAATAAAATTTTATACAGGCACTATTTCAACGTTACAATTTTCCACTGATTACTCCTATAATTAACAATAACGCAACTTGCAGATCTCAGGAAGTGTGGCATAGAAAATCCACATCATTCAGTGTATTGAATCGCAATCTATATGTAAGTATATTTGGGTCTTTTATCACTACAAAATCGTATCGGGCGGAGCCGAATATACCTTTAAGGCGAGTTATACAGCGTGTTTAAAGTGAAGTCGGCATTATTGTCAACTTTGTTATTGTTACAGCTACGAAGTTGGTTAAATTAGCAAAAATGACGCATTTTTTCACACGATTGCACTGATCTCGTCACAAAAAACAATTGTACAATGAGGGAGGCTATCAAGATACTCAATAGTCACTTTTTTAATTGAACACGCAGTATATTTTTGCGTATTCTTAAAGATTAAATGAATTCAGAATAAATATGTTTAGCACATAACTACTATAACATTAATAATAAAGGAGTTACAAGCCGTAAAATTGTTAAAGTTTTGTTATACAAAAAAGTCGAATTTATCCCTTGTATTTGCATAATTACTGTTAAATGTGCCGAATTTATGTCTTAGAAAAATACAATACTGAAAATCCTTAATAGAAGTTGTTAGCTATTCAATCTTCTAGTTATATTACAGCAGAAATTTAATCTCCTTGCAGTAGCATAACCGAATTTAGACACTATAATTTTCCCGGTGCAAATAATTTACTCTATTTCTCACTTAATAATTAAACCTTCATCATTCTCCCTGGTCACTGCATAGTTATTAACATTAAAGGTTTCATCTATCACAAACGCTAATACTAAAAGCACGGCTTATAATAATTAACCGAATATGTACTTAACGCTTATTTGAACGTGAATATTTAATAGGGAAGTATAATCTTGATTTTAAACTTAAATGCACTTCCATTTGCACGAGAACCTTAAAAATATCATGTTTATTATGAATTAGGGCCTATTAAAGTAACATAGTGCTTACTGGCCGTGATACAGAATAACAATTCCTATTTGCGTTTGTTTCTAACTATTTTATGTATTTTGGAATTAGTTTGTAATTATACAGTTTTTTAATTTTTTTCGTAAAAGTGGAACAAGAAGTCAATATTAAAATCTCTTAAATACAGATTTTAAAATGGCGGAACTACGTCCCAAAAAAAGTTGATACAAGATATTTCATTAGTAGGTTAGGTCGGAGAGTGGTAAAACACCACACAAGGTCGATACACCCCTCTCCTATTATTACCTCTTTACAATCTACACTTTAAGGCCAGCTTCCCCCTATTTCTCTGTCATGAGTAAGACCGACAAAGTACACCAATCAACAAAAAGGCCGAACCTCACGAGAGAACTACTTCAAAAAAAAAGGAAATATGAGGAATCCTACTTGCCCTTCGGATTTATTCCTGTAGGAATTGCTGAAAATCCGGATAGACAATGCGTTATTTGCGACAAAATAATGTGGTACCCTCTTTTCTTATCGAGGTGCTTGGGAGTAGTATAGCAATGCCGCTCCTGGACCACTTTGACCTTGAGTAACCCCAGCTCCTCGAAACCGCTTGACGCTTCTGGACCAGTTTGACCTTGATCGCTTCTGGACCAGTTTGACCTTGATTGCTTCTGGACCAATTTGTCCTTGGTATAACTGTGTCATTTCTGGGCCACTTCAAAGTCGCGACACTCTGGTGGTGACTTTTAAAAGTAAATAGAGGTTATATTCGTAATGTTGCGCTTCTGGACCAGTTTGTCCTCGATATAATTATATAATTTCTGGACCACTTCAAAGTCGCGACACTCTCGTGGTGACTTTTAAAAGTAAATAGAGGTTATTCGTAATGTGGCGCTTCTGGACCAATTTGACCTTGATATACTCCGTAACGATTTTCATATTAACAACGTATTCTTTGTGTTAAAGTGTAGATAAAAAGTTGCTGACTCATGAACACCTGCATAAGATATCATTTCTAGGAAAGAGATGTGTGTAGAAATAACACCTAACCGGATCTGCATAATAATAAAGTATTCTTTGTGTTCAAATGTTGATAAAAATTTGCTTATTCACAATTTTAGCGTGCACGTGCAGATACCGTAACGATTTTCATATTAACAAAGTGTTCTTTGTGTGTTAAAATGTTGATAAAAATGACTTCATAATTTGTCATTTCGGGACCACTTCATGGTTACGAGACCCTGGTGGTGACTTTTGTAAATAGAGGTTATTCGTAACGTTGCGCTTCTGGACCAATTTGCCCTTGATATAATTATGTAATTTCTGGACCACTTGAAGGTCACGAGACCCTGGTGGTGACTTTTAAAAACGTTATTCGTAATGTGAGATTCTAACTCACTTCACGACGCACCCTGATGGTGACTTTCAAAAGTAAATAGAGGTCATTCGTAATGTAAGGCCGGTTCTAACTCACTTCAAGGTGACGACGCACCCTGATGGTGACTTTTAAAAGTAAATAGAGGTCATTCGTAATGTAAGGCCGATTCTAACCCAGTTCAAGGTCACGACGCATCCTGGTGGTGACTTTCAAAACTAAATGTAGGTGAGTTGAAGGTTATGGATAACAGGAGTGGGGGATTGTATGATGGCTATATATAAAGTAATGGATTGCGCGAAGCCGTTAGTGTTTTGTGAACTAGTTAAAATGGATCTTAACAAGTTAAACGACAGCACATTCTGCAAATCCTTTAAAAACGTCAAGGATATGGAGGTAGGGGAGAAATATAAAGTAATTGGTATCGATACGATTAATACGAAATATGGGGAGCGGATAGTGGTGGAGACTGAAAATTTTAAATGTGTGCTACCGTTACGCTTCTACGATTATTTCAAGGAAGACGATCGATTTGAAGACTTCAAGCAATCCTTGACGAATAATGACGTATTCGTTGTAAGCGCTGGAACGGCGGGAAAAACTACTAATTTAAAATTTATGTAAAAAAATATTGTAAATAGCAAATAAGGTACTATGTAAATAATATTAAAAAATAAATGTATGTTAATTTTCTTGCGTTCTCTCTCTTTCTCTCCCCCCTCATTTCCTTATAAAAATGCGGCCAATTTTTTCAAATAAATCAGTTGTACAGTGATCGTCACCGTAGTTGTTGTTGATGCTGCTACTGCTCTAATGAACTCCTTTAAAAAACTCTACATGGATGCAGAAAAGAGTTGCAATAATAATTATTTGAAATGCTCGTGCTTTTGTTGTAATGACGACGACGACGACAACGGAGATGGATCCACAACCGCATGCGCTCCCCCATCCGAACCTACGTTCGATGGACGTTTAATCGATTGTACCGTTTATGATCTATGGGAGAATTATTCAAAATACATTGAAATCGGATACAGTACACACCATGGCCTTGCACCAGTTCTACGAATTGTATGTGGCAGTACAATAGTGATGGAGAGAGAAGATTGGGAGACGCTTCTCAAATGTCAAACGTATCTAGAAATGAATTTTTTCCGATCTCAAGAGATGGAACGTTGGATTGATTGGTCAGAGGTTAACGAAGAGGAAGATATAGAAAGCTCCCAGACTGCGGAATCGCTTAGCGGTAAATTTTCGATTTACTATAACTGGGAATGTGTTAAAGACCAAGAGAAAATATTAAAAAGTGTAACAATGCAAATAACACGTGACAATAAGCGTTCTTGCACGATGAATGTAAACGAGGTTGAAGAATTGTTTAATCTAAAAGACTTAATTAATTATCGCTTCGAATTACTGGAATCGTACAACCTTCCCAGTTTCTATCAGAATCTCATCGAACAGATAACTAACTACCGACGCTTTCGTAAGATGCAGTTTGACGAAGACGACTACGACGATGACATCTATTGTGACTTTGAAAATTGGTTAAATTATAAATATGATAGAAATTCTCATAATACAGTTTGTATGATGGAACTCTTACATTATCGACCTTCTTATATAATCTATCACATGTACGAACCGTAGGTTATAACAATAAACGCTAACAACAATTTCTTGATGTTTTCTTTGATGAACACCCCCCACTCCCCCCAACAACCTATAAATATCCCGATCCTGCATTATTTCCTAGCAATGTTAATTCGGAAGCGGAAGAGTAAAGTACGTGGGGGTAGTGGTCTGGTAAATACGCTTATTAATAAGCTTCCATTCGAACTACATCTTCCGGGTTATCAGTATTGCGGTCCTGGTACTAAATTAACTAAAAGACTCGAACGTGGTGATCCCGGTATAAACCCCTTAGACGCTAGTTGCAAAGAACACGATATTAGCTATAGAGATAATAAAGATTTAGAAAGTAGACATAAGGCAGACAGCATTTTGGAACGAAGAGCTTGGGATCGTTTGAAAGCAGCAGACGCAACGGCGGGAGAGCGAGCAGCCGCTTTAACTATTGGCAGTATAATGAGAGTGAAAAGAAAATTGGGGATGGGGGTTAAGAGAAGAGGTGGAGAGAGAACCAATAAGCGCAGCAGTTTAGCAAATTTGCGTAGAGTAGTTGCTAAGAAAATGAAAAAAAGCAAAAACACGCAAGAATCGATAAAGTCTGCTATTACAGCCGCAAAACTGGCTGTGAAAAATTTAGGTGGAAAGGGAAATGTCAACGTTCCGAGAGTAATACCCTTACCGAAAGAAGGCGGTTTTTTACCATTTCTAATACCACTATTCGCCGGTCTATCGGCGGTCGGTGCTTTGGCCGGCGGTGCATCTGGAATTGCTAAGGCAGTTAATGCATCGCGCGACGCGAGAAAGATGTTAGAGGAAACATCGCGTCACAATCACACGATGGAATCGATTGCTATAGGAAAGAAGAGTGGTGGTGTGCTATACTTGAAACCTTACAAAAATGGCGGCGGTATTCGATTACACTTGAACCAAAAAAAAAAAATTAGGAAAATTACCAAATAGACCGCTGACGGACGTGGATCTGCGAAAGTATGCCAAGACGGTACCCTATTTTAGAGACGTGTTCATGCGCGATAATATGCCTAAATCGCCGTGGAAGAATGAAGCCGGCATAATTAATTTAGATAGTCAACTGGGGCCCGGTACGCATTGGGTCTGTTACAAGAAACGAAATGCCGATGTCTGGTATTACGATAGCTTCGGAAATATTCCACCACCGAGAGAGGTCGTAGACTACTTTCGCGAATGTAAAATATATTACAATTATGGGCAAGAACAACAATTTGGCAGTATTATCTGCGGGCACTTGTGTCTAAAGTTTTTGCATAAATAGCGCGTAAGGGGGGGTATCGTGATTAGTCATCATGTCGACGACATTCAGTATAGAGGGTGTTGGTAACATTGCCAGTCACGATTTCTATCCGCCCATTGAACTTCCTTCAGACAAACAGCACGTAATCGGAGTGGTGGGCTTTTACGGCTGTAACAGTATAAGAAACATTCACGAAGGGAACGATAAGTTTCACTATAAGGAGGAGTCAAATAGCGTAAACACAAAAACAATTACAATTCCGCATGGTGCATACGAGTTGGAAGAACTGAGCGCGTATATAAAAGCTCACATTGCTACGCGTAAATTTAGTTTGAGGGCAAACAACAATACGCTCAAGTGCGAGCTTAGCTGCGAATTTGTTATAGATTTCACACAAACGGATTCCATTGGGCGTATGCTCGGATTCGAACCGCGAATATTGGAAGCTAACGTTTTACATAGATCCCCTCTAGATATACAAATAGTTAAACATACAAATATACACATCGAGTGTAATCTCGTAAAGGGATCGTATCGTAACGGAACACCTGCGAAAGTTCTGTACGAAGTAGACGTCTCCGTCCCACCAGGATATCGGTTAGACAAAACTCCCAATCACCCTCAATACTTGCAACTAAACACAAACACTATTAGTAACATAACGATTAAGTTGGCCGATCAGAAGGGCGAACTCATCGATTTTGGGGAAAACGAGCCATTTACGGTACGCCTAGAGTTGAAAGAGCATGGGATTAAGAATTAACCAGGGGGGTCGCCCGCTACCATCATTCCTTATAAATAAGAAACACGATGGCAAATCGTGTACTATCAATCGCCAACCGCATGCGAGGGCGGATGCACCTGGAGAATTAACATCTGCCGAAAAATATTTCTTGAAATCTATCGGTTTAGTAGCGTGCGAAAAAAGAGATGGCAGTCGACTCGCTGAACGTCTTTCAAGACGTACATTTTGACGAAACCATAATTAAATCAGATATTCACACCTACCTCCCGTACGGATCTTCCAATTACGGACCCTCCGACGAAATTCGTATACTAATACAGAGTCAAGATTTAATAACGGCCACATTCGACAGTTTTCTGTACATCGAAGGAAAAATAGAGCGCAAAAATGAGGATGCGGGAAAAACGTGCAGTCTAACAAACAATTTCCCCGCTTTTCTCTTTGAAGAAATACGCTACGAATTGGGAGGGCAGAAGGTGGATGTTTGTAGAAATCCAGGAATTACATCTGCACTAAAAGGATACATATCGTATACGTCTAACGAGAGCAAGGGATTGCATCATTTGGGATGGTCGCCGAAAAACGAAGAACCGCTGCAAGTGGAATACACTAAAAACGCTAAAGATTTGGAAAAGCATTTTGCGGTGTGTATACCACTAAAGCATATATTCGGTAGTATGGAGGATTATCGCCAAGTTATCATAAACATGAGACAGGAATTAATTCTGATTCGGTCTAGAAGCGATGCAGATTGTTATCAGGGCGAAGCGATTGCCACAATAACATTGAGCAAAATTCAATGGAAAGTGGCGCACGTGACGCTCAGTGATAGCGCTAAACTTGGCCTATTCGAACGAATTAACGCAAATGCCGCAATTACAATGCCGTTCCGCCAATGGGAACTGTACGAATTGCCCGCTTTGAAACAAGCACAGTCCGACATATGGCAAATCAAAACATCTACTCAACTGGAGAAGCCTCGATGGGCGATCGTCGCATTTCAGCGCGGAAAGAAATTTTCAAAGGCGGCAAAAGCGGCAGACTTCGATAACGTTAAAATCCGCAATCTAAAATTGCATCTCAATTCGGAAAGTTACCCTTACGAAGCGATGCATTTAGATTTTAATGCCAACAAATACATAACGGCCTATCAGAATTATATAAACTTTCGACGAGACTATTACGCTAAAGAGGATCAAGATGCCTTATTCGATTATTCGCATTTCAAAACGTGTCCAATATTCGTAATGGACTGTTCCAAGCAAAACGAAACGCTAAAATATTCAACGGTGGATGTCAAGCTGGAAATGGAGGCGGTAGAAGCGTTCGAAGCTGGAATCGTCGCTTACTGCCTCATTCTTCACGACGCCTTAGTGCAATATAATCCTCTTACAGGGGAAGTAAAGAAACTGTAATTTGTAGTAGTATTAGTAATAGTAGTAGTAAAGTATTGTAGAATTTTCTATAAATAAAGGTGCATCGTTAAATATACGTAGTTTTACTTAAACCAGACGACGAGAAACATACACACACACACTAGTGAGATGAATATGAAGGTAGTTGTTCAGCAAGAGAAATTACCTATTCAAAATCACGATCTCACGAATGGAGGGGGTTTTAACGGCAGCGGTAAACATGGGCAGTTGCTTCCCAATACTGTGCGCGCTATACTATGCGGTCCATCCAACTGCGGAAAAACTAACGCTATGCTCAGTTTACTAACGGAACCTAACGGTCTCAGATTTAAACATGTGTACGTCTACTCAAAATCGTTAAATCAGGATAAGTACAAACTGTTGGAGGAAATTTTGAAACCTATGAAGAGTATAGGTTATTTTACCTTCACGGATAATGCGGACATTATGGAACCGAGGCTCGCAAAACCCAATTCGGTTTTTATTTTTGACGATATCTCATGCGAAAAGCAAGATAACATTCGATCGTACTTTTCGATGGGGCGCCATAACGACATCGATTGTTTCTACTTGGGCCAGACGTACTCGAAAATCCCTAAGCAACTGATTAGGGACAATGCCAATTTAATTATACTGTTCGAACAGGACGATCTGAACTTGAAGCACATTTACGAGGATCACGTCAGTCCTATTATAAGCATTGAGTCGTTTCGTGACATGTGTTCTGAATGTTGGAGGAATCGGTATGGATTTGTAGTAATAAATAAGGATGCCGACGTGCATAATGGGCGTTTTAGAAAAGGGTTTGATAACTATATAATACCGTAAACACGTACTCGAAATTTAGTAGTACATCAACAACGCAGTAGGAAGCAAACTGATCAGCTCAGCGCATCATCAGAACAGCTTTAATTTCAAACGGATTTTTGCACAAACTGCTATATTTGTTCATTACACCGTTTATTATCTGTTCATTAGCCGTTCATAGCTGTTTGTTAGCCGTTCATTAGCCGTTCACACCTGTTATTAGCCGTTCATACCTGTTCATTAGACGTTCATTAGCCGTTCATACCCGTTCATTAGCCGTTCAGTAGCCGTTCATAGCTGTTCGTTGGCCGTTCATTAGCCGTTCATACCTGTTCATTAGGCGTTCAGTAGCCGTTCATAGCTGTTCGTTGGCCGTTCATTAGCCGTTCATACTTGTTCAATAGCCGTTCATAGCTGTTCGTTAGCCGTTCATTAGCCGTTCATACCTGTTCATTAGCCGTTCGTAACTGTTCATTAGCTGTCCATTACCCGTTCATACTTGTTAGCGCTGCTAGAAGCAGTTCTACAGAACAATGGATAGCAAGGAAATGAACTTAAAACGACGTATAGTTCAAGCACGCAGAGCTATACAGCAAAAGTACAATCGTCTCAAGACGGATCGGTTCAATAAAGAACTGGATTTTGTACAGACATATAAACCGCTAATCGAACCGTTGTCTAACATTCAAAAAAAGTTCGAAACCAAACGGAAATACGAAATTAAATCTGAAAAAACAGAGAAAGAAGAAGAGGAGGAGAAGGAGGAAGAAGGAAATGTGTTCGCGGAAACGTTCTTAGAGCAATACGCACCACTTCCCCGTATATATTTTGAACGGATGATAAGAGATACCCAAAATGCGATTGACACTACTTATGGTATACATTACAACATCGACACGCATAAATGGACAATGGGTAATACGCCCATAGACATTGAGGGGGAAGATATGATAATTAAATCAGTGCGGTACAAGGGTACTGCAGGTCTTTACGAGCTCATCGTCATGAACGAACCCGACCGAAACCTAATAAGTGAAGAAGACGAAGAGAATTACAGGCAAATTTTAAATGCCACCAATGTGGCGCGACGTTCCTATGAAGCGGGCGAACAGCTAAGGGGTAGTAAAAGCAAAAAATACACACAGATAATTAAACGTCTGTTGACTGCATTCGGTCCTCAGCCAACAACAACTGGGAGTGGTTTATTCAAAGAACTCGGTCGATCGACCGATTATAAGTATTGGAATAACGTATCCGAACTTATACGCGATTTAGAAGTCTTATGGGCAGAGAAAATGGCCGGTAATACGGGACTAAGAAACGACATAATATCAATCGTGGAGGAACTGTACGAGGAGGGGTACATAGAGAGACCTACTCAACAGTTTTTAAGCAAACTATAAATACCCGTTCCGTTCCAACGAGGAGTTTATACCTACAATGGCCATGGATAAATTTGGACGTTCTCATACGCGCGTGCAATTGAATAAAGTCATTAGGACGCAATTACCTCAATTCTCCATTGACGATAACAACTTAAATATCGAGAATAAGAGGTTGAGTAATGTCGCCGACCCCGTTGAACCTCAAGATGCTCTAACTCTGCGATACTATCTTGAGACGAGGTTAAATCTAAAAGGAAATCGTCTGACTCAATTGGCCGATCCAGAAGACGACGGCGACGCCATAAATAAAGGCTTCCTAATGTTTCGCCTTCAGATGGCGCAAGTACCTTTAGACGGTCTTCGTAACTACGTGCAGGTGCTAGAAGAAGATTTGAAAGCAACCAAAGAGGCTTTACAAGAATTAATAAACAACAACAGCAAGAATGTCCAAGCAGCAAGTGGTGATGGAGCTACATAAACTCGCACGCAAAAATTTTCCACGCAGGCGTACCATTATTAAAGGATACGATGACCTTTGGCAAGCAGATTTAGCCGAATTTACATCCTACGCTAAACAGAATAAAGGCTACAAGTACATACTGGTGGTTATCGACTGTTTCTCCAAATATCTATGGACGAAAGAGTTGAAGACAAAGACGGGTCCGGAAGTGACAAAAGCTATGCAAGCTATATTTCGAGAGCGGACGCCTAAAAATCTACAAACCGATGCGGGAAAGGAATTTTACAATAAACATTTCGAAAAGCTGATGCAGCAGAACCATATCAATCACTATTCAACGTATAGTACGAAAAAGGCGGCCATTTGCGAAAGAGTCATTAGGACTGTTAAAAGTGCCTTGTACAAAAACTTTAGTCTTCGCGGTAAATATGTATGGATTGATATGCTCGAGAGCGTAACAACGGACTACAATAATCGTAAACATCGAACGATTGGAATGAAACCGTGTGAGGTGAACGCCCAGACACATCTCGACGCATATACTCATATAGCACTGTTCGACAAAAAACATCGCTTTAATGTCGGCGATGTGGTACGAATTAGCAAATATAAAAGCATATTTGCCAAGGGATATACATCAAACTGGTCCAGCGAATTGTTTAAAATTGCGAAATTACAAGTAACCAATCCTGTAACATATTTGTTAGAAGACATGAAGGGGAAACCGATATTGGGAGGATTTTATGAGCAGGAGCTGCAGAAGGTGAAGTATCCAGACGTATATTTGGTAGAAAGGGTACTTCGGCGAAAGGACGACAAAGTGTACGTCAAGTGGTGGGGATTGAATGAAAACTCTTGGATCGATAAAAATAATATAGTTTAATAAGCAAATATGTAAAATGTAATCAACATGTTTTTTTGATAAATAAAACTCAACACAGCAAATTAATCGTTTATTTACCACATACAAAAAAGTAACAATATTCCTTCGCTTATTGCTATTCATAATTTTACGAAGAATGTCCACTCAACAGCGTTGACGGACGGGGGTGGGGGGTCCTCAACTCCATCTCAGAATTGCAGATTTGATTCTTTTATTACGCATGTTCTTCTTCTCATTACATGCATCGATAAAAAGTTGTAGTAAAATTAGCATCATTAAAATGAACAATCTTTATATAGACTGTTAATAATATCTAGATGTACATTTTGTGCAAGTTGAAGAGCGTCAATTCAGTACAATCTATACAATAAAAACTAAATAATAATAATAATAACACAATCATCTAAAAATATTTACAGTTTTACACCTCAACATCTTACAAGGTAAATAATAATAATAATTCAACCTATAAACTATTAATAATATCTAGATGCACATTTTGTACAAGGTGAAGATCTGAGCGGTCAATTCAGTACAATCTATACCTATTACACGCTTATAGTCATGCTACAATAGTTAATATAATTTTTGGAACTCAATACACAACTACATCTTAAAAAGTAAATAATAATAATAATACAACCATCTAAAATATGTACAGTTTTACTTACTATAATTACGTTCAAATGAAAGCGCGCTTCAGCAAAACCAATTTAGGTAGCATTAAACCCCCAGGGACGAGTATTAGTTGATCCGAACCTTCGTACTCTCTTATCGTCATATGGATTAAGAACCACTTTATCCTGTTTAATGGTAAATACTAAATGTTTTTTCGATCTTATTAGATGTTGATGTCGCTTTGCAATTTTGTAATCAAATAAAGCCTTTTTATAATCCTCTATAGTGATTTGTTTAACACTGGCTGAAGTTGAACCTTTAGATTTTTTTACAACTTTCCCCTCAACAGAGTAGGCATACATTTTAGCACGCAGTCCGACGAATTCTAGCATGATCTTACCATTATTTTCATCTTTCATTAATCCCGGAACTTTCTTATTAACTAATGGCATTCCGTATACATTATCGGGATCATAGTCTGAAGTATCAAACCTATCAATATCCTCTTTTATACACTCGTATATGTCGGGTACAGAGAAGTCATACACAAGACTGTCCGTGTCTGTATACAAGAGTTTTGCATTATTTTTGAATTTCTTCAGAATATAGTTGTAATGGAAATCGTACAAAAAGGTTTTTGAAACGTCTAATACCGAAAATCCCGCATATATAGGTTTGTTCAAAAAACTTCCAATTTATTCATTTCGATTATCACCATATCCTTATCAAAGATTGTACAACTATTAAAATTGGGTTGTGCTATCATAGAACGGGCACCGTAGCGGCCCCCCCACTGGGTGACTAAACGCACATCCTTATATTTGCGAACATTTTCCATCAGTTTCCCAAAAACGCTATTAATCATCAATTTGAAAAAATTCTTGTCGAATTCATTTTTAGACGCTTGTCTCAACATTGTATTCAAGTCTATGTATTTTTTTAACCACGGTGACTGTTTGAAACGCAAAACTTGATTTAATTTCACTAATCTTAATCCCTGCTCCAGATACATTTTCAAATTCCTATAGTGAAGAACGTAGTTACGCTTTGGATACAATGTAAGCAATAACTTTTTCAATTTGGATTTTGAGCTCGGGGGTATCATGTGTTCAGGTGCCAAAGGCAGATCACTATGAGACTCGTGCAATTCTGGTGGATAGTCCAAATCGCAATCTACAACGTAACCGATGTCTGAATCGTCCGGATTATTTAATATGCTTTCAATATCGGGCTCGTCGACGAAAGAAAATTCACCATATGGCAAAAATTCACCCATTGTTTTTCCATAGAGGCTGTTTACGTCGTAATAAATCAAAAATGACGTTTGGGCACTAGGATCGTAGTTATTATGACCCATATATTTGTTATTGGCCTTTGCGTAACGGTTGGAACATTGTGTAACTCCTCCCCTAATACCCCTTTCGATAAACATTGCCATATCAATATCGGTAAATAGTTCCAATTTCACTTGTGTAATTTTGAGCATCGCGTCGAATGCTAGACCGGGAGCCGTGTAATAATGAAGAGGATCCAACTGATACGCACGCAAACATGTTAGACGGAAATTTTCGAAAATATCTGCCAAAAGAAGCACGTCTGTTTTCAAATACAGATCGGAGTATTGACCTAAGGTTTGTACATTAAATGTATCCCAAACTTTATTGGCATGTATGTAGCTTTCGTCACTAATGTCTTCATCATGAAGATGACTGTAAAACGCATTTTTTGGAGGTAAACTAGATTCGTTTAGTTTATCCCACGAGTCGATATATTCATAAGGAAATATACCCTTGCGCACCAATAAATTGAACTCATCGTCATTATTACAATTTAGTTTAGTGATAATTTTTTTCTCATTGTCCAAATATGATGATAACTTATCTATACTACTACTCATAAACCTAAAGGAATCAATAAATCTAATTTTACGTTGGTATTTTCTACTGACTTACTAAACGAAATATATCTCTCTTTATTCAATGGCAAAAGGGATATTTCACCGGGTATGTTCAAGGCCAACTCTCGAATTATGAAGTGCGAATCGTATCCACTTAAATTGTGAAAAACAACCGGTATAATATGCGTATCTTTATAATTTAAGTTACAATTTTGGTGGCTAGCGTTTCGAAACTTTCCACTGAAATGGCAATGGTCTCTAACTTTTATATCATCCGGTAGAAATTGTTTTTTACAAATATGACAAACCGTGGCGTTTTCAAAAGCTTCCATTTGCTCTTTACTTAAAGGTTCCATTGGGACGACGATACTAAAGATCTCATTTGCCCCATTTGCTATATCCTGTAGTTCTTTAACAAACCACTGAATACAGTCTTCACCTCTGTACAAACGAAATTTCGATAATGAGTCATCATACGAGCATTTCAAGTAGTAAGCCACACTGAAAGGTACGTGTTTCTCACATAATCGCGTATTGCTATTTTGATTGTCCAAACATTTTTCTAAAATGCTTTCTAGATCAGCATATAGCACAAAGGGGACTTTTTCTTGATATGAAAATGTTTAAATTCCAAGTACTTATTAGAGTCGTTAGGTAACCTAGTAGAACATTTGTTAATTTCGTTGCAATGAATGAGGTGTTTTTCTAGGTAAGCATTTGAGGAAAAGTGATTTAGACATCGGTTACAAATAAAATTTTTATGACGATGTTTTGACAACTGTTTTGAAAATAATGCTGACATATTCTTTATCCACGTAAAGTGATAGTGGGTATCATTTCTTTCGTCAGTTGCACGATCATTACGGGACAAAACTAGCAAATTTATAGGTTCCCTATTACTGATTAGGTTGTCACTCAATAAAATGGCACTACATTTTTGCCTTTTATGCATAATAAGTTGATTTTAAGGTTGTTCAACTTTTCGAATTTTTTAATGTCGCTAAGTTTAATGGGAAACTGAATGGAACCATAATTTAAAACCTGGCTATAATGAGGATAACTTGAAGTTCTATCTACATGGTTTTGCGCGGGATATAGAGCCGATACGACGGCCCACAGAAAACAACAATTGTCATTGTTTCTAACATTAATAACCGCGTGTTTGAGTGCTATAAAATGTGGTACTTTAACGTACGTTGAAATACCACCTTTCAGTGGAATATAACTGTTAATATTCACTTTTAAGTGTAAAATTTCATGCAGTGCCCACCCTGAATCCTTTTCCGCAAATTCCTCTAATTTTGATTGAATCTTATCAAGTACGTGTGTTTCGTACCATTGATTAAGGTCGGTACCGACGTCGATTATTTGATTCTTTGTTGCAAACGTTTTTAAATCGATTACTTGATTTTGAGGTTGAATGAAATGGCATGCTAAAACTAAATTGACCTTTAACATTGATTGTTTCAACATCAGATTAACCTTTTTTGCAAAGCTCTTATAAGCGTTTTTCAAAAATGTTAGAGGATCTTTCGTATTTAAATTAACAACGACACCGGTTAGGAGTCTATCGTTGAAGCAGGAATCAATGGTTTTCCAAACTAAATTACGGTTACGATGAGAGGTACCGGCCCCTGTTTTCTCTGAAGCGCGCTTTAACTGCTTTAATTTCACCAAAAATGATTTTAAAAGAGATAAGTTACTTTCTAGTTTTAACATATTATTATTCCTATCATCTAAATTAGTTCTAATGAATTTCTCTAACAATCTAATATTCTTTCTTAATATACAAATATGTCTCATTATTTCCTCTTTACTTTTTAATAACGGTAATATTTTGGCAGTTACCTCCACTACTTCACTCGTTAGAGAAGAAAACGCCTTGGCGTCCATTGGTAATCCTATAATTTATTCAAGAAATCGTTATCCCAAAATAAAACACCGTAGTATAAACGTACCGAAGAGTATTGTTGAATGCACACTGAGAGTTTATTCAAGAATGTTTATCCCCAAAATAAAAGTACACACCGTAATTTAAACGTACCGAAGAGTATTGTTGATTGCACACTGACAGTTTATTCAAGAATCGTTATCGCAAAATAAAAGTATAGGTACACCGTATAAACGTACCGAAGAGCAAACACTAGCTTTAACAATAAAAGTTTCACTACGGAGCAAAAAATGTAGGTTCAGCTATTCTCAGCTAACTAAAGAATAAATTTATTGACACCCCTTTATAAACCGCCAAAATGCAGGTGTCAGCAAAAAAAGGTACTAAATGAATACGCGAGTCGTAGGTCACGACCTTGAGAAGTAGATGTGTTTGTAGATTGTGCGAAAGAAATTTCCAAGGGGAATTGAAGGTGACATTCAGAGCTCGATATAAGATCAAACTATTTTTAGATGCTGAAGATGAGGTGCAGGGGGAGGGGATTGTAGTTTATAAGGGTTTAGCTTGTAGACTTAATTCATACACACAAAGTAAGATAATGCATCCTTTCCGCATCTAAGAAATGTTAATAACAGCACCCTTACATAAATAAGCAAATATTTTAAATTGCAAGTCAATTGTTTAGTAAAAATGGATGAGGTTCGTACATACCAAATATTCGAGTAACAATCAATATTAATTTGAAAATCATGTGCGTTACTCTCTTACGTCGAAAAAGTATTCGGTTCAAGATAATTTTTGTTATTCTCTAGGTATCAAATACGAAAAACCGATGGAATTCGTTATATTCTGTGTAGATATTATTTTTGTCTAAGTACCTCTAATACCTAATAACAGAATAAATATGTTTATTTAAAGTGTACGCAATTTTATCCTGAGTATTTTATTTACATGTACACTAATAAAAAATGCACGTAAACTCTCATTCTCGTTTATAAGAATATTTCCTGTAAAAATTATTTATGCAATGAATGAAACTATTGTTATAGGTAACGAAAGGAATTTTATCTCTATGTTATAAATAGATACGTTGATTAATATTCTAATAACTTAAAATAGGTCACCAAAATTACCGCTTTAATTATGAAAATATACAGTCAGAAAACGCAATTGCATCATTTTTACCTTAAAAGCTGATATAATATTATGGGTATTTAATTTATATCTATAAATAGATATGCAATGCTGTTAATGTACGTACGAGTGCAGTTTTAGAATTATTTTATATTTCCTTTTTGCTTTACTTATTGTAATCAGCTGTAATAGCTGAACTAAAATTTAAGTAAGTACATTTTTTTTCGCATTATAGGTACGTACCTACAATAGTAGGTATGGTTTTACGCCAGGGGAACTCATACTAATTTTGCGAAGATTTTCGTTTGTATTCATGCAAAACTGTTAATGTACGTATGAGTGCAGTTTTAAAATTATTATTTCATATTTCCTTTTTTACTTATTGTAATCTGTAATAAAGTTCTATTATAAAACAATTCCCAGAATGTAGGTATGCAATGACATTGGGCATCGATAACTTTACATCCGCAAGTTCACTTTTGATGACACCCTCGCCACGGTGACCATTACTTACAGTGCGCATTGTTATATTCCGGGAATAGATAAGAATTTAGAGGGCAAGCGGCGTTAACTTTAAATGGCATCCATAACCTTCATGCATCGAAAGGTTAGTTATTAATAACCTTACACCGTTCCCAGAAGATAAGCGTTTAAGACAGCGTCAGCAATTTACACTCAAATTGTGATCTAAATATAGAATTAAATATACAGTTATCAGTTCCAAGAATACGTTTACATGTACAGTTTTTATGGCGATATTCATATAGTAATTGAATTCGTTTGTAGTTTGCAGTTGTCCATGAGTCGAAGCACGACTGCCTGAGAATTACGATTTATTCATAAACGTTTTATATTACGAATGACCTCTATTTACTTTTAAAAGTCACCATCAGGGTGCGTCGTGAAGTGAGTTGGAATCTCACATTACGAATAACCTCTATATGTTTTTAAAAGTCACCACCAGGGTCTCGTGACCTTCAAGTGGTCCAGAAATTATATCAAGGGCAAATTGGTCCAGAAGCGCAACATTACGAATAACCTCTATTTACAAAAGTCACCACCAGGGTCTCGTAACCATGAAGTGGTCTCGAAATGACAAATTATGAAGTCATTTTTATCAACATTTTAACACACAAAGAACACTTTGTTAATATGAAAATCGTTACGGTATCTGCACGTGCACGCTAAAATTGTGAATAAGCAAATTTTTATCAACATTTGAACACAAAGAATACTTTATTATTATGCAGATCCGGTTAGGTGTTATTTCTACACACATCTCTTTCCTAGAAATGATATCTTATGCAGGTGTTCATGAGTCAGCAACTTTTTATCTACACTTTAACACAAAGAATACGTTGTTAATATGAAAATCGTTACGGAGTATATCAAGGGCAAATTGGTCCAGAAGCGCCACATTACGAATAACCTCTATTTACTTTTAAAAGTCACCACGAGAGTGTCGCGACTTTGAAGTGGTCCAGAAATTATATAATTATATCGAGGACAAACTGGTCCAGAAGCGCAACATTACGAATATAACCTCTATTTACTTTTAAAAGTCACCACCAGAGTGTCGCGACTTTGAAGTGGCCCAGAAATGACACAGTTATACCAAGGACAAATTGGTCCAGAAGCAATCAAGGTCAAACTGGTCCAGAAGCGATCAAGGTCAAACTGGTCCAGAAGCGTCAAGCGGTTTCGAGGAGCTGGGGTTACTCAAGGTCAAAGTGGTCCAGGAGCGGCATTGCTATACTACTCTTGGGTAACTTTTTTTAAACCCAAATACGGGATAAAAGTTATAAAATTTTTTTTGAAAGAACAAAAAGTATGAATTACTATAGAATTTAGCGAATTGTCGAAAATTACGACAGAAACGACGCAATAAATTACGACAGAAACGATACCTACCTTATGTTTCAGAATAAAAGACACTCAGCCTCCCCTTTGACCAATTTAATTATGAATGAGATCGGTTATACGTTATGCGACATGTTTCGGAACTAAACCAGCTCCATTATCAAGCGATGTATTAAAAATGATAATGATAATGGAGCTGGTTTAGTTCCGAAACATGTCGCATAACGTATAACCGATCTCATTCATAATTAAATTGGTCAAAGGGGAGGCTGAGTGTCTTTTATTCTGTTCCTGTGAACCCCCCTTTTCGAGTCAGAATCCCTCAATATGGTACCTTATGTTTGTGAAAATAT
Organism: Pyrocoelia pectoralis; assembly: GCA_036250285.1. Lineage (NCBI taxonomy): Eukaryota > Metazoa > Arthropoda > Insecta > Coleoptera > Lampyridae > Pyrocoelia > Pyrocoelia pectoralis. Next base: position 47,657,901 of record CM070075.1, read on the forward strand.
AAATCACATTTTTGCCATTAATACACTAATAAACTGAAAATTACCAAAAAAATGTGTATCTTCACGAATGTCTAATTTACTTCGATAAATGACCATTTTTTCTTTAACTCTGTTATATTTTTAAATAATTCTATTCAAAGTTTTTTACAAGAGGGAAAGTTTTTGGGGGGGTGTTTTGGGAAATTAAATGCAGAAATAAGGATATATGAACCTTTACCGATTGAGATTATAGTGTCATCTATCACATAATCAAATATCTATCTCTTAAATTGAATATTTAGGAAATGGCACATTATTTGGGAACACTCCAAATAGTATAGCAAAGGAACCGCTCTTAATCAACCCAATTACAACATGTTCATTAAAGTAATTTATCAGTACAATTTTCTGTACATTTAAAATCTCATCAAAAATATATTTGGGAGTATTTTTGCAAGTATTAAGAAACATTCCCAGCCGTTTTTACATATTCGTTATCTACATATCCTCTATTGAATGCTGGAAAAGATCAATGTAGAATGTCGTAGACTATACATGTTTTAATAAAACCCTGCTTTATATCTCCGCGCCATATGGAAGCCAGTACAAGGTTATATAGGATAAAGATATATTTTAAAACTTTCGAAGGAATTTTTGGCTCGTATCTTAACTTTCGCTGATACTTTGGGGATTGTGTGTTTTGTTAAAGTATCCGTTTAAATTTATTAACCATAAAAGGAGCACTGATACACATTTCTTTAGAATTTTCGTACTTTATGTTGTGCTTAAAGTAGTATAACGTACAATAGATGGCATTTATTTTAAAAAGTTAACATTTGCTTTAAATAGAATTTGTTCATTCTATTTCAAGGAAAGTGAATATATTTAGAAAAAAGAACGTGTTGAAATTTATGTTGAAAAGGTACGAGTTATGACTTATGCATACAACACGCTTGATATTTATTATTTATAAGGTACTCAGAGCTGTGATAAAGATTACTCTGAAATTCACTAACGTTGAAAACACATTTATCATAACTGAAATTTAATAAAACCCCCAAAATTTTGCATTGAAATCTTTTCGCAAAGACAATTTTAATCCAAACAAAACAAAATCACTCTTGCAAAAGTTAAATTAAGGAATTTGAACATCGTTTCGTATTATTTACATCGGATGGACGGTAATAATCGAAAAGTTACAAGGAGAATAATTGATGATTAAACGAAAAAAATAGAATTTAGTATTTGTCTATAATCAAAGTATTATAACATTTGAAAAATATGTATCGTATGTGTTATTTCTGCATTCTTGAAATTTATTACTTGTACTGTTTTTGAAAAATATGTATCGTATGTGTTATTTCTGCATTCTTGAAATTTATTACTTGTACTGTTTTCTGGAGATTTGGAACATTGTCAAAATGACAAATGTCCATAGGGCAAATACCTTTTTTTTTGCGATTCCTGTTGGCCATGTCAACCTGCACAAGAAACAATCCGCACCCGACATTCCCTACCCGTACAATTCGTCCCCGTTTCTTAAGCAGACACAGGCAAAAATATGTGGTTTATATTTTCAAAAACATAAAGTAGGTATCGTTTCTGTCGTAATTTATTGCGTCGTTTCTGTCGTAATTTTCGACAATTCGCTAAATTCTACAGTAATTCATACTTTTGGTCTTCGTGCAGGAGCAGTTCCTGCTTCAATTTGTATTATATTGGTGTTGCGCAAAGCTTGCTGTTTCTTTAAAATGTCAATGAACTTATAATTATTTGGAAATGTGGGTACTACTATAGCTTGGAACGCGAGACGTCACGCTTCAACGCAGTTGTTTGTCCTGTGCTCTCCTTCTATGGTCCTGTTATACACATTCCAAATAGCTATGTAGAATTGTGCACCTCGTCTCTCTCTTCTTCCCTCCTTCCTATGTACGTATCTTCAAAGTAATTGAGGACGGGTAGTGCTTCCTGAGGAAAATCATCATGCGTCATCAAAAGCGCCCGGAACGTGATCAGTGAGAACAAACGCTATTAGCCACTATCATTCCGACCCATTGTGCAAAAACTGGATTCTCTTGGTAAATCATCTGAAATTAATTAATTTAATTTGGTATAAAAATAAAATGTACAATGTACATCAAGGGAAAACCAACCAGGTTTGGCTTCAAACTATATGTAGTTCCAATGTTTACTTGCACAAATTCATACCTGATGGTGGAACAACAAGCACTTATGAATTTGAATTACGACTTGGAACAAATATTGTACTGGAACCAGGGCATCAAACCAGAATAAAACCGTAACCGAAAACCGGAGAAAACAGCTATTTCATGCAAACTGAAAACCGGAACTGGTCTCTTGTAATAACCGAAAAAAGAAACCGTAACCGCTATTTCAATAGCAATTAACCGGTTTAATAGCGGTTAAATTTCGTTCATCATGTTCAATCCTCCTGTCTGCCGTCAAAAGCGTGGGAGTTGTCAGTTCAGCATACTTAGTTACTCACTGGCGTGGAACGTGGAAGGGTGTTTATCAGCTTCCGTCATTGTTTCACTTTTTTATTTAAAGTTAACCTATTTATTTTATTATGGGTCGACATTCAACGAATCCTGTAAGAAAACACTTTTCGGAATAAGCATAATAGTTTTTCCGAAAAATCTCAGTAACTATTCAGAATTGACCATACAAATTTCATATCTGTGGAAAGCTTATAAAAAACTTAATCGACTCGTGAACAGAAATACAGGGTGTTCCATTTATAAAAAAAGAGTTATTCGACTTTTTGCGTTTCAGCGCACCATGTATAGTGTGTGCATACATGGACCAAAAGTCGACTATTTATTAAAATTCCGAGTTATTCTAAAATTTTCTGCGGCAAGTTTTTCGAAAATCCATGGCCTACTGGGCAGTGATCCATCAAATATGAGCCTTTTTTCGAACAAAACGTTGAATAACGCCGAAACGGAGAGAGCTAGACCCATAATGACCTATACAAAGTGCCATTATTTTTTCATGTAAAAACTAATAATGTACAAATATACAGGGTGTCCCATTTAAAAAACATAACTTTGGTTTACCACCCTGTATAGGAACATTCTGTATATAATCAAAATATTTTTATAATGTGCAGTATAAGTGTGCTTACTTGGCGGTGAAAACCGCATGTCGATATCTTGAATAGCAAAAAAGTTATGGACCGATCACACTGCCCTGGGTCACCCTGTATACTGCACTCTTCGTTAGCACGTGTCAGTTACTGCGGTTTTGCTTAGTAAGTTGGAGAGACTGCGCGATGCATAAAGTTCTGTTTGGAGGTTAGTAGTTAGTTGTTAGTTTGTTTCGTCACGTAGCATCGGTTTTTTCATTTATTAGGTATCAAAAGCGATTTTTGACGATGTCGAGGCGTACTAAATAATTATGACACTTACCAAGAAAAACTCTAAACCAGTGATAAGTAGTTCATCTGTGAATAGCAATGAAAATGTAGTTCTGGAAGGATCTTTACCGACGATGCTTCCTTGTGACAATGAGACATCAGAACCAGAGGAACAAAGTATTATTCTGCACGAAGGACCAGAAATCACACAACATGGTAAGTTAACATATCCCTTATTGCCAATTAAAAAACTAAACTAAAAAATTAAGTTAAGAATTACTAATTATTTTTGGTTTGTTTTAAAATTCTTCGTGATGGCCCCGCACGTTCCACCAGTCATTCAGCAATTGTTTGATTATATTTTGGAGTACATGAATGAAAGACCTATGAATACTACTAAGATAAGTACTACATTTAGATGCTTATTCCCTCCCATTTATCTCAAATGCTTGAATTATCCAATTAATAATTACTTAAGACATTTACATAGTTTGAAAAAGCTTAATTATTTAAGCGAAACGTTACTATTAAATGAATAACTACAATTAATACAATGTAGCTGTTTACTAATCTATCTATTCCCAAAATCAAAATTATTTTTCATATTCTAATGTTACGAAGTTTTAAAACCAGTATGACTTCAGAACTACATTTTTCAGATGATATTATGCAATGGATAGAATCACTACCAGTTGTACTTGCCACGGAAACCGATCCTGAAACCGTACAGATAGACAATTATAACTTACTACAGAGCGAAACTACCAATTACAAAATTGTGCAACGAATTCCCCAAGTATTATAATAGACCATACTGAACCCAACACTGAAAATGTACTTGTAGTCGCGTCAACCCTTGCGAACCCCTGGGAAAGTGGTGCCAAAGGTCGGATCGGGATGCGGTTTTCTGCATTCTCTTCCAAAACGATTATCACGAAATGTACCTCGGTAGAATTTCCCCTCCCATTTTTTTTTTTCGCGTGCACTTTGGCCTGCAGCGATGCAATTTTCGGTGGGAGGGAAAATTCTACCGAGGTACATTTCGTGATAATCGTTTTGGAAGAGAATGCAGAAAACCGCATCCCGATCCGACCTGTGGCACCACTTTCCCAGCATCATCCCCATTTCCGCAACGGTTGACGCGACTACCTTGCGAACCCCTGGGAAAGTGGTGCCAAAGGTCGGATCGGGATGCGGTTTTCTGCATTCTCTTCCAAAACGATTATCACGAAATGTACCTCGGTAGAATTTCCCCTCCCATTTTTTTTTTTTTTTCGCGTGCACTTTGGCCTGCAGCGATGCAATTTTCGGTGGGAGGGAAAATTCTACCGAGGTACATTTCGTGATAATCGTTTTGGAAGAGAATGCAGAAAACCGCATCCCGATCCGACCTGTGGCACCACTTTCCCAGCATCATCCCCATTTCCGCAACGGTTGACGCGACTATTGCGCTTAATGGTGGGTTGACACGGTGCTAGTACGCTCGGCCGAGACGACTGGCATGCCTACTCGCCTGATACTCGCATGAAACTCGTACTGTATAAACAGACACGCGAGTACACTGGCACGTTGTTTGCTCTCGTACGAGTTAGTCGGTCGTCTTCCAACTTTCGGCGTGCGAGTTTCATGCTAGTACCCAATTTTTTAAATGTTATGTGTATTTTATTTGTAAAACATGACGAACAAAAGATGGACAGAAGCGCAAACTTTAAAATTTGTGGAATTATAATTTGAAGAAGCAGAGTGCCTATGGAATTTTCGACACATTCTCTATAAAAATAAAGACGCAAGACACTCCCGTGTCCACATTCGTCTGGGACGTCGCTTTTTCATAGTACGCAATTAGTTTAATTCGTGGATTAGTAGCTGTACAACAACAGCTATACCAGCACGCACAATTTTCGCCATTTTGCATTATACAAAACCAAGCTAGTAAAATTGTGTGTGTCAACAGAACTCGTACGCGAGTTTACTCGCACCGAGTGCACTCGGCCGAGCGTACTAGCACCGTGTCAACCCACCATAATGAAAACAGCTTAGAGAATCAGCGTGAATTAAACTCTGGTCCACCTGAAGTCACAGTCTTAGCAAACAACATCATAGAAGATGCACCCGAAACCACAGATTTATACACAAAAGAGGGAAACCTAAGAAAACGAAAAAAGTACAACTTAAATAGGGAAACACGAAGACGTATGAAACTAAACCAAATAAAAGAAGATCACAAACCGTTGCCGTCGTGTGACCCTGATAAGTGCAAGAAGAAATGCAACAGTAAAATCTCTGAACTTCGGCGTTCTGAAATCAATAGTCAGTTTTGGGATTTATCTTGGTTAGAAAGGCGAACATTCATTTTTAATACTTGGAAGCGTTCTGCAGTGCAAAGGCGACGCAAGTCTGCAGAAAGTGAGAAAAAACAAAATACGTTTAAGTATTTTTTTCCTGACGAAAGCTTAATATTTGAGGCAGTAACTCATGAAGTCTGTAAAGTGTTTTTTCTGACCACATTAGGTTATAAGAAAACCAATGATCGGGTGATAACGGAAGTTTTGTCGAAAAATGAAAAAGGAAGCCTTCAACTACATCAGCGCGCCGATAGATACGGCGGTTTTACTTAGGATGTCTCAGATACCGCGTTTTTACGCGCGACAGTTCATTAAGTTGTGATTGCCAGGGACGTAAAGGTGTTTTCTGAAATATTATAATTAAGTAAGCACCTGCTCACTTTCTTCATCCTTCTTTGTAGGAGAGATATTTAATTTACCCTTGGTGAGTTTTACAAGCGAGCGACAGAAAACAAAATACTTTTAAGTATTTTTAAAAAAATGTGAAAGGGGAAGCTACTGAAGCGTGTAAACCATTTTTATTGACTACTTTGGGGTACAAGAAAACCAATGATCGAGTTTTACACAATACTTTATCAAAAACGCCAAAGGGACTATTAAATCCATTACCAGATAGACGCGGAAAAGCAAGCTGCAGACAAAAGATTGATCCAACTGACATAGATGAACACATTGAATCATTCCATCCGACCGTTTCACATTACAGACGTGAACACGCTCCAAACAGACGATACCTTACCTTCCGAGTGATATTTCTATTTTAAGTACGTACGAAGATTTTAAATCAAAGCATTCGAACGCAAAACTGTCCTATGAAACATATCGTTTAAGAGTAAAAGCAAAAAACATTTCATTTGCATGTCTGGGAAATGAAGAATGTGAATTGTGTGAGGAATTTAAGTTAATGGGCACGATGAGGAAAGTTTGGACGAGAATTGTGGTATATGTTTAAAGTGAAAAAAACACATGACCCATGCTACGGAATCAAGAAAATTATACAGGGTTTTTCAACGAAAAGGAGCCACCCTTTATAACTTCTAACAGAATCAAAATTTGAAAAATCGGCGATACCCGTCTATAATAATATCGAGGGGGACACTTTTTGACATAAGTTTGAGATTTCATACCTTAACCCCCTGGGTCCCACAAACATACCCTTAATTTTTTTAAATGGCAACATGGGTCATGTGATACGTCATTTGAAAGGTCTTTTGATATCTTGCATTACTGCGTTTAAAATTTTAAAATCGTTCAATTCGTTTGTGAGATATTTTAATTTAAAGTTTTAGAGAACTGATATAATTTGTCGTTATAATAATGCAATATAAAAGTATTACTGACTTTTTAATTTATTTTAAGTTTTATTTCCATGTAAATAAAAAAAAGTTTAATACAATGAATTTCGTATCAATTTATCTTGACTATAAAAGCAAAAAAATAAATAAAAAACAACCATTTTGAAGAAAATTATATCAGTTCTCTAAAACTTTAAATTAAAATATCTCACAAACGAATTGAACGATTTTAAAATTTTAAACGCAGTAATGCAAGATATCAAAAGACCTTTCAAATGACGTATCACATGACCCATGTTGCCATTTAAAAAAATTAAGGGTATGTTTGTGGGACCCAGGGGGTTAAGGTATGAAATCTCAAACTTATGTCAAAAAGTGTCCCCCTCGATATTATTATAGACGGGTATCGCCGATTTTTCAAATTTTGATTCTGTTAGAAGTTATAAAGGGTGGCTCCTTTTCGTTGAAAAACCCTGTATAGGGAACATGCCGAAACTAACTTAGAAGACGGTACCGTTTGTGTATCGGTTGATATTCAAAAAATTATCATGCTTCCCAGAATTGACACTTTTAAAAAGGTTAGGTACTTATATTTATTAAAAGATTGACTGCTTATCACGAAAGTTTTGTTCCACTTGGAAAAAAATCAATCATAAAGACATACCGTTGAGTGAAAAGTATAAAGAGGCGAAACTATAATGCAAAATTGCGTACCCTATTGCTGTGTCACTCTTACTCGTATCGGTACTGAACCGTCGAGTGAGATAGTCAAATATCAGACCCATCAGAAACGACGTTAAAACGACTGCAGTTTCGCCTCTATAACTTTTCACTCAACGGCCATACGCTGTGTTGTATCTGGAAGAAACAAGGAGGATATTATAAGCGAATTCTATCAATTTTTACCGTGGCAAAGAGATGCTAAACGCGTGGTATTTTAGCTTGGTAATTGCTCCATCCAGAATAAAAATTGTTGTTTTTTTACGTTTTTAGATCGAATGGTAAATTCTGATGAAATTGCCTCAACTGAAATCATCGTTTGCTATTTTGAATCTGGCCATACCTTCATGTCGGCAGACAGCTTTCACCACCAGGTGGTTTAAAAGAATTCAACTTTGCTTCATAACCTCAAAATGCTAAGCAAAATGAAAAAAAACTAGTACGGTGACGATATTCGGCACAAAATTATCTACAAATTGTATTTAAACAATTTTTATCTATCTTTAGAAATAAACGAATTAAAGGGCTGAAACGATTTTGGAAAATTTTACTTTTTTACAAATATCTAGTAAGCCATGCATTTTCTTAAATCAACAAAAGAGTATCTGGATTAGTCTTCCAAAGAAGCAAATCTTTCCCCATTTAAGCAAATGTGCACCTCTTATGGTTTCCGAGATCCCCATACAAATAATGGAAAAAAAAACTCACCCTGTATAATACATGTACTGTATTATACAGGGTGAGTTGAGAATATGAAGAATAGGGGACTTTTTTAAAAAATTTGTCGCTCTCTTTATTGAAACCTCATCTATCATTACGTGCTAAAATTCCTAACCTACCTTTGAATATACAACATTTTTTACTTACACACTACAATTCAAATACCAGTACCACAGAAGAAAGTGGAAATATTTCTGAAGTACAAGAAAGGGGAAGGTGCGTTTTATGTGGAAAAAAAAAATAACTACTATAAAATGGAGCAGTTGTCTCAGGATGGCGTGTAAGGAACATGTGGAAACAGTTCACACTTGCAAAGAGTGCCTCCATCCTACATCTGAATAATAATTTTTTTATTCTCATTTTTTTAATATGCCTTTTTTACTTGTTTGCCGTTAATTCTAAATGTTAATGATACGTTTTCTGTAAATAAAAATGTCTTAACTAAAGCTAGCATCATTTTAGCAAAAGAATATTGTATTCCTGCACTCAATTCTTTAAAAAAGTGATAGTGGTGTATAAAATACACCACGCGACTAATTAAGAGAAATGATGGCTAGCGACTATAGTAAAAGTCAGCTAAGAGTAAAGTGAAGGATTGTATAGGGAACATTTGACCTTGGGGTTGATTGGTTAACACACGAGGCAAGTTTACAAAACTAAATTTGACTAAAAATGACGCAAAAGCGTCATTGCCAATTTTGCAATATTAAATTGTCTAAACTTGTTAATTCTGACCGTGATTTAAATTTGGTGAAATTCAAAATCGGCCATTAAAAGGAAAATTAAGACACATTTTACATTATTAGCTAATAAGTCTGAAATGTTGGTTAATTTCTAACCAAAAAATTACACGTAACATTTGGCATCCCTGCCATCCTAATGTAGTAAAAATTTGTGGTTAGGTTATTGTCGTGTAAGACATTTGTATGTTACTGAATAAATTTGGATTGTTTCATGAAAATCTGCCCCTAGCAATTTGAGTCGTTAAACTGCCAACTAAATTATTATTTTTTTGTATGGTAAAATTACATCTTGTAAGTATGTAAGTTTATAATTCAATTTCTTATTAATAAATGTAAAAGTGTTTAAATTCTTCGCGGGATTTGAAATTTTCGTGGGGTAAATGTTACTTGAATGAAAGCGCCCTCTACTTTACTCTTATTTGATTTATAGTATAGTTAAGGGTTAAATGTCAATACTTGTGACTGTACATTCTGCCGTACTGCCGACTTAATGAACATATTATGTAACTACAGAATCAATGTAAAATGGAAAAAGTGGTGGTGGCCCCACTTTGTGAATTTGATTGACAGTGTAATTGTAAATTCCTGGAAAATATACCATTTAGCAAACAAATCAAAAATGTCACTGTTACATTTCAAGTCCTACATAGCAGTCACTCTTATGAAAATTAATGAACCATCCCCCGAAGGTAATGTACAAGGCCAAAATATTGCGGGACAAAGTAACCAAGTAAGCTTTCCGTCCAATAAAAATATAAATATAAAAAATAATATAAATAAATATTGAACATTAGAAAAAGCTGTGTTGTATTAATATCCACGTCAAAAGAAAATAAATGGCCGCACATATAATATGGTTAAGCGCAGCTCATAATCCACATAAGAGAACATTTCATTGTAAGGTAGGAAATTTTGATCCATATTGCCAATGGAAAATCCCCAGTTCTGTTTTAAAGTAATACATTGTGTGTACATTATATTCAATGGTGCAAATTGAGTTAAAAAGATTAGACATTTTATTTTGACAAATTTTTATTGTGTCAATATTTTCCATACTAATGAATATGGTCGAATGAATATTTTTTATATAGCTAAATGATATCCTTTTGGATCTACATATTCGTTCAGTTTCAAGGATCAGTTTTTTATTTCATTAGTTTGGGGGGTGTATAAAATAATTTTCATTTAAGTTAAAAATGTGCACGTGTTAGACCTTATATAACAACTACATTGTTAACTTTTTCGTTTGAGTGTGTAATAAATTAAATACGTTGTTCCATTGATGTTTTTTAATTAAAAGACGTGAAACTAGGTTCCACTGAATTTGCACTATTGTAAAATGAGGTAATACTTTGTGTAAGAGCGATAATTTATTTAAATTATGTGGGGAAAATCAATGCTTGTTATTCTTCGCGGGAAATAAACTTTTACACTTAACGCAGATGAATCTTTTTTACGTGCAGAATGATCTAATGAAGACGAACTGTATACCAGTCATTATGCTTTTGGCGGGTATAAGGTGTCGCTAATTTCTGTACGACTTCTTAAAAGACCATTGTATTACGTTTTGTTACGACAAGAATTGAGAATTGCAACACAATTTATAAATAGGTATCGCACCAGTAAGCTCAGTTATATGGACGATTGGGCGTGGATTAGAAAGGATGAGAGAAAGTGAGTTATAAGTAGTATAAGCAGGATGAGTAACGAATACTCAATAGAGAAAATGGGCGCCACGCAAGTTCTAGAGGTAATAGCTAAAATTGAGAGTATGAACTGCGAAGATAGTCTCAATTCGGAGATAAGTAACGTAGTAATCTGAAAGAGAAATACGGTAATGGAGCAATAATGAAAATAAAAAGTAATTTGACGAGAATATAATAAAGACTCGGTCAAAATATGTACACAAATAACTATAACATAAAGCAATTGTTCAAAATAAAATAAATAAATGAAAGTAATTGGATAGTAATCCACAAAAAGTTGTAGTGGCTCACTCAAAGGTGATAATACTAATTAGAGATCCGCTTTACCTTTTCAAGTAGCGTAGCAAGAACTACTCGTAATGAATTACGTTAACATGAATATCTAATATTTCCAGCATACGATACAATCGTAGTAAGCCAAGTAAGCAAGTAATAAAAAATAATAAAGTACCTTTATAATGTTGGGAGGAGATCCCTTTGCAAAGAGTCTGCCGAAGCGATGTAATCTAAATAAAAAGAATTAGTACAAATCGGACCAAAAATAATGGTTCGGTCTCAAACTACGAGAATACTTAATTACTCACGATTCACTTGAAGGATCGGATACTGAGCATATATTTTAGCAAGAGTTTGAATTGATCAGCAATTAAAAGTTAAGGTAAAAGGGAGTAGCTAATACAATTTTACGTACAAGTACTATAACGCAAACAAAATAATATTTAACTTTAAGTAACAAAAGTATTAAACGAAGAGCAAATTTGGTTAGAATGAGGTATTTACAAAAATGAATGACGTCACAAAAATATTTAAGTTAACTGTAAACAATTCACTAGAACAAATTAATTTCGGTAAGGTAAAGTATCCACAAATTAAATTATTTAAAGTTAATGAGTTTAAAGGAAAATAAAGGTAAAGTAATTTATAAGGAAGCAGGAAAAAAAAGGTCGATGAAAGTTGTAGTCTTCAAATGAAGTCGAGAATATGGCAGCGAGTTGTCAAGGCAGAAATCGGTGTTACCGGCCCAAATATGGTAGTTGACAGGAACAACCATGCGATGAACGGGAAGCGAATGCGTTGAACACTAGGCTATTCGTTGAACGCTAGGAAAATTATGAGAGATTAGAGACGAGAAGTTGAAGGAAAGAATGCAATTTTGAAGATAGTAACAGAATAAGTACATACCCAATGAGTTTAATCACTGACGTTAAGAACACTCGAAAACGAATTCTCCGATGCGACACAATATAAATGTATTAAACCCGTAATTGTATACGTTTGGAGGTGGTAGAAATAAGCAGGTGGTTTCTTCACAACCAATTAGTTAAAGAAATTTCACTTATAACCGTTTTATATAACGTTAAATTAAAGAAATTTGTGAAGATTTCTAAGCACAAAAATGGAGCGTCTGCACCGTTTTAGAACTCGAAAAGAAGTCTCTTTTACCAGTAAAAAGAACTAACAGGCTTAAGAATTAAAAAGAGATAGTAAAGAGTGAATGACGTTAAAAGGAGAGAGATGAGTAGCAGTTTATATTGGCATCTGAATTTTTACATCTCAATATATTTTATACATATTTTTAAATGTAATCTAATTGCGTTGCCAAGGAACCTCCCCTTCACGACAAAACTAATCCCGAAATTCTTCTTTAACGTTGTTTGCCAAAACACTCGAGTTTCTGGATTTATAGTTCGTTCGCAATGCTTGTAAAGGGGCATCAATTCCCTTACGCCGATTACCAGGGATGATAGTACCATCCTCAAAAGTTCCATCTGGAGCATACGCTCATGCACACTGTGCGCGAGACATTTGCCTTTCACACTTTTACAAAGTTATACTACACCCACACTTAATGTTATGATTTTATGAATATGCCCACCTAATTTCTGGGCGAAACGTCAACAAATATGTGTTCAACGATTGGCGTTTGGAAAATTTTCCTCAATAAATAATGCCTGAAGTACTATCATTTATTTATTTAGCCATACATTTCTCCTACCAACGTGTAATATTACTACCATACAATGTTGGATGCCCAATTTCGAAATCCAACCACCGCTTGGCATGTCATCATTGAATGGTTACAAAATAGGAAAGTACCACTGCCTGAAGGGATCGACATCACTTTCCGAAAAAGTATCTTCTTGAAAAAATTACAAACAGGTTGAGGTGAAGTTACTATGGTTATCTGTCGCACATTGCGAATTCAATCCAATCGAATTGGTGTGGGCATAAATAAAAAACACTGTCACGAAATTAACTAAAACATTTAAAATAAAAGCCGTTGTAGAACTCTGAAATGCGACTATGGAAAATCTACCGGACACTGTGTAGCCCAATTGTGTCGAGCATGCTAAGAAATAGAGCAACAGTATCGTGAAAAGGAGTGTTTCATAGTGATGTTCCCATGGAACCTGTAATTATAACTTTAGACAACGAAAGTGATGCCGAAGACCATATAGATGAAAACTATGAAAGGGATGAAGATGAGACCAATGAATGTAGTGATTCCGAAGTATGTTTATACTTGAATATGAAGTATGAATGTAGTTATTACTTTTACAATATTTTTGCGGCGCCGCCGCCGTACCGCTTCATAGCAATAGTGTAGGACAACAGCTTCCCCGCGCGCTGCCCTAGACCGCGCGGACCGAAACATTAATCGTTTTTTTCCAAATCTGTTTTAAATAATAGCGTGTATACATAACATTATTTTTTGAATCGTGTTAGACCACAACCACGGTTTAACATTTTATGTTACTGTCAATATTATTAATATCGAACTTTCAGGTACTCAGTTACACGAGATGACGTTTTTTTTATTATAGCTTTAAGGGTACCTAATAAACCAATATTGGTCTCAAAAGCATCTCACACCGACAAATAAGTATATATGTTTCAAATATGTAAGTGTCAATAATATAGCCGTAATTGATTTACGTTTATGCGAGTCATAATTAGGGCTTTTTGCACATACACTGATAAGTACAGAAAATTAACGATGTATTGCAAAAATATAAAACTGTACACCTTGAAGTTGATTGATTCCATTGTGGCATTGAAATGCACAAAATGGGGTGTTACGTAACAGGTTAATAAAGGAAAACTCTAAACCTTCCCCATGGAACTTTTAATATAATAACTAATGAGTGGATGAATGAACTAACCGTTGTCGTCATCAGGCTTATCTAAAATAGTTTGCAGGTAACATCGACTAAAAACTTAACCAATACTTACAATAGCGGCGAGAAGCAAGCAAAATTAATTAAATAGCAGTTAAATTAGTAAAAGGGAAAGGGAAACAAAGAAAGTAAAGGAACCCACAATTTCAAAATCTGAGAGCCATTTGTGTTAAGTAATAAAATTAATGTCCACTCCGGTAAATTTAACAACACAGTACTGGTACAATTATCCTCCAGATTCAGGAGGCAAGATCTTGTCTGCACCACGGCTGATAAAGGCAATGCTGTTGTAATAATGGACAAAGCCGATTACATTAAGAAGGTCCACGAGTTCCGTAAACTATTGAATTTAAAATCAATTTCAATCAATTTACTAAGAACGTCAGGGAGTTCATCGTTGGAAATAAAGATTTGTTACAGAGTCAATTTGATTATAATCATAAACTAATATTAATGAACTCTTCTTTCCCTAGACTTTATGCCTAGCCGAAAATACACAAACCTAACACACCCATGCGCCCGATTGTTTCGTTCACTAAAACTCCAGTGTCAAATTTGTCCGAATGGCTTAACCATACCCTCAGGAACTTTCTTAAATTTCAATTCCCCCATTCGATCAACAACTCTTATGATTTATCCTTAGAACTTGCGAAATTCCCTATTGACAAAGATCATCAACTTACAATCTTTGATATTGTCAACCTTTTCCCCAGCATCCCCTTCGAAGACTGCCTTACCATTGTTAACAATCACCTCAATCAATCCAACCTCTCAAACATTTGTTCTTTCCTCAGTAATTCCTTTAAGACATGTTACAGTCAAAATTTCTTTAATTTCAACGGTAAAACTTTACTGGCTTACCCATGGGTAGCAACCTTTCTCCCCTCCTTGCTGAATTGATCGGTGACGGATTAAAATGTTGATCGGGGAAAGACGTTTCAGAATCCCAAGGGCAGCAGCTGTGGCGATGGTATTAGTGGACCCGGAGAACGCCTGATCTGTAAGAGGGGGAAATGTGTAAGAAAACCAATTTTATTAATTATTTAAGTAATAAGATTTAGTAGAAATGTTTAAATAACAGGAAAAATTGCAAAACAAGAGAGGGCAGGAGGAGCTGTGTAAATTGCATGTGCGCGCAAATAACCCCTTCCGTTACTCATGTCGCAGTTCTACAACAAAAGTATAAAACCGCAGGAACTGCATCATAAGGGGGCATTTTTACTATTAACTATTTAAGAGATATTTCAAATAGTCACATGGTTAAAGCTTACCTTTGATGTCTAACCTTTTTGTGAATTGTTGAATCCAAAATCTATAAATATGTGTTTCTTTTACTGAAATAGGTGTTTTTGCAAGTATTCAATATGGAAATTTAGTATTATTGTCACTTATTTAAACGCTATAAAATCGTGTAGACGATACCAGTGTAATTAAGTCGAGTATTTGTTGCTCATTAAAACTAAGCTGATATCACATTAGTTCTCGTGAAATCGGTAAAGAATTAATCTGCGATAGCCATAATAATGATCATCCTCCGCTGGATACGTTTTATATTTACAAACAAGAATGGTTATGCCATCTATGGAGAACGAAATAAAGTAGAAGAATTTAGAATCTACAGGTTCCATCTACAAATGCAGTGTGCTTTATGGCGTATCATATTTGAATTTAATCACCAATAAAGGCAGCTTTCATACTACATTTTGTAAAAGTAATCCCATTACAGAATTCTGTAATTACAGTCAACACTCGTGTCATTACGTTACAGTGCTGATGCAGAAAAATATGCCGATAAAGTTGCAATATGTATCCATTATTGTGAAAATATAAGAGTAGGTATTTATAAACCCAACCTAATATACCGGTACACAATTAGCTATCTTATTAAATATGCGTTCCGATGATTTCCGTTTATATGTATTTACTGGTGATTAGAACGTCGACGTGTTAGAAAAATGTTTTACATTCAGTTTTACTTATATTATAGCAGTAGGTACAGGTGTAGTGTTAAAAATTATTAGTTTTGGAGAAAGAAACACCTGAATTCCTTACAAACTAAATTAAACTTTATTTTAATCACTCATCTTAACCCCAAAGTAAATCCATGGGATAAGACTTAACCTGTTAGTTAGCACATCCGACTTCACTAATACAAAAATTTTTATGCAAAATGAGTATCGTTGAAAAGAAAAACGAAAGTGGATATTGATGACTGATGACTGAAGAGAAGGCGATGGGTTGTAGTAGTATAAATAAGTTCTTCTCAAACGTGTCTTAATAATATGAAAGTTTAAAATATGCAAAATTAACACTTGGGTTATTGAGAAAAAAAGAAATTTGCTCGTTCCCAACAGTCGGAATTGTGCTCTTTTGCGTTGTTATTGATTATAATTATAATTATGATTAATAAGGATTTGTAGTTTACATAATTTCATTCTTCACGCAGTATCATGGCCACCAAAACTAAGAAGCGCATGTTAACATTGAAAGAAAAAATTCAAATTCTCGATTGGTTTACCAAACACAAACCGTCTGTACGGAATTTAGCAAAGAAATTTGAAGTAGGAAAAACCCAAGCAGCAAATATTGTTAAAAATAAAGATGAATTAAGGAAGAAATGGCATGCAAGTGGAAATGTTTGTGAAAAGCGAAGTTTTTTGAAGACTGAAGGATTGAAAATAGACCAGTTAACTTATGAGTGGTTTATAAAAGCGCGTAACAAAAATATTCCGCTTTCCGGACGAATCGTCAGAATGAAAGCTTGAAAATACCAGCATTGCAAGACTGGCAGGCGGTAAAATTTGACGGGTAATAATAATTAATGTAACGCCTGGTGACTAACCTTAACCAAAGGTGAAACAAAATTATATAAATCAATCGAAGGTAAAATTTTAAATTAAATGGGGCGACATGTTTCGAAACTTCCTAATATAGTTTTATTTTCAAGCTTAGACATAAGATTATCGCATTAAGGGTGCGTCTTTTTTAGTTACTGGTAAAGTATTTGGTGGTTACCAATAGAATAAATTTATGTTATTGGTAAACCCGGTTTACGTATTTTACCAAAAAGTGCAGTCTTAGGTACCAACCAGGATGTGGAACAACGTTTTTAAATAAAGTAGTACAAATTGCTACTATAACTAACTTCAAGTTAATTGTGTTTTAGTTCAAAGTTCAATATTGGTAAACATAACCTATATTTTTGTGTTTATTTTCGTTGCAATTAACCGTTTTTAAGGTTTAAGTTTTATTTGCACTGTTCTAAATGACGAGTTTAAAGAAAGAACGAAGCAGTAATTTCAGCGAAAGTGAAATTCGATTGTTAGTTGACGTTGTTATAAAACACTCGAAAATAATAGAATGTGCAAAATCAGATTCGGTTACTTGGAAGGAAAAAAACAATGCGTGGACACAACTTACTACCGAATTTAATAGTGCTACTTCTGCATTAATTCCTCGGACAACAAAGTCGTTAAAAACTAAATATGAGGGTCTGAAGAAAGAATTACGAAAAAAAAAAGCTATCGAAAAGCAAGAATTATTTAAAACAGGTGGTGGAGAACCTGTAAAAACTACTTTTACTGATTGGGAAGAGAAATTATTGATACTAATTTCCATTACTTGTGAGGGTTTAGCACCTATAAATGATTGTGATAGTGGTAGGGTTTGTATAGCTATGTATCGACAAATCTAAACTCTGTAAATTTTAGTGGAAACAACCGAAATAGAAATAGTAAATGCAGAAATAATTTTTGACAATGAAGATGATATAGATGATATGGTAAGTTAATGAATAAACGTGTAGTTTAAATATCAAATTAATAAAATGTGTTGTAGTCTAGTATATCTGCACCACTGACGAGCGATATTAACACAGCAGGTCCTTCAAGTGATTGTGCCATTCAAGTGAACACGAATCAAGATTGGTCCCATTGGAATCCAAAAACTTTGAAAACTCCAAAACATAAGCTGTTGCAGAAAGGTACCTACCAACCTTGCAAAATCATAATTTACTTATTTATTATTTTATACTTACAGGTACAAAGATAAGTAGCATAAATGAATTGGCTGAAGCTAAAATAGCATTATCTAAAATGTAGCTGCAACTAACAGAAGCTGAAATGCAATTTAAGACAGAAGAGCACCAGCTTCGTATCAACGCTTTACAAAATGAATATGTCTTAAAGCAGAAGTGTCTCGAGATGGATTTGGAAATAAAAATTAAGCAACGTGATGTCCAGGCTGCCATTTTGGAAGGTCTAGAACTGGATAACGATAAAAAAAGATTGGAATTACAAAAGGTGTAGAAATACAGCTACTTTTTCATAATAATCCATTCAGAATGTATAGTTACTAAATAATTTAATAAAAATATAAATTTTTATTGCAGTCTAGCAAAATAATCATAAATTAATGACTGTCGAACAGCATTATCTCCTATATTAACATGTTCATCATTGTGATAATTTATAATGTCCAACTCTTCATTCACATGCGGTGGTAATTCCTCATTGTTGCTACAAGCTATGTTATGTAGAATTGCAGTTGCAATAATAATATTTTGAACAAGCGGTAGTTGTTCCATCCCAATTGACAAAATTGGGAAGCGCTTCTTCCACACTCCAAATGTCCGTTCTACTACATTTCTCGAGCGAATTTGGGATTCATTAAACAGGTGTTCTACAGCGTTTCTAGGATTTGGCAATGGTGGTATAAGATATCTTTTAACAGCATAGCCACTATCGCCTACAATTAAAGAATTTCCAAATTCACCACTTTCAAAACGGTATTTTACTCGTGAGTTGTTAAAAATGGTTGAATCGTGTGTAGAACCTGGCCAATGAGCTACTATATCCAAAATTCTTAATTTTGAGTCTGCCACTACTTGGATGTTTAAAGAAAAGTAACCTTTACGGTTTCGAAAGTTTTCAGCTCGTTCACCACCTTTGAATTAAAAAATGTAACATTACAACCACTTGTAGAAATACTGTAATATTACCTGGAGATTTAATGCGTATATGTGTACCGTCAATAGCGCCTAATAAACGAGGAAAACGAGCTATGTTATAAAATCTTTGCTGTGTTTCTGTAATTTCTTCTGGTGTTGACGGAAAATGTATAAATTGTGGTCTAAGTGCAGCTATTACTGTTGTCACCTTTTTTATTATTCTACCTGCAGTTGACTTATGAACTCCAACAAAATCTCCTGCTGCTGTATATGGATCGCCAACTGCATAAAATCTTAAAGCCATCAGCAACTGATCTATTGGAGGTAATGCAGTAATTCTAAAATGAAAATGTGAATGTTACGAGATTAGCTGGTACAACATAAAATTAAGCTTACCGATTTCTTCTATGTACTAATTGATGTTGTATTAAATTCAACACCATCTGGACTGACGCTTTAGAGAGTCTAAATCTACGAAAAAAATCAATATCATCCCAGGTTTCGAAATGGTTTTTTCTTTCTCTAACAGTATAGGGGCGTTGTTCTACTTCTTCTAATAAATCTTCATCACTTGAAGAAAATAAATCACGAAAATCTTGATCCATTTTGATAACTTAACACTTAACCTCACAATTTATTAACGTATCTTTGCTTGTATTCGCGTATGTTCGAAAACAATCGCTGTTTATGTACGGTTTAAATATCTTAGCAGCAACTTTTACTGCTGGTGTTGAACCTTCTGATAAAACTGTATTAATGTGTTTGGCATGTTTTACCATACGATAAAAAGACGCATAAAGTGTCTTACCATTAAGATAACACTAACTGGAACATTACCAGAATGTAAAAAGACGCACCCTAGGATTAACATGATGGCTAAAACAATAAGAAAAGATTAACCACGGAACATGGTTATTACAAACACTCGCCTTAAGGGGAATGATGAAATTAACAAATTAGATGAAAACTAACACTAAACAGGTAACATTTTTGATAAATTATAATGCAAAAGCCAAATTGGCCTCTGAAGACAGGATTACGTGAGTAAAACCATTTGTAAAGTGTGAAGGCACCTGAATGAAGTCAAGATGGACAAGTATAAAGCCAACAGGTGGCGCTAACCAATTTACAATTCTAAGCAAATTTCAATGTTGAAAACAAGTACAATCACTGACAAAAGTAATGTCCCTCTGAGACATAGGCAACTTGCGTATCACTTCACGAGCGGTCCCGAAGATTTATAAATAAGGCATATACTGGTGTTTAAGTATACAGGGTTTTTCAACGAAAAGGAGCCACCCTTTATAACTTCTAACAGAATCAAAATTTGAAAAATCGGCGATACCCGTCTATAATAATATCGAGGGGGACACTTTTTGACATAAGTTTGAGATTTCATACCTTAACCCCCTGGGTCCCACAAACATATCCTTAATTTTTTTAAATGGCAACATGGGTCATGTGATACGTCATTTGAAAGGTCTTTTGATATCTTGCATTACTGCGTTTAAAATTTTAAAATCGTTCAATTCGTTTGTGAGATATTTTAATTTAAAGTTTTAGAGAACTGATATAATTTGTCGTTATAATAATGCAATATAAAAGTATTACTGACTTTTTAATTTATTTTAAGTTTTATTTCCATGTAAATAAAAAAAAGTTTAATACAATGAATTTCGTATCAATTTATCTTGACTATAAAAGCAAAAAAATAAATAAAAAACAACCATTTTGAAGAAAATTATATCAGTTCTCTAAAACTTTAAATTAAAATATCTCACAAACGAATTGAACGATTTTAAAATTTTAAACGCAGTAATGCAAGATATCAAAAGACCTTTCAAATGACGTATCACATGACCCATGTTGCCATTTAAAAAAATTAAGGGTATGTTTGTGGGACCCAGGGGGTTAAGGTATGAAATCTCAAACTTATGTCAAAAAGTGTCCCCCTCGATATTATTATAGACGGGTATCGCCGATTTTTCAAATTTTGATTCTGTTAGAAGTTATAAAGGGTGGCTCCTTTTCGTTGAAAAACCCTGTATGAAATACGGACGGCGGTTACTTGTTGCATTTATATTAGTTGTTGACAGATTGTAGATTTTTATTACTTATACACAATCCTTTACGCGGTAAAATGCAAACCTCTTTTGCAATTATTATAATATCAAACAATTTCATTTTAGAAGCCACTTAATTGTGAATTGTGATTTTTTGAGAATGGATTAAAGGCGCATTTATATTTGCATTCCTTTAAATACGGTTTCCTGCAAAATTGATTTTAAATTTAACTCGCATTACCTTGACAAAAGGCAAAAAAATGTTGTTTTTGTAAAATCGTATTAAAATTAGATCATTTATGCAGTAGCTTTGCAGGCGTAAATAGTGGTTTTTGCGCCCTAAGGGCTAAAAACCCACCAATTGTAATAGTTATTTATTGAAATTTGATGTTACAAAAATACAAATAATTGATTTGTCGTGGCATTTGGCAATAATTTAAGCGTTACAGCTTTCGCTTCTTCGGCTAAAATGGCTATTTCTTATTGTTTGCCGTTTTCGCACATATTTTTATCACAAATTGAACTTCTTACTGAAACACGTCAATAATTTTTTCAACGCTTTTTCTGTTTGTTTGCATCACATTAGCAACCAACAGCGTGATTTTTGAGAGCAAATCGTGCCATTTATTTTTCCAAAACTTTAAGATGGATTTAAACGATTTTACAAATATTTTGTTTGCATTTCGGACGTGAACGACGATTGTATCCCTTTGGCCGGCCAAAATCGCCTCCTTTCGCGTCCTTAATACAAAGGTACGTATTTAGCTATTGTGAACTACAAAGATGAAAATCGTGTATGAATATTATTAGGTTAAATGAAGGAAATAGCTAGGAGCGTTACCAATAATGACCAGAAACGGAAGAATGTATTGTTAATACGTTTAAAATAAAATGATAGCGTCATATTCTTTATATACTTGTCAGTTTACTACATTTCTTTCTTTACAGGTTAACTTGGAGGGAAGGTGTTGTTAGAAAAAATTACAATTTATTTTTCACTTAATAATAAGGTTATTTACTGCGTTACCAAGCAAGCAGCATCTACCTATTCATGAAAACAAACCTACCTGCTTAATTTAACGAACGCTAATAATATCTCATAAAAATCTATCATTAAAGATAAATGTTTTGCGTAAATTTGCGGAAGTTTGAAGAATAAATAGGATAATTTTTTTTCGCGAAAAGTTACTTTTCATGTCTTACCTTCTATTACTCTATTCTAAACACAGGCACGCCATGAAGAAGTAATACTTCTCCACATAAAATAATCTAAAATTATTCCTCATTTGATTTGTTTTTAAAGACTTTGTAATAAAATAAACGAAATTGCAGATTTACTTACGTTAAACAAACCAACTTCATTTTCATTTTATTAATTTCATCACAAAAATTAGATTTTCTCAAAGTGGTGGCAAGTGTGGAGGAAATGTCTGCATCGTTGTATAGGTTTAATATTTTGAACGTTACGACAATTACCTTTTAAACGTAGAATGGCTTTTGTGCAAATGTAGTGGCATTATTTCTTCCACCTACTTTTAGTTCATATATAAAATCAATTTCAAAATAAAAAAATGTATTTTACTTTGAAATCCATGGTATAGCCGATAGCGTTAGGTTATTATTTTTGCTTGATAGTCGAATTGGGAAAAATTGCACTTATATTTTTCTTATTTTTATAGATAAAACAAGTTCGGAGGTGGATCCGAAGGGAACTAGAGGGGGCCGAAAATAATCGCCCCTTATACACTAGACCTCGTACTGGACAGCGTCGGATTTTGAATAATCATGACGACGACAACATCAGGCAATACTGCATTTTGCACAAGTATCATCATTAGAGATGATCTGCAACTGAATTGCCATACCAGGACTGTAATTAGAAAATTACACAGCATCGGAATTCACAGTCGGATTCCTGCCAGAAAGCCGTTGATAACGGCGGAACATGCCCAACGTCGTCTGGAATTCTACCAAGCCAACGCAAGACGAAATTGGCAGCTTGTCATTTTTAGTGACGAGAAAACGTTTTGCTCGTCGGAAGATTTTCAAAAAACATTGTGGAGGGCAAACAATACTCGTTACGAAGCTGAAAACATCCAACCGATAAGACGGAGTGGACGTATAAGTAGAGGTTATTGGGGCTGGATGAGCGAAGCAGGTCCGGGGGAATTTGTCCAGGTAAACCCACGATTTTCGTCTGAGGAATACGTCTCCATATTAGAAGATGTTATGCTACCATCTGTAAGAGCAATGTATCCAGAAGGCGAAATAGTTTTCGTGCAAGACAATTCCCCCATTCATCGAGGACGAATAGTTCGAGAATGTTTCCGGCAACATCCGGAGATACACGTGTTAGAGTGGCCAGCCAAGTCTCCAGACCTTAACCCCATCGAAAATGTTTGGGCAGCTGCTGTGCGTGAATGGGAAGAGAACATTAACGTTTGCGGTGTAGATCAACTTCACGAAAATATTATGCGTACTTGGAACACTCTACGCCTCAATAATATTTGTGAAAAACTCGTAAATTCCATGCCTTCTCGCATTCAGGACTGTATTGCATCCGATGGATATTATACAAAAAATATTAATGAGTGTTTGTTTATCTTATTTAACTTAAACAAAAAATTAACCCATTAATGTTATGTGTAATTTTGAAACAAATATTGCAATGTTAACCATGCATTTATATTACATATCAATAATGAATTGATATGTAATAGGTATCTAAAAGCAATTATTTTCTCTTATTCTTATTAACCCAAATATGAATGACTTACATTCATATTTTGGTTAATACTTCACACGTAAATTTTGGTGATGGTAATAAACTATTTTCGTTGACCGTTTATTAATCTTGATATTAATACATTCTTTTGTTTTAAAAAGGATGCATTAATAGACCTCATTAATGCACTCTTTTTCATTAAGTAACTGTTTTTTTAGAATTCGTGTCATTTGCGTGCTTTAATATAAATTTGGATGTTAGATTTTTATAATGTCAAATATTTATTTAAAATTGTTTGTAAAAGGCGCAAATTCTAAAAAATAGTATAAAGAACTCATTCATAAGGCATTTTTGCAATTCAGTTACGAAATGTCATTATTTTGTCACCCATTTTCAGTGACAAAATGTTATTCGAGATTTCATTGTTGTGATGGTTTATTTCCATAGCAACAAACAAGGATTGCTTTGAAAATATCCGACGTCAAATAATTACCAAGTCAAATAAATTCAAAATGTTTGGTTGTGCAACTCCGGAGGATCCGGGTTTTTGAGGGGCCTGAGCTTCTTCTGCCATGATCAGATCAGGGAGTGGGAATGCTCGCGCTAGGGTGATAATTTATGTCTTACAGGGTACTAGGTCTGTGTATCATAACGTTCCTTGGTAGGTTCCGTGGCAGTGATAACTTCGCGGTCAAGGCCTTCCTTCAACGCAACTCAATGCTTAGTCGTCAAATAAAATGTCAAACTACCTTACTTAATTTTATTCACTAAAGCCTTGTTCTGACTAGGCTAGTAATTTAGTCAAGTGGCGAGTAATTTAGTTACTAAATGCGTGCGAACTATCTAAATTTAGTCGAGTATTTAGTAAAGTGATTTAGGCAAGTCAATCCAAATATTTCTATTTTTCACGGGCGAGTAGCACTCCCACCACGCTTCACTGTTTACTTAACGTATCTACTCAACAAGTCTGAACCTGTTGATTTAGTCAAGTGCATTAGTGGTGAAATACTGTACAGTTCGGTTGCAGTACAGTTTCTGTGCGGATCTATTTTAATATTGTACGAACTGTTTTACGATTATACCAAAATGTCATTTCGTTGGAGCGAAGATACGACTACAAAATTTGTAGAACATTATTTAAAACATGAGTGTTTATGGAACATCAAATCAGTTGCTTATAAAAATAAACAAATAAAGAACTCTGCATATGAAGATTTGGAAAAAACAATGAACATATCTGGATTTACAGCGAAAGAGATTAAAGCAAAAATTAAAAATCTCAGGTAAGTAAAGACTTTTAATACCTACATTATTTTATTATAGAATTTTTTTGTAGTACGAATACAAGAATTATAAATATTTTACGGTTAAAATGTTATTGTATGTAAACACGTTTTCAGATCAACCTACTCCCAAGAGTTAAAAAAGATCAAGGATTCCAAGAAGTCTGGAACTGGGACTGACACAATTTACGTCCCGACAATAAAATGGTTCCAAATAATGGATGAATCACTACGAAATCTTAATTCAACATTAACGGAAAGTGAAAGCAATCTGGTAAGTAAAATTAAGTTTTTAATAAACCATTCTTGTCTGCCATTCAACTGAGCCCTCTCCCACAAAGTAATCTGCATATCTATCTCGAAGATCTGTAGCACTTCTTGATGAACGATTTGATGAAGAGTGTAGTATTGGTTGGAAACCTTGAGAATTCAACTCCTGCCTCCACGCACCAGGGATCACAGTCCCTGCATTAACGTTTTCTTGATCTGTTGTATATTCCAACTGTCTGTTCTGCAATTTAGTTTGCCTGAGCCAATTATGTAAAGCGCAACATGCTTTAACAATGGCAATAACTTTATCAGGGCTATAGGGCATTGGTTTTTCAAACAGTCTGAATCTGGCAGCTAGTATGCCAAAAGCGTTTTCCACTATCCTCCGAGCCCTTGACAATCGATAATTGAATATCTTTTTCTTTAATGTTAATTGATTTCCTGGGAAAGGTTTAAGTAGATAGTTTTTGGAGGGAAATGCATTATCTCCAACTAATATGTGGCCATCTGGAAGCATGCCTGCTTCTAATGCTCGATACAAACTGCTGTTGCGGAATACCCCTCCATCAGAAACCCTCCCATTACATCCTATGTCAATATAACTGAAGCAATATTTATGATCTACAACAGCTAATAAGATGATACTATTTGAATTTTTGTAATTGTAGTATAAACTTCCTGAATCAGGAGGAGCTTTTATGACAACATGTTTACCGTCGATTGCTCCGCAGCATCCCGGAAAGTTCCATTCATTGCAAAAACCATTCTCAATTGTTTTCCACTCTGCCATGGCAGGAATCTAAAACAAAAATTACTGTATATCTTTGATAGTTAGTAACAAACATTTATTTCATTTTCAGCCTAACGAAAACAGTGCAGACATTGACACAGACACCAATATAGATGCTGTGGAAACCATATCTGAAGTAGTAATACTTTTCGTGAACCCGAACCAAAATCTAAACCTATGGCTAAAAAGAAAAGACTTAACCAGCTTACAAGTATGGTTAGTCAATTAAAAGAAATTACCGAGACTGTAAATACTAAGTCTACAGAAGAAGAAAATGAATTTGAGGTTTTTGGAAAGCATGTCGGACTTCAGCTGAAGGCAATGCCTTTAACAGTAGCACTAGAAGCGCAGGAACATATACAACTGTATATAAATCAAATTCGACGTCAGCAGCTACAAAATGCATCTAAACAAAACAGGTACAATCGCTCATCCACACCATCTTCATTTCAATCGCAACCTTCGCCATCAAACAGTATGACTTCAAACCCTACTTCAACATATTATACTGAAGATTATTATTCTGAGGAACAGGACTCGCAAGAAATACCATTCACACCGCAATATTCTACAACAGACGGTCTTCTCATGAGTAACATACTTGCAGAAGCAATGACAGATGCAGATGTTTAAACCTTTAAGTTCTTTAATTAATAAAAATGTTTTTTCCTCTAAAAATTTGTAATTGATTTACTCTTACCTGGATGTATGCTTCCAGTGATTTATAAATGGCTTCACAAACATATACTAGGAACTCTGAAATACTTGATTTCCCAAGTCGAAAGAGATGTGTCAGGGTCCTTAAACTACATCCAGTAGCAAGAAGGTAGAGAACTGCTTGTAGTTTTGTTCTTGCAGGAATTGCAGATCTTAACTGGGTATCTTTGCGTTAAATTGAAGACTGCATTTTCATCAATAGAAAATTAAAACAACTTTCCGTCATCCTCAACGTAGCGAAGTATTCTTTGGGGTCTTCCAATGCTATTTCCATTATAAGACCGTTTGAAGCTCCTAGTTCGTGTCTTCTATTAATCCATTTCCGTACCCACATTTTCTTTTTCTTTATCTCATTAATTTCTTCCTCCACCTCTTCAGAAATAGTTTTTGTAATAAGATTTATTATTGTATTTATTCTTTTACGTTGCTCTCTCTTCATTTTATTCATTTTAGGTGCACCAAGTATTACTGCACAATTACTAATGAACTTTACTCGACCAGTAATCTGAACACTTTTCGACTAACCCGACTAGTTTTAGTAACTAAATTACTCGCCACTTGACTAAATTACTAGCCTAGTCAGAACAAGGCTTAACGTAAGAAAATAATAAACACATTCCGCTCGCTAAAAGTAACTAACTCAAACTGTCAATTCCCTGCCTAGTTCCTACACTACTCCCACACACATTCCCTCGCCCGCGTCCCACTGTCTGCCAGTCTGATGGTTTTTACAAATGTTTTCCGAAATTCCGCTTTAAAATCCGACCAACTGTTTATGAGGTCGCTCTTGCATGTGTACCAAGCCCTTGCTGCACCACGTAAATGTGCTTTTCCTGAGTGTAACTATCAGGCCAACGATTTAAAGTTGCGCTTGTTTGCACATTTTCCAGCCATGATTCTGTACCTATTCTCTTAATTTGATCTCTCAAAGGTAAAAAGCAAACTCAAAGTTACGGAAGATTATCTAATCAACCCTTTTGTGATTGTGACCTCAAATCATGAATTCATATTACGCGAACCGAGCATTTTTGGTCAGAAGATTTGAAAAATTATCGCTACAGAAAAAAAGGATCGACTTAAATATATGGTTTAACAGCACTTGTTTAAAAGAAGAAATCATCTCTAATTACATCCACCGCAACATACGATCTTTCATCAACACCCCAAGTTTCCAAAAAGTCATTAAACAAGCTCACATCACTTGGCTCCGCACCGAAATATCAAAATGGTACAAAGAACGAGACGCTGTTGATCAACCAATCTACCTACTACATTTACATCTCGCTTACATCAACCCTCCGTTGGAATGGAATTTCATTCTAAGTAGAGTTAAAGAAAACGTCACCTATTTTGGTACAATGTTATCTGATAAACTTGTTAAAAACTTAATTCCCTTTCTCATAACAAAACCAAAAATCATTTCAATTCTACCAAGAAATTTTCTCACGATAAATTTCATCCAAGAGTCTTAGAGCGGCCGTACACGAGCCGCATTTTGCAGTCGGACCGACCACACAATTGCGGTCGCCCCATAAGAAACTACAGACGCGCGTTTCGACTGCAGTGAACGCCCGTGTACGGTTGATGCAGTATTTCTTATGGCGGACTGCAGTTCGCCGGAACGCGACCGCAATTTTGTGGTCGGTCCGACTGCAAAATGCGGCTCGGGTACGGCGAACTGCAGTTCCCCATAAGAAATACTATACCATACGTACACGGGCGTTTACTGCAGTCGAAACGCGCATCTGCAGTCCCTCCCGAGTGGTCGTCACGTTCACTGCCGTACACGAACCACAAACTTGCGGTCGTAATCAACCGCATTTATTTCTACCTACCTACCTGTTTTGTGTTATGTGGTCAGGTTGCAGTCGCCTCAACTGTAGATGCGGTTCATACGACCGCAAGTCAACCACAAAAATGTTGTCGGGTCAACTGCAAAGTGCAGTCGACGCGACCACAATTTTGTGGTCGGTCTGACTGCAAAATTGCGGCTCGTGTACGGCGGGTCTTAAAATCACAAATTTAATGAGAAAGATATGGCCCTATTGAACAAAGGTTTAAAATATTCCCCCTCTGTTAGTGTTTAGGAACCTAAAAATACCGGTAATACTGTAAAAATAAAAAGGTTACGATTCCGGTTCAGGTTTTAAATAAAATACAAATCAAGGTTTGAGCAGAACTACATTTTCTAGAAAACAAAATGATGAGGCTAATGCTTATATGTTTTAAAACGCCAAATGTTTCTTGGGAATCAATTGGTGATACAAATTTTTTATTCCTCTCTGTCACATGCCTATCCGATCTACGTCAATAAATTGCATGACAACTACGGGTTCTAAAAAACAAGGTGAACGGACTAAATCTGCATATCTAATTTGACAATATTGATGAAAATCCTCTGGCCCACACTTTTTATTGTTTGTAGCACAATGCATGTTAACGGGTATTTTTAATTTTTTTTAAAAAGACATTTATAATAAGAATTACAAAAATATAGGGGAAAGGGGTCGAATATCGATCACTTAACAGCAAAACTTGAATTTGAAACAGAGATTAATATGAACTGAAACTTTAATGAAATAAACATAAATATACATCACTGAGCTTATTTTCATACAAATATTTCGTAAATAACGATCGATATTACTTACCCATGGTATGGTAATATCGATCACGGTAAAGGGTAATATCGATCACGCTGTTATTCGCATTTTAAACATGTAGTGAGATCTTTAGGGTTGGATTCTCCAGTCCACGCGGCATGCAACCATGTTCCACAAGATCTACACCTCCACCAGACTTCATTTAATCCAAATTCCTCGCAAACTGGGCAGATCTGATTTTCTTCATTCCCATCCAATTGAGGTAGTTTGTTTTTGGTGGTTTTTGTAGCTTTCGTAGTAGACTTTTTCGACTTTCCTTCCTGAAACACTTTTCCGGTAGCTGCCAATACTTTATTCGCTTTCTTCTTTTCCTTCTCTTCCAATTCTGACTTAAGTGGAGTAGACGTTAATATTGTAGACTTTTGCTTCTTTTTTCTAGTGGACACTCGTGGTACCGGTACAGGTAGAGGACGCAGTTCTTCAAATGAAATATGCTTTATCTGAACCGTTCTATCTTCGTCGTCAGTTGCATCATTATCAAAAACTTCGGTTAATTCTGCTGAAGATGCTTCGCTAGACGAAGATGATATTCTTGATTTTTTAGGAATTTTCTTTGGTCCAATCGCGGAACCTCTTTACTGCGTTTTTCTATTGGCGGTGTTTGTCGGTCATGATTTGGGTCTGCAACACCAACGCTACTGCTTGCTCCAGGGACTAGATTCGGCTCTCGACTAGTTTCAGGTATAGGATCCAGGTCACAATCTCTCACAGATATATCGCATGTTGTTGCGGGTGTAGAGTTAGATTCTAAAGATACATCCGCAAATTCTTCTTCGCCAAATAAGTTTCGGTCCAACGGATAAATGCCGGTAATTTTGAATCCTTTTACTCCTTTTTCGATGGTTGTGACGCGATTGTATGCCTTACCAAAAAGTTCTGCGATATTTCCCACGGCAATTTTATCATAATGATGCGACTTCATATAAAGATCGCATTCAATATTGTATGTAGACTTCAACGAACTAAAAAAGTGACATCTAACGGTTGAAGCCTGTGAGAAGTGTGTGGAGGTAATGAGACGGCAATGATCCCGTTTTCTCGACAAAAGGTATATGATTTTAAGGTGGAGTGAGTCGCGTGATTATCCATTATTACCAGTACGGGATCTTCCATAGAACATTTTACGAATTGGACAAAATGTCGTAGCCATTCCAAAAATAGATCTTCCGTGATCCACCCTGACTTCGAGCAACGGTATATGGCTCCAACTGGACCGTTTCTGTCTAGTCCTTCCTTCATACGTTCGCGTTTAAATATGAACATTGGAGGTGCGTACATTCCTGATGCACTCATAGAACACACGATTGTTGTACTCTGCCCTCTTTCGCCACTAGTGATAGCACCGACTTGTTTTCGGCCTTTTTGTGCCAAAATACGTGGTGGTTTGTGAATGGTTACTAATCCCTGTCTCATCCACATTAAAAATGCGATGAGGGCCAAATTTATATTTTTCGTAAACTTTTTCTAAATTATCATAAAATAAATTGACATCTACAGGTCGCACAATTTAAGTTGATTTGGAGGTCATATGCGCATTCGTCCGTTTTCAAATATTCAACTCGCGGCAATTCGAGAATTTCAGTAGCGTCTAGCTGTTGTACTTGACGATTGTTCCCCTACGCGATGACGTATCTGCGCGACCCGAATCATCTTAAATTGTGCGACCTGTACTCGATTAAATGCGAGTACTCTATTTAGGCTTGTCGGCTCTGGACGCCTCAAAGATATTTGTGGATTCCTTGTTAGGCAGAGGCGGATTAAGCGGCTGGCGGCCGCCGGGGGCCCCACATCTCCAAGGGGCCCCGAGCTCCAAAACTGCCATTAAATTTTCTTTTTTATTTTAATTTTTTTTTAAATTTCTGTTTTTACAGAAAAAGTGAAAATGTGATCGATGTTTACAAATTTCTTAAGAAGTATGGAATTACTTATATTTTAATTAGATAGATAAAATTATGGTAATTCATAATATGTTAGTGTTTTTTTCAAAATATTAAAACATTGTCGTATAATGAGTTGATAAGTAGAAATACAAAAAAAACACGTGTTCTGGGAAAGTTGATGGGCTTGGCCTTGGCCGTGAATAGCAGCGAACTGCGAACGTTGCACCATTAAATTTGTGTCGGCTGGTTATTAACCCTACGTTAGTCGCGTGGGGCCATGTGTCAACCATACACTTACAACTGGCAATTATTCTTATTGACTATTGTATTAATCTTAGGCTAATTTGGTGGTTAGTACCTTTTAATTTTAATTACATCATACCGTAAGCGTCTGCATAGCTACAATAAGAGAGATTCATACTGCAGAAAAGTTTTTAGCAGTCGAAAAAGTACCACCCGCGCGAGTAGACGCGGTACTCCGGTACTGCTGTTGTAGAAGGCGTTCGAGAAGGTTGTTGCTTTTATTGTTAGTGCAAGGTTTGTTTATTTTTATGTGTATGTGCATATTTTTATTCATAATTAACGGATTTTAAATTTAAATATTGGGGGGTGTCCAAAGGGAATAACTTTTATCTTTTACGGTAAACACACATAACTCCCTTTTATCAGGTTGTAACACTATTTAGCGTTTAGGCGTCATGTCAGCTGCAAATACTTGTTCAATAAGGTCCCTTAAATCTATCTAGCATTTTCATTTTTGTATTGTATTGGAATCAATATATAGCCACAATGAGCGAAAACAGCGGTGGTTGACGTCACCCACGCGACCAACCGCGGCACACAAAGGCATGCGACTAACGTAGGGTTAAAACTTTGATTTAAAAATTAGTGAATTAATTATTTGTAACCTAATGTCAAATTGAACACATTTTCGTTTATTAATTTTTTTTTAATTACACTTTTATTCGCTGGTCGCTTCACAAAAAAAAGCAACAAATGCAGCTATCCATTTTGCCCAACAGATTTGGGCTACATGGATAATTGCAAGGTTTTGGAAATTGCATTTTTAAAATGCAATTCTAGTTTTAAAATTTTTATTTTTAAACTAGAACTTTCTCAATTTTTTTACATAAACTACATCAACTTGACATGCTTCACAGCATCAGTAATTGGTCGAATAGTTCAGCATATTCATTTTGCCATTTCCTGACCTTCCCCTACAGTTCTAAACACTCATTGTTTACTGGACTTCGTACTTGATAGGTTCCAAAATAGATTAAAAAACTTTTTTTGTCAGGCGAAAAAATGAAGCGTTATCAAAGCGGAGCAGAAAAAAGAAAAAAACTGAAACGGAACCAGGAAATTGCAAAAAGTCAAACCAATGCGTTGCACAAATTTTTAGTCCCTAGTTGCGGTACAGAGAGAGAGCTGCCCTCATCATCTACTTCGGGGACCGACGAATGTAACCCTACCTTTGAAATATCTTCTGATGGAGAACAAGATGAAGAGCAAAAGGAAGAAAAAGAACAAGTCGAGAATCAAAAGATTCAAAGTGCTACTGAAGGAGGTGATTGCAAAAACAGAGATATATAACATCCTGGATGTCATGTTAATAT